>JAGIQG010000017.1:31887234-33344734 GCA_024679065.1 Sphyrna mokarran | reverse complement strand
AGAATGGTTGCCTGGACATAAAATTTCACCTGCCACAAACATGTCCTCGTCTCTCTGTAGGCCTTCCAGACATACCACACCGATGCCAGGTTGCGAGAGATAAAAAGAAGGCTAACAGCGCAGTCTGGAAAGAAAACTGCAGCAATCAGATGAACAAATGAGACCACATTATAGTCAGATGCCAAAGAATCACAGAGTAATGAATAGGAAATGGGTTGCTCAGAATGGAAGTTGACTTTGTTTTGCATCCAGTCAGCCACGGCAGGAGATCATAGCTGTTATTTTAAAACACGGCTGCAGTGATTCTGTCAGTGCCGGTTTGGGTCAGAAGACAGAAAGGAACTGGCTAGAAAAAGAACTAACTTGCATCTTAGCTTCCTGTTTGGCGATAACTAAATTGTCTTTTTTTAGAGAGACACAGGACAGAGCAAGCTATCCACAATCAGCAATGCACAAATTTACCTCTCTTAATTTTAACAATTACAAAATACAACTATTGCCCAGATTGATGCACTGAGACAATACAATTACAAACACGTCATTTGTTCTAGGAGTCAAGCTCTGCATTCAATTTACATATACAAGTCATTTATTCAATATGAAATATTTATTAAATTGTGTTCAAAGTAAAAATGTTAAATGCAACATTAATTTAATTAAAAATACATTAAAACACATTTGCAAATGGAAGTGTTTTGTTACAGTAAATTAATGCGTCCATTGCATCTACACTTAATTTTAATGAGTTTAAAAAATATATCAGATTTATTTCTTATGTGTTTGAGTTTTCAATGCCTTTTAAGAACTTTTTGACACAAGTCCCTCAACAGCTTCATTCATAAATATGCCGGCTTATGCCATGCTTCTATGCCACAGCTGTTGGCGAGTGGCAGAGTGGCTATTCTTCATCTGTGCCCCTCATCAGTAGGCATGTTTGATCAATAAACGTTTCATATCTGAGCTTGATCATGTCGTAAGCAGAGTCCCAGAATAATCACTCCTGTCACAGTCAGTCACTCAACAGGGACGGCATGTTGACACTGTGCTTAGCACTGATGCCTCACAGTGCCACGGGCCTGGGTTCAATTCCAGCCTTGGGTTACTATCTGTGTGCAGTTTGCACATTCTCCTCATGTCATGGGTTTCCTCCTGATGTTCTGGGTTCCCCACAGTCCAAAGGTGTGCAGGCTAGGTGGATTGGCCATGGTAAATCGCGTCTTAATGTCAGGGGCAAATACATAGGGTGAAGAGGTTAGAATCTGGGTGCGATTGTTATTGGTGCAGGTCAGTGGGCTGAATGGCCTACTTCTGAAATATAGGGATTCTATGAACAGTGTTCAGATGCAGGAAACCTGGTTGATTTTTTTATTCCCTCCTCTCCCCGCTATTTTGCTGGCCTAGAGACAGTAAATGTACCGTATCGGCCAGATTGGAGTCAGATAATTTACCACAGACTAGGGATCAAACCCAAGGTTGTTCAATCCCATACCACCCATGCTTTGAGTGACTGGGATGTGGCTGGTTTTGTTCTGATTTATTAGCATGGCTTAGCAATTCAACTGCATTGGAATTTCTCCCAGATCTTTGTCACATTAGTATAAAAGCCCATAAGGTTATGCTGTTCTGATTATACCTGCAAGTTTATGATCAAGACATGATGAAATATTGTGCAGTTACATGTAGGGCTGACATGCAAACCGACCATTTTTAAAACTGTAAAAACGCTGTACTCTGAAAAGTTTGTAAAAAGGTCAACAGCTTTGATTTTCATTATGTGACCAGTAGGTGGTCCTGGCAATTAATCACAGAAATATGGAATGATTTGGTTCTTGTTAATGCCTGTATCTGATCTATCGGTACCCATTACAACAGCTGCTCTCACTATTTTTTTAAATCAATGTTTGCAATTTAGATCTGGTTTAAATAAACAATGTACTTCTTGTGAAATGTTAATGGGCTGTCATACTTTTCGAATGGAACAGCGTGAGATGTTATTTTACAAGTAAGAAGGAATTTATATGCCAATCTGATTGTACCTATACCAGTACCTAATTACCTCAACTATTGTTGCTTTATTCATGTTTTATATTTTTTTATTGCTTTTTGCATGTTTTATTTTTTAGAGTTCTGCTGTGTGCATGTGCCGGCAGTTTATTTGATACAGAATTGATTTTTTTTCCTTCTAAATCAGCATTTTGACTTATGACAGGTCTTTCAAAATAATGCATTTCATCTTAGAAATGGTGTGCAGGCAATAACCAGGTCTTATAAAATTAAACATTAATATGGTTCAAATTTAAACTGCAGCTATTATGCTTGTTTAAAAAACAAAAATTGTATTGCTAAGCTTTTTGTGGAAAGTAGAAGCAGAGAATGCTAGAAATATATAGCACATCTTTCAGTATCTGAAAAAGCAGGTGGCACAGTGGTTAGCATTGCCACCTCACAATGCCAGGGGTCTGGGTTTGATTCCCAGCTTGGGTCACTGTCTGTGCACGTCCTCCCCATGTCTAGTGGATTTCCTTCAGTTTCCTCCCACAGTCTGAAAAATGTGCTGTGCTAAATTTTCCCCCAGTATACTTGAACAGGCACCACAGTGTCAGACAAGGGAATTTTTATAGTAACTTCATTGCAATATTAATGTACGTCTACTTATGACACTAATAAATAAGCAAAAAGGAGGTTAGGTGTAACTATTTCATCAGGGTTCCTATCATTTAGTCTTTATCCTATTGACTAACTTGTTGTTCTGTTCCTGATACTTAGTATTTCCAGGCTGTCTAGTTTTTCTTTCAGATTTCGAACAGTTGCAGCATTTCTGTTCTTATCTTTAATTCTGCTGTAAGTAGGCTATTGATAATTTTTGATATGAGATTTGCTGGGACAACTGATTCAATGTAACAGTGCCACTTTCAGGCCACGTAGCTCTGATTTGTAACTGTTAATTGTTTTAGGGCAAACTGCAAAATGTCAAATGTACATAGAATAATTAAAATGATTCTATAGCAATTTTCACACATTATCAGTTGTTAGGCCTATGCTTCATATAATTCTCAAGTCACCCAAATGTGAAAATGTTATTAATATATTAAATAGCCCTTTCATTGTTTTTTTTAACTGTGTTAATGCATTTTTGCATTTCATCATTTGACAGATTCACTATACTTGCTAGTCAGCCACAGGGGAAATTTGCATGCATTTGAATTCACCCTGCCAAGCAAACCATCCCAAACTGACAGACCATTTAACTAGGTGATAAGTTAATCTGTACGACATTTGATAGATTTCAGTATTTTAACCTGCACCTGAATTTGAAGTCGTTTTTTTTAGTCTTCCAAATAGAGCTGTAGTAATAATGTGATGTTTTTTATTCCTCTGCTTCTCTGTGCTCCTAGGAAGGTAGAACTTGTTCACCAATGATCCATGTTACAATGCAAAAAGAACATACAAATGGACCTACACTGCAGAGTAAATACAGCGGTAAAATGTATTTTTCTAAATCTGCTGATATAAATAAAAGGCTGCAGATGAAATATTGAAATTTCAACAATATCTGGGAATTAATAGTTCTGTCTGAAGTCAACATTTGCACATGTCGATAGTAAGCTGCATCACTGGATCTCTGTCAAGGGATGCAGTCTTCAGTTTGCACAGTACATGTCCTTTGCCACATTGCGTTGCAATCAGAAGTGGGCCAAAATTTAAGCATAATCCATAACATTCAACATGTTTTGCTTTCAAACCTTTTTTGTTGATGCAAATCATTCTGCGGTCATTAGAAGGAAATTTCCCTGCTTAGCCATGGTGACTACAGAAAACATGCATATAGTCATTGTATTTGTCTACATAGATTCTATCAAAGAGAAACAAAACTGGATTGAGTGGCAACCTTGTGTCAATTGCAGGTCTTTCTTCAAAAATAGTTACTTTCTTGAGAAAATGATGCATTGAACTAATTTGTTGTGAGATAAACATCAAAATGACTGCCTGCTCTGTTTACCAAAATCAAAGTGAAAGTGGCAGTCGAGATTCTGGAATACTTATCAATCTTTACTTTTCCAGCAAGCTACTCATTTGCCTGAGGTGTACTTGTGTAATTGTGTATTAGTTCAACTTATATATTTCAATTGCATTGTATTAAAATGATCATTCAGATAATAATACAAAGCAAGAACAGATTATGCTCCTGTATCAATTTGACAGCTCTTAAAAGTTTTAATAAAATTGGTTATTCACTGTATTGTTTCAAGTTTATAATTCTTAAAACAGAAAATGTTTTGGTGCACTTAGCAGTTGGGAAATGGGTTTGCTGTCGTAAAAATACGATGAAAACTGTACAGAAAATCAGATAAGCTTCCTCCATCTCTGCTGATGGTTATTAGTAGAAAAACCTAGCAAATATCACACTAAATCTTACTGGCATGTCTTTCATATTGATTTTTTTCCATGTCCTTGTGTGCACCTTCCATCCATTACTTACAACATTAAAGCTATTTCCCTTGTCACACCATGATTCTTACTCCAAATTTACATCCATCGTATTGTATGCTTATTGCAAACCTTGTTGAAATCTCATTCCATTCCACTATAAAACACCCATAAAAATCTGCTGAAGTAGATACTGTGGCGTGGAGTATTCCTGTCAGCCTCAGGCGAACAGCTGAACTTCAACAGCAACCAAGGAATACAGGAATGGGAAGTCTTGTTGAAGTTGTACAAGACAATGGAAAGGCCGCACTTGTATTATTGTGTACAGTTCTGGTCACCCTATTATGGAAAGGGTATCATTAAACTAGAAAGAGTGCAAAAAAGATTTACTAGGGTGCTACCGGGACTTGATGGATTGAGCTCTAAGGAAAGGCTGAATAAACTGGGACTTTTTTCTCTGGAGCATTAGAGGCTAAAGAGGTCTATAAAATAATGAGGGGCATAGAGAACGTAGATAGTCAATATCTTTTCCCAAAGGTAGAACTAGAGGGCACAGATTTAAGGTGAGAGGGGAGAAATACAAAAGTGTCCAGAGGGATACTTTTTTCACACAGAGTGGTGAGTGTCGGGAACAGGCTGCCAGAGATAATATACAGATAGGTACAATTTTATCTTTTATAAAGCATTTATATAGTTACATGAGTACAATGGGTATAGAGGGATATGGGCCAAATGCAGGCAATTGGGATTAGCTTAGGGGTTTAAAAAAAAGAGCGGCATGGACAAGTTGGGCCAAAGGGTTGGTTTCCATGCTGTAAACATCTATGACTCTAACCCAACATTTCATGAGGCAGTAAAACCACTCTGCAGTTACTCCTTGTTTAAACTTGTGGTTGCATTCCTGAAAATAGCAACTTTAAGTGAAACAACTTTAAATGAATCGTAGTTCCCCTTAGGATTCAACGTTAAAGCCAGAGTTAGGTTCCTTCAGATATGTCTCGTCTGGGAGAAAAAAAACAACATACAAGTTGAACTACTGTACTGTGCAGCACTGCGCATTCCTAGCGGAAATAATTTGAAAAATAAAATACATCACTAGATATAAAATACAATATTGTGTACTATAAGAATATATGGTATATTACCATACCATACTTTTAGATTGACCAGGCTCCATCTAGTGATAGAAGTTGGTCAATGCAGCTTTCATCCCAGAACTATTTTTATTCATTCATGGGACATGGGCATTTTTGGCCGGGCAGGCATTTATTGCTCATTCTTAATTGCCCTTAACTGAGTGGCTGGCTTGCTAGACTATTTAAGAGTCAATCATATAGCTGTGGATCGGAGTCACACGCAGGCCAGATTAGGTAAAGATGGCAGATTTCCTTCCCCTAAGGGATGAATTTTTACAATCGTTGTTTCATATCATTGTTAGACTTTCAATTTCAGATTTTTATTGATTCAAACTTTACCATCTCCCGTGGTGAAATTCGAACCAAGGTCCCCAAAGCATTACCCTGGATCTCCGGAGTAATTGTTCAGTGTTCATACCACGATGCTACTGCCTCCGCTACCCGCACTGATCAACATCTGCCACTAAATAGAATCAAGGATCTCAGTGGGATTACAGCACAGGCAGAGCCAGGAGCAGCAACAGCAGGACAGTGAGCAGATACCAAACCCAGACCCTGAGGCTTAAACAAAGATCAGAAGCTGGGAGGCGAGGCAGAGGAAGGGATGATGGGGTGGTGGAAGTCAAGGCCAGGGCCAGGAGGCTGCGGTGAATGCAGGTGGGAATAGGAAGCTAGACTGGGGTAAACAAGGCTGGCTGCAGGGGAAGAGATACAGAGGGTGAGAGCCCAGTCACTGGTGTAAAATTTGATAAGGTTTTGTGAGGAAGTAGGCCACAGAAAAGGAAGTCTAAGGCAAATGACTTTAAAATGAAACTGGCAACGTTAAATGGATATACTGACATTATTTTGTCAATGACTTTAAAGCGAAACAAGATTAAGTGAGGCAACATTAACAAAGGGCTTACTGTACATCAGTTCACTGGGAGAAAGCTTGCAATAGAGTTGGAGCATCAGTTATAATGCTCCAACCATGTCACACCACATGACAAGAGGAGGTAATATCACAGTGATAACTTTACTAAAATATGCTAAGAATAACAGTTTCAAAGAGAAGTTATATTGGACTGGAAACGTTAACTGTTTCTCTCCACAAACGCTGCCAGACCCACTGAGTCTTTTTCCAGTACTTCCTGTTTTTGTTTCAAATACCCAACATCTGTAGTATTTTGCTTTTTTATATGCTAAGGATCACCTGTTGAAGCATAGTTCCTATTTGAAAATGTTTAGTCCCTTAAATGTTAAGCTGGTATGAACGATATATTTAAAACAGATGTGCTTTTTGGATTGAATTCACCTTTCACTATTAGAATCCTCACTTAGAAAATCGAGTGGAGTTTGATAGCTATGTGTTAAATTATGCAGCATGTGTTTTAAACATACACACTGAGATGAAATCAATGATGTGGCATGCATGGCATTTAAACTGGGCAGCTTATTTCTGTATAGCAATAGCTTGAAGACAATGCAATTGAATGATTTGAAAGTTTTGTCACCTTAGTCCAGCCTGATTAGGAGACGCAGCTTATGAAGTGAAAGTGAATCTATTTTTCCAAGTTGTGTTTATCAATGCGCTTTTTAAATTCATTCAACGGATGTGGGCTTCGCTGGCTCGGGAAGCATTTATTGCCTATCTCGTGAGAAGGTGGTGGTGAGCTGCCTTTTTAAACTGTCGCAGTCCCAGTGTTGTTGGTAAATCCACAGTGGTTTTAGGGAAGGAGTTCCCGGATTTTACCCCAGTGACAGTGAAGTCAGGATGGTGAGTGATTTAAAGGGAAAATTCCAGATGGTCATGTTCTCATGTATCTGCCACCCTTGTCCTCCTAGATGGCAACGGTCATGGGTTAGAATGCACTGCCTAAGGAACCTTGGTGAGTTCAAGAAATGCATCTTGTAGGTGGTACACACTGCTGCTATTGTGCATCAGTTGTAGAGGGTGTAAGTGTTTATAGATGGGGTATCAATCAAGCGGATTGCTTTGTCATATTAATTTACTAAATCACATTTCTCTCCAGCTGTTTCTATTTAATATATTAAAACTCAGTAAAATGGAGAAGGAAAATATGAAGGAGAATCACAGAAGTGTTGCAGTATACAAGGAAACCATTTGCCCATCATGCCTGCACCAGTGCTCCAAACAAGCATCATGACTTAGTTTATTCCCCTGTCTTTTCCCCATACTGCTGAACATCGGAATCATCTAATGCCCTCTTGAATGCCTCAATTGAACCAGCTTCCGCCACACATCCAGGCAGTGCACTGGAAAGTTGATCTTGTTTGTGCCAATGGGTATCTCTCCAAAGGAATTATTCACAAAAAAACAAAAGGTCCAACTTAAAGGAGATCCAAATTCTCACATGTTTGTAAATCACTGCTGTAACACAGCTATTTTAATTTTTCATTAGGATAACGTTTGACTCTGAAAAATAGACCATTCCCTGAAATTTCTTGTAACTTTAACTTATCATTCTGAAGTAAAGTATTGAGTGCCCCAGGGGAAAATCTGAGCAGGCAGTACATGGAAATGGCATTAAATCCCATCTTTTTCCTTTTAAAAAGAAAATCACATTATTTTCCTCGATCCAGCCTCTAGTCTCTCATCTCAATGAAACCTCCTCAAGTGGGGGCAGGAGGCAGACATACACCTTTGATGCAGCTTTATTGTGTGTTCAGCCATTAGAAGGTGTATTTCTAAAGCACAATGCATTGTCCCAATTTCTATTCCACAATGTGAATTCAAATGACTTGGCCCATAACTGCTCCCATCTCACTCAGAGCACAATCACCATTATTTGTGAACCCCAATTGCAAAGACTTGTCAAAGTGCCTTTTTTTTGGTGCTGTTGAGAAGCTTTTATTGACTCTTGACAGATAGTTTAGGATTTATGTTCTCACTGTGATGTTAATAATTCAGTTCCAACAAAGCTCTTAAAGACCAAAGTGTTGATTTGCAACTCGCCATCCGTGAGAAACACTGACAGCACAGATCAAATGCCCCTTCAAGAAATCCATAGGACTTCAACTGAATGTCACTTTGTGGGAGATTTCCACAAGAACACAAATAGAAAATGATGGAAAATCTGTTGACTCTATTCTCTCTCCACAGATGCTGTCAGACCTGCTGAGATTTTTCAGCATTTTCTGTTTTGGTTTCAGATTCCAGCATCCGCACTGTTTTGCCTGATTTAGGGCAAGGGCTGGCTAATTAACAGTGGCAGCTTTATGTTAGATCTTCACATTAAAAACTTATCTCTTTATGTTTAAGCATACAGCTGATTCTAAAAAGTTAAAGTTTATTTATTAGTGTCACATTAACGCTGCAATGAATTTACTGTGAAAATCCTCTAGTTGCCACACTCTGGCACCTGTTTGGGTACACTGAGGGAGAATTTAAGCATGGACAATACACCTGACCAGAAAGTGGGAGGACATGCAAACCCACACAGGGAGAACATGCAAACCCACACAGTCAGTGACCCAAGCCCAGGAATCGAACCTGGATCCCCGGCACAGTGAGGCAGCAGTGCTAACCACTAATGCATAAATCTGATGGTAGAAATATAAGGTTATGCCCCATTTTATGGAATAATTATCAGTTAGACAGTTTCCCAGGATGTTCCTTTTATGAAGTTTATTTCATAACATTTATGGGTAAAGAGCAGACACAGTCTGAGTGACTGAGAAATGTTCTCTGCCACTAAGCAACAAAATCTTGCTTTTGCACAGCAACTTCAATGTGGCAAGGGAAGAGTATCAATCCGAATTTGACACCCAGCCACATAAGAAACTATTCGGTCAGGTAACTATGGCTCAGTTAAAAAAGTTTTTGAGGAGATTCTTAAAAGAGAAAAGAGTTAAAAAGCCTGAGAGATTTAAAGGGGAAATTTGAGAGTGTAGGGCCCTGACAGCTGAAAGCAAGGCTACCTATGGTTGGAGCATTTAAAATAAGGGATACTCAAAAAGTCAATATTGGTGGAGCCAATAAACTCCTATTATCTCAGAGCATTTTTCATTAATATGCTACTGTTTCACAATTCAAATGATCACACACCACTATCGACAATGCAATCGAAATACGATTAACAGTTTGATGTACAAAGATAGGCATGCCCACAAGCTGTTGGCAATTATTAACTCAAACATAATTGTTTTCTACATACATTTTTAATCTTATATATTTGTTTTACTTGTATTTTAGGTTCACTATGTATTTTGTGAAGCGATGGCACATGATTATCATTCAGTGCTCAAGGACTGAGTTTGCATGATAAGCAATGAGCAATAATGTGATCAGAATTGTCATTGTCCTGCAGCATGGCTTCATGTTCTCCATTTCAGCATCAAGTTTGCATGGTGAGTTAATAGTTCGGACACTATTTATGAGGTTGCAAATAAGGCCAATCTTGTAGCATATGGAACTGTAAGAATTGGGGTGGCATGATTGAAGTGGTTAGCACTGCTGCTTCACAGCACCGTGGATCGGGGTTCAATTCCTGGCTTAGGTCACTACCTGTGTGGAGTTTGCATGTTCTCCCCATATCTGAGTGGGTTTCCTCTAGGTGCTCCTGTGTTTCTCTCCACAGTCCAAAGATTTGCAGGTTAGGTTGATTGGCCATGCTAAACTGTCCTTTAGTATCCTGGGATGCATATGTTAGAGGGATTAGTGAGACAAATATGTGGGTTATGGGATAGGGCCGTTAGTGGATTATTGTCAATACAGATTCGATGGGCTGAATGGCCTCTTTTTACACTGTATAATTCTATGAATTTCAATGCACATTTTGACTGGTGAATGTAGGCTTGCGGTGGGTGTTAGTAGAGACCACTCTCCACCGGCAAATTTCCCAACTAGTACATCAAGGACAGGGAGCTTACATGACTGCTCCATTTCAAAGGCGGATTTGAGTGCAAGATGGAGCCCATTAAAATGTGTCAGGAAATACTTACATACACTGAAATTCAAATATAGCAAATGCATAGGAAGTATGTAATGGGCGAGTGGTTCAGTGTCATTCCATCAAAGACGTGTTTCCCATGGAACCCAACAAAGATGTTTTTAAGAACTAGGTCTAGAAGGGATCCCATGGCAACACCAGATATTTGGACACTCATGATATTGTTAAAATTGAACTCAACTGTGTGAGTTGCTGAATCCATAAGTTCAGTGAATAGAGATTCACACAATGGTGGCAGGCATAGATTACCATGATATAATGCAGCAGCAGAAATATGTCTGGCTTTCTTGAGCAGTCGTTTGGTGAAAAACCTTGCAATGTTAAATGAGCACATGGACATGTTAGCAAAAAGCAAGCCTACATGGCCTTTGCAAATACAAAGGAATCCTTCACCATGTATTTGGAAAACCTGCTCAAAACTTATTACAGCAACTCTCTCGACCATTTGGCCAATTCATGTTGTACAGAATCACTGCCAGATATGATAGGTTGGAAGAAGCACATCACTTTTGTGTGCCTTAGGCAGCCAAAATATATATAGATGCAGTCAGCAGTGAGGACATGTCGTATCATATGTATCACCCATTAGCTGCTTGCTCTTGTTCAGCCAGGTGGCTGGAGTCCTTTCCAGTTGATATCAAAACAGTAATTTACCTGTAAGTCCAAGGATGTAACATTAAAATTGTTCAAAAGTCCACGGGCTTGGGTTAAGTGACATGACCCACTAATGGTTATTTGTAGCTTAGCAAGCAGTTTCTCTGTCTCTGGCCAGAATTCTATTGTTCCTTCAGTAGGTCTCCCTTTGAAATGGACCTGGACTGTCACAGATCTGAGATGAGTCTGCTAACAACACTGTAAGCATAATTCATTTCAAATTCTCTCTTTTGTGATAGTTCAGATTGAGAGTCAATTTGTCTGCACTTACTCTGTTTTGATTGATTATTAGGAATTTGTTCAATGAAGTGTGAGATTCCACAGGTTGAAAGAGGAATTTTCTCGTTCTTGTTCTCGTAACTCCTGGAGGTAGCTCCCAGAACAAATGACCAGATCCTGTGATCATGTAATTTTTAGCAGCCATCATATTTAGTTCAGCAGCTTGTCTGTTTTTTTAACATGAGAAAAGAATAATGTTTTGGAAAATTGTTGGAAAATCTCAGCAGATCTGGAAGCATCTGTGGAAAGAGAAACAGAGTTAACATTTTGAATTTTATGACTTTATTTCCAAACCTTTCCAGTCACATAGACTGGAAGCATTAACTCTGTTTGTCTCTCCACTGCCAGATCTGCTGAGTTTTTCCAGCATTTTTTTCTGGTTTTCTTTCAGATCTCTATTGTCCACAGTGTTTTGCTTTTGTTATGACATCCCTTTAGATTTCTTTTCATGTCATATGGATCCAGCACTTATTGAGAATGATATTCCAATTCTTTAATCAGGTTTACTGAAATGCGTAAAGGCAAAATCATGCAGATGCTGCAGTCAGAAACAAAAACAGAAAATGCTGGGAAATCGTACCAGGTCTGACAGCATCTATAGAAAGAGAAAGCCCATCAAGTCTGCACCAACTCTCGGAAACAGCATCTTACCAAAGCCCAACCCCACCTATTGCTCCCAACACCTATAACCACATGCACTTCTCAGGGTTAATCCGCAATATCTACATACCTACACACCTTTGACTACTAAGAGGCAATTTATCATGGCCAATCCACCTAATTCTGCACAGTTTTAGGCTGTGGGAGGAAATCAGAGCATCCAGGAGAGATCCATGTAGACAGGGGGAGAATGTAGAAACTTAAATAGAATATTAACATGGGTAGTACAGAGTGATCTTCAGACCATACCATTCCTCCTGGACCAGCGTAGCTATATTTAAATGAGTTTGGATCAAATGACCCCTGATGTTGGTGGCATCCTTATGAGATCTTGGAGCTCAGTGCTGGATCCATCTGCCTCAATTTGGTGTTAGGCACCTCTGTATTCTTCATCTTCCTCCTTAGCATTCAGTTTCATCTCATCCTCCAATGAATTGTGTCTTTCCAGAGCCCCATTGTCCTCAAGGTCTACACCTCTCTAGAGGGTTATGTTATGAAAAGCAGAACAGGCTAACACAAAGACAGAGAGCCTTATAGGTTTGTACTGCAGGCTAAGGTACTATAGAATAAAAGAACAAAAATCAGTATAGCACAGGAACAGGCACTCCTGCACTGATCATAATGCTGACTAAACTAAAACCCTATGCACATATTTAGTCTGTGTCCTTCCATTCCCATCCTATTCATATATTCATCTAGTACTGGTACTGCATTTTCAAATGCTCAAAGGCCTACTCAGTTGTGTCTTGTGATCAGATCACCTCAGACCTTCTGTTTAGGCTCTCAGAGAAGGACCATAAGTGATGCTTTCAAGGAATATCCTCATCCCCTAGAATCTATCATGGACTTTAGGTGTTTGGAGTGAGGATGTGAGACAGTCTGATCAGGCAAAGGATGAAGTCATCATGACATGAAAGCAGGGAGGAAACTTCTTTAGTCACAGACCAGGTGAATATTCAAGGAGTGGAAGACCTGCCTGTTGATGAATATCACCGGCAGGTCACTTTTTAAATTTTTTTTTAATTCATTCATGGGATGTGGTCATCACTGGCTAGGGCATTTATTGCCCATCCCTAATTGCCCATGAGAAGCTTGTGGTGTGCTGCCCTCTTGAACAGCTTTGTAAGCAATGACCCTGAAGTATAGGTCAGCCATTGTACTGTTAGGAAGAGATTTTTCACAACTTTGACCCCAAGGTTCAGTTGTATGGTGAATTAGAAAGCCGAAGTTAAAGGAGAGGGTAGAAGTGCAGGTTAATGATAAGGACATCCAACTAAACAAGAACATAAGAAATAGGAGCAGGAGTAGGCCATCTAGCCCTTCGAGCGTGCCCCGCCATTCAGTAAGATCGTGGCTGATCTGAAGTGGATCAGTTCCACTTTCCCGCTTTCTCCCCTTAATTCCCTTGTCTGTCAGAAATCTATCTACCTGTGACTTAAATATAGCCTCCATCACTTCAATGGGCAGAGAATTCCAGAGGTTCACTATCCTTTGAGTTAAAGGAGCCAAGGACTCAGGAGAGGTTAGTAAAGAATCCAGATCAGGAAATAGAATGGAGAGTATAGAAGGTGGCAGGAATCTAACCTCAGACAGAGCGAAAAAGATGACAAGTATGAGAAGGGAGATGGTCAATACAGGACTGAGGGTATTGTACCTAAATATATATGGAACAAGGTAAATGTCCTTGTTGTGCACATTGAAAAGTGCCGGTATAATGTTGTGGGCATCACAGAGACGTGACTGCAAGGGGATCAGGGCTGGGATCTAAATATCCAAGGATATGTGTTCTATCAAAAGGACAGGCAGATGGGCAAAGAAGGTGGAATTGCACTGTTAGTAAGGAATGAAGGTAAATCAATAACTAGAAGAAATATAGGATCAGAAGGCATCGAATCTTTGTAGGTAGAAGTGAGGAATTGCAAAGGTAAAAAGACCCTGGTGGAAGTTATGTACAGGCTCCCTAGCAGTAGTCAGGATGTGGGGCAGAAAATAAATCAGGAGATAGAAAAGGCATATTTAAAAAGATAATATTACAATAATCATGGGGGACTTCAATGTACAGGTGGACTGGGAAGATCAGGTACGCAGTGGATCCCAAGAAAAGGAATTTGTGGAACATCTAAGAGATGTTTTTTGGAGCAGCTTGTGACAGAGCACACTAGTGAACAGCAAATCTGACTTGGTTATGTGTAATGAGGAACAGTGACCACAATGTGACAGAATTTACCCTGCAGTTTGAGAGGGAGAAGCTGGAATCAGTTGTAACGGTATTACAATTAAATAAAGGTAAATACAAAGACATGAAGAAAGAGGTGGCCAGAGCTGATTGAAAAGGAGCCTAGTAGGAGAAGACAGTGGAACAGCAATGGCAGAGTTTTTGGGGGTTATTCGGGAGGCACAACAGAAATTCATCTCAAAGAAGAGAAAACATACTAAGGGGAGGATGAGGCATCAACAGCTGATGAGCGAAGTCAAAGACAGCATAAAAGCAAAAGATAAAGCATACAAAGTGGCAAGGATTGGTAGGAAGCCAGAGAATTGGGCAGCTTTTGAAAGCAAGTAGAGGACAATAAAAAAGTAATGGGGGAAGAAGATGAAATATGAGTATTAGCTAGCTAGTAACATATAATAAAAGATAGGAAAAACTTTTTTATTATATAAAAAGTAAGGGAGAGGCAAAAGTAGGCATTGGACCTGTGGAAAATGAGGCTGGAGAAGTAATAAAAACAAAGAAATGGCAGAGGAACTGAATAGTTACATTGCATCAGTCTTCACATGGAAGATATCAGTGGGATGCCAGAGCTCCAGGAGAATCAAGGGCACAGGTCAGTGAGTGGCCATCACTAAGAAGAAGTTTCTGGGGAAACTGAAAGGTTTGAAGGTTGATAAATCACCTGGACCAAATGGACTACATTCCAGCATTTGAAAAGAGATAGCTGAGGAAATTGTGGAGGCATTAATGATGATCTTTCAGGAATCACTGGAGGCAGGGAGTGTTCCAGAGGACTGGAAAGAGCTAATGTAACTCACCATTTAAGAAGGAAGGGAGGCTTCTGGTGAGAAATTATAGGTCCGTTAGCCTGACTTCAGTCACTGGCAGCATTTTAGAGTCCATTATGAAAGATGAGATCATGGAATACTTAGAAGTGCATGATAAAATAGGATGGAGTCAGCACGGCTTTATCAAGGTGAGATCATGTGCGACAAATCTGTAAGAGTTCTTTGAGGAGGTAACAAGAAAATTAGGTAAAGGAGAACCAGCGGATGTAATTATTTAGATTTCCAAAAGGCCTTTGACAAGGTGCTGCATGGGAGACTATTAAATAAGTTAAGAGCCCATGGTGTTAATGATAAGATCCTGGCAAGAATAGAGGATTGGCTGATTGACAGAAGGTAGAGAGTGGGGATGACAGCTTTTTCAGAATGACAGCTGGTGACTAGTGGTGTGCTTCAGGTATCAGTATTGGGACCACAAATTTTCAAAATATACATTAATGTTTTAGAAGAAGGAACTAAAGGCACAATTGCTAAGATATGTAGATGATAGAAAAGCTGCAGGAGGACTTGGACAGGTTAGGAGAATGGGCAAAATAGTAGCAGATGGAATACAATGTGGAAAAGTGTGAGATTATATACTTTGGAAGGAAGAATGTAGGTATGGACTATTTTCTAAATGGGGAAATGCTTAGAAAATCAGAAGCACAAAGGGACTTGGGAGTCTTTGTTCAAGATTCTCTTAAGGTTAACATGCAGGTTCAGTCAACAGTTAGGGAGGCAAATGCAATGTTAGCATTCATGTCAAGAAGGCAAGAATACAAGAGCAGGAATGTACTTCTAAGTTTGTATAAGGTTTTGGTCAGCCCCCATTTGGAGAATTGTGAGCAGTTTTGGACCCCATATCTAAGGAAGGATGTGTTGGCCTTGGAAAGAATCCGGGGGGGGTTCACAAGAATGATCCCTGAAATGAAGAGCTTGCCTTATGAGGAACAGTTTAGGACCCTAGGTCTGTACTCGTTGGAGTTTAGAAGGATGAGGGGGGATCTGATTGAACCTTACAGGATACTGCAAGGACTGGATAGAGTGCATGTGTAGAGGATGTTTCCACTGGTAGGAAAAACTAGAACCAGAGGCTTTTGGAACAATCCTTTAAAACAAAGATGAGGAGGAATTTCTTCAGCCAGAGTGTGGCAAATCTGTGGAACTCTGTCACAAAAGGCTGTGGAGACCAAGTCATTGAGTATCTTTAAGACAGAGATAGATAGGTTTTTGATTAATAGGGGGAATCAGAGGTTATGGGGAAAAGACAGGTGAATGGGGATGAGAAAAATATCATCCATGATTGAATGGCAGAATGGACTCAACGTGCCGAGTGGCCTAATTCCACTCCTATGCCTTATGATTTTATGGTCTTAAGATAGTGAAGAAATGGTTACGTATGTCCAAGTCAGGATAGTGTTTGACTTGGAGGGGAACATGAAATGTTGGTGTCCCTCTGCATCTGCTACGCTTGTCCTTCTAGGTGAGAAAGGTCACTGGTGAAGGGAGTGAAGATGTAAGGTGGTAGATGGGGTGCTAATCAAGTAGGCTGCTTTCTCCTTGATAGTGTTGAGTTTCTTGAGTGTTGTTGGAGCTGCACCTACCTAGACAAGTGGAGAATATTACATCACACTCCTGACTTGTGTCTTATAAATGATGGACAGACTTTGGGGAGTCAGGAAGTGAGTTATTCGCCACAGAATTCCCAGCATCTGGCCTGATCTTGTAATCACAAGGCAGAATTTTCCACACAACCCACTGTGTGTCTTGTGGCAATGGAGGTGGCCTGTCATTAGTCGGTTGCGAGATCTGCTTCTTGTCATTATCAAGGGGGTTTCGCGTTGAGTGACTGCACCCCTCACTGCCCAGACATAATAATCCAATTATTTCTTTCTTTTTGAAGCCTCAATTAATTAGTGCTTTAACTGTAAAGTCTTAGACAAAATTATCAATGGTGTGATCACATCATTGTGAAGTGAATCAGAATCATACTGCATGTGTATTTGATTTGGTTCAGTGGTATATATCTTGCTTGCTGCTGTATCAATAACTTTGCTACAATATTCAGAACAAGCAGCTTATGCTGCGAAATGCAATGCCTCAAAAAAAAACCCTAATTTAGCAGCTCTTCCAAATGGTCTTTATTTCAGAATTCGACAAATAAAAATTTACATTAAATTCATTTTGACAGTATTTTCCCACACCAATAACCAGTTTTGTAGGTAGTGTTCTGTCTTGGTCCTTATTTGAACAGGTGAAGATTCCTAACTCAGCTCTCAGGTAACCTGACAGTTATACTGACTACCTTAGACCTAAAGGTTTTTCTTCCAAATGCACAATTGCCTTCTAATGGCTAAGTTAATGCCGCAAAGGGCTACAATGTGGTAAACCAGTGTTACACTAAAGCATTGGCTCTGGCTATTTTGTTATAAATCATATTCTGCTGTCCTTGATTTCTTGTTATTGCCTGCAGGGGTGTGCAGAGGGTCAGGGTGGGGTTGAATTATGGGTCATGTCATCCCTTAGTTCTGTTTAATTTATAAATAGAGGATACACTTTGGGACCAGCATTTTATGCAAAATAAAGTACTAAGTGGCGCTGGTAGCATAACTCATAAGCAATACAAGTGCAAATGAGTTATTTTAGTGGGGACCAGGTGGATTATTTTTCATAAATTATCCTCTCCCAACATGCTTTATATTCATACAACATGCTCCATGTTTAAAGAAACTTTCCTAAAGTGTTTAATTTTTTTTGCATTGCATTTGATTTATATTTTACTGTGCTTTAAGTTTATTTAGTAGTGTCACAAGTAAGCTTACATTAAGACTGCAGTGAAGTTACTGTGAAAATCCACTAGTTGCCATACTCTGTCACCTGTTTGAGTACATTGAGGGAAAATTTAGCATGTCCAATGCAGCTAACCAGCACTTCTTTTGGACTGTGGGTGAAAACTAGAACACCTGGAGGAAACCCATGCAGACATGGAGAGAACATGCAAACTCAATAGTTCTCAGACAAATGTTAGAGGAAGGATGCACTATGGAGAGTTTTGGTCCATTTCTTATTTCATATACTAGGCATATACTAGTTTTCTAGCACATCTTTCATGTAGCTCCGATCCTTACTCCAGATCAACAGCCAACCATCCCAGTTAAGTGCCCCCATTAGTGGAGTATCCCCATCAGTCACCCGTGGGTTTGACACTTAGATAACAATGCCCTGAACTCCCATTTACTCTCTTATACACTGCTCACTGATTGTTAAATTACATACATACATTACAATGGGATCCAGAGGAACTCAGAAAATACCAACATCATATTTGTTTGCTGTGGCAGAAGAGAATCGCATGTAACCAGGGTAGTTCTCTCTTGGTTCGACTGGTCTCCCAAAGATCAAGTACAGGATAACAAGAAGGGCTTTCCGCTGCATGCCTGCTATTTGATTCCTAAAAGAGGTCAATGTGGCATCTGTCACAATCTTATTTAAGTGGCAAAAATAAAAACAATATTGTTACAGCTAGGTGAGGAATTGTGTCAGGAGTTACCTTTTGTTTCACTTCTCAATTGATTTCACCAGGGAGCCTAGTTCAATTCCCAGCTTGGGTGATCATTTGAAGTTTGCAAGTTATCTCCCCATGTCCGAGTGAGTTTGCTCTGTGTACCCTGTGCGGTCCATCTGTGCAGTCCAAAGATGTGCGGGTTAGGTGGATTGGCCACTGGAAATTGCTCTTTAGTGTGTAGATTAAGGGAATGAACAGAATACATACATGAGGTAGTGGGGATAGGGTGGTGCTAGGCTGAGGTAAGACTCTGTCAGAGAGTTGGTGCAGACTTGATGGGCCGAATGGCCTCCTTCTGCATTAGAGTTTCTATGATTCTATACTTGGGAGATATGATGGTGGGCTGTGAGAGCAAGAGTCCATGTTCTTATGTGACCAGGTTGGATACCCATCTAGGGGTTTTGGATACAGATGATCAAGTAAAAGACCAATAGAGACCTGGACTAGTTTAAAAAACATAAAGCTTTAACTTTATTTATCAGTGTTGCAAGTAGGCTTACATTAACACTACAATGATGATACTGTGAAAGTCCCCAAGTCACCATACTTCAATCGTTCTCGGGTAAACTGAGAGAGAATTTAGCACGGCCAATGCACTTAACCAGCATGTCTTTTGTACTGTTGGAGAAAACCAAAGCACCTGAGGAAACCCACACAGACACAGGGAGAATGCGCAGACCCCATACAGTGAAACAAGCTGAGAATCGAACCCAAGTCCCTGACGTTGTGAAGCAGCAGTGCATAAGTGGACACAAGATTAAGACAAGGGTCTACATTTTTATACAACCAAGAAGGATGCTTGTTAGTGTGGATACAAATGACTGGATAAAAGGCTTGCAGAGACTCCAGTCTCTGAACTAGCTTAGGAAACAATGGACATAAGATAAGATGAAGGATGGTTGAGGATGCATTAACCTCAGTACCAGGGTGGTGTGAGTGTCTGAATCAGGCTCTCTGTGCCTGTACGTATGCCAAGGAAGTCTCCCTGCCTTAGTGAAAGGGCTCTGTCTACAGGGTCCTGTTCATTTCATGGAGCATTGGAGTGAATGCCTCAACAAGGGAACTGTCTCTTTCCCTTAATCTACTGGTTTTCCAATTGTGTTCACACCTCCAAAGGTGTTCAGGACAATGGTAGGGATTATGGGAGGATGCCTCATCTGAATATGGTGTCATATGTGGGAGTTCCTGGAGGCAAGGTGTCTCCCAAAAGTCCACGTATGCGTCAAGTGTTTGGAGCTGCAAGTTGCTTGGGTCAAGCAACTAGAGCAACGATTGGAAGATGCATTTCTAGTCAGGGAGAACGAGGCAATAATGGAAGGGAGGCATAGTAAGGTGGTGGACTTGGAGCTTAAGGTTGGGGAACCTGATCCTTAAAGGTGGGTTACTGTAAGGAAGGAGAAAAAGGAGAGGGGCGACAGTCCAAAGACTTCCCTACTGGCTATCCCTGAAAATATCGAGAGCGGAGGGGTAAAATTGGTAAGGCAGGAGGACCAGAGTACCTCAGAGAGGAGGAAGGGGGCTAGAAGGGAGATAGTGGTGGGGGAATGGGAGGGTTAAAGGAATAGATAGGCGGTTCTGTGGTCAAAGGCGGGTCTCCAGGGTGGTAGTTTGCAGGGGTGGAGCAGGGATGCAAGATGTGTCTGACAGGGTAGAGGGCATTTTGAAGGGTGAGGGGACCCAGGCTGATGTGATTATTCACATAGGAGAGAAGGATGTAGGAAGAAAGAGCAGTTTAGGGAGTTGGGGGTAGGCTGAAGAGCAGAGTATCCAGGGTGGCGATCTTCGGGCAGCTATCGGGACCAGGGAACAGCGGGGCCAGGAGAAATGAGATCCTCCAGCTGAATGCGTGGCTGAAGGATTGGTGTAGGGCAGAGGGTTTCATATTTGTAGAGAACTGGAAAGTATTTGTGAAAGAAGGGCACCTTTATAGAAGGCACAGGGAACACTTAAATGGGAAGGGCGTGAATATCTTAGCTGGGAGGCTAGCTGGAGTGCTTCGGCAGGGTTTAAACTAATGTGGAGGGGGAGAGGGGATGAGACTGATAGCTTGGTAGGGAGTGAGATGGGAGATAGAGTAAGCTTGGGTCAGAGGAAATACACTAGGGAGAAGGTAGTTCTGAGTGGGCTTGGAGGTCTGGAGTGCGTCTGTTTCAATGCGAGGAGTGTAACAGGAAAAACAGATGAACTTAGGGCCTTAATGTTTGCGAGGAACTTGGATGTGGTTGCAATAACGGAGACGTGGCTAAAGAAAGGGGAGCAGTGGCAGTTGAATATTCCTGGGTATAAGTGTTTCAGGCGTGACAGAGGAGGGCCCAGAAGAGGTGGGGGATTGGCATTGTTAGTTAGCGAGAGCATCACAGCGGTGCAGAGGGAGGACAATACAGAGGAGTTAGGAGTGGAATCGCTGTGGGTGGAGTTGAGGAATAGGAAGGGTTGATTACTATGCTAGGGGTGTATTATAGGCCACCCAACAGCCCGTGGGCAGTGGAAGAAGGCATATGTAAAGACATTTTGGATAGGTGCAGAAAGAACAGAGTCGTTATAGTGGGAGATTTTAATCTCTCTGGGGTGGATTGGAAGGTACCTAGAGCTGGGGGTTCGGATGGGGAGGAATTTGTAAAATGTGTTCTGGAAGGATCATTGGAGCAGTATGTAGCTAGACCGATTAGAGGGGGAGCTATATTGGATTTAGTTCTGAGTAATGAGCCAGGGCAGGTGGTTGATGTTGTAGTAGGGGAACATGTAGCTAACAGTGACCACTGTCTACTTTAGGATACAGATGGAAAAGGATGCTTGTTGCCCTAGGGGGAGGGTGCTGAACTGGGGGAAGGCTAACTATGGTCGGATTAGGCAGGAACTTATGGAAACTGACTGGGAACGGTTGTTTGAGGGTAAGTCCATGCTAGGCATGTGGGAGTCTTTCAATGGAATAATGAAAATGTTGCAAGAAAGATATGTGCCGCTAAGAGGAAAGATGGGGAAGTTAGGATTAGAGAGCCATGGATTACTAGGGATATTGAGGACTTGGTTAAGAAGAAAAGAGAGGTGTATGATAGGTCAAAGCAGCTGGGAACAGAGAGAGTGTTGAAGGAATATAGAGAGAGTAGGAGGGAGCTCAAACAGGGAGTTAGAAGGGCAAAAAGGGGGCATGAAATGATCTTGGCTGATATTATTAAGGAAAATCCAAAGGCTTTTTACTCCTATGTTAGGAATATAAGGGTGGTTAGAGAAAAAATCAGACCTCTTAGGGACAGAAGAGGGGAACTGTGCTTAGAGCCCAAGGGAATGGCGGAGATCCTGAATGAATACTTTGCGTCAGTATTCATGAAGGAGAAGGGTTTGTTGACAGCTCCTGTCTCTGAGGAAACTGTGGACCAGTTGAGGGAAATATCCATACCGAGGGAGGAAGTGTTAGAACTTCTAGGTAGCATTAAAACTGATAAATCTCCAGGGCCTGATGGCATTTATCCCAGGCTGCTTAGCGAGGTGCAAGATGAAATTGCTGGGCCTCTGACGCAAATCTTTGTCTTTTCTTTGGACACAGGTGAGGTCCCAGAGGACTGGAGAATAGCTAATGTTATACTGTTGTTTAAAAAGGGTAGTAGGGATAACCCTGGAAATTATAGGCCAGTGAGTTTGACGCCAGTGGTAGGGAAGCTGTTGGAGGGGATTCTTAGAGATAGGATGTATAGGCACTTCGAGTGTTGCGATCTGATTAGGGATACGCAGCATGGCTTTGTTAAGGGGAGGTCGTGTCTTACAAATCTGGTAGAATTTTTTGAAGCGTGACGAAAACGGTCGATGAAGGGCGAACCATTGATGTCGTCTATATGGATTTCAGTAAGGCGTTTGACAAAGTCCCTCATGGGAGGTTAGTTGAGAAGGTCAAGGCTAATGGGATACAAGAACAGGTAGCTAGATGGATAAGTAACTGGCTTGGTAATAGGAGACAGAGTAATAGTGGAAGGGTGTTTTTCTAGCTGGAGGTCGGTCACTAGTGGTGTGCCGCAGGGCTCGGTACTGGGACCTCTTCTATTTGTAATATATATAAAATGACTTGGAAGAGGGAGTAAGTGGAGTGATCAGCAAGTTTGCAGACGATACAAAGATGGCTGGACTTGCGGATAGTGAGGAGCATTGTCAGGTGATACAGCAGGACATAGATAGGCTGGTAGCTTGGGCAGACAGATGGCAGATGGAATTCAATCCTGATAAATGTGAGGTGATGCATTTCAGGAGAAAAAATGTAGGGGGGAGGTATATGATAAAGGGTTGACCTATTAAGAGTATAGAAACGCAGAGGGACCTGGGGGTGCAGGTGAACAAGTCTCTGAAGGTGGCAGAGCAAGTGGAGAAGGTTGTGAAGAAAGCATATAGTATGCTAGCCTTTATAGGAAGGGGTATAGAGGACAAGAGCTGGCCTTTAATGTTGCAGTTGTATAAAACGTTGGTTAGACCTCATTTGGAATACTGCGTTCAGTTCTGGTCGCCTTACTACCGGAAGGACGTGGAGACTCTGGAGAGAGTGCAGAGGAGGTTTACCAGGATGCTACCTGGTATGGAAGGTCTGAGTTACGAGGAGAGATTAGGCAAATTGGGACTGTTTTCCTTAGAAAGACGTAGACTTAGAGGAGATCTGATAGAGGTGTACAAGATTTTGAAGGGGATTAATAGAGTAAACAGGGTTAAGCTTTTTCCTAGGATGGACTCAAATAGCACGAGGGGTCACAGGCTTAGGGTGAGGGGCGTAAGGTATAATTTGGATGCTAGAGGGAGTTTTTTCACACAGAGGGTGGTGGGGGTATGGAATGCGCTGTCAAGTAGTGGTGGAGGCAGGTACTCTGGAGTTATTTAAGAGATACTTAGATGGGCACATGAACAGAATGGGAAAGGAGGAATATGGAAAATTGATTTAAAATAGTTCCCTGGGAATTGTGTAAATTGTCGATGATATTGATGTATTTGTTTTATCCTACAGGTACTTCGGTCCGCCTTGTCTAACAAGGGGCATACACGCAATGGGTCGTGGGAGGGCTGCTCTTGGATTTTTTTTGAGAGTAGCCTAGTGCTTCACGTCGTTAGCGTACGTTTGACCTGGACCATTTGATAGGCAACACGACAGCTCAGTGACTGTCGCTGTGCTGTGCAGATACATGGATTTGGGCCTGTGTCTGTGGGAGTTTGCTCATTCTCCCCTTCCTTGAGTGGGTTTTCTCTGGGTGCTCCGGTTTCCTCCCACATCCCCAAAGATGTGCCCTTAGGCTGATTGGCAGAACAAATTCTCCCTAAATTGTCTCAAATTTGGTTCTAATGAATAGATCTATAAACGTAGACAGGGATGACAGGGATCATGGGTAGAAGTGGGAACATCGAGGTGGCAGCACGAGCTTGTTGGGCCGAAGGGCCTGTTTCCCGTGCTGTTTTGTTCTTTGTTCTTTGTTGTCGGTACAGATTCGATAATCCAAATGGCCTGCTTCTGCACTGTAGGTATTCTATGATTCTATGACTGGAACTAGCCAGAGATCAGGATCAGGAACAGTGACTGGAGTTTGCCCAGGATTAGGATTGGGAACAATATCGGGAACAGTGATTGCCACTGGCAGAAGATTACAATCCTTGGCAATGCTCAGGACTGGGACTGGATCAGCAAGATCTGCAGGATTAGAATCGGGATCTGCTTCTTCCAATCTCTCTAAAAACAGCTGAAACTGCTGGCTATTGCCCTGGGCTTTGCATGCCTTTAATTAGTTCACATGATACCATCCAGTCTTCCCGGAGTCCAGTAAAATTTTATACACTGACGGGCTTGCCTTATTCACAATAGAATGAGGACTTGAATACCTGAGGGACAGAAATGTTCCTGGCTGAAAGACCTGCAGTGTGACCTACTGCCCTACTTACTATTCTACCGGCTTTATTTTCCCATCAAAATTAGCCTTACTCTGCTTCTTTACTCTCCACTATTTTGACGGCTGCTGCCTTCTGTGCAGCCTATACATTGTCGAAAAGAGTTTTTACAGCTTTCTTGTGGCTGAGACTTCGGACTCTGACAAACCCAGTTCTAGTAGGGATTCAATACCGCACATGGTATACCCTGTCATTAAAACATGGGGAGTGAATGCAGCTGAACAGGTGAGTTTCATAGGATCGTGAGGACAAAGCTCAGGGCTATGTTCCTGGTGGAGTTACTTTGCTAGATGATCTTTCTCAGCATTCTTTTGAGGGTGCAGTTCATCCTCTCTACAATTTCACTGGATTAAGGATGGATAGATGATATGAAACATTTAGCTGAAGCCGAATATATTCATCAACGGCTGCATTAGCTGGACCTGGTCAGATACTATACTACGGGGAAGATCCTATCCAGTGCACACACGTTGCATTAAAAAACCCATTGTAATTTCAGCAGTGTTAGTGTGGATTGGGAAAGCTTCTATTCACTTACTAAAAATGCCCACACTGACCAAGATGTATTTGTACCTCCCCCCACCCCATTACAAGGTGGAGGAAGCTGCTGTAATCTAATTGGAGGTTGGTCCAATTAGATTGATCCAGTGAATCTTAATTCTGTTTTGTTAGTCTACTTGTCAGGGTTGTTCTGGGCACAGGTAATACAATTTATGACATAATGATTTATGTCTTTGTTCAATTCTGGCCACCAACACAATCTCTTAATTCCCTCTGAAGTGGTTTCTATTCCCTGATGGCTCTGGATATTAACATTAGCCAGATGGCACCGGGGGTTTAAGCCATCCTGAGAAAAGAGGTGGGGGCCCCCATTCACTATTTGAACATAGCTGTGTGCCTTTTCCTCTATATCCTCCCAGTTTACGATGTGGATGCAATTGCCCGGGATCCCACTGTGCCGAAGGTGCACATCATGCTCTTCTGTGCTGACAATAATGATTTCAGCCTGTCGACCTTGCTCTGGCGCTCTGAGTGATTGGCAGAGCGAACTTCATTTTCTTTAGCTGTTTGGTTTCACACCTTGACCATCGCTTGCAGATCTTTACACCGTTCTGCAAGCTTGGCTGCATTTCTTTGGGCAGCATCACAATCCCTGATTCATCACTGCTCCTGCTCTTAGGTCTTCTAAAACTGGACCTAAAACCAACCTTTGTGCAGTCGGTTTGTTTGACTGTTTTTCTCCTACTCCAAAATTCATTGGGTGGAATTTTACAAGAAACATTCTGTGTCCAGCTAGTGTGAAAATGGAAAAGTTGCAAATCATTTTTATGGGAGAGTTTTTACTCCTAAATCTTATGCACATGATGCAGGGAGAAATGGGTTGGACTGTACCTAGCGACTAGAGGCAGTGGGCAGGGCTTAATGCTCCAGACAGCAGAGGGAGCTATTGTGCATGTGCAGACCTCTATGGCTGCACCAATACAATGCAACAGCAATTGATGGATCTCTCTCTCTCTCTCTGTCAGGCTTCAGCTGTTATAGCCAGCCTCAACCCAGCCCCCACCATGCAATCACAGGGGCCCATGGCCAATCGTGTGCACCACACCGCCTGTGTGGACCCACTGCCATCCCACTGCACTGACCAATTATGCCTCCCCTACCAATCACAGGCAGAGCAGCAGTGGGCCCCCACCCTTCTCCATTAATTGCAAGCAGAGAGTGCAGCGCACCCCTCCCTCACTCCCTCTCATTGGGCTACCTTGCTAGGCTCCACCCTCTTCAGGCCCTAACTCCATAGGCCATGTCCCCTCAAGCACCCCCCCATATCCTTTTCAGGCCCTGCCCTGATATTGCCCTGTGGGCAGTGTCAAAGTGCCTGATGGGCAGTGCCAAGGTGCCATGTTGGCACAGTCAGCTGGCATTGTCCAAGGGATGTCTCCCTTGCCCTTGACCTGCCCAGAGGGCATCAGTGGCCTCCAATTCTACCAACAAGGGCAACACAGCTGTTTCCCGTTTGTGGGGAGCAGAACCTCTCCTAGCAGGGCCACAAAGGCCACAAAGTCTGGACGATTGAGTCCCAGGCCCGTTAATGCCATATAAATCAGTATTAAAATAAATTTACATAATAGTTTCAACCTTTCACCAGAAACAAATGAAAGACTAACCATGCCAGAAATCTGGTGCTGATAAATCAGCAAAGGGCAGGGCAAACTGATAAAATCGCAGCTGCTCTAATTCCAACCTTGTCATCTTTAACTTCTCATTAAGTCTGAAGATCTCTGTCTCTCTCTCTCTCTCCCTGCCAATCTCTTCTCAATTTCTCGTGTGGCACCAAGTATTTCTTCTTCCTCACCTTCTGTCGTTTTTTTAAATTTAAGGTCTCTTGTTCTTTGCTGCTAACTGTTCAGCACAATTAGCTATAGCTATGACTTTAATTATTTTGCAGACATGCTTCCCAAAACAATGATACACTCCCCCCGACAATTCTGGCTCTTAGATCACTGAACCAATGCCAGTTTATCATAGTATTTTATCCATTCTGCCTCTTAATATTTAAATATTTCATTAAGATTTCCTCCCAATTCATACTACTGATGATAACAACATCCCCTGTAAGTCTCATGTCTCGAAATTTACACTTTGTGGACCTCATGAAGTAAGCACCTGGTTCTATCCAATTTCTAGTCGATTATCTTTCCTTTATTGTGGAGTCCGATTTACTGGAGTATTCTTACTGGCCCACTCACAGCTGTAACGTGAAAGGTGGGTAAGTATATCCTGATTAACTTTGACCAGTTTGCAGCGATCCCCTTTAATTTAGGCATGTTAAGCAAGTTATGTGGTGAGATAGACAAAGGGGACAAGAGTCAGGCACAGGTTCAATACCACTTTATTGAGTACTTTAACAAGGACAAAACAATATTATTGGATTCTACTATTGTACTTTAATCAAACTCTCTCAAACTCTATCAATCTCTTCACCATCGCTTCAATAAACATTCTCAAATCTACACTAGCTGGCTACTTCTGACAAGTGTTTCCAAGGATTCAGTATGCCCTATCCATAGGCCCCAACTACTATATTTAAACTGTTTGTCTGAAAGGATTAGTAATACCCATTCAATAAGGCTGCATGTTTCTTTGGCAGTGATAGAACTCAAGGATAATTCAATGAACTCTAGACCCTCACCCCTAATCACCCTTAAGAACAAAAGGGCAAAGGAATGTAGTGCAGAACTTCACTCAGGGGAATCAGGGAGTCAGCATGCTGGCAGCAGACAGGCAGGAGTCAGATATAAGCAGTAGTTGAGGAACATCCATATCATTCCCCAACTCGAGTCATTATCACCCTCATCACTCCCCATTGTCACCCTCTTGAATTGACTGGGCAGCAGGCATTCAAGGACTCGCCAGCCTGTAAGGTCTTTGCAACCTTTATCCATTGGTTATAAAGAGATTGTGATGTCCTAGAAGGGGGGACTGTTGCATTCGAACAACATGCTGGTCTTACTCTGTGAAGTGGAAGGTGGCAAGGGCATCCCTACCCCTCCTGCCCATGTGAACTCTCGCCCCCACATGGACTCCATTCCTCAGATCTTCAGCAATATCTTTCCTTAGCTCCCTCTTGAATGTTCTCTTCATCCGAGGACATGTGCTGCTCCTCCAGGCCATCCTCATGGTCGTCGCCTACTGCAGAGTCAGTTGTGTAGGGCACAGCAGACCACCACAATGCGGGAGACCCTCTGGAACATTATTGGAGGGCACCATTGGACCTGTCAAGGCAGTGGAAGCACATCTTCAGGAGATCTATGATTATTCGAAGAGATAGCTATCATGCAAATTCCTCGGAAAAGGTGTCCATACGTGCATGAATCGCATCTGATTGTCACACACCAACTGCACATTGAGGGAGTAGAACTACTTCCTGTTTATAAAGGAGCTCCTTGATGCTATGGGGCACAAAGAGCAATATGTCACCTAGACCTATGACAGACCAGACTTTTTGCTGAATTCCATGCCCTTTCATCTTGCTGATCCTGGACCAGGTTGAAATGAATAAAATCCAAAGCCCCAACATTGAGTGCATCTGTGTGAAATGCCACGCATGGAGTCATGGAATGACCCTGTTACATAACAGTTGAGGATATGTCACAGGTACCACAGTCCCTGGTGAAGCAGAGTCTTCAATAACATGTGTTGCCTGACAGTTCCATAAAAGACAACTGGGTCCTTTACACCCTCTGTCTCCTTCTGTGCCTTTGTGCCCCCTGCATGGTGGAACCTCCACTTCTCCTGGTGACCTGCAACTGGGTCTTCCTTGGACGCCACTGCACATGGCTACTGTTCCAGTGCTATAATAAATAGAATAGCCAGCTCCACTGACTCTAGACCAATATGATCAGTTACGTGCGAGGGATAAGAGAGTCAAGTTGGTATCACAGCTGGATAACATCAGTTTCTACCCTCTCAGACCTGGATGCAGCCAGTCCTAGACCTCATCTGGCAGCTATTACTCATTCACAGCCCTAGTGCCCTTCCATCTCCATTGTATGACTGGCTCTGTCCGATGCCCTTGCTCAATCAGAGTCACCTTTATGGTCCGGTCTGGTTCTCTATTATTCTCTATAATATTGAGCTTTCAAACAGGAGAGCGAATGTCTACACATCTCTAATGGGCAAAGTCCATTGGATGATATTGTCCACCTTGGAGGCTAATGGATCTTCAGTGGTAGACGTTGGGGTCCAGCACATAAATAACTAAATGCTTTGTGATCATGCACCCAAACATTTAGCCCTAAGCCCTGAGTATTCATCACATTCCTTGACTCTGAGATTGTGAATAGCTGATATTGTTCAGGGTTAACTCTTGAAGGTTGGTTAGTTTGTGGGTATAAGTCTCAGGAATGTTAGAGGACATGACTGCTTTCTGCTTCAGGGGTAGGCAAAGCTAATAAGCACCCTTCTTACCTGGACTATGTCATTCCGGAATCTCATTGCCATCATTCCTCTACATTAAAGGACTCCATATTTTTCCATATTCCCATCCCCCCAGAGCTGGACTGCAGCATTTATCTCCTTGAACTCCCTGTTGCTCAGTGGAGACAGTGGTGCTGATCTCCACCCAATCTCTCAGAGATCATGGAGCCTAGTTCCCATTTTTAAAAAGCAGTAGTAATTTGCGCTGGTGTGGTGTCATTCCTGGTGGGTGGGAAGATTCGATGAGGGCTGAAGGTGAGATATTAACCACAATAAGTACATGGGAATGGATTCAAATTCATGCAAGTGAGCTTTGTGCCCTTCCTGGGTATGAACCTAATCACATCGTCAGGAAGGGCACAGGATGATCGCAATCGGAAATTTTGCCAATGGAAAACCAGTTTTTGACCATTCGGGAGATTAAACAGCCATGATGGGATCTGTGCCTGCAGCTAATGGCTCTGCTAAACGGAGCCTCATTTTCCTTAAAGGAGAGTTGATATTTGCAGCTTGTCTAACTTTTAGTACAGAAAACCTTGACATTATCAGTGGATGAATGCTTAACCCATTCATATAACATAGCTCTGATTGCTATTTTTGCAGATGTATTAGTCTAATTATCACAGTTGAGTTAATACTGGGTTAAAACTGCAGGCAACGGAATTAAATATTCAGCTTGTAATCACTATTGGATATCACAAGACTCTTCTCAGCTTTGTGAAAGGACCAATCTTTCTTTTCATGCAACAACTGCAGAAAATCATTTTCTACAAATGTTATCAGGCAAATGAAAGAAACAAGATTTCCTAATCGGCTTTGCTTGAGGAGTGTGCTCTGGAAAAATTGACGTTTTGTGACAGTTTTTATCAGGCTACATAATACAACTCTCAAAGAGTTAAATGATTACTGTGCTTCAGATTAGATACAGCTCTGGGATTCAACAAATAGCTGCACGGGTAATGCACACTATTACAGTCATTAGGTGATTGCCCAGTTACTGCTGCAGGCTTCACTGTCTTACTTTGTGACATTTCCACTTCTCTTTTCAACTGGACGCACTATTAAACTGTGCTGTTATACAGGTATTATACTTACTTATTTCTGAGAATTCATTTCCTGTGTTTTCTTCTCTTGTGCTTCCCACTCCTGTGTCAGGAATTAGAAAAGGCTGGAGATTTCAAACTCCAAATGCCACCTTCATTTTGACTATTTTCTTTGAAAAGCTGCCATTCTGTTCCAGCAATCCTTTTAAAGAGAACCAAACTCCTAAATCAGCATTACGCATTAAAAAGAAGTTTGGTACCTGGATGGCTTGAGTGCAGGAAGTTTGCCTGAAATGAATGACTGTTGTATGTGAGATTGATGAAAGAGAGGGAGTGCGACTTTCAAACTCAATGTAACAACATACAAAAAGAAAGATGCAATTACATCATTAGAAGTGCACATTTCAAATCAATGAAACTAACATTTGTGGCACTCCTTTGAGAGCTTTAGGCCATCTCATAAAATATAAAGCGCTTTTTCTCTGGAAGCCAATAGCGCATTTTGATACAGTTTTACCGCAAACAAAAATTACAAGGTTGTGTGATGCTTAATTGGTATATTAAACTGACCATTCAATTTGGAGATACCAAAGAAAGGTTCAAAATGAAGATTAAATGCTGTGGTGTTCTCTCCGTAAAGGGGTATTAGTACAAACGTTATATCCTTAGACATTGAAAGCAGAAAAGTTTCGCTTAATTTAGAGGGTGGTCTCAAGTGCGCATCATTGCCTTCAGGGCTCAGGGCAATCCGGTCATTCTTGAATCTCCTGGGGTTATTTTCTATTACTTTTGCCCTTAAAACCAGTCACACCACCATTAGCAAAAAGAAAAATCCACTGATGCTTATTAAAGCAGATCAATACTAAAAAACACATGAAATACTGGTGCAATTCCTAAGATTTTTCTGGATCTGTACTTATATAAATATGTTAACAAAAGGAAACAGTAGAATCAGTTACATCAGGGCAGAAAATTGACAATATTACAATAAAGCTAAATCATAAAAAGTACCTGCTGCAATTATCTGGAGACATCTGATGAAGCAATTCAAATATTATTGGTGTGTATCTGACATATTGAACAAAGATGCCTTGAAAATGTCTGATAGTTGCATACTGAAATACTGATCTATATTAAAGAATTTTTTTAATATATTAGTGTTACAAGTAGGCTTAAATTAACACCGCAATGAGGTGACTGTGAACATCCCCCTAGTCATCACACTCCAACACCTGTTCAGGCACAATAAAGGAGAAGTTAGCATAGCCAATTCACCTAACCAACACGTCCTTTTGGACTGTGAAAGGAAACCAAAGCACCCAGAGCAAACCCATGCACGCTCAGGGAGAACATGCAGACTCTACACAGACAGTGACTCTAGCCAGGAATTGAACCCAGTTCCCTGGCTCTGTGAGGCAGCAGTGTTAATCGCTGTGCCGCTACATTTAGGATTCTATACAATGGTTAAATAACTAAGAATTGAATTGGGAAACTACACACAGTTTTTTTTTTCATTGCTGATTATGTAATTTTAGCTGTATATTCATTTTGTAAAGTTTAAGCTTCTTCCAAATATTGGGCTTCACCTGCCTTTGCACATCATTTTCAATCTTTAACATCTACTGGTTGTTCTTCAAATGATATAATTAAAGCAACCAAAATTCTAATTGGTATCAGATCTCAATGTTCTAACTGATCATGACCAAGATTTTTCAATATATTTTTTTAAAATCATTGTCAAAAATAAGCTACTTTGACTCACACTTCAGAACTGTTTCAGATTATTTTGCTGTTCGGTGAGAAAAATACTACACTGCGTCAGTTCCTACTGATCTTGCCTTGTGGTTTGCAAAGCTATAAGCTGTAATTCTTTCTTGTAGCATGAGAACAGTTCAGGTTTTAATGACAAACCAGTCAAACTTTCCTTCACACCATCTTTTCAAATATCAAGGTTATGACACCTGGCAATGTATTCAAGTGCTCTGCGGTTGTGACTCCTGTACTCAGAGACACAGAAAATGGTGATGTGTTTTCAATTCTCGCAACGTGAGGCGGACTCTGGCATGCTCACTGCAACGCTCCTAGGCATGCACGTGGGACCAATGTTTAGCAATTACAAGCTGGATTTGGTGTTTTCCGATACGGCCAAGTAACTGTATCTATCTAAAAGAAATATTTGTGGCTATGAATGGTCAACCGTCATTCTTACAGCAAGTCTATTATAAACGGCTATAAAATTTAAGGTCCAAGTAATAATATTCCTGCTAAATTATGGCTGTGAATGTGTACTCATTTACTGACTTCCATGGTTTCCTTGCTATCTTTACTGGCCCATGTGCTTTTACTTGATTTAATCTCCACCTACACAATTCATTCCTTTTTTTAAATCATTTGCAGCTCTATACATTAATTTTAAAAACACTTTGTGACTGTGTGGAGATTACACTTTCTCTCCATGTCTATGTTGGTTTCCTCTGGGTGCTATAGTTTCCTCTGACAGTCGGAAGATGGTAAGAAGTGTGACAACACCAGTTTTAAATCCAACCAATTTATTTGATAGTAAACTCGTAAGCTTTCGGCTCTATGGCCTTCGTCAGGTGAATGAGGTGTTCCGGTCTCCGATAGCACACATATCAGCACAAACTGTTTACAGATTACTGATTAGAATGCAAATCTTTACACCTAACCTGCTATTCAAGTCTTAAAGTGGCTAACAATGTGAGTGGAAAGAGCACTGAGCACAGGTTAAAGAGATGTGTATTGGTTCCAGACAGCACAGTAAGTGAAGTTTTTTTGCTAACCCAGGCAAGTCATGGGGGTTATAGATAGTGTGACATGAAACCAAGATCCCTGTTAAGACCGTCCTCATGTGTGCGGAACTTGGCTATCAGTCTCTGCTCAGCGGCTCTGCGCTGTCGTGTGTCATGAAGGCTCCCTTGAAGAATGTTTACCTGAAGGCCAAATGCCTGTGACCTCTGAAGTGCTCACCATCAGGAAGGGAACTGTTTTGCCTGATGATTGTCGAGCTATGTTCATTCATCCACTGTCTCCCCAAAGTACCATGCTTCGGGACATCCTTTCTTGCAACATATTAGGTAGACAACATTGGCTGAGTTGCAAGAGTATGTACCGTGTACCTGGTGAATGGTATTCTCACTTTTGATGATGTCATCCATGTCAATGATCCGGCATGTCATGCAGAGTTTGCTGTGGCAGGGTTGTGTGGTATTGTGGTCACTATTCTCCCGAAGGCTGGGTAGTTTGCTGCGAATAATGGTCTGTTTGAGGTTGCGCGATTATCTGAAGGCAAGAAGTGGGGGTGTGGGGATGGCTCTAGCAAGATGTTCATCATCATCAATGATATGTTGAAGTTTCCAGAGAAGATGGCATAGCTTCTCCGCTCTGGGGAAGTACTGGACAACAAAGGGTACTCTGTCCACCGTGTTCTGTGTTCGTCCAATACACATCTCTTCAACCTGTGCTCAGTGCTCCTTCCACTCACATTGTTAGCCACTTTAAGACTTGAATAGCAGCTTAGGTGTAAAGATTCACATTCTAATCAGTAATCTGTAAACTGTCTGTGCTGAAAAGTGTGCTATTGGAGACCAGAACACCTCATTCGCCTGATGAAGGCCATAAAGCCGAAAGCTTGCGAGTTTACCATCAAATAAATCGGTTGGATTTAAAACTGGTGTTGTCACACTTCTTACTGTGTTTACCCCAGTCCAACAGCATCTCTACATCAGTCCAAAGATGTGCAGGTTAGTTGGATTGGCCATTCTAGATTGCCCCTGTTGTGTTGGAGATTAGCAGGGTAAACATGTGAGGTAACAGGGAATAGGGCCTGGGTGAGATTGTTGTCAGTGCAGACTCAGTGGGTCAAATGGCCTCCTTTTACACTGTAGAGGTTCTATGATTCTATAATTCCATGTTCTTGGATGAATTTCAAAGGCATGAAATACAGCCACTTACATCAGCTTAGCTTAACATAGATGGACAGAAATTCTTATTTTGCATGTATATAAAACATATCTTTCAGGTTAGATTACTTTTATTTTACTTTAATTGTGAATCTATTTTTTTAAAAAATATACAATTGTAATAAATTTCAAGTCTCTATAGCTGCATAGTGCTGTGGGCTGTGATAGTAGGCAGGTAACCCTTTAGGATTATCATTGCCAATGTTGCTATTTAGCCAGTAAGAGGTCTGACAACACCAATTTTAAATCCAACCGATTTATTTGATAGTAAATCGGTTGGATTTAAAATTGGTGTTGTCAGACCTCTTACTGAGTTTACCCCAGTCCAACGCCTGCATCTCTATTTCATGGCTATTTAGCCAGTCAGGGGAGGTGTGTAAAATCAACACAAAGAGCTGAATTTTAGCCATCCTGACACAGGCAAACATACATCAGATGGAGAGAAAAAGAAATGTGCATGAATTGTTTTGGGATTTCCATCTCTATTCCTGTCTTGTGGAATTTGTAAGGGCAGAGGTTATGAGTCCCTTCACATAGCAATCCCGATATCAGAGGCTCCACTGCAAGGATGGTGATTTCAGATCCCCACAGTGTCCATGGAGCTATGACTTCTGAAGGAGATATCGTTCCCAGCAGCTCAGAGACATCACAAATCCTGAGGGGAGTCTGATCTGGAATGGGAATCGTTTGATAGGTGCATTGAAGAAGTGTTCCTATCTTCAAATAACATAATGTAATACTGCATGACAAATGAAATGTTTCAATGTCAAAATTGATAATAGGACTTTATTAAGAAAAGATAAGTGACTATTAAATTGTTCAGCACCATTAAAGGAAAAATATTTTTGGTTACATTAGCTTAATTTACTCGGTGGGTAAAATGCTCTTCTGCATTGAACAATATTGAGATCCACAATTTATTCACAATTACACCCCACATTTTAATATTTTCACTGATTGACAAGTTCAGCCATCTGTTCTGTCTTTAAAGCAGCAAAACAGATGGTTGATTATTCTATTATTTCAAAGGTTTTAATGCATTAAGCACCAGATATTTTGTTGACACAATTGTGCAATGAAATCTCATTATGAATGCTTACCTGAGCTCCAAACGCCAAGAATAGAACAGATTTTATTGCAGTTCCCCAAGTGAATTTTGAGGTGGAGGAGCACTTAATCCGAGAGGAGGGTGATTGGCAGGGGCCCTGTTACCTTTCTGCCACTGCTTCTGTTATTCTGGGGTGGGAAAACTTAAGGATGGCCTTTCAACCATAAATTGCCAATCCATGTCCATTTAAGATCCTTGTGCCACCCTACTGTCATTCAACCAGCAGCAGGCAGAACAGGATCATATGGGAAATCCAAAAACAAAACTGCATTTGTAGATGAGGGAGGAATGGGAGCTGAAGAATGAGGATTAATACATCTAACAGTCATAGACAGAACTGGGCTGATGTTCCAGAAATTGGCTGTCTAATCTGCCTGCCTTGACATGTGCCTGCCTCTGCTTCCACCCCAGGTCTGTTTCAAGAGCCAGCACCCCTGATCCCAATCATCCCTGCCAACCCAACATGAAAATAGCATGGGTGGGCATTGATGGGCAGTAGGCAGGATCACAATGTCAGTCAGTCTCCCAATTCATAATCCAAAGGGAAATATCCAGGTCAATCAAAGCAGTCAGCAACAGCAATAGGGTTAGGCTTTTCACATACAGGACTACACATTTCCATTCCTACCTATCCAAAGAGCCTTTATGTAGGGATGGGAAAATCCAGCCCAGGATATATCCAATCTTTACCACTTCTGAGGGCAAGTTTCTTCTTTGAACAACTTGGTGAGATTAAAAACTCACAATGTACTATGCTTGACCAATGATTTTCTGCTTCTTTTAAGCTGCACACTTGCTTCACTAACAGCTTTTTGAAATTAATGCAGAATTTAAGGAAAAGGTAAATCACATCCCAACACAAACCACTTTGATAAAGTCTTTATCCCTGAGATTCTTGGGCATAGAAAGAGCAAAAAACCAACTGATGTCCAGGATGTGTTCAGGATCTGATGTGGAAGCCAGGTCCATTGGATTGAAACGCACTGTTGTTCAAAACTTTCACTTTCAGTTCAGTGAAGCCTGAGTGCCTGGCCCACCCCAATGTACTGGACAGATTGTCCAGATTTTTCCGGGAAATACCTCCCCCCTTTAGATCTCAGTGGAACTCACAGCAGTGGGGACCAGGTGAGAAGTTCTTTTAATGGCTCTCTGCTGAAAAGAACGCCTTGTTCACCTTGTCTAGCAACAGAATCCTCAAGAATAGCTTCCTGAGGCTATGGTGTGTATAGGGAGGTGAGGTGGAGTGGGAAGAACCCTTGCGTGAATTCAAAAAGAAATTAGATAAAGCTCTTGGGGCTAAAGTGATATGAGGGGAAGGCAGAAGCAGGATATTGAATTTGATGATCAGCCATGAGCCATGATCAAAAGGAATGCGGATCAGGCTCAAAGTGCCGAATTGTAGAATCTTACAATGCAGAAGGAGACTATTCAGCCCATCAAGTCTGTACTGATCACAATTCCATCTAGGTACTATCCTCACAACCCTACCTATTTACCCAAGCTGGTCTCCCTGATGCTAAAGGGCAATTTTAGCACAGCCAATCCACCTAACCCGGACATCTTTGGACTATGGCAGGAAACTGGCACACCCAGTGGAAACCCACGGAGACATGGGGGGAACATGCATCTCCACACAGACTGTTAACCCAACCAGGAATCAACCCTGGGTTCCTAGCACTGTGAGGCAGCAGTGCTAACCACAGACATCATGTCGCCTAGTAAATGGACTACTCCTGTTTCAATTTTCTATGTTTCTATATTTCTGAAGCAGTACGGCACCTCTCTGCCTCACTGGAATGGGTAAGGTTGGACCAGGTCTGCTGAAAACCCCATACTTGCTGGCAGCAGGCACCATTTCCCCGCAACTGGGATTCAGGTGGATTCTCCCACCTTTGAGTGAGAATTGGAGGGGTTTTGACTGGTGGAGAAGGCATTCCCCAGAAGTGTTGGGTCTTTGTATTCTCATTAGATCCTATTACATCAATTCCAGCTTCTGAATCCGTTTCCATTATTGTAATCTCTCTTCTGCTAAGTCTGAATTTTCGAACCTACCTTTTTGAAATGTCTCTCTCCATAAAGGTAGAACGTGACAGTTCAATGAGTAGAAACTATGTAATTACAGCTGCATCAGTTAAAGCTATTTCTTTCTAAAATCTGCTTGACGCAGTTCTGTGAAAGTGTAACTAATTTCAGCTTATAAGAAAAATCATGGGACTGTTAAATGAAATTGTTGTATTACAAAACTATTATGTTGCAGCAGTAAAACCTCATCTCCACAAGTCTAATTTCTTGTAAAGATTTTAGTATGTTGAAATCCATCATGGTAGAGGGGGAAAAAAAACATCATTCAGTGTCTGTCAAAAAACGTTATAATTATTTTTAAATTGAGGCAGGGAAGAAACCAAAAAGAAGAAATTCTGACCTGGTCTGGCAGGAGTTTGTTGCTGGAAGGTAAGTCCTCACTATATATTGAAGCAAAGTTCTCAAATAAGCAAAGAACAGATTTATTGATTTAGTAAAGTCTGGGTGAGAAAAAAAAGAAGGAAAAAAACGCTCTGCTCTTTGCCCATAATGTCCAAATGACATCCCATGTGGCTAGCTTATTGGTGGGGGAGGGGTGGGGGGCAGGTGCCTACCCCATCTCATGGATAGAACTGCCCTTAGGCTAGGGCTAATGGTATTGGCTCAGTCTGCTGTAAGCCGGTCTTTCCTAATAGCAAACTTTCTATGTGCCAGCAGACAGACAGATATTGATTGGTCCAAATGCCCTTGAGTTGACAACATCTGAAATTAAAATCCACAAGCATGGCTCAACTTTCTTCAAGTTATATATGCTGGGGTTTTTGTTTTCTTGAAGGTGATTATGAAACTTGCTTGTAAGAGAAAATCTGGTTAATTGGAAATATGTATTCTTTTGTTCTGAGTCTTATGTATACTTATTCACTTGCAATTTTTTGTAAATGCTGCATTGCTAGTTTCAATATTTAAAGCCAGAGTTGTGACGTGTATATTCTGCTCTTTTGGAGATAATATAAGTGTTAATCTGATTCTTCTGCACCTACAATTCCTGTTTTTTTTTTATGTATATGATTTGTCTTCTTGGATACTCTTCCAATTCATAGGCCAATCATAAAATATTGCAATTAAAATATAGTAATATTTGCTGCATATCACCCAGTTAGTTTTATCGCCTATTACCCCTTTCAAGGCTTAAAGTGACAATCCCATTCAAATATAGGGTGGTATTCTCCTGTCCCACTCGCTAACGGAATTGTAGCGGGTGGGACACAGACCATGCAAAGCTCCGTTGATCTTGGGCAGGACTTTTCAGTCTTGGGATTAGCATGGCAGAAAATCTTGCTCGTAAATGTAAAAATGCTGCAATAAAACCTAAATTACATGTGTCTCCAATGAAAGAAACCACAATTGAAATCCATCACTTTTTCAAGTTTAATTTAATTAAAGTTTACTATTTTTAAGCATTTCCTTGCATATTTTCTATGGGTCTGTGAAACTGAATGTGCAGGGACATGCCACATGGCGATACTATCTAAATAATAATGTTATTATTGTGAGAGAGATTTTCCAGTCCTGCCTGCCATGGGAATCGTTGAGGGTGGGACAGACAATTTGAGAGGCCATTTAAAGGTCCACTGACCTCAATGGAAATTTCCAGTTTCAAGGCCTGGAAAATCCTGCCCAGCATGTCATCGTACATGACTACCAGCATATCAGACACAATGCAAACAGATTTTGGCCAACATGCTGCAAACAATGGAACAGCATAACAGAAAGAATCTCCAATTGTGATACATGTAATATTCACCATATATATTCAATGTGAGTCATACAGCCTGATGGGTGTCTATACAATTCCCTTTCCCTTGGTGCGCTGTGGTTGAAATGTCTCGGACAGCAACCTTTCCCAGGTTGCATCTCTGTAAAGCTGCCCCAAGCTTTACTGCATCCCTCAATTTGTGGCCCTGGACTTTAGAATGTGCCAATCTGCAACATATAGTTAAGGACAACTCTTGGCACTGGAAGATATGTGCATTACCTCTGTGTTGAAGCACCTCAGACTGCAATGTGATTTATGTAGAAACCTTGAATATCATTGCACTCTCTGTGATGGTGGCAGAATGTTTATGCTGCTGGACTAGTAATCCAAAGGCCAGGATTAATGATCTGGAGACATGTGGTCACCAAGGCAACTGTAGAATTTAAATTCAGTTAATTAAACAAATCTGGAATAAAAAAACTGAGATAAATAATTGTGACCACAGGCACTACATTGGCACAGTGGTTAGCACTGCTGCCTCACAGTGCCAGGAACCCAGGTTTGATTCCTGGCTTAGGTCACTATCTGAGTGGAGTCTGCATGTTCTCCCCATGTCTGCGTGATTTTTCTCCAGGTGCTCTGTTTCCTCCCACAGTCCAAAAGACATGTTGGTTAGATACATTGACCATGCCAAATTCTCCTTTAGTGCACCATAACAGGCACTGGAGTGTGGTGACTAAGGGATTTTTACAGTAATTTCATCGCAATGTTATTGTAAGCCTACTTATGACAATAATAAATAAAGTTTCAACTTTCCACAAGCAACACATTTCTTCACTAAAGCCCTCTGGGATGGAAATTTGCCATCTATGTTTAGTATGCCAAATGTGATATCAGATCCACAGTAACATGGTTGGCCCAGTGAAAAATGGCTAAGTAAGCCTTTCAGCTTTTATGGACAGGAGATAAATTTTGTCCTTGCCTACAATGCCCAATCCTTTTGAATGAATAAAAAAAGATAGTCGGAATTTTCCAGCTATTCAGGCCAACAGGATCATCAGGTCCTGCCAATGACTCATCCCTGCCATGGGTTTCCCATCGGCACAGGACTCTGTCAATGGGAAATCCCACTGACAGCAGTGGGACCAGAAATTCCTGTCACTGGCCAACGGCGCACTGCCTCGGGAGCCAGAGAATCCCTCCCCACCTCCAACCCCTACCCCTCCCAAAATGTAATGGAATTAATTATTGGCTAAAGCAAAGGTGTAGATAAAAGATGAACTGTTGCACCTGACAGAGCAAAAAAACCTCGCTAAGCAGGACTTTCTGGTCTCCCTGCAGTGTCTTTCTCTCAGCGGGAAGCAGCACACCATTAGCCACTGGCAAAATCCTCTGGTCCTGCTACTGTCAATGGGATTTCCAAATTGAAATCCCCCAAGCTGCTTGGAAGCCTGTGGTGGGGCTGTGCCATCGGGAGATCCCGCCGGTGTAAACAGCTGAAAGTTTCATCCTAAAGCTGAGTAATTTGTTTTGAACTCAGTTTTTAACTTCATGAAGTAATTCTATGCAAATCAGAACAGAATGCTCTTTGCTGTTGAAGTGATGTGTAGTAGGAAATGGCTGCTCTACACAATGTCAACTTATGTGTTAACTTCTTGTCACCCATCTATTGAAAGAAAACTCCTTTATTTCTCTTTGTGACTGCCAGCATGGGCCAGCTTTTCCAATAATAGTTGAGCCTTAATCATTTTGGAGGGGAATTACTATGAAGGGGGAGGGTCAGTGTTTCATTTGATCAAAAGGAACAAAGCGTCCTGAGCTATTACTGCATGGGATTGATTTTGGAGTTGGTTACTGCCTTTAATTTGACTTTGTCAGAAATGATCACACTGCAACAACATGTATTTCCTTATGATATATCTATAAATAAAAAGTTTTACTTATTGGCATGGGACTTTTGATCACCCACCAGAGGCGTTTTTCGGCAACCAAAAAATTTCTTCACTAGCTTTCTAGTTTTAGTATCAGACTGCATCCTGAAGTATGAAGAAACTTCAAAGAAAAATATCTACAGAAGGGAGAAAGATAAAGGAGTCAGAGCGAAAAGAAGTTGATGTCGGAATGTGAGAGACGGGAGATTTTACACCAGCAAGCTCTAAGCACTGATGTGAGTTACTGCTTTACAAATGCCTTCCACGCTGCTAATCTCAGCTATGGTAATACAGCACCTCACACTTTTCCGTAATATATTTCATCCAAGTGGGACATGTTGAACCAATAGTTTCAAGAAAAACAGAAGCGCCTGTGGCAAACTGATTATCAAATCACACCACACCAAGCACAAACCAAGGCCTGGCTTCATCAGGTGTGTGTTACCGAGGGAATGGTGGGGAAGGAAAGAAAAGGAAAACTTGCTTATAACATTTAGAAGCGGTCAGAACTTAATTTCTTCACATACTCAGCTTGGCAAGTGCTAGGGGATATAGTCTTGAGGTGCATGAGGAAAAGTTTAGAGGAGATGTGCGAGGAAATTATTTTATACAGATGGTGAATATCTGGAACGCCTGAGGAGGTGGTGGGAGCAGGTACAATAGCAACATTTAAGGGACATTGAGCTGAGTACATGAATAGGATGGGAATGGAAGGATATGGATTCTGAAAGTGCATACAGTTTTAGTTTAGGCTGGCATCATGATCAGCGCTGGCTTGGAAAGACTTGTTCCTATTCTGTACAGTTCTTTGCTCTTTGTTCTTTGATTTCTCAAAATTATAAATATTTACTGACGCATTTCCAAAAAAAGGATATTTTGTACAAAACTAAACATAAGTGGTATACATAAGGGCCAATTTTACATCCACACCCACACCCGCCATGGTCCTCTCCCCTCCCTATTCCCAGATTCAGGGAGAATACAAAATGCAAAAGTTTGGGTTTCAAGTCCCATCCAAGAACACAAGGCATCATGGAGCAGTGAGGTCTAAAATGAGGCTCTTAAAATTGGCCTGAATTTTTAACCGTCTCCTTGTAGGCCTAGGAGAAGTAGGAATGTTCCCACAAGGAATCTTTGGGCTTGTCCTACCCGGGCTTCTCCCATCCTGCAACTGCAATCATATCCTTCCTTCTCAACGCACTAACATCGCTGCCAGAGGAACGACCCTGCAGAAACCTGGGTTTACTCCACTTATGGCCACCAACCTCTTTGTCATTCCCATTGGCATTGGGCCCGGCATTCCTTCATTATGAGAAGGAGACCAGATGTTAAATAGGCCCAAGTTTCAAGCCAACAAGTGAGGATAAACTTTCCCCTTATGTCTCCATCCCAGAACCTCTTGGGCTAATTTACAAACGGATGATATTTTGCAATACGCAGGGACTATTTATGGCAAAGTTTTATGCTAAATTGGCAAATTAACATATTTGCTTCATGGAATTTCCAGATGTAGCTGCAAAAACGATGAAGCATTAGAGAATCTGGGTGAGATTTTCTGTTTGTGCTCACCCCAAAACTGGAAAATCTCACCTGAGGTCTTTGGATCTTTCTATGGTCTACCCCTCATTCTGTACGATTCCTGTGACAGGTGGCTCAGGAAAATTCCTCTTACATTGGTTCACTGCATTAAAAATTCTTGCCCCATTTGATTTCTGGAGTGTAGCAAGCGAATATGATGGTGAGGCAAGATACTTTAAATTTTTTTTAGTTCATTAATGGGAAGTCGCATCACTGACTGACCCATCCCTGTGAGTATTTTAACAGTCAACCATATTGCTGTGGATCTGGAATCACATAAAATCATAGGGTAGAAAGAGGCCATTCAACCCATCAAGACTGCACCGACCACAATCCCACCAAGGTCTATCACCATAACCCCATGCATTTTATCCTAGGTAGTCCACCTGACACTAAGGGGCAATTGAGTATGGCTAATCCACTGCACTTGCCTGAGGAAGATACAAGAGTGTTGAAAGCTCGCTTTTTTACTATCAAATAAATCGGTTGGATTAATAATTGGTGTTGCTAAATTCTTACTGAGTTCTAATCCACCTAACCCACACGACATTGGACTGTTGGAGGAAACTGGAGCACCTGAAGAAAACCCACACTGACAGAGGGAGAATATCTAAACACCACATAGACAGTGGCCCAAGCTGGGAATCGGACCTGGGTCTCTGGCATTGTGAGGCCTGTGCTAGCTACCGTGCCACCCACGTGTAGGCCAGATGAGGTAAGGGTGACAAATTTCCTCCCCTAAAGAAAATTAGTGAACTAGATAGATTTTTACGCCAATTGAGAAAGGATTCATGATCATCATTACACTTTTAGTTCCAGAAGTTTATTGTATAAATTTTGTATTATATAATCTTGTGTAGTCAAACTGCAACAATTTGTTTGGAGCATGCTTGTACCTCTTCTATGGTTATTTGTTGAAGGATTCATAAGCAGCACTGGCAACTTTAAATTCCATTCTTCCTTCTTGCTTTTATCATTCATCTTGATTAATCCTGCTCCAAATGTTTAAAACAATCTCATCTTTAATCTTGAGAATCGTAACTTTTAAAGGTCATAATTAACACATATTTCAAAAGACTTTGCCCAATCTTAATATTGAATAAAAAATAGAGAGGCAATAAAATTAAACATAAAGTAATAACAGAGAAAATTTTAAGCACTGTATAAATAGTTAAATTTGGCGCAGTATGTTACATCTATGACAAGCAGCATCAAGCATATTGTTTATATTGTGGATAATAAAGTAATAGGCACATATGATGTCAAATGCTAGTAAAGATTCATTTTTATTCATGTATCTCTTGCCTGTTTATCAACACAGTATTAAATATGTAAAAAGGTACATGGATCAGTATATCATTATGAAGATGATGATCTTTACAGAGTATTTCATCTCTAGAATAAAGTAGGACATTGCATTCGTAATTCCGCAAACCTGAAACAGCAATATTCCTGGAATGCACCAATATTAATAATTGAAACAGAAACTGAAAATATATCAGGCTTGTTTCTCTGTAAAACAAAGGCCTTTTGTAACAGAAGCACGTCAAAATACAACATTTGCAGTGTGCAAACTTCCCTCTCTGTTTGCCTCGATGCTCAGTTGGAGATCAGCAAATGAATGGGAAACTAATTTTCCTGTGCTGTGGGGAGTTGTGACCAAGAAAAACACCATTTATTCCACAGAACACACATCTTTAAAACATAGAATTGGCGACACACTGTTCATCAGTAAGTTGTGCATTTCAGATTCTGGAAAGAAACATCAAACAACTTTTTTTAGTTAGTTGAGATCGCTTATTTCACTCTGATTTGGTTTCCACTAAAATGTCATAGTAGTTTGTACAGATACCAGGGGGAATTAATGCTTTCTGCTCCAAATCATTTTACAATACAGCGTTTAAACATAACTGCCACTTTATGGCATTTTGATCACATATTGGCCATTCTTCTTCTTGGAGAGGCAAAGTGAAGAAACATGCTTTTGTCAAGCTCAAATGTATATGTTCATGCGGCTAACAGATACACAAAGGCCCTTTGCAAGATATCTTAAGAGTAGTCAACTCTATTTGGTCTAATCAACTTGGAGTATGAACCCGAGCATCAAGGGATTGGCAAGAGAGTCAGGAACAGCATTTAGCACTTTACTGACCTTGAGTCCACCTTTTATAAACTCCTTATGGAACAAAGATTTTTTCCAGTCATTTTCAAGTGATTTTTTTTCCCCATTTTCTCTGGAGGATATAGCATTTGATTGACCAAAGATGTGAGGCCAAATTTTCTCAGAGGAAAAGGGTTTGTATAAAATTTGCTAGCGGCCATGGCCATGAGAAAAGATGCACAGCCTGGGATCTCAGATTTGGTAAAATGCAAATGCTGTGAAATATATGAATTAATAATGCTTTAAGTTGGCAAGCTTATAAACTTTAAATCAAATATATATCACTGCAATAATTGCTGAAGGGAAACTAAATAAAATATATGTTTTCTTGAGAACATTATTTAAAAAAACAGTTATTTGGACAATCAATATTTTACTTTCCTTTAATAATTTAAAAAAACTAAAGGAATCTTTCATTTTGTGGTGGCTTGTTTTATTTATTTTATTTTAATTTTTTGTTAGTTTTGCTATGCTTATCCCTCAGTATGAATCTAACATTATATGAATTTATTTTCATAACATAGCTGAGTGAAGACTGGTAGCACAGTGGTTAGCGTTGCTTCCTCACACTACCAGGGGCCTGGATTCGATTCCTCGCTTGGATGACTGTCTGTGTGGAGCTTATATGTTCTCCCCATGTCTGCATTGATTTCCTCTATCCTCCCACAATCCAAGGATGTGCAGGTAAGATGGATTAGCCATGCTAAATGTATGGGGTTAGGGTGTGAACCTAGATAGAGCGCTCTTTTAGTGAGTTGATGCAGACTCAATGGGCCAAATGGCCTCCTTCAGTACTGTAGGGATTCTACATAATCTAGGAAGTAAACAAAAAAATCATTCCTAAGATATGATCAGTCAGTTCCATTCATCCGGATTGTACACATCGAACTATTTAAGTACTGGTATAACTATAATTAATGATAATTTATAGATAACATTATTTGAAAAAACACCTGGACTATCAATATTCGTAAATTGTCTGCATGATCATGGTTTCCTTGGTAGATTGAGAATGATTCCGATCACATTGATCTCTGATGAATTCCCCAATATTTACAGGGCATTATGCTGAACTAGTTCATGTACCATGGAAAATCAAATTACATTTCATCAATACACTACATCATGCATCAATAAGAAAAGGAATCCTAATCTGAATAATTCATCATTCTAATCAATTACTTTCACACCCAATTGAAAACTAGTGTTAGGAGAAAAAGGGAGTTGTTTTATGGAAAGGAATTCTGAAGTGAACATATTTATGTCGGGCACTCAGTAAAATTTAAGTTGGGCAATCTGTGAATTCAATTAGGAGTAAAACATATTTCACAGCTGTAAGCAAGAATGATTTCATCTGCAGTACAGCACACCAGAGCTTCAACACATTGTACCATAGAGAGGTGCCACACAGATTTCATCCTGTTTGCTGCCTCAGCCATAATGGTATTCCCCAAATGGGGAAGAGAGAGGGAAAGTCAGCAGCCGGGACTTTTCCTGGGACTGGTTTTACTCGCAACTTAGTGGCTCATTCAAAGAAGTGTTGAATGATGCTTGGGATTAGTTCACCAGATTGCAGGGTCCAGAGACACCAGTAGTGGGGGGATGGAGGGGAAAGGAATGTAAGTACTGTTTGGTTCTTCACAGACATAGCCAAATCAGTGGTTTCCTGGCAGAAATAAGTGACAGTTTTTCAAACAGAAACAGAAAATGCTGGAAAATATCAGCAGATCTGTGGAGGGTCTGATGAAGGGTCATTCAGACACGAAATGTTGGCTTTATTCTCTCTCCACAGATGCTGTCAGACATTCTCCAACTGCTTTTGTTTCAGATTCCAGCAAAAGCAGTCTTTTTGCCTTTAACAATTTTTCAAAGTTCAACTTGATGCTTGAAGTTCTGAATGAGGTTGTGGGGTTTTCTGTTTCGAACATTAAGTCTAAGTATTAATCACGGCAGTATCAATCAGTGAATATTCACAACACACGTTAACAGTGCCCGAGAAACCTCGGCACATATCATGTCTGATATTAAAATAGCAGCTTATTAACATTTGCACTAACACTTACTCCAGTTATGAACTGACTGGCTTGTTGTGACTTTAATAATTAAAATTCAGAAGAAATAAAGTATGTTAAAAGCAGTGATTGTCAGGAGGGATACCCGCCACGTTCTCCTTTGAAGTGGACCTTATTTAGTCGCAGAGTAATTTGGCACTGTTGTTATGATTTGATGATAACATTATTCACACAGCTAAGAACTTCATTAGTAAAGTATCGGCTTGGAAGGAATTCAACAAGATTAGACTTTGTTCTCAGCTGCGATTTACACCCGCTGACTCGAACATATTTTTATTTTCAAAATTAAGGATGTAAATATTGCAGGAATGTTTAAAGGCGATCGGTGTGCTAGATCTTGCATGTAAAACCCACCAGCCAGTGCAGAGATAAAACAGATTGATAATTAGTAACAAAATGTAATATTTCATCAGGAATATTTTGAATAATCCAATTTATCTCTGTCACATATGTAGCACATATTTTCTTTGGAGACTCTTTGTTCTTTAACGTAATATTATAATTTCTGGTATCTAATTAAACCAGCAGTCAAATTACACGTTGCCTTAGATGTCATGTAGCAGTTTGCAGGTTGAATGTAATGCACAGAGGTAAAAAGTCTGTTCTATATATGTGCCACTGCTGCTTTCTGTGGTGCCGCTGTCTGAGGTTCATCCCCTGGTTGTATAAAATAGTTTGATATCAGCCAGATCAAAGGCAGCCAGCATAGAGAGAAGGGACGTTACTCTGTTGGCCACTTTGAGTGATCGTGGCCAGCCAGGAGCAGTGAGGACCAAAGTTTCGCAACACACTCAAAGCAGAAGGTGGCTTGCCAGTGCAAACCCCACTGCCTTCAGGTTTCTAATTAACTGATAAAAAAAATATTGTGTCCCTCCTGCTGTCAGAATCAAGACAGAGTGATACTGAAAGCATGCTGGATGTCCCTATGTCGAACCCCCAAATCCCAAAATGAACAAATGCTCAGGCTTTTGATGTTTCTGATTGTAAGGAGCTAATTCCCACGAGTGACGGGCTCAGGGGTGAGGACTGCATGTTTCAACTAGAGGGGTTTTGAAGAAGAGATCGCCTCTTTGAATGACAAAGGAGTGGCTGTAAATGCATCTAACAGGGTTGGCCAGTGCCACCTCCATAGGGTCCCCAGTGATGCGAGACAATTAGTCCCTCACATCGTCTCTCCTGTCTTGTCGAACCTTTTACATTTTTATTGTACATGTTCAGAAAAAATGAATTCAGCCTGCTTAAACCAATAAATGGTGCTTAACATAAGTTCAATAGAATGATATGACAACAGTGATTCTTCCTCCCAGGTGTACGCAGATCCTTAATAATATATAGTCCTCAAATTGTCACTTTAAATTCTTCTGGCTGTTACTGCAAAGCAGCTTCAGTAACTTTCCTGTGATGCACTGTTACTGTTGTGTACCACTTTTTTTTTGCAGAGTTGTTTTTCTTTTTAACCCAAACTTCCAGATTCCCTTTCTAAGGTGCATTTTGTTCCTGTAACAAGTCTATTTTCATAAGCATGTGGGGTTAGCTTCTGTCTTCACTGGAAATGAAACCCAGAAGAGATGAAAAATGAGCTGCTTATTCACTAATAACAATATTAACACTCCCACACAAGGTGTAAATCTACCTCGCATAGATTAGCACAAGAATGCATGATTATTATCTATCTGAGAGATAATCGCCAAGCACTTTTCAATACAAAAAGAATATTTTATGCTGACTGCATTTTTGAAGCTCGATTTTATTACAGCGGCACAAACCCAGGAGACAAAACAGACAAACCAGGGTTTGGAAGCACTGCAGACAGGAATGTGGGTTCATATGTTTAACATTCCATAAAATGAATGAAACTAGAGGTGCAGGAAATAAAAGCAGAGCTCTCGGTCTCACACAAAGTTCAGTAACTTTAAAATTGCCACAAAAATGTGCCACAATCTTCTGACTTTTGCCACAAACTCTCAAAAACACCCTGGACCGTCTCGTCTAAGTATGGGAAGTGGTACCAACGTGTTTGTTAGGAAGCTGAAGACTGCCATCTAATGGTAAACAAGAGGGAATGCTTCAATTAGATTTTTTTTCCTGAAGCATTTACATGGCAATTTAAACAAAAGTATCTGTGACAAATATCTATTGCTCTCCTCACAGAGAAGGGCATAGGCATAACATTTCCTACTAGTTGTGATTCTACAGGAAACTTGTGTTAATGTGCAGGTAAAGAGGATGGAGTTCTTTGAAGGTGGAAATGTTAAATTCCAAATATTCTACAGCCTCCCACATTGAGAGACATTGTGTAGTAATTGTTTCAAAGCTGTTATAATTTAATACTTTATATTTTTACGCCGCAATTAAAAATGTGTTCCTGCATGTACATTACAACTGTGGAGTCCATGTGACAGCCATTGTCGTTGTGGAGTAACTACCTACTTAGTTTTGCAGTAATGCATTCCTGACTCAATTTTTAAATTAAGCCTTACCAATTAGGCCTCAATTACAATCAAGTCGATGGCCAAGATTTTCTGACCGCCCATGATGTCGAGATCTTCCATTCCTGCTTAGAGTGGAACCTTACAGCGGGTTTCCTGGCTGCAAGACGTTCAACGGGAAACCCTGTTGACAATTGCTGGACCAGAATATCTTGCCGCCGGCCAACTGTAGGCCTCATCTGCCACTGCAAAATATGCAGCACATTTGCAAAAATTCCGGCCAGTAATTCAGGTGGTAAATCAAAAGCAAAATAATGCAGATGTTGGACATCTGAAATAAAAAAATGAAGTGCTGGAAATACTCAAAAGATCTGGCAGCATTGGTAGGGTCAGAAAGAGTTAACATTTTAAGTTAAGTAGTTAAATATGCCTCTTCTGAACTTGATTCAAAAGATTAACTCTTTCTCTCTCTGCAGGCGCTGAGTATTTCCAGCACATTTATGTTTTTATGTCAGACAGCATGAGGCTTCTAGAGGTGCTTCCTTTGCCATGGAGCTAATGACAATACTTGGAATAGCATGTACCTCTAACATAATAAACTGAAATAATTCCACAAGAGTGTGAACGATTTTCACACATTCGGCACAAATGGTAAATAAGTGAATGTATGATGAAATAATCAATGACTGCTTCTCTAAATTTGATATTTACAGAAACGATCTGAAGTAAAGACCTCAGTGTGACTCAATCGTACAGGGTGCTAATCTATTATAGACTCGAGACATTAACTTTAGGCATGATCTTGCCCTCCGTACGAGCCACACTCCTCCTGCAGCGAGGTCAGAGAATTTGATGCCCAGTCAAATCTCCGTTCACTGCAGCAGGATGGGAAAATCCCACCGGTGTGAATGGCCACAACATTCCAGCCTCCGTTCTTTTCTCCACAGATGCGACCAGACCTGCTGAAAATTTCAATCATTTTCTGTTTGCCTTTCTATATATGTTTCATCAGTGCAAAGGTAAATGATGTGAAAATGTATTACTTTCCAATGTAAGGTGAAATTCTTTAGGACCTCAAGGACAAAACCAGGACATGCTCTGGAAGGCAAAGAGGAGAGCACACGCTGAAATATGGTGAGTCCGAGTGGAAATACGGTTATAAAAACACAGATCTAATTAAGCAATGGTGCAGCATTCAATTCTAGCAAGTAACAATTGTTCTGTATCTCAAAGAGGCAACAAAAACAGGTTATTTTGTCAGCTGCATGACTTCAACCAAAATGGCAGTCAGGTTAAAAAGCACCTTCTGTTATTCTGTATAGATTAAATCAGGACATACCCAGGAAGACGCTGAGGAATGTGGAGAACAACAGCTGGAGCTCCCTCCCTTCCTCTTTGCCTCCTTAATCCTAATTTGTCCTTGCAGTCTTATGCTTCTCTGGTGCTTATTTGTCTCTTTTAGATTCCAATTGACCTGTCGCACCTTTTCAACATTCTATCTCAGATTTCCAATATTCACACTTTCTCCCTACTGCTGCACTCTGCTGGTCTAGGACAGGAATTAGGTTAAAGGTTGGGTCAAGGACCTGATTAATCTGCAGCATTTTAATATCTGAAAGTATTAATTTACAGGCCACCATGTGTGAATTAATCCCAGACTGTGGGCACCCTAATCCTGCACAGTATGATCAGGAGTTAAGGCAATTATGTCATTTATTTACACATTAACTGGAAAATCCAGAAGTAACAGATGTGCTTGCAGTACTGGTAAACTTTACTGAACTCCTGTGCACTTACTTATATTATTAGACCACACAGTGTTCGGTAAAGTAATATCCCTCAATGGGGATTAAGAAATACAATGACATGCTTTAAACAAAATCAAAATGTATCTAAAATTTAGGGTAGGGTGAGGACAGAAATGTTTTCCTCATGAAACTCAAAACACACTCAAGATTGTTAAAATAAAATCATAAAATAATAGAATCCAACAGTGCAAAAGGAGGACATTCACTCTGTACTGACAATAATCTCACCCAGGCCCATCATGTATTTACCCTGCCAGTCCCCCAGACACTAAGGGTCAATTTAGCATGGGCAATTAACCTAACACATCTTTGGACTATAGGTGGAAACAGGATCACCTGGAGGAAACCCATGCAGACACAGAGAGGACGTACAAACTCCACACAGTCACCCAAGGAAAGTGAACCTGGGTCTTTGGCGCTGTAAGACAGCAATGCTACCACTGTGCTACCATTAGTGTACTAACCTCTAATGACACCACTCTGGGCATGTGGGCAGTGGTAATTTAATATATGTAACACTAGCGTTACCTGTTCCCTGGCATTAATAAAACTTATTTTGGCTGGCAAAACAATAATTTGATATCTGTCTCGAACTACTTTAGTGAGACATTTTTCACCAAACATCCCTGTAGGTACAACATGGAAAACTAGAACATTCAATCTACATCGAATGTTTAATTAGTTTTTATTTTCAATTTTTAAAATAAGGTTTTTATTCTAGATTGTGCCTATTTATGATCTACTGACAGAATAAGTCTGAGCGTTGAGGTCCCAAAATTCAGTGACTTACACATTCTGTACTTCAGCCATCAACAAACCCAATCAAATCATGATCTAATGATTAAGGGCTGCCATGGATTTCCTGAAGCAGATAATGTCTGACACCAGATAAGTGGATATCATTCCCATTAAAATGCATTTTTACTATGCATTTGAAACTAAATTAATTATTGCCATAAATGAGAAGAATGTTCTGTGCTTGGATCTTGATAATTTTCCTTTAAATTAGAAATCCATGCCTACAGCTTTTTTTTTGTATTTAGTTTATTAATGTGGCTCGCAACTACCACCGCTCCCTAACTTACCTTTGCACAAGAAAGCCCAGCAAAATCAAAAAAGTAAGATGAATAAAATTGAGCGGAATAACGCAGAATATACTTCAACATTATTCATAGACCTCGTGACCCTGGCAAAACCTGTAATTCCTGTTCTATTAAACAACCTTAGGAAACATATGGTAATTAAACCTTTTCCTCCTCATTAAGCCTCCATCAACAGAAATCTAAAATAAGCATGAAGCTCAGATGGTGTATGGCACTGTGACCTCTGGGAAGCTGGTGTTGTGTTGTTACTTTAAACCCTTCAGATTAGATTCTAGGGAAATGAGTTTGCCTACCAAACATTCGCCAAGATGAACTGGAAGCCTTACAGCCGTACAGTCCCACAAAAGCAATTCAGTCTAAATGCAGAGGGAGGGGTATTGATTTGAAAACAGTATGTCCGTGTGGAATATTAAAAGTAAAATACATTCACTGCTCTTTGACCAGGATAAGGGGACCATTTAAAGATCACCTGCCTGCATTTCTCAAGCACGAGCCTAGAGTGAAAGCCACTCCAGACATGTTTAAATTAGCCACCTCCCTGGTGGATCCAAATCAAATAAAACCGAATGGTTACAGTCTAAACAAGTTAAAAGAGTGTCCTTGTGGATTTTATCCACTAAAGCAGTAGTAACCAGAACAACCTTCTGAAAGACTAAAATGTCCCAGTGGTTTACCACTCAATAAAGATTTGGCTACTTAAGGCCCAGAACAGCAAACCATTAGGACTTGACACAAAATCCAAATATTCAGTACATGTATTGCTGCTTTTGTCATTAGCCATATACAAAGTTGACAAAATTTGCATGTAGACTATGATGCAAGTGTTACAATTCACCTGGGCTAATGAAGGACACAGATGGCAGATGCTGCATATGCATCTTCATCACCTAAACATGTGTCTGCATCGAACATCCCCCGAGAGTTTGAATCACCTTCCTTCTTTAACTTCTCTCTTGTCTCCCATTCTTTCATTATACAACAGATGACCTATCAGATATTCCACTTCTTCTCAAAATGATTTACTGTTGCCATCCTTCAGTGAGAATAAAGCATGCAGTGCTTTTTATCTTCATTCTGCTGCTGTTTCTGTCCTTTTCTAAAGATCGTTTGCCAATGTTGCTTTCTCTACTTTACCCAACGGAACAAGCAATGTCTTCAGAACTGACAATTCTGACTTTTTGCTGCATGTGATTTTTCTAAAGCATGACAACTGCTACCATAAAGACATTCGAAACCTTTTCAGACAAGGTCTGCTAAAAGAGGACTCTCAAATGTAATTGAAGCATTTACCGCAGGGGCTTTATGTAACCAGTCTCTAACGTATTATTTTAATTTGGTCATAATTTCCTGCTGCTGGAATAATTAGCCCAGTGCTGGTGCTTAAAATGTTAACAGAAACATTCTCCACAATTATTCTTGCATTGTGTTATATAAAACAAACATATTGTAGCTTTAATTCATACAATTAATTAAATTTATATTCTTACAGGCTATGAGGGTCATTTCTCTTACTGATAAATTATTAAGTCAGTGTGAAAACAAACATTCTACAGATTTTTTCGCCCAACAACCTTGCAAAGGTACTCTTTTCCATTTTACTTGAATTAAGCTTCAGTGATGCTATGTGTTATGCTCACAGTTTTTCTAACACTCTTGTATTTATCTAGGGCTGCTTCCAATTTTATTAAAGTGTTTTAGTAGAGGTGCAGAAGCAGGGTATTAATTTTTGATCTTATTAAGAATAAACAACCAAATGATCCTGCAAATGATAACAGTACACCCACAGTTATATGTTTAGCCTTTACTTTGCAAGGGAAGCACATTCAAATTGTATAAACAAAAGCTGAATAAAAAAATCTAAAACCGTGATTCGCATAATGAATAAACTTTCCCTTTGTGTTGCTTGGTAACATTGTGGTAATCATCTAATTATTAATACTTATCTGACATTTGCCTAACTCCAAGCAAGCAAGCATGAATGGAGGGAGTCTGCATATTTTACATATTCTCTAATATGGAAACAAAATAATGATCTGTAGATTTACAACAATGGCGTGAAGTATATTATTGCCACGGTATTTTTTTACCATTGTATGGCTCGATTGATTTTAAGTATGCAGGATAACTAGCTCATGCATTTTATTCCGAATGTCAAATAAACAAATTGTTTGCTAATAAAACTGAGGTTTTAGTTTCCTCATATATATTCTTCAGATAATGTTTAATACAGGATCTTTTGTTTGTTTTGACAAAGAATCTTATCTTTCGGGGAGAAATGTGTTCGTAGCTATTATTGCATTAAATAAAAGCTTTATAGTCTTTTTTTTCACTTGTTCAGTAGCACCAGAGTGTCAGAGTAAATTTAATCGAATAGCACAGCACTGTGCAATGCCTTCTGAGACTCTTCTTTTTCATAATGCTGTTATCTCACCTTCCTTGTGTCTGTGATGCATAAATATCACAAAAAAGTCATTCTGAGTACATTTTTACTGATAATTATTGTCAGACGCAGAGATAAGTGCTGTACGTGATGTAATGTGTGTTAGAACTGTCTTTCTGAATGCAAATCTGGCAATGGTTGTGGTCCCAAACAATGGTAGCTCTAGACGCTGGGCTCTGGCGTTTTGCCACAGACAAGAGAGAGCTTTGATTTTTTTGTGTTATGATAAGGTGCAATCTGGAAGCCTTTATCTGAGCTGTTATATTTAAAGATGACATTCTAGCCCTGCTGCCGCGTCTATTGTTTTGACCCCGATTATCACCCAGTGTTGTTGTTTATTGTGGGTCATAGATTAATGGAAGATCTGCCCCTAATTTAGGGAATTTATTTAAATGCAGAGTATCCTATACACTGTGGCTTTCACGAACTAGGTGGTTAATCAAAAGTTAATTGTATAATTCTCATGCAGATGAGGGCCACTTGCAAATGAATGCTGGGCTACGAGATGAAAAGGGAGCAGCTATAGAAATACATACTGGGCCTGGAGTCTGGCAAACAATCAGCTGAACTTTAATTTGTAATAAACAAAGTGACGATTCACCAGGGGGTTCCAAAGGAGAAAAAGGTTGAAATAAATCAAAATAACTCTAACAAACACCACTTTTATGTATTTCAGTCACAACAGCAATTGAAGGCAAGCGTAGGCTGAACTCAGTTTTAGGAAATATTTCAACCACTTGAATTATTAGCTTTGCAAAGTCGCGAAGTACTATAGTATACCGAATAAAGCAGATTTAAGTGAAATATTTAGGTGCATTATTTGCTTTTGTTTTATTCATTCATGGGATGGGGGCATCGCTGGCTGGGCCAGCATTTATTGCCCATCCCTAATTGCCCTTGGAGGGCAGTTGAGAATCAACCGTATTGCTGTGGCTCTGGAGTCACATGTAGGCCAGACCAAGTAAGGACGGCAGACTTCCTTCCCTGAAGGACATTCGTGAACCAAATGGGTTTTTCCATCAATGGTTTCATGGTCATCAGTCGATTTTAATTCCAGATATATTTTCATTGAATTCAAATTCCACCACCTGCCTTAGTGGGATTCAAACCCAGATCCCCAGAACATTTGCTGAGCTCCTAAATCAATAGTCTAGTGATAATACCACTAAGCCATCTCCTACCCTTAAAATGTTAACCTTTGAAACTCCTCTTTTACTAATTTTCACATATAAAATATGCTCTGAGTTTGATTTTTGTAGAATTCCATGGTGTAACATATCCTCATGTTTAATATAGCTCATTAAAAAAATTGTTTCAGGCACTAACAAGTAAATAATTGAAAATACATAACACAGTTGAAACCCGCCGCCTCCCCCATGTTTTGATACAGAGCAACTTGTATTTTCATCGCACCTTATCCTGAGGTCCCAAGCTGCATCACAAAATAAAAGGACATGTGAGGCCAATAACCAGGAGCTTGATGAAAGAAATATCCTTTAAGTGGTGCCCTGAAGATGGATAGTGTGGTTGAGAAGCAGCGAGGTTTAAAGAAAGAATTCCAGAGCTTAAGGTCCAGACAGCTGAAGACATGATCACATTGGTGGAAAAACTAACATCAGAGACGCCCAAGGGGCTGGGATTAGAGAAGCCCAGGTTTCACAGAGGGTTGTAGAGCTGGGGATGGTTGCAAAGAGAGGAAGGAACCAAGTCATGAAAGGTCTGAAAATACGATAGAAGAGTTTTAAAATTTGGTATTGTTTAAGGAACCAGTGCAGGGGTGCAAGCACAGGGATGACTTTTGGCAGCATTTGATGTGAGTCAGGGCACAGACAGCAGAGGTTTGATGACCTCAAGTTAATAGAGGATGGTATGTGTCAAGTCTGGAGACAACAAAAGCATGGATTGTTTTAGACAATTAATGTGGTAGTAGAAATTTATTCTTAAGCCCAGTCCACCTGCATTATCACAATCAAACAACTTAGCATGAGTTCCAGCAGTTATGGAAATTTTCATTTAAAAAAGAAAAAGCAAATAGGAGAAAAAGGTTTGCCCGTGTTTTCAGGGTGTTCAGTTAAATCAGCTTTAGAGCACACCTCTTCAATTAAAAATATGAGGACTAACATATCAGGATGGATAAGATAAAAGCACTTAGTATTCTTAATCTTGAGAAAAAGAGTCCTGGAGCAAAAGGAGTTCAATTGAGCAAATTTTATTACATTAACATTTTAACAATTTAGCTCCATCACAAGTTCAATAAAATAAAATTGAGTTATTTTATGACTATGATTTAGTTTAAGATTGGTATATGTTTCAGATACAAGATTATAAAACAGTTATGGATGAAGGCAGACAATGTTGGGGGAAGGGTTCTCGGGCCATTCACGCTGCCGTGATTCTCCTATCTCACTGGCAGCGCACTCCCTCGTGTGGGTTTTCACAGCGTGGTGACATCGTTGGAAAATCACATTGACATTGGCAGGATGAGTGAATAGCAAGTAGTGCACCACATTCCGCCACCAGGAGCAGGGTCTACACTAGCTAACAAAATCAAACCTACAGTTCTTAATTGCTTCTTAATTTAAATCTGGAAGTTCAGCCTTTAGTACTCTACTTTGAAGTCTATGTACTGGTTTCTCACTCCTCCTGTCCAGAAGAAGTGAGATTAATGCTACACAAAGCTACATTTAGTTAGTTTTGTAGTCTGGACTTCATTAATAGCAAGTCTTTATAAACAACTTATTAACATATTTACAGTTGAGGCGATGGGCATGGAGATAACTCCAGTCTAGGTCTTCACGCAGGTCTATCCATCTCTAGACCCTGGCTCTGGGTCATGCACATTCTTATACTTGGTGGCATGGTGACACAGTGGTTAGCACTGCTGCCTGACAGTGCCAGGGATCTGAGTTTGATTCCTGGCTTGGGTCACTGTCTATATAGAATCTGCATGTTCTCCCATGTCTATGTGGGTTTCCTCTGGGTCCTCTGGTTTCCTCCCACAGTCCAAAAGACATGCTGATTATGTGCACTGGTCATGCTAAATTCTCTCTCTGTGTACCCGAACAGGTGCCAGAGCGTGGTGACTAAGGAATTTTCGCAGTAACCTCATTGCAGTATTAATGTAAGTCCACTTGTGACACTGGGTGAACACTTTTTGCCCATCCCTTGTTGCCCTTGAACCGAATGGTTTACTAGGCCATTTCAGTGGGCAGTTGAGAGTCAGTTACATTGTTGTGGCCCTGGAGGTAGAGTAGATAAGGACAACAGATTTCCTTCCCTGAAGGACATTAGTGAACCAGATGGGTTTGTCCGACAATCGTCATTGGTTTCATGAACATCAGAACATTCTTAGTTGCAGATATTTTTTATTGAATTCAAATTCCGCCAACTGCTGTGGTGGTTTCGAACCCGGGTCCCCGGAACATCAGTTGAGTTTCTGGATTAATAATCTAGCTATAATGCCACAAGGCCTTGTGATAATGACCAGGTGATCTTCTTCTGTGATGTTGAATGAAGGATCAATATTCACCAGGATACCAGGCACGATTCCCCTGATTTTCATTGAAGTGCACCATGGGATTTTATTTTATGTCCATCTTGACATCTCACCTCTACATCTGCAAAAGTGCAGCAGCACTCCTTCAGTACTGCACTGGAGTGTCAGCCTTGATTCTTATTCTTACTGTCTTTGGAACAGGACTTGAACCTTCTGTCTCAGAAACAAGAATGCTTACCAACTAAGTTACATGTACCACAGCACATCCTCGGCTTTTTTTGTTTCTGAAATAGAGACAATTCACTAATAAAAGTAGAGAAACTCAATATTGGGACCTATGGTCATTGCAGAAAGGTCTTAAACCATGAAAAATCTTTACTGCATAATGAGCTAGTCAGATTTAATGGCCAATCGGTTTACACTATTGAAAATGACTAACAAGATTTAGAGATTCCAATAACACTAGTGATTAATTTGCTGAGAAAAATCTGGTTGTATCACAGCTTGGTATGGCTCCTGCTCTGCCCCAGATTGCAAGAAATACAAAAGGTCATGAATGTAGCCTAACCATCACACAAACTAACCTCCCATCTATTGACTCTTTCTACATTTCTCGCTGCTGCGGCAAAGCAGCCAGTATAATTAAGGACTCCCCGCACCCTTGACATTTTCTCTTCCACCTTCTTCTGTCAGGGAGAAAGATACGAAATTCTGAGGTCACATACCAACCCACTGAAGAACAGCTTCTTCCTGCTGCCACTAGACTTTTGAATGGACTTACCTTGCATTAAGTTGATCTTTCTCTACACCCTAGCTATTACTGAAACATTACATTCTATACACTCTCATTTCCTTCTCTATGAACGGTATGCTTTGTCTGTATAGCACGCAAGAAACAATCCTTTTCACTGTATACCAGTCCGTGACAATAATAAATCAAATCAAATCAAATCAACTCAAATCAAGAAATGCACTATGAAACTGTCTAGTATTTGATCTTTTTAGCGATATTTTCTCATGAATGATCAGTTTCATTTATAAACCCACCCTCCTAATGCACCTGCAGTCCACTTCCACAGCTCCGAACCACCACCCTGCTGCCTCACCCCTCCTGTCGACACCAGATGCTACGGTCAACATAAAACACCAAGGCCAGGATTTTATTCCACCCACCCCAAACCCCCACCCAGTGGAATTTTATTATCCCACTCTACAGAATAAAGATTTAAAGGGCAACCACCAGAGATGGGACACCCCACAGTGGTGCCAAAAGGTCCTGGCCCACATTGGCTGTGATTGCCTTCAGTTATACTATTTATATTGTATCACTTGGAACAAAGTTTTGCACTTATGCAGTGCCCTTCACAACTTCAGAACTAACCCCCAACACTCAAATCCTTTACAGAAAATGAACACTTTTGTAGTAGGAAATCTGGCAGCCAGTTTGCACACTACAAGATCTACAAATAGCAATGGGATAATGAACCAATAATTTGTGATTCATGAGGTTGATTGAAAGATCTTGGCCAGGACATGAAGAATAACTCCCCAACTTGACACTGGTGAGACCAGAACACCTCATTCACCTGTCAAAGGCACAAACACTGAAAGCTAGCAGATTTACTATTAAATAAATCGGTTGGATTTAAAATTGGTATTGCCAGACTCTTACTCATGCTAAATTAACCCTTAGTGCCCAAAGGTGCATAGGTTTGGTGAATGGGGCACGTGAGAACACCATCCATCAGGTACACGGTACATACTCTTGCAACTCAGCCAAAGTTGTCTACCTGATACACTGCAAAAAAGAATGTCCCATGGCATGGTACATTGGGGAGAACATGTAGACACCACGACAACAGATGAATGAACACTGCTCGACAATCACCAGGCAAGACTGTTCCTGTTGGGAACACTTCAGCGGTCACAGATATCTGGCCTCTGATCTTCGGATAAGCATTCTCCAAGGCGGCCTTTACGACACAACAACAGCGCAGAGTCGCTGAGCAGAGACTGATAGCCAAGTTCCGCACACATGAGGATGACCTCAACCCGGCTCTTGGGTTCATGTCACACTATCTGTGACCCACATAACGTGTTTGCAAAATCTCACTAACCATCCTGACTGGAGACAATACACATCTCTTTAACCTGTACTTAACGCTCTCTCCACTCACATTGTCTCTTTAAGACTGTAAAGACTTGCATTTCAAACATTATTTTATAAATTGAATTTGTGTCTTTATATGCCCTGCTTGTGAATAGAACCCCTACTTACCTGATGAAGGGGCAGCACTCCAAAAGCTAGTGGATTTTGCTACTAAATAAACCTATTGGGCTTTAACCTGGTGTTGTGAGACTTCTTATTGTGCTTACCCCAGTCCAATACTGGAATCTCCACATTGTTACAAGAATAGGGCAAGAGAGAGAGGCTGAGTAAGATTGTCTGTTAGAGAGTGGGTGCAGACTCAGTGGGCTGAATGGCCTCTTCTGTGCTGTAGGGATTCCACGATTCTTTGTCAAAATATTGTCGTGGAAAACTTTACATACACCTAATAAAATAAAAAAGGTTTTAGTGGGCAATATCATCTGAAAGTTGGCACCTTCAAAAGCAGTCTCTCAATGCTGCAGTTATCAACCTAGATTGTTGTATTTGTGACTCTTGAGTGGGATTTTAGCCCACAACACTGACTCAGTAAAAGGAACACTACCAATAGAGCCATAGCTGACACTCAAAGCAGAAACAACTTCACAATGATGGAAGGATAATTGCCCTAATAGAATCTGAGCTCTAACCATTTATAACTGACTCCAGTGACAACAGGTTCAGTGATTTATCAACAAGTTTACTGGAGTCCAGAAGTCAATATCCACCTAAGGCAGTTTATGTGAATGAGTCACAAGTGAACAGTTTACCTGCCTTCTTCACTGGGGGCATCTCAATAAAACATCACTAATTTGTGATATTCAACACATTATTTGTACAACAAAGAACATGAAGAGAGTCTGTTTGCAGATTGTGGAGTGATTTAGGAAATGTATCCGTGAAGACTTTTGTTTGGTATTCATACCAAAGTCTAAAATGTGGGCCCTGATATTTACTCAGGTTTATAAAGAGGCTGGAAGCTAAAGATTCCCAGAGAGGAGTGAGTGGATAGGAAGCTGGTTAACAGGCAGGAAATGAAGGTTTAGAGTTAATGGTCAGAATTTATATCACTTTGGTTTCTGACAGAGCAGCGGGATCATTCTGGATCTCAACTCCCTGAATTCTGCATTGGCAGTTACTCTTTATCAGAGCAAACCAATTATCATCTCACCTCCTGGCTCCCAAAACAATTAGAGAAGTGGAGAGTTGGGGGAGGTGGGGAGGGTAGATGGGGATGATATATCCATTCTATCAAAGGAAAGATTCCTAATTAAACAAATCCAACATGGTAAGAAAAGCTCACCAGCACTTGGAGATTTAGAATCCATAGAATCCATACAGTGCAGAAAGAGGCCATTCAGCCCATTGAGTCTGATAACAATCCAATGCAGGCCCTGTTCCTGTAACCTCACATATCCACCCCTCTAATCCCTCTAACCTATGCATTTTAGGACAATAAGGCGCAATTTAGCACAGCCAATGCACCTAACCCACACACCTTTGGATTGTGGGAGGAAACCGGAGTACACAGAGGAAACTCATGCAGACAGGGGGAGAATGTGCAGATTCCACACAGACCGTGACCCAAACTGGGAATTGAACTCAGGTCTCTGGAACTGAGGCTGCATTGCAAACCACTCTGCCACTGTGCTACCCATTTTTGGCTGCAACAACAACAGGAATGGAGGCAAGATCTAAGAAAGCTGACCCCAGCCTTTCACTCATAGTGCAGTTCCTGCTGGGTGATCTGAGGGACTGAAATGACCACTCAAGGATAGAGTGAAGAGAACAACCTCTGCAACCAAGCAAACGTGAATTGAAGTGCAACAAAATCAGAAGTAGCAATATGGATCCTTGACACTTGAGTCAGTGCACTGGGGATCCAGAACCTTGGCAGAGTGTGAGAGTGAGTGGTGAAAATATTACAGGAGCTCTGTCTCTGACTCCAATTTTTCCAGTGTAATTCTCACAGTTCACTGCAGCTCAACACATCTTGCGGCTCCATTTTTTCCCCTCTCTCCAGGCATTTTATATCTCTCATTCTGAGCAGCCAACATTCACACTTACTGCCAGCCTGTTGTCCCCTTGCACCCATGTCTCACAGCCACCCTTCACAAATGGTTTCCTTCCCTCGCCGCCTCTCCACACATTCCGCTAAGGGCCCTCACGCTTCTCCACTTTCTCTTCCTACAGGGGATGACATCAAGCAACTTGACGAGAAGCAGAGATTTATGGATGGAGGTGTGACCTCCCAGTGGAAGGCACCATCATGGTGATTGGCGATGAGTGCTGGCTTGCTCTGCCGGGAGGGAGGTTTTGTTCCAAGAGGTTACAGATATCAGCAGTGAATTGCTGTATGATTCTCTGCCTGGAGAGCCTGTGTTGAGGAATCTTGCCTCCTAGCTAGATTGTGCTATACAACCGGATGCCTTGTGGAAGGACAGGCGGCTGAGCAGGAGCTGCTTGCTCTTGCAGTTGTCATTGATGCTGGAGCAGTTGGCAGTAGTTTTGTTTCTGCTCTTGCCTCTCAACCGAGGTGAAAGGTGGAGCTGCAAAGCTGGCACACATGCCAAGTCAAAGGCTGGCAGCAGGTAAGTGCTACCGAAGGTGAGTGATTTGCACAATGGGTGAAGTGACTTCCAGGAAGTTAACAACTGACAAAGACAGTGATCTTACCAGGATGAGCAGATAAGATTGCAAGAGAACCAAGAAATCAGGTTCACACGTGATATGTTGTCTCATGTGATCTTACCAGAACCAGACAACCAATGAGGTTAGTCTTACACCCAAAATATCAATCCAAAATAGAAGTTAAATATTACAAGTGAGCCTGGGACACTAGCATCTGGGCTCATTTGGCTCTGTGGCCTCCCCAATGAAGGAGTTCATCAGTGTGAATTATGCATGGGACTAGAAATGATGACCTCACCAGTAGGATGGTAGTCATTCACCAGGAGGTCAGAGGCAAAGGGGGCTGCCCTAGCACTGCCAGCCTGCCCGCCGGGTACTAGGTGGTGCCTAGGGGTGTGGCCTGAGGAAGACAGGGCCTACGGGGAGGGGGCCATTCACAGAGAGGGATAAACATAGGCTGTACACTCTGCAACAGCAGTGGTGGGAGGGTGGCACTTGGAGGACGTTGGAGTCTAATTATCATTCAAGCAAATCTATACTGGCTGTTACATCCTTCTTGAGGGGGTGCTCAATATTAATCATTATAGAATCATAGGTTCCCTATGGTGCAGATGGAGGCTATTTGGTCCATCAAGACTGTACCAACAATAATCCCAACCAGTTCCTATTCCTGTAACCCCATATATTGACACTGCTAATTCCCCTGACATTAGCATGGCCAATCAACCTAACCTGCACAACCTGGTGTGGGAGGAAACAGGACATGTGGAGGAAACCCACTCAGACACAGGGAGAACATGCAAGCTCCAGACAGACAGTGACTCAAGGCCATAATTGAACCCAGCTTTCTGGCTTTGTGAAGCAGCAGTGCTAACCATTGTGCCACCATTCCAGCCATTCATTGCTCAGAGTGCTGTCAGTGTGGCCTAAGCTGGACTTTATGTAGCTGAAGCATGATTTCTGTCCTCTTTATCCTTTCAATCTCAGTCACCTTTCAGTTAATTTTCTGTTTCCATTTATGACTGTTTAATGATTTATGTGCCTGGATCCCCAAATCTCTTTAGGCCTCCAATGTTTCTAGGTTTTTCGCCACTAGAACATTTCACGTTCTCTCCTTTTGAGTTCCGAGCCCCCACATTTGCTTATATTGACATGCAGTTGCCACGGTTTTTTTCATTCATTTAAGCTCTCATCATCCTTCTGTAACTTTACGTTTTCATCTACACTGTTTACAGTAACACCAATCTTTCTGTTATTGACAAATTTGGATATATAGCTTTCTACCTTATTGTCTAATGAATACAATGAATAATTAGGGTCCCAACATCAATCTTGTGGGGTATAATCAGTCACAGCATTTTTTTAGAAGAATTTGCCCATTGGCCCTATTCTCTGTCTCCTTCCATTCATCTTAGTTCCTAACTAGGTCAATCATTTGCCTTCAGTTCTATCGATTTCAAATTTAGGTAAAGGAGTTTGCTGAATTTCTTCTTAAAGTCCATAAGATCCATAGACATTCCCCTGTCCATACTTTAGTCAACGGTGACTTTAGTTATCACTTTAGTCAACGGTGGAGATATCAACACTGTCCCATCTCCCTCTGGTTTAGTCCAAGGCAGGAAAAGTTAAAAATGGCCTTCCCATCCAGGGGCCACTCAAGGCTCATTTAAGGTCCTCATACTGCTACCGCTGGTTGAATACCAGTGACCTGTAATGCAGGCCAACCATCAGATGTACTCTGGCATGTGAGCCTGAGAGCTGGTAGAGGTGACATCTGCTGGCAGAACTTGGAGTAAGATCTGCATCCTTCAAACTGAGACCTCTTTGTCCTCCTTGCTGAGTTCTCCCTGTCTATAACAGGCCCTGGTGAATCTGCCCCACTCACATGTTTCCTGGTTTAGCCATACTGCAGTATCAGCAGTGAACACCATCCTTGGCAGGGCTGCTGGCACTGGAGAGCTGCCAGCCTGTCAATGGACAACAATTCTTGAGGGTATGACATCTACCTTTGTTAATACTCCTGTGGGAAAATTTCCCTCACAGGAGACAGGATGGCAGACAACAGTTAAGTATCAATAATCCCCTGGATCTCCAGAAAGTGGCCTCACCAATTTTCCAGTCAGTTAATTGGTCCCCTTGCAGAGTCCAATAAATTCTGCTCCAGATGTTTGGCTAAAAAGTCTACAATTAAATTAGTCTTATTTTCATTGACGCCATGCTAAATTGTCCCTTAGTGTGAGGGGGATCAGCAGGGTAAATATGTGATGGATCAAATGGTTAATAATAATAGTTTAAGGTAATATATATTGGGCATGGTCAGAAGGAATGAGAGGTTACACTCAATGAAAAGGCACTGAATAATGTAGATGAACAAAAATGTTCAGATATATACTGTAAATCATGCAGTATTAGTCAATCTTTAAATCCACCACCAGCAATAAAGCTTGTTTCAATAATTATTCTTTCCCATGGTCATGCCAAAACAGAATCTCCCAGAATTGATTGAAGACTGCAGGATGCATCTTTGACTAGAGATTTGGTTGTGGGAGCTCAAAAATGTCGAACAGCCTTTTCTTTCTGCTGACCACACAGACTTTCTGATATCTGAATATGATGGTCATTGATTTGTGGGAAGCTTCCAGAATGATCTTCAGAATGGTTTCCTTGGCCCTCTTGCCCAATGCAATGTGGAACATGTTAACCATACATTCAGGTAGAAATGCTAATTTGCTTTTTTTTACTTTCAGGCTCCAATTCTCCCCATTATTGATCCATAATTTCATTCCATCCCTTATCCATCTAACCATTCCTATGAACATGCATAAAAATTCCTGCAGACTTTGATTTTCAGCAGAGTTTTAAATCAGCTTTCATTAATTTTATTCTGTCAGCCATGCAGACTATACCATCGTGAATTTTGTCACCCCCTGTCCTGTGGTTTCCCTTGTTTTTGATCTTGTCCATTCAACCAAAGTCTTGCTGGGCATATCAAAATTCATGGGTATTTCATTCATTTTCCCGGTGGGGACTTATGTTTTGGCCACTATATGATGATGAATTGCAGGAAATTCGTGATTTTGGTATTGAGGTCTTTTAGTATCAGTTACAATGGGCCACAAAAGGCCACAGGGGATTGTCAATAGATCTCCCCATGGACTTTATGAAGTTCAAGCTGCCTTACTCAGCAAGCAGAGGCTCGTCCAATGAGAAGCAGTCAACAGGACTCTTTATTAAATTTTATTATTGTCACAACTAGGCTTATATTTACACTGCAGTGAAGTTACTGTGACAATCCCCTAGTAGCCTGTTTGAGTACGCTGAGGGAGAATTCAGCATGGCCAATGTACCGAACCAGCACATCGTTTGGATTGTGGGAGGAAACCGGAACACCTGGAGCAAACCCACGCAGACACAGGGAGGATGTGCAGACTCCACACAGAGTCACCCAAGCTGGGAATCGAACCTGGGTCCCTGGCACTGTGAGGCAGCAGCAGTCTTTACCCAGACTGAGGTGTAGATCCTGAGATGAAGACTACCTGCCTGTAAGCCATTGGTGCAGGAGAAATGGTGTCAGTGACAGGAAACAGGTGTTTGGCTGAATTATTGCAGTATCTCTGAGCGATCTTGATCTTTTGTTGCAACACTAGACTTGTTTGTTTCATTAAGGGGCTACACCATTTAGTTATTGCTCTGAAATCTTTGCTGGACTCAGGATTTGGCTTATTTAAGTGCTTGGATTAGTGTTGTACTTCTGGTGACAATGTAGCCATTCTGACAAGGATCCATTCCAATACATGCATTCCAAGATCAGGCCACAGATTGGTCCCTGTTCTTAAGGCTCATTTGATCTTGGACATCTTCCTCAAAACCAATTCCTTCTTTCATTCTTGCATCAGATTTTCACTAACACTGAATGTTTTTGCTGCAGCACAGTTGTTTGACGATTTGGCAAATGTTACGATTTTTTAGCTTGAAACTTCATTCTTGTTCCTCAAAGCACCATTTCTGTTTTATTGCTCACCACACACCATCTGCTCTGCGTGGGTGTACCTTATATGAGTGTAACACTCATGCAGATTCTTGGTGATATGGCTGTATATATGATTCCATGCAATGACTTATAGATAAGACTAAACATGCATTTCTAAAGTGAAACTCTAAGGCCGACAGCTAAGCATTTCTTAGCAGAAAAAGTGGAGCTGAGTTGTACACTGAGTACTGATAAAATGGTATTGCCTTATACCTTTGTGTGGGCTTATATGCTGTCATCTACAATACCTCCTTGAAAGAACATTTCAAAAAAGACCACTATATATAGAGGTTTGAAATGTAAGTGTAAACTGTGCCAAGAGCATTAGAAAAGGCTTAAAATAATTGAATTGAAGAATGAAAATTGAATAAAAAAGCTAACATTGTAAAAAGCTTGTTAATGTGCGTTATGCACTTGTTGCAACAAAAGTTTGGACAGATAGTAATTATCTCATCAGAGCATAATGTTAATAAAGCTGCCTTTTCAGAGTATCTGTTGAGAAGTTAATCTGAGAAAGGACAAGTGTATAACCTGTCTCATTCTCAACAGAGTATCATTGTGTTGTGACAGCCATCAGCTGACCTCCACTATCAGTCCTCATGGTGACCTGCCAGAATAACCTATGCATTGGACTAATTTAAGTTAAGGCTGATGTGTCAGCTGGTTAGGGCTTTGTGTGATAGGCACTCATGCTTATGATTCTCAAGCTAACACTCACCCCCTACCCCTCCCCCACTGATGGCCACCCTCTCCACTTAAGAATGACTGACATCCCCACTGTAAGCTCATCGACTACTCAGTCATCCTTAATACAGAGATGTGGAAGTCATTTGTAAGTATTAATTTCAGAAATATTGGAAAGAAATGAAAGCAATCAATGAATAGCTAACACAAGGAAATGAATCAGCCAACAAGTCAGCCATAACTTTATTTATTTCAGCACACGAACTGTCATCGGGACTCAGCTGAAAGCTGTCATCAGAGGTCTGCGGAGGGCTGTCATGAGCTCATACTGAGCTTGACCTGAAGCTGGGTAACAGAGTTTAGATGAAGGCTGCAGACATTTACATGAAGGTGAATATGCATGCCCCAAGCAGTCATCTAGGGTACACACAAATTTCCTGTGACCACTGGCTTCACTTCTCTTTCCGTTTTGTTGCCTGCACCACTGATTTACAAATGCTCATCTCTTCTCCACTGGTGAAGCAGCTCATTCAATTGCTTCATAAGTGTGAAAACATAATGATAGCTGGACCCTGCTTCTCCCATTCCTGCTGGAGACACTTAAATAATTTGTTAGACCCCGAAGGAAAATGGACAGGCAACTGATTTCCATTTCAATATTATCCACAATCAAATTTTTCCAACGGAAAGAGCAATATTTATTTTTGTCTGACATTTCTCTCTCTCAAAAAATAACTCATGAGTGATAACATAGGCAGCTCCTAATCTGCACCTTTCACAGTAACTTCACTGCAGTGTTAGTGTAAACCTAATTGTGACACTAATAAACTTTCTTTGAAAAGAGAGTTTAGCACCAAGTAGAATTTCTCCTGTCCTTTGGAAGAAAGGTTAGTTTCTGAATTGGTGATGGGTCTAAACTGCGGCAAATGTAGGATTGAGGACAAGAATGCTCCCTGAAAGACTGCTGATTGACTGGATAAGAATTCTACTCTACTGTTTGTGATCATAGTAATTTGTTTAGCCAATTAATCCATTTGATCAAGTCCAATCACTTTAAGAAGCTTGCAAAAAATCTTCAAAGTAATACCTGGATTTCAATGTTGAAGCTTGCTATTATATTGCAGAAAATGTCCTGAGGGGGAGAAAACCTCAAAACAGTCCCAGAGTTTGACATTAATTTCATTGAGTTCTACTTCTTTGTTCCTGGTCATTTGCAAATCTGCTTCACTGGTCAATTTCAGCAAGCACAAAGCAATTATCTTCTGTGGCTGTTCCAAGGGCACCAAAGAAATAAAAAATTACATTTAGAAAGCAGATTTTCATGACATCCCAAAGGACTTCACATCCGAAAATCCATGACCCCAACTAATTTTCAATGGGAAACTTAGTAGTCCAAGACCTGAGGCAGGAAAACCTGAAGAACTCCAGGGTCCTGTAGATGAACAACCAGTCAGTCTGACTCAGTAATGGAATCAGAAGGGCTTATATTCTATTCATTCAGCTCTAGAGAACATGCATGCTTTAATGGCCATCCTAGCTGGAGAATTAGCAGGAACATGGCTTTGGATCTATTCAAGCAAACTGTCCAGTCTCAATTGTTTACATTTTTCAATTTTTTACAGTCCAACAATATCTCTTTGAATGCTTGAGCACTCTCAATCCTTTGTTTTTCCAACATGCCTCAAAAATCTTTGGATTTAGGAAAATAGGAAGTTTTCCAACAGGGAGAAAGTATAACTACATATTGAAGAACAGAAACACTAGGGTTTTTTTTTATTCATTTGTGGAATATGGGCGTCGCTGGCTAGGCCAGCATTTATTGCCCATGCCTAGTTGCCCTTGAAACTGAATAGCTTGCCTAGGCCATTTCGGAGGGCAATTGAGAATCAACCATATTGCCTGGAGTCACATGTAAGCCAGACCAGATAAGGGTGGCAGATTTCTTTCCCTAAAGGACATTAGTGAACCAGATGGGTTTTTCAACAATTGACAATGGCTTTATGGTCATTAGTAGATTTTAATTCCAGATCTTTTTAAATTGAATTCCAATTCCACCATTTGCTGTTGAGAAATTCGAGCCCGGGATTCCATAACATTAGTTGAATCTCTGGCTTAATAACTTAGTGATAATACCACTGGGCCATTGCCTCCTCAGTGAGTGTCAATTTCTGAGTAAACTGACTTAGCAGCTGGAGTTTTACCAGCCCACGCACCACGGGAATTAGAGTGGGCAAGGGGTGGACCATGGAAAAGTTTGTCGACTTCGGGCAGGATTTTACTATTTTGGGACAAGTGAGGTTGTAAAATCCCACCTAGCAACTCTTAAACATTGTGATGAGTTTCCTTGCATATCAAATTATTGTCGATCAAGAGCATAGTTTGATGCATATGTCAATGGGCATCAAGGGGGGGGGGGGTCAGGAAATTGAAGAACCAAGCCCTTCTAACATGGCATGGCTATACACTCCAACTGTTAAAAGCAAACATTATTTTAAACATAGTTCTGCATAGATGGGTTTCCTCACATGTCTTAAACTTTAATCTTTCTCCTTATCTTTATTACCAAGAGTTTACAGGGGTTTGATACAGTAGCTTGAGACCTAAGATTCAATGCGAAACTCAATAAGGTTATATGCCTACTGTAATACTGCAACTCCTTCAGGCAACTGTCAGTGATAGACAAGAAGAATGAGATCAGATACAAATGTGTAACGTTGATTCACACACACAATGAATTGATCCCTTGCTGAATAACCTCCCACGCTTATAGCATACAATGCAACTGCAATTGGCTTTATGCAAAACCAGCAGAGCTGCACTTATATCAGGAAGTCACAAGGCGAGTGATAGTTTACAAACCAGTTTATCATACCTTTGAGTTTTTGCCACTAATGTCTCATTGCGTCTCCCTCTGGAATTTACCATTGACTATGTTCTGCCAAATGTTCAATCCTGCAGCTTTCTCCTCCTTGTGTTTGTGGGATCACTGTTGTTGCCATAGTGTTTGTAACATGGATAGTGTCGTTTGCTGTGGTGTTTTTGGTGGGATGTCACCTAATTTTGATAGTAAAATGCAATGATCTATTATTTCTCTTCAGTCTCTTTGGTATACTCAATTTACTTCCTTTCTCGTTCAGCCCAGTCTTTTTCCTCAGGAATGATTTTTTTTTAAGTTTCTTTTGTTTTACCAATGGTTTACTCAACACTAGGTAAAGTCCATTTCAATCATTCCCCCTAATCTTCTCCTTCAATATTTCTTCAGCCAGCCTGTATAAAACAGCAGCAATGACTGCATAGTGGGGAGTTAGACTGATGGGGAGATAGCAATATCAAGGCCAGGATAACACAAGAGTCACACAACTGTTCTATTAGACTTCTGCCCAAATCAGATGCTAGATTGTATCTCATTTTCATTGAAGAATTAAAGAATTTCTACAGTGCAAAAGGAAGTCATTCAGCATTTCGAGCCTGTACCAACCACAATCCCCTCAGGCCGTATCTCTGTAACCCCACATATTTAGGCTGCTAATCCCCCTGACAATGAGGAGCAATTTAACATGGCCTATCTACCTAACCTGCACAAATCGGAGCACCCAGAGGAAACCCACACAAACATGGGGAGAATGTACAAACTACTATTTTTGTGCTGTGCAGATACATGGATTTGGGCCTGTGTCTGTGGGAGTTTGCGCATTCTCCCCGTGCTTGTGTCGGTTTTCTCCGGGTGCTCCGGTTTCCTCACACATCCCAAAAATGTGCTCTTAGGCTAATTGGCAAAACAAATTCTCCCTAAATTGTCTCAAATTTGGTTTTTAATCCACAGATCTATAAACATAGACAGGGATCACGGGTAGAGGTGGGAACATTGAGGCGGTGGCGTGGGCTCGTTGGGCCGAAGGGCCTGTTTCCCGTGCTGTTTTGTTCTTTGTTCTTTGTTCCACACAAACAGTGACCCAACGTCAGAATTGAATCCGAGTCCCTGGCACTGTGAGGCAGGGCACCAACCACTTCACACAAATTGAATAATCTGCATGAAATAGTGAACAAGAAGGTTAATTTTTTTTATATAAATCATAGGGCAGAATCTTCCATTCTGGAGTTCAAGTCTGCTGACAAGCGGGAATGTCAGTGTGATTCCCGAATGGGTAGTGAGATTGTTGAACATATGCAATCTTCCACTGTCCAGCATATTAATTATGCATCCATGAGCAGCCTGGCGAGTCTTATAGCAAAGCGGGCAGAAAGTCACCCAGCCCATGTTATCTCTGGGGATTGAAAGTCCTGGCACACTATTTAAAGAACTCCCGAACAACCAATGACACATTGCAAGCCAGGAGCTCCACATTCCTCCTCCAGTGTCCTTGTGCCTGCAGCCCATAATAGAGAAGCTGGTAGTTATGAGCAACCACACTCAGAACATCTGAATGTCCATCCAACATTGCCATTCACTCATTTCTATGTAAGAACACCACATGCGATACATCTGTAATCAGATCAATGCTCACTGTTGAAGTGGACCCTTTTCACCAGTATCTTGACCTTCTTTAGGCCTACTATCTCTTTCTGATCAGGCCCTTGCTCCTCCTGGCCTTGCACCAACCTGTAGTAGCCTCTCCTAATCCTTATCTAAATGAGAACCATTACCTAAGTAAAGTTATCTGCAGCCTGCATCATCAATGCCTCAATGGATTTGTAAACAAATTGAAGTGATAAATTTAGTATGCATTCCTTTACAAGTTTTCCTTCATTTCAAAATCAACAGGTTTGTGCTGAGCCCTTCTCCTGAAAAGGGGGTTCATATCTGCAGATCTCTGAAGGTTGCCACTCAAGTGGACAGAGCCATGAAGAAGGCTTACAGTGTGTTAGCGTTTGTTAACAGAGAATTTGAGTTTAAGAGCCATGGGGTTACGCTGCAACTATACCGGACCTTGGTGAGACCACATTTGGAATATTGTGTGCAGTTCTGGTCACCTCACTATAAGAAAGATGTGGAAACATTGGAGAAAATGCAGAGGAGATTTACCAGGATGCTGCCTGGTTTCAAAGATACATCTTATGAAGAAAGGTTGAGAAAGATGGAGCTTTTCTTTTTAGAGCGGATGAGGATGAAGGCGACTTAATAGAGGTTTATAAAGTGATGAGAAGGATAGATAGAGTGGATGTGCAGACACTATTTCCTCAGTTAGATATAGTTGTTACCAGGGGACATAACTTTAAGTTTCATGATGGTAGATATAGGAAGGATGTCCGAGGTAGATTCCTTACTCAGAGTGGTTGGAGTGTGGAATGCACTGCCTGCTGTGATAGTGGAGTCGGACACTGTAGGAACTTCCAAGCAGTTATTGGATAGGCATTTGGAGCATACCAGATTGATAGGGAGTGGGATAGTTTGATCTTAGGTTTGGACATAGCTCAGCAGAATAGTGAGGCCGAAGGGCCTGTACTGTGTTGTATGTTCTATGTTCTATGTTCTATCAGCTTCACATCTTGCTGGGATCTCAATATTATGAGACACATGAGTGAGGAACAAACTTGTTTGCATGTGGGTTGCACCACAGTGAAGAGAACACAACTGAGTTTGGTTAACATCCAGTTCCCTCACGATTATTCGGGTGTCCCTTTAATCAGATACTTGTGCTGTTTTTGAATTCGACCTCCTAAAAATACTCCCATGACGAGGGATCTCACTTACTGACTAAATGCATGGTCAAGGTCAGATTTGAAAAATGGCACGATTCACTTACCAGATTCGGTTCATTACATTCTACTCTCTCCCTGTCACCTACCCACTTCCCGTCACTACCTTTGATCCACCAAATATCACAATTCCTCTCCCCGTGTAGCTCTTGAACTTCTCCCCATTACCCTGATTCTATTATAATTCACCTTCACATGCTGTCTCTCCCCTCAGAATCAAAACTCATTACCATCCCCATGCACACCCTTATCCTGGTCACTCATGTTCCCCAAGTCATTTGTCAATTCCTTCTCTGTCACTCCTCCATGTGACCGTTACCTATCAAACTTTCATCCTGCACTTGTCACACTACTGGATCCCACGCCCCCCTCTGACTGTGACATTTCCCTCAAATCGGTATCTTGAGTTCACCCTCCCCACCATCTTTAACAGCACTGACCCTGCCCTCTAAGACACTCTTTGTACTTGCCCCAGACACTCCATCTCCACACCCACCCCCATTCCCCTTCCCTTTTCGCCTGTCCCTCATGTCCAGCCTTGGTGAAACAGTTGTTACTGGCATTTGAAATGAGTGAAGTTACAAAAGGTCTCGGGGAAATCAAAAGCACTGCTCTAAATAATAGAAGTGAAGATCACCAGGACCACTCGCTACTTATCTACAGTCGTAAAACTGAACTTTCTAAATTCTCGCTGGCAGGGAATTAATTTGAAGGATGAACTTAATTCCAACAGGGCAGCATGCAAATGGGGTTCCTAACATTGTTCGTCAGAAAGCTCAATCTGCTTTGAAAGGCAGGAGAATATACTTCAAACAGTTATCCCGCTGTCAGGAAAGAGATTATTTTGCCTCCTGTCAGATTAAGCTGCCATGATTCTTCCTGCTGTTAGGATTCCACCCATAGAATCATAAAGACATCAGAAGACCATTCAGCTCATCATGCTTATTGTAATTTGTTGTTTTATACAGAGGGCTATCCCAATTCTCGGTATAATCTAGTGAACAGTGGAGACTAGCCTTCTCTAAATGCTAGTTGTGTGGTGGAGTTTATAAACATAAGCTCTTGTGCTGTGTTGCATATTAACCTGACTTCCAGAGTTTTGAATTTGTGTTTTCTTGGCCTCATGTGTTCATCTTCCTCATGTAAGTCATGATGTGGAGATCAGGTGACTCACCTGATGAAGGAGAAGCACTCCAAAAGCTCGTGCTACCAAATAAATGTGTTGGGTTTTAACCTGGTGTTGTGAGACTCTTACTGTGCTCAGCTAAGTCATGCAGCAGCCTTTAGAGATGCTCAGACAGATATCCACCTTTACCACCTAGTATGGTCAATCTTACTGCCGGCAGCAACCAAAAACAAGGAATGGAAGAATTGGCAGGAAAATTAACATACTGTACAAAACAACATCCAGAACAACTAATCTGTGAAACAAAAAAACAAAAAGATTAATTCATTTTCTTTAAGAAATTGGCTTATGCAAGCCTAGTCTTGGGCCTCCTATATATCCAGGTTTAAATGTGAAAGGTGAGCTGTCTGACCATTCAAGACACGATCTTTTAAAACCAATTGTAAAGCTTAAACCAGACCCAAACCTGCTGCTAGAATGGTTTAAATGTTATCCTTAGACCACCCATTAGAAAATAATGCAATTTGCAAATCAGCTGCATGAGGTTACACACCCCAATTTCTGATCTCTTCCTGCCTCGGTGCATGCCTGCTCCAGCACTGAAACCCCAGGAAATCAGAGTTCAACATGCAGCATTCTAGAAATATTAATAATGGAAAGAGATAATCCAGTCATAAAATGAAAGCTAATTGGCAGAACTTTCATTTCTCAAGTTATCCTGTATCAGGGGAAGCATCTATTCATGGAGTTTTTAGAGTGTCTAAGAAGACAAACAATGCTTACAAGATTCACCAAAGTTTCACCCTGACTTTGAGGCAACTATTTAGCAGGCAGTGTTGGCTAACCATTATAAAGCATAGAATGATCCAGCACGAGAGATAGCCATTGTGCCTGTGCCTGCCCTAGACTATCCATTCTACTTGCCATCTGTTTCCCTGTTGTCTTTTTTTATCCCTTTAAGAATTTATCCAATACTCTTTTGAATGTTACCATTGAATCTGCTTCCACCACCTGTACAAGCAATTGTTGCATTTTCAATCACAAATCGCTGCATAAAAAGAGATTTCCCATATGTTGCCTCTGGTTCTTTGGCCGATCAAATCAATTTAAATATGTGGTCTTTGCTCATCAACCCCATTGCCACTGGAAACAGGTTCTCTTTGCTTACTCTATGAAAATAGTTTGTGATTGTTAGCATCTAAACCAGATCTTCTTAACCACTACTCAAAGGAAATCAACCCCAACTTCTTCGCATAGCTGAAGTCCCTCGACCTTGTTAGAGTGTTAGAGTGGAGGTCCTGGGGACATAAATGTAAAACAATCACTCAAGACTTCCCTGTTCCTCTGCTCCCCATTGCCCATATAGCCAACCAAAGCCTGAAGTGAACTTTATAAATGGTGCTGACAATATCACCGGTGTGACAAGACGACCACCTCCATTTTGAAGTCATTATTGCCCTATTAATGCCAGCTGAGAGGACTGAAAGGTGACTCCATCATATGTTATCATACCCATGGTTTGGCCACCTGTCCAGATAACACAGTAGCTACAAGGGCATTAGCTTCAGCTGGTATGTGATTTATAGTACAGAGACAAATGCATTAGCTTGTCAGGAATATTAGCATTACTAAAAGTGTTAATATAGAAGTTGGAATCATTTTCTCTATTCCTGAGAGACGCACGAATTATCAGATGTATGAGAAGGAGAAGAAAGGTTTAACAAAGCATACCTGACCATTTGATCAGAAGGATGTCCAACTGATCAGAGCTTGCCTCTGACAGCTTCCTGTCAAGAGTCAAGGTATTCACCCATAACAAGAGGATTGATGTCACTGCCATGGACATGCCTGACAGAAACATGTTCAGCATTTCAAACCCAGCTGAAGCAATCCTTTAAAGGTGAACCACATACTTGGCTACTGATTATTGCCAAGTGTTTATCATTGATCCTGAACCTTGCCTCATCAAGTGTGAAGGCTCTATGGCATCACTGAAGCCATTGAAAGTGTCAACATTTTTCTCTCGGTAGATTTGAGATTAGATATCAAAAGTAATTTATGTCTCTCCACTAAACCGCCAGATATATATACAAGTGTGTATAAAACACAGATTGACATTTGTGATTCAAAAAGCACATACAAGTATGGGGATATGTTAGAAGTGGAATGCAAGGCTTTGAATGTTCTGCATTCCATAAAAAAGATTTTTAGTTGTATAATTTTCATCTGAATTTTTTGAAGGTTTACAGAAATATTAGTAGAAAATCTCATTTTTGAACTTCAATTCAATTAATGTTTTTGTTTAAAGTCTAATTTAAAGTTCATTTATTAGAGTCACAAGTAGGCTTACGTTAACACTGCAATGAAGTTACTGTGAAAATCCCTGAGTCACCACATTCTGGCACTTGTTCAGGTACACAAAGGGAGAATTTAGCAAGATCAATGCACCTTACTGGCACATCTTTCAGACTACTAAGAGGAAACTAGAGCAGACACAGGGAGAACATACAGACTCCACATAGACAGTGACCTGAGCCATGAATTGAACCTGAGTCCCTGGCAGCGTGAGGCAGCAGTGCTAACCATTGTGCCACCCACTAATGTGGATAATACCAGCGATGGGTAATTAGTGACATGATGACTTTCCAAGAATTAATTTTGGATTTCTTTGCCAGAGGTTGTGTTTAATTACCATTGAACAGCTATCATGATTTGTCCCGTGCTCCTGTTTGCCATTTCCTGCAGTAGAGGATTCCTTTAATTTTATACAATGTGAGTCACATTCACACTGGTGTCTCACACCGTTTTACAATCCTTGGTATAAAGAAAATAAAAGATCAGTTTTGAAATCATTTACACTCTCTCTGATATACACTTGATGATATTGGTTTTTCCCCTGAAACTTTTCCTCAAAACGCTTCTAAAATTCACTTTGGTTTCAAATCATTTGAAAAAGCAACAACAAAAAAGTCAATTTTATTATCGTCTAAGGAAAGATAGACTTCAGGTTTTACACCAAGAAAAATGAAATGCATTGCATAACATGGAAATTACAATACAGAAACAGATCATTCACCCCAATCAGTTTTTGTTAATGTTTTATTGTCCACATTAGCATTAGCCAGAATCTAACTTGTTTATTGTGTTTCCATATTCCTTTATTCTCTTTTATTTCATCCACTTACCTAATCTGTTTGAATGTTGACTTGTATCTGCTTCAATCCGGACAGTGATATAGTCCAGGACTATGGTTCATCGCTTAAGGATAAGGAGTTAAATCTTTTAGGGCTGAGATGAGGAGAAATTTCTTCACTTAGAGAATACACTATCACAGAAAAAAGTTGAGGCCAAAACATTGTGTGATTTCAAGAAGGAATTAGTTATAGCTCTAGGTGCTAAAGGGATCAAAAGATATGGGGGGAAGACAGAATCAAGATATTGAATTTGATGATCAGCCATGATCAAAATGGTTGGCACGGCAAGCTAAAAGGGCTGAATGGCCTACTCCAGCTTCTAGTTTCTACATTTCTATGTAATCATTCATTCTCGGAGTGCATTTCATAGCTTTTTAACTTTGTGTAAAAATATTTCCCTCACCTCTGCCCAAAGTCTTATATCTACATTGTCTTGTTCTCCATCCTGGAACAGGTCTACTTCTAGCTATTCTGCATTATCCCTTGACCCCTTCATTTTCTCATACCAGATGACATTGTAGTGAGCTGTACTGTACCCTGTCTTGCAACAATATCCTTTGCATTGTGATTAACCCAAAGCTGCACATTATGGCCTTATTAAAGTTTCTTTGCAGATTCATCATTGCATTGCTACTTTAAATCCTATGCTTCCTGCCATAAAATGCAGTATTCCATTATTTTTTTATGACCTTATCTATTTGATTTGTAGCTTTTGATATCTAGCAAACCCACATACACCCACTTGCATCATTCAAGGTATAGTAATGCTATTGTTTTCACCAAAATGTACCACCTCACACTCACAGACATTAAATGCCTCTGCCACTTTATTACCCATTCCACCACCTTACCAATGTTTTCTTCCAAATACCTTTGGTCTCCCATAGTAATATTAATTTTAATGATAGCAATTGTTTCTGAATAGTCAGTGTAAACAACAGCTTTTATCTTTGCATTTGAGAATGGAATGGTGGCACAGTGGTTAGCACTGCTCAATTTGCATTTTAGGCTTTGTCACTGTCTGTGAGGAGTCTGCACATTCTCCCCATGTCTGAATGGGTTTCCTCTGGATGCTCTGGTTTCCTCCCATAGTCTGAAAGATGTGCTGGTTATGCTAAATTCTCCCTCAGTGTACCTGAACTGGTGCCGGAATGTGGTGACCAGGAGATTTTCGCAGTAACTTCATTGCAGTGTACTTGTGACACAAATAAAAAGACTTTAAAGATATTTATCTCTCTACTGCTACCAGTCTTTTAGTGAAGTAAAGAAATCTCACTTTGTATTGATTCTTTTTTGCTTTACAAATATCTTTTACACCTTATCTTCACTGTTTGTCTTTAAATTACTCAGAAAAGCCATTTCATCAATGGTGTTATTGTCTAAGGAAAGGCATGGTTGCACTGAGCGAATCATATTCATAGTTGCTGAGCACTTCAACATATTGCACTTTGACTGCAGGACCCTGGGAATTGCAGGAACTGATGCGACATTCTTTTACTCACAGAGTGATAGCTTTGCAAAGAGTCTCAATTCCACAGTCAGCCTTTTGAGTGAGACTGAGACTTCTGAACAAAACCATCAGTGAAGAGACACAAAAATATTAAAGGCAGTTTTACCTGGAAATTTAACCAAGCTTTTGAGAAAATGATCTGATGAGCGGAGATGCAGAACTTTCAGGTCTTGTTTGGATTTTCATTTTTGCCCAACCATCAATGCCTGATCAATGCACCTCATCAGGAGATCAAAAATTTGCAGATGTACAAAAATTCAATAAGTCAGGTGACCACACAACACATATATGTACAATAAGGTCACCTAAAGTGTGACACAAAAATGTGATAGCTGAAATATGTTGAACAAGGAATCTTCACAATATGACATAGATAAATGGATCTTCTGATAACACAGTTCTAAAATGGATTCCGCTTGTTTGAATAATTTAAAATGGTTTCTGCAGAGATGTTTTGGCTGACCTAGGTAAGAGTGGCATTGTAGTGCAATCGTTTATTGTTATATTGGAGAGGTTTCAATTGTTGGAACATTCTGCTAAAGCAGAGAGGAATTTGATTAATGCATCACTCTTACCAACATGGTTCAGCATGGCAGCACAGCAGTTAGCACTGCTGCATCACAGTGCCAGGGACTGGGATTTGATTCCAGTCTTGGATGACTGTGCATAGTTTGCATGTTCTCCTCATGTTTGCATGGGTTTTCTCCAGGTGCTCCTGTTTCCTCCCACAGTCCAAAGATGTGCAGGTAAGATGGATTGGCCATGTTAGGTTGCACCTACATGTCCCAAGATGTGTAATTTAGAGGCATTAGTGGGGTAAATTCTTAGGTTTAGAGGACCTGGCTCAGATGCTCTTTGGACAATTGGTGTGTAATTGATGGGCTGAATGGCCTCCTTTAGACTTTGGGGATTCTATAATTCTATGAAACCTTCTGCAGTTTCTGCGATCAACCTAAATTAGATAATCAAGCTGAGGGACAGCAATTAACAGAGGTGAATTGAGTCTTACTGCTGGCTAGAGAGCCAGGAAGAGCCCCATGTTGTCTCTTCTCAGAAATGCCCACCTAATTAATTCCTGTTAAGACTGTGCTCTTTCTCCATAGAAAAAGGTTTAGGTTTTTAACATATACCAGAAAGAGCAAGAATCCTAATAATGACCTTTGGGGAATTCATCTACAAAGCTTCAAGTTTGAAATCCTTACGTTAACCATTACTCTCTGTTCCTCCTCACTCCGCAGATTTTGTATCCATATTTACTACAGTCCCTTTTACTCCATGAAGTATAACTTTGCTTGCAAGTTTGTTGTGCAAAACTTTAACAAATATCTTCTGGAACTCCACGTGCATCAACAGTCTCATCAAAAAGCCCCAGCAGGTTAGTTGAACATGATCTTTCCTTAACAAATTCATGCCGTCTTTTCTTAATTTGCCAGTGACTTTTAATTTGTACCCAACTATTGTTTCTAGAAGCTTCCATCTCAAAAGTTAAACTGTTTAAGCTGTAGTTGTTGGTCTTGTCATTACAGATAAAAAAACTGAAGAAGAAGGAATAGAAGTAAATCTTGCATTCCCAAAACTTTCCTCAAGAGTCTTTTGTCTAAGACTACCAGTGCATCTTCACCTAAAGTGGTAGAACAGTCAGACAACTGATGGCTTATATCTATTTACACATTGAAATTTGGAGATTTTGTTTTTCTCCAACACTTGCTTCAAACCTTCCGTGTCATTTTTAATCTCTACTTATTCATATATTTTGTGGAGTGAATGTTATCACAAAGACAATGATTATCCATGGAACGTTTAATAAGTATGGTTCCTTTGACATTTCCCAGATATATATTTTCCATTATATCTAGAATCAAAAGAATATCATGCCAGCTGCCTCAAAAAGTGCAAGAATTTCAGCAGCCAGGGTACATTTCTCTATTCTCCTTATTTTTTTATGTCTTCCCTAACTAATGGACACCATTTCCCACTTTCTCCCATAAGAAATAATGTAAAATTGGCTGCATTAGAAAACCCACCACCCAGATTTATATGAAAAGTATCACTAAAAATGATCAATTTATATTCCTAGGATCCTTCAAAGATGGGAATTTCAGCACACATTTCTCCATCTTTACTTTTTTAAAACCTTTTGTTTGCCTGTAATATGTCCTTAACCTTTGGATGTCTCATTGTAGTACTTGCTTCTAAGGCATCAAAACTTGCATCTGACCTTGTCTGTCTGCCTATGAGCCAGTGAGAGGAAAATTGTTTTGCTGATACTTTGCACATGTTAATATTGTGGGCCCGTTCTGTTGGCAAAATCAGCCTAGGAAGGAAGGTGGGGACAATAGCAAATCTCCCTGTACACTGTACATAGTATAATGGGAGATTGGGGCACCTGCGCAATGGTGCCCTTACAGCTCAGTAAGAATTTAGCAACACCAATTTATAATCCAACCGATTTATTTGATAGTAAAAAAGCGAGCTTTCGACTCTTGTGTCTTCTTCAGGCAAATGCAGTGTTCTGGTCTGCAGACCAGATAAATCGGTGGGATTATAAATTGGTGTTGCTAAATTCTTACTGAGTTCTTACCACCCCAATCCAACGCCGGCATCTGTACATCATGGCCCTTACAGCTCAGCAGCTAGCTTCTCGGTGAGCAGAGATTCTGCCCCCACCCCAGCCCCACTTCACAACTGGTGAGATTCAGATTATGGCCTCTATATTACACAGAGTACCATAAGTTATCATCAGCAAATTTGCTGGTAAAAAGGGTGAGAAAACCTGTCCTTTGCTCACCCATTTTACACTTAGAATTTTTCTGAGAAAATTCTACCCAAAAAGTTTGGATGAGATTTAACACATTGGATCGCTGTTCTCGAAACTATTCATGAAGTATGCATCATTGAATCTCAGTTTAACCATGTGCACATTACTGCAATCTAGCAAAATAGTAGCAGTGAACCTTTCCTTTCCCTTCTGCAGTGAAAAGAAATGTTAACAGAGAAGTTTGAGTGCTATTGAATTTGATAACTATATATTAAAACCAGAGACTGGAAATGGTTTAAATTGAAATTTTAATTAGAATGTTTCTATTTTTACATTTTGGAAATGTAAAGTGGGTAAGTGACTAACATAACTCATTTGCCCTTTAAATGTGAGAACTTTAAAAAAAATCATAAAGAGGATGAAAGGACAGGATTGCGTTTTAAAATATATTGATAATATCATTAACGAGTATTCCCTTGAAAAACTGGAAAGGTCAATATTAAAAAAGAGCAAGATCGTGAGACCGATTCATTTAGTTTTATTTTCCCCAAGAAAAGAATAAACTGAATATATCTTTCTTCTGAAAGTAATGCTGCAATATTTAAATATAAGATTGAGAAAGTCACTAACTAGTTCAGGACGAACAGTCAGAGAGCCAAAAGAAACAATAGAATAGATGTGTGAATTAGGTTGAGTGGCCGTGCTAAATTGCCTCTTAAGATCAGGGGGATTAGTAGATAAATATATAGAGTTATGGAAACAAGGCCTGAGTGGAATTGTGCAAGCTTAATGGGTTGAATGGCCTCCTTCTGCACTGTAGGGATTTTATTAATCTTTGAATCTATGGGAGTAGCTCTGCATTGTGGGGAATGTCAGGCAGTCCTATTTATACCCTTTTTATATTTAAGAGAGACCAGAAATTTCCCATGATGACTTTTAAAGTACTGATTTATTGAGGATCAAAAGCCTTTGACCTTACCAGACAGCTTTCATTTAAATAGCACTTTGAACAATAAATAATATTTTGATTACATTTTCCCAACAGCCAAGCTCAGTACAAACCATTTTTATATCGCAGCTAAGGAGACCTCACTAGATCATATGGCTGATGAACAAATATGGATAGAAAAAGTCTCCCCAATGAAACGGAGAAGCTCAAGTATAAAAACTTTGGAATGCACAATAAGATTAAAAGTAAAATAAAATTTATTTATTAGTCACAAATAAGGCTTACTTTAGTACTGCAATGAAGTTACTGTGAAATTCCCCTCTTCGTCACACTCCAGCACCTGTTTGGTTCAGTGCGTCTAACCAGCACATCTTTCAGACTGTAGGGCATAAACCAGAGCACCCAGAGGGAATCTGCACAGACACAGAATGTGCAAACTCCATATAGACAGTGACTCAAGCCAGGAATCAAACCCAGGTCCCCGGCACTGTAAAGCAATAGTGCTAACCACTGTGTCACCATGCTGCCCTACTTGTGTGCCATTATTAACTCAGCAAAGAAATTGCTTGTAGATAAAAGTTACAAATTTCTGTTTTTGCTTTCTCTTAACTCAATGCTTTCTCTTAATGCTTTATCTTAATCTTATTTTAACTAATTTGGGAAGTTAACTTCAACAGCTATCTCAAAATACAATAGGTCAAATCATAGGAGAGGGCATCTAGCACAGGAAAAACTTGTCCCATTCCTAAAATAGCCAGAAATGAAGTAAACATGAAGTACTGAGTTAAGATAAAAACAGAAATTTCATTTATATACAAGAAATTTCTTTGCTGAGTTAATAATGGCATACCAGTGCTATCTTTCCATCCCACCTGCCATAGGAATCATAGTGAGCGGAGATGGACTGTGCAATAGTCCATTGACCTTGGGTGGGAATTATTGGCCTTGGGGCGAGCAGAGCTGGAAAATCCTGCCCTGGGTGACCAAACTACACCGAATCCTGGTCAGATTTGAACTCTCCTTATATAACAATCGTTTCCTTAACACAAATGAAGAAAATCTATTGTTTACATATTTAATCAATCTTCACTCCCTGATGACTTATCAATTATTTCAACATGCATTTTAACACATATCCTTCTCCTCCTCCTATCACAGCAGTGATCTGGAAGCAGGCGTAAAGCACATTACCATAATGCCAGATTGTAAACTTAAAGGGACTGTATTCCTGCAGAGTGAATGAAATTCTGCTTCATAAAAGGTATTTCTCTATTTTCAACAGTACTTCCCTATTGGACACTAATATCAGGCAGTGTGGGTCCTAAAATAAGATAACTTGGGTCTCTTTTTCAATAGAAACGAAATCTGGTGATGCCGCTTGGAAGTGGAGAGGGCATTTAATTAGGCAGGATGGTGGGGTGCCTGAACCCCTTCACCTTCCCGCCTCTGTCAGAATTAATTTCTGTATGGAAAGGCCCATGGTCGACTTGACTGTCCCTCCGCCAATTGAGGCCCTTAAGCGGCTAATTAACGAGCACATGAGGGCCTCATTCCATCGCTGCTGGTGTTGACCCAGCTGCAGGCAGGCCTGTTGTTGTGCAGCATGCATGGCAGCTAAAACTATGCAGCCAGCTTGTCACTTTTTAGGAAGGGTTTCCTTAATTAAAGACACTCAAGGGACTGGACACCATGAAGGGAAAGGGTAGCAGTTGGGGGTGGGGGGGAGAGGGGGGTGGCGTGGCGGTGGAGGGGGGTGTCTGAACTGCCTTCTCTCCCTTTCCATTACTTCCTGTGTCCTGGATCACTCCACAATCCTGGGAGTCTAGTGCCTGTCCTTGAGGAGCAGCCATGGTCTCCCTGGCAACACATGGGCTGCTGAGCACAAGAGATGCTGATTGATCTCTTAGGTGAGATTTCTGCCTCCGGGGTCTATTCCAGGTGGGAACCTACTACTAGCCTCCATGCTGCCTAACTGCCTCGTGATTTAATGGACCTTCCTATAAAGTGACAGTTGTTCACTGAGTTTTCAGATGACAGGCAAGCCCTCCCCAGTCCCAAAAGTCTCTTCAAGATTCTGCACTTTGTATATATCAGTAAATGTCATACAGTCAATGATCTCTGGTGACAAAGTGGTTAGCACTACTGCCTCACAGCACCAGGGACCTGGGTTTGACTCCCGGATTGGATCATTGTCCATGTGGAGTTTACTCATTCTCCCTGTGTCTGTGTGGGTTTTCTCTTGTTTCCTCCCACAGTCCAAAGGTTGCAGGTTAGATGGGTTAGCCATGCTGAATTACCCCTCAGTGTCAGGGGACTAGTTAGGATAAATGCATGGAGTTTTGGGGATACAGCCTGGGTGGAATTGTGGTTGGTGCAGACTGGGCTGAAGGGCCTCCTTCTGTATTGTAGGATTTTGTGACGATTTCTATGATCTCAATATATAATACAGTTGATATAGATAAAATTCAGCAACATGAGACAAGTGAAGAAATATAAATACCAAACTTAAGCTTTAGAGAGTTTATGCTTGAATTTACCAAATAAAGCTTTATCGTTTTATATATTTATGCCAACACTCCATTCATCACACCTGTTAAACTTTTAATTCAAAAGCGTGTGCTTTGCTGTATAATTAGGTTAGTCTGAACTATGGAATAGCAATAGCCCTGTCTGTTAAGATAAAATGTGAAAAATGTACATCATTAAGTCATCAGGAAGCAATCATTTTATTTCTGTCCTTTCCTATCCTTCCCTGTTATTGATGAGTGAGATGTGCATTTCCTGTATTACACGATGTGCTTAATGTAAATGAGGGGGCCAACTATACAGGACCATTCACTTATCTTAAAACAAAATAATAATCTGGCAAAATAAATGCCAAACTTGATGTTTTGGGCAGATTGTGATTACTTCATTTTTTTTAGAAAAACTGATGATATGCTGCAGTGCAGCACACATGAAGTAACTTCTCATTATTTTGAATGATTCAGGTTGAACGTTAAAACCAAAAACTGGACTAGAGAATCCCCTCATTGTGAGAAATCTATTCCTCTAATAAACCTTTCCCTTGGCTTGAGTGCAATCTTACAATGACTTGATGCCTGACATTTTAGCCTTTGTGCGGTTGTAACTTGGCTGTCCAATAAATGCCATTTCTTTCATATTTACAACATAGTGCAAAGTTCTATAGCTAATTCTTTATTTTTCTCGTGACTATAGTGCAAAGTTCTACAAATTATTCTTTAAATTTTCACGTGGCTTTTGAGCAATTCTTCTGAACTGCAAGTTTTAATAACAGCAGTGGAAATCAAAATTTCTCATTCGAGTTTTGTCAGAGATAACTTGACTTTAAGAGGGTTTGAAAAACTGTAGGTTCTACACAGTAACTGCTTTAGAGCCTCGTTTTCTAGTAATTCAATGTTATGTTTATTTTTGTGCTTCACATAACACTTGAAACAGACACAAAATAGTAATGATGTGACTGCAGGCAACCATGGTGTTATTAAAAGGGGAAAAAATGCATATCTTCAACTTTACTGATAAAACATTTATAGCCCTATTGATTTTTGTTGTTAGTGTTGGTGGATGCATTGTAAATGCAAAAAAAAAGCTGAAGCATGTCTTACAATCCAGCCAAACATGTAGTTCCGAAAATGCCTAAATGGCTTTCATCTGTTTTGGATCAGACAGTAATCTTTAAAATGATGTATTCTTTTTGTAACAGTGCTTCTTACTAAATAATGAGGTTAAACTCCTTATACTGCTCAACTAGTAGTATAAAATTTTAATCAAAAATTATAGTGCTCATTGAAAGGAAAAAAAAATTAAAGAAAACTTTGTTCTTTTTCTCACCAGTGGAAATTGATTTAGTTATGCAAATTACTGCTATGAATATTAAGTCACTGAAGAAAGGTTTCTAATAAAGAGACCTTTTGTTTTGAAAATGCAAAAATATATGCTTTAATTTCTTGCTAATTTACTGTTCTTTGATAATGTTCAAATTTTTTCCCCACAGTGGCTCCCACTGATGGTTTTAATACTGTGAATACAACTACAGGCCAACAATACTGGTTTTGACAAGCCTTCCCCTGTGTAACAATAGATCATGATTTGCAGCCCCTTATGCACAATTCTATTAGGGTGAATTTTGTCTATGGGGCTTTCCCTGAAATGAATTCTCATTTTAATGCTAGCCTCCTGCAGTTTTTAATTTTTAAACTGTAATATGAAATTGCAAATTTTACAAACATCATTTGAGAAAACCACTAGGACAGAAATGAATGCCAAAGTGTACATATTGTGTAATTAGGCTTTTATGAAAAACAGCATATCAATGTCAAGCTAAAAATTAACTTAAAGATTCAGTTTCTAATTGGAAAAAAGAAGTGTATACGTATATTACACCCAAGGCTGGAAATTATTTTCAGGGTTAAGACTGAGGTTGCTTTAGACCATGGATAAGAAGATAAATACTGGAAGTATTTAATTATTTAACTTTCGATGTGGTATGGAGATAATATTTTGGAGACAGCAGCAAGTATCACATTTCAGATAATTACGCAACCCTTTATATTTTATACTTATTTCATATACTCATAGGTTTTCTTTCTCATTTGGTTTTACAATATTGAACGTTCTGGGTACGACATTATATTTTTATAATTAAAATTAAATTAAAAATATCCTTCACACCTCAGCAGATTAAAGATAATATTTAAAGATGATCGTAAATATATCAATAGAATTTTCTGCACAGGAAACTTTTTCAACATTTAACCTTTTCTGATTGAAGAAAAATTATATGCATCCAAGAATTATATATGTACAGACTCGTTACAAGATGGAAGGAATTCATTTCAGTAACACAATTCTGGCATTCAGATCTCCCAGATGTAAAAGCAATGGAAAAAATGCCAGTAGGCACAAGAGAATGAGACTTTGAGGAAATGCATTTTTTAATGAACAGTTATAAAAATTAGAACACTAGACTGTTTGATTTGATTTGATTTATTATTGTCACATGTATTCAGTGAAAAGTACTGTTTCGTCCACGCTATACAGACAAAACATACCATTAATAGAGAAGGAAATGACAGAATGCAGAATGTAGTGTTACAGTCATAGCCAGGGTGTAGAGAAAGATCAATTTAATACAAAGTAGGTCCATTCAAAAGTCTGACAGCAGCAGGGAGAAGATGTTCTTGAGTTCATTGCTGCATGAGCTCAAACTTTTGTATTTTTTCCCTATGGAAGAAGATGGGAGAGAGAATGTCCTGTGTGCATGGGGTCCTTAATTATGCTGGCTGCTTTGCTGAAGCAGTGGGAAATGTAGACAGAGTCAATGAATGGGAGGCTGGTTTGCATGATAGATTGGGCTACATTCACCACCTTTTGTAGTTTCTTGCAGTCTTGGGCAGAGCAGGCACCCTACCAAGCTGTGTGTAATCTTGTCCTGAATTTTTCTTAAAAGATTTTACTTAGGCCAGGTCAAAGCTGTGGCCTCAATTATTAACATAGGAATAGAACCAGAAACTAGCCATTTGGCCCCTTGAGCCTGTTTTGCCATTCATTTTGATCGCAGCTAATCATCAAATTCAATATCATGTTTCCCTTTAGCCCCAAGACAATATCTAATTTCTTCTTGAAATCACACAATGTTTTGGCCTCAACTACTTTCTGTGGTAGTGAAATAGAAATATATTAAAAACTACTAAAATCTATTTCAATAACTTGGACAAAGGGTCTATGGTTGCTAAATTTGTTGATGATGCAAAGATTGGTAGGAAAGTATGTTGTGAAGAGACATAAGGGAGGAAATTTTCCTGTCGCACTCACCACGGGAACCATGCAAAGGTCCGTTGACCTCAGGTAGGATTTTCCAAATTTGGAGCATCCTGGCTGGAACATCCTGCCCAAGGAGTCTGCATTTAGGTTGAGTGAATGGACAAGGAATTGGTAGATAGAGTATAATGCAGGAAAATGTGAACATGCCCACTTTGACAAGAAGGATAGTAATACAACATCTTATTTACATGGAGAGAAATTGCAAAACTCTGCAATGATAGTATGCAGGTGCAGTAAGTGATTATAAAGGCAAATTAAATGGTGTTGTTTGAGGCAAAGAGAATGGAATATTAAAGGTAAGGACATTTTGCTTTCATTACACAGTGTTTGGTGAAACCGCATCTGGAGTTGAGTTCAGTTTTGGTCTCTCTATTTAAGAAGGATATAATTGCATTAGAAGCAGTTCTGAGTAGGTTTAGTTTCCTGGGATGAAGAGTTACCTTATTAGGAAAGGCTGGACAGATCAATTCTAAGATTTTATGATTTTACGATCCTGAGGAGAACTGACAGGGTGGATTTGAGTGGATGTTTCTATTTATGTGAGAGACTAGAACTAGAGGACACAGTTTAAAAATAAGGGGTTCCCCCATTTAAGATGGAGGTGAAAAGGTTTTCCCTGAAAAGTAATAGGGACAGGAAGGGTATTGAATATTTTTTAAGTCATAGAACTATACAATGCAACAAAGTCTTTTTTTAAGATTATCCCTATTTACCTTTTCACCAAATATCTCATTCTCTCCAGAAATCTAGTTTTTTTTCAAAAACTCATATTGTACACTTTATGCTGTTCACTACAAAGGCCTTTCCCGATAACTGGAAATCATATTTTAGGTTGATTAATGTTCTCCTAATGAGTTTGAAACCTCCCAATTTTTGTGCAAATGGTTTTCAATGAAAAATTTCATCTTAAATGAAATACACTTTTTTTTTCTTAATTGGTCGGCGCAACATCAAGGGCCGAAGGGCCTGTTCTACGCTGTAGTGTTCTATGTTCTATGTTCTAAATGGAGCTCCCTTACTAGTCTACTAGTTAAGCCCAGTGCTTCAGCTGCATTCTTGACATTTAACAAATAATGCATCAGAGTATCATAGAATGATAGAATCTTGGAGCACAGAAGAGGTCCTTTGGCCCATTGAGTCTGCACTGACTCTTTACAAACACCTGAACTTCCACCTAATCCCATCTACCAACATTTGGCCCAAAGCCCTGAATGTTATGATGTGCCAGATGTTCATCTAGATACTTTTTAAAGAACGTGACACAACCCACCTCTATCACCCTCTCAGGCAGTGTATTCCAGACCATCACCTCTCATCCCATAAACCTCCTGCCCCTCACCTTGAACTTATGTCCCTTTGTGACTGACCCTTCAACTAGGGGACACACCACTCTTTACCCACTCTGCCCATGTCTCTCATAGCCTTGTACACCACGATCAGGTCACCCATGTGTCTTTACTGCCCCAATGAAAACAATCCAAGCCTATCCAACCTCTGTTGACAGGAAAGTTGAATTGATGAAAATCAGATGAACCATGTTCTTTTCAAACAGCAAAGTAAACTTGAAGGGCTGAACGGCCTACTCCTACTCCTAATTTGTATGTTCAGTGTCACGGACCCAGAGCTCCAGCCTCTGAATTGATGGCGACTGGAGGTACAACTCAGGAAGTTAGTACCCCACAGAAATCCTAACACACTGACCTCCGTTGGAATTGCTAGGAAGTTCAAATTTCCAATGAACAATTCCTCTGTTTCCTGGGACTGTCCAAATAGTCTCCAACTCTGAGTTAGAGTAAGAGAAAGAAGACCACCTCTACCAGAATAATTACTCAGGCAGTAACTTGAGTATTGTTGAAAAGATATATTTTGCCAAAGCTTTTTGTCTTGCACTAATCAAGATAATCACAAGAAGACCAACATCAGGGAAATAACAACCGTATACTGTATGAGAGGACAGTGTTGATTGGTAGGCAAGTGGAATCTGATCGGTCAGGATAAGTTAACTGACAAACATTGTTTCAAAATTTATCACTTATTTTGCTCAGCAATGTGGGTACATCTTCTTTTGGCAACTTTAGAAATAGGGCCTTAACCATTTGCTCACCATGGAAGCTTGATGTTGAAATAGGACACATCAAATACATCAAAGATGGGATAACAGCTAGCTTGATCATTTCATGCTGTGTACCTCGCAAAGTCATAAATGGGGTTGTCACTTACAGCCCTGAAAAGTACCTAGTCTCCCTCAGATACCCTGGAAAGGCATTGTATCTCAAAACCTTGAGCAACATATGAAGCAAGATGTTTTACCCTATCACTGTGCAGGAGCAATGTGAATAGCATTTACCACAAGCAGGATGCTGCTGACAAGCCAAAAAATTATTCTGCTAATCACACAAATGAATAATATGGTTTATGTATTTCAGTGATAGTGTGAGGCTAGCTATGTAGACCATCCCAAAGACTGTGGATCATATGAAACAGCACATCCCCTTCTATTCTTTGCAGCAGGCACCCCCAGGGATAGATTTACAATGAAAAACACCGTGCCTAGATACAGGTGCCCCAAACAACTGGGAACCTGAAAATCATAAGTGAGTCTCTCTCAGTCAATCAGGGACAAAACTACTTTAATCCCTCCTAGAATTGACATGTCAATCACTCTGCTGGTTCTATTACAGAGGAGAGGGCATCTCATTCCTGACACAGTCACAGTTCTGAACTATATTACCAATGTGATGTGATATGTTGTGTGTCCACGCAGTGAGGAGCAGCAGTATAAAGTCATTGGAGGCTGTACCTCACAGTGCCTGATGGCAGTTGTAGTTTTGACACTCACAGCAATTGGCACACAGTGTTTGTGAGTTCAAATTTGAAAAAGCAAGAGCCCCAGTGGCTGTGATATGGATGGGACTGGACTTGCAATTGTGCATCTGTTAGTCCCAGTGCTGGGCAGTGGGAATCAAGATCGCTATTGATTTAATATCCATCTCCTCACAATTCCCCTGGTGAAAATTTCATGGGAGATCCAAAAATTGGTTTAACACTGGCGTGAATTTCCTGTGGGATCATCCACTTGTGCCCATCATAGCGGATTGGGAAACTTACTGGAGGCCAGTGTAAAATTGATGTGGATTCTGCTAATGAGATGCAAACGAAGGCCTGACCCGAATCTTCCACCAACGTCTGATTCTCCAACAGGAAAACACACCAGTTCAAAACTCGTCTGGAACAACATGGCATGCAGAGGTTGGGGTTGGATCTGCCTCCAGAGTTTGGAATGGATCCTGGAGCACAACAGCTGTATGTGGAGGGAATAGCTATCAGGTGAATCTTCCAGCTTTAGTGTCATCAAGGATGTCCATCCTTCAATCTCAGCAATTCCCTGAAGATCCATCTTCTTTCTTCATAGTGGGTCAGTGATTTTGGGAGCCTTTTAAATATGACACTTTGATATGATGGCAGGATGCACCTATCAAGCCTGCCCACCATAGACTAGGCGCTAAACCCTTGGGTTCATAATTAATTAGGTAGGGGATGGAAGATTTGTGCGGGTTAAGTTGATTGGCCATGCTAAATTTCTCTTTAGTGTTAGGGGGCTGTCTGGGAGATTAGTGGATAAATGTGTGGGATTATGGGGATAAGACCTAGGGGAATTGTTGGTGGTGCAGGTGCAATGGGCTGAATGGCCTCCTTCTGCACTGTAAGTGTTCTGTGATATAGAATGCTTTTCTGTCAGTCTCTGCAATTGGAAACAAGGCCTGTTCTCACTATATGACTTAGATGATGCTGTGTTGACAGTGGTAGCGTATTGGGAAGGCTTTGCTCCTAGTTTGTTGTGTTTTATTGGTATAAAGGACAGAGAAATAGATATTCATGTGTGCCCATTCAGCAATGAACTTCAATGAATCCAAAGAAGTACACGGGCATATATTGTCTGTTGAAGCCTCAGAAATCAGAAGTGTTTCAACAATGCACAAACCTGTTTGTGCTACTTACTCATTAATCAAGTTAACTCCTTTTGCTACCATCCTAGTATGCTTTCTTCCAATAGTGGTAGGACTTGCATATATTTGTCACCCCATCTCCTGTGGGCTTTCGTTCCTTCACATTGTGCATTGTGTTTATCTGCAACAAAAATTCAGCTTACACTCTCATTGTGTCCCTTTGGGAATTCAGGAGGGACCATATGTAAACTAGAAAACTTATGACTGCAATACTCAGAAGCTTGATTGTGACAGTTTCAATAGGAAGCAAAGATCTTTTTGCTCATGGTATTGATGCAGATGGACTGATAACTATGTTTCTAGGCATTGTTTAAAGTTTTTAAAAGTCCCACAGTAAGAATGGCCTGGATTTTGCAGTGATAAAGACAACAAAATTGTCAGCATTGCCATCATTGCTCTATGAAGATGACAACAACTTCTGGGGCCATATATGCATAGTGAAACACAAACATTCAGAAGTTGCTAGTAGTGATTTAATTTTCCTCAATGCGCCAGCTCTCTTCCATGGTAAGATTCTCTAGAGTTCCTTCCATTAGCCTTTTGGCTGCGCAATTGCCACAGTAGTACATTGGGCGTGGCATGGCAGCACAATGATTAGCATTACAGCTGCACAGTGCCACAGACCTGGGTTCAATTCCTAGTTTGGGTCATTGACTGTGTGGAGTTTGCATGCTCTCCTTGTGTCTGCATGGGTTTCTTCTGGGTGCTCCAGTTTCCTCCCACATTCTGAAAGATGTACTGCCAGACTGTGGCAATTAGAGAATTTCACAATAACTTCATTGATGCGTTAATTTAAGTCTTACTTGTGACTAATAAATAAACCTTAAAACTTTATTTATTTACAGACTCATAAGTGAGGATGCCCCTGCAACTTGTTGGGTTGCCAGCGGGTACGCAAATGTCTTTGCATAGCTTTCTAAGCTAACTCTGCTGACTATTTTCTGCCACAACAACTATGAGGACCACGGTAGAATATCTTTCACCAGAGCAAATCTACCAGCTACTTTTCTCTCACAAAATCAAAACTGAGTTAGAACTCCACCCACATTCCATATGGTGAACAATGGTTAGTATTTTCTCTGTTTAAAGTGCAGATCTAACTAACTACTTTCTCATGTGGGTGCTCTCAATCTATTGCGATGCACTCTCCATCAAAGCAAAGTTCCAACTGCCTCTGCCTGCTCCTAAGCTGGAACTGTTGCTTCTTTCAGGAAACATACACAGCAAACAAACAAAAGAATTGTCCACCCTGACAACCCATCTCGGTGACAATTTGACATGCTTCGGATTGCTCCCAAACAGAAATATAAATTAATTATTATACCTTCAGTACTATTCTATGATTCTGTAGCCTACATAAATAATGAACATTGTTCTTTAAGTTTTATTATCTTTCCTTGAGACTCGTTATGTCCACTAAGAAACCCCATGTTTATAAAGTAACTTTCACTTCCTTTCATCTGAAAATTACATGCATACTTTAAATTTTTATTCAGGTAAGAGCAGACCTTCTGGCTCCATTAAACTAAGATTTTAATAAAACCTTTATTTTTTATTGTTTTTACAACTCTATCCATGTCAGGGTAAGAAACTGAAGTTATCATTTAAATGTAATAAAACTAAATTTGTTTAACTTGCATTTATGTTAGAACCATTACCAGTTTCTCAATCAGGTGCCCACTTACCTTACATTTAATATTACAATCTCCAATCTAAAAGCTATATTCCTATAATTAGAAGTAGTATTATAAAATAAAGGAATTATCAACAAGATTTTTAAAACAATAGGTAGAGAGGATCAGGAATAGATCAACTAGTCATTCAAACTTTGTTTGCTAAGTATCCTCATTGGCATTGCAAAGGAGGCTGGAAGAAAGAGAACCCAGTGCCAGGAATTTGAACAAATATGGAAGGTTTAGAAGAGTATGTGTGTGTGGGTGGGTGGGTGAGGTGGGGGCGAGGGGCTTGGTGAAGAAAAGCCGGGTAGTCAGCTATCCAGAAGGAAGTCTTCAGTTTGCAATGGGAGTATAACTGACAGACTTGGGGCCTCATGGTAATGAGGGTAAAGGTAGGGGAGAACCAAGGTCACAGTGGCCATGGCAGAGGAAAAAAGGCAGGAGAACCTGAGCCTCAGGACACTGCAACCTTCCATGCAGTTAGCATTGACATTTGTGACATTACTGTGCAGCACAGGCACCATGACCCAGCTGTGAAAGCATAGTAGCCTTGAATTTCTTTTCTCCTATCACCTTCCAGCATCAGCTAAGAACCTTGCTGGCACCTCAGAAAGGGCTGCACACTATTGTATCTCATTGGCCGTTGACGCCAGGACTGGCAGCCATGCTTCACCATCACCCTGTGGACTCCTGCACGCCCGTTGCTAATAAACAATACTTTTCCTGCTCTTTCAGACTCATCCAATCAGAGTCTAATTTATTGACTAGTTTAAAGTCCTCATGATTCTCCTATTTATCATTTCCACTTGTCCTGGCTCGGTCAGATGGTACCTATCAAAAGCTCCACCTTGTTCCCATAGCTGTTTCAATGTTCCATTAAATGGAAGTCTTCTTTTCCACAACACTCTTTCACATTTCTGTGTTCACCTCTTACCCTGTTTATTCCCTACACCAATTTCCACACAGCAACTGATAATCCAGAGTTTTTGAAGTCCTATCATTCCATTTAGCTCTGAACCTTTCATAGAAACTCTGCGATGTCGAAAGAGACCATTCAGCCCATCGAGCCTGAACTGACAACAATCCCAACCAGGCCCTATCCCTGTAATCCCATGTATTTATCTTGCCAATCCCACTGACTCTAAGGAGCAATTTTCATGGCAAATGAACGTAACCTGCACATCTTTGGAGCATGCGAGGAAACCAGAAAACCCAGAGGAAACAGACATAGTGATCTGAGGCCGGAATTGAACCCGAGTCCCTGGAGTTTTAAGGCAGCAGTATTGACCACTGTGCCACCCCGTCTAATGTCTAGATGTTTTAATTTATAGCTATTTTTAAAGCTTTTTTTTCTATTTTTACACAATAACATGCATTAAGCATTAAAATAGTGGAGAAAACATTTGTTACTGCCTCAAGTTTACACAAACCATTACAAATATGAGAAGCAGTCCTGCCTATTAATTTGCACGCTCAGCAAATCCCCAAGGTTTTGCAACATACTCTATGACTACTGTGTTGAGAAAATAGTGTTTAACTCTATCCATCTTTCTGAGCTACACCCCTAAGCTACAAGTGGAGATCTTCCAGCTTCAAGGATCTATCCATCTCAACACTGAATATACTCAGCAACAGAGAATCACAATCATGGATGCAAAGAATCCTGGACAAAGAATTCCAAAGATTTATAAACTTCTGATTGAAATGATTTCTCCTCATCTGAAGAGTCAGATGATGTTACAGAGGTGAGAAAGGCGGTCTTACTGATGGTGTGAATATATGATCAGCAGCTCATCTTGGGGTGAAATATGGCATCAAATTTATAGCCTGGCTCAGTGTCAGACAGAACAGAATCCCTGGTTAGAATGGAGTTTTTAGGCTGGCAAAAAATGGCAGATCTCTCTTCTCAGTATTTAGTTTTGATGTGGAGATGCCGGTGTTGAACTAGGGTAGGCACAGTTGTCCACTCATCTAATGAAAGAGCAGTGCTCCGAAAGCTCGTGATTCCAAATAAATCTGTTGGACTTTAACCTGGTGTTGTGAGACTTCTTACAGTAATTAGTTGGAGAGACTTTCTGTTCATTAAATATTGGATGCTAGGCAAGCAGTCTGATAAATTACAAACAGTGAGTGGATTGAGATGAGAGATGGCTTTGGGGTATTCGGTCACCCCGCAAGGAGGCAACTTTCTCTGCCCTTTATTCTATCAAGTTCTATGCACTATGCCACTCATGCAGCACCATTAACAATTTGTACGGAAGCAAGTTGAAGAGTTTGATTGAGAGGTATGAAGCATTTCACAAGAATCCTATGAACTGATCTCCAGGAGAAACAACTTTAATAACAAGAGGAGGTGTTTTTTTTTAAATTCAGTAAGAGCTGAAATGATATTACTCAATATGAATAACAATGAAAAAGAGGACAGATCACATTTCAACAACATGCTAAATGTCATGGCAGGAAGATTGTTAATTGAATGATACTTCCTTACAAGTCAAATGTTAATGGACATTTTTTAAAAACAAATTATTTCAGCACTATCAAATGGATTTGATTGACCAAGCATTGGATTTGCACATGAATCCTTCATGAGCTGGCTGTGGCTCCAGAATCGCATTTTCCAGATCCTGAACTCGTTTGTCAAATCCACACATAGCAGATCTTTCAGTTGGAGCCTATGTGCTCAAACTCATGATTAGCATTTGTGGGAAGTCTGGGTTTGATCCTTTTATTATCAGAGATCCTCTCTGAAGTTATCATGTTCTCAGACTACACTACATGGTATATTCTTGCAGAGGTTGGAGGAGCACTGCTCTATATTCCCCACCAACCCTTGCAAATTTCTCATAATTTTAAAAGATGATTTTGAGGTCTTTCTGTTATTGAGCAATTCCTTTCAAAAGGCAGATCTAGTAAGTTACCAATCTTTAGACAATCTCAGTGAGGATTGACATGGTTATAAGCTATGATCGTAATGTCATAGAGAGTCATAGGGCATGATATTCCCATCCCGCCTGCTACAGGATTTGCAGTGGGCAGGGATGGACCATACAAAGTTCTGTTGACATTGGGCAGGATATTCTATTCTTAGTGCAAGTTCAGCTAGATCCCAACAGTGCAGAGGAAGCCATACAGTCCACTCTGTCTGCACTGATAACAATCTCACCCGAGCCCTATCTCCGTAGCCCCACGCATTTACCTTGCTAATTCCCCGTACACTAATGGTCAACTTAGCATGGCCAATCACCTAACTCACACATCTTTGGAGAGTAGAAGAAACCGGAGCATCCGGGGGAAACCCACACCAACACAGGGAGAACGTGCAAACACCACACAGCCGCTTAAAGCTGGAATTGAATCCAGGTCGCTGGAGCTTTGAGGCAGCAATACTAACCACTGTGCCACCGTACCATACAGATAATTGCTAACTGTTTTCTACTGCCTCCTCCTTGATCTTCCTCACTTGCAAAAGGTGCTTCAGTCACTGTCTCTCCTTCAAGTTGTCAACTCAGTGTTGAATGGTGTTTGAATCAAAGGTACTTGCATGTATTAAGTGGAGTGTGTAACATGAACTGCAGCAATGTGTTCATTCCTTGTCTGCCAGTCCCTCATCTTCAAAAAATCCAACAGAATAAGAGAAATATGCCTTACAAGTATTAAACTTTCCAGGGGAGACCAGTATTTTTATTATTTGGCAGGACATGGGAATTGCTGTCAAGGCCAACATTTGTTGTCCATCCCTAAATGCCTTTGAGAAGGTGATTCTTGAAGTAGTGATGTGGAGATGTCAGTGTTGGATTGGCGGGGGGAGGGGCACAGTAAGAAGTCTCACAACACCAGGTTCAAGTTCAACTGGTTTATTTGGTAGCACAAGTTTTTGGAGTGCTGCGCCACTCACTTGATGAAGGAGCTGCACTCCAAAAACTCATGCTACCCAACAAGCCGGTTGGACTTTAACTTGGTGTTGTGAGGGTTCTCACTGTGATTCTTGAATGCAACTGAGTGGCTTGCAAGGCCGTTTCAGGGGACAGTTAAGAGTAACAACATCACAGTAGGTCTAGAGTGATATGTAGACCAGACCAGGTAAGGATAGCATATTTGTCTCCCTAAAGGACGACAGTGAACCAGTGGGTTTTGTATCAATTAATGATAATTTCACAGTCACCATTACTGTCTCAGCTGGCCAGAAGAGGGCAGTGTAGTGACACAATGTTAACACTGCTGCCTTATGGAGTCAAGGAACTGGGCTCAATTCTGGTTTTGGATCACTGTCTGTGTGGAGTTTGCACATTCTCCCCATATCTGCATGGGTTTTCTCAGGATCTTTTGGTTTCCTCTCACAGTCCAAAGATGTACAGGTTAGGTCGACTAGCCATGTTAAATTTCCTTTTTGTACCAAAAGATGTGTAAGGGGCATTAGCCATGTTAAATATATAGGGTTACGGGATTGCGGGGGAAGAGGGCCTGATGAAGATAGTCAGTTGCGCAACATTGGTGCAGGTTCGATGGGCCGAATTGCCTCCTTCTGCACTGTAGGGGTTCTATGATATTCTAGATTTCTGAATGGAATTTAAATTCCACCAGCTATCTAGAATGTCACCAGAGAATTCGCCTATGCCTTTGGATTACTACTGCAGCAACATTACCACTAGCCCTTTGCCAATGTAGCATGTGTGCAGTGTATGCCACTGCATTGCTGAGTGAGCACATGGATAACAACGAGAATAATAAAAGGACAATACTAACTGCCCATAACAGCATGATTTTAAAATCCCCCCTTTGCTAATTCCTCAAAAAACCTGGGGCCAAAAATACACACGCCATCATAAATATTGACGGCTGTTTGCTTTGAAATCTCTCTTGCCATTTTGCCTTTGCTTGTGGTAGTTGTGAACAAACTTTCCATTGTAGCACAAACAAAGCATCCAGATGTTCTAACTTGGCAGAGCACCCAGACAGCCAGCCTATGGCTGGTACACATCTTTCCTTCTCAGCACATCATTCAACCCCAAAAACATAGTGCAAGAAGTGTGCCTTATGCCTACTAAACAATAGAAAGATGTATAGGAAAAGGAAAAAATTGTTTCTATGTATTGCATGCTGCTGCACTAAAGTGCTCAGTTCACAATTAAAACCTGATTGTGAAATAACTCTTTGGATTTCCCTTCCGCTTCCACAAAATTCTTCAAAGGCAGGAGCAGTGTAATTTCTGTCATCCTAGTGGCTCCACCTCCCTCTGAAAGATCAGACTGCAAGAGGAAGGCAACTGTTAGGCTGTTACAGGAAGATAGCATACAGGCTGCTAGAATATGAATGTGGATGACAGAGCAATGGAGGAACAGAGTTATTCATAAACTGAGTTCCAAACTTGGGAAATGGTGCATATGGACTTCTCAATAGTGGGGGAGGAGGAGTTGAGGCAGAAAGTGCTGCATGTGTTCCTTTTATTTTATCTCCAGTAGCTGCTGAATGATCTTTTATCTCCAAGATAGAAGGCAGTAAGTAACTAGTATGTTTTTATTCGTTCAGAAGATGTAGGCATTGCTGGGAGGCCAGCATTCACTGCCCATCCCTATTGGTCCTGGGGAATGTGATAGTGAGCTGTCTTCTTCAACCACTGCAAGTGCACCCACAGTGTGGGGAGGGAGGGAGTACCAGGGCTTTGACCCAATGACAGTGAAGAGATCACAATATATTTCCAAGTCAGGCTAGTGAATGGTTAGAGCAGAACTACCAGCTAGTCACGTTCCCTTGTGTCTGCTGGTTTTATCCTTATAGATGGTAGTCATTGAAGGTTTGGAAGGTGCTACCTAAGAAGCTTTGGTGAGTCCTGCAGTGCGTCTTGTAGATGCTTCACATTGCTGCCACTGTTCGCCAATTATGTATGGAGTAAATGTTCACGGAAGGGAGGCCAAGTGGGCTGCTTTGCCCTGGTTGTGATCAAGCTTCTTGAGTTTTGTTGGAACTGCGCCAGCAAGGGGCGAGTATTTTTAGGTTGGTCAGAGGAAAAGTGAATGAACCCTCAAGTTTTCAGAAGAACTTCTATAGAGGGTTGGGAGAGGAGTGAAAAAGTAGAACTTGAGTTTGTAGTGTTAAGTCTTAATTGGCTATAGTGTTAAGTTAGTGACACTTACTTTGTTTAACTTCTCTTTATCTACACAATAGCTTGTTTTTGTTAAAAATCATAAATCTTGTGGCATTTTTCTGTTTGTTGATTTTTGGGTATTTGGCTTTCTGCTTTAAAAGTTAGTGATCCTTAAATGAATAGTTGTTTCTCCTGTCTGGTGAATTCACAACATAGGGGGACACAGTTAGGATAAAGAGTCGATCAACTTGGACTGAGAGCAGAAGAAGTTTCTTCACTCAGAAAGTTGTGAATCACTGGGACTATCTACCTTAGAGAGTTGTGAATGCTGACTTCTTGAGTATATTCACGACTGAATCAATTCATTTTTGGTCTCTGAGGGAGTGAAGGGATATGAGGAGCAGGCAGGGATGTAGAGTTAAGGTAGAATCTGCCAATAACATGTTGAATTGCAAAGTAGACTCAAGGGGCTGAATTGTACACTTGTGCTCCTAATTCTTACATTCTTATTATAGCTGAAAGACTGCAAAATAAAGATAACTGTCAGACAGCAACAGTAATTAATGACTGTCCCCATTTCTGGAAGAAATTTCCATGTAAGTGCCTTTGGAGAAAGTCCTAGTATTACTGGATTCTGCCCAATCTACCCTCCACCCCTGTCCTTGCCCACCATTATTATGATCCAAGGAAATTTGGGATCTTAGTCACTGTTTGTGCTAAAAATTACCTAAAGGTTTGGATTGTTGCCAATGTTAATGTGACCTACCCAATTGCTAGACTCTTTCCATACAAGATTTTAGAGGCAGCTAAAAACCCAACAAACTGTTTTTTTAAGATTATTCCTATTTATCTTTTCACCAAACACCTCATTCTCTCCAGAAAGTTATTTCTTTTTCAAAAATTCATATTGTATGCTTTAAGCTATTTGCTACAAAAGCCTCCCCCGATAACTGGAAATCATACCTTGGATTGATTGATGTTCTCCTAATGATTTTGAAGCCTCCTAATTTTTGTGCAAATGGTTTTCAATGGAAAATTTCATCTTAAAGGGAGTTCCCCAGGAACCCAGAACTGGGGAACCCAGTTAACTAACTGGGTACTAGTTAAGCCCAGTGCTCCAGCTGCATTCTTGTCATTTAACAAATCAGAGTATCACAGAATCGTAGAGCAGACAAGAGGCCCTGTGGCCCATTGAGTCTGCACTGACATTTTACAAACACCTGAACTTCCACCTAACCCCATCTACCAGCATTTGGCCCATAGCCCTGAATGTTACGGTGTGCCAAGTGCTCATCCAGATACTTTTCAAAGGATGTGAGGCAACCCACCTCTACTGCTCTCCCAGGCAGCACATTCCAGACTGTCGCCAATCTCTGGGTAAAAAAAGTTTTTTTCTCACATCCTCCTAAGTCTCCCGCGCCTCTGCTTGAACCTATGTCCCCTCATGGCTTCAACTAAGGGGAACAGCTGCTCCTTATCCATTCTACCCATGTCTCTCATATTCTTGTACACCTCAATCAGGTTGCCTCTGTTTTCTCTGCTCCAACGAAAACAACCCAAGCCTAAGCAACCTCTCTTCATAACTTAAATGCCCCATCACAGGTGAATCTCCTCTGCAGTCCGTCCTGTGCAATCACATCTTTCCAATAATTTGGCAACCAGAATTGTATGCAGTTCTCCAGCTTTGGCTTCACCAAAATTCTACACAGCTCCCACATGACTTCCCTGCTTTTATAAGCTATGCCTCAATTGATAAAGGTATGTGTCCCATATACCTTTTTCACCACTCTACTAACATGCCCTTCCGCACTCAGAGATCTGTGGACAAACATGCTAAGATCCCTTTGTTCCACAGAATTTCCTATTATCCTACCATTCATTGAGTAGTTTCTTGTCAAATTACTCCTTCCAAATTACTCCAAGCCTTCCAGGGTTAAATTCCATCTGCTCATTCCATCTATATCTTGTAGCACAGGATTCTCCGCCTTACTGTTAATCATCCGTGCAATCTTTGTGTCACCCGCAAACTTACTAATCCTATCCCCCACATCGTCATCTATGTCATTTATATAAATGACAAATAATAGGGGGCCCAACACAGATCGTTGTAGTATGCCACTGGACACTGGCTTCCAGTCTCTAAATCAGCCTTCTATCATCACTCACTGTCTCCTACAACTGAGCCAATTTTAGCCAATTTCCACTTTGTCAAATTATCCCATATCCTATGTGAATTTACCTTCTTTACAAGTCTAACTTGTGGGAATTTGTCAAAGGCTTTGCTAAAATCCATATAAACTACATCGATTCGCTACCTTTGTCTACACATCTGGTGTAGACAAAATTCTTAGGCTTGATCTTCCAATGCTGACTATCCCTGATCAAGCTTTGCCTTTCTGAGTGGAGACAGATGTTCTCCTTCAGAAGGTTCTCCAACAGTTTCCCTACCACTGGTCTGTAGCTCCCTTGTTCATCTCTAGAACCCTTCCTAAACTGCAGAACCACATTAGGTGTTGTCCAGTCATCTGGTACCTCCTCCATGGCCAGAGAGGAATTGAAAATTTGGGTCAAAGCCTCTGCAATTTCCTCCCTTGCATCCCATAGCAGCCTAGGGCACAATTCATCTGGGCCTGGAGATTTATCCACTTTTAGGGCTGCCAACACCTGTGAAAGCTTGGCCTTTCCTATGTCAATTTGTTCAAGGACCTCACAGCCTCTTCTTGAACTCCAGACCATCATTCTCATTAACTTGTGTAAATATTAATGTGAAGTATTCATTCAAAACTCTACTAATGTCCTTTGGCTCCATCCACAGATTGCCCCCTTGGTCCCTAATGGGCCCTACTCTTTCTCTGGTTATCCTCTTGGATGTAGTTTTGGGCTCCACACATAAAGAGGTCATTCAGGCTTTATAGCTGATATAATGCAATGCAATAGGACACTGCCTGGTGTGAGGAAATGCATATTTGAAATACTGAGTTTTGTTTTATTGAAAGAAAAGACTGCAGGCCAATATGTTAGAAATTGCTATTCAATATACTAATGATTGCCCACATGTGGATACCAATATATCAGCAGCCTGGGGGTTACCATTGACCAGAAACTCTCAGAATCATTGAGCTATTATGGCACAAAAGGAGGCCATTTAGCCCATCGTATCTGCACCGGCTCTCCAAACAAGCATTGTGGTTTAGTGTCATTCTCCTGCCTTTTCCCCAAACCGTTGCACATTGTTTTTATTTAAATACTCATTTAATATCCTCTTGAATTCTCAACTGTACCTGCGTCACCCATACTTCCAGGCGGAGATGAATCACTTGATATGTGAAAAAGTTTTTCTCACATCCCATTTGTTTCTTTTGCAAATCACTTTAAATCTGCCCCCACCTCATTCTAAATCCTTTTTGGAGCAGGAAAAGTTTCTCACTATGAATTCTGTCCAGCCCCCACATGATTTTGAATATCTCTATCAAATCTTCTCTTAGACTTCTTTTCTCCGATTTCTCAGTCTCTCCAAACTATCCTCATAACTGAAGATTCTCATCTGGAACCAATCATGTAAACTAACTCTGCACTATCTTCTACACAGTCACATCTTTCCTATAGTGAAGTGCCCAGAATTGTACACAATATTCCAGCTGAGGTCTAACTAAAATTCTACAAATTCAGAATTATCTCCCTGCTTTTGAACTCTTTATCCCTATTAATAAAGCACAGAATTCGATATATTTTATTTACAGCTCTTTTCATTTGTCCTGTCACTTTCAATGATCCGTATACATATGCACCCAGGTTCCTCTGCTCCTGCACCCTTTTAAGAATCTTACCCCTTATTTCACATTGTCTCTGCATACTCTGCAAATGTCTATATCTATTTGAAGTTCTACACTGTCTAATTCACAATTTTGTGTCATCTGCAAATTTTGAAATTAACCCCTGCAAACCAAGATCAAGATCATTAATACATATTAGGAAAAGCAACATTTCCAATACCAACCCTGGGAAACACCACTATACATCTTCCTCCAGCCGAAAAAAATATCCAATGACCACTTTAATTCCTATTATTCAGTCAATTTTGTATCCACACTGCTGCTGTCCCTTTTATTCCATGATCTATACACATTTTCACAAGTCTGTGGTGTAGAACTGTATCAAATGCTTTCTGAAAGCTCATGTGCATCAAATCAATACCATTAGTCTCATCAACCATTGTGTTACTTCTTGAGAAAATTCCAGCAAATTAGTAAAAACACAAGTTCCCTTTAGAAATCCATGCTGACTCTGCTTAATATTTCCATGTGATTCAATTCCTAATAACTATTTTGAGAAGCTTGCCCGTCACTGATATTAAACTGAATGGCCTGTAACTGCTGGGGTTATCCTTTTGAACAAGGGCATGACATTTACGTTTTTCCAGTCCTCTGGCACCTTCTCTGAGTCTAAAGAAGACTGGAAGATTATGTCCAGTGTCCCTATAATTTCATTCTCTCTTCCATCAATATCCTTGGATGCATGTCATCTGGGCCAATTTGTCTGGGACAGTTTATCCAATACTTTCTCCTTATCAATTTTGAACCATTTTAGGGAAATAATTTCCTCGATTATCACTATGTCCTGAGTAGCATCTTACTCCTGGGGACCTAATTATAAAGAGAACAGACATTTAACTTTAGGGAAAAAAACAGCATTGCTGGAAATACTCGGCTGGACAGGCATCAGTGGTGGAAACAGACAAAGTTAATGGGGTGATCTAATCACTTCTTTCTAAGTACTGGGCCAACATGAAACTGGAAGAGTTTCAGATCTGTCTTTTGGGTATGTTTTTAGACCCAGAGAGATGTAAATATTAATTTAACACCTCAGACAGACCCCCGGCTTGCATGTGTAAATCCCCTTTTTGGTCCCTAATTGATTCTACTCCTTACCAGTCTTTTATTCTTTATTTGCCTATAAAAGACTTTGGGATTCCCCTTTATGTTGGCTGCCAGTCTTTTCTCACAATCTCTCTTTGCTTCTCTTATGTATTTTTTCACTTCCCCTTTGAAACTCCTTTATTTCTCTTAGCTATCAACTGTAATTTCTATTTTATACCACTTTTTCTTCCTTGCCTTAATTTCAATCTTCTTTTTCATCCAGGGAGCTCTGGATTTGTTTGTTCTACCCCTCCATTTTAAGAGAATATATCTTGACTCTGTCTACACCCTTTCTGCTTTGAAGATAGCGCATTGTACAGCTACAGTTTTTCCTTCAACTTTTCATTCCAATTTAACCAGCCCAACTCTGTTCTTGTCCCATTGAAGTTGTCTCTCTCCCAGTTAATTGTTTTTATGCTGGATTGTCTATCATCCTTTTCTATCATTACCCTAAATCTTATAATGCAATGATCACTTGTTCTCCCACTGGCACTTGATCTACTCGGCCCACCTCATTTTCAAGAACCAGGACCAACAGTGCATCTCCTTTCTTGTTCAACTGGATACATAATGACGTAGAAAATTTTTCTGCACATAGTCCAGGAATTTTTACCCCTTTCTGCCTTTACACCACCATTGTCCCAGTCTACATTTGGGTATAGCATTCCCCCGTATAATTACTTTATATCTCTCAGTAATTTCCCTGAAGATTTGTACTTCTACATCTTTCCCATTGCTTGGCAATCCATGGACTACACCAAGTAATGTAATCGCACCCTTTTTGCTCCTTAGTTCTAATCAAATTAATTTATTATTGAATCCTCTGGGACATCCTTTCTTCAGCACTGCAGTGCTCTTCTTAACAATACCACCACCTCTGTTCCTTTCCTATCTTTTCTGAAAGCTTTGTGTCCTGGAATATTTATCAGCTAATCTGGCCTTTCCTTGAGGTATGTGTCTGTTATCACCACAACATCATATTACCACAGCACAATCCACACCTGTTATCTCAATTTTATTTACTAGATGCTGTGCATTCATATACATACGAAGTAATCCTGATTTGAATTGCTGCTTGTTAATTTTCTGCCTAGCTCCCTAAATTCTGACTGAAGGACTCCATTCCTACTGTTATCATGTGAACCACAATTTCTTGCTATTCACCCTCCCAACAACTCTGTGATATCCTTGACTCTGGCATCAAGAAAGCAACATACCATCCTGGAGTCACACCTACAGTTACAGAAAGGCTTGGCTGATCCCCTAACTAATGAATCCCCTATCGCTTTTGTTGTGTCCTCATTTTTCCTCTCCTCCGAGGTGCTTGTGATGCCACAAACCATCATACTCTTCTGAGTAACCAGTGTTCTCACCAACTTCCAAAACTGATCTCTGAATAGAACCCGAGGTGTCTCCTGCATTAGCTGTCTAGTTCACTTGCACTGCCTAGTGGTCACTCCTTCCCTTTCTGACTCCAAGCCCTTAAGCTGCACTGTGAGCAACTTCCTGAAGGTGCCATCCATGTAGCTCTCTGCTCTGAGGAATAGCCATATAAATACTGTGGCTCAAGAACAGATCAGAAGCTAGGAATCCTGTGGCAAGTAACTCCTGACTCCCCAAAACCTGTCCACCATCTACAAGGCACAAGTCAGGAACGTGATGGAACACTCTCCACTTGCCTGGATGAGTGCAGCTCCAAGAAGCTTAATATCATCCAAGAACACTCAAGAAGCTTAATATCATCCAGGACAAGGCAGCATATTTGATTGGCATCCGTTCCACAACTCCATTCACCAACGATGAACCGTGGCTGCAATGTGTAACATTCACAGGAAGTCATCAAGACTCCTTAGGCACTAACTTCTAATCCCATGACCTCTACCATTTAGAAGGACAAGGTCAACAGATACTGAATTCTGCTAATAAGGGCCCAAATAACACATTTAACCTTTTCTTCTTTTTTATTATCTGATTCCTAGATGTGTCACTGTCAAGACCAATATTAATTTCCATCTCCAATTTTCCTTGAGAGGTGGGTGATACTTAGTCCCAGTGGTGACAGTGCTCCCAGTGCTTTTGGGAGGGAGTTCCAAAATATTGATCTAATAATGATGAAAGAATGGTGATAAATTTCTAAATCAGGGTGGTAATTTGGGAGGGGAACTTGCAGGTGGTGATGTTATATGCCTGTCCTCTATATTCAAAGCTTTATGAAATGCAGTCAAAGAAGCCTTGGCGAGTTGCTGCAATGAATTTTGTAGATCCTGTAGGTGTATTGTGTTGGTGGTGGAGGCAGTGAACGTTTAAGGTTTTGGTTGGGGTGTTAATCCAGTGGACTGCTTTGTTGACTTCAAATTTACCAAGGTACCTTAATGTCACAATCCACTAAATGCAGTCTCGGCGCCACTGGCAATCACTCTCAGGCCACCTCAGGAATTAAGTACTTTTGACCATGTTTGAACCAAGGATGGAATGAGATCTGGAGCTGAATGGCCCTGGCAGAGCACAAAATGGGTAGAATGAACAATTAAGTTCCATTTGATGGCAATGTTACCAACCTTTTCTATCACTTTGCTAATCTTTGATTGTAGGCGGTGGTGAGATGTGTTCTTCTGTCTTGGATTTGAGGTGTGGGACTTCATTTCTCAGACAAGCTGTAGATTGTAGTATCTGCTTAACACTGTTTATTAGTAATTTATCTAACAAGTCAGTGAGTAAGCACATAGCTCCTAGGCACGTTCCCAGCCTCTAGCACGTGAGTCTAACATATGACATCATTATCTATCTTGACACATGAGGAGCGTTTGAGGACTTGGGTCTGTACTTGATGAAATTCAGAGAATGAGGGGGGAATCTCATTGAAATTTACAGAATACTGAAAGGCTGGATAGAGTGGAGGTGGGAAAGATTTTTCCATTAGTAGGCGAGACTAGGATCCAAGGGCACATTCTCAGATTAAAGGGACGATCCTTTAGAACCAAGGAATTTCTACAGCCAGAGGGTAGTGAATCTATGGAATTTCCACTGAAGGCTCTGGATGCCAGTTCACTGAGTAAATTTAAAACAAAGAAAGACAGGTTCTTGATTGGCAAGGGGATCAAAGGTTACAGGGAAAAGATGGGAGAATGGAGTTAAGAAACTTGTTAGCCATGATTAATGGTACAGCAGACTCGATGGGCTGAATGACCTAATTCTGTTCCTGTATCTTAAGGTCTTATTTTGTACAATAGCACATCCCTTCTCCTAACACTTTATAACACAATTCACAAGATTGATTTTGTCCTTTTATTGGTGGACAAATGATTTTCCATACTTTCAAGTAGATGCCAATCTTGCAACTGTACTGGAAGAGTTTGACTAGAGACATTCTTGAGCTTCAGTCTTCAGCTCCTACCAGGAAAGAGAACCATAACCTTTTAGTATCCAATGTGCTCAGCCATTGCTTGACATAATGTTGAGTGGAGTGAATATATCTAAATGGCTTTATGGATGGTGGGTGCCTCAAGAAATGGAGATGGGTCAAACCTGATTAGTTTGTGTTGGGGATCAGGAGAATCAAGCAGAGAATTGAGGAAAATGTAGTATTTATAGCAAGAAAGCACAGAACAAAAGTCAACATTTAAGAACAGTTGAAAAGCTACCTGAACAGACTTCCCACCTTTCAGATCAGGAGTTCACTGGAATGAGTTACTTGTCTAGTCCTAAGACAGAAGCTATGCATTCCCCCAGAGAAAGGATAGAATACATACATGCTAATTTACCAAATGGAAGCAAGAAATTAAATTCCTCTGTTTCAAATAAACCAGGAACAAAGCAGTTAGTATCCCAGATAATTTTAGCTTGTATCTTCCAATAGACCCCATAGGAATCTTGAAATGAAAGCAAAATAAGTTGCAAGACAAATCCCACTACAAGCAACCACATTAGTGTGATTTTATAGTTAAGCGGCTTGTTTTAATGAAGCTTCACCAGGCAACTGCTAAAACCTCACCACTTCACACGTGATGCTTCAAAACAAATTAAATCTGACCTTTTAGAATGTGACAAATTTTTACTTAACTGCTTCAGGAATGGAGGTGACAAGTTACAGATCTGACATTTATGCAATTTGCTAGTAAATCTATTCATAAAAGGGAAAGTGCATAATTCCGGTTTCCATACTACAAAAATGATTTAGAACCGTAGGAAGTGCAACACAGAGTTACACAGATGATAGCAGAACAGAGACGGTATATTTATTGAGCTCTTTTATCTATAAATGAAGTCACCCGCAGAGGTCTTTATTAAAAGGTTTGACAGAGTAGATACAAAGTCCAAGTAGCCACGCATAAATCTCTTAAAGAATTCAAGGGAAACTTTATTTAAGGTGGTGAGATTGTGGAGCCAAATGCAACCACATATGGTAGTTGAAGCTCAGGTACATTTAAGGGAAAACTTGATAAGTTGATCATAGAAAAACAGAATATAGTGAGAAGGTGAAATGAAAGAAGGCGGGGGAAGTTTACATGGAGAAGCAACACTGGTGTGTTTTTGTAAAATTCTATGTAAAAGAAAGGAAAGGCTTGTACTTGCTTAGCACCATTAATATCCAAGATGTTGCAAAGCACTTTAACCATTGTTACAATTTAGGAATGCAGTAGACAATGTGTGCCCAGAAAGTCCCACAAAAAGCAGTTTGATAATGACCATATTATGTTTTAATTTTGTTAGTTAATCCTTTCAACCCAAAGTCTGCTGAGAAACTTTTGATGTGATGCAGAAACCAATGCCCGATGGAAATTTGCTCAAAGTTTTCAAATAGCTAAAGGTCACAGTACACTATTAACCTACGCCTGTACATTACATTGCATTGCAGATAGCATATTAAATTTGTGCTATTTGTTGAGAGCAGACACTTAATATTGCAAGTGGCCAGTGTTCCATTAAAGCAGCCTGCAACACTTTAAGGGAAGATGTATTGTGGTTGGCCTATTGGAAGACCTTTGTGTACTGAACTGGTGCTCTTATACTAAGAATCTCTCAAACTGAGGAGCATGCAACATAATTTTCTGATACTGCATTGGGGGCTTTGGTGCAGGGCATGACTGGGCAAGAGACTCTCAAAACACTAGTGGAAAATAGGTAGTGGAAAATAATTGGCAGAGTTAAAGAACATGGAGATGGTAATGCCTATGAATTCCGTACATGGAATTTGCAAATCTTTGTATGATGAAAGCTGCACGGTGATAGGTTCACCACAGCCTTCCATACCTGTGGCTACGTATCTTTTAGAATTCTGAGAAGTGTGTAGTCCCTTTCCCACATCAATATAAGTAGTTACTAACTTTCTTTCGGCAGAAAATTCAACTCTTGACGAATACTTCAGAGGGCAAGATGGCATCTATGTTTTCCATAGATTGACAGTGTAGAACCTGTGTTCAATTGCTCCTTATCTCATTGTGCATATCATTTGTCATTTTCTGACTTCTCAATTAGCTCACCTCTATGCTCCTGATGGGGTACCGGACTGTCATATTGCTTTAAGTCTTCTATTCCTTCGGTAGCTCTTCAATGCTACAAGACACTTTGTGTTTGTCTAGCAAATATTTTTGGAACACTCCCATGGGAGAGGATATGTCACCAATTCAAATTTTAAAAAAATCTTAGTATGTGGCCATATGCCTGTATCTGCTCACAAAGTGATCTGTGGATTATGTACACTGTTGCCAAAATCAAAAACTGGTTCAAGAACATCTAAGTTTAACTTGATTTTGACTCAGTCTTCCAATGTTGTTCATATCTTTTGGCGCTCCTTTACTTGTTCCGCTGTTAATCCTGAGCTTCATTCCCAATTGCTAGGCAAATATTTTGATTATTTTATTGGTTCAGGCATACAGGTATGTAGTTTAAAGATTTAACATTGAGATAGTAAGTTAGCTGCTTCCCAATTTATATTAGGGAATTTTGTGGACATTTTGACCATAACCCTTTGACCTTCCTTCTCCTCTGGTACTTCAGATGTGTCATCATAACCACTTATACAATTTTTTCAGATGTTCCACCCAATATAATTGCAACTTTGTCTAGCCTGATTTTTATGACTTTTTTATTATTGGACTCTCCCTTAATTGTTATTTATCCAATCTATACCCTAATCATATATCTCTCCTGACTGAGCTAACCTGGTGTTGGTCCTCTCAAAGTGCTATCCTACTCACAAGGAATCAGTTTGCTTTCCATATATTTAAGCACTACCTCTTATCTATGTCTTCAAAGCTTTTCTATGCAGTCACAAGGTTGCCATTTTGACACAACACGCTGCAGCTTTCAGTCTTACAAACTCAAGGGTCATCTTATGCCATGTAGCATGATTCAGAACTGCTCATTATGTTGTACTGTTCTTAATCCTGTATGTATGCTCCACTGAAAGAAAGTGAAAATTGGATCACATGACATATTTCCTTTTTAGTGATGTTATGGTGAAATCCCTTATGGCATTTGTGGAATTCACCATCATGCAATATCTAATATTAAACTTCAATTGAATATTACGCTGTTTGCTTCACAGCTTCTATTGCTATCGAAGTATAAAAAGTCTCCAAAGAGGCTCAAATTACTGAGATTACAGACTGTTGCCATTATAGTTTCATGTGCCACTGCTGACATCAAAATAGTCCAACAATCTGTTTGCCAGAAAATCACTTGGATTATTGAGGTGCTGCCCCAAACAGGACATACTTGTTGCTTCTCAGGATGTCAGCATTCTTACTCCCATCATTACCCTTGTTTTTCAGCCCAGACTACTGGAGCCTATGCAGAGATGATACAACTGGCAGCTAGGCCTTCCAATTCCAGAATTGTTCAAGTGTCACCTTTCACAGTCATTTAAAGTCTTGATTGACTATCAGCAGACTTCCATTTATTCAGCCACTTTTTAGGAGCACTATATAAGTAAAGGCTCAAAAAACTGAAGACAGATTTTTGATCATATAGTAAATTTGACTGAGTGAAATAAACTGAGGGAAGTGCAGGCCAAAAGTATCCTTTATCTTGTGGCCAATTGCACTTCAGTATTCAGATATTTTCCAATTTATTATAGCTATCACATATACATAGGCCCAGACCTACTTGCATTACAATTGCTATAGTCTACAATAATTAGGTTGCAGTTCCATTTGCTAACTTGGTTATCCTACTTCTTACCTATTCACAGTTACTATACTGGTATTTTATTACATCGTGAAGCATACAAATTCTTAACATTAACATACAAATTCACCATACAAAGGTCAGTGAGATTTGATTTGGCTTACATTAGGATCTGTTCAAAAATAATTTGATTTTTGAACGTACAAATAAAGATATCCAACAGTATCAGCAAATGTTAGAAAGATGATGTGATGCTCAGGAAGAGGAAAGATAAATATACAAATATCAGTAAACATGGAATAAGTAGAGTTTAATGTTCATGAAAAACACTAATCATGTGGTGTCCTATTAGAAAAGGATCACAACTGTAACTTCCATTGAGTTTGCCATGTGATTGGTAGTGCCCTTGTACTGGAGAGATAGTGGCACAGACTACCAAAAATCTCACTGCCCACATGGTTGAATACTACAATGCTTCTCGATCATATTGGCATTGTTTGAGGAAACTAATTGTCTATTCTATATTCCTTGTGTCAAGTCTTTTCATTCTACACAAGCTGTGCAGGTGTGATTAGAATGAAGATAGCAAGCATTCACCTGCCTGTAGTCACTGGAAAGCTGCACATTGAGAAGGTGGAAAGAACTCCTTTGTTACTAAAATGGCAATATGCGGATGAGGAGCTTGCATTCAATGTTACTGTACCTAGATAAGCTTGAATGAGTAAAGTTCTGAGCTCCTCTGATAAGATATAATTCTCTCATTAGAGATCCTCACTCAACTGTTTTAGTCATGCACTGTAAAATGAGATTACTTTTATCTTCAGTAGCAGCCTGAAAGAGTAAAAAAATTCAAAGCTAATCATCTTGATACCATAGAACACAGAGTCCTCACCCTGTTGAGACTACAGCAGTTGACATATTTTAGTGACTACCTCTCTAGCGAAACACTGAAGCTAGGAGTAAGGAATTCAGCCAATCTAGCCTGCTCTGCTATTCATTTTGATCATGACTGATCATTGAATTCACATCCTGATTTTCTCTTCCTCCCAAAATAACCAGGAGCAGGAGTAGGCCATTTGGCCTCTCGAGCCTGCTCCACCATTCAGTAGGATCATAGCTGATCTTTTCATGGACTCAGCTCCGCTAACCCACCTGCTCACCATAATCCTTAATTTCTTTACTCTTCAAAAATCTATTTTAAAAAACATTCAACAATGAGGCTTCAACTGCTTCACTGAGAACAGATTCACAACCCTTTGGGTGAACAAGTTCCTCCTCAACTCAACCCTAAGTTTCGTCCTTCTTATTTTGAGGCTTTGCTCCTAGTTCTGGTTCCACTGCCAGTGGAAACGACTTTTTGGCTTCTACGTTTTCTATCCCCTTCATAATTTTAAACGTTTCTATAAGATCCCCCTCATTCTCCTAAATTCCAATGAATATCAGCAGACTTCCATTTCCCCAGCTACTTTATAAGTAAAGGCACAAAACTGAAGGCAGATTTTGTGTCATATAGTGAATTTGACTTAGCCTACTCAGTCTCTCATCATAAGCCAACGTTCTCAACTCTGGAGTCAATAGTGACTTTCCTCTGAATCCCCTTCAGTGCCAGTACATTCTTTCTCAAGTAGGACCTCACCAGCATGTTATACAGCTGTAACATAACCTTCCTGTTTTTAAACTCTTACAATGAAGGACATTATATATGCCTTCTTAATTTTCTGCCTCACCTGCAAACCAACTTTTTGTGATGTGGAAATGTCCACATCAATGCACCTATATGTACTGATACTTGTCAAAGGTAACAGAATTCCTCTCAAGATGTTCCAGTTTTGGCCTTTAATCTGCTTATTGTAACTCATCTCCCTGTATGTGGCCCCTCTGTTTTCCAAATTATGTTCAACTCCCAGAATACTAGTCTTCCTGTACTTGGAAGCAACTTTAACCAGAATATTTTAAATGGCACAAATAGGTCTACAAGTCCAGTAAAAATGACACCATGTAGTGTAATTGAATATCAACCATCTGGAAAACCTCCAGAAGCATTTAAAAGTTGACCAGTAGCCAGAGGAAATAATTTAGCAACTAATCTGCATGTACTGATTGGACTCTTTAAATGTTAGGTTCTTCATGCCATATTAATGCTAGTCAGTAGAGCAAGGTAAAGACATTTATTTTTTATTTAATTAAGTAGTTTAATTTTTTTGAAGCCTTTCCCATTTAAAAAGAAAATCAAGATGCTAGACAAGGCACATAATTACAAAATTTATTGCTAAAATTAAATCTCTTGCAACAGAAATTTAGAGTATAAAATGCATTTTTTATATCAATGTACAATTCCAATTCTTGATGCAGATACTTAAAAGCAAGAAAGAAAAGGCTTTTGTAGCTGAGAGTTTATATCTTCACAATTAACACTTTGCTCATCAAATGATAATTGCTTTATATTCATCTCTATCAGCTATAAAACTTGAAACCTTAAACTTAAAAAAAAAATCACAAAAACATTGTTCCTCTACCAAAATTCCAATACAACATTAATATATTCTTTTCAACTGCCAAGCAATCTACTGAAATTTTGCAACATACATATCATAAGCTCACCCATGTCAAAAGCAAACAAAAAAGGTAGGGAAATGAAAAAGGCCAATAAAATGCAATTTCTCCAATCTATACGCAGATGGATTACAAGGGCACAACTGGATGTAAGGTTTTCTATTTTCGAGATCTGGTAGAACGCCCAGTTGGCTTGGCTGGTTGTGGTGTGACAGGAAGTGCCTTTTTTGTGCTCACAGCTGCTTTAGTTGTTTTTCTGTTTTGTGTCATTGCCTTTCCAATCACCTTTTCTGTAAAGTCACAGAAATAGAGAAAATTATAAATTAAAGGCAAACTTTTAAAATACCAGTGATATATATGATCTTTAACATTGTATAATGAGATATGGTTGATTATTACTCTTATAAAAAAAGAATCCTCTGGGAAAGAGTGATCATATGATGAATTTCACATCAGGTTTCATAGAGATATCGTCAAGTCTAAAGTTTTTTTTAAACTAAACCAATTACTCAGGTGCAGGTTAATGGAGGTAGATTGGTAAATTAGGTTAACTAAGGAAGGAGATGTTCCTCATAAAGGGGTACAATAGATTGGCATAAGAGAACTATCTGATAATAGTGTCTAGACCTATTCTACCCTAAGAGTTTGTTTCTCTAATGGAGAGTCTAGGTTACGAAGTTCGTCAATTAGGACCAACAATCTTTAGAATCCTTGAATTTGAGACTGTACCAGAATAAACAGAACAGCAACAGAATATGGCTACAAGTAAACAGGCATTACTGCAAAAAAATGAACAAATTAGTCACAGTATATTCAAAGAATAGTATTGGTATAGATGTGGAGGATTTGATGCAAAAGTTTAACCATGATCTACGAATAGCAGAGCATGGTCAATGGGCTATTACTTACTCCTCCATCCATTTCTTATGTCCTTATAACAGACAAACAAGCCAGAGAATTTCTAATAAACAATAAGATGCATTATCTGGTCTTTAAATTGACACAATAAAAATGAACTGTAATAGTGTGAATAAAGTATTGTACTTGAGTGTAGACCAAAATGGAATTCAAGAGTCAAATAGACTTTTCTGTTTTTGCCTTTTAGCATAGTTGTAATTGAGGGGGCCGTGCATAAGGTTACTTTTATAAAGCTATTGCCATATAATTTTATTAATGATTTAGAAACAATTTATGTGCAGTTTTAAAGTATTAAAGAAGTGCTACTGGTTTGCTTCTTTCGTTACTAAACATTTTACAGCCAAATGAAAAAAGTTCTTACCCATTTTTGATTTTTTAGGAGATGGATTAGAGGTTTCTGCACTGACACGCTTTCCTCTCAGAGCTCTTTTTGATGGACATATAGATGCTGGCTTAAGCACTGCACTGTCAAATGGCTGGATTGAAATTGGTTCTTTTGTTGCAACTTCACAAGATTTGTTAGCCCTTGTAACCCTTCTAGCTGGTTTTGAGGATTCCACTGACAGGAAATGAGTATTTTTGTCTTTGACTTTATCTTCTACCTCATCCTTCCTGGATTGTACATGTTCATCGTCATTTATTTGTGCTTCAGGATTAACTCTCTTCCTCCTTTTATCTTGAACAACCGTAATAGCAGTTTCCTCATCATAGCACTTTTGTCCTCTTCTGGTTCTTTTGTTTGGTTCAGCTTTGTTGGCTGTAATTAACTGTTCCTTTTCAGTTACATTCATGCTTAACTCCTGATTGATTACAGCTGAAGTGTTCCTTTTAACCATTCCACGGCCACCTTTTCTGGAGGCCTTAACAGGGTCAACTGTTTCTTCAATTTGGAGCGCTTCTTCCAAAGGAGTAACTGATGGAGCATTTTCCGTCACAATTTTCCTTTTACTGTGTTTACTAATAGCTGGCTCAGCCAACTTTTTACCATCGGATTTTGTTTTCGGAGCATCTTTAAACTGAATAGATGCTTTTGAAGCCCTCTTGGGCAAATTCAACGTTTCTGAAATTTCCTCTGCAGTATCAAGAACTAAACTTTTCACTTCACTTCCTGTTGCGATCCTCTTTGAAGATCTTCCTTTTCCAACACCTCTTTTTGATCGAGTGTTTTTGATTTCATGTTCATTAAATGATACCACATCTGTTTTCTTAGTATCACTCGTCACATGAGAAGCCGTCTGTGTTGTATTAGAAACTTTACTTTTAGTTGTAGTTTGTTGAGTAGCTTCAGTGTTACTTGGGATATCTGAATCTTCAACCACTTCACTACCACCAATAGGGGTATTCAAATGGTCTCTCTTCTCTACTAGAGCCATTTCTCTGACAGCAACATCAATATTTGACAAGGAAGCAAGAGCTCCTTTAGGTAATGCCTTTGTCCTTTGACAAACTTTACTTTTGCCTTTTTGAGCAATTGGTTCATTTTCCTTCATTAACTCTTGTTTCCTTGCAATATCCAATTGCACGTCAACTGTAGTTGTAGTGTTTTGCTGTTCAATTTGTTCTGTTACAGCCGTGCACTCAACCAACAATTCCATTGCTTGCTCGCCTTTCTCCATTGTCCTTGATGAAGGCATGGTCACTTGATTTTCTTCTTTCCCTGGAGCCCCTCCAGCTGGAAAATGTGGTTCTTCAGCAGTCGTTGCCATGGATTTCTGCCCTCTTGTGCTTCTCTTCGAATTTCTAGAAGGTATTTCTTTTATATGCTCTTCCTTATTTCGAGTTACTTCCTGTCTTACCTTTCCCCTCAGTGATTTTTTTATTGGTGGTGGTGGTGATAAATTAGTCTTTTCCATTACTGGTGGTACTTCATTGGTATTTTCAGTGTCATTGTATTTATCTTTTTTAGTGACTGCCGGTGGTTCACACAAAATGCTTTTGTTCCTTTTTGGCCTTCCTTTCTGTTCACCTGCTTCATGGGCTACATGTGTGTCAGTATTTACTTTACCATTTGCATGCTCAACTGCGGGTTTTCTTGATATTTTTCCTGACTCCACTGAAACACGCAGGTTTACTTCCTTTTTTGCAGTGTTTCCTCTTCGTGACCTCTTTTCATGTACAGGTGGCTCTGTTTCATTAATTGTCTGTTGTAATGTCTCGACTGTACAGTTTGCTAATTTGGGCTCCCAGTGTACAGTTTTACTTGGAGTTTCATCCAATTCTTCTTTTCGCAATCTCTTTGTTGGAACAGAATCCTGTCCAAGTTCTTCCAAGAGCAAGTCTTTAACTCCTCTCTTTCCTCGTGTAGACCTAGATTTTGAGCTAGTCAGGTCTTTCTTTTCAGGTATGCTTAAGTTTTCAGCCTTTATTCCATTTCTCACAGATTCCTCTGGATCAGAATTCACTCCTGCTTTAACAAACTCTTCCTGATCTTTTAAACTATCTTGTGAGCCAATTGATTTTTTTATGTTTTCAACACGTGCACAGCGAGCACCTCTCTTCCTTGTGTACCCATTGGTAGTTTCAGGTGGTTGTACCTCTGTTTCTTCAGCATTTGTATTCTTTCTTGTCTGTGGTCTTCCTACTCTGAGCATTTTTACATTTTCAATTGGATGATCTTTAACCTCTCCTATATCTTTTATGGAGGCTTTTGGTGATGCATATCCATTTTTCAGTGTCCCTGATCCAACATTTTCAACATTATTCTTTTCCTGCATTATAATTTTCAAAAATGAATTGTCTAGTTTCTCAATTTGTTCACATTGAGCTTTTTTAACATTTGAACTCTTGACTACAGCAGGTAATATTTTCACTTCAGTCTCCTTCTTTCTTCTTTGTGTCCTTCTCAAAGTTGTATGTACCACTTCTTCAACTTCTGACATTGGAATTGATTTCTCATCTTGTGTGTGGCTCTTTCTTGAAGTAGGTGGACTTGGTGCTTCAACTTCTTGAATCTGCTGGAATTCCTTCTTACTTTCTAATGAGCTTTTTACTAAAGTGATTTCATTTATGCTATCCATCTGCCCATCTTTTTCTGCTGGTGCAGTTTTGCCAAGAACAAATAATTCCCTTCTTTCGTTGATGTGAGCATTTTGGACTTTGTTTTTCCCTCTCAATGATTTAATGCTGGGCGAAACCAGTGTATTAATTTCCTCAGTTGTTTTACCTGGGGATTCATTCTTGCTTGATGTAGGGCTCTTTACTGTTGAGCTAAGCAATTCTTTCAGTTCAACATTAGGAGTGTTTTGAAAATTATCCTTCTCTTTCACTGATCCCCTCGTCTGTGGCTTAAACACAATTATTTCCTCACTGTCTTCATGGGGATACTCTCTTTTGCCTGGTGTAGTTTTGTTTGGTGTAAATGACATTTTCACATCAGCATCATTAATCTTCTTCCTTGTTGAAGCCATTTTACCTACTTCCTCTGAGAGTTCAACTGAACATCCATTCTTGCTTGGAACGGCATTTACTGTTGTTGGGAATTCTTCTGCACCAGTATTTTTCATTTCCTTCCTTTTGCTTAAGGATCTCCTTGTTGGTGAAATCAGTTTGTTCATTGCAGGTTGTCCTTCTTTAGATTCTAAAAAGAGAAAAAAACATTTTATTGATATAAATTCTTTCACAAGCTCACCCAAAGAGCTTTATTCCTTTTTTGAAGTGTAATTACTGTTGCAATGTAAGAAATGTGGCAGCCAATTTATACACAGATTGTGCTCACAAAATAATTGTAATAATGACCAATCTGTGCTTTAGCAATGATAGTTGGCCAGGACAAACAATTTTCCTGATGTTCAAAATAATGTCATACCCAATTCAGCAGAGCACAGGACTTTGATATAAATCCTTTTTGGGGAAAAAAAACAGCATCTCCCTAGGAATCAGACTGAATATTGGTGGAATTCTTAACATTAATGCCCATCTAAAACGAGTGTATTTATTAATATGTTTGTGCTCAACAACTTTAGAATTACGTATTATCTGCTTCAATGAGACTAAAACTACACAAGGAAAAGCACTATTAGTTTAATGTTTATGAATTCTTAGACATCCCAAACGCATGGATAATGGTGCTTTATTCTTTTAAGGCTAATAAGATCCCACACTAGCAGGAAAACTAAATTAGTCTTCAGGCTCTCTGACTGGAAGATCAAATGTTCTGGCAACAGAAAATTGAAAACATTTCGTCATACAAATGTACAAATCTAGGTGTACTTTCAAGTATTGCAAGAATTTCAACATTGGATGATCTTCACAGGAAATGGGTTAAACTTTTTGATAAAAACTCAATTATGAATTTCTTCCTTTTCATAAATCTTATTTATATTGACAGTGTTTGAACCTGATATTAGAGCACCAAGGCTTCAAAGCATTAAGCTCAGTATTTCCCACAGCATAACTGAAATAGCCTTCTATTTGTCAAAACTGTTGATTACTTTAAAAAAGAAGGGTGGTGGCAGTGTAACCGGAAAGAAAATTCAATGCATTCCAGCCATTATGACTCAAATAGAATTCTCATCTCATTGTACTCATTGGCCTAAGGCACATCTTTAATTACCACTTCGCTCACTAGATACATGCAGTTAACTAGTAACTCTGGAAATGAATTTCAACAACTTCAATACAGAGGCTAAGCTGTTAAGTGCCAAGTAAGATGCATATCACACAAGTGCCAGATAATGACTATTTCCAACAAGCAAGAATCTAACCATATCCCCATTCATTGGCATTACCATTGTTGAATACTCCACTATCAACATTGTGTGGGGGGGCGGGGGGGGTTTACCATTGGCCAGAAACAAAATTGGACCAGCCAAATATATGCTGTGACTACAAGAACAGTTCAGAGGCTGGGAATTCTGAGGAGTGTGACTCACCTCACCAAAGTTTGCCCACCATTTAAAAGGCAAAAATCAGGGGTAAAATGCAATACTTCCCACTTGCCTGGATGAGTACAGCCCTAACAACATTTGAAGTTTGCTTGATTGGCACCCCATCCACTACCAGTGCACACTTGCAGCAATGTACATCATATACAATATGCATTGCAGGAACTAAATCCATGATACCCACATCTCATAAAAATCAAACTAAAAAAATCAAGCCAATCCAATTTACAAATTATTTTCCCAAAATAAACAGTCTGCAGTCATATTCGTTCAAACTTATATCTATTTGTTTTTCAAAAGATTTTTCTTCAAATTAGTGACAAATGTTGACAACATAAATTGAATTCAAATTCCAGTATTAACTCTCAATTGTATAAGAATTCAAGTCCCAAAAGTAAATGGCCAGCATCTAAATTAGTGCATTGCCCAAGGCTGGGATTTAACATGGAAATAATGTTCTGCCAACCAGCTGGAAAATCAGGCTCAAGCTAGCTCCATTAGCTTGGGAATCCACACACTATTTTGCAGGACAAAGGCCCAATGTAATGGATTTGGCACTCAGGAAACAGAATGCCCTGCTTCAAGATTCGCCAGCCAATCTAATGTATGGTAGTTCATTAGTCCCAATGGCATCACTGGAAGTGTTCTCAGACTGAGCCAACAATGGAGGTTGGAAAAGAAAAACAGAACAGGCACTGGCAAGGAGGTTGGGAGCAGCAATCAAAATGCTGGTGGGCAGAGTCAAGCTTTTTTTGTTGGGTGTCCGAACAGGAGGGAACTCCATCCCTATGGTGGCAGTCCAGTCATATGGCATGAGTACTTTACTTGTAGTGATATACCAGTGGTGGGAAGAGACCCTTGAGACTGTCTACTTGACGCCTAGGGCTGCTGATAAAATATCAGCGTGGATGTGAAGGTGATAGGAATATACATGCTTATATCTCACCACATTACACCCATGTGCCCAGCTAGCCAACTTCCAGCTGAGGCATATCATGTACAATTCCAGCCCTAGACTTGTAACCTGACAGGATATGGAGAAATTTGGGTTAGTAGAGTTCAGAGTCCAAATAAGCTGAGGAACTAATCCCAGTCTAAGAGTGTGTACTACAGAGCATGGTGAAATCAGCAGGCCAACACAATGTTGTTCATCATGGATAAGAAATAATGCACTGGGTCATATCTGCTTCAACTATAGTAATGCATGAAAAAGAGAGGAGAACCGGTCCAAGAAATTCAAGACTGAACTCACATCATTAGAACCTGGGTTTGTTAATATTTTGGCTGTGAGTCACAACTTCTATTAGGAGAGGAGTTCACCCTCAAAAAGGATTCTTTAGCAAAATTATTAGAAGCCTAAAATCAGATTTCACTCCCTAGAAATTTATTAAAAATATTCCAAGTGAGTGACATGCTGAAGAAAATGGAAGATTTAGCCTAAATAACTGTATAAAAATTTTAAAAACCATACCATTTATTTCCCTCTCTGAAAAATCAACATGTCCATCCTCAAGAAACATCTGTGAAGCTTCAAGCTGCTCAGTTTGTTGTTTGGATTTTTCTTTGGAAGACAGAGAGGCCACACCTTTGGCTCGAACTTGCCCCTCCCTAGTCACCTAAAGCAACAAAAAAAAGATACACAGGAAATAGGTAAATTGCACAGAACATAAATGTTCAAGATTCCTGTTTCACATATCTAATAAACACTGCTCTCAGGTGTTAAATGGAAAGAAACACTTCTTAGTTTCAGCATTGTTGGGGCATCATCAAAAGAAATAAGCACCTTTCTTGTTGGCCATATTTTATATTAATTATAACTTCATGCAATATAGAGCATGTGTGGAGGAAATTTAATTCAGTGAACTATTGCAAGAGGATTTGTTTCCAACCTAAGTTTGTTTCTTTAGACAGAACCTAAATAAACAGAAACTGAACCAGAGAAAAAAAACAATTAATGTAGAAAGGAAACTGGAATTTTTGGGAAATAAAAACAATTCAAGATTTGTAAACCAAAGCTTCTAGCAAACTGAACCAGTTTCAAATGAATAAAAATACAGAGCAGTCCAAGCAAGGCAGTAACAGTTGATAATTCCACCAATGTGGTACAAGCAAGTTGTCATTTATGAATGTATTTATAAACATATGAATTAAGAACAAGAACAGGTAACTTGGCTCCTCAAGGTTGGTCTGCCTGTGAGATTACAGCTGATGGCATTGTAACCTCAACCTCACATTCCTGCCTATCCCCAACAAGTTCATCACCTTGTTAATCAAGAATCTAACTCTGACTTAAAGATATTCAAAGACTCTATTTCCACTGCTTTTTGAAGAAGAGTTCCAAAGACTCATGATCTTCAGAAAAATTTCTCATCTCAGTCTTAAACGTACAACCTGCTTATTTTTAAAATGACCGCCAGATTTAAATTCTCAAACGAGGGGAAACATTCTCTCCACATCCACACAGTCAACAGTGTAAAGGTTTCAATCAAGTCACCTCTTACTCTTCTATACCAGATTTCCTTTTATGCACAGCACATAACTCCAAAGAACTCATCAAGTTGTTAAAATAGATTTCCCTTTCCTAAAAATGCGTGACTGACTGATTTTGAAAATAGAAAGCTTCCAAAAATTAAAAGCAATGCATCACCTCACCAGCCACTTCTTCAAAAGTGCAAGATGTAATGCATCTGGGCCTAGGGATTAGTCAACCTGCAGATTCAATGATGTACTCTATATCACTTCTCTGATGATTGTAATCTTGATGTCGAGATGCAGGTGTTGGATTGGGGTAAAACACAGTAAGAAGTCTGACAAAACTAGGTTTAAGTCCAACCGATTTATTTGATAGTAAACTCACAAGCTTTTGGGGTTTCTCCTTTCGTCCCTTCTTCCATTTCCCACTATTTCTGGGATGTTATTCATGCACTCTATAGTGAAGGCAGGTGCAAAATATTTTAATTCACTGCCACTGCCCTACCTTCTTCATCAATATTCCAAATACAATAATCAATGCTTACTTTAAAGCTTTTATTTAAATATCAATAGAAACCCATTAGCCATCTTAATGTGACTGGCTCAGTTCCACTCAGTTTAGTTTTTCTACATTTTGACAATTTTTGTCATTCTTTTATGTTCTTTGTATTCTAATCTTCTGACCTGCTACTCGAATTTGCACAAATATATGCCATTTCTTTAAATTTAATATGGTCTTTTTTAGTTGATGACAGATTCTCCCTTTACAACTTTTCTCTCATCAGAATATGCCTTTTGTGTACTTTGAAATATCCCTTTAAATGATGCCACAACTTTATTGATCCATCCCTGAAGCATATTTGCCAGTTCACTTTAACTAGCTCTATTTCTTGTTCTCATAATTGCCCTTATTTAGATTTAAAATACCAGTCTTGAACAAATGCTTCCCTTCCTCAAAATGAATGCAAAATTCAATCATATTATGCTTGTTGCTACTGTGTGCAGTTATTGATTAATCCTTTCTCATAGCACAATATCAGGTCCAGTATAGCCTGCCTTCTGGTTAGGAGTGCTGGCCTAAGAAATTATGAAAACTTTCTATATACCCCCCCAAATCTGATTTTTCCTTTCTACATGTAGATAAAAATCCCCCATGTTTGTCACCATACCTTTATGACAAGTTTCCACTATCTCTTTTATATTCTCTCCTACCATGTAATTACAACTATGGGCTTGTACATCTCTCTCACAAGTGATTTTTGCTTTTATTACATCCAGCCTCAACTCAAATGGCTTCTTCATTCATGCTTCCTGAACGTTGATCATCTCTCTCTCTCTAATGTGTTAACATCAACATTAATAACAGTCATCCTTTCAACTTTTCTTAACTTGCTGTCCTCAATAAATGTCAATACCTTTCAGTGTTCAGGTCCCAATCTATAAAACCCTGGAGCCATTTTTCCATAGTGCCAATTAGATCATATTAATTATTCATTCCCACTTGGGATATCAGTTTCTGTTTTCTTTCAAATACTACGTGTTTAGATACAATGTCTTAAAAGCAAGTACAATAACTTTCATTGATTGTGATGATACTGTGCCTTTAAAAAACATATTTGTGCCACATTTCTAGTGCAGGATTTTTAAAAGTAGTTTATTCTATTCACTTGGTGCCACTCTGTCTGTAACTGACAGGCTACCTGTTGACGCTGTAGCATAATCGATTATAATTGTTTGAACGTTTGTTTTAATCTGGCGTTTTTCTCTGGGGGCTTTTTCAGAATAGGCTTTGATTGTGTTGACTAATAGGAAAGTAATATGACTGGGCAGGGCTAGGCTCACAGACACACACAAGCTCTGTTGCTACTTGGGATCTTTGGAGAGAAGTAGTTCTTTTTCCCTCTTTGGATTTGGAGACTGGGATCTGCAAAGGATTAGGTCTCTTTCTCTGAAGTTCTGCTGTTTGAAGGAAGATCTTACCCTGGAGGCTGCTATATGGAAGTTAGAAAACTTTTTCTGTATCTCTGTCCATAAGGGTGAAAAGGCTGAAAATCCGTCATCCACGTAAGTCAATGTTTTTTTTCTCATGCCAATGTTTCTGAAGAGGGATGTATGTCTGTGCGGATGTTGGAACTATACAGCATTAAGAGTTATGCTTTTCATGTTTAATTAAGTATTTCAATAAGTTATGTTAAATCTTTTTGTTATATTTTAACTGTGTTGTTAATTAGAATCACACCTAGAGCACTAATGTCAAAATCAAAGAAGTTGGGATCTAAGTTAACTTAATAATATACCTTTGGAGTCTCTAATTTGATCCCTAACATGACGCATAAGAATATAATATTTCTGATAGAACAATGTGGGAAATGATGATTCACAATAGAATGACAAAGCTAAATATAAATACTCAAACTGATGTCAGATGTCCTGTGTGGGAAAACAATCTTCATGAAAATTGGTGACTTTACAGTCATGAGAACTTACAACTTGTATTAGGGATGAATCGTACATCATTATTCGTTCTATTACCATGTAAATTGTCTAGCTTTTATTTACCTGAACATCTGATGTCAGGCTCGAATTTCCACCAGTTTCATGGGGAGGGTTATTTTCGTTAAACATCTTCTCAGAGGATGCAGATGGCCTATTTGTTTCCTTTTCATTTGCACCTCTTCTTGAATTTTGTTGCTGCTTTGAATCTGAATTCTCTTCAGTTTTTATAGGAGATGAAAACATTTCAGCCAAACCACTATAGTTACAGCTTTCCATTTCTTTACCTGTTTGAAACAAATTTTTGATTCCAACGTAATTAACGTCAGGAGACTCTGCTTTTGGTTTAGGTTCCGACATAAGCTCACGTAGCCCAATAAAGTTTTCCACTGGCCTGCCTCTTAGTTTGGGCGTCTTCATAATCCTTTTTATCCCAATCATATCTTCTACTGGCTTGCCTCTTACTTTGGGCGTCTTCATAATCCTTTTTATCCCAATCATATCTTCTACTGGCTTGCCTCTTACTTTGGGCGTCTTCATAATCCTTTTTATCCCAATCATATCTTCTACTGGCTTGCCTCTTACTTTGGGTGTCTTCATGATTCTTTTTACCCCAACCATATCTTCCACTGGCTTGCCTTTTACTTTGGGTGTCTTCATGATTCTTTTTACACCAGCCATATCTTCCACTGGCTTGCCTTTTACTTTGGGTGTCTTCATGATTCTTTTTACACCAGCCATATCTTCCACTGGCTTGCCTTTTACTTTGGGTGTCCTCATGATTCTTTTTACACCAGCCATATCTTCCACTGGCTTGCCTTTTACTTTGAGTGTCTTTAAGGTATCTTTCATATCAACTACATCTTTCACTGGCTTGCCTTTTATTTTTGGTACCTGAGGTAGGTCTTCACAAAGATAATTCAAACTAGAAGAGAAATCAGCTCTACATCTCAATAAACGGGAAACTGAATTGTTGTATTTTCTACTACTACTTGGATTAGGGGTAGTTAGTGGCGAGACAACCATTACACCTAGAAGAGAAAAGCAATACAGACATATAAAGTATTTAAATATAAAGTATTTTCAATACTGATAAAAACCAATACATCACCACATTTGTGAAATCAGTCATTGCTCCGCATGGGATACAAATTAGTTAAACATACTTCTTGCCAGATCTTGCAACTATAAATTTTAATGTCCATATTTACAATGAAAAATGTCAATGTTCTCCGGCTCAGTCTCCTAATGCGCACCCTAAGTAAACTGCTAATCTAAATCCTTTCTGGTCATATCCTAATGTGCACTAATTCTTGTTCACTCATTAGTCCTGTGCTTGCTGATCTACATTTACTGATTTTAAAATTCTCATCAGATTCAAATTCCTCCAGTTCATGCCTCGTCCTTCTCTGTCACCTTACAACCCCTTTAAAATCTTTGCACTCCCTTAAGTCTGACCTCTTTGTGCATCACCAATTTTCATAACTCCACTACTGGCAACAGTGCCTCTGGCTATCTAAGCCTAAAGCTCTGGGATTCCCCCAATCTCCCTATGCTTTTTTAAACAAGCTTTTGATCAAGACTAATATATGTGTGTGTGTGGAGTTTGCACATTCTCCCCACGTGTGCGTGAGGTTTTCTCCCACAGTGCAAAGATGGGAAAGTTTGGTGGATTAGCTACGGTAAATGCACAAGGTTACAGAAATAGGGCAAAGGCGAGGTCTGTATTGAATGCTCTTCAGAGTGGGTGCAGACTTGATGGGCCAAAAAGTCTCATTCTGCACTGTGGGGATTCTATAATTCAAACCATATGGCTCAGTATTAAGTTTTATATTTTTAAATGTTATATGATAATGTTCTTGTGACGTACATTAGAATTCTATATTAACAGGGCTATATAAATTCTGCAGTTGTGCATATATCAAATATTAGTTGATTTTATTGGCTGGAAATAGAAATTGGACTTTTTAAAAGACATTTTTTAAAAACCTAAAGCAACTTCAAGCTACATCCACATGAAGAATATTTTAGAATTCTATGCTTTGCTCATTCTAACCTATGGAGAGAAGATGGCAAGTCACCAAGGCCTATGACAAATCCAACTTCCCCTGAGACTGTGAAAGACTTTCTTCCTTGACCTATAGACAAAACTGTGATGACAAACACCCACATCGAAAATGGAAGATGAACCATCCCAAGGTTAGTCTGTCAAAAGGACTTTTGCAGCAAACTAACCGAGTTGTAATTGGAATATATATACAATTATTTGTTCAAATTAATAGCAGTTGGAGAGAGAAGTCATGGGACAAACCAAATTGTACTTAGACATGTATTTTTCAGCAAAACAGGACCAGCAGTTCAGCCAAATGGACCCATAGTGACAGTCTATCTTTCTGCCCACTTGGCAATCTTGTACCTTGTCTATTAATTTGGCCATGTATCCGTTTGCAGCAGACAGAAGTTTTTGTTTAAAATTTCAATTCAGCAATGCCTCCACAGCTGGCAGCTCAGATTTGAACCACATCAGCCTTGGAAGTAAGATTCAGATTTTACCCGCAATCAGAAGAAACAGCAAACTGCAATTTTTAATATTTCTTACGGATTCTAATTTTGCCACTCTATTGTCACTTATTTAGAAATCTATTCTTGTGCATGACTATCCTTTCCCACATCTACAAAGGCTCTCCTTTGCTCCTCTTATGTTCTCCTTCGATCGTTATTGCCAAGATAGGTTTCTAGGTTGCCCACCCACACCACAGCTCCTAGTTCTGAGCCTCAATTTTTATCCCCTATCTAGTTTCTCCTTTACTAATCTGTTATTCTTCAGTCACAATTTAAGTTGTCTCATCCTGCCAAATATTGTCTTATCAGTTTTTCCAGTTCTAACAGGTATTTATTTTTAAGCATTTAATCTATAAAGTTTTTGCCTTGTTATTTTATAAGTACATTATATATACTATTTTCTAAGCTAGGAAACTAGTATTGTAGGGCAAAGATGGTCAGGAAGTGAAGGAATTTTGAGGCAGGGCGAGGGCAATGAAAGCAAGCAGATATAACAAATGAAGGAAGATGGGAATAATATACTAGGAAATTTATACTAGGAAATAATATACTAGGAAGGAGCTAGTATATAGATTTGGGGTAGCAATCATAGAATGTGTCCTGGGTCTAACCATCTTCAGCTGCTTCATCGATTAATCATAGAATTCCTGCGGTGCAGTAGGCTATTCAGCCCATCGAGTTGGACTGAGAGGGCACAGAGCAATCCTCTTAATACAGCAAATTATATTACACTAACCAGTTTCTTCAGGCGTTTTGATGGAGTCTGCAAATGACTTCCGCATTATTGGACTGGCCAGAGCAGTTTGAGAATCATCGACAATGCTTGAGGTACAGAGTATTGGATGTGTGCTCTCATTTTCATTAATAGGAGTGCTGAACATTTCAATCATACCTGTATGAAAATGATAGATAAAATACAAGTAGCAGAAATATAATATTGTCAAATAAAAGTAATTACAAAAGGCTTGCCCCATGCTAATTTGAATTCCCTTATAGATTAAATGACAGTTGTCAATGCAGAAGAAAAAAGATTGTATAAGTTTTCAGTTTGAGAAAATTCCACTTACAACTTAGATTTTTAAAAAACTTATCCATTCAGTCAAAATGAATTTATTTATTTTACCAGTCTAGATTATGTAGTTATTGAACTGCTGCAGTCCATCTGATCTAGCTACACATAAAATGCTGTTAGGACACTACAACAATAAAGATGTCAGAGTTCCAAGACCAGATGGTGTTTGGTTTTGAGGGAAACTTGCATATGGTGGCGCTCCTATGTGTCTGCTGTCCTTGTTATTTGGTGGAGATCATGGGTTCTGGGCATGCTTTCAAAGGAGACTTGAAGGATCGCTGCGGAGCATCTTGCATATGGTACTTTCTACTGTCACTGTGTGGTGGAAGGCTAGTTAGTTTAAGATGATGGATGAGTACTAATCAAGCAGACTGCTTTGTCATGGATAGTGTCAAGCTTCTTGAGTGTCATTAGAGCTGCACTCATCCAGCTAGGTGGAGAATATTCTGTCAATCTCCTGATTTGCACTATAATTTTGGTGAAAAGGTTTTAAGGAATGAAGAGATTTACTTGCTGCAGAATTCCCAGCCCCTGTCTTGCTTGTGTTGTCCGTACTTATAAGAATGAACTAGTTACATGTTTGGTCAAGATATTGATAGTAGGGATTCAGTAATGGTAGCACCACTGAACCTCACAGGAAGATAATCAGGTTCTCTCTTTTTTGGAGATGGCCATTGCCTGCACATGTGATGCAAATGTTACTTGCCATTTATCAATCCAAGCCTGAATGGTCCAGGTATTACTGCATATAGATATCAACTGCTTCAATATCTAAGGAATCACAGATGATACCACACACTGATTTCAGCAGCAAACATCCCCACTTCGAACTTTATAATAGAAGGAAGGTCATTGATGACCAGCTCAAAATGAGTGGGCTGAAGATTAGCCCAAGGAACTCCTGCAGCAATGTCCAGGGAATGAGATCAACCACAAGCATGACCTGAGACTTGCTATCAAAAACTTTTGTTTTGCACTTATCGGGATAGCTTGGAAGAAATTACCAACATTAACAGGGAACAGCAGTTTAAACTGCATGAGAAGACTGTTGTTTAGTTGGCAAGTGAACCTGGCTCAGTGGAGGCATGGTCGCAGACCAGAGTTAACTTGCCCAATTTGAATTGCTTCATGTTGCATTCTCTATGACAACATCTTCAACTTGCAATCAAAACTCTCTTCTCATGCAGTAATTGCTGTTCTCCCATCACTGTAGGGTAATTTCTTTCAAACTTCTCTAATGAGTGAAAGACAAAAAGCTTTTGATAGGATGTCTCTTTTTTCCAGTAATATTCAAATTCTATACTACAAAATAACTAGCAACAACAATCTTGCTTTATGCTAGATAAGGCTCCAACCGTTATACTAGATACGATACCAATCAGTACAAAGTTTTCCTCCCACTACCAATTTCCATTGACTTTGCTGGAGTCTTTTCATATTACACTGAGCCAAAGAATCTCCTGATGTCAAGGGCAGTCACTCTTACCTCTTGAATTCAGCTTTTTTTGTCCATGGATCAAGGCTATAAACGAGGTCAAGGGTCCTGGTGGAACCCTGACAGAGCAGGGAGCAGATTACTGCTGTACAAGTGTCACTTGATAGCACTTAACAAAACCTTTCATCTTCACGATTAAGACAGGGGATTGGTCAGGTTGGATTTGTCCTGCTGTTTGAGGACAGAATATAAATAATTTTCTACATTACTGCATAAATACTGAGAGGTATGTGGCTAACACTGAAGCACATCTTCGGTACTACAGGCAGGGTGTTGTCAATGTAATAACCGTTGCTATATCAGTGCTTTCAGCCTTTTCTTGACATCAGTGCGAAATTGGCTGAAGATAAGCATCAGAGATGTCTCAGGAATTTTCCAAGATGGGTCATCTGCTTAGCAGCTCTGGCTGAAGATGGTTGCAAATGATTCCGCCTTTTCTCTTGCACTGGCATGCTGGGGTCCCCATCACAGACAATGGAAACATTTATGGAACCTTCTCCTCTTATTAGTTTTTTTAACACTGTTCATCACATTGGCTATGGAACGAGGCAGGTTTGGAGAGCTTTGATTCGCTCATTTGTAAAGTGATCGCATAACTCTGTTCATTGCTCCTTGTTTCTACTATTTGGCATGCGTATGGTTTATGTTGTAGGATTACCAGGTTGATACCTTTTTTTTAAGCATACACCTGAACTCCTCATTGAATTGGGGTTATCTTCTGGTTTGATGGCAATAATAAAAAGTGAGAGACATATAGACCGGGAGGCTACAGAGGAATACGATTTTGCTGCCTGTTAAAAGGGGCATAGTACCTCACGGATACCCACACTCTAATGGATTTGGGCAGCTCTTACACATTTACCATGACTAATCCATCTAACCTATGCATCCCAGGACATAAGGGTTACTTTTATTATGGCCCAGTAAGAAGTCTCACAACACCATGTTGAAGTCCAACAGATTTATTTGGATTCACAAACTTTCCACTGGTCTTTCGTCGTGGATCATTCACCTGACGAAGGAGCAGCACTCCGAAAATTTGTGATTCCAAATAAACCTGTTGGACTTTAACTTGGGAGTTGAGACTTTTTACTGTGCTCATCCCAAAAAATAAGGGATGTTAGCCCTTAAATAATATTAGTCTTAATATAAAAAAAAGTCACTGAAAGGGTGAGGTGAATATAGAAAATGTGCTGACCTTGAGAACTTACTCATCATCTTTATTATTTATGTGACAACTCTGGGCAGATCTGCAGTAAAAGCCATAGTAGAACTTACTACCCTACTGACTACATGGTCACAGTTAGGAGTCCACCAACAAATATTATAAAGATTTATGGTGGTGCAATGGTCAGCACAAACAAAATCCAAAAAGCAAACAAAATTGCTAAAAAATTCAATATTTCTGCTTAAAATACCTGCTGGACACTTTACATAAACTTCTTTCTTAACCATTCGCATCAATTGAAGCTGCTTTATCAACAGTGCAGTAAATCGGAGTTGGAAACAGGATTTAGACATCATTACCTCAGTTGCAGAATCCCTACAGGGCAGGAGGCCATCAGCCCATCAGGCCTACATCAACAACAATCCTGCCTAGGCCCTATCCCTGTAACTCCACATATTTACCCAACTAACCCCCGACACCAAGGTGCAATATAGCATGGCCAATCTATCTAACTTGTATGTCTTTGGAGCGTCGGAGAAGACCCATGCAGAGAATGTGCAAACTCTATGCTGACCTGAGGCCAGAATTGAATCGAGGTCCCTGGTTGTGTGAAGCAGTGGTGCTAACCACTGTGCCACCCACGTCACCCAATTATAAACACCATGCCAAAGCACTACCACAAAATTGGGTGATATAAACTGAAAAATTCGATTTATTTCAATGTACGAAACTGGACTTTATTGACTTTACTTCCATGTCAAGTCTAAGTTGATCAACAAAACAGATTAAAAAAAAACTAGTACCTGTAAGGCTTTCACCCATATCATAATCTTTGCTTTTCAACGAAACAGGCCTGACAACCAGTGGGGCCTTTTGAGTTAGCTGAATGCTAGTAGCTTGTGACCTGCCAATGACTATTGTTGCTGGGGAAGCTGCATGGCCAGTACTAACATGACTGTTCACCAAATGAACAGGTGTCTGTTGAAACAAAATGTTATATAATGTGAATACAATAAAAAATGAGAACAAAGATTCAAAGTTTATCTGCCTTTACCAAGATTAGTTATTTTATAATCGAGACCACATAGTTGCAGTAAGCTTGAAATATACTGTACAATCAGTATAATAAAAAACTTTACAAATTGATTCAGCACTGAAATGTGATCTTACATAATATGATTACATTGAATATAATTTCCCATTGCAATATTAAGTAATCTTTTACCATTTTCAAAGATGTTTTCTTGGTCCGTTTTTTAATCACTGCAGATTTCTTTCTAGCACACCGCAACTGAGGTCTTGCCACTCCTTCCTTTACTACCTGTGCCCACGACCTTGTCACTAAAATCAAATTACATATATTCAATTTAAAATAATCAACTAGACTCTTAATTCGCCTGCTAATTTACCCATCTTTGGTCAAACATATTACATTCTTTGAAGTAGATATAATTTCCATGTACGAATGAGATATCACTTAGGAACTTAGCTCTTAGGAAAATTCTTAATTCTGTTGTTAAAAATTTACTTGGGTTTATTATATCATCAAAACTATTTAATAAAAACAAACAATCAAACTAAGTGGGAAAGGGAAAAAGAAGCTTTAGTGTGCCATAATTCTTTCACTGAAAGATCTGCCCCAAGTTAGAGTCACTGTTCACGTATTGAGAAAAAGGATGAATCGCCACCTCCTTTTCCCTAATCCAGGTTTATTTACAACCAGAGTGTAGGCACAGTCTCCACTGCATCTGGTATAAACTGGTTGGAATAATTCCCTAATCTTTCCCCCAGTTGATAGCAGCTGCTCTTAATTATAAATTAAACATGCATTCCATTGTAGTACGATCCCAACATTAAAACCCCAAGCCTGTTCTTCAGGTGAACCGAAGACCGCCAAGTAGCCATAGTAAGAGTAATGCGATTTCTTGTTGGTTTCCGCTTACAAGATTGGGGCCTTTTGTGCATCACCCAAAAATCATTTTCCCGAGTTAGAAACATTTCTACATGAGCTCAACTACCAAGACAACTAATCATTGGCAAAAAAAGCCTTCAAACAATCTTATGCAAATAGCATGCAAACATTAATCTATTATTCATATTAAGGTAATTTGTTTGTTCTGTATTATGAAGGGACACTTTGAGGATTAAGATTTTTGAAATGTTTGGCACAAACTAAGACATCAATGAGAACAGGAACCTTAATAACATCCTCAATAATTGGAATATAAGTCCAATTAATCAGCATGCGAAAATAAAATATCCAATTCAAGGGGAATTGAATATAAGTGGTTAAATACAATGAAAGAGACAGTTTGTGAGACTGCAATATTATACTAATGTGCTTCTTGTGATAATTCAAGATAATTACACTGTATTGCCCAGAGCTCAAAAAACTCTCTACATACAAAGTGCAGATAGGCAGATTCTCCAATCCAATTGTAAAATCCTTTCGAAAACTTCTCACACAATATGCTTTATTAAAACCCTTGTGACAAATCTGCTTATTTATGATCCATATCATCCAATCTATCCTATAAAACAGGATGCCAATAGCTGAACTATAATGCTTTTTCCCTCGAGTCACTCACAGTATTCTACAAGCAAGAAAAAGTAGTTAAATGATTTGTGCCAAAGTCCAGCAAATTTAAATACTGTAATTTTGTAGGCTACGTCACTAATCAGTTACCAAAACAATCAACAGTTGGGAACTTCAGGCCGTCGTAAAAATAGTTAGTAAAAATCCTGATTGGTTCCAGTGATAATGTTGTAACTGTAGGAAAAGCCTTACCTAATAGATTGGCAATTGAAGCACCTGTTTGCCTCCTACAAAGTCCTGCTGTAAGTAATGAGCCACTTCTCATGCTTTTTCTGGAAGATTTTTTCCCAGAAGTTGCTGCTAAACTTGCTTTCTGCTCGAGAGAAGATGGTGTATGGTGAGGAGATTTGGACCGGGTTAAGTGGGGAGGAGTAGCAACATGTGAGATGGAGAAACGCCCACGTACACGTGGCGAACGATCAAAGGATCCTTCAGTAATTGGACAGGACATTTTACTGGCTACCAGTTTTCTGGGTGACGAGGTGGGCAATGTCTTAGCAACAGCTAACTTCTTGGTAGACGAAGGAGTTTTATTTTGTAAAGGGCTTCTTGTAGAGGGTGATCTCTTTGTAGAAGTCAAGGGGGGTGTTTTTGTTGGCAAAGACGACTTGGCATCAGGTGACAAGGAAGATAGTTTGGTTGATTTTGGCACCTTGACTAAAGATGTCCGCTTTGGAGATGGATTTATGCTAGCTTTTGACAAAGAACTCTTGCTTGGTGAGGGAACTTTGGTTGGTGATTTTTTTGTTTGCTTGGGGGAGACTCCTGTTGATGGGATACTTGACATCCTGGGACTTGTATGACTTTCATTTAGCTCACTGAATTCCTGTGAGAAAAAACAAGTACAAGTACAATTATTTCTGGCAAGACTTTAAAGTAAAATGGCTACTTGTCATTTGTAGTATAATGAGCATTCAATTATCCAAAATGAAGTTGAAACACGAATAGTAAAAAGTCAATATTACCTTTGAGATGAGAAGTAAAAGCATGAATGCTGGAATTCTAGGATTTCAAAACCAATTTTTCTGACTTAAGAATGTAGTTTCCACAGCAAATCTAATATTGTTAACGTTTTCAAAGTTTATTTTTTGAAAATGTTTTGTAAAAACTGCACTAAATTGACGGTTTATATTTTGAACAATCAGGTATTTAAATCTGTTTAAAAGCAGATTTTACTCAGTCTTTATTTTCTATGTGCCTATCAGTAACTGGCAGTAATGGCTCAACATTCTACGGCTGATATTAAATGGTAGCTAGAAAAATTGGCAGTTTTTTAAAAGTATGGTTGATATTTACAATTGGTTCCCTTGCATGATAACACAAGTCCAATCAATCAAATAGTTACCCAACCACTCTGGTCCATGTAGCTTCCCACGTCATTTCCAGATGTGTGTGGAAACTGCCAGAGCATCGCTACTGGCCTTGTAAACTCAAATTGAATCAATCACCATTAAAAAAATGGCAACAAGAAATCCGCTGGCTTGAAAGGCAGTGCAAAATCCACCTTTGACTGGTTTGATTCACTTCACAAAAAAGCAGCATCACTATCTTGTACAATCTGGTCTCTAAAATTACATGAAATGGTTGTTTGATTCCACGGATCAACCAGCTTTATAAGTTTATGGCGCAGATACAAGTTCTCTGAAGCATGAAACCATTTCAACATTGTAGTTTTGTTTTCCTTTTTTTGAAGTTTTAAATCCCATGCAAACACACAATTTTCAGAGTAATACCTGTTATACCAGATTCTTGCCACAAGATGGTACTATCACCAAGCATTTACAGTATAATGTTGGTTATAATAATCAATTGAAAGAAATGTGCTGTGGCAAAACACAAACACAGCAATTTCCACATGGCACAAGTGCCAGAACGTTGTTTTACAATGTATTAGTGGCTTTTCAAGTAATCAACAGCAAATTAAAATAGTTATCCACAAAAAGGACATAATATCTATTAGAAATATGTTAACATTCTATGTATATTCTTTCCTGTGGATATGATTATTCTTTTAATAAAGCAGTCAAAGATGGGAACAGCTATACAATTGCAACTTCAATTTTAACTGGATTAGAAATAACCCTGTCCTGCTGATGCAGATAAACTGAATATTTTTGTATGCATTAAAAGATTTAAACTGTCCAAAAATGCACATTAATAATTACCTGAATTGTACACGTGTGTATTCCTATGCTGGAAGCACGTTTCAGCACTGTACGTGGAGTACATCGAAATGGTGTGCTCATTCGGATTGGAGTACCTCCTTTTTGCAGAGGCGAGCTTGGTGGCATATGTTTGTCAAATACTTCTGGACTCAGGTTTGCACCAAAAGATACTCGCTTTCGTTTAAAACTTGAGCCATAATTTTCTTCATGTTCACTTCTGCGCTTTTTAGGCAAGTGTGAGATAGCTGCTACTGAAAAACAATTAAAATGGAACAATGTGGTTAAAAAGGGCAAAAAAACAAAAAACTATGCAAAAAAAATTAGTGTTAAAATCGCAGGCCCCAGAATTTTTAAGTTAAGAAACCACCAATTTTTACAATGACTGTACATTTGTAAAGAGTCTGCAAAGTTGCATCAAGCCTTCAGACTTCGAACAACATAATAAACAGCAGTGCTGCATTAGAATACATCAAGTCCACAACAAAGAAATGTCACAATAGTTCAAATGCTTCATTACCAATAGGTACACATAAAAAAGAAAATAAAAACAGATCAGACTGGCTAAATCAGCAAGTGACTAATTTTTAAATATGCATTTTTAATGTAATCACATTTATACATATTCAAGTGACTCGACCGGAACTTTGATTGAATATTTTTTAAAAACACAATGCCCATTATTTTTCTGTTTACTGAGACTGGATTAAAAGAAAACTTATAAAGCACCTTTAATGCAGAAAAAAAGCTGCAAGCATAATTTTAAAAATATAGATTTGAATGTTTTAATATATGGCAAAATTAATGCATGCAAGCCATTCTTTCCCATATATAATCATCAGTTCCCAGAACTAGATTTTACCTGAAGATGAAGGGGATTCTTTGCTGCTAGTGTAGAGACCAAGTTCACCATTTCCAGATGAAAGCTTTTCACTTTTGCCACATTTTTGTTGAATCAAGGCAGGTGACTTTGTAGTTGCTGAAGACTCTGAGATTGCTGCAGATTCAGCCTGCTTAGACCGAGTATTTGTAGATTGAACCTTTGTGTTCAGTAATGATGACCTGCTATGTCTTTTGGGTGTTTTAGCCTTTTTTTCACCTACATTAGCTGTTGTATGTTCCATTTCTACTGATTTTGCAGCCGAAAGTTCAGAAGCATTTGCAGATTCTGCCTGCTCTGATTGAATATCTGTAGGTTGCACACTTTTACTACCTAATGACGGTCGGCCACGTCTTTTGGGTGTTTCAGCCTTTTCTTTAACTACGTTAGCTGTTGTATTTTCCATTTCTACTGACTTTACAGCCAAAGGCTCAGAAACATTTGTGTATTCGGCCTGCTCTGATTGAATATCCATGGGTTCCACAGTTTTGTTACGCAATGATGACCTGTCATGATTTTTGGGTGTTTCAGCTCTTTCTTTACCTATATTAGCTGCTGTATGTTCCATTTTTACTGGAGTTCCATCCAAAAGCTCACAAATATTTGTCAATTCAGTCTGCTCTGATTGAATATCCGTAGATTGCAAACCTCTTTCAAGTAATGATGGTCTACCATATCTTTTGGACGTTTCAGCCTTTTTAACTATATTAGCTGCTATATGTTCCATTTCTATTGGAATATCTTCTGCTTCTAAATATCCAGATGAAAGTTCAGAAACATTTGTGGATTTAGCCTGCTGTGATTGAACATCTGTGGGTCGCACATTTTTGTTACCTAATGATGGTCTGCCACGTCTTTTGGGTGTTTCAGTCTTTTCTTTACCTACATTAGCTGCTGTATCTTCCATCTCGACTGATTTTGCAGCCAAAGGCACAGAATCGTTTGCAGATTCTGCCTGCTCTGTTTGAACTACTGCAGGTTGCACATTTTTGGTACATGATGATGGTCTGCCACGTCTTTTATGTGTTTCAGCCTTTTCTTTATTTATATCAGCTGTTGTATGTTCCATCTCTACTGATTTTGCAGCCAAAGGCTCAGTATATTCAGCCTGCTCTGGTTGAATATCCATAGATTCCACAGTTTTGTTACGCAACGATGACCTGCCACAATTTTTGGGTGTTTCAGCCTTTTCCTTATTTACATTAACTGAGGGTGTTTGCTCCATTCCAACATTTTTCACAACTGTACTTGGTTCCTTTTCCATTGCAGACTGAACTATATCTTGAGCTTTCTTTACAGCTTCACCAGCAGTTAAGGATTTACGAGTGTTGAAATCTTGACCTTTGTGTTTTGTTTTTGGTGTACATTTAGGCGACAGGTGGTTATATGGCTCTTTTCCTTCAAGACCTACATTAGAAAATGCGGGAGATGTAACCGTTATCACAGAAGTGGCATTTTCTTGAAGTTTGTTTAATTCCAACAAATTATTTTTATTTGGGTCGTTTATTTTAGTAATTGATTTTGCAAGGTCTGCAGTTGCAATGCCTTCAAGTAACAGTGTCTCTGAATGGTTCATTTTTTCACATTTGTTATTGTTTTCAATCTTTCTTTCTTCAGATGTCATATTGCTCCTCCTACCAGACATTCGCTTTGCACTCAGTGAAACACATGGATTCTTGCCGTATTGAGAAGTTGCGGCATCGGATTCTTTTCCTGGAACACCACTTTGCTTTGTCAGGTCAGTATGGTTTTCTTTAACTGCGACGTACATATTAACTTCATTTGGTTTAGTCTGAATTGGTTTTGTGACCTCCTGCTTGAACATTTCATAAAGTTTGGAAAAAGGTGATAAGTATTCCTCATCTGTAGGTTGTTCATCATTGAGTATTTTTGTGGAACTTCTTTTACGCTGGTGCTTTGGAGCTGAACCATCTCTTTCATTTGGTGTAGCTTTTGCAGATTTAGTTGGTGCTTCTAAGATTTTATCCACATCTATCTTATCTGGTAAGAAACCGTAAAATTAAAAAGGATAAAAGAAATTCACAATATTAGTTAACAAGCAAAGTTCAAGTATTAATAATTTAACCGCAATTGATATTCAAAAATAGCAACTTAACAGAATATGTAATATCGTATGTTTCTAACTTTGTGTTCCTAGACACCCACTTGACAACACAGTTCATGATTTTTCTAATGCACTACTAACAGGTAAGGTTTCCCATTTGAGAACAGATTAGATATCAGCAACGACAAGCCAAAAAGACTCAGCAAAATCTGAGCACTTTGCACAGCAACAATCTCTAGTAGAGTATTTACAAAATGATAAATGGTTTTGAGCGAGCAAACAAATTAAAAATACTGTTTCCACTGTTAGTGGACAGGAGAAAAATGAGAAATTAGAGCAAAGAAATTGAGGCCTTCACAGTGATTGCAAACTCTAAGCTCTATTTTAAATAAGATATAACAAAACATAGGGAAGAGAACAGGAAAGGAATTAGTATACAACTAGTACTAATGTAGGTGCAAATAGCCAAAGAGCCTTCAAACGTTATTTTAACTTTTCTGAAGAAGATTCACTCGATTGATTTTGGAATTGAGACGGTTGACTCATAGGGACAGACAGAGTAGAGTGGGAACATACTCGTTGGAATTTAGAAGAATGAGTGAGAGATGTCATCGAAACATAAAATTATGAAGGGAATGGATCAGATAGAAGCAGGGAGGTTGTTTCCACTGACAGGTGAAACCAGAACTAGAGGGCATAGACTCAAAATCAGGAAGAGCAAATTCAGGACCGATTAAGGAGGAACTTCTTCACCCAAAGGATTGTGAATCTGTGGAATTCCCTGCCTGAAGAAGCAGTTGAGGCTAGCACGGTGAATGTTTTTAAGGCAGACGTAGACAGATTTCTGATCTGGAAAGAAATTAAGCATTCTGGTGAGCGGGCAGTTAAGTGGAACTGAGTGCATGAAAAGATCAGCCCTGATCCTATTGATTGGCAGAGCAGACTCGAGGAGCCAAGTGGCCTACTCCTGCTCCTAGTTCTTAGAAAATGCATTGGATTCCCTCTTAGACATCATTAACATGTAATGTGAACAATTCGAGTCCTAGTACAGATCCCTGCAGAACCCCACTGGTCACTGGCTGCCAAGCAGAAGCAGATCCATTCATGTCAACACTTTGTTTCCTATTTGCTAACTGGCTTTCTATCCATCTCAAACAGCTGCCCTACATGCTTCAACTAAGCAATGTCCTTGGTGTTCAGCTTAGTTCATAGAAATATGTCTTGTTATCTCATTTGCAGTAATGGGTCGAGTACAAACACTTGCCTGCTTCAGTCTATTTTTTATTCATTCATGCACTACAAGCTTTGCCAGGATAAGAATTTATTATCCATTTCCAATTGTCCTCACGAACAAGGTAATGAGACACCCACTTGAACTATTGCAGTCCATGTGATATAATTACTCAGTACTAGAGAAAGTCACTGGGATTTTGATCCAGTGACAACAAAGGAATCATAATATGGTTCCAAGTCAGGATTGTCTGCGACTTTGAAGACAACTTGCAGATAGTATTCTTATACATCTTGTTGTCATTGTTCTTCTGGGTGGCAGAGGTTCTGAGTTTGTAAGATACTATCAAATACATGGCAAGTTGCTGCAGTGCATTTTGCAGATGTGTTACTGTTGGATGGTCAATAAATGTCAACCTTCCCAGTGAGGCTCAGATGCAAATCAAAGATCCAGAAGTATACTTGTAAAACATTTAGTTCAAATTCATGATTTAACTTTTAAAAATCTATAATATATACAATAAAGAAATACGAACCAGATTTACGTCCACTCGTTGACCGACGAGCAATACCAGAAGATTGTGAACCGTCATCTACTCCCTGTTGAACATGAAGAACCTGTTAATTGAAACATTATTATATTAAAGTAAGGAATAGTTAAGAGTCTTGAGAGTATAGCCTGAATAGGAAGACATTGCCAATTAGGAGGTTAATTTCTGAGATAGAGGTACCCTGGAAGTAGGCAAATTAAGGCATTGACATTCAAAAAGGTTGATAAACTTCAAATCCACATAAAATAATGGAACCTTCAGGGGTAAATCTAATTTTACCTACAATAATCAGGTTTAAGGTGATGGGGGGCAAGTACAGAGAAGATGTTAGAGGTAAGTTTTTCACTCAGAGGGTGGTGACTGAATGGAATCGGTTGCCTTCAGTGGTGGTAGAGGCAAACTCGCTGGGGTCTTTTAAGAGACTTCTGGATGAGTACATGGGATTTAATGGGATTGGGAGTTACAGATAGGTCTATGGCCTGATAAGTATAGATATGATCAGCACAACTTGTGGGCCGAAGGGCCTGTTTGTGCTGTAGTGTTCTATGTAAATGTCAATGAGCACAGGTCCAGAGGAGAAAGCCATGTTCAACAATCAGAACTTATTGAAATAAAAGACAAGCAATGTAGAAACCTTGAATGTCTGCCCAAATTGTGAAAAGGCACTGACAACATTGGTAGGATTCAGAGTAAATCACAAAAATCATTTTTTAAAAAATGAATGCTCCGGTTAGAGAAATAATATCAGATTGCGAAGATGACATTGAAGACAGTGTCCAGTGTTCATTTTTTAACGTCATTAAACTTTCTAATTTATTTTAACTTAATCAAATTTGCTATTTAGGAGTGTCTATAAATTGCAAGGATACATTTTAGAAGCTATAGAATAAACTAAGCAAAGCAATGGAAAAATAAGTTTAAACACAGTAGTGTGAAAGAAGGAAAAACAAAAAACACATCACATACATTAATTCACTTTCTGCTCCACCCTGGACATTATAATCTCCCACATTCCTAAATACAAGATGATCATCTTTTGAGGACATCAGTCCCAAGGTTGGAAATTACTCTCAATTCTGGAAAAGAACGTGTTAGGAACTGTAACTCCAATGGGGTTCTCCTGCTCATCAAATATTCGCAACACAAGCTTGCCAACACTAACACACTGTTTTGCTAAAAAGACAAACTCAAGACTTCCTGGAGACATCCGCAATCAAAGCACTGGCACGTGATCAACTGTCATCATCCAACCCTGACACCAAAAAGGGTCCAAAGCAAGGAAGAGCGCAAATGACAACTGGATAGACCCTCAGCTTAGGGATGTTCCTCCATGTTGATCAAATTCCACCCTAAGTACTGGACGGTGAAGAAATAGCTCAGAAAAAAAGATCAATGTTGAACAGCTTCAAGAACCAAGCATGCAAGCAAACCTCCAATAATGTCCAAGATCTCCAAATCATTCATTCTGGTGGAGGGAGGGAAACTAGAAAGAACTAAAGATGTCGCCTCAAGCTGTGAAGAAACCATTGGCTCTAAGACCAAGAAGCATCAAGACCGGTTTAACATGAATGACCACATCAACAAGAAAAGGAAAGCTTTCCACACCTGGCAAAACCAGCAAGGCAAAGAGGAGAACACATTTATCAGCAAAAACAAAGCACAATAAGGAATTAGTGAAATCAAGAACCAATGGTAGACTGAGAAAGCTAAGGAGCTGCAAATCCTTGCAGATAAGCATGAACCCGATTTTTCCAGTGCCACCAAAGTAATATCTGGGACCTAACACTCTAGGCCTTAAACTACCGTGGAGTAAAGAAAGAGCTATTTTAAGAGACAGAAAACATCAACCTTCGATGGAGAACACTTTAAAAGAACTCCTAAACCATGATAGAATCACACGAGATGTGTTTGAGGAAATCTCCAAACTCCCCAACAATCTTGGGCTCCCACAAAACATAGATGAAGTTGAAGTTGTCATTTAGCAGATGAAGAATGGAAAAGCTGAAGAAGTGTATCCATCAGAGTGTATCAGATTTGAGTGCTACGGAAAACTCTGAAAAGCTGCCTGCCGAGAGGAATTCCTCATCATCATCCAACCCTACTGAACCATGATGTCAGAGACAGTCCTCGCCGATGAAAATATGACAGAAACTTTCGAGGTCAAGACTGGAGTCGAGCAGGTATGTGTCGTCACCCCATCTTTCTTCTATCTTCCTCATCATCATCCTTCATCTTGTCAAGGACAAGCTTCCCAGACATCGTTTCCACGGATGGAAAATTTTTCAACTTCAATTGGTTGAAATCTAAAAAGAAAATGAGACTGACACACTCACTCTCAGAAGAGAATCTACAAGCTATGCTTTACGCCTTTGCAGAAACGTTTTGAAGATGTTTTTTTTAAAACGGAGGATGGTGCACGTCTGGAACGTGCTGCCAGGTGAGATAACGGAAGCAGATACAATAGTGAGTTTTAAGAGGTGACTGGACAAATACATGAATAGAATGGGAATAGACGGATGTGGTCCCTAAAAGGCTAAGGAGTTTTAGTTCTGTTAGTCCTAAGTGCAGGCTTGGAGGGCCGAAGAGCCTGTTCCTGTGCTGTAACTTTCTTGTTCTTTGAAGAATCGGTTTCAGCCTCCATCTTAAGACTCTAATCCTTTACCAATCTGCCTCAGAGCAAGATCCAGTCAGAAGAGTAGGAATGGTTTTGACATTGTCGTGTGTAGGCTTCAGGTCAGCTGCTGTCACTCTGTCCCCTCAGAATTCAATCTTACCAGTCTCACCCTCCAAGATCAACTGAGAAATCTTTCTATATATTTCTCCTGCCTGGGGAGCTACTCCTCATTTAAGGTTGACATTAAAATGGAGATCCAACATCATATCCAATCTGAGCACACCTCCAAATGCTATGGATAAGTATCTTCACCAACTGTGACATTCGTGTTGAGACTAAGATCCTCACGTAGCAGGTTGTCCTCCCAACACTTGGAAACCTAAACTACAGACGCCACCTCAAAGCATCAATGCCATCTGAGACAGGCTTGCCGCATCAGCTGGGGAGACACACTGACCAACATGAGCGTCATTAAAGGAGCCAGTATCGATGCCATGATCATCCAAAAGCAACTCAGTTGGGTTGGCTACATGCTTAGGATGCCACTGTCCTGATTGCCACAGCAAATCTACATTCAGTTCAAAAAGGTTCCTGAACAAGAGGAAGGCAAAGGAAGCATTTCAAAAGACACCCTGAAGGTTTACCTCAAGCAATGCAATATGAACACAAATTACTGGGAGACCCTTTCTCAGAAGAAACCGATCTAGTGGAACCTCCTGATCAAAGGGGCACAATTCTTCAAAAGACCAAATGGTAGGAGGAGTTCCAGAAAAAAAGCCTGAGAAATGAATGCCAGCAATTGAGTCCAAGGACCAATTCCCACCTCCTGGGAACATTTGCCAAGTTTGCAGTCAGAGATGCAGCTTCAGGATTAGGCTCTCAGCCACGCAAGGACACATAGAACCTATGATCAGTGAGTCAGTTTCTAGGTGGACAACCACACTTGTAGGTGAGTGATCGCTGAAGAAATTGTTTTGCTACTCACAGGCTTTTGGGGTCAATTCAGAGGATGTTAAATTTCAACAGCATTTTAGGACTGGTTGCAAACTGGATCAGGGAAAGCAGGTTTTCTTCTTAACAAATGGATATTTGATAACAACCCCGCAACTTTGAGATTTTTCTGGTGTTGTACTAAAAATTACCAAATTGTCTCTTAATTTCACAACTTGCAATGGTGGAATTGAATTCTCACCCCTTAGCTTTCTCGCCCAGTACCGTAATTATTATGTTATTATTATGTCTATTGGACTAATTGTTTCTACAGTGGTGAGAAATTGCAATAAATATATTGCATAGATGTAGTTCAATGTGATTTTAACACTGGGAGTTTAACACTTTTGACAACCTATTTTAACTACTATAGATGTTGCATATTAGTCATTTTGTCTGTTCACGTTTCCTTCAATAAATTTTCTTGATAGTTTAGAACTAAAAGGAGGTCTGATGTGATTACCACTTACTGTGAACAGAATACTCCTGCTGATGCAGATTTATTGCACTCATTAAAACATCAAAAGATTTTTCTATTCATTATTTATGGTATCAGCCTCTTGTCCGTCTTTCACATACAGAGATGTCAGGTTGAGGGCAGGACAGGTCAGGTTCTTGGAGATCACGATGATGAAATGATACCTACACAAAGAAGATACATTCAAAGTCCCGAGGACTCAACTGAGGCTGATCCAAAATAAAAAAGTAGAAAATCTACATAAAATGTATAACTAACAGATCAGAGGATAAGTAGTCTTGCAATCCATGAGCAGCCATCTGCTGCAGATATTGTGCCTGCTCATGAGAGAAAACTTCAGTTGACAACTGATCTTAGCGACAACAGATAAGATCCTTTAAGTTTCACTTGTATCAGATGTCAAGCAGTGGTCAGGTGATCAAACAGCATTCACGATATCCATGAATTCATACTGGTTCACAGGCTGATTTGTTGCAGCCGAACAGCAACTTATGAACCCATTCCAAGAAACCTTTAAGAGATCCTAAATCAAAGCATTCTAGTGCAAAAAGTTCCAGTGTAGAGGACTTTTCTCTCCTCTTTACATGAAGAAAATCAATACTATTAGTAATTATTTCAACTCGCAATTTCAATAGTAACTAACTGGGGTAGCAAGAACAAAGATGTACTTCCAAGTTTCCTTTCCAATAGATTACAGAAAGAAGCAGTCCATTTAAAGGAAATCCAGAATAGTTTAAGTACTAGCAAAGATTGATACTGATAACTCCATCTTCTTCCCTGCTCCTTCCTCCCCCCTGTCAGATAAAGACGCAGGTACATACTTGTAGAGTTTCATTCTTCAGACTTGACAAACTCCGTCTTTTTCTTGGGCTGGTGTTGTGCACTGAATCCAAAGGATATTCAAACCTAACACCAAAAGGGAAAAAAGACACTCATATCCAGGAATTTTGTCACATTAAAGTATGCAATTGTTTCTACTTCATGTATTTATAGAAGTTGTAAGTAAATAAACAGAAGACCATGCCTTCATTGGCACCAAATAGTCCACTCATACTTCTATTCCACATCTTATTCTGTTAATAGCATCTGCCAAAAAATATGCAAATTGACAATCAAGAAATATATTAACAGTATGCATTTTGCAATGCCTTGAATACAGTGAATCTCTCATGGCAAATCAACTAAAGGAATAGCCAGATCTTGAAAAACTTTTTGATGGAGACTTGAGCAACCTGAATGAGGGATCAAGAGTTTATTGTTCATGCAGAAGAGATAGGAATGCAAACCCAACATCAGAAAGACAGGCCAGGCGTAGAACATATTTCAGGTGAGGGTTGGGATAAAGTCAGTGATTTGTCATACAAGGATGAGGATTTTGAACTTGTTATGTTAGCATCAGAAGTTCAGGAGGAAGTATTGCGGCAAACTGGAGTTTAAGAAGAATGAGATGCAAGACCAGAAAAAGTACATCTGAAAAAGACAGAAGATAACAGAAGAATGGATAAGAGCAAGTTTGAGGCCAGAAGAAATTAAGAACAGTACTGAAACCAATCTGTAGTTCAACTAAAGATGTAATGGATAGAAAGACTGATGGAAACCTGAAGTCTAAAAAGAAGTTTATGATGCAAGTCACTTGATCCACGGCACCTGTAGTCCAGTTGTGCCTGGTAAAGATGATTGTGGACCCAGGTATACTATAAAAGGAATGAGGAAACTGCATTTTTTTTTGGTAAACAAATCTAGAATTACTTTGCTTCCAAAATACTGTCAATTTTAATAGTTGAAATTGTCAGTTTCTGGGTAAGGGTCCTCATGTAGTGCTATTAATATAGTCACCATTCAATGCCACTTCAAAAAAGAAAAATGAACACTAATCAGAAGAGCAAGGGACTTATGAACATAAGAATTGGGAACAGTAGGTTACTTGCCCCTTTGAGTCTGCTCCACCATTCAATAATATCTGATCCAATTGTATCCTCAACCCCACAATCCTTCAATCTCCAATAATCTTTTATCCACTCAATAGTCAGCAATCTAGCTGTGTTGTGATGATACTGTGCTATTTTGTTTCATTCTGTGTTTAAGGTGAGGTTGCTTTAAGAAGAAATATTTTGTTAGAAGAGTAGATTGGTCTGGGAGACATGCAGCAGATGCAAAGAATGTAAGCTAATAACTGATTTTAGCTAAGAAATGTGTAACTTTGTAGAGTTACTAGATCTTTTGTTTTTTTAAATTCTCCTGGATTTCAGACTAGTTTGATTGACAGACGGTTGTGTGAGCTAATGGGAAGAGCTAAGCGTGCTGGAAAGGAAGAGTTTCATCTAAAAATACAAACAGTTGCTGCCTGAAGAAGGCAATGTATCTGTCTCTCTCTCTCTTCCCCCCCAAAGGTGCTCTGAAATCTCCAAGCCTGGTAACCCAAGTATGCCTGTGTTTTGCTAAATAATTTTAAAGAGAGGTTTCAGTTATTGCTTGATTGGACCTCAAATAGGACAAGACACAATCCTATTCTAAGTATTGTTCAATTGTTAAAAGTTAAACAAATAAATTTGTTTCAACTAAACTGTGTTCTTAAATTGTTTTGATAAAAGCTTCCTAGTTTGTCTGTAGAATAACACCTAGAGTAAAACACTTTATAGCTAATGCAAACTAGGAAATTGTTGGGGTCTACTTTGGCTTCATAAGATTTAAGCCCATTATTAAGGATGAGATTTCAGCATACTTATAAGTGTGTGGTAAAATGTCAGCTTGGTTTCATCAAGGAGAAATCCTGCATGACAAATCTGTTAGAATTCTTGCAGAGGTAACAAGCAGGTTAGACAAAGGAGAGTCAGTGAATGTTACCTACTTGGATTTCCACAGCCTTTGACAAGGTAAGAGAAGAGCACATGGTGTTAGAGGCAAAGTACTAGCATGGATAGAAGATTGGCTGACCAGTAGAAAGCAGTGAGTGGGGATAAAACATTCCTTTTCAGGAAGGCAGCCAGTGACTAATGTATTTCTGCTGGAGTCAGCATTGGAACTTTTCATTTATGTATCATTGATCTAGACGAAAGAACTGATAGCATTGTAGCTACATTTGCAGATGATACAAAGATGGGCAGAGAGACAGGTAGCATTGAAGAGGTGGGAGTTGCCAAAGGATGTGGATAGGTTAGCAGAGTGGGCAAAAAGTGGCAGATGGAATATAACATGGGGAAGTGTGAGGCTATGCACAGTGGCAGGAAGAAGAGGTACAGACTAATTTCTAAACGGGGGAGAGAATTCAGAAATCGGAAACGTAAAGGGACTTGGGAATCCTAGTTGAGGATTTTCTTAAGATTAACTTGATAATTAGGAAAGTAAATGCAATGTCTCCATTCATTTGGAGATTAGACTACAAAAGCCAGGAATGTACAGTTGAGGTTTTAAAAGGCTGTGGTGAGACCACATTTAGGAAACTGCGAGTAATTTTGGATCCGGTACCTAAGGAAAGATGTGCTGGCCTTGGAGACGGCCTAGAGGGGGTTCACAAAAATGATCCCAGGAATGAGAAGTGCCCAAGGATTTCATGGAAATTAGAAGGATGAGGCAGATCTCATTGAAACTTACAGAATAACAGAAGATAGATAGAGTGAATGTGGGGAAGGTGATTCCATTAGTAAAATACTAGGATCCGAGTGCAGAACTGCATAAAGGGATGACACTTTAGAACTGATTGGGTAGCAATTTCTTCAGCCAGAGGTGGTGGATCTCTAGAATTTATTGCCACAGAGGACTATGGAGGCCTGATCATTCATCGTAAAGACAAATAGATAGGTTCTTGATTGGTAAAGAGATCAAAGGTTATGGGGAAAAAGCAGAAGAATAGAGTTGAGAAACATGTCAGCCATGATTCAATGACAGAGCAGACTCAATGAGCCGAATGGCCTAATTCTACTCCTGTATTTTATGGTCTTACAACATACAGGATTTCTGATCTGGTTCCCTAATCCCACCTTAAAAATATTTGAAGATTCTGCTTCCACTGGCTTTTAAGAAAGAGTTCAGAAGACTCAGGATCTGGAGAAACAGTTTCTATTCATCTCTGTCTTAAATGAGAAACCCCTTATTTTTAAACAATGACCCCTGGTTCTAGATTCTGATGAGAGAAAACATCCACTACACATCAAACCTGTCACAGTCACCTCTTACTCTTGTAAACTCTAATAGATACAAACCTAACCTCTCAAATCTTTTCTCATAAGACAATCTGCCATTCCTGGGATTAGTCTAGGCTGAACAGCTTCTAATGATTCACATATTTTCTTAAATAAGGAGACAACTAATCAAAAACTCCAGTAAATTTGTTATTGGTTTCCCTATGACAGGCGTTAGACTGACTGATCTGTAGTTTTGCTTTTTGCATTGTGTCCTTTTTGAGTGAAAGAAGTTACGTTTGTTATCTTCCAATCTAATGGAACCTTCCCCAGATCTAGAGAATTTTGGAAAATTAAAACCAATGCATCATTTCTCTCATCAGCCACTTATTTCAAGAGTTATTGGGTAATATTCATCTAGACCTAGGGATTTGTTAGCTTGAATGTTGTTTGTATCCTCTATAGTGAAGTCTGGTTCAAAATAACTCTTTAATTAACGTGCCATTCCCTGTTTTCACCATTATCAATACTCCAGATGCACTTTCTACAAGACAAATGCTCACTTTGCTAACTCCTCTTATTTAAAAATAGAAAATTAAGTGCCCAATGGATGGGAATATCAGAGCTTTTGCTGCCTTCTTTGGGAGAGCTTTGTTTAATGAAACATGATTCACTCTGGTGTGGGGACTGTCCCCCAACCCCATGTGCAGCTCAATCCACCCTCCCCATGGACAGTCCCAATCACCTCTTTCCTCCCAACTCCATCAATCTCTAATGCAGAATGCACAGCAGGCACCTCCCCCAGGTGCCCAGTGACAGGCTGGCATCACCCTTGACCCCGATCTGCCCACTGACAGGAAGATTGAAGCTGGTTTCCTTTGATGGGGGAATTGTCCCAGAAGCTTTTATTACAATCTAGCTTGCTTCTGTAGGAGTTCCTCCCTTCTCCTCAATCCTTGATGTATATATATTCTATCCAATCTTCTAGCCTGCCACTCAGCTTTGAACAAATATATGCTTTTTTTTAAACTTAATACCATCTTTAACTTTTTTAATCTAACCACAGATGATGAGACCAAAGCAACAGATTGTAAAGAAGCTTTGGAAGGTGCTTTGACTTTGATCCCTGGGATCCAGTTCCGTTCTGCCAGAGGAAGAGATGGCCTATGGACAGTAATTGTATCCATTATTTGCAATAGATGTACTCAAAAAGATACTTTCCTCTCAAGAAACTCTGGTAGGGAAAGAAGCCAACCTTGTATATCACCATAAATGACAAAAATTATACTTAAGATTTTTTGGCAAACATAGTTTTGTATAAGCAGTGTTTTCTTGAGAATTCTCTTTTACTTATGGAATTTTATTTATTAACTCATTTTTGAATTAAAAACTCCTTCACTTGTACAATACTTTCAGTCTTATCGCAATTGTCATTTTTGCAATGCCACATCTGTCTAATGGCATTGAATATCAAGCATCAGCTATGAATTTTTTTTGACACCTCCATACTGAGCTTTTCATCGACTGAGGACACATCTCATTTCCTACTACATATCCTCTTCTGTACATTTTCCAAAGAAATAAACAAAGCATTTCACTTTATTTTTTATTTGAACACTGGCATCCATTTTAAAGATGGAATCAACAATGGAAAAATTGTTTTGTAACTAGTTCTAAAATGAGACTCAGTCACCTGTGACCAGATGAAGCTTTAACATTGATAAATGAAATATGGAAAATCTGCAGCAATATATACTTGACTAAGCCCAGAAGCTAATCCTTATTGATAGCTGAACAGGATAACTTGATAACATAGCAAGGAATAATTAGTAAAAATTTAAATATTTCATTATTGACAATACTTTACAAAATAAACAATGGAACGTCAGTGTTACCTTCCTATATAAACTATTAAAACAAAAAGGTTGGGTTTTATTTGGATCCTCTTACCTGAAAGATCGATCAATAATGGTGAACACATCACGATGCTTTAGACGTTCAGAATGAAGAACAATTTTGCTATTCAAACGTGTTCGATTCACTTCACTCAAATTAGTTAAAATTACCTGTAAAGCAAAAAGTAACATGTCTAAAATGTAGGTGGAAAGCTCTACACTGAAGAATTAAAGCCAAATAATAAAATATTAAAAATTACCTCATTATTTTCATTCACTTCAAGCTTACAATGTTCCTTCGAAACATGAGGCAATTGGATACGGATGTCACAGTCAGTTTTCCTAAAGATATCAAATCACATTAAATAAGGACACTTATTTATTTGTAGGACTGTTATGTTTGGAAGCATAGATGCAAGACATGATCCTTACCTTCCAAACAAACATGAAGATGATGTCAAAGGAAAATTATATCCATCTGCTCCAGTACGCTTGATAACTATAATTTTACCATAGAGCGGCATTTTCTAACACAACTTCTTACCTGCAAACAGAGGAATTCAATCGTGAAAATTTGAACAGGGAAATATCTATATACTCATTATTTTAAACATCTCTTTTCCCAAAGTGTTCAAAACAAAACTGTTCAGAGATATCAGCAATGTATGCATATATTACTTTGTATGACTACGTCAAAAGTAAACTACATGCTTTTCCCAAAATACAAAAATGAAATCCTCACATTACCTTAAGTATAATATTTATAGAAAGATGCAACAATCTTAACCACTTAAGATTGCAGTACAAATTGTCACCAAATTGCATAAATTTCAAATCCGGTCCAAGTCCTGAAACAAAATTGCTGATAGCGGCCATTTGTCCAAGTTATTTTAAAAAATACATTGAAATTATAATACAAATCAAATTCAGATGAACATTAAATACAATCACTACATAGTGATTGATGACATTGAAAGTTAAACACCAGCCTGAAATGTGTGCTGGTAACATTAGTGAAATTTCTTATGGTGTAGGTACGCAGCACAAAACAATTAACTGAACAATTTTTGGACATCCCCCAGACATCATAGGTTAGGAGATGTGGCCCTCAGAAAATATACTTATATTTGGGAGATTGAGGCAACAGAGGTAATTAAACAGTTGATACACTTGGTTTAGTTTGAATGTAGAAAGTCCAGGGCCTGAGCAGCAATCCACAAACATGCAAAACTAATTATGTTTCTTTATTCCAATGACGTAAGAGCAGAATTTTTATTGCAAGTTTATAATTCCAACAACAAAATAGGCAAGGTAAGTTTAGCATAAACAACCAAGTAGTCCATATCCACATGCAGCAAGAACTGAACATTCAGATTGGGACCAATAATTACAAATGGCAGTCATAGCAGGTGCTCAGCTGTGGTCAGCTCTAACAATATTGTCTAACCATATACCCCCACTTCACATTCAGAGGGTCTTTGTTATCAGTCTTTTTAGGACCACACATTAGTGAATTTAGCACCATACATTGGGTCTCAGTCTTGATGAGGGGGAGCCAGTGGATGTGGTTTATTTGAACTTCCAGAAGGCTTTCAACAAAGTCTACATAAAAGATTATCACAAAATTAAAGCATATACGATTAGGGTAGGAGAAGATGGTGTTGATGGTGGTGATAGTGTACAGAGATGAATAAAAACCTATTTGGCAGACAGGGAACAAAAAGTAGGAATAAACAAGTAATTTTCCAAACGGCAGTGACTATCAGGGGTCAGTGGTAAGGCTTCAGCTATTCATAACATACATTAATTTAGATGAGGGAATTAAATGTAATATCTCCAACTTTGCAGATTACACAAAGTTGGGTGAGTGAACTTCAAGGAGGATGTAGAGATACTTCAGTATGATTTAGACAAACTGAGTGAGTCTGCAAATCCAGCGCAGATGCAGTATAATGTGGATAAATGTGAGGTCATCCATTTTGGTTTCAAAAACAAGAGAGATTACCTGAATGGCTATAAATCAAGAGAGGGAATGTACAACGAGACCTTGGTTCCCCATACCAGTCACTTAAAAGTAAACATGCAGGTGCAACAGGCAGTAAAAAAGGCAAAAGGTATGTTGGCCTTCATAGCAAGAGGATTCGAATACAGGAACAGGGATATGTTGCTGCAATTACACAGGATGAAACTACACCTGGAAATCACATACAATTTTGGAAGGTTGTTCTTGCTGTAGATGGAGTACAGAAAAGGTTTACCAGATCAACTTCTGGGATAGTGGGAGTGATCCAAGAGGAGAGATCAAAACTGTTAGGATTATATTTGCTGGTGTTTAGAGAAATGAGGGGGCAATCTCATAGAAACCTATAAAATTCTAACAGGAGTAGACAAGCTAGATACAGGATGAATGTTCTCAATGGTGGGGGCATCATAATCTAAGAATAAATTTTTTAGGACTGAGATGGGGAGAAACGTTTTCACCCAGAGAATGGTAAGCTTGAGGAATTCCCTACCACAGGAAGGAATTGAAGCCAAAATATTGTATGTTTTAAAGGAGTTAGATACAGCTCTCGAGGTGAAGGGGAAAGGAGATGGGGAGAAAGACAGGATCAGGCTAACGAGTTGTTCAGCCATGACCATAATGAATGTGGAGCCAGTTTTAAGGGCTGAATGGCATACTTCTGCTTTGATTTTCTGTTTCTACGTTTACCATTGAAGAAAAACCTCAATTGGACCACACAAATAAAAGCAAAATAAAATAAAAATATCGCTGATCTGGAAATTTGAAATAATAAAGGCCAGGTAGGGGAAGTCATGGATATATTAGAAGGCAGGAAAGATTAAATTAAAAAATAAATCAAAGCTTTGACAAAGGGTCATTTGGACCCAAAACGTCAATTCTTTTTCTCCTTCCAGATGCTACCAGACTTGCTGAGATTTTCCATCATTTTCTCTTTTGGCTTCATGATCTTAAGTTGTTTAATTCAAATGTTGGATCAAAAGGCTGTAAGTTGCCTAATTGGAAGAAAAGTTCCCGCTCAAGTTTACTTTGAATTCATTGGAACATTGCAGCAGACTGAGGGCAGAAATATGTGTACAAGCAAGGTAATCAAAGCGGCAAGCAACTGAAATATCATGATCATGCTTGAGAACTCAGCAGAAGTTGTCTGCAAAAAAGGTCACCCAATCTGCCTTTGACTTTCACAAAACAGACCACATGGTGAGCAGAAAATACAATATTTCTAATTTAAAGGAATACAAGTAAATTGGTGCTTCATTTGAAGTGTTTGGAGCCTGGGACAGTGAAGAGAGAAGAGTAATAGCGCAGGTGTTATCCTCTTGGATAGCCTATAGGACCATGAAAGTCGCATTGGGGGTGATAAATGAGTGAATCAGGGTATTGTGGAGGGATCTGTCCTTTTGGAATACTGATAGTGATGGAAAGGGAAAGTGTGTTTAATAGCGGCAGAAATGGTGGGGGATAGTCCTTTGAATGTGAGGGCTGGTGGAGTGAAAGTGAAGACAAGTGGAATACTATCACAACTCTGGGGAAATGGGGAAGGGGCAAGGACAGAAAGTGTAGGCAATTGGTTGGACATAGATTAGGGCCATCAACCACAGACTGGGAAAGGAATCCTCAGGTGACGAAAGAGGAAAACATGGCAGAAGCAGCATTTGGAAGATAGCATCAGCAGAACAGGTGCAACAGAGATGGAGTACTTTCAAGAGGCAAGATGTAAAGAAGTGCAGTCATGCAAACATGAATTAGAAGTAGGGGTTAGCCATTTGGTCGCTCAAGCCTGCTCCACTGTTCAATAAAGTGATTGTGACCTCAACACCATTTTCCCATCTGTCCCTATACCCTTTGAAACACTTGTTAATCAAGAATCTAACTAGTCTTAAAATGTATTCAATGAGCCTGCCTCCGCTGCTGAGAAAGAACTCCATAATTAATGAACTTCAGAAATGATTTCTCCTCTTAAATGGACGACCTTATTTTTAAATTGTATCCCCTAATTCTAATCTTTCCCACAAGAGGGCACATCCTTGTAACGTCTACTCTGTCAGGTCCTCTCAAGATATTCTTGTTTCAATAAGATCACTTCTCATTCTTCTAAATTCCAATGAATACATTTGCAACCTTTCCTCAAGGTAATCCTTTCATCCTAGGAATTAGTCAAGTGAACATTTGCCATACGGCTTTGAATGCAAAACATCTGTTTTATGTTCCATTTGTCTTACAATAAGCAACAACATTTTATTTGCCTTTCCAATCACTTGCTGTATGTGCATACCACATTTCCCTGGTTCATGCATATGGACATGCAGATCCCTCTGTACGGCAAAGTTCTGCAATTGCTCGTTATTTAAATAACATGCTACTGTTCTATTCTTCTTGCCAAAGTCAACAATTAATTCTCTGACATGTCAAAATTTTGCCTACTCGCTTAAAGCCATTCTGCAGACTCCTTACATCCTCGTCACAAGTTATTCCCCTGCTGGTCTTTGTTATCAGTGAATTTAGCACCATACATTGGGTCTCAATCTAAATTATTGATACAGATTTTGTAAGTAGTTGAGCTTAACTACTGTAGCACTCCATTAACTACATTTTGCCACTTTGTGCTCTACTTCTAGTTCCTCTATCCACACTAGTATGTCACCCACCCCCCCATATAATGAGCTCTAATTTTAACTGATTAATTTTTCCAGTTCCAGGAGAAGAGCCAAGAGTCAATGGTGCATAAACAATAAATATTGGTTCTGCCAGTGATGCCCACATCCCATGATTTAAAATACAGCAAATGTTTGATGACAGTAAATACAATTTACCTAGTATTCACAACTGTTATCTTTGAAATAAATAAACCAGGGAAAAAAAGTAGGTCGTCTTAGCACTTTACTGTCAACAAGTCTAACAAATAACCACATTTACCAAAAGGGTGAAATTTTGTGGAAACAACTATAGCCACTCCCACCAACTAGACTCTCACATCTGTGTTACCTTTCAGGAAAGTCTATTTGACAGGCCAGCAGTAGCTCTAATCGGGGATAATGGACTCCATAGGCACAAGTTCTGCATGCCAGAGAACTGCCAGACAATCAAAGGCTAGCAGCTCTTCTGTACTCAGCAGTACCATGAGGGAGGTGGTGGCTGCTAACAGTACTTCATTCACCTGAGGCCCAGGAAGAGGGACCCAGGCACTGATGAATGAAGATAGAAGGGGGAGACATCAACAGCAAGGGCAAAGGGTGGCTCCTGACTTGATACCGGATTCCTCAATCAAGCAGCATTTTTGAAGTAGAGCACCCCACCAAACTCATATGGTTTATTACTGACCATAAAATAAGTTGCACTACATTAGAATTTTTATAAAACTAATGCTTTCGTTGCATACAGACGAACAGACAAACACTAAGAGTTTCTTAAAAAAAAAAGCTCATCATGGAGAGATAAACATTGGAGGAATAGAGCTCCAAATTGATCTGCTTATTAACAGCATCCTCACAGTCCTTGTGGTAGTTCTGACACACTTATGAAGTGCACAAGATTCCACTCAGCTATAAGTTCATTTAATCAACCCACACGATACCTAAGTAATTTAAACTTTTCTATTGGATTTAGCCAATAGAAAATTTTAGACTCTTTTGAGTCACTATAAACTGACTTTTCTCACTTATCTATTTTTCTTAACCAACTTCCTATTGAAGGAATACAATGAATTGACAAAGTAATATAACAAAAAAGTCAGGAAAACGTGGATTAATTGCAGTATTCATGAAAGTGTGGCAGTACTAAATTGGACAATTCTACACACAGTCAATGGAATTTATATATCACTTTTAACAGCATAAATCTATGCATTATTAAATATTTAGCAGTGCAAAATATTGACATAAGGATAGGTGGCCAAAATCTTGGTTAAAGAGGCAAGTTCTGTCTTTTAGAAGCAGAGATTTAAAGGGAAAATTCCGGATCTTTGGGCCTGACAGCACACTTACATCATTGGGAGAAAAAAAATGAGATGTCCAAGAGGCCTGGAAAGGTGAGTTCTGGGAGAGTTCAATGGCTGGAGAAAATAGTAAAAGGAGTGGGAACAGGACTTTGGAAGAATTTGAAAAAGGTGAATTTTTTTATTTGGCGCTGCTGCGCTAAGCATTAACGTCAGTTAGCGAGCACGGAGGCGAACAGGACTTTGAGCGCGTCAGAATGAATTCAAGTTTACAGTGGGAGTTGATATCAGAATAGTCAAACCTTGAACAGGTACGAGTGAGCGTTTTGGGCGGTGCATGAGCTGAGAGAAGAGGCGGGAGAAATTGAGCTAATAGCAAACAACTTTTGGGTAATCATTTACATACGTGGCATTTCTGTACGACAGTAAGAAGTCTCACAACACCAAGTTAAAGTCCAACTAGTTTATTTGGTAGCAAACGCCACTATCTGTGATCAGAACTCCCCACTCACCTGACGAAGGGGAAAAGCCCCGAAAGCTAGCGGTGTTTGCTGCCAAATGACTTGGTGTTGTGAGATTTCTTACTGTGTTTACTCCAGTCCAACGTCGGCATCTCCACATTTCTGTACGAGCCATTTCTTCTCGCACGAGTAGGTTCTTCTTTACTCATGTCTGTTATCCACTTGGAATTTGTATTCTATTTAATCTTCACCCATCAAAACGTTATCCAGTGTTGCACGTTCAAAACAAATCACAGACAGCACAGTTGCAGTCTAATTTAGCACTGACAAGACAAAAACATGCTGTTCCCTGATACTCATTTTACTTACCGAGCAGGAAACTGAAAGAGTGGACGGTGAAGTTAGCAGAGGAAAGGGCACGAAAATACAATAAAAAACAGGCAAAATAAATAGCTATAGATAAAGATAAGAGTGGGAATGGTGTTCCCCAGAGATATTGCCCACTGTCGCGGGGGAGATGGAATATAAACGACATCCACCCACATTTGGGAAAGATAGAGTGCGGATTGACATTTCAAAAAGAGCGGACGCCCTCCTTGGCTCCCCGGGGGTGGGGGACGCGCGGGGAGGGGAGAGGTGGGGGGTAGAGGGGAAGCTGAAGGGCAAATAAATAAATCTAAGAGAACCGCAAGTTCAGCCGCCTCACCTCGCAGTTTCCTATATTTTAGAAATACTTCGCGGATCAGTATTGTTTAAAAGAAAAAACGGTGAAACAAAACCCCATGTTGTAAATGGGGGTGAGAAAGAGGGAATGTAAAAAGCGGGACAATAATATCAAATTACATGGGGAATACTTTTTTTTTAAAAAAACAAATTACAGAAGGATGTCGGCAGCTCCTTAAGCCAAAACCCCCTCGAGGGACAAAAGTTCACCTTCCAACCCTAACAGCGGGCGAAGGAACTGAAGCATTTCGAACATAACAAGAGGGAAGAGATGCTGCAGAAACAATACTTTTCACGCTACACTAATACACACGACAATCATAAATCAACTCGACAACGAGTGCAAATTTAAAATAAAATGCAGACATGCATAAAACCCGTATATAAAACGGTGCAATCCTGATGAACACCCCGCTTGCAAAAACTGCGGATCCATCTCTCACCTTTCCCTCTCAGAACACATCTTTCGCTGACTGCAACTCACCTGTTAGATCAAGTTTTAAATGTCCATTCGGCTATGATGTTAAATCGATATTTAATTTCTCCCCCTGGCTGGACTGCACTGGGCGATCGCGGAGCTCCGCCAAACCCTCCCTTCAGTTCTCTCTTCCTCTGCGCGTCTGACAGTTATCGCCGGCCCTCGCACCCCAACCGTCAGCCCGCTGTCGCACCCACTCCCGGCAATGCCCGGAGAGGACTAATACCTTCACCGAAATATTAAACTGAAGGAAAAAAATGTCAGCTATCACCGATTAAATGGGGTATTTTCTTTTTTTTCAACCCCTCTACCTCCTCTTCCCTGCTTTCCCAACTTTAACGGTTAAATTTTAAATCCCCCCCAGCCGCCGCGCGCCTTTCCTGATGGTTTAAAAAAAGCGTTTGAATTCTGGCGCCAAATAACTCAATTGGCTGATGGTCCGTTGACGTTCTTGTTCTGGACCAATCAACTTAAAAACTTGACACGCAGGCATTGCGCTTGCGCCGGCCAGACGAGTGGCATTGTGGGAGCTGCTGTTGTTGTCGGGCTGTTTGAAATCGGATGGAGCAGGATTCAGTGAGTGCAGATTCAGATGCTCGCCTATTCGAAATCGCCTCCTTTTAGAGCAAAAAGTTACACTTTTTTTTAAAAAAAGAAATCCAGCATCAGAAATTGCATGGAAACCTCACGTTTAAGCTCTTGGAATCGCTATTGTGTAGAGAGACTATTTAGCCAATCGAGTTTGTGTAGAGAGACTATTTAGCCAATCGAGTCTGTACTGGCTCTCGATAGAGCGTCGTACCCAAACCTATCCAAAAACATGCAGTTATGTTTAACTCACCGAGTAGGAAACCGAAAGGGTGGACGGTGGAGTTAGCAGAGGAAAGGACATGGAAACACAATAAAAAGAGCAAAATGAGTAGCTGTAGATAAAGTTTAGGGGGTGGGGGTGAAATGGCGTTCCGCAGACTTCTTGCCTACCGGCACGGGGGAGGGGGGGATGTAAACAACACCCACTCACATTTTGGAAAGATAGAATGTGGATTAACATCTCAAAAAGAGTGGGCTCCCTCCCTCCATCGGGAGGGAGAGAGGGAAGAGATGGAAGGCAAATGAATGAACCCCCTTCTACCTCCTGTAACACCGCACGTTTACCACGGCTAATTCACCCTAACCTACACAATTTGGGACACGAATAGGAAATTTTAGCATAGCCAATCCACCTAACATGTCTTTCAGAGTGGGAGGAAACCCAAGCAGATATGGGGAGAATGAGCAAATTCCACACACTTAATCCAAGTCCATGCTGTTGTGAGGCAGCAGTGCTAACCACTATGCCACCCACTGGAGTTAACCCACCACTCTGCCCCTGAGCTTCAGATACTCACTGAACCCAAATCACCTCTTTCAGAGTGAGAAGTTGTTTTTCTAAAGAAGATGCAGTATCAGAAACTGCTAGATATTCATTTCTCAGTTCAGTTCCTACAGCGCAAAAGGAAGCCATTGAGTCTACACCAATTCTCAACTGAATGTCTTATACAGGCTTGCGTTCCTCCAGCCTATTCCTGTAACCCTGCACATTTACCGTGTCATTAAAGGGTAATTTAACATGGCCAATCTACCTAATCTGCAGAAGGAAACTGGAACACCTGGAGGAAACCCACACAGAGAATGGGGAGACTGTGCAAAATGCACAGTCACCCAACACCGGAATTGAACCTTGGCCCATAGTACTGTGAGGCAGCAGTATTAATCAATGTGCCACCCACTGGATGTAACCCACTCCTCCCCCAAGGTAATCAGATTCAAATGCTTACTATCCATAGTCACCTCTTTCAGAGTGAAAAGTTGCACTTCATTAAAAAAAAATCCAGCATCAGAAGTTGGTGGAAACCCACATTTCCCATAGAACCCTACAGTGCAGAAGGAGGCCATTGAGTGTCTTATCCAGACCCTCTTCCCTAGCCTATTCTTTGCAAACCTACACCTTTATCCTGCTAATCAATCCTGACCCTACATGTCTTGGGATACTAAGGAGCAATTTAGCATAACCAATCCACCTAATTTGCACAAAAACAGAGGAAACCAAAGCACTTGGTTAAACCTTTGCTGACATAGGCAGTATTAACAAAGTCTGAAAAAGGAAAGGGGAAGTTGCATTCAAAAAATAACACACACTCATGAAATGATAAAACTCAATCTAATAAATAGTGCTTAATTGTTTTCTGTATCAGATGCACCTTTAATTTAATGTTTCTGAATGTAGGAAGAACATTGAAGCAATTCTAACAGTAAATGCCAGCATTGACAGCTCTATCCTTGAAATTCCCTAGACCCTCCAAAGGGGATGGATTTCTTCCTCCTGCTGATCCTACACCAGGCTTTGGGGACTGCATAAGCACTCAAGTGATCAAAGATAAATGTTTGACACAGGCTGTAATATAAAAGCAAAATATTGTGGATGCTGGCATCTGAAACAAAAACAGAAAATGCTGCAAAATCTCAGCACATGTGGCAGCATCTGTGGAGAGAGAATAAAGCCAATGTTGAAATGTTGGCTCCATTCTCTCTCCACGGATGCTGTTAGATGTGCTAAAATACAATGCTGACAAACTGGAGGTATTGTTCAAGCCAGTTTTTGCCTGCTGTCAGCAGATGCAGGTATGATGAGGTTCATTAGGTTTGAAAAGTCTGTCATGCACGTGTCACTGATTCTTAGAGGAGTAGCCGTCTCTATTCCCCATTCTCCTGTTTTCCCCTGCTTTCTCATCCCAATTTCCAGTTGGTTAACTGTGTCTACCTCCTTCCTGTCCTGCACATCTACTGCTGATACTGAGGCCATTGTTGACAGATCAACAATTATTGCCTCTCTCTGCACACCCTGCTTGAATGATGATTCACTGACAAACAAGGACCCTGACACTATGACTTTATTATAGATGATTGCATTGACATCATTAGCTATGAAAATGTGATTTCTGGATAACAACAAATTCTCTTTACTGAAGTTCTCCCTTTTTATTCCCCATTGCCAACAGTTACCAAGAGGACTGTTCAGTCAGTCACTTTTCCCATCTTAAGACAATCTCATCATTTGTCTCTGTTGCTCCCTTTTCTCCTTGCCACTGGGTACTACTAGGATAAAGTCAGGAGTTTTGCACATTATGACAAATATCAATTTGTTAAGATTACAATTGTCAATTGTCTTGTGGCTGGAAGTAAGCAAAATATTTTTCACCCCCTTGAGTTGTGGATGCTTATACTGGGCAATCTGTAAAAAGCAAGGTTCCCTTTATTTCTCTGTCTTGCTCCCATTCTATTGTCTCTATTTCTCAGTACTCATTTTGGAATGAGTAGTTATTTTTCAACAAAAATCTTCATTTGTTACATGGATCTTAATTTTTGTTTTGTTGTACTTTCTCCATATTATGAATTGATATTTGTCAAAATATGCAAAACTCCTTTATTATGTTTTTCTTTCTATTTTTCCCATCAGTTTCCTCTATCATTTTTGTGATATTTGTTTCTTTCCCTTTATCAGTCTAATTCATTACAGAAATTTATTTATCTTTGCCGTTGATGCATGTTTGCCCCAACTTTGAAAGAAACAGGACTGAACATTGTTGCTGTTTCTAAAGCCTGGAACTTTTTCTGTACCTGTTCATGTTAGCTCAGATACATGAATTTCTACTGAAATAGAGATTGAACTGATACCCAACTGACACTAATATATTCAGCCACAGATACAGATCTGTATCTGTAAACTGCTCACAGATACAGATATAATTCCACTTTGTTTTAGGTTTCCTGAGTACCTATTGTACTTTACCCAGATCTGCAGATTATTGAATGTAATAATTGCATGATTAAATCTTGAGTCTGTTCCCCAAGCTGTTATAGTTTTTTACACTGGAAATGGACAGGCTCCTGCACGTTTTGCTTATTTGTATGTCCAGTCTCAGAATGTCGGGGAATTCAGATGTCAGACGAAGACCATAACATATCGGTCATAAGCCGAGAACAGAATTATCACGGACCTGTTGGAGTCTAGAATCATCAAGTGAAACAGCACAAGAAAACCAGAAGTGATATGAGAAAAATTTTTTTTACGATATGAATGGTGCTCACAATTTCAATTCTGGCTTTCAAAAGGCAATTGGACAGCTATTTAAAGAGAAAACAAATTCCATGGCTTCCAGGAAAAGGCAATGGAAAGGGATTAGCTTAGTTGCTTTTAAGGGTGATTGCATGGACACAATGAGCCAAATAGCCTCCTTTTGTGCTACAATCATTCAATAATTCTATGAGCTGTGTTTAATAGAGCGTGGTAGTTCCTCACTAAAACATCAATAGATGGAGCAAAATCATAAGTTTGATCGTTGCAAATTGAGTTGAGGTGAGATTTCTGTCCCATAGAAACCAAAAGTCCTGCCTCAGGAAGCTGCCAGTGAATTAGCAAAAGCAGTTAATTAGTACCGACAATGTCATACAATCATCGAAACAACTGTATGATGATATCAACAAATTCCATCCCACCATCAGACTCACCATGGACTATTCTCCAGAATCAGTTGCATTCTTGGACACACGCATCTCCATCAAGGACGGTCACCTCAGCACCTCTGTACCGCAAACCGACAGACAACCTCACAATGCTCCACTTCTCCAGCTTCCACCCTAGACACGTTAAAGAAGCCATTCCCTATGGACAAGCCCTCCGTATACACAGAATTTGCTCAGATGAGGTGGATAGTGACAGATACCTCCAGACACTGAAGGATGCCCTCGTGAGAACAGGATACGGCGCTCGACTCATCGATCGACAGTTCCAACGTGCCACAACGATAAACCACACTGATCTCCTCAGAAGACGAACACGGGACACGGTGGACAGAGTACCCTTTGTTGTCCAGTACTTCCCCGGAGCGGAGAAGCTACGACATCTTCTCCGGAGTCTTCAACATATCACTGATGACGATGAACATCTCGCTAGGGCCATCCCCACCCCCCCACTTCTTGCTTTCAGACAACCGCACAACCTCAAACAGATCATTGTTCGCAGCAAACTACCCAACCTTCAGGAGAACAGTGACCACAATACCACACAACCCTGCCACAGCAACCTCCGCAAGACATGCCGGATCATAGACATGGACGACATCATCAAACGTGAGGATACCATTCACCAGGTGCACGGTACATACTCTTGCAACTCGGCCAACGTTGTCTACCTAATACGTTGCAAGAAAGGATGTCCCGAAGCATGGTATATTGGGGAGACCATGCAGACACTACGACAGCGGATGAATGAGCATCGCTCAGCAATCACCAGGCAAAACAGTTCCCTTCCTGTGGGCGAACACTTCAGCAGTCATGGGCATTCGGCCTCCGACCTGCGGGTAAATGTTCTTCAAGGGGGCTTTCGTGATACACGACAGCGCAGAGTCGCTGAGCAGAGACTGATAGCCAAGCTCCGCACACATGAGGACGGTCTTAACAGGGATCTTGGCTTCATGACACACTATCTGTAACCCCCGTAACTTGCCTGGGTTAGCAAAAAACCTCACTTACTGTGCTGTCTGGAGAAAATACACAACTCTCTAACAATGCTCAGGATCCCCTTCACACACATTGTTAGCCACTTTAACACTTGAATAGCAGGTTAGATGTAAGGATTCGCATTCTAATCAGCAATCTCTGACTGTCTGTGCTGATGTGTGCTATTGCAGACCAGAACACTGCACTTGCCTGATGAAGACACGGGAGTGTTGAAAGCTCGCTTTTTTACTATCAAATAAATCGGTTGGATTAATAATTGGTGTTGCTAAATTCTTACTGAATTCAATGCATTGCCATAGACAGTACTGCAGTCAAGATAAGATGAGGTCACCTTTGTATCCAGCCCCACAAATGACACCAGGGTCTCACCAAGTGCCATTCAGGCAGACAAGAGGCCAATGGTGGTTTGGAAGGAGGGGCCCTACTTCCTACCAGCTAGTACAATCAAACCTGCCAGGTTGGATGCTTGGTGTGAACCTCTCCCACAGCCGGATAAATCCAAGCAATGCTGGAACAAGGCCCTTATGTGGAAAATAATTGTTCACTTAATGAATGGCTTTGCCTGGCTACTTTTGGATGGGCTGCCCAATGATCTCCTTGCTGGTATAATTATATAGGAGCATGCAGATAGGCAGTTGACAGACCATCCACTGGATCTAACCTGCCTCCCTACCTTCAAACCCACCAGTGTTTAATTCTAAAAGGAGGCCATTCATCCAGTTGTATCTATGTCAATTCTTTTTTAAAGCTTTCAAATTAATCCCACACTTCTGCTCTTTCTCCATAACCATTTTTTCTGTCATATACTTATGCAATTCTCTTTTGAATATTACTGTTGCACCATTGTTTTATGCAATGCATTCCAGATCATCATAACTTGCTGTATAAAAATAACTCCTCATGGCATTTTTTTTTGCAAATCATCTTAAAAATCTGTTTTCCCTGGTGAATGTCCCTTTTACCACAGGATACATTTTCTCCTTATTTAGTCTGTCAAAACATCCCAAATCTTAACTGCTGTAAAGAGAACATGTCCATTCTCTCCGTGTAACTTTAGTCTTTTATCCTATGATAGCATTTTGATATATCTCCTTGCACTTCACCAATACTTCTGGAAGTGTAGCACCCAGAATAGAACATAGTATTCCAGCTGAGTCCTTAAGCAGTGTTTTATAAAGGTTAAATGGAACTTTTTGAATTTTGCACCCTGTTTCTCTGTTAACATGGCCAAGGACCTCACATGCATTTTTCCACACTACAAATTGTCCTGCCACTGTCAAATATTTATGTACATTCACCTTCATGGCCATAGATCTCTGCTGTTGCACCCACTTTAAAATTGTATCATTTAGTTTATATTGCTTCGCTCATTCTTCTTTCCAAAATCTATTGCAATCCATGAGGGCGATTCTCCCAGAAGTGCTGGATTGGTAGGGAAAACTGTTCTAAATCCCGACTATTTTGCCAGATCAGTTTCTCACCTGAATTTCCACACACTGTACAGTGCCTAGTTGTGAATATCATTAAACACCCAGGAGGGTGGGGCTATTCGTGTTGGAGTTTGACAGTTCTGAAACTGCACATGCTCAGTGATCCCAATCTATCGCATTCCTCATTTGCTGGCCAGCTCGATTGTTGGTAAAATCATCCAGAACCCCACTCAGTGTTGCCCATCCTAGCAGTGTCAGTTCAACAGCCCCCACCCCCCCACCACCACCGCTGACCCTTTGCGCAGACCACCTTCCCCATCCAGCCCGTCCCAACTGCTGCTTTCTCTCCATCCCAATCCAATCATCAAGCAGAGTGACAGCTGGACACCCCCCCACCCCCATCGATTGCCTCTAGGTCTCACCCACAATAAATCCTGTCCCTTAGCACTGCTGCCCCATGGACAATGCCAAGGTGTCCCCAGGTTATGGGTACTTTGTCCCTCAGGCAGTGCCAGAGGCACATGGGACACCAACTCCAGCCACCAGACTATCCAGAAAAGCCCCCGATTATCCCCTTTCTTTCTGGCAACATCTCCTCCTAGTTTCCCATACGTGGGGAGCTAGTCTGAACCCCGCCAGAGTGAAGCACTCCTGGTGGGGTGGGAGCTTCAATTGGGACTGGAAAGTTTCCGACAATGAACGGTTAGGCATCTATGTTTCAAAAAGATTCAAATTACTTATCCGTTTCCCACCATTGTTCAGTGTGGTCTAACCAGTGACTGTTTGCCAGCTCTGGGAGATGCACATGCAGTCCAGGCACTTGCGCAAATCCCACTTCAATACCAGCGAGATTCATCTCCCACCTCAACCTGCCAAAAAAGTTGCAAGTTGCAGTGGGAGAATCATGGTTATTCTGTATTAAATTTCATCTGTCGTGCATATGTCATTCACATCAGATTGTCTACTTCTCCCTGAAATCTCTTGTTATCCTCATTTTGTACTATATTTGCAAGTTTTGTATTATCTCTAAAATCTGAAATTATGCCCCTTACAGCCAAGCCCAGGCCATTAATATACATCATATGGATCAGTGCTCCTAATATCAACTCCTGGTGAATACCACTATCCAACTCTATTCTGAAAAAAAACGTTCAGCACTATTTCCTGCTTCCCATTTCTCAGCCAATATCACATCCATGATACCATGTCCTTTAATTTTGCTTATAAATCTATCAAGTGGAACTTTATCAAGTGCTTCTTGAAAATCCATCTATACGATAGCAACCACACCATCCTTGTCAATGTTCCCATTTACTTCAACAAAGAACTCAAATCAATATGGTGACACAATAGTTAGCACTGCTGCCTCACAGTACCAAGGATCTGAGGTTGATTCCAGCCTTGAGTCTCTGTCTGTGAGGAGTTTGCACATTCTCCCCTTGTATGCATATGTCTCCTCCGGTTTGCTCCCACAGTCCAAAGATGTGCAGATTAGGCGGATTGGTCATGCCACATTGTCCCTTAGTGTTCCAAGATATAGTTTTGGGGGGGATTATTGGGGTAAATATGTAGGGGTACAGAGATAAGACCTGGATAAGATGCTCTGTGGGTGACTTGGTGCAGACTCAATGGATTGAATTGCTTCCTTCTGCACCTTTGGGATTCTGTGAACATAGTCATCCCGTGATTTTCCTTTACAAATCTGTGCAGACCTTCATTTACTAATCTATACATTTTCCAAATGTTAATTCATTTTGCCCAGATTTGTGGCATTCTCACCATAAATGTTAGAGTGCTTGGTGTGTGATTGTCAGATTTCTCCATTATCCCTTTTATAAACAGGAGTACACATTTATAATCCTCCAGACCACATACCACTCCACAAATCCAAGCTGGAATGTAAAATTGTAGCCAGAACTTATGCAATTTTAATCTTTTTATCACTTAGTAATCTAGGATGCATTCTATTTAGACCAAGTTAGCTTTCTATTTTGAAGACTGCCAACCTTTTAAGTACCTGTCGCTTTAATTTTATCCATTCAGTATCACTCCTGCCTCGGCTGTTTTACAATACTGACAGCATTCTCTTTAGTGAAGTCAGATGCATCTTACCCTTTGTACCTGTGCAAAGACCTCCTCTTGCAGTAATATCTCCTTTTGGTCCCTCAGCCCCAATTTTTTCTTCACGATCTTTTCATTGTTTTATTTAAAAAAGGGAGTTTCCTTTTATGTTTGTTACAAATCTCTTTTTGCCCCAATTATTCCTTTTTTAGATCTCCTCTGTTTTTTACACTCAGCAATGGTTCTTTACCATGATATTAAGCCTTTAGTTGTACAGGAAGAAAAAAATGTTCAAGCTAACCGTATCAGTTTATTTTAAATAAATTGTTACATGTTATTTTTAGGGATACTGATGAGCTGTAGCTCAGAAGTTTTTTTTTGCCGTATTGACAATGATGGGGGAGAAAGGCTTAGGATGATTGATAAATAAAAATAGAAAGTAGCCAATTAGAGAGAAATTGACAAAGAGCCCAATATAAATGACAGAGTTGATAGTTAAAATGTAGGTGGCATGTTTTGTGTTCACGTCTGACATAATTCTATTATGCAAGTATATTGTTATTTTGGAAAGGATTTAAATTTGGTTTTGAGTGCAGCAGCATCTATTGTCTTGATTTATTATATAATTCACTGTACAACATAAGCAATTGATGGACCATTACTAGAAGCTTACCGAGCCTTTACTTTCACTTGATTAAAAGGGCATTTTTGAGTGAAGTATGTTATAAAAAGTCAATTATCAGAAACATTAGTTCCTTGTGATAGAATGTTGATAGTCAATTCATATGCTGATACGCCTCATTCATAAATATATGGACAAAGACTTACATAATTCTTATGACAATGTTTGCTCAGAGAAATAACTAAAAATATAACCACTTATCAAAAATGAAAAGGAAGCACCCCATCTTTCAGGCAATGAAACTGTCTAATATTTATCTGTATTCCTTTTATTAGTGATACAAACTTAGCTACTTCAAAGAATATGTTATAACTGCTGCTACATACTAATACATTTCATTTAAATCTTAATGTCAAAATATTGAACAAATCTCCATTAGGAAGTATGTTTGAAAATAAAAATGCAATTGTGATAAACAATCAGACATTATTTTGCTGCAGGTTTGATTGGAGCTTCCTCTTTTCCTGAAATTTTCTATCACTGATGTCTGGCTGGAACACAACAAAAAAATTGAATAATTATTAATGAAAGCAATTCAGTTGATATTTTTAGGAACTTAAATAAACAGTAAATGACATAACAAAACACATTGCAACATTTTTATTCCATATTACTTGAATTAGTTGATATTGTTAAGAAGATAAATTTCTACAATGTTAACACCAAGAGGTGAATGATTGACCATGCGTAGTAGGGATGTGGTTACTCAGCAGAGATTGCAAACTCAGAAGACATCATCAGCAGGTTCCCTGTGCAGAAACCAACTTGATTGGAAGTCTTGACTTCCACACAGAGAAGGCCACAGCTCCCAGTAGGGAAAAAACACCAAAACCTGAGAAACATAGAGTACTGGTCTGAATTAGTCTTGTATACTTCAGACTAAGACACCAGTTCTGATCAGTACCCTCATTTCCCAGTTTTTACTGTGTTTCTTTTTTCAAATTGAGGTAGTTCTACAGTCCAGAGTTGGGGGAGTCTGATGTTGGGTTTGTGAGAAGTTGATTCTTATGAGGGAGGGGTTGGAGATTAGAGGAAGGGGCAGCTTCCAGAATGAAATTGGAAGTCTGAAATCTGGTGAAAGGGAGGTAAGTGGAAATAATGGCCTCAGTTTAGTTGTTGGGTTTCTCGAGGCCTGGGAATTCTGGTCAACCAGAGTTAAATAGTAAGCAAAAATAGGCATGTAACCTCATTATTAGGGTGATTAGAGTGATTAGGGAGTGGAATGCCCTGCCTGCAGCTGTTGTAGATGCGCCAAGTTTGGTGGCGTTTAAGAGGTTAATTGCTAAGTATATGGAAGAGAAGGGAATGGTTTAGTTTGGAGGGGCATTGCTTTTTATTTTGGTCGGCACAACATCGAAGGCCGAAGGGCCTGTTCTGTGCTGTAATGTTCTATGTTCTATTATAATATTCAACGTGTCTACTCATCTGCGGATAGGTTGGCAGCCTGCTTCCTTCCTCACACTCCATCCCATTCCCTTTACTTGAAGTGGGTGGTTTGGATCAGGATTTAAACTTTTATCATCATAATTCCCCCCCCGCCCCCGCTAACCCAAACCTGCCCATTTTTGTGGGGATTAAAAATTCTCTTGTTTCTGAATCATAGTAAATTTTATAAATGATACTTACTATATAAGCTTGAGGACTATTCACCCTCTGGTATAAATATTGATATTTGGGGATCTCAAAATCAATTATTATGTCTTCATCATTTACTATCTGAAATGAAAAAGTAAATTTTATAAAATTACCATTTCCAGGAATTGAACTATTTAAAGTCCTTCAGGTGAAGTGGCAGATGGTGACCAGAGTCTGTGAAACTGAACCCAACATGGTTACTATGCTTTCAGGAGAGGATGTAGAGATGCCGGCGTTGGACTGGGGTAAACTCAGTAAAGTTTTACAACATCAGTTTTAAATCCAACCAATTTATTTGATAGTAAATTTGCGAGCTTTTGACACTCTGTGTCTTTGTCAGGCAAATGCAGTGTTCTGGTCTGCAATAGCACCTATTGCAGACCAGAACACTGCATTTGCCTGACAAAGACACAGAGTGTCAAAAGCTCGCAAATTTACTATCAAATAAATTGGTTGGATTTAAAATTGGTGTTGTAAAACTTTCAGGAGAGGAGGCCAGAGAGAATCCATATCCCCAGAGCATTGCCTTGGGGCTCTGGATTAGTGACATTACCACTAAGCCACCATCTCCCAATTAAAACATACTTATGTATATACATATGATACATTTATTCGCATAAGCATAACTATTCGGCGTTCAATGAAGAGGCTCTTCATTTCAAACTTACCCCAGATTTACAAAGTGAGTATTCTGTATACATTATCTCTCAAAATATGCATATCTTTATTCCAAACAAATTAACAGTTGTTCACATCTTGTGCACAAAATGGCTGTCATGTTCATCTAAGTAATGGTAACTATGTTTTAAAATAATTAATGATATGCTAAGTGCCTTGAATGTTTCTGTGACATGAAAAGGTGCTCTACAAATGCATTCTTCTTTTGCTTCTCTATTTAATTGATAGTCTTGTGTATATCATGCATCACAGGCTGTCACACCTGGGGTGCAACATCCATCACACTTTAACCATGTATGTGGTGTCACTTTAATTGGTTTAAATAATCTGTTTAATTAGCCATGCTGATTGGTTCAAATATCCACTGGTTACGATTCAGGTAGGAAAAGCTGTGAGATAGAAAGAGACAAGACAGTGAGCAAAATCAATCAATCAAAGAATAGCAGCCTGCTCAACTCCAACTAAATTAATTGCTTTCAACCTACAATTTTCCTTCCTCACTTAGGTCAGTACATACAGATAAAACTAATATTCATAGCATGATAAAAAAACATGCACAATTATGTTAAAACGATTCCCATAAAGTTTGTAATTTAATGCTGTAATTAAGAGAAATTTAATTTCTCTTAACAAAAAAGACCTGGCCCTTCATTGTGATTTGGAGCTGTAATGGCTGCCTCAGCTGCAAAGCTTGAAAAGCAATAAGGGTGAAATGTTATGGCCTTGATTTGATTTGATTTATTATTGTCATATATATTAGTATACAGAAAAAGTATTATTTATTGCGTGTTATACAAAGCATTCCGTACAAAAGGAGAAGGTGCAGAATATAGTGTTATAGCCATAGCTGCTGTTGTTCGTCCATCGTCAACAATGAGGACTTCAACACCATTAGTCATTTTGAGGTTGGTTGAGGTGCGTTCAAAGATGACCAGTTCACGCACAGAATGTCCTGGCACATATTGGACAGACTTGTATAGACACTGTAGTGTTATGCTGGTGGCTCTGGACACACGCAGCTTGCATTTAAGTTGTAAGAACATAAGGAGCAGGAATAGGCCATCCAGCCCCTCGAGCCTGCCCCGCCATTCGATAAGATCATGGCTGATCTACAGTGGTTCAGTACCACTTTTCCACTTTCTCCCCGTAACCCTTAATTCCCTTGTCAATCAAAAACCTATCCACTCTTGACTTGAATAAATTCAGTGAGGAAGCCTCCACCACCTCATCAGGCAGAGAATTCCAAAGATTCACCACCCTTTGCGTGAAGAAACTCCTCCACAATGTGCTTCAGCAATGCACCTTCTTTCTTGAGCTTGACAGCCTTTGTGGATGAGGCAGCGCCAGGTAGGGCAGTTTTGTGCGAGCGTTTCCCAGGTGGTCGTGTCAATGTCAAGCGACTTCAGAGAGACTTCAAAGACACACAAAGAGTGTGTCTTTGAAACATTTCTTCTGCCCTCTACGCGAGTGTCTTCCAGCAGACAGTTCCCTAAAAAGGAGCTGTTTGGGTATGCGCTCAACTGGCGTACTGATGACATGACCTGCCCACCAGTTCTGTGCTCTCATTAGCAATATGTGGACTGATGGTAGACTTGCTCTAGAGAAAACTTCAGTGTCTGGTATTTTGTCTTGCCATTGGATGCGTAATATTCTGTAAAGACAGGTCATATGGAAATGATTGAGCTGTTTTGCATGCCTTTGATACACAATCCACATTTCACAGGCATGCAGGAGGGTAGTGAGTGCTGCGGCGTTGTAGATTTTTAGTTTTGTTGCTGTGCTGATTCGTTGACGTTCCCATACAGTGGAGCACAGTCTACCGAAAGCAGAACTTGCCTTTGCTATTCTGCAGTTATAGCCATAGCTAGGGTGTAGAAAAGAATCAACTTAATATATGGTAGTTCCATTTAAAAGTCTGATGGAAAAGAGTTACAGCAGAGTTTTAAAAGCATAGAACGAGAATAAAAGACAGAATTAGAGGGTATGCTGGGCATCGATTGTGAGGGAGGAAGAATGGGCATTTAGTAGGCAGGATGGTTAAGTGCCTAAACCCCACCTACCCAACCTCACCCGGTTTATCGCCTCCACCAGAATTAAGGATAGGAAGACTGATCAGACAATCTGCTCCACCATCAATTGAGGCCCCTAAGTGCGCAATTAAAGACCACGGAAGAGTTTCTGTTGCCACTTCCTGATTTCTATGTTTAACTACATTTTTGCAATTATTGAAAGTCGCTGTCTGATTTACTCTTACATAATGGTAGGCATTGATAGCCACATCATTATTCTGAACTCAAAATCTAGCTGAATTTGTAGTCAGTTATGTCATATGTTGCTTTGTGTTTGCTGTATTACAAGAATAATCAAACTGTTGATGTATTTAGGCTTCTGCAGGACCACAATATGTATCGAAAGCAATTCTACAGGCCCTCCTGGACTACCTTATAATTTATCAATAAAAAACTGTTGCCAGGAATTTCCTCAGGAGATTCTCCAATCAGTCATGCTAGTCACTGTAACTTCAACAGAAAAAAACGTAAATATACTTTCTGCCAGCAGTCTGACATACAAACAGGCGAATCCTGAGGAAATTCATCTCATTTGCCCCTCTTCTATTCACTCCCCTCCCTTTATCATATTCTTACCATCAACAAAATGTCATATACTGCTTCACTTCTGAGAGAATGGGATGAGTTTGGTGGCATAGTGTGTGTGATTTACAATTGGGTTATGATTATGATTGTTGATTACCTGGATATCACAACAAGAATTAGACTAACCCATGGACAGCTTAGAGTGAATAGAGTATAGGGGGGCAAATCCTGAGATATGATAACTGTGCTTGCAAGTGAATTTGCAAAGATGGTTGTGATGGGTCTCCCACTGTTAGTGATATGGGGTTACTCGTATGCTGCCACTGCCGGGATCATTGTTCCTTCGATTACCATTAATCTCAGTACTGTTTATCATAATTATTCTGCATGATATATTTTATTTACACCCTGAGAAAAGTTTTGACATTAAAGACTTATAATTAAACTTGAGTACAGAGGATTCAGGTAAAACATGGGATTCAATGAAGTTCTCTTGAATTAGCAGAGAATAATCATAAGATATATAATGTCAGGCTGATGAAGATGTCGAATGTCATCCTGCTCGCACAATATTGTTTCTAATCTATATTAATCACCTAGAAATTAAATAATGAGTGCAATATAGAAGATGCAGCAAAAGATTTGGAGATGGATTTAGGTAGGTTATTCAGTTGCCACTTGCTCTGCTAATCCATTCATTCTTACTCAGCGTGTTATCTTCAGTTTAAGAAATTTAATACATAATTAACCTGTTTATTCTTTTCTCCATAAACCTCTCATTTAGAATTATTTATATTAGCTCTGATTTTGCAGTTAGTAAGGATGCTTGCTGCTGGCCACAAAAAAAGCTGTCCACAAAGATTTAGTGATCTCTGTGATGGAAATTCTGCTTTCCCAATGGTGTCAAAACGAGGGGAATGACCTGTGTCAGTGGCAAATAGGTAATTAATTGAACTGAAGTATTCACACACAGCAAACCAGAGAGTTAAAAGCACTTAAATCCTGCACTTTCAATTTAAATTTGAAGATCATGAAGTAAATATATGATAATAAAGAGGTGAAAGTGTAAATGAAGATAAAGGGATTTGTAAGAAAATAATCTTAATATTTTTATTTGATTTGAATATTTTATCAGGCAAAATACCCAATTCAAAACCACCTGCGAAGCCTTCATCTCCTCCTCCCCAGCGGGAATTCTGCTGGGTGGGATTTGGTGCAAGTCCTGACACGCATTGACTTGATGCCTTGGACTCCAAGGGGGTGCTTTTCTTGAATGTGTACTGTGAAACCGTTCACGTAACCTTACTATGCATATTCCCCGGACAGCTGGAAGCCTCCAAAATCACAGCAGCACTTCACTCTAGAGAAGAGATTTCCCTTGCTCTCTCTCAGAAGGCCCGGGTGTGAGTGGACCTCTTTGAAGTACTTTGACTAACTGGAGGAGCAGAGTTTTATGGTCTCGCTTGTCTCAAAACTATAAAATCCCACTTGTACCCAAGGGAACTTTCCATTGCCTGCCCCTCGCCTGATCCAATTCCCATGCCAGGCACAGCGATAAAATTCTAGCACCGATGTCAGTTTCATAGGTGAATTTGATTTTTTTTTTGCCTGAATAGTCAGCCGGTACACCCTGGCCACTTTGAACTGCTCTGATTGAAAACCACAGACAGGAAAAGAAATACTTTGTAATGATCTGGATTTTGTTGTGATAAAGCTGTCAGCGATTGCAAATCTAGAAAGCCTGCCACGCTGTGACATAGCTTGTCACAGCCGGGGTGTCTTTACCACAGTGACACATCCAGTGCGGTGGGGGAATGGTGCCCTCCTCTTCTATAGCTGAAAGCCACTCTAGTGTAGTTTTGCAATTTATAGAATCATAGAATCCCTACAGTGCAAAAGGAGGCTATTTGGCCCATCGAATCTGCACCGATAACAAACCTACCCAGGTCCTATCCCCATAATCCCACATATTTAACCTGCTCATCCCTCTAACACAGAATTTAGCATGGCCAATCAACTTAACCTGCACATTTTTGGATGAAATTTCTAGCATGAATATTTGCAGACTCACTATGGAAGAAAAACAGTCAGCCAAGGTTTTCAGATCAAAGAGCAAGATTGTTTATACATATTATGATTAGGAAGGAGGAAATGACAGCTTTTGGTTTTTGTTTAATAGCCTTGACTTATCAATCAGAACAAGCCCGTTTATAAATATTGCAGTTAAGAACAAAAACAAGCACTTGAGATACATTCAATTATGAAAGGAAATAAAAACAAACATAGCTCCTGCCAGCTATGTAATGGGCTCAAGCTGTCAATCAAGAGATTAGTTAAAGGTACTGAAGCTTGAATTGGAACGTAAATAAAGCATTCGAAGGAATGCTTAGAGATTTGAGAAAAAAGGCAGCATTAAAAGAACAAGGCTCAGTGAGCAGGTTTGCAGAGAAGAGGGACTTCTGGAGGCTTAGTGAATTGTATCAACAATGAACTATTTAATCTGCTCAGTAACTCACCTCAATAGGGAACAAATGATATCAGAAAGGATGTTAAGTTCAAATCTGAGAAATTGCTGGCCTGGACTGAGTTAGTTAACCTCAGCTCAAGTAGAGATAAAAATTGTAGGACTTAAAGGCCATGGGAGTTCAACCTCTCTCCTGACCTAAGTCTAGCAGAAGATCAGCTATCTACCAGAAAAAAGACAGAGAAACAACTGAGCATGATTGAATCTATAATTTTCCTGCAGGTCCCATCAGACTCCTGCTCTAGTCATAGCAAGAGGAGTTTGAATCCTCACAGAATTTGACTTAAATTGACTAACAGCGGTGAAGTAGGTTGGGGAAAACTATTTTTCAGGTTTGTGCAAATTACTGATTTTAATGACCAGTGCCAGAAAATGCATGTATGAGGATGTTAGACAAGAAATATTGTAAGCTTGGCTGAGGACACCTCCTATGATTAACTGACCAGTAAACAATTCATTTTCTTGAGTTTCTCATAATGAGAACTTGAGAGTGATACCATCAAGTTAGCTGTTAACAATTAACAAGTTAACAGTCCAACACCTTAGTGGCTACAATAGAGGAAAGGTCAAATGAACTTGGCATTTGTAAAGAGTAATAACAATGAAATAAAGACTGGGTCTTACCTCGAGATAAGCATCCATACTTACTGCATTCCTTTTTCCTCCAGGCAGCCAACCATGAGACCAGTGCTGAGAGATACAAACATGAACAGTAAAAACCATTGCTATCAGGAAATGGATGGAAACTATTTTAGTAACTTCCATTGAAGTGACAAGGAAAAGGCTCCAGGAAAAGTAGAAATACTTCTATAAAATGGAAAAAAAGAACAGAAATTAGCTGCCAAGAAAATATACAAACAGATCTATTCCTTATTTTGTGCCAGAAGATTAACATTGCTAGGTGTGATGAGGAGGTAATTACTTGGCAAGAGGACTCTTCACTCAGAGCTCTTTATTCTCTTTATCGAAAAATAAAATTTTCAGTTGTGGCACTTCAATATATAGCAGAACACTATCACTAATTGACAACAAAGGGATTTAATTTTTTTCAAAACTAAATCTTTAACCACTAGATAATCCAGTAAGAATATTAAGATGAAAACATATGTTCTTTTAAAGAAAAAGTCCCTTGGTGTATAGAAATGTGCTTTAAATGAAAGCACTTAACTGGACTTTAAAGCTTAAAATTCACTTAACCACCTGGCTAGGCAGTTGCTGGAATTTTATTCAATCTTTACAACATCACCAGTTATTCTTATCTGGCAACTTTGACCTTTATTATAGCACAACATTATCCAAAGCGGTCCAAATATAGAGATGTAAGATTCTTGTCAATCTGATCTCTTCAAATTTACTATCTTTCTAATATGCATGTTTTACACCAGGAGTTTCCAGACTGTAGTATATGTATATCCATGGGCATATGTGTGATATCTCGGAGGAGGTGGTATGCGGGAGAAACTGTAATGGTGGTAGATTCTCTTGCTTGTGCACTGCACTCCTGATCCTGCCCTTTCTTGTGCACTCCCTTGAATAAATTCTAGACTCTAATCTACATTGCTGCATCCTCTTCAGCATCTAAAGAATTTTGTCTCCTTAAAGTTCCTGAATTGAATAATAAGTCTCATTTCAAAATGTAAAGAATTCTAAATTTGATATACAGTTCATTGTGTGTGGAAGGTCATTCTTTTAATCTGTAACTGCTTTTATAGAATGTCTGGTTTTTATGTTAAAATCACTTTGTTTATCAATCCATTGTCTCCAGGGCTTACCTGAAAAAAAGTAATTGTACCATGACCTACATCAAAAGACAGGACAAATTGATGCAAGCAAAAATCCACAAATAACCACACATGCAGACTATCTGCTTGAAATTTTGGCATCAGCAAAGCATCCACTGTCAAAAAGACTAGCAAGGAAAAATACAAATTTTCCAACATCATAAAACCCAATATATTCCTTTCTTTCCAGTTCCAAAGAAGAGCATACTGGAATCAAAGCATTAACTCTGTTTCTCTCTCCACAGATGCTACCAGACCTGTTCATTTTTTTTTTGTTTTTACTTCACAGTTCATTGGGTTGGGAATATTCTAATGTGTACCAAATTAAGGTGGCATTCCATTTTCTAGAAAACTACTTACTTATAAACACAACTATTAACCATCTGTAAAGTTGGTTATGTTGGTAAACATTGTCAAACTGCACCTAGTGCCAAAAATTTAAAATCAGTAGCATGCCTGTAAACATGTGAGGAATATTATTAAGTGAAGTGATCTGCAGGGTGAGGAGTACTGATCCAAGTCAATAATGACTCCATTTCACTGGCCAAGCTTCCATCAAATCACATTTGGTAATGAATATTTCACAGAAATTCTACCTACAGTCATCTGGAGTTGTGGGTAGAGGAAACTGAACTCTGAAAATAATATTAAACTAGTCAAAGAATCCTACAGTGCAGAAGGAGCATCTGGAAAAAACCTATGCAGACACAGCAAGAATGTGCAAACTACATAGTAATCCAAACCAGGAATCAACCCTGAGTCCCTGGTCCTTTGAGGCAGCAATGCTAACCATAGTGCCACCTGTCATGTGCAAATCACTGCACACCTAGGCTAGAGAAAAAAGTGATAAAGAACAACAATGAGAAGTGGATCGAGGGAAGAAGATACAGCTCTTATGATAACTGAGAAGGTTTTTGGTGAAAATCTGTACCAATGAGAATGTTAGATATGAAATTGTCCTAGTGATATTTGATCAGTAAGTATTGCCAATGTCAAAAGGCTTGTATAGTTGTTGGCTAATACCATAAAATGCCCAGCCATGCCTCGACCTTCCAAGGCTTCTATGGCTTCCGAGCCTCCTGGTTTGGCCTTCACGTTGGGTCTCTGCTAGTGCAGGCCAATGCTGATACGTGTCCGTGTGATAGCCTGCCAGAGAGGTGGGAATATTCCGAAAGAGATGATTGTATGTCAAACTCATTAATGAAATTGAAATCCAGTCAATCTCATGCTAATCCTGTAAATGCCAATAGAAAGAGATTGGGACAATTGCAAACCGTTTGGAGCCAGGCACGGAAATGATTTTAGGCCCATATGCTATTTTCTGGGGTCAGCACAATGTGCGCGAGATGTGAAGCCAGTCAGAGAATCACCTCCATTATTTCTTTAATAGGAAATAGAAGCAGCTGGATGTGTAACTCTTCTACAGTTTTTTTTTGTAGTATCTGAGCATAGGAACAGGAGTTGGTAATTTAACCCCTCAAGCCTGTTCCGCTATTCAATGAAATCATGGCTGATGTGTGGTCTAATTTCATATACCTGCTTTTGTCCCATATCCATTAATTTTTTTGGCTAACAAAAGTTACCAAATGCAGATTTAAAATTTACAGTTGATCAAGCATTAATTTGTATTTGCAGCAGAGAGTTCCTCTCCTCCTGCTCACAAGGTTACAGAAATATTAAGTGTGTGAGGTCTGTAGGTGTTCCAGAAATTGAACTGTGTGACGAAAACTATAAAACGTGAAGGTGGGAAAGCTTGTACAGAATCGGCAGAAATAACAGAGGCACTTAATGAATACTTCGGTATTCAGAGTGGAAAAACATCTGGGTGGTTGTACTGCAGGCTTGATTAGCAGACTAAAAAGATTGAGTATGTGGACATTAAGAAAGAGGATGTATTGGAAGTTTTGAATAGCATCAAGATAAGTAAATCGCTGGGACCAGATGGGATGTACCCCAGGTTACTGTGGGAGGCATCGGAAAAGTTTGCAGAATCTTTGGCGATGATTTTTGTGTCGTCATTGGAGACGGGAGAGGTTCCGGACGATTGGAGGATTGCAAATGTGGTTTTTATGTTCAAGGAAGGTAATAGGGATAGCTCAGGAAATTACAGACTGGTGAGCCTAACCTCAGTAGTTGGTAAGTTGATGGGGAAGATTCTGAGGATCAGGATTTATGAAAGTTTACAGAAATTCAGTATGTTCAACAGTAGTCAGCACAGCTTTGTCAAAGGCAGATTGTGCTTTACAAGCCTGGTTGTGTTCTTTAAAACATGATTAAATACATTGATGAAGGAAGAACGGTAGATGTGATTTATATGGATTTCAGCAAGGCATTCAATAAGGTCTCCCATGCAAGACATCTTGAGAAAGTGAGAGGGCATGGGATCCAAGGCACTATTGCCTTGTGAATCCAGAACTGGCTTGCCCGCAGAAGGCAGAGAGTAGTTGTAGATGGGTCTTTTTCTGCATGGAAGTCGGTCATCAGTGGAGTGCCCCAGGAATCTGTTCTGGGACCCTTGCTGTTTATAATTTTTATAAATGACCTGGATGAGAAAGTAGAGAGATGGATTGGTAAGTTTGCTGATGATACAAAGGTTGGCGGTGTGGATAGTTTAGAGGTATGTCAGAAGTGGCAGTGTGACAAAGATAGGATGCAAGGCTGGGCAGAGAAGTGGCAGATGGAGTTCAAACTGGATAAATGTGTAGTGTCCATTTTGGCAGGTCAAACGGGATGAAGGGGGATAATATCAAGAGTAAGATTCTTAACAGTGTAGAGGATCAGAAGGACCTTGGGGTCGGGGTCCATAGGACTATTAACTCGGCCTGGCAGGTAGAGGATGAGGTTAAGAAGGCATATGGTATACTGGCCTTTATCAATCAAGGGATTGAGGTTAGGAGTTAGGAGATAATGCTGTAGCTTTATAAGCCCCTGATCAGACCCCTCTTGGAGTACTGTGCTTAGCCCTGGGGTCACCTCGTTACAGGAGGGATGTGGAAGCTGTTGAAAGGGTGCAGAGGAGATTTACAAGGATGTTGTCTAGATTGGTTGGCATACCTTATGAGGCTAGGTTGAGGGAATTTGTTTTCTTTTCTCCTTAGAGAGACAAAGGATGAGAGGTGACCTGATTGAAGTGTATGAGATGTTGAGAGGTATAGATTGGATGGATTCTCAGAGGCTTTTTCCCAGGGCTGAAATGGTTGTTACAAGAGGACACAGGTTTAAGGCGCTGGGGAGTAGGCACAGAGAAGATATCAGAGGTGAGTTTTTCATTCAGAGGGTAGTGGGTGAGTGAAATCTGCTGCTGTCAGTTTTGGTGGAGGCAAATTCGATATGGTCTTTTAGAAGACTTCTGGATGAGTACATGAGACTTCATAGAGTTGAGGGTTATGGGTAAACCTAGTAGGTAGGGATATCATCAGCGCAATTTGTGAGCCAAAGGGCCTGTTTGTGCTGTATTTTTTCTGTGTTCTAAAACATGTCTCTGTGGATTTCACCCACATAAGCAATGAGAATTTCAGCACCTTCCATTATCTACAATGAAAATTCCATCCACCAGACACTGACCTCCTTCCACTATGATCTCCAGTCATGGAATTGAACATATTTTTGAAAACATGGAGTGGGATTTTACAGCCATGTTCACCCCAAAACCATAAAATCTTGCCAAAGATCAATAGACCTTTCCATGATTCCTTGCCTGCTCTGATTCCTGTGGTGGGAGGGACAGGAAAATTTGAATCAGTGATGAAACTATATGTCAGGTTTGTGCTAGAACTTTTTACCTTCCACCCTCTTCCCTAACAATTTCAACTTTGTCTCCATCACCCTGATTCTTCCAACATCATTGTTCCTTCCCTCTATAGTTGGTGGAGACAGTGGTATAGTGATAATGTCACTGGACATAGCATCACTGCTTCACAGTAGCAGGATGCAGGTTCAATTTCTGGCTTGGGTCACTGTGTGGAGTTTATATGTTCTCCCCACATCTATGTGGGTTCTTCTGAGTGCTCCAGTTTCCTCCCACAGTTTGAAAGATTTTGTTAAGTGCATTGACCCAGACTGGTGCTGGATTGTGGTGACTAGGGGAACTTCACAGTAACTTCATTGTAGTGTTAATTTAAGCCTTACTTGTGACTAATAAATAAACTTAAAAAAAAAACCTGGACTACTATTCCAAAGCCCTAACTTTGGGGTAATGGATTCAAATTGCACCATGGCAGCTGGAGGAATTTAAAGTTGGTTCATAAATCTGAAAGATAGTAATGATAACCATGAAACTATTACTGGTTGTTGTTTAAAAAAATCTGGTTCACTATGCCTTTTAGAGGACACGCCAGGCCTACTCCAGACCCACAGCTAGACTTGTCTCTGAAATGGCATTATCAAGAGACTCAGACAACCAGGAATGGGTAGCAAATGTTGGCCTTGCCAACACATCTACATCTCATAAAAGAATAAAGAATTTCTGCCTATTATCCTGCATGCTGTTATCCTTCAGTTGCCAGGCAGGAAATGCCATCTCTCCTTCCTCAGCCTATATATGGCACTGGCCACATCAGCCTTAAGAATTTTTATTAGAAACTGTGAACCACTTTGCAAGAACATTGATTATCCTAAGTTCAAACTGAACTTGCTCCCATACGTAATTGACCTCCCCAGTGTGACTGTTCCTTTTGCCAGCCGAACTTGAGATGGACCCACGTGTGGTCAGGACTAATAGTGCTCTTTATGCCCCCACAGTTTTTTTCCTTGATTGACTAACCCTCCTTACATTGCCATCATACCCAGGATGCCAGTAGCTTCTCGTATCCCCACTCCTGCCCTCTATCCTCCCTTGGATCAGTCTTCCATTCCTTCAGGTCCCCAAATCCACTCCATGTAAAATTCAGCACATGACCACACAATCTCAGCTGAAATGCCTATAGTGAAGCAATGCCAAACTGTTGGAGGTCCGATCTTTTGCATGAGATGTTAAAGCTAAGTCTTGCCACCTATGTCAGGTTAATGTCAAAAATCACTATCCAATGTTTATCCTTCAATTAAGATCAGCAAAACAGAATTATTGGATCAGTTATCTCATTACTGTTTAGAATTCTTGCTGTCTGAAACTTGGTTGCTGCATTTTCTTATGCTACTACATTTCATTAACTGTGTGGGGTGCTATATTCATTTATTTTATATGGTTTGAATATTACTTTCTTAAACCGTAAGGTGGATGCTAAACATCACAACCATACAAATACATAGCCATGTATTAATCCTATTGTATTTCAATGAACAGTTCTGTAAAATGCTCTCCCAAGAGATTTTTTTTATATTATCATTTTCTTTTGTAGAAAAAAAACTAGAAGCAGGAATAAGCCATTTGGCCTTTTGAGCCTGCTCCACCATTCATTTTGATCATGGCTGATCGTCAAATTCAATATTCTGATTGCCTCCCTCCTCCCATATCCTTTGATCCCTTTGACCCTAAGACTTGCATCTAATTTCTTCTTGCAATTTGGCCTTTTAGCCTCAACTACTTTCTTTGGTAGTGAATTCCACTCATTCCTTTTATTTTTTTGCACTAAGACTACCCTCTAAATCTTGCATTTTGACTTTTTGCCAAATTGGGTTTTTAAAATGATAATACTGACATAGAGTGACTGATAACCTTGATACAATTTTTCAGGTTAGAAGATTATATTTTGTTATGGGTTGATATATAAGTTCATTGTTTATCAGAAATAAGACAGAATTCTTCAAAGGTGGATAAGTGTAAAAAAAGTACACCAATGGAAAGGGATTTAGATTATCATACTGAATTCTTCATCAGCTCATTCTGAACAAATATACCAAGTCCAATTGAATTAAACCCACCTTCAAAGAGAGTCTGTCAATAAAGGAGATGATTTCACCCTTCAAGTTGAGATCACTCATCAGTTAAAGTATTCTCATAGTATCAAATTCACTGACTGTCCCTCTATGCAATCCAAGCCAGTTGATGGAGGGAGTCACCAAGGATGTTTCATGATTGTCACGCTGAAGCACGTGACTGTGTCCCATCCAGCTTTCATTTCCAAATGAGTATTAAAAATTAGAATAGCCGATTTTATTTTTGGATCTATCTGTAGCACTTCCAGCAAGTCTTGCTGTCTTTCCAGAGGGATTCTAGCAGATTCAAATTGTGACAGCCGGCATTCTTTTAGAGGCTTTGTATGACATTGCAAAAGATTGATTCTCCACCTACCTCATACAAAAAGCCATGGGTACAGGAATGGGGCTGGTATCGGAAGGACCTCCCAGGCTATGTTGTCCAGCTAGCTAGACCCGTAAAGAAACCTTAATTCTTCTATGTGATGTTGAGCTTTTTTTATTTTGCTTCTGCCTACCCCATTATCTTTAGTGCCAAAGAAATAAAATGTTAAGAACACTGACACCAGGGAGCATGATTGTAACCAGTGAATCCAATTTAATCCCTTATCCTCCTGATGTTAAATGTTTCTTTTTTCTTGGCAGAAACTGGAAGAAGAAAACGTGAAGACCAATCTGTCATCTCTTTTTGATCTGTCCACACAGGGAGCCATCACTTCAGTTCCATTGGATTTTGTTAAAAATTCATGCTGTCAAAGTCACTTATTTCTGGATCTCACTTGAAAAATATTTGCCCGTCTACTTCGTATAAGATAGAAGAGGATCACATTAATTTTGTCAAATTTCTTCAGGTCTGATAGCTTTATGGCTTTTAAGGTAATATCTCTGGGTGGCACATACCTAATTCCGTTCTGTCAGATTCAATTGGACATCATTCATTGTGTGTATGTATGTTTTGAAGAGGCAGGTGGTGGATGCTATGCCCTGCCAGACATGCAGCTCAATTTCATTCTACTTTTTAAAACAAGGTCTGTATTGCTGCATATGTAAATCTGGATCTCTGCTTTAATGCAACACATTGGCTTCTAACTTCTGTCCCAAACGCTGTGATGTATGTGCACCATGTGATTCTGTTTTTTTTGTATGCGTAGACTGCGGCACACTGCACATGCATATCAGGACTATACAGAAATATGAAGCATGGACATGTGTATTAATTGTGCATATATTCAAACCTCTGACTTGGCTTTTTTTTATATTTGTTGGGATTGAAGTTCTCCGCTAAAGTGCCTCAATGAAAAGTGATGGGATAGTGCTGATTTTGCATACTTGTGAGTGTTTACATCTATTTATTTGCGCATTTTTTCTGCTTTGGCCGCAGTGAACAGCTCATGTGAGCACACAAGAGGATGGCCTCAACTGGGTTCATGTCACACTATCGGTAATTCCCACAACTTGCTTGGGCTTGCAAAATCTCACTAACTGTTCTAGCTGGAGACAATATACACCTCTTTAACCATTGCTTAACCCTCTCTCCACTCACATTGTCGGTACTTTTAAGACTTGATTACCTATAAAGACTCACATCCCAACCATTATCTTTTAAATTGAGTTTGTATCTTCATATGCCCTCTTTGTGAACAGAACTCCCACTCACCTAATGAAGGAGCAGTGCTGTGAAATCTTGTGCTACCAAATAAACCTGTTGGACTTTAACCTGGTGTTGTGAGACTTCTCACTGTGCAGTGAGCAGAGGCAGCAGACATTCTTTAGGTGAGTTAATTTTTTTTTGTAATTGTGTTTAAAATATACGTAATGCTCAGAAGCTTTTTTTTACAACTTTGGCTGACATCCTGCTGTTAATTACATTAAAATGTACTTTCACATTTAAAAAAGTGGGTTTGAAGTGTCTCCAGTAAGTTTTAGCTAAAGGATTTTGCTCTGTCCTTTAAATTTACCTCAATTTTAAGATTCTCCCTGATACAATATTGATCATTAGAACCCTCTTAAGTAGTGAGTTTGACATGAGGTGAATGAGTTCTGATTTACAGTGGGAAATGTGCAACTTGACTATTTCAAATGCTGTAGGAACGTGCAATCCTTAAGGTGACACGTGTAAGCGTCCTGTAAGCTGATGTGAACACTCTCTCTGATAAGTATTTCAGAATGCAGTGCAGGTTGAAAAAAAAATGTTACCCATAGAAAGGACATTTCCCTTTAAACTGGTGTTGCAATGCTAGATATCCCACTCCAAGCCAAACCAGGAATTTAAAAAGTATACACCATTTTGCAGGGTTTCTACTGGGCAGTGCAGATGCTGCAATTACCTGTACCTGCCAGCTAATACTGCTTCTGAGCTGCCAGATTATTGCACTCAAAGCTGGGAAACTGCAATAGTTTTATTTATTAGTCACAAGTAAAGCTTACATTAACACTGCAATGAAGCCATGTGGAATTCTCCTAGCCACCACAGTCTGGCACCTGTTCAGGTCAATGCACCTAACCAACACATCTTTCAGAATTTAGGAGGAAACTCAAGCATCTGGAGGAAACCCGGGGAGAACATGTAGACTCCACACTGACATTGAACCAAGCTGGGAATTGAACCTGGGTTTCTGGGACTGTGCTACTGTGCCACCCCTGGGCAGATATCCATTAGGAGAATGCAGCTCACAGAAAGCATTTTAATTAGGTCTAACCCTGGAAATAACTTAAGTATCATGTTGGAGAGATTGTGCAGGCAGAGAGGGCACTTCAACAGGTCAACTATTCAAAAGTTAAAATCTGGCTTTCTCTCAGCTGAATCTGTTAGATATTTATGGAACACACAATTAAAGCTATGTGAAGAGTACAATCAGTACACCATCACTTCTCGTATTCAAACACAACTTCTACTGAAAAAAATGTCCAATATCAATTATACCTGAAAAAAGCTATTGAAATATGTCCTCTGGATTCTCTTCAAATTTTGCAGAAAATTAGCAAATACTCATAGGAGTGAATGAAATATATTCAACAGTCAATCTAACTAAACAATGTTGATGCATCTTGGGAAAGGATGCAGACTTCACAGTCCAAACTCATCCAAAACATCTACTCTGTGGCAAAAATACCAAGTGTATGTCTAGGGAGAACCTGAGTCTTGCAAATAAATGTACTAAATGCATTAAAACACTCAGTGAATTGGCTCGCATTCTTTGAAAATAATTTGCAGTCAAACGAGGAGTGAGAAAAGAGGGGAGCTAGTGTACACTGCCTCACTTGATCATAAAATACATTGAATTGAATTCTTGTGGAGTATAGACATTTTTAATTTTTTAACTATTTTAAAATTTGTTTTGGCCAAAGATTTCAGTTTTTGAGTGAAAATTTACATTAAAACATTTGGACTTTTGGGAAAAGATGTCACAGTGCCACATTATTCACAAAGGAGAGAAGGATGTAGGAAGGAAGAGCAAGGAGGATACACGAAGGCAGTTCAGGGAGTTGGGGGTAGGCTGAAGAGCAGGGCCTGCAGGGTGGCAATCTCAGGACTGCTGCCAGGGCCAGGTAACAGTGGGGCCCAGAGAAATGAGATTCTACAGCTGAATGCGTGGCTGAAGGATTGGTATAGGGCAGCAGGTTTCATATTTGTGGAGAACTGGAAAGTATTTGTGAAAGAAGGGCACCTATATAGAAGGCACAGGGAACACTTAAATGGGAAGGGCGTGAATATCTTAGCTGGGATGTTAGCTGGAGTGTTTTGGCAGGGTTTAAACTAATATGGAGGGGGTGAGGGGATGAGACCAATAGCTTGGTAGGGAGCGAGATGGGAGATAGAATAAGCTCGGATGAGAGGAAATACACCAGGGAAAAGGATGTTCCAAGTGAGTTGGAGGTCTGGAGTGTATCTTTTCAATGCAAGGAGCGTAACAGGAAAAATGGATAACTTAGGGCCTTAATATGTTTATGTTTGCGAGGAACTTGGATGTAGTTGCTGTCTCAGAGACGTGGTTAAAGGAAGGGGAGCAGTGGCAGTTGAATATTCCTGGGTATGTGTTTCAGGCATGACAGAGGAGGGTCCAGAAGAGGTGGGAGAGCATCACAACAGTGCAGAGGGAGGACAATACAGAGGAGTTAGGAGTGGAGTTGAGGAATAGGAAGGGGGCGATTACTATGCTAGAGGTGTATTATAGGCCACCCAACAGCCCGTGGGCAGTGGAAGAAGGCATATGTAAAGACATTTTGGATAGGCGCAGAAAGACCAGAGTCGTTATAGTGGGAGATTTTAATCTTCCTAGGGTGGATTGGAAGATACCTAGAGCTGGGGGTTTGGATGGGGAGGAATTTGTGAAATGCATACTGGAAGGATCGTTGGAGCAGTATGTGGCTAGCCCAACTAGAGAGGGGCTGTATTGGATTTAGTTCTGAGTAATGAGCCAGGGCATATGGTTGATGTTGTAGTCGGGGAACATGTGGCTAACAGTGACCACAATTTTGTCTACTTTAGGATACAGATGGAAAAGGATGCTTGTTGTCCTAGGGGGAGGGTGCTGAATTGGGGGAAGGCTAACTACAGTTGGATTAGGCAGGAACTTATGGAAATTGATTGGGAATGGTTGTTCAAGGGTAAGTCCACACTAGGCTTGTGGGAATCTTTCAAGGGAATATTGAAAATGTTGCAAGGAAGATATGTGCCGGTTAAGACGAAAGATGGGAAAGTTAGGATTAGAGAGCCGTGGATTACTAGGGATATTGAGAACTTGGTTAGGAAGAAAAGAGAGGCATATGTTAGGTCAAAGCAGCTGGGAACGGAGAGAGCGTTGGAGAAATTTAGAAAGAGTAGGAGGGAGCTCAAACAGGGAGTTAGAAGGGCAAAAAGGGGGCATGAAATGGTCTTGGCAGATAGGATTAAGGAAAATCCAAAGGCTTTTTACTCCTATGTTAGGAATAAAAGGGTGGTTAGAGGAAATATCGGACCTCTTAGGTACAGAGGAGGGGAACTGTGCTTAGAGCCCGAGGGAATGGCGGAGATCCTGAATGAATACTTTGCGTCGGTATTCACGAAGGGGAGGGGCTTGTTGACAGCTCCTGTCTCTGAGGGAGCTGTGGACCAGTTGAGGGAAATATCCATACCGAGGGAGGAAGTGTTAGAGCTTCTAGGTAGCATTAAAACTGATAAATCTCCGGGGTCTGATGGCATTTATCCCAGGCTGCTTAGGGAGGTGCGAGGTGAAATTGCTGGGCCTCTGACGCAAACCTTTGTCTCTTCTTTGGACACAGGTGAGGTCCCAGAGGACTGGAGAATAGCTAATGTTGTACCATTGTTTAAAAAGGATAGTAGAGATAACCCTGGAAATTATAGGCCGATGAGTTTGATGCAGAGGGACCTGGGGGTGCAGGTGCACAAGTCTCTGAAGGTGGCAGAGCAGGTGGAGAAGGTTGTGAAGAAAGCATATGGTATGCTAGCCTTTATAGGAAGGGGTACAGAGTACAAGAGCTGGCCTTTAGTGTTGCAGTTGTATAAAACATTGGTTAGACCTCATTTGGAATACTGTGTCCAGTCCTGGTCGCTTTACTACCGGAAGGACATGGAGAATCTGGAGAGAGTGCAGAGGAGGTTTAACAGGATGCTGCCTGGTATGGAAGGTCTGAGTTACGAGGAGAGGTTAGGCAAATTGGGGCTGTTTTCCTTAGAAAGACGTGGACTTAGAGGAGATCTAATAGAGGTGTACAAGATTATGAGAGGTATAGATAAACAGGGTTAACTTGTTCCTAGCATGGACTCAAATAGCATGAGAGGTCACGGGTTTAGGGTGAAGAGGATAAGGTATAATTTGGATGCTAGAGGGAGTTTTTTCACACAGAGGGTAGTGGGGGTATAGAACGTGTTGCCAAGTAAAGTGGTGGAGGCAGGCACTCTGGAGTTATTTAAGAGATACTTAAATGGGCACATGAAGAGAATGGGATTGGAGAGATGTAGAAAACTGATTTAAAATAGGCATCATGAGCCGTGGGAGTTCCCTGGGAAGTGTGTAAATTGTCGATGATATTGATGTATTTGTTTTATCCTACTTGTACTTTGGTCCGCCTTGTTGCCCAACAAGGGGCGTACATGTGATGGATCGTGAGAGGGCTGCTCTTGGATTTTTTTTTAAAGAGGATCCTAGTGCTTCACGTCGTTAGTGTACGCTTGATCTGGACCATTTGATGGGCAACACGACAGCTCAGTGACTATCGCTGTGCTGTGCAGATACATGGATCTGGGCCTGTGTCTGTGGGAGTTTGCGCATTCTCCCCGTGCTTGCGTGGGTTTTTCTCCGGGCGCTCCGGTTTCCTCCCACATCCCAAAGATGTGCTCTTAGGCTGATTGGCAGAACAAATTCTCCCTAAATTGTCTCAAATTTGGTTTCAATGTAAAGATCTATAAACATAAGGATCACGGGTAGAAGTGGGAACATCGAGGTGGCGGTGTGGGCTCATTGAGCCACAGGGCCTGTTTCCCGTGCTGTTTTGTTCTTTGTATAACGGTATACACGGTCATGTGGAACTGTGACAGGTAAGTCATAGGATTGATATGGGAAATCATACTGTCACTATGTCAGGGAGGAGAAAGTTTAAATAATCTATATTTGTGGGTATTAGGAATATGATATAGTTTGAACTAAGTTTAATTTTGTGGTTCTGTATTTTCAAGGATCAATGACTTCAGTTTGGTTCAGGTGTCTGAGGGTTTATGGCATGAAAGCAAACAATGCTTAAAGGAAAATAAAGTTGTTGCCTAGCAACCAGGGGGCCACCTTAGGATAGAAATAACTTTTGAGTGAGTTTTAAGTTGGACCAAAGTAAGCTGGGCAGGGGCAGGGAGCAGCAAAAAGCAGATTACCCAAAAGAAAATCCAGAAACCAAGGAGTTGCTGGCAGTGAGCAGCAGAGGGCGCAATTGCAGATGTGCAGGTCTCAAGCAGTGGAAGCCTGTCCATCAGCCTCTGTTTCTCTTAGTCCGTCTCTCACACACCATTTCTCACTAGTGCCCTTCCAGCTACCATGGGGACCTGCAGCTTATCATGAACCCCCCCACCCAGACCGATCTACTCCGCGACCCCTTAGATCCACCTGGACCAGTTCCCCACTTGCCCCCATCCCTCCTGATAGCCAGTTCGACCTCCCCACCCACACACTCTCACCAATCGCTGGTCCAAAACACCTAATGGCCAGCCCTCCTCCAATTACTGATCCAACCTTCTTTCCAAGGCCAACGCCAATCATTCTCCTACCTTCCCCACTGATCCCTAATGCAGAGTGGCAGCAAGTCCTCCTGTCCCAGTAGGTCCTTCTCCCTCTGACCCCATTCCATAGTGTTGTCTGGTGCCTGGTAGGCAATACCAAGGTGCTCAGGGTGCCAAGGGCCACCCTTACTTGCCTTCTACCTCCTTGGGGACTTCAATGGCCTCAAGTTCTACGAGGCCATCATGACTGTGTCTCCAACCACATTTCAACTACTGGATTATGTACTTAGTGAGAACATTAGAATATAAGATCTATTTTGGTAATGTCTATAAATGTACAGATGGTGTGAAGGTGAATTGCACTACAGTTAATCTTTTCTTGTTCAACTAATCTTTTTACTTAGTTAATGGGCAATCTGCGACTCTGTTCATCCATGTCTTTAGCAAAAAATAAAAGCTATGATTTATCGAGCCAGCATATAGTTTGGGGAGCTGACCGTCCAATGGTAACCTTAGCTGGAGCGCCACAATTGAAGGGAGATATTACTGCCCAGAATTTTCTGTGTACTATACCATTGTGATAGCTCAACTAGATGGTGCAGCCAGCTTTACAGCACAAAAATGATAATTATGATATTAGCGACTGACACCACTAACATTTCCTGGGACTTTTGTGTCAGTTAAATACCCTCTCCACCTCCCATGCAACAGTAAGAGTTAACAAAAATAGCTCCTCCCCAATTAACTGAGTCAAAACCAATTCCATCATTGCTCCACTTAGACTACACTAATGACACTGTAGAGCCTTTAGTTACCTGACAATGTTGTGATTTATTATTCCAAGATCAGTTTCCTTTAGACATATTATTCAAATGATATTCAATTTCTGAAAATCATATTAATAGCTAAATGGAAGTTAACAAGTAAATAATTACTATTAATGCAAAATTAATTTTTATTATTGCTCCAAATGAAAGCATTTCCTATTCAAGTCACCCGTTGACATTTAAGTAACAAACGCTGGATGATTCAAACATGCCAGGAATAATTTCGTAAAGAAAGTGCAAAAATAATGGAAAATAGGATTAGAAACATCACCAAATTTACTTCCATAATATGTAAATAAACTATGAATGGATATACTAATGAATTAAGACATCACTTAAGTATCATAAAAATTAACTTTGAAAAAAATTAGTGTTGCTATAAATTGCAATCTTCCTAACCTCTCACTCAGCCTTTGGCTTAGGACAGAAAAAAACACACTGAAACATCTGCTTCTGGACATTGGTTCAGATATTACATTTATTATTTACAGCATAGAAACACTTTTTCCAGATAAGAGATTAATCTTCAATTCCTAGAAGGTCCAGACTAATCCTGAAAGGATGGCAACTCTACCTTAATGACTCCCTTCAGGTCAAATGACAATTTTCTTCTATCACAGAATCACAAGATGCTATTGCCATTTACACCTCCATCAAACCCTCCTTTTTGTTTCTTTAGTTGTCCCATTACAATTCCCTTTTGTCCAGTACCATCATTCCTTTAGTTATTTAACCACTCCTGTCTTCCACCTATGACAACCACTGCCCCCCGCCACGTCCACCACCTCTCCACTTTGCCTGTCTCTGTACTTGCTTAAAACCTGTTACCTTCACCATCGAATCCCTATAGTGCAGAAGGAGGCTATTCGGCTCACCGAGCCTGCACCAAAAACAATCCCACCCGGGCTCTATCCCTTTAACTATATGTATTTACTCTGCTAATCCCTGATGCTACGAGGCAAATTCAGCATGGCCAATCAACCTAACCCACAGATCTTTGGAGTGTAAGTGGAATCTAGAGCACTAGGAGGAAATCCACGCTGACATGGGATGAACATATTAACTCCATACAGGCAGTTACCCAAGGCTGGAATCGAAACTAGGTCCTTGGCACTGTGAGGCAACAGTGCTAACTACTATGTCCCTACATCTCTAACACTTTCCTGTCTTGATGAGAGGCCACCGAACTGAAAGTTGGACTGAATTTTAAACTCTGAAAGACTGATATGTTGGGTCATGTCAGAAGATAAAATGCAAAAATCTATAACATGAATGGAGCACACTGCTTCCAGATTTAACAGAGCATGTTGGGGGAAATGGGGGATGGGAAGTGGTGACCAACCTGCTTGCAGGGGAAATGTTGATCATTTAATTGTTATAAAGAGGTTGTGTGTCTTTGTTCACTTTAATAGTCATTGTATTTTTAGACAGCATGGTTTCCTGAGCCTCTCAGAACTCAGAAGCTTAAAGGGGGTGAGAACAACTGAATCCATGAGGTTAGTGCCTTTACAGCACATTTTGTGGGCCAGGAGGAGCAGGAGTTCTTCCTCCGCATCCAACAGAGTACCCAGTAACACCACTGACCAGCTGCCCCCATCCCCACCACTATCAGATTTCCCCAGATCACCAGGGAAGATCACACTCCCAAATGAATTATCTCATTTCCCCAGTACACCTACCTAGCTGATTGGCCTGGGTTTTGTTCCTGTGAAACTGGTTTACCCTCTGAAAGGCTTCCAGACAGTCAATAATCCAGCTGCCTGCAAAAGGGAATCCCACAGAAGAGGTCCTACAATAACATTGTGCAGGGCACTTGGGAAACATGTTTTTCTGGATTCCTCAAGCTCACAACTGTTCCCTCTCTGCCCAGAATTCACTTCCAGCAAATAACCTCTGTTTCTTTACAGCTGCTGTCTGATTCATTGACCCTTTTCAGCATTTTCTGATTATATTTCAGATTTCCAGTATTAGCAGTGCAGTCTTTATTACTTAACAGGAGTAGCAAAGTAATTAGCACTGCTGCCTCACAGTGTCTAGGACCCAGGTGCAATTCCTGGCTTGGGTCACCTGTCTGTGCAGAATCAGCATGTTCTCCCTATATCTGCATGGGCTTTTTCTGGGTGCTCCAGTTTCCTCCTATAGTCTAAAAGACGTACTGATGAGGTGCATTGGCCTTGCAAAATTCTCTCTGTGTGGCAACTAGGGAATTGTAACAGCAACTTCATTGCAGTGTTAATATAAGCCTACTTGTGACACTAATAAATAAACTATAGGCAAAAGAATACACATTTTCACAATTGAGGACATTGATCTTCTTGGAACTTGAAAAGAGATTCATATATGCTTTGTATTTTAATACAATCTTACCATTTACTTAGGTGACCGTCACTCTGCCAAAGAATTGTACCAGGGAGTTTCATTGCTATGTTTAAATTTCCAAAGAAAATATTGACATTGTAGTTTTCAATGATATTTGTGTCTATTTAAAAACAGACCAATATACTAAAACATAAACAGATGCACCACAGAGATAATTTAAGATTCTCGTTTGCCATTTATTAATGGATTTGAACTGCAAAAATATCATTTAGCAAAGATGGATAAATAACATTAAAATGGCGGTAGACCACCATGAACAAAACGTGAGCATGCGAGCTGGTAAAATGGCATTTAATTTCAACTTAACACAGATTTTTGCAATAGATTAATAATGGTCTTTTAATACATAATCATATATTTCAACAAAAAGAAACATTTAAAACAGCGTTCATATATCATTTTAGGGATGGCATAATTTTGGGACAAATATATTGTGATTTGAAAAATTACAATTAATCTTTCTTTCTTTGAATATATTTCTTTTACTTGTGATGATATATGAAACAACTATACCAAAGCCATTTTTACAAATAATTTCTAAGATAAACAGCTAGAATAATACTATTTTATCAACATTTAAAATGATTATTGTTGCACCCCCCCCTCCCCAAAAAATGCCATCTAATAACAATACTTCTTGTAAATTAAAGCTATAGGATCTGTTTTAATGTTGAAATTTCAGGCAAATTTCACACATTCAAAAGCAAAACAATGTTCTTTATATATTCGTTGTGTTTTTAAAGCACAATAGTCAGTAGATTAGTGCAATGGGAGAGGTCTCAGGGTCAAATAATTATATTACTTAAAAGAGAAATACACAGAATCTCAGTTTTTATTCAAATAAAAGTTCAGTAGTGACTTATAAAAGGCCAAATGAAAAGAATCCTGTAATTTAACCACCAGTGTTTTGCCTTTTCTTTACATTTTGTTTGATCAGTCCAAAATGTTCATCAATATAATCTGACCTACGTTACTATGGAAAAACACAAACCTTTCATCCAATTGTGCCCGTTTTAGAATTTCAAAAGCAATGCAACAGAATATGGTGAATAATGCTGCAATGGACACTTTCCTGTGCTACATATATTTGATAAAACAGTGCATTTCTTGAGCTATTATGTATTATCCTTTAGTAAACTCCAATTCAAATTAATGGGCATGATTGCCACTGGAAACTTAATCTCAGTGTAAGTTCCCAGAGTAGACTTACCGAAGGTAAATGGCAACTCTCCCAGTGAGGACAGGTAACAGGCAATGCCTTACCCGTAACTGCCTCACAAAGAGTGCCAGAAAGCCAACAATATAGTCCATTCCAAGGAAATACTCCAAAATTAGGCATCAGATTTACATTTCAACTTTGATGAACCTGACAATTGTTCCTTTACCCGAGACAAACCTTGAAACTTGCTCAATGGCTTGAAATGCTTTGGAGGCCTAACCACAAAAGGAGGGATATAAGAGCTCCTGTAATGAATTATTTGCATCCAGAAAAATACTGCCCTTTTTAAAAAATTCACTTGTCCTTTTATAGCCATTTCCCCACCTATTTTGTCTGCTGTACAGGAGACGAATCATCTGAGAGGATTCATCATTTTTAAGAGGAGAAAAACACAAGAGTTGTTTAAAAAAATTAGCAAAAATACAGTGCTTGATCAGCTAATAATTATGTATTTTTCCCCCCAATCTTTAAGTCCAAATTTTTCAGCTATCTAGTATGTAATAATGGAGACAAACACTAGGAAAACATTCTGTACAGGTTTGCTGTGGCTATTGGAAGATGGCAACAGACAGGGCAGGAAGTCCTTCTATTTCCATAACTTGCTGACTTTCCTCCCTTAACTTTGGGCTGAAATGGATACTTTGCAGATTTGAATGAACCTGGATGTTGAATTGTGCTGAGTACGTCACTTTGATTAGCACATTACTGATTAAAACCCCACCTGCTGTTAATCCGTGTTTATGTTACCAAACTTATAAACATACGACTTTCACAGAGGGAATTACTTGAATAAATACAGTGCTATCAGCATTGTGACTTAGGAATATCATGAACTACAGTTGGTGTCACTGTAGATTCAACTTACAATAGAAGTTGTTGCAGAAATGGTGCGGATAGGAGCTTCATCATTAAATAGCTTTAGTCTTTTAGTGACTGATTTAGATGAAATGATCAGAAGTTTCTTCTCATCACTATTTGGCCTTTTATAGGTACTGTGTTATGCATTTAATGTGAAAAAGAAACTTCATTTGTAAAGCATAAAAAAATTGAAAAATACATTAGCACTTTATAAACACAATGAGCACAATAAAGCATTCCACATTAAATCTCTATTTGTTAATATTATTGATTTAATTGTATATACATCCTACATACAAATAATTAAATTGTATATTGCACAGGAAGATAAGCAGTTCACTGGGTAAGACTAACAGTAATAAATGGCAGTATACACATAATAGTGTGCTTTCAGATTTACAAGCTTGTTTGCCTGTAGCTTCTCTTAAAGGTTGGGTGTAAAAATACCCGCAGTTTATTAAAAATATGGCAACACATTTACTTCTCATTGTTAATTAACACACATGCTGATTAATTCATGCAACCATGGCACAGTGGAAGTACATATTATAAAATGCACTAGGACATTCTCAGGCATGCCAAGTAAAAACAAAAGTTTAAGTATGTAACCTAGGCATTTCTTCAAGTGGCCAATTCAGTTGAAAAGGAGATAAAAGGTGCAGGGTTAGTTGTATATGCATGATTTGATGTTTCATACTTGAAAACAGAACAGGGAACATTAAAGGGTTGCACGTTTCCTGCGCATTGTAAAACTCAACTCACTATATAATGGTCTGCAAGAGGAAACCTGATGCATACACTGAGGTATCTCACCCATACTGGTAGTGGGAGAAAGAAAAATGTGTTTGATTTTGGTTTAGTTTAAATATGAAATATTAATTCTCTCTATCCTCCTGAAAACATTTAAAAAATAGATTGTTGCTTTTCAGTTTCTTCATTGTAGTAATCTAACAGGTTGAGCATTAAATAGGATTAGAGAGTGAAAATTAATTTTGTTGGCTAAAATGTACTTCTAAAATAGACTGTATCTCAGAGTAAAATTTATGTCTTAGTTTAAATTATGTGTTAATTTTAAGTATTGTAAAATTAGAGTAACAGAAACCTAAATCTAAAGGTATAGTAGATAATGGATCTTCAACATGATTTAAAATTTTTAAAGTTTATTTACTAGTGTCACAAGTAAGCTTACATTAATACCGTAATGATGTTGCTGTAAAAATCCCCTAGTTGCCACACTCTGATGCCTGTTTGGGTACACTGGGGGAGAATTTAGCATGGCTAATGCACCTAACCAGCACATTTTTCGGACTGTGGGAGGAAATCAGAGGAAACCCACCCAGACATGGGAGAGAATGTGAAGACTCCACACAGTGATCCAAGCCAGGAATCGAACCTGGTTCCCTGGCACTGTGAGGCAGGAGTGCTAATCACTGTACCACAATGATGCCTTACTCAAACCAATCCTGTGGCCGAATAAGATTTTCATCTGACTGCATTGCTCATTCTGCCTCAATGGTTACAGACTCTGCTGGATCCTGGAATTACACCACACTGCTCACTCCTTTGGGCTGTCCAAAGATGTGCAGGTTAGATTGATTGGCCATGCTGAATTGCCTGTTGGTGTAGGTTAGGGGGTTTAGTAGGATAATTACATGGGGTTACAGCGATAGGGCTTGGGTGGGATGCTTTAGCGGATAGTCAGTCCAGATTGACTTGATGGGCTAAATGGCCTCCTTCTGCACTGTAGGGATTCTAAAAAATTCTAAAAGACATTTTTCTGTCATTCCTGGATACTGTCTACATACCTCATATCTATAAATACTTTATACCTATAAATACCATGACTAATTCTTTTGCCAATGTAACTTTTCGCAATAAGTGGGGTGGAAAGATTGAGCTGGCCAGAACAGGAATTTTCAATGGCTGCTGCAGCTGAAGTAGCTTGTGATTGATCCTCCTTCCATTCTCTTTCCTCCCACATGCACTCCACAACTTCCTTACGTAAATCCTGAACATTTATGTAAGGGCTTGTTGTAACTTGAAGCAGCGGCTGGTGAGCTGCCTGTGGAGGCTGAGCAGTCTTTAGTGAGTTCAGCACATTATTCAAATGAGGCCCAGTTGTGGGTTGGCATTTTGCTTCCTGGTTTGGGCACATACTGCAGTGCTTTCTTTGTGTTGTTCCCTGCCTGACTAAAACTGGATGCTGAAAAGTTTGCAGCCTGGATTCCAATGGAAAGAATTTCTATTCTCCTTACCCCATCCCCCATGAACTAACATCCTTCATCTTCATAGAAACTCTACAGTGCAGAAGGAAGCTATTCAGCCCATCGAGCCTGCACCAACAACAATCCTATCCCCATAACCCCACGTATTTACCCTGCTAATCCCCCTGACGCTAAGGGGCAATTTCTTTAGCATGGCCCATCAACATATCCCACATATCTTTGGAGTGTGGGAGGAAACATATGTAGAGAGAGGTAGAATGTGCAAACTCTACACAGTGACCTGAGGCTGGAATTGAACCCAGGTCCCTGATGCTGTGAGTCAGCAGCACTAACCACTGTGCCGCCCTTGATGATTGAGAAAGGAAACAAGGCACAGCCTCACCTCATCCTAATAAGATCATTAAGCAATGAGTAATGATGGTAAGAATTACATTTTGATTACTGACTTGGTGAGTTATTTATTTTGGACAAAGGAGACAACACAAATATAAAGGAACGTGGGCACTGAGGGGAAGAGGTTAGCAGTAAAAGAACAAAGTTCCAAATAAAATTAAAGCAATCACCAACAAAAGCAAATCAATCGTACTGAAACAGTCACCACCAAATCCAGATACAACAGAAATTTTCAAGCTAACTTAATGAAAAGTACACTTCTTTTGAATGCTTAATAATGATACTTAATCATTTCTGTGATTCCAAAGTTAATAATGGAGCGACATCTACAGATGATCGTATGACCAGATGTTTTTTGAACAATTTCACTTATTTTTTGAATAGACCCAAGAACTGGATGGTCCTGGTATTCTCAAACGCAAGATGAACTGAACACTATGTTGTCTCCTAAAATATACGCAGAAAAGTTATCAGCTGCTTTTCAATTTGCCCCCAAAAAAACCTGAAAATTGTATTTTAATAATAGATTTACATTTAGACATTAAAATAGATACTTTTAATATCTACAAACCAATTTAAAAATCAGGGATATTGAAAAATTTGTTTAATTTTAATTCCACTTCAGTAATTTAAATGTAATTTACTGAGACGTCAAAACATAGATTGTAGAAACTACTTTTTCCATTAATTCCTGTGGACTATTGGGAAATGTGATGGCTAGATTTGTAATAGATTCAAAGTGCAAACAACCTGAAACTTGGACTGGTGATAGCTGTCACGCAGAGATTTTATGTCAGAAACTTAAGTTGGAGAATCATAATCATAATCAAGCAGCACAAATTAAGGTCGGTCATGCTTATTCAACCTTCTAGATGGTTTCAAATCAGTGCAGTGCAAGTAAGTGCAGTGAATGTCGCTTATCTGGATTTTCAAAAATTCTTTGATAAGGTTACACAAAATAGATTTATGACAAAGTTAATGGCTCTTGGAATTAGGAGGAATTTGACCAAGGTAGTGATGGTTGGTGAGCAGGAAACAAAGATTAAAAGGTTAAAAAATGCTTCGCCAAATTGAAAAAAAAAATCAGAGTGGTGCTCCAGGGGCTCTTGATGAAGCCTTTTCAATACATATAAATATTATGAGCAACCATTCAAGAAGCAATATTAAAATCTGTACAGACCACTAAATAATGTACAATAAATCGTAACACGGATTGTTAAGATTACTGGAGGATACATGCTAGCCCAATGGACAGATGGAGTTTAATGTAAAAATGAACCCAGAATAGAAAGAAAAAACACACCTTAATTGGTATCATTTAAAATGAAGCATGGAGGCAGAAACAGGTTATTAATGCCATCAACGCTACAAGTAAGACCATAAGAAAAGACAAATGTAATTGTTGGTTTTGCATCCACAGGCACAGAATAGAGAAGCAAAGCGGTCATGTTTAACATGATTTTACAAGTGCCATTTAGCCTTTGGTGGGTTTGTGTGGATGAAAGGTATTTGAATTCCCAGGTCTTACCTACATATGAACGTACAGATTAGAAGCAGGAGTTGGCCACTTGGCCCCTCGAGCCTGCACCACCATTCAATAAGATCATGGCTGATCTGATTGTAACTTCGTACTCACATTACTGCCTGCCTTCGATAACCTTTCACCAACTGCACCGCCTTCTCCCCATCAAAGACTTTGCTTCCACTGCTTTTTTCTCATCTCTGTCTTAAATGAGTGACCCCTATTTCTAGATTCTCCGACAAGTGGAAACATCCTTTCCACAGCCACCCTGTCAATACCCTTCAGATCTTAAATGTTTTAATCCAGTTGCCTGTTATGTTTTTGAACTCTAGTGGATACAAATGTTACTCTCCAACCTTTTCTTACAAGACAACCCTCTCATTCCTGAAATTAGCCTTCTCTGAACAGCTTCTGAAGCATTTACATCTTTCCTTAAATAAGGAGACCAATGCTGTACATAATACTCCAGATGTGGTCTCACCAATGCCCTGTACAACTTGAGCATAACTTCTCTACTCTTGTGAGCAATTTCCCTAACAATAAGCAATCACATTCTATTTGTTTTTCTAATTACTTGCTGTACCTGTATATTAGCCATAGCTCAGCAGGCTGGCCAAGAAGTCTGGGAGGGGCAGTTAGCTGGCACTGGGGAAAGAAAATTCTCTTGGCCTAGAGGCCATTGATGGCACGACAGGAAGGTTCACCAGTGCACATATAAATGAGTAAGTTATGAGGAAGGTGATTGTTTGGCAAGGTCCAACACTCTGGCGGGCAGGAGAAGGTGATTGTTTTGTTCTGGGTAAAGCAGAGACTGAGAATTTCATTGTGAACCACTGTGGAATCCTCCTCTAATTGATTTCAGACCACGTCAGTGTGCAATTAAAATGCTCCTGATATTATAGGTCTCCCAATTTGGAATAACGCATGGACTTCCCACCCATACCTGACAGGCACCTCATTTACCAATGATGTTAAAACCAAAAAGAAGCAATTGTGGAGACGGAACTGGAGACTCTATATTTTCACAGTTGCACCTTACTTCCTGCTAAACAGGGAAGTGTAAATTGCCCCCTTTAATTACACTGCTATTGAAGTACTGTGCTGAGCTTTGGAAAGCCCATTATAGATCGTAAGGAAACTAATGGAAGGTGTTCATTCACTAGGGCTGATTTGGATTGAGTAACAGATTGGACATCTTTTGCCACCACTGAACTATTTAAATAAAAACTACATCAATATTTTCAGCAGCTTAAATATATTGTAATGATTTACTGCAGTTAATAAAAAAAATTAAGATAGTCATAGAGATTTTTTAAAAGTCAATTGAATTAGGAAAATTAAAAGGGCATTGAAAAAACCTGTTACATTAGAACATAAGAGATAGAAGCAGAAGTAAACCAGATGGCCCTTGAACCTGCTCCAGTATTCAGTAAGGCTTGATAGTTAACTGTTTGTCACTTTGTGCATTGTCTATGGCAACATCTCTATTAATCAAAATCCACTAGCCAACCAAGTTATGGCTGAACTTCACTTTCACTGCTCAACTTCAGCATCAACTTCACTTTCTCACCTGAATCTCTTGATTCTCTGAGTGACAAAAATCTGTGTCTCTCAGCCTTAAATATATTCAACAGTGGAGCAATCACCAATCCTCTGAATCACAGAATTTTAAAAATTCACAATCCTTTGAAGAAAGTTTTCCACATTTCAGTCCTAAATGATTGACCATTATCTTGAGACTGTGCCCACGTTCTAGATTCACTTGCCAGAGAACAATCTCTTAATGTAACTTGTAAAGCCTCTTCAGAATCTTTCAAAGATTAGCTCTAATTATTCTGAGCCCTAAAGATTACAAATCCAATTTATTCATGGACAACCCTTTCATTTTAGGAGCCAATTGCATGAACCTATGCTGTACTCTAATGCAAGCATATAATTTCCTAAATATGGTTAATAATCATTTGGTAGTGCAGAACTTGAGCTTTGCTGAAAAAGAGAGATCTATCAAATCTTTTCATCTAGCACTCATCAGGACATTTCACAAGAATATCAATAGGAGGAAAAACAACAGTTTATATTTTATAAGAGAGTACAGATTGGTTGGCAAGTGGACTTTAATTAATAAAGGCACTGCCATAGAGAATGCACCGGGTGACAAACAGTTAACTATCAAGCCTCATTTAAATTTTAAACCAGATTGTTTGATCCTGATTGGTTAAGGCATTAGGCCTGAGGGATGTGCCAGTGAATGGCTGTCACTTAGCTGAAACAGGTACAATGTATGTACATTCTCTTTTGGCCTACAAAAAAAGGGCCCTGTGTTTATATGTAGCTTCCTGTGCCACAAATGTCATACTGCTTCACCGTGTCTCTTTATTCAGCAGTACCCAAATATAATTATAAAGATGGTGCAGAATTTCCTACAAACTGTTACCAAAGTGAGTTCTTTAAGCAGGGAATTGAAAAGTTGCTTTTAAAAGAGGAACATTAAAGGGTACAGAGAGGGACAATGAGGAATTAGGCTTGGTTCTTGTGAAGAACCAAAAGCAGAGGCCAAATGGCCAGTTTCTATATTGCAACATTCTATGATGGCAATAAGACATTCAGTAGCATCCTGAATAATCTCACCAGTGAAAAATAACTGCATTTTTTCTTTTCAATTTTCTTAAGTGTTTGTTTCTGTAGTAGTTCCTCATTTTCCCCACATTTCTGGTAGTCTAACACAAAGCAGAACATCTAATTTATTTCTAAAGTTATCTTCATTTCATTTCTATTTTATCTTCATTTGCCTTCCTGAGTGTATTTACACAGGGTCTAAAAAGGAATCAGTACTATCCATGCCAGTTATCATTTGGTTTGATACTATATAATTGACAACTGCACTTCATGCTTTAAATTGGCATCTCTCATTGACTGTAAATATAACACATTATTATTTTACTCCTAGGACTGTTCAGTAAAATCCCATTTGAATACCAAAACTGCTCATAGATACTTTTATTTACTAGACTAACAAACTTCTGAAATAATGTCACATCCAGTGTTCCTTTCTCTTTCAGATGATCATCAACCTGATGGATTTTTACCTTTCTCTACTTAGAATGATCATTCTGTTGGTGAAAGCATGGAACTATGGATAAAATGAGCACTTTTTTTTAGCAAAACAAATGTTACAGCAATATTATTTTAATGAACATAGAAAGTTTATGAATGTAGGAAGAGTTTTATATTTATTTAAAACATGATCTAAGTTCTGCGGATAGAAATTTGATTGATGGCATGCTGTATAGAACTATGTCGATTGTCCATTGACAAGAGGCATTGCGCTCTACTACCCAAGCGCTCCAAGCAGCTTTCTTCATTCTTATCATTTGAGGAACACCACATGTGCTACATAGGTAGCAGCCCATTGCAATGTCCGTCTCCTGGGAATCAACATAGTTTGTGCTGTACTGTTAGAAGTGTCACTATGTGAATGAATTTTACCCACCATGTGTAGCAGTGGTGTGACAATGATCAGTATGACTGAAGGATAAGTTTTGAGTTTTGAGCCATTGATTGGTGATCTGCTGATCAGTTAAATATTGAGGTGCAGAAACAGCCATGATTACCCAGCCTTATTTACAATGAATCAACGTGTCCTGATAAATCTCACCAGATGTAGACTGGTTATAATGTTGGGCTGTCTTGACCAACAGCAAGGGAATAAAAGGCAGGGAGGAGGGGTACGGTCCTGACGCAACACTGGCCAAGCTAGTTTATAAAATAAATAGATAAAAGGAGTAATTTCTGAACAACAATGTATTTAAGAACAAACATTTTAGGTTAGCAAACAAATGTCGAAACATATGATATGCAACTAACATTATAACACTGTAAACTTTTCATATAAAAATATATCTATTATATATGCATTACACCCAACCTTCTGAAAATAATGCAAACTCCAATGCACAGTATAAATTCACATTTTGTAACTCTTTGAGGCGGTCACACATTGTTGATATTTTCACAAATTATTTTTGTGATTGGATTCAAAACTTTGTACATTCAAGGTTCAAAATACAATGTAACTGATAATGATGTATAAAAGATTTATTTTTAAATAAAGATCTTTTAGGAGTGTGAAGGACAATAAATGTGCTCCATTTACCTCATTCAGTTAAAAATATTGAATGACTCCTGACAGATGCATGACTCCTCAATTACTGTAACCTGGACACTCAAAAGCACAGTCACAAGACAATAAGGGAAAGACCTTCAACGTATTAGTAATATTCTTCTAGACAACAAGTGCATAGCAAAATACAAAATAAATTCTCGATAATTTAATGTACAAAAGATGCTTTACTGGCCCGTCAGCTAACAATTGAAAAGGTAGAAAAAAAAATCCGTAAGGCAAACACTTATTTGAAGTTGGCATAATCGGAGTGTATATCTAGAAAATCTTGTACCACCTTGTAACAGAAATCGTACTGCTCCTGTAAAGATAAAGGAGAAGATTTTCTTAAAGAAATGAAAGTTTACTTGATGTGTGACAGAATATATTTTTGAAAGGATCAGCATTGCTTCAAATTCTTTTAAAAGTAAAGTGAAAGTTTTAAAGTTTATTTATTAGTCACAAGTAGGCTTATATTCACACTGCAATGAAGTTACTATGAAAATTCCCTAATCATCACACTCTGATGGTTCTCTGGATACATTGAAGAAGAATTTGGCATGGCCAATTCACCTAACCTCCGCATCTTCGGATTGAATGAGGACACCAGAGCACTCGGAGGAAACCCATGCAGACATGGGGAGACTCAAGTCAGGAATCAAACCCAGGTCCATGGTGTTGTGATGCAACAATGCTAACAACTATGCCACCATGCCACCTATTTCCTAATGCCTTAGGAAACCCAGAACAGAACAGATCATTACCAATGTTTGCACCATGTGTGGCCGTTGCATTCGTAAACTCTTGACAGTCTGGAAAACGTCTAGAAGACCTTCAGCTTTCACTCGCTCCAGAATATTACTCAATGCAATAAACGTGCCTGTCCTGCCAGCACCAGCGCTGTAAAATGAAAGATTCAAGTTCTATTTAACGATTGAACTTATCCTGATAGGATTCTACATGACGCTTGGAAAATTGACAAAATCAGCGGAGTGCAAAAATTTTAACACTATTATGCTTAGAGTCAACTTCTTCATCCAGCAAAGTGATTCAGAGAAAGATAAATCCTTTTAAAGCAAACATGAGAGAAAGTATTCCCACTTGGTACAGCAAAACTGTACATGCCACTTGATTGTCTAGAATGAATAAGTAATGGCTGTTGAACAATGCTATTTCCTGCTGCTGACCCAGTGGAAGATATGGATTTACAAATGCTTTACACAATATTAATGTCCACATTTGTCTTGTACTAATTGATTTTCAATCCCAGCACTTAGAAAATTAATCCTGGGGGAACAACTCCACAGTAATTTAGCAATGCCTTGCTCTAGTACTTTGTGCTGTCAATTGGAAGTTACAAAAGACTCAATATCTTCTGAAATTTATCCCACGTATAAGATTGTGAATCATGCAACTTCTGTCCTATGAATCAATTCTCAGACTAAGTAAATTTGCCCTGGGAGGCAAGTTTCAGTCTTATAGTGGCGGAGTTGGTGGGGGTTATGCATCACTCCCGAATCGCTTTGAGGTTGACCAATTCAGGCAAAATTTACTCAATTTTAAATTCCCAGTCATGATGCTGCTGTTCTTTTGAGTCTGCAGAGCATTGGAGGACATCTTTCTGAATCCTCCAAGTTTTACCCCAGCTCTAATGCTTGGAAATAGTTTGATGGAAACAGATGCCAAGAATTCTTGCATAACTGGCTCTTGCAACATCACAGCTTAGTCATGGGCAACAATTAAAATCAACTTTTGTCATCATTCTGTTCTGTGTCCAGTCAAAACTAGATTTTGCAACAAAACAGAAAATGCTGGAGTTATTCAGTAGGTCAAATAGCATCTGGAGGGGAACAAGTTAATAGGCTGAGTTTTCCAACAGGCATTGGCATCCTAGAGCGGTTTGCAGCTGACTCTTGTTGCAAGCACATCCACTGTCACAATCTTTTGGGAGGTGGCCTCATAATTCTCTGCCTCTCCACTGTTAAGCATGGCCAGAAGGTTTCTTAGATTGAAGGTCCAGGCAGAGCTCCTGAAGAACAGGATGGCTAGCAGCTCCATCAGATGAGGTGACTGCTGTTGGGCTGCTGCTGAGTTGGAAAAGGGAATGTAAGGGCTCAACATTGCCTCCAGTGATGATGGCAAATAGGCATCTAAAAATGGTAGGCCATCTGGATGGTGGGAAACTCCTTCCCATGACTGGACGAGATTGAAGTCTTTATCGTGGAGGCTCATCTTTGGGACATGAGATCTCCATTCTAATGAGCTCCAGCCTGTCTCTGCCTCCAATGAACTGTCATGTTCCATACTCCAATAGTGGCAAACCACTGTGTGGTCACAAAATAGCCCATAATCAGAGTCTAGATTAACAATTTGGCTGTCTGCCTCCATGGACTCTGCAATCAAACTTTTTCCCAGCTCGTTCCTTGGGAAACTTCATCAGGGGTGGAAGTGCATTGGGGAACCATCAGAAAGCTACCTTCCCACTCAGTGCCCGAGCCTGCCTCCAACTCTGCTTCCACAGAACCAGGAAACTTCACCCTGACATTTCATGTCGATGACTTTTCATCACAACTGAAAACATTAGAGAGGTGTAACTTCAGCAAGGCAGGGAAAGCTGGGTAAAGAGAAGAACAAAAGGATAGGTCTGTGATAAGGTGCAAGACAGGAGAGATTAAAAAAAAAAGAGGGATGATGATGGGACTCGTAAAGAAATGACAGATAGGTCCAGAGGAGATGGAAATGGAAATAGAAGAATCAAGTAAATAGGGCAGATAATTTGATCTCAATTTGTTGAACTTCATGTCCAGCTTTGAATGCTGTGAAGTGCCTAATTTTTGCACTTTGAGTTATGTTGGGTCCAAGGTACAAGTCATTTGTGATTGTGCTGCAAAGATAATGCAACTGACACAATAAATCATTGCTGTAAGCTGACAAAGATGGGGGCCTGAATATTCAAATCTTGACTTTTTGGAAGGACAGGAATCTAGGAAAAGCTGGAAGGATAGACCTCTTAATGAAGGACGACATAGGCCAGAACTTCAGGCTGTTCACACCCTGCCGTCACCACTGCCAGCAAGGATGGAGAATTTGGCACTCAGCCAAATCTCCGTTCACTGCAGCAGGACGGAGAATCGTGGCTGCAAGCGAGGTTGGAGAATCCGCCCATAATCTTAGTTCTAAAGATCAAGATGTAGAATCATTTTGGGTAGAGTAAACAAAGGCAAAGTTACCTGTGGAAGTAGTTTGTAGACTCTTTAACAGTAACCAAATTATAGTATGGAATGCACAAAATAACATTATGAGTGATTGTGAGAAATTGTGCTGTTAATCTTGTGTGATTTTAATCTACATATAGATTGGCAAAGGCAGCCTGGAAGATGCATTCATAGAGTGTTCCTGGGACAATATTTAGTGCAACATGCGCTAGAGCCAAACAGACAGCAGGCCATTCTAGACCCTGTAATGTGCAATGAGACAGGATTAATTGATGACCTCAAATTAGAGGTGCCCCTTGGAGTAGTGATCATAACCTGATTGAATTTTGCATTCAGTTCATGGGAGAGAGAAGTGGGTCAAAAACTAGCATTTTGAACTGAATAAAAGGGGCAATTATTAGGGTATAAAGAAAGAGCTGGCTAAAAGGAACACGGAATATAGATTAAGGGATAAGTCAGCAGAAATGCAATGACAGACATTTAAGTGGATATTTTGTAATACTTTTTGCAAAGAAGAAGGACTCAAGGGAAGGATGTACTTATCCATGGCTAACTAAGGAGTATGGCCTACAGTTTTATTTTCTATGTCTCTATAAAGTTGGCAATAGTATCAAATTGAAAGAAAAACATACATTTCTACAAAGATTAGTGGCAGGTCAGAAGATTGAAATGAATATTCAATGCAATGGGGAAAGATCAAAGAAATAATGAGGGAAAAATTTGAGTACAAAAGAAAGCTAGCTGGAAATATGAAAACAAATGGAAAGAGATTCCACAGGTATTTAATAGGGAAAAGAGAAAGCAAAATCAGTGTTGGTCCTCCAGCAAGTAAAAATGGTGAACTAATAATGGAAAATAAGGAAATGGGGGGATGAATTGAACAGATGTTTTACAACTGCCTTCACTGTAGAGGATGCAAATACCATCCCTGAAATAAGTATGCATCAAGAGGTGAAAGGGAAGGTGGAACTTACAACGATTACAATTACCAGGAAACAGTAGAGAATATTACTAGAACTAAAAGCTGACAGATCACCAGGTCCTGATGGATTTCACCTTAGGATCTTAATGGAAGTAATTGCTGACGTGGTAGAATGCATTAGTTTTAATTTTCCAAAATTACTTAGATACCCCATCAGATTGGAAAATAGCAAACGTATCTCCTCTATTCAAGATAGAAATAGACAGATAGCAGGAAATTAGAGGTTGGTTAGTTTAACATCTTCATAGGAAAAAGATTAGAAATTATTAATAAGGTTATCTCAGTGTAGTCAGGCAGAGTCAATATGGTTTTGTGAAAGCGAAGTTATGTTTCACTAATTTATTGAGAGTTCTTTAAAGAAGTAACAAACAGCATGGATAAAGCAGAACCTGTGGATGTGCGATATTTGGACTTCTGGAAGACATTTATTAAATTGCCACATCAAAGATTATCACACAAAATAAAAGCTTAAAGTGTAGGGGTGGTTCACATTAGCATGGCTGGAGGATTGATTAGCTTACAAGAAAGAGAGGATAGACATAGTTGGCCATTTTTAGGTTGGTAGGATAAGCAACACAGTATCATTGCTGGGGACTCAATATTTACAATCTATATTTTAATAATTTGGATGTTGGGAACAAATATTGCTAAATTTGCTGAACGATGCAAAGATAGATGAGAAAGTAAGTTATGAACAGGACATAAGGGGACACACATAGGTTAAGCAAGTGGCACGTGAGAATGTAATTTGGAATAATGTTGGTATTTCCACTTTGGCAGAGACATAAAAAAAGCACCATATTATTTAAATGTAGAGAGAAAGCAGAACTCAGATACAGAGGGATTTGGCATGTGAATCACAAAATGCAACTACAGCAAGTAATTAGGAAGACAAAAATAAAAGGCTTCCCATTTAAGACAGGGATGAGAATTTTTTTCACTTAGAGGGTTGATAGTCTGTGGAATTCTCTTCCCCAGACAGCAGTGGAATTATTGCATATTTTTAAGGCTAAGTTAGCTAGATTCTTCACTGAAAATTGAATCAAATATGGGATAGGAAGGCATGTGATGTTGAAGTCACCATCAGATCAGCCATAATCTTATTGAATGATGGAACAGGCTTGAGGGTCTGAATTACCCACTCCTGCTCTTATTCATATCTATGTGTATCAGCCAATTTCTGCGAACTACCTCTGGCATTTAACATTGTGGAGAGGAAAATTTAAATTTTAAAGGAGCAAGAACCTCTTGAAATCAATTGCAAAGATGCTAGCTTTGATATTATAGCTCCTTCTCATGTAGGAGAACTATATACAGGCAGCAGTAGCAGCCCATTGACACTTGTCTTCTTGGTCATTCTTAACTCTAAGCCTAGATAATCATGAACCGCCTCAGCTGCTGGAAAACATGGTCATGAGAGGTTATACCCAAGGTCTTGGTCCACTCAGGTGGATGTAAAAGATCCCATGCTACTATTTTGAAGAGGAAAAGGGGAGTTGTCATGCTAACCTGACCAATATCTATCCTGCTATTAAAGTCACACAAACAAACTGGGTGAGATTTTACGGCGATACCGAAAATTTCCACCCAAGATCAATGGAGATTCCTGTTGTTGGACCATTGCCCGCTCTGATTCCGTGGTGGGCAAAGTGATAGAGTTCTGGCCATTGTCTATTCATTATTCCATTGCTATTTGTGGAAGCTTGCTGTTCACATATTGACCACCAGGTTTCCTGTATTTCCACAGTGACTGCATTTCAAAAGTTCCTAATCAAGTGTCAAGCACATTGGAACATCCTATAGGCACGAAAGGCAGGAGATAAATGCAAGCCTTTCTGCTGTTTGGTATCGAGTATTTAATCACTGGAGTGGGAGGACCATCCATCTTTGTGATGCTGATAGGAGCCTTACCCTCCAGCTACACACAAAGCAGAACATTACAACCAGACTGCGCACAATGTGTTACAATTAACGGATGGCAACTTGTTGATTTCCTGATGGGTGTGTGCAGATGCTTCTCACCGACTGCACCAATCCACCAAATAATCAGTTCTGAGTCATGATTATGCATTGGAATGAGTTGATGTCAACTTCCATCACTACCTAAATATTGCATCATGAAGTACCTGCAGTGTATGATGATCGGATGATTGCCAGACTGTTGTTGCTGTCTCTGGACTGCCGCAATCAGGTCGATCATCCCTTTACCTTCCATTGGAATGCCAATCTCAGGCCAGCCATGAAAGTGGAACTGACGAACTATCCTGCTCTTGTTTTCCTGCATTTTAATAGTAATAATATTATTAAATTATTATTTTGATTATCTATTACATTAGCGCAATCTTAACAAAATCTCAAAATGTAAAATAATCTCAACTAAGGTGGCATATGGGACACTTGCTTTCATCAATGCTGTACAGAGTATAAGGGCAAGGAGGTAATATTGGAGATGTACAGAGCATTGACTAGGCCATAACTGAAGTACTGTGTGCAGATGTGGTCACCTCACTCTAGGAAGCACATGATAACACAAGAGTAGGTACAGAGGAGGTTCACCAGGATGTTGCCTGGGATGGAGCATTTGAGCCATAAGGAGAGATGAAATAGGTTTGGATTGTTTGCTTTAGAGCACAATAGGCTAAGGGAGGCACATGATAAGATTATGAGGGGTATGGACAGGGTGAATAGGCAGCAGTTATTCCCCTTGGTTAAGGGGTCAGTCATGAGAGGCCATAGTTTTAGAGTAAGGAGCAGGAGATTCAGAGAGGATCTGAGAAAAAAACATTTTCACTCAGAGTGGTGGGAATCTGGAATGCACTGCCTGGGAAGGTACTCAAAGCCGGAAATCTTACAATCTTTAAGAAATTTTTGGACGAGCACTTGAAATATAATATTCAAGGATATGGACAAGTTCAGAAAAATGGGATTAGCGTGCCTTTAGTGGTAGATATTGTGGGTGCAGAGTCATAAAAGTTTACAGCTGGAAACAGGCCCTTTGGCCCAACTTGTCCATGCCACCCTTCCTTTTTTAAAATCTCTAAGCTAATCCCAATGGCCTGCATTTGACCCATATCCCTCTATACCCATCGTACTATTCAGACACTTTTGAGCTGTATGTTCAATTTATGGACATCTATTTGTATAAAATAAATCCTATTGGCACTGCATAATAACATCAGTAGAGTTCCTTATACACCTTGTTTTATGATTTGTTGAATGTAAGTATTAAAATAACTTGCACGCATTATTGAAAAACAGCTGGGAAAGTACATGAGAAAGAGAGGAATTGATAGGGGGAAGGTGAAGGTGGGAAGGGGGGGACAGGGGTGGGGAGGAGAGGGGGGTGGTGTGCGGCAGAAACGTTCAGATTGTAGTCCAATCAGCCGTGATCTTATCACATAGTGGAGCAGGTTTGGGGGACTGAATGGCCTACTTCTGCTCCTATTTCTTTTGTTTCTCCTGAGGCTTTTGTGGAACATGTTTAACATTGATAGGTTGGACCAGATGATTAATTTCTGATCTACAATTTCTACATTTGAAAGCAGGTCTGTGTGGCGAGATAGAAATAATTAGTTTGGTGGAAATATATTTATGATATGGTAATTACGTATGAGTGCTAATATGAAAGAGATACGTGAAAAGTTAAATAAACAGCAATAGCTAGTGAAGTACTACAACATATTATTAAAAAAAGTCTTAAATGTTATTCTTCCTGAAAGCCTACAATGATGTATCTATTTCTTTCAGTCACTTAGAATAGTTTTATCTATGAAATTCACTTTTATTAATTATTCACGTGTTTATTTAAATCACTTCCATTCTGTCTTTGGCTTATCAGAATTTTATGGACATTCTGGAAAATTGACCATTTTATTCCGAGGAAGGTAGAAAAAAACGATGGCGTGCTTTTGCCCTAGGAAAATGCCGCCAAAATGAAGGACTTTGCTTTCATTCAAGTCATTATAATGTCATGTGTGTAAAAAAAAATTGAACATATAAATGTATTTGTAGAATATTCCTTTGTCAGTTATGTTAATGAAGATTTAGGATGGGATCTTCCAACCCACTCACCCCAAAACCGGAAAATCCTGTCCAAGGTCAATGGACCTTTGCATGGTCCGTCTGCTGTGGCAGGTGGAATGAGAAATTTTCTTCCTTAGTGTTTTCCATTATATAATAGACTAAGGTTTTTCACATGAATCTGCCAATATGCTATTACTAATATTGAGGAGCATGACAGTAATCCCTCTAGTCTTCATGCATAAGATAGACTGGTACTTCCATACTTCCGTGCAGTGTTCAGACACTGTTGTGTGGTCGGATGTATCTCATATACTTGTTCTAATGGTTCAGACAGAGGTTAAAAATTTCATAACACTATTAAAAGGACAGCAGCAAGTGTTATGGTCAATGTTACTCTTCAAATAAAGCCATCAATGCCAGAATATTGTCCACATTGCTGTGCTCATAACTGACAAAGGAATATTCTACAAATACATTTATATGTTCAATTTTTTTTTTACACATGACATTATAATGACTTGAATGAAAGCAAAGTCCTTCATTTTGGTGGTATTTTCCTAGGGCGAAAGCACGCCATCATTTTTTTCTACCTTCCTAGGAATAAAATGGTCAATTTCATCAACAGGATGAAAGTTGTTCTTGCCTACATAGTGGTCACTGCACTTCCAAAGCAATTTACTACATGCTAAGTACTTTGAGGCCTTTCAAATCCACAATTTATTCCAGAGAGTTAACATCAGTATTTCATGATGATAAGAAAACAACTGATAGCGTATAACATAATGAAATTTCCCAAGAGAATGATAAAGCAAAATAGGACATTGAATGACATATGAGCATGTGAAGTTAAGTGAGCAAAAACTTGGTCAAAAGATAGATTTCAAACAGTGTCTTAAAAGAGGGAGTGGAGACATATAAAGAATATTCCAGAGCATTTGGGGCCTTGGCAACTGAAGTTAGGGCATTGGTGATTGAAGGTACAGTCAATAGTAGTGGAACAATTAAAATTAGAAATGTGTAGCAACAGTGAGAATGAAAGGAGTTCAGGATTGCAGAAGGTTGTGTGGCTAGACACCAGGGAGATAGGATGGGCGAGCCCATGAAAGAATTTGGAAACAAGGATGAGAATTTGGGTCATTGAGTAGAAGGGTGGTAAGAGAAATGGAGCTGATGTGAGTTAAGGCATGGACAATAGAGTTTGGATGACCTCAAATGTACAAAAGTAAAATTAGGAGGTGAGCCAGAGTGCATTGGAATGGTCATGTCTCAAAGTACCAAAGACACGAATGAGGATTTCAGTAGCAGATGAGCTGAACCAAGGATGAAGATTGGTGATATTACAGAGATGGAAGTAGATAATCTTCACAATGACATTGATATAAGATTAGAACCTCATCCTTGGGATCAAATATCAAAGCTGAAAATAAACTAGCTTAAACTCAGTCTGTTTCCAGAAAGGAGAATGCAGTCCTGAGCCAGGGAATAGAGTTTGCAATGGGGACAGAAGTTTAAGTTTAGTTTATTTATTATTGCCACAAGTTGGCTTACATTAACCATGTAATGAAGCTACTGTGAAAATCCCCTAGTTGCCACACTCCAGCATTTGTTTGGGTATATTGAGGGTGAAATTAGCATTGTCAATGCAACCAATCCACATGTCTTTCGGATTGTGGGAGGAAATTGGAACACCCAGAAGAAACTCATGCAGACATGGGGAGAATATGCAAACTCCACACAGATAGTGACCCAAGCCAGGAATTGAACTTGGGTCCTTGACACTGTGAGGCAGTAGTGCTAACCACTGTATCACCCAATGAACAATGGCCTCAGTCTTCTCAATATTTAATTGGAGGACATTTCCGTTCACCCAATATTGGATGTCAGATAAGCAGTCTGATAATTTAGCAATGGTGGAGGAATTAAAAGAAGTGATGGTGATGTAAAACTGGTGCCATCAGCATACATGTGAACACAATGCTGTGCTTTTGGATGATATCACCAAGGGCCAGCACGCAGATGAGAAATTGTGTGTGTGTGTGTGTGTGTGTGCGTGCGTGTGCGTACTTGTGTGTTTTGGAGGTGGGGGAGGTTGTGGATTTGGGGGCAGGGGGATGGTCAAGGATAGATCCTTGGGTGACATCACAAATAGCATTACAGGAGCAGGAAGATAAGTCATTGCGAGTGATTCTCTGGTTCTGATTAGATAAATAAAAATGGAATTAGGTGAGAGCAGTCTAACCCAGCTGGAAGACCACGGAGAGACATTGGGAGAAGGAAGTGTGGTCAACTGTGTCAAAAGCTGCAATAAAGTCAAAAAGACAAGAAGGACAAGTTTATCTTTGTTTCAGTCAAGCAAGATATCATTTGTGAATTTGTTACGAGCTATTTTGGGACTGTGGCAGGGATGGAAACTGATGGATGAGGTTGAAACATGGATTTCTGGGAAAGATGGGGATTTGGGAGGCAACATCATGTTAAAGGACTTTGGAGAAGAAAGAGAGTTTGGAGTTAGTAAGTTTGTAGTTTGGTAGTTTGTAAGGACAATGGACTTCTTCCTTGAGGAGAAAAAGTACAGTATGACTCTGCAAATTGAAATAGCCTGCTTTCTTCTGGGTGAACTCAGCTAGTAACAGGCATCACTGGGGCAGTCCCTGGGCTTTTTATCTGGGAAGGAAATACAATGGTGTGAAGCACTGGCGCAACAGGGTGGCATAGTGGTTAGCACTGCTGCGTCACAGAGCCAGAGACCTGAGTTCAGTTCCAGGCTTGTGTTACTTTCGGTGTGGAGTTTGTACATTTTCCCTGTGTCTGCGTGGGTGTCCTTCAGGTGCTCCGATTTCCTCAGTCTGAAAGAAGTGCTGCTTAGGTGCACTGGCCATGCTAAATTCTCCCTCAGTATACCCGAACAGATGCCGGACTGTGGTGACGAAGGGATTTTCACAATAACCTCATTGCAGTGTTAAGGTAAGCCTTACTTGCGACTAATAAATAAATAAACTTTAAAAGCATCTGTCACCACTATATTACTGAGAGATAGGGGAAGAGGCATCACTGGATTTAAATTAAACCATAACTATCCATCATTTCTAAATTATTCTCGAGAGAACCTTGTGTTTATGAAAGAATCCGAAGCAGCACATACTGTGGTGTTTGTCACGGTGAGGTCTCTAACACTGAATGCATCAGAAATGTGGTCATTCTTCATTTCTATTGCGTAGCATCCAAACGTCACTGAGCCCTCTGAAGGCCAATACTGTGAACACTTCTCCTGCAGAAAGGATGTAAGAGTTACAGCATGTTTTAAAATCACAGCAGAACACTGCAAGAGAAAGAAGACAGTAGCAAGGACTCATAGCAAAGAGTTTTTATTTGCCCTTCAAGAATGCCAGCGAGTGTCTGTGGATTTCAGTGGTCGATGTAACTGTGGTAGTCACTCAGGCCAGTTAGCCATTAAAGTTGTCTCCAGAACCCTAATCAAGCATGGATTCCAATTAGCATATATTATCGAGGTATCAACCAAAACCACTTTGCGTTAAAGTAATCCTGAAGTGGGAAAATACTCCTCAAATGTAACTCAATTTTATGTAGAGTTCTAACATTCCCATGTGTGTCTGCAGCTTGGTGATGTACTGAATTATCCTATTTGATGCTGATTTTAGACACAGTACAGATATTTGGCTGAATTTTGTGCAATTTATTAGTTAAAATGTGGTGCAGCATATAAATAAGCTGTGTTATTATCTGCACTTAGACTAGGATTTTGCCAAATGTTTCAGTGTAACCCATAATATCTCTCGATTTGAGATGATTAAATAGTGCAGCTTATTTACTAAATTAACATTGGAAACATTTCTAAATTGCTATACCTCTGTGACAGTTTATTATAACTCATATTTTATGGATTGTTAGATCTTGACAGTTTCTGAGGAGGCAGAAGTGTTTAGTTATCATCATGAACTTTTGGTTTGCCACGAGGATACCTTGCCCTACATTTGCCCACATCATTAAACATGATTCTATGAAATTATACCTGTTCTCTTTCTCGGAGTTCTGTGAGCATCACAATGGTATGAGACTTGCAATCCCAAACCATTCTCCAAAAATCCTCCACTGTATGAGGGAGGGGGCCTTGAGTAGCAACAAAATAATCTTTTTGGCGATAACCCTGTAAAAAAGAAATTCAGTGATGATCAAAGTGTTAAGCTACGTTTTAGTGCACTGAATTTCTGCTAAACATGGTTTGGCTGCAGAAATAATTTTCAGCTATTTCATTTCCCTTTGAATCATATTACTGGAACAAGGTCAAGACCAGGCCTCAAGTGTCACCAGTGTTATCTTGATTTGCTTTTGGAAAAAGATCACTGCTCTGACATTAGACACATTTTCCTGTTTCTTCCTACAGTCCAAAAATGTGTAGGCTAGGTGGATTGACCATATTAAATTGTTCCTTAGTATCCCAGGATATGTAGATTAAGGGGTTTAGTGAGATGAATCCATAGGGTTATGGGGATTGAGCAGGGGTAGCAAGCCTGGGCAAAATACTCTGTTGGAGAGTTGGTGCAGACTTGATGGGCCAAATGGCCTCCTTTTGCACTGTAAGGATTCTATGATTATAAATCAACTCAAGAAACCTGATCCAAGGACAAAATTATTGCGATAATAAACCATCTTCCCATCACTGCCATTAAGTAGAATTTCTATTCCAAGCACTTGTATTCAAAATTATGTTGAAACCATACTATGAATCCACTATTCACTTTGGAAAGCTTAGCTTGCTAATTGCTTTTTTACTAAATTTCCCATACAGACAATAAAATATCTTACAAGTCACTCGCTATGTTTTACAATATGCGTGTTTCAGTTGAAGGAAATAGCAATCCGATGGGAAAATACAATGGAAGGCATATAGACAAATGAGCCCCTTTCACCTGTAATTTATAATGTTCTTGAAGAAAGTGAACTAATTGTAATTTCAGGATTTATCCGTCATAACACACGTCAACACCAAAAAAAAATGCTAAGGATACTTACATCTATGTATGAAGCATTGATGTAATCGGAGAACTCTTGCCCTCTTTTTCTGGGCAGAACAACTCTATTGAAATCATCTTAAAAATATAAAATAAATGGCATTCAGTTGAATACCAATGGAATTCATCCTCTTAGCAGCTTACAGAAGTAATAGATCAAAGAGAGACTGAGCTCCACCAGATCATAAATATCAGGAAAATTCCACATTCTTTTGTCAGCTTTACAGGAGAAACATAACAGGTCGGGGGAATAAAGAAGATTTTCTTACCTCTTTAATTTGTGATGTGGAGATGCCGGCATTAGATTGGGGTGGGCACAGTAAGAAGTCTCATAACACCAAGTTAAAGTCCAACAGGTTTATTTGGTAGCATGAGCTTTCAGAGCATTGTTCCTTCATCATGTGAGTCAGCAGGGCAGCAATCTGAAAATTTGTGCTATCAAATAAACCTGTTGGGACTTTAACCTGGTGTTTTGAGACTTCTTACTCTCCAATTTGAAGAGTGGTGCCCTGGTTACAATTATTCCTCAATAAAGACAAGAAATAGTTTCTCATCATTGTCAGATTTCTTTCCTTTTTGGAGTGTGCTGTGTGCATATTGGCAGCTGTGCATCCTCTATTACAGCCAAGATTACATTTTAAAAGCACTTCATTGACTGTGAAGCACTTTGTGGTTGTGAAGGCATGATACAATATGATATTCATTTTCAATGAGGTCAAGTCTAATTAGGGGAAAAACAGATTTTTAAAAATAGTGGCCAGGATTTCATAGTCCCTCCTGCTTTATACTACGTTTCCACCAAAATAAACACGTACTTAAAATTTGTCCACTATTTGAAGACACACAGGGCCATAAAATTCTGGCCACTATATTTGCTGTGCTAATGGTAACACAAAATATTTGTAAATAACGAATAAAAGGGAGACACCAAGGGATGAGTGGGTTTGCAGCTAGTGGTGGAATTTTGTGAAGATGTAGTTGAGGGAGAGGTGGGGGGGGGGGCGCAGTGGTGGGTCTTACCTGCCTGCTGGAGAGCTGGTGAAAAACCCTCACTGTCTCTTTTCTGGAAAACCCACTGAACAATGTGCCAATAAAACAGTGGAGTGACCAATGCCAAGCCTCCCTGTGGAATCACATTCCGGGTGCAAAGGTCTCACCGAGCAAGAGCTGTTGGCCAACTGGGAGCCTGCAGTTCTTGCACTAAGCAGCATCACAGAAGAGGTGAAAGTGGAAGCCATGAGGATAGGGAGAGGGGTGGGGAGTAGGTGGGGGTTGGCTCTCAGTTGGCCGCTTTCTCGATGAGTGCCTTTGATCGTGGGACTCCTCAGCTAGAGGTGACAAGCTGCCCACAAGGTAGCAGTTTTCATGCTCCCTGCATGGTTACAGCTCTGTCAGTCATTAGGTTAATCCCAGCAGTGATGGAACAAGACCGTTAAGTGGTCCTTAAACTGCTACTCAAGTGCCTCAATTGGTTCCTGGACAGGGATTTCGACCATTGGTCTTCGTGCATTGAACTTCATTCGGTCAGACGCTGAAATCCAAAGATATGCAGGACAGGTGGATTGGCCATGCTAAGTTGCTCCTTATTACAGATTCAGGGGTTTAGCAGAGTAAATACATGGTGATACGGGAAGGGCCTGGTAAGATGTTCAGTGGTATAAACTTGACAGACCAAATGGCTTCCTTCTGTACTGTAGGTAGTTATAGTTTGATGAAGGTAGTGGGGCCCAGGTATGCCCCATCCCATCTAGGTACAGGTCCTGCCTGCCTCCAAACTCACACCAGTGAGGGTATCAGGTTCTGCCCTAGGTATGAATTTTAGATTTAGATAAGCCAGGAACCAGATGTTGTCAATCTGCTAATTAAAGCTGCATGGATGAGGAGCCATTTTTAACTCAGCAGACACTCACACACATTTACCTGACCTTTACAAAGAAACTGACAATACAAAGGGAATAAGTGCCTCTGATTTTCCCATGTTAATATCAAAGTAATTCCATCAATTTAAAGCTTAACTTTGATTCAAGTATATAAGTAATATGCTGTTCCACTGTGTATTTACCTACTTAAAAATAAAATCAGTAGAAATGAATTAGAGCCAGTTTTGATAATCTTAAACCATATTTTCATGGGACAATATTATACAGGTGATAACCCACCCCCCGCTTCCCTACCCGCCATATCCAACTGGTCCATGCACTCTGGTCATACTCTCTTCTACTTTCTTCCATAGGGAAAGGATACAAAAGTTTAAGATCACATACCAAGTGACTCAAGAACGCTTCTTCCCCCCGCTGTCAGATTATATTAAGTTGACCTTTCTCTACACCCTAGCTATGACTGTAACACTACATTCTGTACTCTCTCCTTTCCTTCTCTATGAATATGCTTTGTATAGTGTGCAAGAAACAATCCTTTTCTCTGTATGTGAATGCATGTGACAATAACAAATCAAATCAAAATGATCACTCCAACAGTAGCAACATGGAAACATTTTGCAACTCTTTAAACATTTAATTCATTTAGAAAGGTAAATTTCTGAATAAATGCAAATGGTTACAAAACATATGGGATTTAAGATAAACAGTGGCACTGCTTTGAATTTCACCCCTTGTATTTATTTCCTTTGTCTCATATCACTCTAAGTGAGTAAGCTGGAAACCTCTTCTGAAATCTCCAGCCATGCCACTTTTTAACTGTCTGGAATGAAGACGGCAAATAGTTCTGGTCGAATTAATTGACGCTTTTCCACTTTTCCTTTTGAGAAAGCATGTTGTTCTGTTCACAGCCTCCCTCTGACAGTGTGATCTCAATTCAGAACTAAAAATGAGAAACTGAGGTTGGGAGCTTACAAGATGTCCCTAAGGTGATTTTTTCCTGCTTGATAGTGGGAATTATTTCAAAATACGCCAAGGTGGAATAAATGAAGAAAGGCAGTTCATTAATTTTACATGTTAAATCACTTACATGGAATGATCTGAAGGACTCTGGCTTTCTTCATGTTTACTGGCTTATTTCCCGTTCGCATATTCTCCTTTCTTATTCGCACTGTAGTCAATTTCTACAGGAACAATATAGAATGGAAAAGATGAAGGCAAAACCACAATCAAAAAAGAGAAACTTTTAATGATTGGCTTGAAAACTGAACTGTACTGAAGCAAAAATAAAGGACATTTAAAGAGGGGAATTTTATGTTTTAGAAAATTAATGGGGACATTGTTTGCTGTTCTCTTTGGCAGGGATTTTCCAGCCCTTCCTGCTGATGGGACAAGGACCTCCTGTTATGGGGGTTCATTAGCAGCAGTGTGGACAAGCCAAATAAAATACCACAAGCTTAGTGGGACTGGAAGATCCCACCAACAGCGAGCTGCTGCAAAGCAGATGGCAGGGAGGCTGGAAAATCCTGACTGTAAGACATCAAAGCTTCTGAGGTGGTCAGGATAGGACTTTGAGCCATGCTTAGTGCAAGACACCATTTTAATAAAGGAGCCTAATGCCACTTGGATTTCCCACTCCAGTCATTAACAAGGCTGCACACCATTTTGGTGGACAGTCAAACAGGTGTTAGCGTCAACCTGCAAATCCTTTCGAAGATGCTAATGGCTGGCTCTAAGAGTGGGAGAGACTCCTGTTCGACCACACTTGACGTGGAGTGGCACTCTCAAGATACAAACCCCTGGCGACAGATTGTTGACCTGGCCTGGGAATTACGAGCTGTGGAAATAGTTTTAGTCCATGACTAAAGAAGAGAATTGGAATAAAAACAGAGAGTAGAATGTCATTACTAGCTGCGAGGATTTAAAGCACAATCATGAGAATCAAGTATCTATTCAGTATTGGATTCAGTACAGTGGACACTAAATAGTCTTAAAAATAACATAATACTGTAATAGAATAGAGTATTTTAATGATACAATTACTAGATTTTACAATCCAAAGAATAACTTTTACAGCTCATAGTTAAATAGCTACCTCTTCTCTGATTATGAACTTACTGACTCACATTAAACTCTTCCTCTAAGCCTGTGATATCAAACTGTCCTGCTTTGCTGTGAAGCTTCTGTATATGCTTCTCCAAAGAGCTCACATCCAGCTCTGTGTCACCGTATAAGTAATGCTCAAGGAGAGCTTGATATATGAAGGAGTACTGCATCTGTAAGGAAAAGTGAAGGGAATGAAAACCGCGTTCACATCAAGATGTGTGGCATAGCTTTACAATGTCATAAATTATATAGATATCCATTAGAAGCAGAAGACAGTTCCCGAGACACTGACAGAGTTGTATTTAGGCATTAGCTATATGCACAGTAATGAAAATAAATTAAATAAATTGGGGCAAACAGCAGTCTGAGAGAGAAAATCCTTATAGGAAACAAAAATTAACACATTTTCTCCCCTCCCCCCTCCTTTTGGGTTCCATTCCAACCTAACAGGAAAACATGATGGGAACAGGTTAATACTTACATCAGTTTGAACTAGCTGTGAACGCTGACTTCGAATTCTTGACACAAAACCAAAGACGTCCACTTTCTTCTCTGCATACATCATATCTATCATAGCATCGATAACTATGAATGTTCCGGTTCTACCTACACCAGCACTGTAATTTAGAAAGGAGAGTTACATTTCCAAATTTCATGCTGCAATTGGCTATGTAACATTAGAAATAATGAAACCCATCTTCACTTGTTTCTGCCTCTTTTCAAATCCTTTGTGCTCTGTGTACCATTCCATGGTCTTAGGTGGACTGAAGGCATATCCCATGTTTTTGTCCTTTCTAGGTCACAGAAGGGCTTTCTGATACAGTTTCTCACTTAGCTATGAAAAATCACCTTCCCCCTAACTCAAGTTTAAGTTTATTTATTACTGTCACCAGTAGGCTTATATTAACATTTCAATGAAGCTGCTGTAAAAATCCCCTAGTTGCCACAGTCCAGCACCTGTTTGGGTACACTGAAGGAGAATTTAGCATAGCCAATGCACCTAACCAATATGTCTTTGGACTGTGCGAGGAAACCGGAAACCCACACAGACATGGGGAGAATGTGCAGAATCTGCACAGATAGTGACCCAAGTTGGGAATCAAATCTGGATCCCTGATATTGTGAGGCAGCAGTGCAAACTACTATACTGTCACACCATTCAGATTCTCAAGGTGAAATCTGGAATTTATATACATGGAATGTTTATTCAGGTCCCATTCCTGTCCCTCTCAATGCACTGTCACACTCGCATGTCACCATGCTACAAGTTTATATAATTTCTAACAACTGAACATTGCATTAGATTTAGAAAAGTGATTCTGCATACTCATTTTGTTCATGGTATTAAAAAAGCTGAATATTTTTTAAAAGGTGCAAAATCTGTAAGTGTTAATGTTCAGATAGACTTGGGTGTGCTAGTGTAAGGAATGCAGAAAGTTAGATGCAGCCAGCATCTGAAGTACTGACAGCAGTTTTGATCTGCACATTTAAGAAATGATATATTTGCATTAGTGGTGGTATAGTGAAGGTTCACTAAACTGGGCCTGGGATGAAGGGATTGCCCTACGACGGGAGGCTGAGTAAACTGGGCTTATGTTCTCTGGAGTTTAGAAGAATGGGAGGTGATCTCATTGAAACCTACAGAATTCTGAATAGGTTTGATAAGGTAGATGCTGAGAAGTGGTTTCCACTGGTCAGTGAATCTAAAACATGGGGTCATAGTCTCAGGCTGACGAGCCAATAATTCCAGATTGAGATGAAGAGAAATTTCTTCGCTAAAAGAGATGTGAATCTTTGGAATTCTCTACTCCAGAGGGCTGTGAGTACTCCATCATTGAACACATTTAAAATCCAGGATAGACAGGTTTTTGGTCTCTTGGATTTAAGGGATACGGGAAGCAGGCAGGAAAATGGAGTTCATAGATTCCTTACAGTGCAAAAGGAGGCCATTCTGCCCATCGAGCCTGCACCAGCAACAATTCCACCCAGCCTCTATCCCATTAACCCCACATATTTACCTTGCTAATCCCCTGTTACATTACTCTGGATATCTTCGGACTGTGGGAGGAAACCAATCAGACATGGGAAGAAAGTGCAAAACCCTCACAGGTAGTGACCCCAGACATGCTGGTTAGATGTGCTAAATTCTCCCTCAGGGTACCTAAACAGGTGCTGGAGTGTGGCAACTGGGGAATTTTCACAGTGTTAATGTAAGTCTACTTGTGACACTAATAAAGAAACTTAAACTCGAAGCCAAGAGGAAGTGATTTTTTTGTGGAAAAGTGAAGAACTGAATCTGATCCGTGGTGCTGTGAGATAGTAGTGCTAACTGCTGTGCAACTGTGCCATTCAAGATCAGCCATGATTGTATTAAATGGTGGATCTGGCTTGCTGGGCCTTGTGTCTACTGCTCCTATTTCCTATGCACCTTTAAAGTTTAAAAGCACATGTGGCCTCAAACATTCTCTTAACCATGAATTTCAGAAATTTTCATTTATGTTATTTCATCATAGTAACTCACTTCCTTTGGGCAAACTATAGGCAAAATCCTTGCAGGTAATAATGGTCTGGTATGTGCTGAGTAATTTTCCCTATGTCAAGAATAATAAATGGAGTTTTGAATAATATTTCCAAATTGAACAAGTGTGACACATGCATTCTAATCTCAGGTGCCTGAATAACTAATTGTACCTCATGTCTGAGGTGGGGCAAGCATACTGCCCTTGCAGCTCATAACAATTCATTCCAAATGTTATAGTATTGACTCATCAAACCAGATAGGGAACCCATCACTTCAGGAATTAATTTATTCATACCTTCAAATTACTTCTCCAGTTTGTAGATATGTTTATTGGCTGTCATGAATGGAACAGCTTGGTCAGCAGGCATTTGTTGGCAATCTTCTTTTAAAAACCTATTTATTTGCCATGTAAAGCAAGAGATGTAGGAAGTAATCAAAACCATTGCCAGTTTTGCACGACAAGTTTGATAACTTTCCCTGCTGGTGTGAACTGACTGATCGCAACAGCAGGAGGCGATCCTTATCCAGTCTTTGTGAAGGACTTGCTTTATAAAACCTGAGCAGTCTTCTCTGTACCCGGGCCAGATCCACACTTTCCTTGGACACTACCCCAGTTCCCCTGGCTGAGTCTTAAAGAGCTGCTTGTGCTGGTTCAGGGGAGGGGATGAGACTGGGAGCGAGCGATGAATAACGATAAGTCCAGATTTGCCACATCGTAAGTCAACTGGGGAGAAACCTAAATGTTGTGAACTGAAAATATTTGCTTGGAATGTGTGATTTGCAAGTATTTCACAGGCACAGTATTTCAAATGTAAACACTATCCAAACCTCTTCCCATCCCCTGTTCACCTGGGGGCCCTGTGTTGTGGAACGGCGTGTTTCATTTGTGAGCCCACAGTTCACAAACCTGACTCCCCACTAAAACACTATTGGGCTTGTACTTGAGGGAGCACCAGTGTCACAGCCTGTTTGCTTCTTTGCTAGATTCTAAAAGCAGGCATCTCTGGAAGGCTCCCCCTCTGCTACATATTTGGACTAAAATTTAATTTACTGACATTGTGATTAATTCAAAGAGAATTGTGTGGATTGGTGATAAAACCTATTTTTTGTGCTAGATCATGTACGTTACGGTTTTATACATGTTCCACATTGTGAATTGTGTGTGGGTAGGTGCTAACCATAGCATGCACAAAGAACCACACTTCAACCACCAAAGCATCACATTCTACTTCTAAAAGTGTCTGTTGTTGACTTCAAATGGCACTGATGCTGCTGTATGTTCAGATTGTCAGAACATTTGTATTTTACAATGGATAGGAGGAAGATTTTAATTTCATTTTTCACTCACCACTTCATTTAATGGTTTTAAATGAAATATCAATTATGTTTTCATTTACTTTAAAATGTTGATGTTGGACCACATTTCAGACCAAATTATGGAGATATACATCCTGCCCTGTCTACGTGCAGGATAATGTTACAGAAGTATCATAGGAGTAGGCCAGTGGCATACAGAGTCTGCTCACTGCAACCAACCCATGTCATGTATTTGTCTCTACCTTAGGCTATGCCACACGCATTTTTGTTTTGCTCAGATGAGGCAGAATAGGGAAATCCAAAGACTTTTTGGCAAACACTAACTCCCAAAACAATCTCCATGTCTGATCAGACCAGAATTAGGAATGAATGGCACACACATCATTCAAAGAACCAACAATACCACTTTAAGCAGGTAATTGTCTATTTTAATCACTCAGTTATCATCCCTTATGATATTAATAATCTGATATGGTTGAAGTCCAATCAGGCGGTGACTGCATTTCTAGGCGGCTATAAAAGTTGGTTTTTTTGAGGGTAGATTAAATGACTGATGGCTTAGCTGATATTTTCTTTAGATATTACATATATCTTGGAGACGTTTTCTCAAACAAGCTTCTGAGGTTCCTACGGCACAGGTGGCCTGACCTTTCACTAAGGATTGTTATCTTGCAGGCTGGTAATAATGCAACGTACATATTACTTTGACAGTAGCTTTCTCGAGAAAAGACTTCAAGGGAAATACACAATTGCCTAGGTTCCCTGAATACAATAATATAAAGCACATCTCGACATTGAAAACTATGTTCCACTTCTGAAGGACAAGCATGAGGCATAAAGAGATTAAGAAATTGTCTCCTGAAACAATTGGAAAGATTTTGGATTTGGATTAAAGCGAGAACAACCTTGTGTTATGCAAACAGGAAAGAGCTGTCTACACAAGAGCTTATAGCTGATGTGCTCTGCTTACAAGTACCAGCAGTGTTACCAGTATTGATTTCTAAGAAAGAAACTTCATAATACATGAGCAGAATAGTTCACAGAATTAATATATAAGGTTGTGTAAAATAAAGTTCAAATCCCATGGTGGGATTAGCAGAAGCATCAAAACTTGACATATCCAAACTCCCCTTATGAAGGTATAGATAAAAAGATGTTTAGCAGTGGATTTCCTTCAAGGGGAATGTGCAGAGACTGATATAGCTGTTTCATAAACTTTAATGGAACTGCTTCCAAAAGGAGATGCTGACGGGAGTATTGAAATGAAATACATAAAATGATGGATGAGAGAAATTAGGCTCATTAGTGCCTGCTTTTTTTGGGGGGGTGTGCAAACATGAAAGACAATGCAAAATAAACACTCAATAACAAACTTACAATTGCAATTCCAAAGTTGATGAATTGCTCTTGTACATTCCCTTAATGAAGCATGGTGGCACAATGGTTAACACTGCTGCCTCAGAGTACCTGGGACCTGGGTTCAATTCCCAGCTTGGGTCACTGTCTGTATGGAGTCTGCACGTTCTTCACATGTCTGCGTGAGTTTCCCTGGGTGCTCCAGTTTCCTCCCACAGTCTGAAAGGTCTGCTAATTAGGTGTATTAACTCAAACAGGTGCTGGAGTGTGATGACTAGGATAATTTCACAGTAACTTCATTGCAGTGTTAATATAAGCCTACTTGTGACGTTAATGAATAAACCATATACTCCAATGCTTGTCTTCCAATAGATCTTTATCCATCCTGAAATCTCTCAGGTTAAGTCACTGAGATTTGTTGCAGTTTCTTAAGAGATCAATCTGAGCCAAATATGTCAACGTTACAAAGCTGTTAACACAACCAAAAAGTGCATTGTGATTTTTCTCTTCAACTGTGTCCAATTTTGGGAGCTAGGCATGCAAAATGGATGGAGAAGTTAACTGGGAGTGGTTCAGTTGTAGTCCTGCTATTTTGCTGCCCTTTTGGGATTTTATGTTCAAAGTGACAGTAGCCATTGACTAATATCAGGGAGATATAAATGGGTGAGGACGGGATATCATTGGACTCTCCATCATTACCACCATATTAACATCTGATGCCGGGGATACTCGCTTGTTACTGGCTTCTGGATTTTGTCTTGGCAGGTGGGAAGGCATTTCAAATTGTCCTCCATCCATTATCACCTTCAATCCCACCATCATCAGGATATTATCATCATTTAAATGTATAGAATAATGGCTGTTCTCTGAGCTTTGTTTTCTGTTCCAAACCTTTGGAATCTCTTCCATCCTTAGAGCTGGGTTCTCTGGTGTAGACAAGGATTAAACCTGAAAGATTATTCAGATAGCCTGGGCTAGAGTGCTAATGTGAACAACAGGCATTCCGATGCAAAACAAACCTTACTCAACAACACTACACTGGGGAATCCCTAAGGCAAAAATCCCTGGCTTAGAAATCATACTTTTAAAGTGTAACGGAATGATGAGATATTTCAAGTTTTTTTTCCTTGATTGTGGGGTTTTGTAACTTCTCAAGCAGCTTCCTCACATCTCAAGCTTAGAACTGTCAATCAAGTGAATTCTTGTGGTGCAGTGGACAATGTCCCGACCTCTGGGCCAGAATTTCTGCGTTCAAGTCCTACCTCAGGATTTAATGACAATAGGAAGTAGATTTATAATGTGGCCTAACAGGTTGATTATCAGAATGTAAATCCTTCCAGTATGCCTGATTTCTGGCAGGAAGGTTTCCCCAAACATACTCCAGGAGGCAATAGCAAACCACTGCAGTACTTTGCCAAGCATTATCATATACCAATACAATGGGATCGACAATGGTTTCATGGTCACCAGTAGATTCTTAATTCCAGATATATTTTATTGAATTCAAATTCCACCATCTGCTGTGGTGGGATTCGAACCCGGTATCCCCAGATCATTAGGTAGTTTCTGAATTAATAGTCCAATGGATAATACCATAGGCCATCGCCTCCACCTACTGTTTCTGCTGGTCAGGGTAATATGGGTCACAGTCTGAGGGTTCAAATTGGCAAAATTACTTTAGTCTAGACATTGTGAATTTTTGAAATTCTCAAACGCCAGAGGGTTATGGATGTTCCATCATTGAATACATTTAAGGTTGGGATGGACGGATTATTAATTTCTCATTGGAATCAAGAGATATGGGGAGTGTATGGGAAATTGGAGTTGATGCCCAAGGTCAATCATAACTTTATTGAAATGTGGAATAGGTTCAATGGGCCATGTCGTTTACTCCTGCTTCTATTTCTTGTGTTCTTTCTTGAGGAACCTATTGCTAGTTGAGGGTTACTCTACACTTCTTCACCAGGTAATCACTCCCCATTTCTACAGCAGCTGTCAATTGTAACAATGTAATCATCAGCTACGAAATAGAAAAAGGCACTGGTGGGCTATTTATGACAGGCAAACCATTGTTATCGGCTCTAATGCAGTGCGTTTGTTGTCGGATTGCAGCAGTTTATTGGGTTTGAAGATTCTTGAACAAGTTGCTTGCCTCTTCAGAACCAGAAATTTTTTGAATCATAGCATCAATGCAAAACAGACTGCAATTTGCACTAATGTGGAGGGAGGGGCTGGTGGGGCAGGGAGGGGCTGGCGGGGGGGAGGGAGGGGCTGGAAGACAGAATAGAGAAAGAGAGTGAGAGAAAGAGAGAAAGTGAGAGGGTGAGAGAGAAGAAAAGCAAAGAACCAAAAGGAAAAAAAGTCACATGGGAGTGAGCAACATTGGTAGATTATTAACTCAATTTCATTTACCGCTTTATCATCTACAAGGTCAGAATAATTCAGACGGATAACTCACAGGAAGTCCAAGTAAAGCACTTCCAGGAAGTGCTTTATGCGCTAAGTATAGAATAAACATCAACTGATAAAATTTATTTTGCAACATCAACTCATGGGTTTTCAAAGGAAATTGGGCACAAGACAGTGTTCAGAACTTTTGATCGGTATTTCATGCTGAAACATGGCATGTGTCCACCAAGCAACATAAAATTCTGACCAATCAAGGTAATACAGAAGAAACACAACGCTACTCTTATACAATCATTAATTATCAATAGTTCTTTTCTTATAATATTTTTGATAGCAATACAGAACCTATTAAAATAGCTTGTGTTTATAATACATATTAATAAAGTGTCACATAACACTGCAGATCAATGTAAAATATATTTAGCAATTACCTGCAATGAACCACAATAGGTCCTGAATGTGAGGGATTCACCACTTTGACCTTCTTCAGAAATTTGAGCATGCCAATGGGTGCAAATGGCACGCCAAAATCAGGCCAGCTCGTGAAGTGAAGCTGTGTTACTAGCCTCGGAGATTTGTTGGCCACTCTTTGCTGTAACAAATGGACAATCATCACATGATTCTCATACATTGAGAAAGGCACAAGTACATTTAAATGTTTCCAGCACTTAACCAATACCCATCATGGAAACAAAGGGACAGCATATGCATTAAAGTATGACTTTGAGAGGATGTTAAGCTGTAAATTCATCGTGAAAAGTACGCTGAAAATGTCATTCTTGCAAAGGAAACCTCATAGGGCGAGATTTTTCCCATGGTGAGCTTTTCAGAGGTGGAGGCCAATGGCAGAATCTTCCGATCCTGCCACTGTTCAACAAGTTTTCCTCTGGTTCACACCTTCTGGGGAACCGATAGGAGGGATTCGCTTTCGGTGAGATTGGAAGATCCCATCGGCGGGAACAGCTGGAATGTTTCAGCCATAGTTACTAAAATTGGGACAGATTAATGGTGTGCACTCAATTAAATCAAATCCAGCAATGTGTCTCAACCTCCGATTTCTTCAGAAGAGAAGCACCATGTAAAAACATGTCTCAGAAAATTAATTGCCTTCAAAAATTTAATTAAAGTTAAAAGCCTGTTTTAAACATATTAGGGTTGAGTTGCACTTATGATTTAATAAAGAGAAAATGATGAAGTGATAGCAGAATAGTTCAATCTCTGGTGTGTGCTGAGCTAACTCAGCTTATCCACGATGGCATTAGATATCAATAATTACTCTCAGAATCTCTGGACCAGAAAGGAAAAACAGAGTCAGTTAGGTTTGTGGCTTCCAATTGTCTTTCAGGGTTTGACTGTTTTGCCTTTCCACAGTTTGATGTCTTGCTGACACTCAATGTTTAGTCTCACGTAGGAGAAATGGCTAGGCACAAAAGAAGATGACAAATAGAAGTAGGAGTAGACATTCTTTCCCCTGGAGCCTCTTTCACCATTCAGTACAATCATGGCTTATCTTCTGCCTCAATTCCACTCTCCTGCTCACTCTCCAAATCCTGTGATTGCCCGAGATCAACAATCTGTCCATCAGCCTTAAATATGATCAATGTTGGAACATCCAGAACTCTTCAGAGTAGACAATTTCAAACTTTCACAACCTTTCAAGTGAACACATGTTATCTCAGTTCTGAGTGATCAGTCTCTTATCCCCAGAAGGTATTCATGTATTCTAGATTCCCCAGTCAGATGGAACAATGGTTAGATTATGAGCGGCACAGTGGTTAGCACTGCTGCCTCACAGCGGCAGGGACCCGGATTTGATTCTCTCCTTTCTTTCTTTGCCTGTGTGGAGTTTGCACGTTCTCCCCTTGACTATGTGTGTTTCCGTCGGATGCTCCAGTTTCCTCCCACAGTCCAAAGATGTGCTGGTTAGGTTAAATTGCTAAATTGCCCTTTAATATCAGGGGGACTAGCTGGGGTAAATGCATGGGGTTATGGCAATAGAACTTGGGTGAGATTGTGGAAGGTGCAGACTTGAAGGGCCAAATGGCCTTCGTCAATACTATCGGATTCTATGTTTCTATGAACAACCTCTCAATGTCTACCCTTTCAAGCCCCTTTAGAATCTTGTATGTATCAATGAGTTCACCTCTCATTCTTCTAAACCTCACAGAATATGGGTCCAGTTTATTCAGCTTCTCATCAACAGACAGCTCTCTCATTCCAGGAACCAAGCTAGTGAAACTTCACTTTACTGCCTCAATACAAGTTTACTTGAGAAAATCTAAACTGCAGACAGTTCTTCAGTGTGATTTCCACTGATGCATTGTTTATGACCCCCCCCCCGCCCCCCGCTTTTCTTCATTAATCATTTCTCGAACTGTGTTCATATATCACCCCCAACTCCATGTGTATATTAATCTTGCATATTAACTGTTTGTATGGTACCTTATTGAATGTGAAGTAATTACATCTTCCAGTAGTACTGCAGACTTGTTTGCTATCTATTACCTATACTCTGACAGAGTGGAGGGGAGAGCGGATCACTTGGGAAAAAAATGGCCTTTGAAGACGTATTTCAAAAATTTCCATCACAACAGTTCAATGAAACTTTAATTTCCATTGCAGGAGGGGTGATATATTTGTTGGGACACTTCCACATTCCAAACAGAGCAGGAAAATGAAGTACATGTGGTTCAATCATCGCTAAACATTAGCTGATGTAAGTTGGGACACCTAACAGTCCAGGTGGACAAAAGTTTTCTGTCCATAATCTCTAACTAATTCCGTAATCACACTCAGACAGGCCATGCAGATAGATAATGAGAAATAGGTCATACTAATTGGCCATGGGGGCCAAGAAAGCTGGGTCCTACTGCATAAGGTTGGAAGCTGAGGAATATCATTTTGCAGCAGTGTAAGGACTATGAAGAAATGTTTCAGTAAACATGTACTCAGAAAAAATGAAACAAAAGATACCCATAATAATTTTGTAAAGCTAAGAATACAATGCAAGCTAACAACAAGTACGTATTTTTTTGTAAGAAATATGCTGCAGGCGCTGGAAATCTGAACTAAAAGTGGAAAATGTTGGAAATTCTCAACAGTTGCAGCAGCTATGGAGAGTAAAGCAGAATTGTTACCTGATGAACATGAAACATTAACTTGGTTTCCCTCTCTATAGATATTGCCAGATCCACTGAGTATTTCCAACTGTCTTGGTTTTGAGTGTATTTTTATATTACACTTTACTATATTAATAAGTAAAATCTTATTTACATCCATCTTTTCATCTGGGAATTAAATTTTATCAAATTGAATCATTTCTGAAGGTGGTAACAATACCTGTCATATAGAAAATAATGGGTACTTACTTTTCTAAAATTTGATTAATCAGAACTTTCTTTTGCAAATAATATAGTTCACCAAATAAATAAAATCCAGAAAATACTTGCATTCTGTATGGTGAATTTGCGTATGGTATAATCCACAAGAACTGTAACGTCTTCTACTGATACCCGAATTGCTCCGTATGTCCACAATCCCTGGTCAGGCCAGTACTTGTAACACTTTTCCTGCAGGCATAAGCACGTTCTTAATTATAATCAGTACAATAAAAATACAATTCATTTCAATAGTAATTTCTTTGGTAGCTATGCATGATCCATTACAGAAAATGTTTTTTTATTTTTCTTATTTATCTTGGAATCGGAAACAGTACAGTAAAATGGCAGATGATAAATCACCTAAACCCTTCACTATAGAAGTCATAGAGGTTTACAGCATCATAACAGGCCCTTTAGCCCAACTTGTCCATGTTTTTTTAAACCACTAAGCTAGTCCCAATTGTTTGCGTTTAGCCCATATCTGTCTTTACCCATCTTATCCATGAAACTATCTAAATGCTTTTTAAAAGAAAAATTGTACCTGCTTCTACTACTGCCTTTAGCAGCTCATTCCAAACACTCACCATCTTTTGTATGAAAACATTGCCCCTCTGGATCCTTTTGTATTCCTCCTCTCTCACCTTAAAACTAAAGTGCCCTTTAGTTTTAGGCTCTACCACCATTAGGAAAAAATATTGACTACCTAGCTGATTTGTGCCCCTTATTATTTTATAAACCTCTATAAGATCACCCCTAAGTTTCCTATGTTCAGGGAAAAAAAATTCCCAGTCTATCCAGCCTCTCCGTATAACTCAAACATTATCAAATTCTTACTATTCATAGAACAATATGACAATAAAATTTGATGATGTTTATTTAATATTTATGGTGTGATTTACTGACTGGCAGACATATGGCATAATGAGTAGAATTTTTGTGCTGTCTATCGATAAAACTGAGTTTATGGGATTTATTTATGGGATACAAGGTTCATGATTCACAATCTGAGAGCCAGTTCCTTTGATATAGACAACATGCAAATTTCATTCGACCTCCTCATTCCAATAGTGGTTCAGCTGAGTGTGACTGTTGTTGCTGGCTGACTGATCTATTAACTGAGGTTCCAGCAGCATGCCTAAATAAAAAATGTTCAGTGAGTCTGCACTTCTTAAAGGCAGCCTGCTCCCACTGAAGGAAAGCTGCAATCATTAGAAGGAAGTTGCTGACTGCCTGCCAAAGTGCAATTGGCTACAAGAGAAAGTAAGCAATCGGAGCACCAAGAATGAGGGTTCCCAGTTTCATGAATATAGGGCTGGAGGCCTTAATGTTGAAGGTTAATAGAGGAGAGGTCATGCTTCTGCCAGGGACATCCTCTCCATTAATGGAAGTAGGTGGTCAGGGAGGTCAACTACTAAGGAGTTTGTAGAGACAGCAGGGGGTACCATCACCAGGAATGTGCAATGGAAGAGAGACAACAGGACCCTTATTCAGTGGGTACTAAATGTGGGGTGCGGGAGAAGAAGGGACCCCTATTCCAAGGATGCTGAATATGGGGTGGGAAAGAATAGATGATCCTGATTCAGTTGGTTGCTGAGACCTAAAATGGCTGGGGCATATGGTGCCATTACCACAGAGGTAAATATTGCCACCATGGGAACCCTTCCAGTGTAAGGAGTGCCCAGAAAGGAGGACCCCACATCCCCCATATCTGAGCTCACTGGAAGGCTGCTAGATTAACTTGATAGTCTCTCCATTTGGTTATAGGCCTCTTGACAATATGCTTAAATTACTTAAGTTATTCAATTGGACATGTGGCTCTACCACTATTTACACTATGAGGGAAAAGAAAAGCACAGCGTCAGGACAGCATTAGGCATGCTCTCCCTGTTGTCTTCCCTCACCACACTGTCAATGGGTCTGGAAAATTTCAGGCTAGAATCTGATGCTCAAGTCCTAGCAACGTACTATAAATAGTTCAGTAATGCAGGTTATGAAGCTAGTGGATGTCTCTTTAAAGGACATCTCTGTCAACTAGAATAATCATGGGAGAGTTTAATCTTCATAGGGATTGGGCACTTAATCAAATTGGCAAACATAGCCTGGAGGATGAGTTCATAGTGTCTTTGGGATATTTTTTTACAACAATAGATTCTGCAAGCAACCAGAGAACAGGCTATTTTAGACTGGGTATTGCATAATCAGGATTAATGGAAAGAGAATTAATTTTGAAAATAACATGTTAGTGTTGCAATACCTTGGAATGTGTTGCAATTTTTATTAAGGGGCAGGGTGGCTTTGGGGGGGGGGGTAGTCAGGAACCTGCTCACCTCTAAGTAAAGACCTGTTAAGGTCCTTCAGGAACTTGCTAACAGGCTGGGGAAGGCCTGAAGACAATTTTCAAATTGTACATTGCTAAATCCAAGCTGTTTGAAGTACATTCATATGTAGCTGCCAAGTGCAATGTGGAGGACATTTTTTTTCAATGCCAAAAATATTTTCTTGCGAGAAGTTTTTGTCCTGGATCGGGCACAGCTTCTTTTAGTTGGCTGTTTGGCCACTCTTGTCTGTAGTGAGACTGCTGGCCCTCCGATGTTCTGCCTCTTCTCTTCTACAAGATAGCTGCAGGTTGGCTTTGATAACTGTGATCTGCATGAACCCCTGCTGACTCAATTAGGGCATTTATATTTGAAGATTATGCCACATGGGTAATGCAGGCTGAATAGAGTACAAAATTATGAGAGATATAGATAGATAGGAATATATCTTTCCCCTTATTAGAGTGCGTCAATAACCAGGGGGCTTTGATTTAAGGTGAGGGATTGGAAATTTAGAGGATCACCTTAGAAATTTAGAGAAAAGGATCACCTTTTCATCCAGAGGATGGTGGGAATCTGGAATGCATTGCCTGAAAGGATGGTAGAGGTAGGAATTCTCACAACATTTAACAAGTATTTAGATAAGCACTTGAAACACTATACCATACAAGACTATAGATCAAATGCTGGAAAATCGGATTAGAATAGGTAGGTGCTCAATAGCTGGTGCAGATATGATAGGCCAAAGGGCTTCTTTTTGTGCTGCGAAAAACTATACAAGAGGTCAGCATCTGGAAACTATTTGGCTGTCAGCTCCCTTACCCGAATCGAAAATCAAGCCCTTTACAGTTTGCAAAGTACCTGTAATACATAGGAATTAGGAGCAGAAACATGCAAATTCAGCCCTTCGAGCCTGCTCTGTCATTCAATCCTATCATGGCTGGTCTCAGATTCACCTCTCCATCTGTTCCCTATATCCCTCTTTCCCCTTTTTATTGGGAAAATATATCTCCTTGAAACCATTCAATGATTTAGACTCCAATACTCCCTAATCTTTTGCAAAAGAAATAAGTGTCTTTATTCCTTTTACTCAGTTCATAGATAAAACTTAAAAATACATTTGCTGATACTATATTTTAATTTAAAATCTAAGTTAATTTTATATTTCTGGTGACTTAATTGTTACCACACTACCCTGTCTCTGGACAAGCTAAATATTAAGGTTTCACGACAGAGATATTCCAGGAAATGGAACCAGCTGGAATCTGTAATCTTGTGAGTGAATCAGTAAAAACTGATCAAGAACAGATTTTAAAAAAGAATTTATTAGTGAAAATATTAAACTAATAATCAAAATCAAGGAGACATATTCCTCACAAGGAAGAGTATTTAAATTAGGTAGAATATCATGTTTTCAAATAATGTGATGTGTATTCACGTACTCACCTCCTTCTTCTCTTTTACATTTGTTAACATAACTATCGTAGCGGATTTCTGTTCCCATATCATTCGCCAGAAATCTGAAACAGTATCCTCTTTGGGACCTTTTGGGAATAGAGATAGAAGTGAGGGACCTGCTTCAGAAATCAATCCACATAAAAGGTAACTTCACAAAACCTCAGTGCTTGCATGATATGATTTTTTTACATTATTCTCCTTTTCAATTGAGCTGATGGTGAACCATATTTTCCCCAGGTTGATTTGCATAACAGCAACTTCTATTGCTGTTTGTATTATACAAATAGTTTGTGAAAAATCCAGGCTTCTTTGATTCTGCTTTATTTTATGATAATTATTTGGCTGAGCTGTCTTGAACCTCTCTAGATACTGTGCCTGTGTTCCATTTGCTGAGGTGTTTGAGGGTTGTTCTGTAAAGTCCCTACCTAGTAGCAGTGCTTCATCTGGCAAAATCCAGAATCTAGTGCTGGTTGAAATAGTGACAAACGGAGAACCAGCTACAGATAGGGAGGAGGAAGTGTACATCATTATGATCAGGTGAGGAAAGGTCAAATTGCTCCCCTCTTTTGCCTTTCCTTCCTTGTTTGACCATAACAGGTTTTGGTTTGGAAAGTGTATACCTGCTAATTTAGTGAGTATTCAACTGTTTATGCATTGTGATCAGAAGAAAACCAAGGCTGCCTTTGCCACCAACATTGTGCATGCGCAAGTTGTACTGATTTACTCTGATGTCATTGTGAGCAATGGAGCAGGCAGCAGCTGGAGTAGAGATACTTATCAAACAATTTCTAAAGATGTTATCCCATGAATTTTGAAAGATATTTTAAGCAAATACAGATGTTGTGTGAAAACACACATATCCATAAAAAACTCGCATTGCTCCCAACAACTTTCAACTAACAGCTCCCCAAAATGCAGCTAATGATGCAGCAGGTCACTGCTTTGGGCACCAATTTGATGTTTTAATCTGCTCATGGTGTCCCCTCTTGGTCTCGATTGGTAACTTTTATTCTCAGTCAACAGACACCTAACTGCTACAATTACTTATGATTCATTCAATCTTGCACCTCCAGCTCTGATTAGTTCACATACTACCCCCCCGGAAAGTGACATACAGCCTTATAATTGGTCTATGTGGAATCAATCATGTCCTAGTATCCACCCGCTCTGTGCTATCAGGTTAGATGAGGGTTTTGCTGCCACTTATGTCACCGGTTTCCTGTCTGTGCGTGGGCAAGTGTGCACGCACAGACAGACTTTGGGGATTAACTTAGTAACCATCTTGACTTGGCAGGAAGCACAGTGAAAAACTAAATGAACAGGTGTCCTTAAGTTTAACAAAGAAAAAGATTAGCTTTATTATACTGATCCAAGCAAAATAATAAAATGTAGTCTGACTTTCACACACGTTCAAAATTACACCTGCACACCAATAGATTTAGAGTGTAGAGTCTGTAGTTTGATGACTCGGCTGGCATCCGCCTGAATTTTAGTGGACTCGTGACTTTCTTTAGGTGGTCTTAATAAAAAATATAAACTGCTGACTTTGTTGTTCTCCTTGAGAAGGTGCTGCTGGGTTGAATTATTTCAAAAAGTCTCTATATGCAGCAGACATGCCCCTGGATGGTCGCAGATAGCAAACAGTTTGAAGTTTACAAGGTAGGTTGGAGATAGAGAGAGGACCCTCCATTCAAGTCATATCTCTCAGCACCTCAGCTGCTTGTCCTCTTATTGCACAGAAAACAGAAGCTTACAACACACCTGCATTGGGCCCATCACATGCCCATCATCCAGTGATTCAAGCTTAGTCATCTCTTGTAACTTGAATGAGTTCATTATGGGGAATCCCTCTCTCAGAGAGAGGGTTCTATTATTCAAGTGATTGTGTTTAAGACATTCCCATTATACCTTGATGAGTTCATGTCTAGGGATCCCCCACTCTGCTAGGGACCTGTCATCCAACCAATTAGGCTTACTGAATTGTCCCCACGAGTTGAATGCCTCAAATTATAGATTTGATATATTTATTTTATATATTTATTTGCCTCAGTTGTAGATGCGCCAAGTTTGGTGGCGTTTAAGAGCTTAGTTGATAAGTATATGGAAGAGAAGGGAATGGTTTAATTTGGAGGGGCATTGCTTTTTATATTGGTCGGCGCAATATCGAAGGCCGAAGGGCCTGTTCTGTGCTGTAATGTTCTATGTTCTATGTTCTAATTATTGCCTTGATGCCTTATAAATGGAAACAGTTTATGTGGCTCACTCATATTGTCCAAAACATTTTCCTTGATGAATCTTTTCAGACATAGTTGTTTCCAACAAAACGAATTGGAATATTTGGAATGTGACAAATTGGGGGTAGCCATTTTTAGCCATCAGTTACCTTGTGTCTCTGTGTTTAAAAGTCTGTTTTTCAAAGTTCAATTCAGTATTCCTCCAGTGGATTAAAAATCATTATTTGACACAAAGCATATTTTCATGACAACATTGACGTCACAGCTCAGTTAGTCACACCATGGATGGTAGGCATTCTTCTTTATCAAAGCCACTCACATCAGAACCTAAATTATGCAGTTGGTGATAAGGAAGCTGAATTTAGATTCAGCTCTAGATTTAACTATCTAGGTGAGCAAGCTGGCTAGTATGAAGAAAAATATTGGGTGTGGGTCCTTCCAGAATACAATACACAGAGATCTACAGTAAGACTTGCGAGGAAATTCAGAGATTTGTACTGACAGCTGCTGGAAGCATGCTGGGTATGCTAAATTGTGTTTACATAATTAGACCTTACAGCCTAGGGCTTATGACAGTATTATTAAGATGCAGAGAGACAAATGGCAATGGATGAAGCTCTAATTCTCCTTCGGTGGAGCCACCACTCAATAGAACTTGGTGGGTGTCCATTGTGTGCTTAGGAGAATAGTGCAATACATCAGCACATATTACTATGAATTATGCCATCACCATGTCACTAGTGAGGAACTCCTGGCACATTTTGCCCACTCAAATGTGAACTCAAACCTGGGCTTGGCAGGAGAATCAACTAAGTGATTAACTGCAGAATTCTAAATTGATTAAACTATCGCTGTGAACACTTTGGAGAACTCAAAGTTTTGTTTTTTATCTGCATCAAAATGTTCTGGATCTTGATAATTGTAAACAGGGAGGAATGTGTACACTGTATGCTGGACAAATGGATACAATACAGGTGGACGTAGATTTCTCAGTACTTTTGGTTTCAGCCTGCCTATCTGGCTGACTAAATCCCCAGTGTCGGTGCTCAAAATTATGGGCAATGAACAAGTCTGATCAAGACTGATACGCAATAATCGCTGAAACTCGTTAGTTTTGTACTTCCAACAGGTTATCACACTTCAAGAGAGCAGATTGGAGATGCTGCACCACTGAGGTCTTGAGCTTTGATGCCTTTAATGACAACTTCCTTTTGAGAATGTTTGTTGGTAAATTTAACCCCTTTCCCCACATTTTTTCTTTCTGGGTTGAATTTAGCACAGATTCTACTTCAGATGAAACTTGTAACAAAGCATCCAGAGTAAAGCCAGGACAAAACATTCCAATTCTTGAATTGTTGGTTTTTCATCCAGCCTTCAGGGGAATTTAAAAAAATAGGAAGTGGGCTTCGTTGGCAAGGCCAGCATTTGTTGTCCACCCTTAATTGCCCTTAAGAAGGTGGTGATTTACTTTCTTGAACTGCTGCAGTCCATGCCAACACTACAACCTAATCCTTGAAATGACGCTTATTTTCAAACAATCCCTACAATGCAGAAAAGGCCATTCGGCCCATAAAGTCTGCACCAACTCTCTCATAGAATAACTTACACAGGCTTTCTACTGGCCCAATCCCTGTACACTTACCATTCATCTAAGGGACACATCTTTGGACACAAAGGGCTATTTAGGATGGCCAATCCACCTAACCTGCATATCTCTGGACTGTGGAAGGAAGCGCACTCAGAGGAAACCCACACAGACTCGGGGACAATGTGCAAACTCCATACAGACAGACACCCAAAAGCCGGAATTGAATCTGGATCCCTGACGCTGTCAGGCAGCCATGCTAACTATGAAGCTATCGTGTTAATAAATGTAGCATTTCTGTTTCCTTTTGTTTCCAAGATCTATATTTATATTGTTTTGTACGTATATATTTATATGAACACAAATGAAAAAGGCACATATAATGGTTTACCATCAGTGCAACTAGCTATTAATCTATAATAGCATCTTCACATCAAATGGCACCCTTGATATATGTGTACTGAGAGGACAACCACATTGAAATATAATATTAATTTTAATGAATGGAAGAGATTATGGTGCCAATATTAAATCCATTATGTTTATCTGGCCATGTTACTGAAAGCAATTATTACAAATCATCTGATATTTATTACCATCAGATTACAGCTTCTATCAGTGAATAACACAAAGAACAAGTAACAGGTGATGTTAACAGTCACTTACCCTGAGCTGCTATGAACTTATTCTTCACTTTAAAACCCTAAGGGGAAAAATTTAGTATTTGTGATCAAGTTACTGTAGCCTGCCATATACACACTTCGTATTACTTTTCTTTACATTTTGCACAGTAATTGTTTTCTGATATGCTGATTAGTTAAATGCCTTACAAATAATAGTTTATTAAAAAAAAAATGAGCACCTACATCAACATATGAGGCATTAATGTAGTCGGAGCCTGGCATCCCATCTATAGCTGTCAAAGTCACTCTGTAAGTGTCATCTGGAAGAGTTTGCAAATCGATAAAATTTATTATACTGGCAACAAAATGAATGAAGAGTCAGCAAACATTAATACAAATCTATTCTCTGCAAAATGCAATCAGAAAGCAGTACATTAGATGCTATACCTACAATACACGTGGCAAGAGTCCATACCTTTCTCTTGCATCCCAAAGTTGTGAATCAGGAAGGGTTTGTGTGGAAAGGATATGCCATATAAATTTATGGCTCCTGTCCCGAATGTGGGCCCATGTTGAAGTTCACTAAAAGTATAAATGGTCAACTATCTAATCAGTAGAAACCTGGGAATATGCAATATTATGATTGACATAATAAATATATTTTCCTCTCATTGTTACTGCACAAAGAAATTCATGATTTGCTAACTCCATCTATTATTCCTTTTGCAAATGCAAAATCCATATCAACTGTCTCCTTGTTATGATATGAAATTACTTCAAGTGATCTACTTGCCTATTGACGCTGTTACTTACCAGATCAGCAGGAAATCCACAGCAAACGCACAAAATGACTTCAAAAAGCACAACTCATTTTCTACCCAGATATTTTACTGAGCTGCTATGAACTTATATCTAGAAAAGTTCCAGCAGACACTGTGCGAAATGGGTCTAGCAGCCTCTGTGTTACAGCTATCAGCTAGTTCACCTTATATACAGTCCAAACATGCCATCAAACATTCTGTTTGATGTCAGCATTGTCACTGCAACAGACATTTTACAGTACAGAATAATTACATTAGTCCTGCACTTCCAACGACTTTCACACTTGCAAAGAGCAGATTGGTGATAGTGTTGAAATGCTGCTGCATTGAATTTCTAAGCTTTGCTTCCTTAAATGGTAACTTCTTTCTAGGGATGCATATTGGTAAATTTACCCCCCCCACATCACATCTCTTTCTGGGGAAAATTCAGTACAAATTCTACTTTAGATGAATCTTGGAACAAAGCATTCAGAGTCGGGGCATTACTTTTTTAAATTCCTGGGTTGTTGGTTTTATATTCAATCATCAGGTTTTTAATGAAGTCTTCCAAGGAAAGTAGGCATCACTGATTAGGCCAGCATTTGTTGCCCATTTTTAATTGCTCTTAAGAAGGTGGTGGCGAGCCACCTATTTGAACTGCTGCAGTACATGTGGGGCAGGTACATCCACACTGCTAGGATTGGAGTTCCAGGATGTTGATTCCACAACAGTGAACGAACAGCAATATAGGATGGGCGTTTTCCGCCCTTCCTGTTGCAGGGATCTTTTGGTCCCATCGAAGGTAACATCACCACCATGCAACCACTCCCCACCCCCCCACCTCCATCCCCAGCCCCAGCCCACCACAGAGGTTCCTGGTGGCCATAGTTCCAAGTCAGGATGGTGTGTGGCTTGGAGATGAATGTTTGCAGATGGTATCATCAGCTTCATATGTAGAGCCAGAGAGACATCTCAAGGCAACTGAAAGGTCAGTACAGTGCTGCCCAGCAAACATAATATATGCAGCAATATTAACACACATTAAGTAACATCTATTTAGCAAAGCTGACTAAAATTTTTCCAGGTTAGGAGTACAATATCCCCTTTCCAATGTTTTAAATTCGTAACATAAATCTTAATGGTCATTGCTACAATTCCACCCTAAACACAAAGTTGCACCAGCACAAGATATATAATAAATCCTACTAGTACCATGAAACAGTTTAAAAATATATATAAACCTTGTTCAGAAAGCACAAACATGCTCTCTCTATTCCTTCACGATTTAAGTTTTAAGTGAATAAGATATGATATAAGACAGTACAGAACTTTAACTGAAGAAATGGAAATCTGTGAGAGCAACTAAGATGATGTCTTTACCTGGCAGGATATTGGGATATCGATTTTTGTCCTTGTTCTCTTCTCTATTCGCTGCTTCACAGCATCCAACTGATGTTCCAATTGGCAGAGACTGTAGCAAACCAGACAAAAATCGTTAGAATTGTGCAGTGGCATGGCCATATTAATTAAAATTAATGGTAAAACAAGGAGCCACTTAATATTGAGTGGGATGATCAGCCATAATCATAATGAATGGAAGGGTAGGTTCAGAGGGCTAAATCACCTGTTCCTACTCCTATTTTTAATGTTTACACTTTTAATGCTACAAAATAATGAAGTATTATTCCGCCTGTACTCTCAGTTCTGAACAAACATCGATTAATTTGTCAAGGTTATTCTACCAGCTACAAAATATTAACTGTTTCTTGTGTGGGCATTGCATTGATACAGGTTACACCACAATGGCGATCCTATTCAAAATCCTGTATATCAGATCACATTCAAACAAGAAACAAGCACCTGTGTGGGAGCACTGGAATTTCAGGGAGCCAAGATAAGCCTAATTTCCCCAAACTGGTTAAGAAAGGTCTTTTTTAAAACTAGTGATCACTTTCTACTCCATTTTGCACATTTTTAAGAACAATCAATCTCCCCTTTGGTGGACCTGGTAATGACATTTCTGTGGCACAGAAGACTTAGAATCACAATATTCTTACCCGTTCCAGGGTAAGTATTTATTATGAAGCATTCTCAACATCACCACCATGTTGTGGTCAACTAACTTAGCCCAGGATTAAATCATGTCACTTTCTAATTCGGTTACTTGATGAAATTAATTGTCACAAATATCCAGCAGTGAAAATAAATGAATAACTAACAGTTAAGTTACAAGCAGCAACTCTACATGCTTCAGAGTCGGAAACATATAGTAAGCTATTAGACAAATGAACAAAGGCAATTGGAACCCTGGAGCTTTATTGTGCTGACTTGCGAGAAGAGACTGAACTTGCTCAAAACCCATCCACAGGAAAAGGTTTAATATTAGGCCCACTGTCCTTGCACACTTGATGCAAGATACCTCTCACAGAATTCCGACAATGCAACAGGAGGGCACTCGGTCCATAGAACCTGCGCGGATAACAATTCCATCCAAGCCCAATCCTCGTATTTACCCTGCTAATCCCATGACATCAAGGTATAATTTAATGTGGCCAATCTACCGAAACTGCATATCTTTGAACTGTGGGAGGAAACTGGAGCACCCAGAGGAAACCCACGCAGATACGGAGAGAATGTGCAAACTCCCCACAGTCAGTCACCCAAGGCTGGAATTGAACTTGGGTCCCTGGTGCTGTGAGGCAGTAGTGCTAAACACTGCACCACCGTACCGCTTCTCTCTGCTATCAGCCTTGTCTCCCTGTGCAGCGGGTGTTTTGTGGATATGGGATGTTGGTGACAGCGGACTCAGATGGCATGGTCCTTTCTCAAATTTAGGCAGAAGACATGCATCAGAGGTTCTAAGTGGTATATGACCCACAGGTAATTAGTCCACATAATGGATTACTCCGTTGCCATGATAGGGCTGGAAAACATAGCAAACCATCCAAAAGTCTATTGATTTGGTGGGATGGTAAAATCCCACTGATGGAAAGGGCTGTAAAATTCTGCTCAATGTATGTGTTTTTGATGAATATTACCAGAAAACTGCCTCAAAAGAAATTGTGAAGGCAGGTTGTCTTAAGTCTGAATTTTCAGGATGGTGAGCTTGCCATCCTGAGAGTCAACAGGAACGCATCTCTGCCAACTCCTGACAAGTCATTTTACACTCAATTGAGTGTTGACTGACAGCAGGCAGGACTTCTGTCTGCCCTTGGACAGGAATCCCACCTCAGAGAGTTTTCAGTCAATCAGACTGGCCAACAGCTCTCCAGTCTCTCCAGGCACAGCGCTGCAGTGGCCAGCAGAGGTACTGCAGTGCCATGCTTGAGCCTAAATCCCAGGACTGCATTTTGAAGTACCATGAGGGAAGGCTACCCCAAATTCGCAGGGCCTTTGATCGAGACCCCCCCTCCCCAAATTCTCACCTTAAATCAAGATTGTGAACTTTTATATTTGGTACCCTGATCCAACTGATGCTTGCCGGTATAAAAATTGAGACTGGTGGGGAAAAGTAGCTACTTAAAGGCCTTAACAGGGCTATGAGCAGGCTTCCCATCTGCCATATCTACCCCAGCATGAAATTCTGTCTGGGTTGGGGTGATAGGATCCAGAGGGAATCCTATCCATGTAGTTTTGCGCTTCTCTCTACTCAGAACGCTCCTTGAAGGTAGTATAAAATTCTGGTCTTAGAATTGCTTCTGTTCAGTGTATCATACTATATTTTCAGTTAGAACTGGGGAATGCTCATATCCTCAAAGCTACAGAAGAATAATACATGGAAACCCTTGACATCTTGTATTTGTCCTTTTTTTATTTGCTTAGTGATTTTCTAGGCTTCCACAAATGGATGGACCTGGGCCTGGATGTGCAGTAGATTCTGGCTCATGAATGAAGTGAGACAGGAGAAGCGCACCCAAAACTTCTCTCCACAATTCTGTTTTCCTAAGTTAGGATCACGCACTTGTAGTGATTTCCCCAAGAAGCTAGTGATGGGCTTGCCTTCTGGAACTCTCTCAGATTAGAGGTCAATGGCCAAAACGAGGGCCAAAAATATGCCTCGCCTTCTTCTTACAGGGACTTAGTGGATCTTCAGGCCTTGGCTACTTCTGACTGCTTTTCTTCAACCGCAGTCAGGCACTTTTGAGACCTGCATCTGTGCCAATGTTCCCATTCCTATTGCAGTGTGTCCTTGTCTGTTTAAAAAGTAAAGCTTATTTATTAATTACAAATAAGGCTTACGTTAACACTGCAATGAAGTTACTGTGAAATTCCCCTAGTCGTCACACTCCAGCAATGCACCTAACCAGCACTGCTTGGTGCTATGCACCTAACTAGCATGTCTTTCAGACTGTGGGAGGAAACCGAAACATCCAGAGGAAACTCATGCAGATACAGGGAGAAAATGCAAACTCCACAGAGAGACTAACCCAAGCTGGGAATTGAATCTGGGTCCCTGGTGCTGTGAGGCAGCAGTGCTAACCACTGTGCCACCATGCCATCTAATGGCCAGGTAAATGGAGCGTGCTCTAATGTTGGGACTACTGTCTCTTATCTAACAGCATGTGGATGAGGAACCTTGGGGAGACAAGTTCTTAATTAAAAGGAAATGATTTTCTTAGAAAAATTAATGAAAATAGAATGTCACTTTTATAATTTTCTTCACTACTTTTTGAGGGTGTGTGTTATATTTGTTCCTTAGCCTACACTGCCCCTCACTTGGCTAATTGGAGATGTGTGAATGGCCCGGGTTTATTCAGTGAGTGGCACATCTTGTTTTTGGAGAAATATCTCAACTTCTCCGAGTGCTTTCACTCTGACAAAATGATCAGGAACAAATCTTGTGAAAAAATGCAACTGCCAACTGACGTTCCACTCTTCATGACAGAGCTTTGGAACACTGGTTCATTCCGCTGTCACCTAGTGCTCAAGAATTTGTTCTTGAAAATGTTTTGTTGCAGAATCCTATGTCACCATTTGCAAATATAATTAAACTGTGCACTTCATACAAGTACAGTGAAAATATTATTCTAGCTGGTAGATCAGCAGTCAGGAAACTGACCCAACTTCCTGCCAACTAAGGAAGCTATATATATATATATATACACACACACAAAGGTACCTTTATGCTTAAATGCTTTCCAGAACAGCGCCAAAGCTCACCAAGTTTGCACTTCCTTTATTTTGCCATAGAATCAGATTACAGAAAGTCACAAAACTCACGTTGAATTCCTCCCGAAATAACTTGCCCTCATCAGCTGAGCGTTTCTGAACTTCATGTTCCAAAGCTTCCACTGGGATAGGGGGATACCTCTTTGAAACGGTGGGAGATCTGGTGAGAAGCATCACTGTCTGTTGCTCTGCTTGATCAGAAATTGATTAAAGAGTTCATTAAAAAGCAAACAAACCTAAATGTAAGCCATTGGTGTATGATAATATAAACTGAGTAAGAAGCCTCACAACACCAGGTAAAAGCCAACAGGTTTATTTGGAATCACAAGCTTTCAGAGCTTTCGTCTCCCACCTGAAGAAGAAGCAGCGCTCAGGCAGCTTGTGATTTCAAATAAACCTGTTGGACTTTAACCTGGTGTTGTGGGACTTCTTACTGTGCCCACCCCAGTCCAACGCCAGCATCCCCATATCAAGTATAAATTTATGTTCAGTTTTATCACAAGGAGGAACAGAATGAATGATGAGGATGAGAATCAATAACCAATCAGCAATCAGTTTTTTTTCTACCTTTGTGCTCCTCCAAGAGTTCATAATGTAGATTTGACTGCATCAGATTTTTATATCGTTTAATATAACGGCTGAAGAACCGAGCAGTGTAAACCCAGATTTTCAGTATAAACAATGGTTAATGTTTAAAAGTTGGGACCAAAAAAAAAAGTCCTATTTTAATTCATTTGTGGGGCATGGATATCGTAGGCTGGTCAACATTTATTGCCCATCTCTAGTTGCTCTGGAACTGAGTAGCTTTGCAAGGCAGTTTCAAATGGCAGTTGAGAGTCACCCACATTGCAGTGGTTCTGGAGTCACGCATAGGCCAGACCAAGTAAGGACACCAAATTTCCTTCCATTGAAGACATTAGTAAACTAGATGGATTTTTCCAACAATTGTTTTCTGGTCATCAGTAGATTCTTAATTCCAAATATGTTTTATTGAATTCAAATTCCACCATCTGCCATGGTGGGATTCGAACCCAGGTTCCTAGAGCATTAGCTGAGTTTCTGGATTAAAAGTTTAGCAATAATACCACTAGGCCATTGCCTTCTTCCAAGTTCAGAATTCCATCATTCCTAATCAATTCACACACGTTCATTTCCTTTCACAGAATTCCCAATCTCTGTATGCTGTGTGTTAATTGAATGATGATCCATGCAATGCTCCTAATTGTACATGATGGTGCTCATCTCACATCCAGTGTGATACCAGTTAGGTCACCCAACCTTTGTCCTCCTGATAAGCTGAGTGAAGAAAGTCATGGCTGTGTTGGCACTCAGCCATTTTGATTAGAGTGTGCGTCAAGTTAGATGCCTGCTCTTTCCCCCAGGTTAACATGTCTCTATTTGGATGCTGCAGTTAACCTATGTGCCTCTGACCTACAGGTGGAGAAAAGGAAATTCTGCTCCTGATCTCTGCGCAGTGATTGGTGCTGGACAGGGCATGAGTGCACGTGTTGGTTGATGAAACTCGATACCGAAGCCCTCTACGCATCAGCCAAAACTCACCATCACAACTCACACAGGAAGAATGCCTTTAGTGTAAGGAACCAGAACGACCTGCTCCCATGCAACCACACTCTAACCAAACCCAACATCTTTCGGAAAGGAACGGAGGCGGAAGTAGAAAATTAGGAAAAAATTAGAATTTTCCTTTTCATGGAATTCCTACAGTGCAGAGAGAGGCTATTTGGCCCATCAAATATGCACCAACTCTTCCATAGAGCATCTTACCCAGGCCCATCCCATACCTGTAACATATACCCCACTAATAACCTAACCTACACATCTTTAGACATTAAGAGGGAATTTAGCACAGCCAGTCCACTTAACCTGCACATCTTTGCTCCGGAAGGAAATCATAGCATCCAAAGGAAACACAAGCAGACATGGGGAGAGCGTGCAAACTCCACACAGACAGTCACCCGAGGCTGGAATTGAACCCAGGTCCCTGGCACTGTGAGGCAGTAATGCTAATGATTGTGCCACCCCTAAGTACAGCTTGATATGAAGAAAGAGTAAGAAGGGTAAAATACTCTGGGCGGAATTTTCTCATCCTGCCCACCGCAGGAATCATAGTTGGGGGGGACACGGACCATGCAAAAGCCCATTGACCTCCGGAGGGATTTTCCAGTCTTGGGGTGAGCATGGCTGGAAAATTCCAGCCTCTACATTTGGATAATTCATCAGTTGACACATATATAGTCTGAACAGTGGACTGCCAGAGATTCAGATAGATTAAAATCACAAAGAAGCAGAATCCTTAGATTGAATAGGACTGGTTATTGTTTAAATATCCAAATTAGAGAGAGATTAGCCTATGTCACAATCATCCTTAGGGCATACAGCAGCGAATCAATTTAAACAAAAACATATACAAATCTAAACAACTGGATTTGTAGGAAATTAGTCCTGCCATAGTTGACAACAAGTCAGCATGCTGTATTTCACAGGCAAGTTCACTTGAAGCAGATGCGCACATAGTGAGTTTCAATTTATGCTGGGCTATGGAAGAGAAGGAAAGCAGAGGCCAGGGAACCAAACGGGTCATGTCCCAAGCTGTCTACACTTGTCTCCCAGAGATCAACTTGTGAGTGCCAGAGGCAGAGGCACTGACTAGCTGGAAACCAGTGGATGGCTTGGGAAGAGTGTCAAGTAAATTTGAACATGAAGAGAAGAAATAAAAAATGCTGTAGCTGCATTTATTTCAACCGGCGATATATGCTGTCTGCATAGATCAAAACATAGAAAATTCAGGAACAATCAGAGAGGTCAAAATCAGGTCGAAATGATTTCAGAGCTCATCCTGAGCAACATCTAATTAATATTACAACCTTAACTGTAAAAGCGGGCTCTTCACAGAATTCCTAATTTAGTGAGATAGTTAATTTTGCCATCAAAAGAGCATAAAGAATGAATCTGAGCTTGGTAGTGTAAATTAGACTTTTATGATCTTCCCCAAGAGACAGAACAAAGAAGTAAAAGGAAAGATTTCATTATTATAGATGTGATGATTTCATCATCATCTTCTCTGAAAGGTTTAATTTTTGTCACAAGTCCATAAAGTACGTAATAGAATGCTAAGATGATCCAGACCACATTTATACAGTATATTCACTGACACCTATTAGATGAAATATAACTATTACAAAAAGTCTGCAATGAGCAATTTTGCATTAATCACGTTTTGGGGGAAAAAATAACCTGAGAAAATAGAGCTTTGTATGGCAGAGTTAACGTCTGGATCACAACGTAGAAAATTCATTCTTTTTTCTGCATGAAGCAATTAGAACTCATGGATTAGGAGCCATGACCTTTTTTAAGTTTCGAAATCAAGCGCAATTAACAAAGTCATGCAATTTGCATGCAAATGCATTATTTGCGTCTGATTCATGTGGCTTATTCGACTAACCTGCCAGTACCAGGAAACGTACAAACAGTTGCTATGATCACAAGCTACTTGGCAGTGGTTTTATTGCTCATGAGTTATGTGCAGCACAAATCTATGTAAGCCCAGTTATGTGCAATTCAAATTATATCCTATAACGCCTTGTGGAACAAGTGCTTCAAACAGACGTCATGGATATAAACTCACTCAAATAAGAACAAAAAAGAAACACTGGAAATACACAGCAGAGCAGCTAGCATGCAGATAAAAAATCTACCATTTTGGTTGAAGAAACTTCATCAGAATTGAAAAGCCTATTTTCAATTGTAGCAAAAGACATCTCCCAAAAACATAAACTTATCTTTTTTTTCTGGTCAGATGCTGATAAGCTTGCGGTGTATTTGCAGCATTTCCAGTTTTTATTTCAAGTTTCCAGCACAAACAAACTCAAGTTACCTTGTTCTTCTAAAATACCATTTGGAATCTTCTTTTCTCCCCCAATGACAATGTCCTTTTTCCTTCTTCTTAATCTTTAAGAGAAACATAAAATAGAAGTGTGTGCACAGGTGATAAACTCCTAGATATTGGTGTGCTTCTGACTTTCACATAAAGGACTTGCTTTAAGAACCAAGTTTGACACAAATCACTTTGTAGCACATTCCATAACTTCACATTTAAGCACATTAAACTTGAGCTTTACAATGTAGTAGTTGGGTATAGAACTTCCAATATTATCGCATGATTTTACAGCGCACATTAGAGTGGAAATATCTTCCAGGAAGTTAGTAAACGTAAATTGTACAATTGGGTGTACAAGCGAAAAGACGAAAGCAGTTTGACGGGAGTAACCTGCTCATTTTAAAATACAGGCGTAAGAAGGAAAAATTAGAAATTTGGCCGTTAGGCCTATGGGAGTAGAACCTGAAGAAAAGGAAATGAGTAAATGAGTTGAGAGAGGAAGCAAGTCAGCACAAGTATCTTAGAACTAGCCGTGTTAACACTAGAAGCTACTCTTGCAAAAGAAACAAGACCCAGCCTGGATTTCTGGCATGCTACATACAAGTATTTCTGTAGTCGCCGTGTTGTAAAGGCTAGGTTCCTCCAAACTCTGTCAATGCACTCTCCTGGGACCTTATCAGCAGCATCAACATTTGAATTAGTGGGTTGGGCAATTCTTGCATTTCCTACTTTGTAGCTGCCTTCCTGTGTGGCTGTACGAACTGCTCCACCTATTGACTAGTGGAGGTTTCGATTCTTCCTTTGGTTGCACGCTGGCTAAATAAAGATGGAGGTTCTTTCCAGCGTAGTTTATTTTATTTTTTCAGGCATATGAACAGGCAAAAAAAATCCTCTGAAAAGCTACAGTGCACAGGGAAGCTACAGCAACGATACAACTGGAAAAGCTCTGCAAGCTTTTTTCTATAACAATGCAAATGTAAAAGGCCTTTGCTTCACAAGCCTTGCAAAGCATCTGTCAGCAGAGCTGTGGTCTAGATGTTCTGAGTTATGTACAGTTTGAGGTAGTATATTGATGGCTGTGTAACATCAACTGATTATCAAAATGGCTTTCACTTGTGTGAAAGTAATTTAAGCTGGAGTAATGAGAGAACAGGTGAAAGATGGTATAGACACTTCAAGGGAAATGGTGAACCTCACAGGCAGTGAGGAGAGCGACATTATGAATTGTTGCCGCCTTTGAGAAACTATTTCCATTCAAGAGCAACCTTTTCCCAAGCTGAAGAGGCAGGCCGGCACGAAAGAGAACAGAAGCCAACTGTGAAGACAAAATATTGCCTGGTGACAAGTGGAGCAGTCCACATCTGGCTCTTTGTTTGTAAAGTGGAGCTAGTGCTGCATGAGCAAGGAGGGTGGCGTTGTTTATATGCTGCATGGAAAATAGATTAATGCTGTTCACAAAACACTCAACCCAAGTTCAGCCCATTATCTGCTGGGCCTCTAGTCCAGGCCTTTGCCAGTTCTGTTATTCCAATACTCTCTTGAATAGCCTCCAATAATTCCCAATCTTTGGGTTTCAATTCAACTAAAATTCTACTTATATTATTCTGCACCAAACATCATAACCTCTATCCTTGCTGATCTACTTTGGCTCTTGTTTCTCCTAGTACCTCGAATATAGTATTCTCATTCCTCTCCTTAAATCCTTCTTATCCTTGTCACTCACTATCTTTGTAAGTCCCTACCAGCTCTACAATAACCTCTCCATTCAATTCCTCTTCCTAAAACCATTTTCCTCTCCCCCTTGTCTTTTTTTTAAAAACCCACCTCAGTGACCAGGCTGTTTATCATTCCTGGTACCTCTTTCCTGGGCTTCTATTCATTTTTTTTCCTTATGCTCCTAAGACAGTGTTGTAAATGCAACCTGTTCTGTCTGCCACAGGTTTAATTGTTGCTTGAGCTCCACTGTCCTTACATAAAAACACTAGGATTCTGCCTTGTTAAAGTTATTTTGCATTCATGGATTTACTTTCGAACAAATTGGTTTTAGGAGCAGTCTCAACCGATGGCTAAGTTGTTTTGTTGGACAAACCCTTTTGTTCCTGGGAGGAATTTCTTGTGCATTGGCCATGATTAGGGAGCAACTTGAAACAAAAGTAGAAAATGCTGGACATACTGAAAAAGCCAGACAGCATCTCTGGAGAGAGAAACAAAAAGGAGAACATTATCACCCTCTGGGGAAGAGGAAATTAGTGTGGGATGGAGCACGCAGGTAAAATTCAAGGGTGCATATTTGGACCAGCTTCCCAATATGGTCTTATCATTGTAGCATTTTACTGATAGTGGGATCATCTTCTGACAGATTTCTTGTCAGAAGGAAGGAAGAAGTCCAAAGATGAGCAGATTAGGTGAATTGGCTGTACTAAATTGCCCCTTAGTGTCAAGGAGAATGGTTAGGGTAAATGGATGGGATTATGGGGATAGAGCCGGGGTGGGATTGTATTCAGTGCAGACTTGATGGGCTGAATGGCTTTCTTTTGCATTGTAGGATTCTATGATTCTATGAATTAAGCAAACTTGAATGTTAAAAAGACCCATTAATGGCTATTTTACCAGACTGTCGGCTTCCTGGTAGTTTCGGTGAGCTGCCAATCTGCCGATTGGGCTAGCAGCCAATGGCAAAGCAGATGGCAGCTCATGGATAAACTGTCACTGATCAAATTGAGAATGAAGTTCTATCATGGCCTAACCTCACCCCACAACGTTCATCCAGACCTGACTTGAAAGTGCAATTTCCTCGTCATGTTTCAGGTTGGTCAACTTTGCAACAAATGAAAGGTCATTCTCTGAAACATTAATTCTTGTTTACGCTCTCCATAGATGTTACCAGACTTTCGACACCTGCAGTCTTTGGCTTTTGTATTAAAGAGTAACGTGGCAGTGACTCCATTTTCTGATCATTCTTTTGTATTGAATTTTAAATAAGATGCTGGTTAATTTAAATAAAAAAAAACTCCTGTGTTTCTTATTCTGGATCTGCAAGTGCAGAAGATTGCCCAATGGTATCGAAAGAAGTACTAAACTCCTTTGTCACTGCCGTAGGGCTATTAGAGAATGATTTGCAGAACCCTGTGAGCAAATTGCTTTCACTGTGCACTTCATAAATCCCCAATGCAACTAGTTAATGCTTTGCAGTGGGATGCTTCATAGAAACATTACACAATTCATGTTACATTTTAGATGGCACACAAAATCTGTAAAATGCAACACTTCTTTCTTCTGTCAGGTACATATTTACATCAATTATAATTTAAAATATAGATGGATCCTTACCTGAAATAAAGAACAGCACCAATTAAAATCAGAATCGCCAGTGGCACAATTACATACACAGGAATATACGAATCTGAATAAAGTAGAGAAAATCATTTTGAGAAGGAGCACAGATGCAATAAAATCATACACTTAGGCCAGGATTTTACAGTCCCACTGTGGATTCTCTCCGTTCAGTTCAAAGCAACTGTAATATCCCACTGGGTGGGAGAGGCCGTAAAATCCTGGTCCCAGTTTTCAGTCAGTGCAGAAATTGGAAAATAGTCACGACTCTGTGGTTTGACCTCAATGTGATTGTTTATATTTTTCCAATTGACTGCCAGTGTCTACAGGAATCTTCTGGCACCATCCACCTCCTTGTTCCCTATCCTTGCAAGTTCAGACAGTGGATGTTGGCAGGTTAAGTGGTTGCAAAGAGCGGCAGGATTTACACAAGGTAAGAACATAAGAAATAGGAGCAGGAATAGGCCATCCAGCCCCTCTTGCCTGCCCCGCCATTCAATAAGATCATGGCTGATCTGTAGTGGTTCAGTACCACTTTCCTGCTTTCTCCCTGTAATCCTTAATTCCCTTGTCAATCAAAAACCTATCCACTCTTGACTTGAACATATTCAGCGAGGAAGCCTCCACCACCTCATCAGGCAGAGAATTCCAAAGATTCACCACCCTTTGCGAGAAGAAACTCCTCCGCAACTCTAATCTGAACCAGCCCCCCCTAACCTTGAGGCTGTGCCCTCTAGTCGTGCCAGCTTTGCTAAGCGGGAAGAGTCTCTCAACCTCTACCCTATCCATCCCCTTCATTATCTTATACGTCTCTAGAAGATCCCCTCTCAGCCTTCTAAACTCCAAAGAGTACAAACCTAGCCTATTCAGCCTCTCCTCATAATACAACGCCCTCATCTCTGGTATAGCTTAATAAACCTTCTCTGCACCTCTTCCAAAGCCAATATATTCTTCTTCAAACGTGGCGACCAAAACTGCACACAGTACTCCAGCTCCGGCCTCACCAGTGCCCTACACAGCTGCAACAGAACCTCCCTACTTTTATATTCTATCCCCCTAGCTATAAAGGCCATCATTGCATTTGCCTTCTTAATCACCTGCTGCACCTGCATACTGTATTTTTGTGATTTGTGCACAAGGACCCCCAGGTTCCTCTGCACCGTCGCATGCTACAGCTTTTTGCCATTTAAATAGTAATCCTTCCTACCATTATTCCTTCCAAAGTGAATAACCTCACACTTGCTAACATTGTACTCCACCTGCCAGGTTCAGCAAGAATGTTCCTGATGGTGGGTCATGGTTTGAGGATAAGGGCTAACGCTTTTAGGACTGAAGTGAGAGAGGTGAACCTGTGGAATTCATGATCATGGAAAGTAGTTGAGGCCAACAATTTGTGTGAATTCAAGAAGAAATTAGATATAGTTCTTGGGGCTGAAGGAATCAAGGGATGTGGAGGGTGGGTGGGGAGGTGGAATCAGGATATTGAATTTGATGATCATAATGAATGGCAGAGTGCCGAATAACCTCTTCCTGTTTCTATATATGTTTCTAAAGTTGGCTCTCAATTTGACCTGATTACAATGATATGCACTCCTGTGGAGACTTTTTGACAGCATTCGGGATCAGGAACTCCCCCTTATACCCCCTATCCAAACACAGTCTCTATACACCGAGATCATTCATATTATCCCTGTTCCTTTCTCAGCTAAGGGTTAATGTTGTTTAGACAAGAGATTGCATTTGGATCGGGGTGATTTTCTTCTCCATAACCCACTTTTTTCCCAGTGGGAATGGAATGATAATTGGGAGAGAATCACAAGAAAGATTTACTCCTAATTTTCTGACACCTTTATGCTCGATGTGGTTTGGCAGGGGGCCTTGTGTCAAGTGACCATTCAGGGGTTTTGTACATTTACACAGTTCTCCTTTGATTTTTTTTTTAAGGTCTTGAGGCAATTCTTGTCTTCTGAACATAGCACTCCTCATGTGGTAGAACCAAGCACAAGGATGACCTAACCTGTGCTCCTATTGAATTGATTTGGGGATCCAGGAACAGCAATAAGTATTTGACATGGGCTCTCCATAGTCCCTGTCAGTGATGTCACCACCAACGACCCCACCCCCTCACCCTGCCTGAGGTGTCGCCAGAATACTTCATTTGTCAAGCAACTTGCAAGTCAGTGTCCATTTACCAACCCACCTTCAATCCAACAATTTCCAAAATCTGTTATCTCTTTGGCAATGTCAGGCAGGTGCTTACATGATCATCCCATTCCATGTCCACCAAAACAAAAATCACCTCAGGAACTTTATGGCAGAGCATGCATTTTTCCAATATGTTATCAAACTTAATGGGTGGGATTTTCCCACCCTGCTGCAATGTCAGGTAGTGTCAGGTATTGGTAGTGGTAGTGGGGAGTGGGGTGGGGGGAGGAGGAAATATGAGCCAGAGGTGAAAAATCTGGTTTGCATCTGATTTCTCGCTTCTCGCAATTGTCTGGGCTCACGTACCTTTCTCAACACGCCGGTTGAAATCCTCACCAGCAGGAATCACAGATGGTCCTCACCAATGGGAACCAAATGAGATGGCCTACATTGAAGGCCCCCAGGTAGTCAGGAGCAGGACCAGACTGTGCTCATGAGACAGTGCCAACCTGACAAGCTGGCAACGCCCACTGGAAACCTTGATAGTGCCAAGGGGGCAGGACCAGACCTGGGGGGGGGGGGGGGGAGTGGGATGGAGGGGCAGGGGAGAGGGAAGGGGGAACTATGTTTCAGGGAGTGGGGACTGGTTAGTGGGGCTGGCAATTGAGGATTAGGCTGGCGACAATTGGGGGAGGGCCAATGCCCATTGGGAGTGGGGTTGACAGATCTCCCAGTATATTGTACGCATGTACACGGTATTCTGAGAGATTGGGGTACCTGCACAATGGTGTCCCTGGCAGTCTGCAGCCAGCTTCTTGGTATGAATAAGCTCCACTCATTCCCTGTTGGTGGAACTCAAGAGTATTACACAGAGTGCCGTAAGTTACTGGCTGTTAATTTCTCCATTTGACACTTTGAATTTTTCTGAGAAAACTCTGCCCAATTTTATTTGTGAGATTACTTCCAGCTTCTCTGTAATTGAGTCAGCAAACCTTTGATTTCTGAATGCTTTTGGATCTAATAAGGTCCACTTTCAGGAGCTGGGGCCATGATTTGTGATCTGTCGATGCCCATTCCTGTTGAGGCAGGCAGTAACCAAACTTCCTATTAAATGATTGTAGTGTTGGACAGGGAGGGGCCTGTACTGTTGGCAGCCTGACTTTCCGCTATGGGTCTGAGCCACATGAGCTGATATCCTGTGGTGCTGCCAAATTACTCCTCCTACAGGGTACCTTCCTTTTTTAAAGGGTACCTTCGCTCAGTGAAAGGGAGTTGGCGCAGACTACCTATGCTGAGAATGACTGCAAAAAGCTGCACAAAATGGGCACCAGGAAAGAGAGAGTGTACTCCTGGGTTCACAGATGTGGTGCTGGGGGCTTATTATGGAGGTTGAAAGGAAGAGAGATGTCTGGTTTCTGAGCCATGACTCTTTCCGGGCACAGCCCCCAGACACTACCTGGACATTGCCTGGGTAGTGCCATTGAACACTGCCCAGGGTGTGTTGGAGGCAATGCCCAGGAGGTGTCAAATGGCTGTGCTTGGCTAGTACCAAGGTACAGTGCTAGAGAGTAGTGCCTGGGCATGAACCTCTCCCCGCTGAACACTGCATACATCCAAGCTCCCCTGGGAGGTCTACTCGCAGCTACATGCCTTGAGAGACCAGTCAGACAGCATGCTGTCCCGCCAGGGTGAATGGATTTTCTCATGGGGAGGGGGCTAATTCAGGTGTATTAATGAAAGGTTGATATATCCAAACCAGTTCCCTGTTGGGAAATAAGGGAGGGGGGGGGGGGGGGTGAGGGGAGGCAGTGTCTGCAGGCAGAATTACATCACAGGCTTTCAACAACGTAAATCAATGCCACATTGCAATTCTGATGATATTTTCTGCTCCTGTGGGTGAACCTGCCCGATACAAATGGGAGTGGAAAATCTGCGTCTTGTTTTGCTCTTCCTGTTTGGGGCACGGGGAAACGGTTGCTGAGATCCAGGATCATTGCTGGACTCCGGCACGGGTGAGTAGTAGCGGGTTAGGATCAAGGAATGCTTCCAGTGGGCCTCCCCTCTTCCTGGTGCCGTGTCCTTGATGTGCACTTATGAACAAGAATCCCCACATAATCCCCACCACCATCAACCACTCTCCCATTCCGTACCCCCAACCCATCAAGTCCACAAATAGCCCCCACAAGGTTGACTTTTTGGGTTCCCCTCACGGTGAGTCTCTGCCAGCCACCACTGGGCGAACACCAGCGCTGACCTGACGAAGTACTGATTGCCCACTTAAAGGGCCTCGATTGGTGATGGAGCGGGAAGACCGCGCACGGGATTTCCAGCCACAGACTTAATCAGGGCAGAGCTGGGAAGGTGACCAATTTCTCACTCATCACCCTTCTGTTCAATTAAATGCCTCACAACCACCAAACACGTCATGGCAGAGGGCACTAAATTCTACCATGCTGTGGAATGTATATGGTGCACATAGCAACACGTTCATTGTCAAGGAAACGTAATACTGATACGTTTCATATACAAATTTGGTTACTTTAAGAATAGAATTGACAGATGGAGTGCTCAGATTGGAATATCAGAATTTAGTCAGGATGGGAGTCATTAACTCAACATTGCATATCTTCATATTGGTTTATAAATTGGACTGCATTATTGTTCACATTTGTTTATAAATTGGACTGCATTATTGCTCACATTTGTTTATAAATTAGACTGCATTATTGCTCAAAGATCCACTGTAACAAATGAAGAGTACAGGAACCCAAGTGCAGCCCAGAGAATCATTTTGCTTAGCTTGCTGCTCACTGTAAATTCAGTTCTTTTTAAATGTTAACAGCTGAATATTTACACTTTCTTTTAATGCAGTGCGCTTTGGCTGCCTCCAATTCTAGTGAGCAATATTGTCACGATAAATAGCCCCATGCCACCACTAAACATCTGTTCAGTAGATAATGATGCAACATGCCAGGACAAGCAAGATCAGCATTTGCAGCTTACAGCTGTACAGTAGCAAGGGGCCACTGCAGACACAAGCCTTCAGCACTGATGTGAGTGTATTGACATCATTTTAAATAATTGTTCAAAGTATGACCCCGATTCCAAAAATACTCACAAACATTGAGGTTCAAGGGACTCTGGAATATTGGGCCACAGCTCATTGATAAAGATAAAGTGCTGCTGGAATACTTCATGGATGTCAGGCTGTTACTACTGCCGTGACACCCGGGCAAATGAATGGTAATCAGTGGTGGGGTCACAGGGCTTGGGGATGGGGGAGGAAAAAGTGATCAGGTGAAGGGAGGGAGGAGGAGAGGGGCAGGAGGAAGGGGAGTGGGAAGGGATGGAGAACATTCAGGGTTGGAGAGCCAAGAGGCCAGTTCCAGGAGAAAAATAGGTTAATACTTGGAGGTCGTGGACTGGATTTCTTAGGACTGGGTACGGCAGTGATTGGAATGGCATTTTGCAGGTTAGTAACCTACCAATTTTTCCAGGAAATGTTTAGGATTGGTTTCCCCAAGTAGAACCAACTTTGACACTGGGCAAGCTTGGATATGAAGACCTGGAGTGGGGGGTAACATACCTTCTCTTCCATATGTAAATAACCTAATGTCTCCTTCATACATATGAAGATAGCCAATCAGTTTTTGCATAATATGGTGTATTGAGAGATTGGGTTGCTTATCATTTTTTGACAGATGGTCACCCTTTGAATTGTCAAATTGAATTATGGCAGTGAATATTAAATGCATTTGTATTGAACCAAATCAGAAATTAAGACCCCAACAAATATCTTTGACAGAGAAGATATTTGCCAGTAAAGGTCATTTAACCTTTACCAACTTTCATTATTCTCACTAACCCCTGGGTATAAATAATCTGACAATGTGCTGATGTTGAATTTATGAGTGAACTTTAGCTCCATGACGTCACTACACAAATTCAGTGCTCAGGTGGTCATAGCTCTCAAATCTTTCTATCCATTCACGCTAGATGGAATAGTTCTGCTTATTGGTGCTGCAACAATTTTAGGAGTATTTCCTACAAGTATGCAGAAGCAATGTCAGTGCCTGCAGTAAAGATGGTGAATATCAAAAGAAGAGACAAGAAAACACAACGCTGGTTCCCCAGTGTTTCTATTCCCACCTCCACTTCTTTCTGCTCCCCCCAATTCTCTTTTGTAGACACCTCACTGTTCCTTCTAAACTAACCACTTCCCCACCACCACTCATCACATGAGTTCCTCTTGCTGCCTTTGGGCCCACCGGCAATCATCTCATTGCTGTCTTTGCTATTCCCTTGCAAGCTTCCATTCTCTCCATTGTTACTCCCTTCCGTCCTCCCATTGCCTGCAACTTCCCCTCGCTGCTAGCCTCATGTCACTCCCTCTTGCTCGCGTCCCCATGCTGCTCCCTTTGCTCCTAGGGAAGGGAACCATAGTCTCGCTTCTCCTTCCTGCTTTCCCTCACCTCTCTGCTCCCTGTAACCTGTTTCATTTCACCCTCCAGCTGTGGTGAGGGGGTACATTAGGCAAGAGGTTAGAGGTGGCAGGGAGCAAGTGGCAAAGGGGTTGGTGATAAGCTGTGGCAGGGAAGCAGTGAGGATAACGGGTAACAGGTGGGATCCAAGCTTTGGGAAGCAGATGATAAGCAGTGAATGCACAGTATGTTGCACATGCACAGGTGGATGGAGTGAAAGCAAACTTCCCAAATTGTTTTCCTGTTCAGCAGTGTGAGGGGGTGGAGTGTAATCAAAATAGCGCTGCTTTTCCTGCACTTCTCCCAGTTTATCTTTATAATGACTGTGCCCTACAAGAATGACTAAAGATGTGCAGGTTAAGTGAATGGGCCATGCTAAATTGACCCTTAGTGTCAGGGGACTCAGAAGATAAATATGTGAGGTTATAGGGCCTAGGTGGGATTGTTGTCAATGCAGACTCGATAAGCTGAATGGCCTCCTTCTGCACTGTTGGGATTCTATGAATCTTGTTACTCACAATAAAACTTTAAGCAATATGTTTTAAAGATCATCTCCATCAAACAAGGACAATGTCAGAGCCATATTACTCACCTTTCAAGTTAGCAGGTGATTTTGTTGAGTTTGGGGAGGTCGTAAAGTATGAATCTCTATCATCAGATGCATTACTCATCATGGCGCTGAAAATGCAAAAACAAAGAGTTATTCAACAAAGCAATATAGGCAGGAGCATCAAATTATAAAGAGGCACTGAAAGGTTAAGCGAATGGACAAAATTTTGCCAAATGGATTTCAAAGTAAGCTAACGTGATGTCATCCACTTTGAATGCAAAAAGGACAGAATTAGTACTGTCTGAATAGTAAAAAGCAAAAACAGGTATGGAAAGCAATCAGAAAAGTTAATGGGACGCTGACCTTTCTTTCCAGAGGAATAAAATACAAGGGGAAGAAGTCATGGTTGATCTGTGCAAAGCCCGTTCAAGACCAGACATAACTTTGATCAGTTCTACGTGCCACACCTTAGGACGGAGATATACTGGCTTTGGAGGAAGTGCAGTGTAGATTCATTAAAATGTTATGTGGACTCCAAAGGTTAAGCTATATATAAGGAGAGATTAAACAATTGAAGGTTGGATTCCCAACAATATGAGGTTATTGGGTGATTTGATTAGAGTTTCAACATTTTAAGGGGAATAGTTAGGGCAGAGACTGGAAGTATTTCTGATCATTGGAGTAGTCTAGGATTCGGGTAACAGTCAAAAATCTAGAGTCAGAACTTTCAGGGGAGAAATGATGAAACACTTCCTCACACAAAGGTGTTGGAATTTTGGAACCCCCTTCCACAAGTGGCACTCAAAGCAAGATTAGTTCCAAATTTTGAAACTGCAATTGCTAGATTTTTCAAAACAACTATGTCAAAGGACACGAGGCAAAGCTTGTGATACAGAGTTAGGCAGCCAAAGAGTTTCGAGAGCTACATGGTCTATTTCTCTATGTTCATATATTCCCAATTGTGCATCATCTGCAAACTTCAACACTTGCCTCCTCGTACCCAAGTACATGTCATTGATACATAACAAAATGATCAATAAGGTGACAAAGCAATCACCGGTTTTAGAATATCAATAATATTAGATACTTATGAAGTCCATTACAAAATTTATGGTTGCATTAACAGTTGTAGTGAGCTACAGGAAACGATGTATGCTGAAAATTCTTTTAAGTTTATTCATTAGTGTCACATTAGCTTACATTAATTCTGCAATACTGTGAAAATTCCCCAGTCGCCACACTCTGGCACCTGTTAGGTTCACTGAGGGAGAATTTAGCATGGTCAATGCATCTAACCAGCACATCTTTTGGAGAAAACCGGAGCACACGGAGGAAATCCACATAGACACAGGAAGAATGCACAGACTCTACACGGACAGACAAACCCAAGCCGGGAATCGAACCCCAGTTTCTGGCTCTGTGAGGCAGCAGTGCTAACCACGGTGTCACCATGCGCCCACGATTTGCAAACTACTGCACGTTTTACAATTAGAGCATCAACGCATAACCTATGTGTCTGACATAACTGATTACCTCCTTTTAAATTGGCCTATAAAGTTTCTGAAAGTTTTTTTTTAAACAGGCATTGCAGAATCATAGAAGGAGGCCATTGAACATAGAACATAGAACAATACAGCACAAACAGGCCCTTCGGCCCACGAGTTGCGCCGATCACATCTACCAATCCACAGACCTATCTATAACCCCCTATCCTATTCTTTTCCATATACTCATCCAGAAGTCTCTTAAAAGACCCCAGTGAGTTTGCCTCAACAACCTCCGACGGCAGTCGGTTCCATTCACTCACCACCCTCTGAGTGAAAAACCTACCCCTGACATCTCCTTTGTATTTGCTTCCCTGCACCTTAAATCTGTGTCCTCTCGTAGTGACCATTTCAGCTCGGGGAAATAGTCTCTGAGAGTCCACCCTATCTATCCCTCTCAACATTTTATAAACCTCTATCAGGTCGCCTCTCAACCTACCATTGATTGAGATCAGCTTCATGCACAATCTTGGCTTAGCTCAGTCTCAAAATCTTTTCAGACCTCGAGTAAGCATACTTCCAAGGAACCAATCCTTTTACTTGAATCAAGCAAAGACACTATCAGTTCTCTAGGAGATAATAACAGGGGAGAACAATGCAACTCCAGCCAATTACTGCTGCTGAAATCTGAGTTACAAGGCATGCAAGGGAGGAGATGACAGCACAAGTTATGTGCTCTTTGAAGCATTCGATGTGATGACGCACAAGACAGATTAAGACTTTCTCCAAGTCATCAGTGTTGGGCTGCTTTGCAAGATGGTAGAACTCGGTTGCACTTACAGTGATCAATAAACTCTCCTATCTGAGGAAACTGAGAGACAGAATTATCACATTACATCTCCTTAACAGTACTGACTTCTACAGAACAACTTGCTGTGACTTTCACAGGACATTCTCCAAAACATTAATAAGAGTGTGTATATTGATGATGTTCCTGGTTGCAGACAACATTTTGACAGGATTACCATAAGCTACCATTACCACATGCAGCATGTCCCAGCTTTATATCCCTCACCATGAATGTCACATTTTATGGTAGGGTGCACAATTGTTATTCAAAATAAGGACAAGGACACTGCTGTCAGATTTTGCCCAATGGCAGTAGTTTACAGGGCTCTGCTCCCAGCCTCCTCTTTCAATGACATCCTATTGCTCAAACTTAATATTTGGGCCTCCTCACTGCACCTGCACAGAATTATTTTCTGCTGCCAGGTCCTTAAAATTAGAGCCAGAAGTATTCAGGAGGAAAATTAGGAATTATTTCTTTACACAAAGGGTGATGGAAGTATGGAATTCTCCTGCAAAAAGCAATGGATGCTAGCTCAATCAATGACTTTAGATCTCAGATCAGGGCTGTAGAGGGATATGGAGCAGGGTTGAGTAGATGACAATCAGACAAGATCTTTCTGAATGCCAAGGCAGGTTCAGGAGGCTGGAAGCCCAACTGCTATTTATTACTACATCGTGATATGAACTTTAACAAAGAGATTGGGTGAAAAGAGGAATCAGAGGCAGTAAGCATCACCTAGAAGGGCAGAGAGAGCAATGGGGACATTCACAGTGAGAGAGGAGCAATGGGGACATTCACAGTGAGAGAGGAGCAATGGGGACATTCACAGTGAGAGAGGAGCAATGGGGACATTCACAGTGAGAGAGGAGCAATGGGGACATTAACTGCAAGAGGCCAGTTCCATTCTCACAAGCCATCACTGCCTTTTATGAATCTTAGAGAGAGAATTCCTGTGAGTAGCAAAAAGGAGGTCGATAGAGTGTGTTTTTATGTCCTAGGCCCATACAGGAGAGCCTGGTCTCTAGTTATCCTGGATCCCCTTACTACTGAACCAAGGCCTTGCTCCATGAGGCCCATGTGATAGCTGGTGTGCAGCAGCCATTCCTCATTAAAAGAACTCACACAAAGGCATTTTCCATTCCTTAAAATGAAATTCAGAACCTTGAATGTCAGGATCCTCCCAAACGGCTCCAACTGCAACAGACCAGAATGGTATACGTCTGTTGTTGCCAGGGAGCTCAAACAATTCAATATTGACATTGCTGCCCAAAACAAGAGCTGTTGGGAAGACCAATACAAGAAACAAGATGGTGGCTGCATCTTCTGGAAAGATAAACCAAAAGATTGCCACCATGCTATTAAAAACAAAATAGTTGGCCATCTCAGAGACTCACCTTGCAGGATAAATGAACACCTCAACCCTTTGCATCACCCTCACTGAGAACTAATGGGCCTCAGTGTATACACCCTAACAGTGAAAGCTACAGATAAGTCCAAAGAGGAATTTACTGCAGGCTCTAAAATCCTGATTCCTAATGGGCAGCACACTCATTCTTTTGCTGACTTCAATGCCAAAGTTGGAAAGCAGACATTCCTCTGGCGAGATGCAATTGGCAGAGAAGGGGTAGGAAAGTCTAATCCCAACATTACGCTGTTCCTGATAAATTGCCTAGGACTCAGCCTCGTCACGACCGACACTTTGTTCTATCAGCGAGACAAGTAGGAAGCTTCATGGCAAAAACCCTCGCTCCAAGCATTGGCATCTACTCAACTACATCATGTTCCAAATGAGGGACCACAAGAATGTCCATATCAACTGTGCCATGACAAAAGTGGGTGATCTGCCCAACAGTCGCCAATCTGCTCTGTGATCAACATCAATGTAGCCCCAAAGCAGTGACAGCAACAGAAATAATGCTACAGGAAAATCAATGCAGAGACATTCAAAAATCCTGATGAGAGGTCTGTTCAGCCTCATTGTCAACCTAACAACTCTTGGTGACTCAGAGACCGAGTGTTCACAGTGCTTGGTCTGCCCTCAAGGCCTCCATTATTGGCACCTGTGAAGAGATACTTGGTCAGAAAACACCGAGACTGATTTGATGAGAATGAGATTCAGGAGGTGATAAGCTGCAAGCACAAGGCTTATCTGAACCTCAAACAACAACCCCAATTTGGAACAGGAAAGCAGCTTTACAGGCAGTAAAAGGCTGAGGTCCAGCAAAAACCTACAGCCCAAAGAACAGATATTAATGAAGAAACCTCAGAGATCCAGCAATCAGCCAATGACCATAAGATATGAGGTTTCTTAGTGTAGTCATGCGCCCAAGCCCCCACCCCATAGCTGGCCAAGAATAGAGAGGCAGTCAGAGGCTGTTAGAAGAAGCACTTCAAAGGCCTCCTTATCAGAGATACTGTCTTCAATGTGATAGCTGCTGCAGGCCAGATCTAAGATCATCTCTGTTGTTCAACTACAATGCTTGCGTCTGCACACACTCAGAGGCTGAGCTCCAGATTGTCTTCACTGAGCTGTGTGTGAGCATGGAGCTTACATTTATAGACAGGAGTCCTCTACCAACCTGTCCCCGCCACACAGCACTGCTCCCGGCCCATCAAAATCCACAACGAAGACTTGGACAACATGGATCACTTTTCTTATCTTGGAAACCAATTATCAACAAGGGCAGACATTAATAGTGAGATTCAACATCACCTTCTGTGTGTCACCTGAAGAACAGTGTTTGAAGACCAGGACCTCAGACCCATCACTCTCAAGCTCATGGCCCAGAGCAGTAACAATGCCTACCCTCCAATATGGTTCAGAGACATGGGCTATGTAGAATCCTGGAGAAGTACCACTATCACTTCCTCTGCAAGAACCTGCAAATCCATTAGAAGGATAGACACACCAACATTAGTGTTATCCCTCGGGCCAATATCTCCAGCATTGAAGAACTGACCACACTCGATCAGCTCACATTGTCTACCAGCCTGACACAGGACTCTCGGAACAAATATTCTACCTGAAGATTCAACACAGCAAACGAGCCTCAAGAGGCCAAAGGAAATGCTTCAAAGACACCCTCAAAACTTCCCCACTGACATCTGGGAATCTCGGATCCAAGACTGCCTGAAAGTGGGCAAAGTGGACCATAGAGGGAGCTGAACACTGAGTTGCAGCACCAGAAGCAAGCTGAAGCCAGGCATCGACAACGAAAGGAGTACATACACCCCACCCACCGGCTCCTCCAACTACTGTCTGCCCCACTTGTAACAGGCTATAGGTCGCACATTGGTCTCCTTGGTCACCTGAGAGTCATTTATATCATGGAAGCTCCAAGGGACTGTCTAAGGAAAGAGGAGGAAATAGGAACAGGAAAACGGCCAAGGTGCTGTGATCATTTCACGGAACGGGAGCCTTTCTGTGTAAGGGATTATCATTTTTTGTGGATGGGCAGTTTTATTTTTGTATGCATGAGGATTCCCGCATCTTTATGTTGGACATCTTCATTTTTTTGTCCGTGGGGAAAGAGTTGAAAGAAAGAGAGAGCTTGCATTTTCATAAAGCCTTTAACACCTTCAGCTTAGGTCAAAGCATTTTCTCTAGTTTCTCACTTGCTCTATTAAAATTCACCTCTCCACATTGTCATTTGCGGCCCACTCACTCGTTCTGACAAGCATACTGACGAGAATATTCTCATGTTATGACGTTCCCTGAACCATAGACAATTACAATCCAATTGCTATTCCATATCTAATAATAGCACATGTATATTTTGAGCCTCATAATGCACATAACCAGAGATGAGAAGCCAACTCTCATTAAATCAGACTGTAGGATGCTCAGAAATATTCCACATCTTTTTCAAGAATTTAAAATAGCTTTCAAAGAAATCATGTCAGCCAAATATCTGAAAAATGACATCTCCCTTCAAATAAATTCATCACACTGGAACTAAAAATAATTTAAAGCCAAATGGGGCAGGAGTTTCCTTCCTAGCAGGAGATTGAAGTCAAAACAGGCTCTGGATCCTGAAACTGACCCTGTGGAGACTGAGTCAATCGACCCAACTTTCATGGGGACATCCTTTTAATTGATCCAGAAAAAGGTTTAGTAGCCAATTAGCCACCGCTGTGGTGGGAATTGAGGTGGGACTATAGACCAGGGCAATTATTACTGTAGCTGTCTGTTCCTTACTTCATTTTCAGTTTTGAAGATTGTAGGATATGTCAATCAGGGGAACCACAGGCCTAGTAGCCAAGGCAACCTCTTGATCCTAGCAGCTAGAAAAGAGAGAGGCAGGTCCTCATTGCAGAGGGAGGAGGGGGAGGACACCCACCCAGAGAAAATAGGTCTAGTTGGAGGTAGCTGACACAGACAGCAAAAACTAGATCCAGTGTAGGGAAAGGCTTGATGGCCAGGATTTACCTGACAAGCTGAGTGTAACATCTAGACTGGAGTTTGGGGACTACTCCTCCAAAGGACGCACCAACTGAGGAGTCACAGAATGCATGCTGCTGCTGAATATGGGATAGGTTTGGGTCCAGGGCACGTGTAGCCCACAGCAATAGGTTTCTGACTTATAGTACAACACTAATTGGCCAAACGACACTGCTGGCAATAAAAGCCAGTAGTGCCTTATCACAATTTCTTTTTGTTCTTGCAGGAGAAACAAATCCACAATGCCAGAGGGAGGAATTTCCTACATAAACATTACCATTGCTATGGAGAAGGGAGCCACAAGCATCACTGGGGTCATGTCATCCACCAGGAGGAAGGGGAACAAGGCCAAATAGGCCTCTGCGATGGAGATAGTGATTTGAGTGTAAGAATGTTTTCATTATCTGGCCTTATATTGAGCACGAGAATATTGGGATCACAGAGAGTCCCTGAGTAAGATATTCTGTCAGAAAGTAGTGCCGATTCAGGCTGAATAGCCTCCTTCAGCTCTGTAAGGATTCTATTATTCTAAATAAAAACTTAAAACATCAACGTAAAGAGATTATTGAAAAGTCCAGATCTGGTACAGCTAGCCATTTTGAATTGCTGTGGTGTCACCTCACCGCTATAATACTGGTAACTATAGTGATTTGTCATTTACTTAATGTGGAGTAGTTGGTGGTGCCCTGCAAGCGACCCGCTCGTTGTGGTGTGTCTGCTTGCCTCTCTCTTTTCTAGCTGCCAGGATCGAGAGGTTGCCTTGGCTACTAGGCCTGTGGTTCCCCTGATTGACATATCCTACAATCTTCAAAACTGAAAATGAAGTAAGGAACAGACAGCTACAGTAATAATTGCCCTGGTCTATAGTCCCACCTCAATTCCCACCACAGCGGTGGCTAATTGGCTACTAAACCTTTTTCTGGATCAATTAAAAGGATGTCCCCATGAAAGTTGGGTCGATTGACTCAGTCTCCACAGGGTCAGTTTCAGGATCCAGAGCCTGTTTTGACTTCAATCTCCTGCTAGGAAGGAAACTCCTGCCCCATTTGGCTTTAAATTATTTTTAGTTCCAGTGTGATGAATTTATTTGAAGGGAGATGTCATTTTTCAGATATTTGGCTGACATGATTTCTTTGAAAGCTATTTTAAATTCTTGAAAAAGATGTGGAATATTTCTGAGCATCCTACAGTCTGATTTAATGAGAGTTGGCTTCTCATCTCTGGTTATGTGCATTATGAGGCTCAAAATATACATGTGCTATTATTAGATATGGAATAGCAATTGGATTGTAATTGTCTATGGTTCAGGGAACGTCATAACATGAGAATATTCTCGTGATTCAATATAATGAGCACATTGGGAAGTCTCAGCACTGGAGACTCTTCTGCTCTCCAAGACTGCTTGTCACAGTCTCTTCTCGTGTCTTCCACATGTACAGACATTGAGGTAATAAGATCAACGCTCTCACCATCACCAGGCCAGGCATAGTAACATCAGAGCTCAGGAATAGCACCGTCAAGCTTTGCAAATGTACCCTCCCACCAGCATAGATCCAGTGTCCTTGGTAGGACCTCATGTGTGGTTAGATAAGATGGCAGTGGTTGATGAGTGCATCAGTGGTGGGCAGGAGGAGGTGCCAAGGGCAGAGTTCACCTTAAATTGGCCTGAATCAGATGATGGTGACAGCATCCTGACAGGACACCAAACTCTGTGCTAGATCCTGCCACTTTCCTGTGCAGCCTCAGAGCACCTCACTCTTCTGCATCTTTCCCCTCTACCGCCTCTTCCACGTCTTTTTTCTCCTCTTCCTCCAATGAGCTGAATGCTTCCATGGTCTCTCCATCATCAAGATCCACATGTCCCTAGAGGCCGAAGCTATGGCACATACAGCAGACACACCACAACGAGCGGGTCGCTTGCAGGGCACCACCAACTACTCCACATTAAGTAAATGACAAATCACTATAGTTACCAGTATTATAGCGGTGAGGTGACACCACAGCAATTCAAAATGGCTAGCTGTACCAGATCTGGACTTTTCAATAATCTCTTTACGTTGATGTTTTAAGTTTTTATTTAGAATAATAGAATCCTTACAGAGCTGAAGGAGGCTATTCAGCCTGAATCGGCACTACTTTCTGACAGAATATCTTACTCAGGGACTCTCTCCCACCCTATCCCCGTAAACCCACACATTCACCATGGCCAATCCACGTAACCAGTACATCTTGGGACACTGGGCGGCAATTTAGCATGGGCTAATCCATCTAACCGGCATTTCTTTGGGAGGCAACTGGAGCACCCAGAATAAACCCAATGGAAGAACATGCAGACTCCGCAGAGACAGTGACCCAAGGCAGGAATCGAACCTGGCTCGCTGGCGCTGTGAAACAACAGTGTTAACTATTTAACATATAATTCTGGGTGGGATTTATTTGCCATCAATGGAGGAACACTATTGCCACTAAGACATACCTCAGATCTTGAATAACAAACCAACAATCCAGTCACACCACATTACCACCACCCCCACTTGAAGAGATCTCTTTTCAGGAAAACAAATAGGCTAAAAATAATCACCATCAGCAAAGACTTGCTGATGTCAAATACTACTGATGCAACTTGGCATGTTTGTGTCTGCACAGAAAATAGTGAACAATTGCTTTTCATTTTTAATACACAGAGTCCTGATGTACTCTCATCCAAGGATCAGAGTGTTACAGAACTTACAAAGCGCATAGGTGACATCTAATGGTGGGTACTTGGCACTACAACAGCTCTGTTGTGTTTCAGGATGGGGAATGATGGCATGCATACAAGTCTATACATGCAGCAAGCTTCTAATTCCTGGCATGCCATCTGTGGGCAGCTACCAACTGCAATCCAGCCATCATCCCACAAAAAGAAAGCAAGCACCACCAACATTTTTGCATTGGCATCATTTTAATCTTGCTGGTAAACCAGTTTGAAGTTTCTGCTAGCATTAAGATAACACAAATGTCTATTTTTAAACTCTATAATGTCAAGAGTGCTATTTTAATAGAATGATTTCATTCTTGAAAGATTCTAGGTCTGGAGTTAGCATGACTTTTGCATTCTGTTTCTTTGCCTGGACAGCAAGAAAAGGTACAATCATTTCTCTTCAGCACATATGAAATGCATTTTGCTGCTTAGTACAATCATACTGTGCATTTCCCCACTAAAACTGAACGTTGGAACTAGTGTTGTCCTAACATTTTGCACACAAGACAACCAGACAATACAACTGTTGTGCCATCTGCAACCTGGCCCATTTACCCAGTGAGAGGTAGTCGTGTTGAACTTTACATCTGTAATTCCCTACATTCATATTTCTAATGGAAACTCCATCAACACTGTGAGCTTTGAGTATTCCTTCCCACCAGCGATGATGAGTAAGTATCATAGAACCCACACAGGACAGAAGTAGGCCATTTAGCCCATCGAGCTTGCATTGACAATACCACCTATCCCTATAATCCCACATATTTACCCTGTTAATCCCACTGAAACTAGGGTCAATTTATCATGGTCAATCAACCTAACCCGCGCATCTTTAAAATGTGGGAGGAAACCGGAGCACCTGGATAAAACCCACACAGACATGGGGAGAATGTACAAACTCCACACAGATGGTGATCCAAGCTGGGAATCAAACCAATCCCTTGTGCTGTGAGGCAGCAGTGCTAACCATTGTGCCACCATGCTTGTTTTTTTAAACACTGAGTCTACGGCAGAGAAGCAAGGTGACACAGACAACATGTTCCACACTTGACATTGTATAGTCTGGAAGTTTGTGTTTCTGATTCACTCTATAATAACAGTGAATGCAGTTAGCCTCGCCATTATTATTAACACCAAATCTGATCCAATACATGTTACATAATGTATGATGAAATATTTTTTCTACCGTGCGCAGGCTTTTTGCCATCAGAATAGAGGACAAATCCTCAATTTTTGAACTTGCAAATTAATTGACCCTACCCGGAGTATAATATACAGTTTTAGTTTGCACTAGAAGCAGCTCAGAGAGAGTTCAAAGAGTCACAGAATCCCCACTGTGCCGAATTGGCCATTCAGCCCATTGAGTCTGTACCGATTCTGATAGAGTATCTTACCTAGGCCCTCCCTCTCCCTCCCCGTAACTTCAAGCACATTTCCTTTGGCTAAACAATTTAATATACACATCTTTGGACACAAAGAAGCAACTTAGCATTGCCAATAGATCAAATCTGCACATCTTCGGACTGAGATACAAAACCAAAGGAAACCCACACAGAGAATGTGTAAACTCCACACAGTCAGTCACTTAAGACCAGAATTAAATACGGGTCCCTTGAGCTGTGAGACAGGAGTGCTAATCGCTGTGCCACCATGCCACCCCTCAACTGATTCACAGAATGAGGTGTTATGCAACCAGAAAAGGTTGGGTAGGCTGGGCTTGTATTCATTGACTTTTGAAAGAGTAATCCTATTGAATATATATGATCCTGAGGGGACTTGACAGGGTGATGAGTGGCATGATGGCACAGTGATTAGCACTGCTGCCTCACGGTGCTAGGGATCTGGGTTTGTTTCTGGCCTTGGGTCACTGTCTGCGTGGAGTTTGCAAATTCTCCCTGTGTCTGCGTGGGTATACTCCGGACGCTCCCATTTCCTTCCACAGTTTAAAAATGTGCGGGTTAGGTTGATTGGCCATACCAAGTTGACCCTAGTGGATTAGCAGGGTAAATATGTGAGGTTACAGGAATAGGGCCTAGATGGGATTGTGATGGTGCAGACTCGATGGGCTGAATGGCCTTCTTCTGCACTGTAGGGATTATATGATGATTCTACATTGAAATGATATTTCCTCTTGTTGGAGACAATAGAACTAAGGGGCACAATTTCAAAATAAAAGATCCAAGACAGAGATAAGGAGAAATACTTTCTCTGAGGGTTGAGAGTCTGTGGAACTCTTCAAATAAGTATTCTCCAAGACTGCCTTCGTGACACATGATAATGCAGAATCGCTGAGCAGAAACTGATAGCACACGAGGATGGCCTCAACCGGGATTCTTGAGTTCATGTCACACTTCCTGTAACTCCCACTTGCCTGGGCTTGCAAAATCTCACTAACTAGAGACAATACGCATCTCTTTCACCTGTGCTTAACTCTCTCTCCACTCATATTGTCTGTACCTGTAAGATTTGATTACCTGTAAAGACTTGCATTCCAATCATTATCTTGTAAATTGAGTGTGTCTACATATGCCCTGTTTGTGAACACAACTCCTCACTCACCTGAAGAAAACTTGTGCTATCAAATAAACTTGTTGGACTTTAGTCTGGTGTTGTGAGGCTTCTTACTGTGCGAACATCAGTCCAATGCCAGCATCTTCACATCAGAACTCTTCTTTCCCAGAGAGCAATGGAGGCAGGGTCAATTAATATTTTTAAGGTCGAATTAGGTAAATTCTTGATTGACAAGGGAGTACTCGAGAGAGTAGGAAAAAAAGTGGATTTGAGGCAACAATCAGGTCAGCTCTGATCTTACCGAATGGCTCAAGGGGCTAATTGACCTAGTGCTGCTCCTAATTCACATATTCGTATGTAAGTAGAGGTATTTTAAAGTGAAACTGTTACAAAGAAAAATAATCTCACATCAGGAATCAAGATCAACATAAATTATTAAAACCTAAAGAACATTATGCATGAGTTGTGGTTCAGTTGGTAGTGCACTTGTCTCTGAATTGCAAGGTTCTCGGTTCAAGTCCCACTGCAAAGCTTGAGGACAAAAATCTATGCTAACACTTCAATGCACTGCTGGAGGTGCTATTTATTTAGATGGATCATTGAATCCTGGCCCTATCTGCCTGCTCGAAGGGATATACAAGATCTCAAAAGGAGGGTTATCCCCAGAGTCAAGGCCAATATTTAACCCTCAATCAACATCACAAAAAACAGATTATCCAGTTACTATTGGATTATGTTTGTGAAACTGCTATGGGCAAATTGGTTTCCCACATTACAACAGTGCCTACCCTTCAAAAGTGCCCTTCATTGGTCGTAAAACATTTTGCAATGTTCTTTTGTTGTCAAAGATCTAAGATGAAATACAAGTCTTTCTTTTCAACATGTCAATACATAGCAAATTTGATAAAGTCGACTATTTTCCTTCAGTTTTCTTTTTCCTCTTTTAACACCTTGCAATGATCTGGAGTTCCCACCGTCCGCTTTATCCATCCCACCAAATTCCATGGATCTCTTCTTTGGTTTCAGGATTTAGCATTATTCCTCCTCACAGTGAGGTAGAATCACAGAACCTAGAATCTCTACAGTGCAGAAGAGGCCATTCACCCCATCAAGTCTGCACTGGCTCTCTGACAGAGTATCCTACCAGGCCCTGTCCTCCGCTCTATCCCCATAACCCTACACATTTACCAGGGTTAATCCACTTAATCTACAGATTTTGGGACACTAAGGGCCAATTTAATGTGGTCAATCTAATTAACATGCACATCTTTGGACTGGGAGGAAACTGGAGCATCGAAACAAATCCGCACAGACACTGGGAGAATTGTGTAGTGGTACAATCGCTGGGTTAGTAATCCAGAGACATAGGATAGTGCTTTGGGGAGCCATGTTCAAACTCCATCACAGCAGATGGTGAAATTTGAAATCAATATCTATCTGGAATTAAAAGTGTAATGATGACCATGAAAAACGCTTGTAGGTTGTCACAAAATCCTATTTAGTTCATTAATGTCCTTTAGGGAAGGAAACCTGCTGTCCTTAACTGGTCTGGCCTATATAGAACTCCAGAGCCACAGCGATGTGATTGACTCTTAAGTGTCCTCAGGGATGGGCAATAAATGCTGGCTCAGCCAGTAACGCCCACATCCCATGAAGAAATAAAAAGAAAATGTTAGAAGTGTGGAAAAACTAATCTTACAATGAATACAATGAATACAAAGCTAGAAGCTCATCTCAGAATCAGATGTGAAACTTAGGGTATGAACAGACAGGCTTCATCTCAGATTCTTGCCAAGGAGAAGGGTGGAGTTAATAGCAAGGAACTGAGTTTTGGGCAGCATGGTAACACAGTGGTTAACACTGCTGCCTCACTGCACCAGGGACCTGAATTCGATTCCCAGCTTGGGTCACTTTCTGTGTGGAGTTTGCGGGTTCTCTGTGTCTGCGTGGGTTTTCTCCAAGTGCTTCAGTTTCCTCCCACGGTCCATGGCCATGCTAAATTGGCCCTTAGTATTAGGGGAATTAGCAGAGTGAAAGTCTCCTTCACAACAGCAGCTTCTTCCCCATTGCCATCAGACTTTTGATCTTTCTCTACTCCTTAGCTACGACTGTAACACTACATTCTGCATTCTTTCCTTTCCTTCTCTATTAGGCGTAACAAACAATGCATCGCACTGTATACGAATTCATGTGTCAATAATAAATAAAATCAAATCAGAATAGAGAGATGGGATCCTCATCAGGCTGAAAAGGTCAGCACAAGTCCCTAAGGACTACCAGGCCTGCCTTCAAAAGCCAATCAATTCATTCTGGGTACTGTCCTCGAGCCATTTGGAAAGCCTAAAAAACAATACATGTGAATACTGGTATGAACTGATGTACTTTAAAAAGAAACACCAGTAAAAACTGGAAATAAGAGTACTGGTCTGAACTGTTTTTTCCTATTGCCAGCTTTCAGCTGAGTGACTTTGCTGGGAGCAATGGAAGCCTACTGACTGGAGTGCTGTGGATAGCACTGAAACACCTCAAGAGACAACTGCAAACCTGCAATGTATGTTGGCCGGGAGGGAATGAGAAACAACCTCCAATTCCTCTCCCTGCTGAATCAGAGGTGAATTATGCATGGAGGAGTGCAGATATCCCACTGAGTGTACTGCTTTTCTTCTCTCTTTGGCCCAAGAATTCCATCATGTTTCTGATTCAAAATCAAATTACTAGATTTTAAATCCATGGGTACTTTGAAGAGAATTTTCTGCTTGTGCAATCTTCAGTTTGGATTATGTGAAAGGGCAGGTAAAAGCTAGTGGTATTGACTCTTAACCCAAAAACTCAGCTCATTTTCTGGGGACCCGGGTTTGAGTCCTGCCATGGCAAAAGGTGGAATTTGAATTCAAGAAGAAATGCCTGGAATTAAGAATCTCCTGATCACCATGTTTGGTTCACTAATTTCTTTCAGGAACGGTAATCTGGTCTGCCCTACATTTGACGCTAGACCCACAACAATGTGATTGACTCTCAACTACCCTCTGAACAAGGGCAATCAGGAATGGGCAACAAATGTTGGCCAGTCAACAACAGCCGTGACCCACAAACGAATTTTGAAAATGTTTAAAGAAGGAATCTGCCTTTGGGCATTCTGAGATATTTAACGCTTTGGAATTAGTGGTGAAATGTCACTGCTATGGTTGCATGGTTTCTCTGCAATTAAAGGACCAAGATGTGATTATCAAACCAAAGCAATTGAAAATAACAGGTCTTAAAACTCCAAAACACTGTATCACCTACAATGTCCCTCTGGTCACTAGTTGTTTGAATCCTTTAGTCTTGCATTAAACAGGAATTTGAACTATGTTTGTTTACTTTATATATAGAACATAGAACATAGAACACTACAGCACAAACAGGCCCTTCGGCCCACAAGTTGTGCCGAACACATCAAAACCTACCCAGCCATAGACCTATCTATAACCCCCAATCCCATTGGATCCCATATACTCATCCAGAAGTCTTTTAAAAGACCCCAGCGAGTTCGCCTCGACCACCACCGACGGCAGCCGATTCCATTCACTCACCACCCTCTGAGTGAAAAACTTTCCCCTAGCATCCCCTCTGTACTTGCTTCCCTGCACCTTAAATCTGTGCCCTCTCGTCGCGACCATTTCAGCCCTGGGAAATAGTCTCTGAGAGTCCACCCTATCTATTCCTCTCAACATCTTGTAAACCTCTATCAGGTCGCCTCTCAACCTTCGTCTCTCCAGGGAGAACAGTCCCAGCTCCCTCAACCTGTCTTCATAAGGCATGCCTCCCAATCCAGGCAACATCCTTGTAAATCTCCTCTGCACCCTTTCAATAGCTTCCACGTCCTTCCTATAGTGAGGCGACCAGAACTGCGCACAGTACTCCAAGTGTGGTCTGACAAGGGTCCTATAAAGCTGCAGCATTACCTCCCGACTCCTGAACTCAATCCCTTGATGAATGAAGGCCAGTACACCGTAAGCTTTCTTAACCACATCCTCCAACTGGGAGGCCGATTTGAGAGTCTTATGGACCCGGACCCCAAGATCCCTCTGCTCTTCCACACAGCTAAGACTCCTACCTTTGATAGTGAATTCTCTGAATTGTTTCCAAGACTCGGCTATCTATTTTGCTATTATAACGGGCAGAAGTTTTGTACATTTGTGGAACTGTCAGAATGGGCTGGGGTCATCGTGCATGTCTAGCCTCCGCTGAGTGAGCTGATTCTTAGAGCATTTGTGGTACAAGAGTAGAAATAGTGATCTGCCGTCTGTTATTACAACGGATGCAGAAGATATTCCCAGTCATCTGAGAGCCTGCAGCATGTAAACTTCTCTATTTAAAAGAAATACAGAAATAACATGGTCTGCTTAAAATTTCTTCTTTAAATTTCAAGTGAATGTTTTACATTTCATTTCAGTTAAAGACAAAACATTCACTTTAATGTTAAGTATATCCAAAATAACTAAAATGAATTGGACACAAAGTTTAAAAACAAAACTGTGCCATTTGCTTTAATCTAGGGCATGCGACAACTGCGTCTCTTTAAGAGGGATCACTTCAATTATTTCAACAGAGGGAGCTAGGGAGCTCTTGTAATGCTGTTGTTCAGACTGAATGAGTCAAGAATATGCGATTGATCCGTGAAACATTAACGACCTTGTATAATGGTCATATTCTGAGCCGGTATCTAATAAATCATAATTCTACAGATAATATTTTCTCCTGTGGTTTCAGTTCCTGACTCTGCTTTCCCTCGCTCTCCACGCTGTGTACTGGTTTATGTGATGTTGGGCTGGATTTCCATAGAGTTGGGGAGATTCTAGAGAGGGGTGGAAATGATGGAGTGGACCCAATTCTGGGATTGCCCCACATTCTGATTTGTGGGAGTGCTATTTATGGCTGCATGCTAATTCGTGAACTCATCACATGCACTCCTCACCTGGTCACGGATATATTAGGGTGGGCATCTTCTAGTTATCTACTATTTTCATGGAGTTGGACTAGTTTTCCAAAGAGTCACAGTTTATGGCATTTCAGAGGTGCCATGAACCACAGGCTGGAATTTTACTCTCATACCCACTCTGATTCCAGAAGCGATCAAGGCTTAGAGAACGGCATTCTCTGTTCGCCTTGGAAGGGATTGTGCGAAACTCGGGCATACGTGCTAGTAAAATTCCGCCCATAGTCTGCATGAGGAAAGCTTTTAGGAGCCAAGTTCAAAAGATCCTCTTCATGCCCCCATGCCAAACTATGACATTTCCTAGCCCAATCACCTATTTTTAACTGAATGGAACCGATAAACCCAATAGTGATAATAAACATATAAGAAACTCTAGAAGTTTTACATTGCTAACTTTCCACTTTCTTAAAAAAACCTAATTTTTGCCAATAAAAAAGTGTCAACAATCCAAACTATTTAAAGTATCAATGGCTGAAATTGCAAACATGTAAAACATCTTGGAATTGTGTAAATAAACATTCGGCAATTGACAAAAAGGATTAGACAACTAGAACTGTCCGGCACACAATGTTTTCCTTTGGACTCAGGTGTTTAAAGTTTAATGGATTTCTGGACTCTCAGCCTCTTTATGCATTCTTATGTAATCGACCCCAAATACACACTTCCTCCCCCACTCACCATACCAAGGCTCCCCATGTAACAATTGCCCATCAATCATGTGGGAAATTCAAACTTCAGATGGACAATTGCTTTGCAATCAGAGCCATCTGAAAGCGTGATTTGCATTGCAAACTTCATATGGTTCTGGTTGTCTAATAGTAGTAATAAGTTGCATAGGAAAAGTTAGAAAAATTAAAATCACTTCTGAATCCTGGATATCTATTGTACTGACCTCCCACAGGAATCCTTCCATCTACGTCACAAGCCCCACGGGCTATCCAACCCTTGACTCCCTCACTAACCACATCCCCTCCCATTGATTGACCACCTGAGACCTCACCCCATTAGCCACCCAAATCCCCAAATGACTACCCCTCACTGATGTGCCACCTTCACTAGTCAGGTCAGCTACACCAGCCCCGCCACAATAAAAATTCCATCTTTCCTGGTACTTTTGATGGATGCATGCAGGCCAAACTTGCCCAACTTCCAATACCCCACCATGAAAATTAAAGATTAAAGTTTATTAAAATCCAACCCATTGTGGTACTGCAAATACAGAGTTCCAGTTGTAGGATCTGAATGGAGTGTGGATAAGCTATTTTCCATTAAGAAATAGGTGGCCCATTCTGATGACCCAAATAACAAAGGAGTCTGAATATTTTGGATAAGTTGGGAGCTTATTAAATATGTGAATTAGTTAAAAAGTTTATTTATTAGTGTTACAAATAGACTTCCACTAACACTGCAATGAAGTTACTGTGAAAATCCCCTAGTCGCCATTCTCCAGTGCCTGTTCGGGTACGCTGAGGGAGAATTTAGCAAGGCCAATGAGCCTAACCAGCACATCTTTCAGAATCAATTACTTCATCAAATCACAACGAAACAGAAGATGAAGAAAGCAGAACCTGAGAAACATCAAACTCAAATGGAGTACTAACCTTATGGAGTCCTACAATGCAAAAGGAGGCCATTCAGCCCATTGAATCATTATCAACCACTTTCCTCCCCAGCGCCTATCCCCATATTGTCATACATTTATTTAGCCTAGGTAGTCCCCTGACACTAAGGGCAATTTAGCATGGCCAATCACCTAACCCACACATCTTTGTACTGTGGGTGAAACCGGAACAACCAGAGGAAACCCATGCAGACATGGGAAAAGCATGCAAACTCCACTCAGACTGTGACCCAAGCTGAGAATTGAATCCAGGTCCCTGGCACTGTGAGGCAGCAATGCTAACCTTATACCTAACTGTATATTCTATCTTCTCTGACCATATCTGGTTTCTCTGCCGTGGCACGAGCCAGGATGTTCAGAACAGGGAATGTTTTATTTTGCAGCATACTAACAGATGAATTTTCATACAATATCAGCAACTGGCAAAAGCTTTAGTGATACCTACTTGGGAATGTGACATTTTTAATTCCGATTTTGCTACAACACGTGGATTAACAGCTGGAGACCAATGTTGACAGCTCCATCAAAATAAAACACCTCCTTGTGAAGTGTAAATTCAGAGAGCATTCAAATAAGGTTTGTGGAGATGACAACTACAGTAACTTCTCCCAGTGGGCAGTGAAGCAGCCAGTTCTTATTTGTTGTAGCTAGTTCAGTGGTACTTTTTGATAAAGGTAAATTCCATTTTCTTTCCTTTTTGTTTTGTTTAAATGGGACCAGAGGCAGAGCAGGAAACGGAAGTGAGATTATTTTAACTGAGGAGGGAGGGGAAGTTTGACCACGCTCACTTGATTTCCTAGTTACACTCCAGCACATGAAAATCATTCAGTGTGTCCTTTGAGAATCAAGCTCTTCCTCACTGCTTCTTCAGCATTTGTTGACAATTTGAGAAAGGTTAAGAGATTCTTTTCTGATCTTTTTTTTTTGAAAAAAGACATACTGGGTTTAACATGACTTTTTAATTGCCTGGACCCATGAACAAACAAATTGCTCGATTTCCTCTCAGCTCAGTGGCATAACCAATGCAGCAACAGCAGGACGAGCCCTCCCCCACTTCATTTATGGGTACCTCATTCAGTCAATGTTGGCTCAGCCATAATAGGCCAGTTGTAAAAAGGTACATGTTATTCACTGAGGCTGAACCAGAAGAAAGTCTTAAAAATGCGCTCCCCAATTTCTGGCCTCCTGCCAAGCATTGACAATGCTCTCTATATAACTAAGAAATAGTATCAACCCACTGAAACACAAACCAGCTGAAGAAAACCTGAGAAAAGCAATAATTCTGTGATCAAGACTTCACTAAACATTACCACTGCATAAAATTGTAGCAGGGTAGCTAAAAACAGGCAAAGTATTTAAAAAAAAAAAACACCTTTCAGTGGTTTTAATCCCAAATATGTTATATCCTAAATATAATCACAGGACCACAGAATCCCTACAGCATGGAAGGATGCCATTCAGCTCATTGAGTTTTCATCAACACCCCAAAAAAGAATCTTACCTAGGTCCATCCCGTAACCCTGCACATTTACTATGGCTAATCCAACCTGCCTACGTATCTTTGGACACTAAGGGGCAATTTACCATGGCCAATCCACCTAACTGGCACATTTTTGGGTTGTGGGAGGAAACTGGAACATTCAGAAGAAATTAACGCCGACTGGGAAGAACACGCAAACTCCGGACAGACCCTAGATTGGCGTTGAACCGGGTCCCTTGTACTGTGAAGCTGCAACGCTAACCACTGTGCCACCATGCCGCCCATCAGTTAAGTCAGGTTAAAAATAAAACAATCAGCAATATTGAATATCCTAAATGTTACAGTCATTCATGCCAGCAGGATTTTCCCATTCTGCCGCGGTGAACGAAAGCTTGGCTGGGCACCAAATTCTCTGACCTCGCTGCAGCAGGAGCTTGATGTGAACACATTCCACATCTATTTCACAAATATGGTTTAAATTCTGCAATGTTCAATTTCTCCTTTACTTTCCCAGCTCATTATATGTTTTAGTTCCATCCCTATTCATTCTAATTTTAGAATAGCTGCCTTGTTTCAATGTGCTGTCATAATTATTCCATTCCCTGATTAATATGTACGAACAGGTGTTCAAAATAAATGTAGCTTTTGAATTTTTGTTCTTATCTGCCTTTCCAATCTCCTGTGAGTGTTGAACTGAATCAAATTCTTTTGAGTAATTTGGATGAAAAGGATAATAACACTGCCTTGAGTAGATATGTTATTATTTTAGCTTAACGATTATGCTGTTTCTCACAATCAGCAGTCAGTTTTTGAACACTGGATATGTGAACTGGAGCACCCTTGTAATTCCAATCTATCACATTGCTAATTTAAAGAGTAAAGCTTTATACAGTGTGCATACAGGATGATATCCACTACTACTGAACTACTCAAAGCTGTCACGTATCAGTGGCTGATCAGTGAAGGAAGACGATCATTTGCCTTAATACACGAAGACTAAATTTGCTTCTTCCTAATTATCAAATATTTCTAGTATTGTTGTAACGTAAATTAAAGTCAGACTTCTATTGAAAACTGCGCTATAATAAGCAGTGAAAAATCAGAAGGTGTCTTAGGCCAATTTTTCTCTGCCCTGCTTACAAACAGTGCCCAGAAGACAGATACATGTTGGAAGAAAACAGCCCTTTGCCCTCCAATAGTACTGCAAATTGACTACTTCTATTGTCTTTCTGATAACTACAGTGGGCTGAGCAGGATGCAGCAATGAAAATAATGTGCAAATGAAGGTCAGAAACATTGCACTCTGATTTCCTCTAATGGTGCCAGTTCAATTTGGGCAAACTGCTCTTGGCAAAAAATGGCACTACTAATTCTAGATCAGTTGTTTTGGTACTATCTAATATTCAGAGGCTGATATTGCCAGCCTTTTTGACTAAAAATGCTATTTCTGCTCCCAGAATTGTTGTAGATCCAATTTGTTCCTTAAACTTAGGGTTGGAGGCCACATTTAACACTTTGCATCTATCCCTTTGTGATATGGATTATACAAAGGCAGATACAAGAGGAAAACCCCAAGCATCCTTTATAGCTGCTAAATTTATTTATCTGTGCTTTTCTCGAGTGGCTAATAACCAACCTCCTTTAACAGTATTCCTTACACTGGTCCCTTAACAGTGTTCTCTGTTCCTTGTATTATTCCTGCTCCATATCAGATGTAAAGCCTCATTACCAAACCTGCACATTATTCATCGTACCAACATTTGTTTACCATATTTATTTAGCACAATAGTGTTAACTCCTTACCCAGCAACCTGCAACAAACTGCAGAACTATTCAGATAGATGCCGAAGATGCTATTGCTGTCTTACCCAGATCACCACTGTACAGATTAATTAATATGGAGTCCAGTCACATAGCTTTTGAATACACAAAAATCAAACAGACCTCAATTCACCATGTGTTGGTACCACCAATATTCTGCCCCAATACCTTTTAAGAAAATCAGGATCTTCAAGGTTGCCTTTGGCTTCCACTGACCTCCTGTCTAATAATACTATTGCCCTTTCAACACTGCAATTTTCTCCAATGACTTCCGTTAAAGAGCTTCCAGCAGTGCCTGACATCTGCCCTCTCTATTAGGGCCAGCTGGAAATCCTAGTGCACTGTATTCACTGGTGTTTGAAAAGCAAATTCAAGTCATCTTTCCATTCTATGATTCTTCCCTGACTTCCTTCTCACCTCATGTCTTTTTCAATCTTCCAGCCTAGATGTTTTGTCACCTAATTTCAGAGGGTGAATGATGAATTGCAGTGGCTTAGAGAGTCATAAATTACAATTCAATATCAGAGTAATGTGGATTATATAGGTTGACATGATTTAATTCATCATAAGCCTTCTCTCTTCATCCATTTTAAATTATATTCATAAAGTGCAGTGCTTGGTGCATGTGTTGCTGTGATTCTTCCAGTGAGTGACATGTTGGGGAGAACAGTCAAAGAAGAGGAACGCAAAAGACTAGCAAGGAGGGATGCAGTTAATAGATTTGGAGGAATTTTTGGCCAAGCATAGAAAATCCTTTCTGGTAGCAAAGGGCCTGTGCACTGTAACAGTGAGCAATCCTGAACTGGAATAACAACAGAAATAATAGAAAATAAATCAAGGCGTCAACAATAAAGACACAACCATCTCAATCCAACTGGTCATTTCAATGTAGATCTCAAAACACGTGAGGAAGAGTTTCCACTTTGGGAACAAGTAGGAGTTTGTGACAAAACATGCTCCGAATTGTGCCGGTTGGTTTACAGTTCAGGTTTCTGCTAAAATTCAGTCTGCCTACTTGGAAATGTAGAAGAAATCTCAGCCACAATGCATCAGGCAGCGTTAATGGCATGTATAATCGTTACTCTTATTTCCCAATCATATGCATGTTTTGATCGAATTAAGAGAAGCAACAAAGTGCAGTTTTAATAATACGATCAAAAATGGGATTAGTCACCAAACTAAGCAACGAGGATGTCCAGCTCCCCACCTTTAAGTAACCAGATTTAAAATCATTGCTCATGGCCTAAAGGCACATACTGATCCATTAGTGTCACTTCTTAGTAAACCAAGTATTTTTGACATAAATAGTCTTTAAAAATGTAGTGCTTGAGCACTTAAGAAAAAGTGTGCAATTTGAAGAGCTTTGTCCAGTGCAAATGGCTGGGTGGAATCTTACAATTTTAATCCAGAGGCAGGGCCAGTTCTGTGGATGGGCACTGCACATGGTGAACTGAATCCCAAACCAGGTTAAAAACAAATTGCAATAAACATAAGCGGTTTCAAGCACCTGTTTAAAGGGAACAGTCTTTTGTGCTGGTTTGCCAAGTCTATTTGGATTCTGCTGATATTCCTACTGGAAACAAATGGAAAATATACCCCTCAGTTTAAATAGGAGATTGGTAAGCCTTCTATCCTGACTGCTATTCCGCCTTTGCTTCAAGAAAATTGCATTTTGTTCGTCGCACTGTTGCCAAACAAAGGATTTATGTGGTTAAGGGGTTGGGTCTCCCATAATTATTTTTTCCCTATTTGTAACCTCATCTGTGCTTTAAACCCCCCATTAGCAACCCGTTTGAACAATAATCCTACTTTAAATGGGCTCCAGTCTACTAAATGGATGCACAAGATTACTGGAAAATCAAAAGCCCAAAAGGAAAAAAAAGTAAATTCTGGGAAATAAGAACATTGATCTGAACTGGTGTTGTATACATTAAAATGGAACACCAATAAACATTGGGAAATCAGAAGACTGATCTGAACTGTTTTTATCCAATTAGGACCCAGAGTCAAAGTATTCTTGTCAAAGTATTCAAAATTTTCAGCAAGAATGATAAACTCCTATACTGGGACAAAGGAAGAGAAATACACACTCCCTCTGTAGCTGGCCTTCATTCAAGGATTGACTGTACATGCGTGCTTTGTTCCGAGGTTGAGGTACAGATCAGCCATGATCAAGTCGAATGTTGCCGCAGGTCTATGGCTAACTTCTGATTCTATGTTCACTCATAATGGTCGTGGCAAACTATGCTGTTCCTGAGCAACACTTTAAAACATAGGTTTGAACTGATACATGTACAGATGATACATTTGGGTTTTCAATTGGTAGTCACAATGGAACAGGATCAGACCTTCACTGGAGCAACTCCCAAACACCAATGCACTCAGAATAATAGCAGTCCTGACAATGATCTTGATCCAAAGTCAACAAAACTAGGTTTCTGCTCTATTAATCTTCCCTAAAACATATTGAGTGAGATACCAAAGAGTGGCTGGTGTATATAGATCCTGATTCAACACCATGAGGAAGTGTGAAAATAGAAAATTGGAGGGAAAAAGCAAGGGGTGAAATTCTCTGACTTCCCTGCAGTGTGTTTCTCAGTGACAGGAGGCAGTGCATCATTGGCTATTGGTGGGATCTTCTGAACTTGTCATTATCAGTTGGATTTCTCACTGGTTCTACCTCATGCTGCTGGAAAACCCATGGTGGGAATGCACCGTAGGTAGCACTAGAAGATCCCGCCAGTGTGAAGAGCTGGAAGATTTTACTCTATGATCGCAGCCAACTATTGGTCTGAATTCAGTCTCGGAAAGACTCTCAGCAGTCTCAGTATCATGAGACCCTGGGAACTGGAGGATCAAACACAACGCAATCAAACCAAATACTTCATCCATCATTTCACAAATCTCAGCTACAGTTGTATGTCATGTTCTGACACACAAACAGATTAATAAACTTGACCATAAATTATATATACATAAGGGGATCTGGTGGCATAGTAGTAATGACACTGAACTATAATCCAGAAGCCCGGGCTGATATCCTGGGAACACATGTTCCAATCCCACAACGGTAGCTGGCGGATTCAATTAATAAATCCAGCAATGGTGAATTATGAAACTGTGTTATAAAAACACACCCAATTCATTAATGCCCTTTAGGGAATGACATCTACCATCCTTACCCAGTTTGGCCTACATGTGACTCCAGATACGCACCAATGTAGTTGACTCTTAACCGCCTTCTGAAATACAGTTCAAGGGCAAATAGAGATGGGTACCAATTGCTGGCTTTGCCATGTCACCCACACCCCAGTAAAGAATAAAAAATACAGGGAGGAGAGATAAGAGAGACAGGCCAGAATTTTACAGACTCTTCTACCTTGCTTAATATTATGGTCCCAACAAATTGACTGTAGATTTAAGTGGCTTTCTGCCTCCACCAGTGGGGATGTGGTGGTGGGGAAACACATCGCGTTGGGACTATAAAATCCTGGCCACAATTTGTCATTCAATAAAATGCACATAAATTTATGTTACTGCATGCTGGTTACATTTTCTACTCAATTAGGTTTACTTTAACAGCAGTAAATATCTTTATGTGACAGTTACTAATTTGAAAGTAATTAATTGTGTGTGAAGTGCTGCAAAACATTCCTGAATGACTTGATAAAGATTCGACGTGAATACAAATCCCTCTTTTTCACATTCATGATAATAAAGAAGATGAAACTAAAGTGAAATAGAAAAGTTTGCAAGTGAACTAAAATTAATTTTTCTCCTGGTTTCTGTTGGAAGTACTGGCTCCTCCTGGGATTCAGTCCCACAAATACCTGCAACTTTCTGGTATCTCATCCCATTAGCTATTCCTTCTGTGCATATTGGAAAGCTATTCAACTGTTGGGGGTAATCACAGCTGTGAATAGTGTTATGGCCAGGTGAGAAGGGGTGAACCAACTCCCCCCCCCCCCCCCCCCCCCCCCCCCCCCCACCTCATTCAGCGTCCTTTGTTAGTCACAGTCAAGGTTTAAATTTCTTTCTCATGAGGATATATCTTTTCTGCATCGGAATACATTTAACTGTTCAAGGTGTGAGCAATGAGGAGCCAATCTGGCATGATTTTCTAAACAGCAAATTTTTTTTCCCCTAAACCTTAGAAAAATGAAATTATAAAAACGTGAAGCACCCACACAGATATCAGAAATAAGGCTGGTGAAAGTCCAATAAAAAAAATTCAAAGAATATAGGTCAATTTTCTTGGAGGTACAGATTGCTACCTATTGCAGCCTATTTGGATTACCTGTTTGTGGATATGGTCAAATCATAGAATCCCTACAATGCAGATGAGGCCATTCAGCCCATTAAACCTGTTCTGACAGAGTACTATACGTAGGCATTCTCCCTCACCCTATCCCTGTTAACCCCACACATTTCCCATGATTAATCCATCTAATCTAGACATCTTTGGACTGTGGGAGGAAACTGGAGCACAAGGAGGAAACACACAGACACTTGCAGAGAGTGTAAGCTCCACACAGACAACCACCAAAGACTGGAATCGAATCTGCGTCCCTGGAACTGTGAGACAGTTTGCTAACCACTGTGCCATCCCTTAGGAGATGTTGCAATTATTAGAAAATCTTAAATCACTGATAGATTCAGATTAGAATGCAAATCTTCTAATCAATAATCTGCAAACTGTCTGTGCTGTTATATGCTCTGTCTGAGGCCAGAACTCTCCATTCACCTAATGAAGGAGCAAACCCCCAAATTTTGTGAGTTTACTATCAAATAAATTGATTGGACTTAAACCTGGTGTTGTCAGATTTCTTATGGAACTGGGAAGTGGTAGGCAAAGTGAGCATTGAAGGGTGGAGGGTGGAGAACCTATGATTTAGGATGGGACTTTGTATTGAGAGGAGAAACGGTGGATGTGGTGTGAGTGGAGGGTACAATTTCTGAAGGTAACGGAACAAAACTCAAACTGGCAATCCTATCTTACAACTCTCAGCTGCATTGCCCAAATGGCCTGCCTACTGTCCCTATGTTTCAGTCATTCATCGTAGAATACTTGATTGTTTGCAATTTAGTCCCATTGTTAACCAGACATTTGTCAAATTTTTATTTTAAGAAAGAATTACCAGTCACTATTGTTTTAATCCTGAAACTAATTTTAATTTAGTCCATTAAAAATGTCAGTGTTGTTCACCTCACAACCTAATGGACAGCTAAAGGAGTTTTGGCCAGGGACCATAACAGTTTTAATGTTAGTGTGCTGTATTTTTTTTCTAAGTCGGATATATTGACAGATCGGACTCTTGGTAGAGATTGTGAGGGTGCAAACTCTTTGGAGGAGTCTTCAAGCCAGGGGAAGGCAGGTAGTAATGTTCTTGATCAACTATACAAGTGCGCAGCTTGGCAATAGTCAAAAGTTATGCACAAGCCTTGTTCTGTGAAAAACAATATATGTGCGCAACTGCAACTTTAAAGGGACTTCACACTATATTTAAAATAAAAAAATCCACTGTGCACAACCACATTGTAAAGGGACCATTGGTAGGGAACCTGCAGTTAGGTTAGCGCTATGCTGAAGTGCAGTAGTGGGTGGAGGGTTGTCAGGAACTTAGGAAAGGATATTTGCCGATCCCTAGGGGAAAGTTCAGATCTTTTGGGAGTTGGAGGGGTGGGGAGTCTTCAATCCTGGGGATGGAGGAGCAGATATCCAATCCTGAACAATCTTCAATTCTGGAGGGAGGGAGCTGTCATTTGCAGGGGAGTTGTCTTTTGAATTTGAGTGGCGGTACAATCATGGACATTGGGAGAGGGTGCAATTGTGGCATGAGGTCAGATTGTAGTCAGGGAAGCTAGTCAACTGGGAGGAAGTACCCCCGTTTCTCCTGGCCCACAAGACGTTCTGCAAAGGTACCTTTTACAAAGCATCCCTCACTTCCCTTTTAACTGTGAGGTTTCTGGAGATCTGGGAAACCCAGCTAGCCAGGTCTGAACCTGGGGGACATCTCAAGTCTGGAGCGCGCAGTCTCGTTAGAATATTTAAATGATCAACTCACTTTCAGAGAGAGAGGTTGGTTTGACAGCCCTTTTTCCCATTTCCATAAGTGAGCATATTAGACATAGGGTGAGGTTGAGTCTCACCAACCCATCTGCTTATTGGAATTAAAACTGCCCCAATGTTTCACTTCACACGCTATTGGAACTATTGAGAAATAACAACTCGACGTTTGACTGATGATTAAGATCTTATACTTCTAATCAATTTCCAAAATCCACATCTAAGTAAATGGGTTAAAATCTCCATTGAAATAACAGATGAGTTTGATACAGCAAGTGCCTGTACAATAGCATCAATGGCTGTACTTCCCAGGCTTAAATATATAAGAAATTCAGAAAGATTGATGTGTAATGCACAAAAGATTTGCAAGTGCAGTGCTTAATCTGTGCCTTCATATCTATTTTCTCTGTGAAGCTTCTCTCAAATAAGATTACAGACCAAGTGTAATTTTTGAAGATCTAGTGCCACAGCTATAATGTGCTTCAGTTGTCATAATCTCCAGTGCTGGGCCCTCAGGCCTTCGAGCATTTTAGCTGCAATTTTTTTTCCTCTATAGCTGAAGTTAATATCTCTCCTCAGACTCTAAATTTAACTAAGTTACAACCTTGATATCTCAGCAAGCAACGTATAGTGGTAGAAATCTACTTTCTTCTGGAAGTGATAACTAAGTTAAAGACCAGACCCTAACTGATAAAACTTCCACTCTTTTCCATCCGGTTCATCAAATGCAGAGTGAAGCTTTTCTCTTTCCATGGGTTGCCACCTTTTGAAAAAAAAGTCAGAAGTAAATCCGATGAGAATCAGAATTGCGACAGAGAACTAGGGGACACAGTTTAAAAATTAGGTCTCCCTTTAAAGATGGAAAAAGGATGACATTTTCTTCTCTTAGAGGGTTATTAATGCATGGAGTTCTCTACCCTAGAAAGCAGTGGTGATTGGGTCAGAGTATATACAGCACAAAAAAGATCCTTCGGCCCAACTTGTCTGCACCGACAATATCTACCACTAACGGCAAGTTAATCCACTTTTCCTGCACTTGCTCCATATCTTTGAATATTATGATATTTTAAGTGCTCATCCCAATTAAAGCTTGAAAGATTTCTGGCTCCACTATCTCCCGAGGCAGCATATCCCCGATTCTCACTACCCTCTGGGTGAATGTTCTTCTCTCAAATTCCCTCTGAATCTCCTGTCCCTTACCTAAAACTATGCCCCCTTGTGACTGAACCCTCAAATAGCTATTTCCTACTCACTATGTCCAAACCCCTTAGAATCTTATACATGTCAATCATGTCCCCCCTTAGCCTTCTCTGCTCTAAAGAAAACAATCCAAGTTTATCCAGTCTTCCTTTATAGGTCAAATGGTCCATCTTGGGCAACATCCTGGTGAACCTCCTCTGTACCCCAACTCGTGTTATCATGTCCTTCCTGAAGTGAGGTGACCAGAACTGCACACAGTACTCCAGCTATGGCTTAATCAAAGCTCTGCACAACTCCAACATTGTCTCCTTGTTCTTATGCTCTATACCATGACTGATATAACCAAGTTCCCATATGCCTTCTCGAGTTACTGAACTTATTCAAGGCTGAGTGAGGCTCCTGAAACAGGGAGTCAAGTGGGTTCTGAGATTGCATCTTCTCTGTGGGGCAGACATGAAAGTGAATGTGAGATCATAACCAGATCAGTCATGATCTTATTGAATGGCAGAACAGGTTCAAAGGAATGAATAGCCTGCATCTGCTGCTAAGTCCCATGTCCCTTTGTTATAGAGTCATAAAGATTTACAGTGTCGAAACAGGCCCTTCGGCCCAACTTATCCATGCCGCCCCTTTTTCCGAAGGTAATCCCTATCACTCTCCATGTTCCTAGTACTCTGTATGTACCAACTGACATGTTAAATGTTAACACAAACAATTGTTCTCTCAATTAAGATAGGTTAAAATACAGTCTGCTGAATAATACAGATTTGGTGAAAAAAGCATCAGAGACAATAGTTCGAAATCCCTAAATATTCTGGAACATTTTGAGAAGAGTCATATTTGAGATATACATAATCTGACAAAGTTTTACTTTCTGTTCACTGTAAAGTGCAGGACATTGAACTGACATTGAAAAATCAGCACTGATTCTTTAAGACCACGAAAGATGCTTATTTTACTCATGACAAGTTTGTTTAGTGGTTAATTAGTGCTTATAATCATAGCAACCCCACAGCATAGAAAGAGGCCACTCGGCCCATCGAGTCTGCACTGACCACAATGCCATCCAGGCCCTACACACACATCCCTACATGTTTTACCCACTAATTCTTGTAACCTACGCATTTCAGGATACTAAGGCACAATTTTAGTGTGGCCAATCAACCTAATCCACACATCTTTGGACTGCGGGAGGAAATCAGAGCACTTGGAGGAAACCCACACAGACACGAGGAGAATGTGCAAACTTCACACAGAGAGTGATCCGAGCTGGAAATCGAACCCAGGTCCCTGGAGTTGTGAAGCCTCCCCAATATGCCCCAATTGGCAGCCACCCAATTCATTTTTTGATTTAAAAACTCTGGAAAATAATGCAAACCATTAAAACATGGCTCAGTGCAGTAACTTGAAATTATAATTGAACTACAGTTGAATCAACATGGTGTCATCACAGATCACAAATTTCTGCAACAAAAACAATCCTCTTTCCGATACTGAACAGCTGAGCAATATTTAAATGTAAAATTAAAAAAAGTCGCAATCCACTTCTATGAATTATTGTATAACTGGATGGCTGTTAGTCACCTCAAGCTTTAGAGTTTATTCAAAGACCGTGCAAAGATTTCTGAAAACATTAATTCGTATAAAATTAAAAAGAAAATCTCACCAGTGACATTAAGTTCCAGGCACAGATACTCTGTATTAAATGCTTTCAGTGTCCTGCATTTGCAAGATTGGACTTCTACACTGTACTGGAATAACACATTCTTTGGGAGACTCCTTTGTGTATTAATAAATAGATTGGAAATTAATAGCTTCTCCTGGACTATACCATTTATATTGGCTGGTGTGCTTGAGCCAATAGGTTTGAGCAATAGAAAAAAATCTTTTCTCTTCCATTTATATTCCTGCATTGTTTAAATAAGTACACATTTTAGAACAATGTGTTTGGACATCAAGTCAAATATAGCTTTCGATAAAACAGAGCTGACACTCTGCAAAAGAACCCTAGTGTGTAGTATCACAGAGTAGCGGGACATGGATGCTCATTCCTTCCCATGGCAATGATATAAAAAGGGGGCAAGGAAAGATTAGGAGATAGAATTTCAACTTATCACCAAGGTGTGAAAGTGGCATTGACGGTCAGAAGCTCAGCAAAACCCTCCAAATTTATCATTTCACTGAGCTTGCAAGATTTGTGGTTGAACCGATTTTATGCCTGGTAACAAATGAAACTCTATCTCTAGGTCTCCTTTCAGGATATAGAGAAAATCAATGCTATTTTCCTGTTGAGTCTGGTGGCCACAGGCTTGGCAGCAGCTAACCACCCTCCTCACTCTGTTATTCAGCGGCGTGTGGCTCAATGTGGTGAAGCCAACAGGGGAAAAACAAAGGGAAAGGGGTATGGAGAGGGCACATGCCATTGTTTTATAGGAGACCTTTTAATTAATATTTGGTCTGTCTCGCTCATAAACAATCAGAAAAGTATGCTTTTTAATAATTCTGACAATTGCCCGGTTTGCTCTTTGCTAGAGTTGCAAACCGCTAGAAATTGGCATTCAGAAGGAAAGAAAAGCAGTAACATGGGGATATAAGAATACTTGTCTTGTATACTTTAAAAGGGAACACCAGTAAAATGGAAGAAGAAGAATATAGATCCAAACTGTTTATTCCTTCTGCTTAACTGCTGATGCCATGTTCAAACGCCAACTGGTGGGAACCTAAACAATTTCAGCATAGGCCACTGAATCATATTACAGCAGTGGAAACCATGGCTAATTTTCAGTTACCTAGGTCATTGAGCACTGGAGGTAGTTTTGTAGGCCCAAATGATTTTTATGTTCTTACGCATTGTGGAAGTTTTGGTATTCTTACCAAAGGAGGGATACACTTGCAGTGGATGTAGTTCAAAGGTTAACTGGGCTGATTACTAGAATGAAGGGATTTTCTGATGAGGATAAATTGAGCTAGTTGGGCCTAGACAGAGTTTGGAAAAATGAAAGATGGCCTTTCTGACAGATAAAATTGAGGGGGCTTGGCAGGTTGGGTGCTTACGGAATGTTTCCCCTTATAGGAGAATCTAAAGCCAGTGGGGACAGTTTCAAAATAAGAGGTTTCCCATTTAAAAAGGAAGCAAATAGAAATTTCTTCTCAGAGAATGTTTAATATTTGAAATTCTCTTTCACAGAGAGCTGCGTCATTGAATATATTCAAAGTTAGGTTAGACAAGTCTTTGATCTACAAAGGAGTCAAGGGTTACAGGAGTTTGGAGAATGGTAAGTGTGTGGAGAGGGATGGTGGGGCACAGGCAAGAAAGTGGAGTAGCGTACAATCAGATCAACCAAAACATTTGGGACCAAAAGACCTATTCCTGCTTCTGTTTGTCACATTCATATGGCTGAGCACACATTAAGGATCAAATATTGGATCTTGTTTGGGTGTACTGTTCAGTTACACACTGGATGAACTTACTGAGACATTGAAGGTGCTGGAGATGTTTTCAAAGAGAAATTAGCTTGAAGCAAAACAGGTCCAACAAGACAAGGTGACTTCAGGCAATTTCAGGTTTAATTAGCAGTGACACTAATTTAAGCACTTTAATTTATTGATGCTAATTTAAATTGCATTGTTGAATTTGTGATTGAAGGCTTGATTCAATATAGAGAAAATCAGAATGAAAGTGGCTTGTGTTATTAATCTCAGTGAATGCTCATTAATTTACACTAGATGTGAATCAATGCCCCACATATTAAAGTATACGGCACCTGGAATTGAACAGTAATCTATCAGAGCAAGCAACATAAATGCAAACCGTGTAATTACTGACAGGTTTGACTTGAATTTCTAAACTGGTCCATCTACTGCAGTGCAAAATAAATTCAGCCTCCACCAAAAGTACCACAGGCGATGATTTTAGTAGCTGTACCAGCGGGGTGTTTGCCATTGCCCTCCAGTATTGACCACTGTAAGGAGGATATCCCAACATGAGCCCAAATCTCACTTTTAGCATTTATCTAATCCATATTCCTGGATCATAGATGCCCTTTACCTGTGGCAAGCAGACTGTTTAGCTCCAACACCTCCTGCTAACCTGACCCAGCAATTCTTTTCTTTTGAACATCAGAGATCCGTATCATTTCCAGATCTCTGTGAGGCGGACATGGAGACATTATGCATACCAGTATATCTTAGTTGGCTTAACTGTCGCTCATACACCTTTCCAAGGCCAGAAGTGAGAACTTCTACTTGAGGAAATCATTGCCTATACTCCCACACTTCCACTCATCATTTCCCTCGATCTCAGTGTTACAACTCAATGCGAATGATACTAGTTTAGTTGTGGAGGCCCAATGGAAATCGATTTCTTGCATTTCAAGGACAATTTGCCAGTATCACTGGAAGGCCAGGTAATTTCAGAGCCTTTTCTTTTCTAGTTAGCACTGTTGCCTCATAGCACCAGGGACCTGGGTTCAATTCCCAGCTTGGCTTATTGCCTGTGCAGAGTATACATGTTCTCCCTGTGTCTGCGTGGGTTTCCTCAGGTTGCTCTGGTTTCCTCCCATAGTCCAAAACACGTGCTAGTTAGGTGGATTGGCCATACTAAATTGTCTGTGTATACCTAAACAGGTGCTGGAGGGTGGTGACTAGTGGATTTTCACAGTAACTTAATTGCAGTGTTAATAAAAGCTTACTTGTGATCTTAACAAATAAACTGAAACTTATTATAATTACGAATGCAGTAACATGTCATTAAGATCTAATCCAACTCCCAGTATCTCTCCATCCACTCCAAAGCTTTTTGTACTCCCAACACCTTTTTATCCCCAATCTTCCAACTGATGCCAGGTCAAAATCCCCCATACCTGCACCCACAAGCACTTTCCTCACTTGACCACGTTAGGAGCAGTAGCAAAGTGGTGATGTTACTGGACTAGCAATGAAAATCCACTAGTCACCACCCTCCAGCACCTGTTTAGGTATACACAGACAATTTAGTATGGCCAATAATAACCTGGAGACACAAGTTCAAACTCCAAACATACGGTGAGAGTGGCTGCCCTTGATATCAAGGCGATATTTGAATGAGAATGGCATGAAGGGATTCCAGTGAGATTAAACTCAATGGGAATGAGGGAATTCCTTTCCATTGGTAGGAGTCACATTGAGCACAAAAGAGTGATGGGCGCGGTTGTTGGAAGCCAATCATCTCAGTCCCAGGACCTTGCTGCAAGGGAGCATTCCTGGCCAACTTTTTCAGCTGTTCAAACTATTTTCACCCCATTACATGTTCAGAACCGAGGATGGTCATTGATCATCATACAGTGTAATTCCTCTGATGATGAAGGAATCTGTGCTTATGTACAGCAAGACCTGGATAGCTTCCAGAGTTGGCTGATAAGTGACAAGAAACATTTATGTCTCATAAGTTCCAGGTAATGACCATCCAGCAACAGAGTATCTAACTCACACTCCTTGACATTCAGTAGCATTACTACTATTATTACTAACACTTCACCCATCCTCTTCATGGAATACTTGGTCACAAGAACAGGTCAGAGTGTGGATATTCTGTAGAGAATGGTTCACCTCCTGATTCCCAAAACCTCTCTGCAAGGCACAAATCTGGATTGTAATGAAATACCCTCCATTTGCTTGAATGAGTTCAGTTCCATTAACACTTAAGACACTTAACATTATCCAGGACAGCCAGCTTCATAGGCATCGCACCCATTACCTCAAACATTCACTATCTCCATTATTCATAACAAGGCTGCAGTGAACATATCTACAAAGTGCACAATACTCAGCACATCATTCCATGGCTTATTCAACAGCACCATTCAAACTCACAAACTCTACCTCCTAAAGGGACAAAGACAGTAGCTGTGTGAGAATACAATAATCTGCAAGGTTCCCTCCAATTCACAAACTATTCCATGTTGGGCATACATCAAAGTTCCTTTGTTATCACTGAATCAAAATCCAGGACCCACTTCTGAGCACCATGAGAGTTCTTTCACCAAATGAACCATAGCGGTTCAAGAAAGTGGGTCACTACCACCTTCTGAAGGGCAATAAGGGATGCGTTATAAATGCTGGCTATGTCGGTGACACTTGCATCTGTTGAATGAATAATATTTTAAAAAGTAAACTGTACCAGAATATTTGATTAAACAGAGCAAATCCTCCCACCAAAAATGCACGTGTCTCATATTTGAAAACTTTTTAATATCCTCACCGAGCTTGCTGCCAAGGAAGGTAATTCTTGAGCTTTGGTTTGACAATATTGAATAGACTATCTGATAAATCACAAGAAAGCTAACATAGTAACTGGTTAGGAATACCCAAGCAAGAGAAGGAGATATCTTAAGCAGAACAAACCCCACTAAATTATTCCTGAATATTTTTGTGTGAAGTTTTTCAAAATATTACACAAACAAAGTCCTGCATATCTAAACGATTCTTCTCGAGATATTTCATCCAATAGAAACCCTTAGGTTTCTCTCTTTATACTCTGGGCAACACAAAGGAAGGATTAAACTCCATTAACAGACAAGGGTAAAACATGAATTGATCTTATTCGCTGCTGAAAAAAGTTTTGATGAAAATCATTGTTATGTGCACATCATCAACAGATTTTATAGAAGGCTCATTTATAAATTTCTGAGCTTTTCAACTTTATAGAAAAAATTTCCAGAAACCAAACAGCATCAATTATTTGATAATTTTCATACAAAGCCAAAGATAGAATCATAGAATCTATGGCATGGAGACAGACACTTTGCCCCAAACTGGTCCATGCCAAGCAAAATGCCCAACTAAGCTAACCCCATTTGCCTATATTTGATTCATATCCCTCTAAATCTTTCCTATCCATGTATCTGTCCAAATGCATTTTAAATGTCAACTTTTAACTAAATATCATTTCAAATTAAAATAGAATAACAAGTACTTACCACGACAAACGTGCGGAGTAAAAGCAACATTTTGCATAATGCTAAATAAACCGACTCCATTTGGTCCAGTCAAGTCTAATTGTCAGTGGAGACTTTCTTGAAATGCAAACACAACTGAGGGCTCGGTATCTTCCTGCTGCTCCACTATGTCATGCGTGTCTCCTTAAATGTCGCCATACTTGGTCAAGCACATCTGCTGGTGGACTGCCTTCATAATTCATTTACTAACAGCTCATTAAATAGGATACAGGCAAGTAAAAGGGGATGTGCTTCTATAGAAGTCACATCACAAAGGATAAATCTGGACTGGCAACTGACATCGATGCAAACATTCAATTGGACGGAAACCAAAGTCATACTGCAGAGGTGCCTCTTTTATCAAATCAAAAACTAGGGCTGTAGGATTCTAGTATAAACATCCACGCTGTTTATCTATACTGTCACTTTCCTTTAGCATACAGCTCTGAAAAGACACTTTAACTTGAGGGCAGAATGAATCTTTGTATCAGCCAACATTCCCATTGTCTTTATCATGAAAATAACTCGTATTTATCAGGTGTTTTACAAGTGCAATATGTATGAATCAGAAGATGAGCCATTAGGGAATTTTTTTAAATTCAAATACCGGCCAATAAAAAGAATTCACACTTATAATCAATAAAATACAGGGAAGAAATTTTGGGTATGAATATAAACCTCAATGGAAAAGAGGTGAAGTTGGGTCAAAATTCTGGTTACTTCACCAAAACACTACAAAATTGAATCAAACTGGAAAGGACCATCAGTGGCATATCTTGTCGAATTGGAATGAGCAGGTATGTTCTTCCTGGCGTCACAACATAGAAGTAGATCCAGGTTTGTCCCTCTTGCGTATATCCCCTGTAATTCTCTCAATACACAGCTAGAGGGCCTCTGCTAGCAAGGCTCATCCCTGTCTACCCCAGCTCATTCTTCTAACTCTTATTAAACACATCCAAGGGTTGCCACTGGCATGTTGGTTCATGTTGCTGCCATGATACCGGCAAGCTCCCTCTAGAAGTCTAGTTGTCACATACAGCTAACTAATTAAAAGAAAACAATGCCCAATGTTGAATGTGGAAGGAACCTCACACCACCATAGACTGGTACAGAGAGAAGTTGCTCCGTTGACATGTCATCTATTTCAGATGGAGATGCAATTCATCCCATCTGACTATGAAATCACAAAGTTTCTGTGCCTCCGCAGGCAAGCGTGTACATCACAATATAAGATGTTGATTTTAAACAATGTGTGAAGTGTTTGAGAAGAATCAATAATGTAGCTCTCAATTGCACATTTTGTGTTGAATTTATTTTGTGTGTGTGTGTGTTTCCAGTACATTAGGAGTTACTTTGTAGTTGCAAAGTGATAGAGCTTCTGTTTCCATGATTTGCTGCCAGCTACAGCTGTATATTAACACATTTTTCCAAGCCGTGTATGGATCTCTTGAATTCTCCAACAGCTCTTGGTCAATGGAATGTGATTCAAAGTAAATTTTTTTTTATGGCAGTGACTGCCGATCAGTAAACTTAAAAATTCAGAATGAATGTCACCGAATGGTGGAATGGACGAATAGTGAATGTAGGGTGATAGGATGGCTAAGTGGATGAGTTAAGTGGGCAGGATGCAGGTGGTTGAGATGACAGGTGGTTAGGTGAGTAAGATGGGTTGGATCAGGGTGAGCTTGGTGGAATTAGAAGGGATAATCAGGCCTAGTCAGGACATGGGCTTCACTGCATGTTCAGCTCAGGGGATAGTCTGATGGTGGTGGGGTCATTTGTGAGGGGTATTCAGGAGCCAGGGAAGTCAATATGTGATTAGAGCCTCCATTGTATAGTTAACTAGAAGTTAGATTAGGATGTTTCTGTCTAATATTTCCTGAGCATATATGTCGGAATTGTCCAGAGTCTCTGACTCAAATGTAGTCGGATAATTTTACAGTGGGTACCAGGGAACAGGAGCATTGCTTGATGAGGCAATTTCCTGGAAGGTCAGCACATCAGGACTTCCACAGGGCCCTGACACACATCTCTACTAATTTGGAGACCAGAAGATTAGAGAACAACAGATGCATATTGAGGTCAAGTTTAGCAAAATCACTTTCTCCACGATACTGGTGTTAAGTGTCTTTTTCATTGCTTTGCTTGGTTAGGGACCACATATCAACATAGATTCTACTCTGATTCTCATGTTCATGTTTCTTCATGACTCTCTTGGATGAGATCTAAGGGGTAGGTTCAACTTTCTCAATGACGTCAAGGTTGAGCAAACACACAAGTGCTGGGCCCATCTGCTTCCTATCATGAAATGATCATCATCATCAAAACTGGCTGGGGCATAGAAAGCAGAGAGTAGCAGGGGAAGGGCAGTTTTCTAACTGGAGGTCTGTGACAAGCAGTGTTCCACAAGAATCAGTGCTAGAGTCTCTCGTTTGTAATATTTATAAATGATCTGGAGGACAACGTAGATAGTCTGATAAGTAAATTTGCAGATGATGCAAAAATTGGGGGAAAGTGAATAGTGAGGAGGATTGTCAGAGGATACAACAGGATATAAATCATCTGGAGACCTGAGCTCAAAAATGGCAGATGGAATTTGACCTGGATAAATGTGAGGTGACTTGATTTGGAAGGTCTACTGCAGAAGGGAATATACAATAAATGGTAGAACCCTTAGTAATATCAGCATATAGATAGATCTAAATGTGCATACCCTCAGTTCCCTGAAGGTGGCAACTCAAGTGGACAAGGTGGTCAAAAAGGCATGTAGCATGCTGGCCTTCATCGGATGGGTATTCAGTGTAAGAATTGGAAAATCATGTTGCAGTTGTTAAGACTTTGGTTAGGCTGCATTTGGAGTATTGTGAGCAATTCTGGTTGCTACACTACTGGAAGGATGTTGATGTATTCAAAAAGGTGCAGAAGTGATTTACCAGGATGTTGCCTGGTTTGGAGGATATGGACTAAGATGAAATATTGAACAAACTTGGATTTTTTTTATTAGAGCGTTAGAGGATGAGGGGAAACCTGATAGAGGTTTATAAAATTATGACCAGGTGGATAGACTGGATAGTCAGAGTCTTTTACTCAGGATCAAATGGTCAATTACTTGGGGGCATAGATTGAGACTGAGAGGGAGAAAGGTTTAAAAAGAGATGTAAGGGGCAAGTTTGTTCACACAGAGGGTGATGAATGCTGGAACATGTTGCAGGAAGTGGTGGTAGAAGCAGATTCTATTACAACATTCAAGTGGCATCTGGGTGAGTTGGCAAGAATAGAGGGATATGGATCACGTAGTGGAAAGAAAATATTAGATTAGAGAGGCATCTGTCTTGGCACCAACTTGGTGAGGCGAAGGGCCTGTTCCTGTACTGTACTGTTCCTTGTTATCATTGGGGTTTACAAATAGCTTGCATGAATCAGCTTTCAGTTTGCCAAGAACAGTAAAGTCGACAGCATACAATTCTAGAATATTGTTGGTATGTGTGGGAATTGTGTTTGTAACAGCAATCGTACTGATCTTTTGCTGTGTGAAAGCCGGTATCACATTCTCCTGATGTGGTCCAGATTACAGCATTTGTTCTAATGATTTTGATCAAGACAGGCATTTCAAAGTCCCAAGAACCTGCAGTGGCTTGTCACACTGTTGTAAAATTTTCGTAATCTCTGGTTTGCAGCAGGTAAGGAAGAATAGAATGGCAGCCGGTAGGGTAGCAAGGTCGGACAAGGGCAGGTTGGGCTGGGGCAGAGCTGGGTGACCAAGGACAGGGAGTCAAGTGGTGAGGACTAGTCAGGTCAGGTGAGAGGGGGGAGCAGATAAGATTCCAGTGTGAGAGTGGGCATGGTTCAGCTCTAAAATGTCAGGTGTTAGACTAAGATTTTTCTATCTTTTTCCTGGATAATTACCTCGTTAAATAAGTTAAGTTTCCCAGGGAGGTCCCGGGAGCAAGGGAATTTCCCATTGGAAGTTCAAACTTCCTGAACAATTTCCATGGAATTGGACATCCTGAGTGCCATGCCTAGTCTGTGATGATCCAGAGACCAGAAAATATGGTTCATTGTCATTTAATTCTAACTCTCCTTTACCTAGTCTCATGTAACATTAATGAGAGCAAGAGAAATGGAATCATTGAAATAATTACATTATGTCTGCAGGTCACCCTGGACTTGCTGCCAGCTTCAATAAGCGCAGCCATCTAATGAAAAGGTTACCACTTCAGGACCTTCATTTATTTTTACCTACAGTATATGTAGCCCACTTTTTAAACTACTTAAAATCACATCTGCTATACATGACATTCCCAACAGTATTTATAATTAACATCTTTTAGGTTTGCTGCCTGTTCCACATATTAAAAAGTAGGACTAATTTCACTAAATTAACATTGTTTAGTATTTCAAAAAAAATTCTTCTCATGAAATTGTACTTGAGAAATCCAATATTTTTGTGGTTGACCTTGAAGCAAAATTTTCTAATGACTTGTACTGTCTCCTAACCAAATTGAATCATTCTTAAAATTCTAGGGCAGAACAGTGTCGAGCACTGTTGCCTCAGAGCACAAGGGAACTGGGTTCAATTCTGGCTTTGGGTGACTGCGTGGAGTCTGCACGTTCTGTGTCTGCGAAGGTTTCCTCCCACAGTCCAAAGATATGTGGGATAGAAGGATAGGCCGTGCTGAATTGTGGATTATCAGGGAAAATATTTTTGACACTGCCTACGCTTCCCACTGCCTCAGCAAAGCAGCCAGCTTTGTACCCCATGTATCCCAGACATTCTCTCTTCCATTTTCTTCCATCAGGAAAAAAATACAAAAGTCTACAGGCACATTGTTGTTGTTCGTCCGTCGTTGTCAATGAGGACCTCAACATCATTAGTCATTTTGAGGCTGGTTTCGATGTGTGTGAAAATGACTGATCAGGCCAATTTGGGTGACTCCAGACCACAGCAATATGATTGCCTCTAAACTGCCCTTGGGAATGGCCTAGCAAGCCAATCAACTGTATCAAAGTGCTAAAAATTAGTCAATCGGGAATGAAGACGGACGGGCCAGCATTGGCCTCGGCACCACAAATGACAATGGCAAACTCTCCCATGTTCATCCTGCAAAGATGGGGAGCTGTCGCAGACTATCCAAACAATACACTAACATAGTCATGCTCACGGAATCATATCTTACAGATAACGGGCAGGATTGTCCAACCGTGCTTGCCCCAAGACTCGAAAATCCCACCCGAGGTCAACATTTCCTTGTCCTGCCCTCTATAATTCCTGTGGCGGGCATGCAGGATGGGAAGCTTCATCCCAGACATCATTATCACTACCTCCAGATATCTCATCTGACCAGCAGGTGGCAGCACAGTGCTGTACAGAAAGGAGGCAATTGCCCTAAAAGTCCTCAACATTGGCTTTGGACCTCATGAAATTTCATTGCACCAGGTCAAACATGGATAAGAACATTTGCTGATTACCACGTTCTGTTGCCCCCTTAGTTGATGAATCAGTACCCCTCCATGTTGAAACCATTTGTTGGAAGTACTGAGGGTGGCAAGGGCGCAAAATGTACTCTAGGTGAAGGACTTCAATATGCATCACCAAGGGTGGCTCAGTAGTACCACCACAGAGCAATCTATTCAAGTCCTAAAGAATATAATTACTAGACTGGGACTGCAACAGGTGACAAGGGAACCAACAAGACGGAAAAATGTTCTTGACCTAATCTTCACCAAGCTGCTACAGATAGAGTCATAGAAGTTTACAGCATGGAAATAGATCCTTTGGCCCTAGTTGCCCAAGCCACCCTTTTTTTAAAAAACCTCTAAACTAATCCCAATTGCCCACATTTGTCCCGATATCCCTCTATACCCATTTTACCCATGTAACTATCTAAACGCTTTTTAAAAGACAAAATTGTATCTGCCTTTACTACCACCTCCGGCAGCTTGTTCCAGACACTCATCACCCTCTGTGTGAAAAATTTGTCCCTCTGGACACTTTTGTATCTCTCCCCTCTCACTTTATGCTCTCTAGTTTTAGACACGCCTATCTTTGGGAAAAGATGTTGACTATCTATCTGATCAATGTCCCTCATTATTTTATAGACCTCTATCAGATCATTCCTCAGCGTCCCTCGCTCCAAAGAAAAAGTCCCAGTCTATTCAGCCTCTCCTTATAACTCAATCCATCAAGTCTTAGTAGCATACTAGTAAATCTTTTCTGCACTATTTTTAGTTTAATAATATCCTTTCTATAATAGGATGACCAGAACTGCACACAGTATTTCAAATGTGGTCTTACCAATGTCCTGTACAACTTCAACAAAACATCCCAACTCATGCATTCAATGTTCTGACCAGTGGAAACAAGCATGCTTAACGTCTTCTTCACCCTTGGGCCAAAGGGCCTGTTTCCGTGCTGTTTTGTTCTTTGTACCCCTAGATCTCTGTTCTGTAACTCTCCCCAACGCCCTACCATTGATTGAGTAAGTCCTGCCTTGATTCCATCTACCAAAATTTATCATCTCACATTTATCAAAATAAAACTCCATCTGCCATTTGTCAACCCACTGACCCAAATGATTAAGATCTTGTTGCAATCAGAGATAACTTTCTTCATTGTCCATTATGTCACCAATCTTGGTGTCATCTGAAAACCTACTAACCATGCCTCCTATATTCTCATCCAAATCATTAATATAAATGACAAATAATGGTGGACCCAGCACCAATCTCTGAGGCACACCACTGGTCACAGGCCTTCAGTTTGAAAAACAATCACTCTCTGGCTTCTGTCAAGAAACTAATTTTGTATCCAGTTAGATACCTCATCTTGGATCCCATGAGGTTTAACCTTGTGCACCAACCTACCATATGGTAGCTTGTCAAAGGCCTTGCTAAAATCCATGTATACAATATAAACTGCACTGCCTTCATCTACCTTCTTGATTACCCTTCAAAAAACTTCTTCAGATTTGAGAGATATGATATTCCACTCACAAAGCCATGCTGATTGTCCCTAATCAGTCCTTGCATCTCTAAATGCCTGTAAATCCTGTCTCTCAAAATACCTTCCAACAACTGACCAATCACAGATGCAAGCTCATTTGTCTATAGTTCCCAGGCTTTTACCTGCAGCCCTTTTTAAATAAAGATACAACATTTGCCACCATCCAATCTTCAGACATCTCACCCGTGACTATTGATGATTCCAATGTCTCTGCTAGAGGTCTCACACTTCCATTCCTACCTTCCCACAGGTGTGAATTGTAGTGGACAATTAAACAACTCACTGGTGGAGGAGGCTCCACAAATATCCCCGTCCTGAAAAGATGGAGGAACCCAGCACATCAGTGCAAAAGATAAGACAGCAATCATTTGTATAAACCTCAGCCTGAGATGCTGAGTGGATGATTCAGCTCGGCCTTCTTCAAAAGCTCCAGCCTCACAGATACCAGTCTTCAATTTGATTCATTCTATGTAATGTCAAGAACTGGCTAAAGGCACTGGATTAAAAAAAAATTCTTTCATGCAACGTGGGTATCATTTGTTGCCCATTCCTAACTGCCCTTCAACTGATTGGCTTGCTGGGCCATTTCAGAGGGCAGTGAAGAGTCAACCATTTTGCTATAATTCTGTAGTCACATGTAGTCTAGATTGGTTAAGGACAGCAGGTTTCTTTCCCTAAAGGACATTAGTGAATCAGATGGGTTTTTATGACACAACTACAAATGTAATGGGCTCTGATAATATTCTGACATTAAAGCTGAAGACTTCTGCTTCAGAACTTGCCAAGTTTAGCTGTTTCAGTGCAGCTACAATACTGGCATTTATCCAGCTATGTGGAAAATTGCCCAGGTATGCCCTGCACACAAAAAGCAGGATAAATTCAATCTAGCCAATTCTCCCCCCATTAATCTACTCTCGATCATCAGAAAAGTGATGGAAGGAGTCACCAACAGTGCCACCAGGCAGCACTTGCTTAGCAATAACCTGTTCACTCACACTTGGTTTGAACTCCACAAGGTCACTTAGCTCCTGATGTCATTACAGCCTTGCTTCAAATGTGGACAAGAGTTAACTTGAGATGAAAGTGACAGCAATTGACATAAAAGCACCATTGGACCAAGTATGGCATTACTGACCCCTAGCAAAACTGGAATCAAGAGGAATCGGGGGAAAACACTACATTGGTTTAGTCATACTTGGCATGTAGGAATAAAAACAAATTACTGCGGATGCTGGAATCTGAAACCAAGAGAAAATGCTGGAAAATCTCAGCAAGTCTGGCAGCATCTGTAAGAAGACAAAAGAGCTGAAGTTTCAAGTCCAGATGACCCTTTATCGAAGCTAGCATATCAACTCTTTCAGAACATAGAACATTACAGTGCGGAACAGGCCCTTCGACCTTCGATGTTGCGCCGACCAATTAAGAAAAAGCAATGACCCTCAAACCTAAACCATTCCCTTTTCATCCATAAACTTATCTACTAACCTCTTACTGATGCTGCCAGACCTGCTGAGATTTTCCAGTGTTTTTTCTTTTGGTTGCAGCATATAGGAAGATAGTTGTGATGGTTGGAGGTCAATTATCTCAGTTTCAGGACATCGCTGTCGGAGTTCCTTGGGGTGGTATCCTTGGCCCAACTATCTTCAGCTGCTTCATTAAAGAACTTCCTTCCATCATAAGATCAGAATTAGGTATGTTTGCATGTAAAAAGCAAGAGAGTAGCCAGGAAAAGGGTTGGTCTACTCAAGGACAAAGGAGACATCTACACATGGAGCCAGAGGAAATGGGCGAGATACTAAATGAATACTTTGCCTCAGTATTCAGCAAAGAGAGGGACTTGATTGATGAGGGGCCTACGTTAGGATGTGTAGATATTCTGGGTCATGTCAATATCAAAAAATATTAAAGGCATCTTAAAAAGCATAAAAGTAGATAATCCCTAGGGCCTGATGGGATCTGCCCAGAATACTGTGGGAGGCAAGGATGGAAATGCTGGAGTCTTGATAGAAATTTTTGTATCCTCATTGGCTATCCTCCAGTCCTCTGGTACTTCACTGTTGTTGCCAACATTGTTCCATTGTTTGAGAAGGGCAGCAGGGATAATCTAGGAAATTATAGGCCGGTCAGCCTTACATCAGTGGTAGGGAAATTATTGGAAAAGGTTCTTAGAGACAGGATTTACTGATATTTGGAAACAAATAGACTTATTAATGATAGACTCCATTGAAGGGGAGGTCGTGCCTCACTTACTTGATTGAGTTTTTTGAGGAAGTGATGAAGGTGATAGTTGAGGGAAAGGCAGAGGATGTTATGTACGTGGACTTCAGTAAAGCCTTTGACAAGTTACCTCATAGTAGACTAGTACAAAAAGTGAAGTCACACAGGATCACAGGAGAGCCAATAACACAGATACAGATCTGGCTTGGCCGTAGAAAACAGACAGTAGCAGTAGAAGGGTCCTTTTCTGAATGGTGACTAGCTGTTTTCCACAGGGATTCAATCTGGGACCTTCGTTGTTCATAGTATATATAAATGATTTGGATGAAAATGTAGCTGGTCTGATTAGTACGTTCGCAGACAACACAAAAATTGGTGGAGTTGCATATGGTGAAGCAGATTGTCAGAAGATATAGATAGGTTGGAGATTTGGGCGAGAAATAGCAAATGGAGATTAATCTGGATAATGTATTTTGGAAGATTTAATGCATGTAGGAATTATACAATTAAATGGTAGAACCCTTAGGAGTGTTGACAGGCAGAGAGATCTGGGTGTACATGTTCACCAATCGCTGAAAATGGCAATGCAGATGGATACGGTTGTCAAGAAAGCATAAGGTATGCTTGCCTTCATTGGTCAGGGTATTGACTATACAAATTGGCAGGTCATGTTGCAGTTGTACAGAATCTTTGTTAGGCCTCATTTAGAATAGTGTGCAATTCTGGTCACTACACTCCCAAGATGTATATCTCTGGACAGGGTACAGAAAAGGTTTACCAGGATCTTGCCTGGTATGGAGGGTATTAACTATGAGGAGAGGTTGGATAAATTCAGTTTGTTCTCACTGGAAAGACAAAGGTTGAGGGGTGACCTAATAGAGGTTTACAAGATTATGAGTAGCATGGACAGAGTGGATAATCAGATGTTCTTTCCTCGGGTAAAAAAAATCAAGTACTAGAGGATGTAGGTTTAAGGTGTGTGGGGAAATGTTTAGAGGGAATATGCAAGGCACGTTTTTTTTTATGCAGAGGATAGTGAACGTCTGGAATGCACTGCCCGGGGAGATGGTGGGAGCAGCATGATAGCAGCATTTAAGGAACAAGCAGACAAATATGTGAATAGGATGGGAATGGAAAGATATGGATTCTGTAATGCACACGATTTTAGTTTAGGAAGGACATCGTGATCAGTGCAGGTTTGGAAGACCAAAAAACCTGTTCCTGTGCTGTACTTTTCTTTGTTCTTTGAGCCCTTGCCCTTTCTGTGGAGTTATACGTTCTTGAACTGTATCATGATGAAACATTCTGCAACCCATGATAGTTTTGCCAATCTTTACAGGCTCTTGAACAAGCTTCTAGTCAACTAATACAGACAACATAACTTTTATTATAGCTGTGCTGTTTTGTGTTCAGTTTTGGCTCTGGCTGCAGTATGGATTCACTTCAGTCTTAACAATAGAAAACCATTGGTTCAACAAATGGATAGACTAGAATGCTTCTGTGCTTTCCCATTAAATGTATCTAAAAAGTAACTGAGTCACACACGGTCCTGAGCTCAATCTTCAATCTGTGTTAATTGAGCTAATATCAATTGGGTGGAATTTCGCACATATTAATTAGCCTCATTACCTGCTCCCTGATGAGAAGGATAAGTGGTCCTGTTTTTTTTTCCAGGGACTTCCACTGGAAGTGCACATTTCTGGACATCAGATGGATGCAACCTTGTGATCTCAACACTTTTCCCAATCTCAATATCCAGTAGTTTACTACACTCAAGGGCTCACACTTTTGGCTCTCTCCACTAAACTGTGGAAAGTGTCTGATGCCAGGAGCACCAGAAGTAAGCTTGAGCTGATATATTTAGATTGATCTGCTCTGCCATTCAATTAGATCTACAGATGATTAATATCTCATCTCCATTTGTCTGCATTTGATACTCTTCCCAAACAAAATTCTATCAATTTGATTCCTGTTAAATTTCAATTGCCCCTTCATCCCACAGCTTATTGGGTGAAGAGAGTTGAGGATTTCCACTAGCCAGCGTGTGAAAAAACTTTTTCCTGATCTATTCCTAAATGTCGAGCTCTAAGTTCAGGATTATGCTCCTTTGTTTTTGATTTCTCTCCAGAGAAAATAGTTTCCTTGTACCCACCTTATTGAATTCTTTCACTACTTTAAACACCCTGATTAGATCACCCCCTCAGTGTCACAAACCCAGCATTATTTAGCAGCTGTGAATGTTACTTGAGCTGTAAGAGTTCTCAATCCAGGTACTGAATTTATCTCAGCATTGTAGAAGAGTCATCCAACTGGGTTATCAGAAGGCTTTGCCATTTCAAACTTTGACCTATAAAAGCTCTTGGGTAAGAGTCTGCAAGAAATTAGGGAAGAAGAACTCATTACAGTGAGTCACTGATAGTGACGGAAATCCCAGGCTGCTCCTGCCTCATTATATAGGCATTTTAACTCATTAAGATGAGTTTAGATCTCTGCTTATCATGACGCTAACTGACAGAACTCAGAAAAAGCATCAGTTACATGATGAGAAAGCATCTTCCAGATAGACGTTCTTCTACGCAGCAGAAATCAGTGCCAGATAGCTCAAAGGAACAATAAAATCTTATAATTTTAGGTTCAGATTGGACAATGCCATTCATTCTAACCATAGTGACATTCTGCTCTGAAATGTCTGCCTAATTACCCTGAGCAACTCCACCAATGTAATTTAGATTCCAGCCCTTGATAAAGCACAAGCTTACAGACAATTTGAAACTCCCAGTTGACATTTGAATTTTTTGTTAAGTTTTCATGTACAGATGACTCCAGATAAAAATGCCGATCTGATAAAGCATCATTCTTATCCAAGCACAGAATTCCAACATACTCGGTTACTTCACAATCTCCCCCATTGCACAGAATTCTTCATTCAGTCCCAATAGTTAAATATATAATGCGACTCCAGTGATATAATTTTCCCAAATGGATGGTACTTTCTTAAATGGCTGATAGGAGCGACATGGTGGCACAGTGGTTAGCATTGCTCCTCACAGCACTAGGGACTTGGGTTTGATTCCTGGCTTGATCACTGCACAGAGTCGGTGCGTTCTACCCGCATCTGTGTTGCATTTCCTCCAGTGCTCCAGTTTCCACCCATCTTCTGAAAGATATGCCGGTTAGGTGCATTGGCCATGCCAAATTCTCCCTCAGTGTACCCAAACAGGCACCGGGAATGTGGCAACTCAAGGATTTTCACAGTAACTTCATTGCAGTGTTAATGCACACCTACTTGTGATACTGATAAATAAACTTAAACCTCCCAAAAGGGGAAGAAACAGAAAACAAAAAAACAACTTGAAGATATATGTCAGTAGCTTTCAAAGCAATACCCCCAATACCCAATGACCTTGTCATAATGTAAGTTTTCTCAATTACAAAGGGACTAAGAATTCTTTGCAACATACTTCCCACTGTACTGTACACCTCCAAAATACAGGAAGATTTGTTATATTTAAAAGCTTACCAAATTACAACAATTGGAATTTAAATTTTGAGCCCAATCCACATTTTGTTCACAATTAAGGATTTCTATAAATGGTTTTATTAAAATTATACAATTGTGGCAAAGATGATGAAAAATAGGAACAGGAATAGGCCAAACTGTACCTGAAACTACTCTGCCATTCACTAAAATCATGGCTGTTCTGACCTTGACCTCCCTGCCCGTTACCATAACTCTTCACTCTCTTATAGTTCAACTTAAGCATATTCAAGACTGATCAGCACACGAATCCTATTCTTAACTCCTGTTACTGTTACACAATCTGATATTGTACTTGAAGTTGTTACAGGGTGAATAAGATCAAGACGAGCTGTGCTGACTGACATTGTCATATTCTGAAATAGAAAAATATCAACCATTTCAGAAAATTATACTGTTGGAGCCACATAATACATTTAACTGATGGGACTGAATGAGGAAATCAGTGCAATGGGCGAGACTGGGAAGTGAGTGAGCATGTTAAAATTCTGTGCTTAGATAAGAATGATGCTTTATCAGTTCAGTGTTTTTATCTGGAGTCATCTGTACACCGCAATATTGTGAGGCTGGCAAGAGTGCCTTGTCGTGAGAATGGAATCGTACTGTACATAAGTTGATCTTTTCCTGCTTCTCCTTTTTATATGTTTTGTAGCATGATGGACTGACTGTTACTTATTTATTGCAAGCATTTTCGCATATCTCAAGGAGCATGAGTAACATGCTGGAAATAGGTATATAAGGCACGCAGAACAACATTATCTGCAAACTCTTTCAGTTGGGAAGAAATGATTAAGATCAGTTGCCAGTGGTAATCGCCTCTAAAATAGTCTTACCCTACAAACTCTGATGATTAAGTTACCATGGTAGTAAACTGCTATGCCGTTCATAGAGTTCCGGCGGTGCTGAAGGAGGTCATTCGGCCCATTGACACTGCACCGACAGCAATCCCACCCAGGTCCTTGCCCCAAAACCCCATGTATTTACCCTGCTAGTCCCTTTGACACTAAGGGGCAATTTAGCATAGCCAATCCACCTAACCTATACATCTTTGGAGTGGGAGGAAATCCGAGTACCTGGAGGAAATCCACATAGACACAGGGAGAACATGGAAACTACACACAGGCTCCACCTGAGGATGAAGTTGAACCTGGTCCCTGGCACTGTGAGGAAGCAATGCTAACCACTGTGCCACCATGCTGTTCAGTCACCCGCGGGACTGATGACTGATATCAGTTAGTTTGCCATGTATTCTTTCTATGCTAAGCATGAGACATTCATTGCAGGCCATCTGCCACAACTGAATTAAAAATAATATTACAGTACCACACAGTTTCTCAGATGTACTGAGCATAATTGATGAGACATTGGCTTATGGTGTACATCAATCAGAATTGATTTTGCTGAAAGTATGCACATATTCTATTTGACCACTACAATTGAATTATGTACACAGTAGAAGGCTCACTGGGAGTACCTGATAATGATGCTCTTGGGAAATCAGAATTTCCACAATTATTCAAAGATGAGCTAAGAATAGATGATTGCTACCTTCAGACATCAAGTATTTTTTCCCTTTTCCTGGCTCCAGATTTTATAGTGCCAAACTTTAAATTGGCAAGACAACTTCTTGAATGTTTCAACTGGTTTGGGAAGGGAAGCAATGCAAAGAAAGATTCTTCCTTGGAGCCACCAGCAACAGGAATCCTAGTGCAAAAAAGCAAGCTGATCTGTGAAGCTTTAATTGCCAGCAATTTTAGTTGAGAAACATACATGTCCCTAGATAGCTTGGATGTGAAACTAGCAATTACATGGGCACAATGATTTGAATAGCTTCCTTCTGTGCTGAAATTTCTATGATTAAGTACTCAACTCTATATAGTACCAGATTAGTATCTTCTACACAATGCAAAAGATCGGTTCTGCCATGGCACTCTTATATTCTCTCTACATGACTGTGAATAAAGGGCAGGATGACTCTTTGTTAATATTTTATTTCTCTTGTGAAGCTTGCAGTTATTTGGACTTTCATAAGGCCCCCTTGTGAATCATCAAATGCCTTCGATATCACTGCTTTGTAAAGCACATCGAGCACATCTTCAATAGAAGCAACAATTGTGCTGTTGCAGAGTCAAAAAATGGACTCACATGTTGATGTTCTTAAACACATGGCATATTTGATGCGGTACAATGGCACAGTGGTTAAAACTGCTGCCTCATAGCTTGAGGGATCTGGGTTCAATTTAGGCCTCGGATCACTGACCGTGTGGAATTTACACATTCTAAATGCCTCTAGATCCTACGAGCATGGGTTTCCTCCGGGTATTCCAGTTTCCTCCCACAATCCAAAGATATGCAGGTTAGGTTGATTGGCTATGATAAATTGACCCTAGTGTCAAGGGAGAAGCAGGGTAAATAGGTGGGGTAATGGTGAGATTGTGTTTGGTGCAGACTCAATGGGCTGAATGGTTTCCTTCTGCACTGTAGGGGACCTGCAATTTCTGATTTGATTTTATTGATTGTTGTCATATATACTGAGATATAGTGAAAAGGGTTCCTTTTTATTCTTTACTAATGGTAATAATGGTTATGTTTAGTTTGTTCTGCAGTTGGGTTAAACCAGATGATTAATAGTCAGTCAGTGATAATGGCCTATTCAAAACCAAAGGACAGGGAAGTTGATTTATTCTGGCATTGACACTCACACGTTTTTACTTTCGTAGCATTGATTGTATTGAATTTTGAACTGGTTGTGGCAGCCTTTTTGCATCTAATTATTGGCACTAAATCCCTGATCAAGCTAAACTCTTTTTCTAACACTTAAGTTTTCCCTTCCAGCTATCATAAACTCTGGGGAATGTCACCTAGGACCTATTAAAATATGCCTTGTGAAATACATTGGTAGTCACTCGTTAAAGACGTGTACACATAACTAAATGTATTAAATTCATTGTCTTGGATTTAGTTTCAAATTTCTAGTTTCACTATGCAACCATAAACAGAAATTGTATTTTTTGATTCCTCTTTTTAAATGATGGTGTCTTTTTCCTAACTCGTCTACTTTGGAGTGATCCAATTCTCTATTAGTAATCCTACAGCAAACATTAGGGTGCAATTAGAATTTAGATTATTTTATGCATACGCAAAGCATGGGGAGGAGATATCGTTACATAGTCCCTGGAATTTCACGCAATAAAACATGGCTATGGGGAAAAAAAAAGGCACAGAGCAAAGACCAGAGACAAAATAAAAATTATTGTTTCATGTGAGACCAGAGACAAGAATCAAAATTCCAATGGTATATTCCTTCAGAAAGGTTAGCAGACTTAAGCTGATGCTGGACAATTCACTTTTCCAGTAACCTTGGCTTCCACAATGGGAGAGACATAGAGAGATAAATTGGTCTTGTAGAGAAGTTCAGATGTTCCATTAGGGGTGGCACAGTGGTTAGCATTGCTGCCTCACAGCACCAAGGATGGAGGTTCGATTCCTGACTTGGATCACTGTCTGTGTGGGATTTGCACATTCTCCTCATGTCTGCGTCAGTTTCCTCCAGGTGATTCAGTTTCCTTCCGCAGTCCAAAGATGTGCTGGTTAGGTAAATTGGCCATGCAAAATTCTCCCTCAGCCCCTCCCCGAACAAGCGCCAGAGTGTGGAGATTAGGGATTTTCATAATAACTTCAATGCAGTATGAATGTAAGCCCTTTTGTGACTAATAAGTAAACTTAACTTTAGAAAAGAATGTAGATGGTATTCATAACAGAGGACAGCGCTCTTTTCTGCTGCTGCCTGCCAAATGGAAAATGGCAGTCTTCCCTTTTTAACCTCACAAAGCAATATTACAGGTTCAAGCAGCGTGGGGAAGGGGTGGGGGGGGGGGGGGGGGGGGGCGGGGGGAACCAGTTTCATGTGAAATCACAACCATTTTTTCCTCTTGGTTTGGGCAAAGGATGTCTGTTCTCTACTTTCTCAGAAGATTAAGGAAATTTGGCACGTCAGCTCCCTCTCTCACCAAATTTTACAAATGCACCACAGAAAGCATTTTTTCTGATTTTATCACAGTTTGGTTGTATCACATTCCTAACCTGCCCAAGACCACAAGGAACTACAAAAGGTTGTGAATGTAGCCCAATCCATTATGCAAACCAATCTTCCATCCATTGACTCTAGCTAAGAATGTAACACTACATTCTGCAGTCTCTCGTTTTCTTCTCTATGAACTTTGTATAGCGCGCAAAAAATGTATGTTAATACATATGACAATATTAAATAAATCAAAGTCAAATCGAATACATTCCTTGTCCAGGTTCTTGAGGTGGTTAATGCTTCACCTATTCATAAGTTCAAAAAGATGTTTAAAGTCCTTTTGTCTTTGTCAACTGATTATCTCCACTGGCCAGGAACTGGCCTTAGAAACGTAAAGGGTCTGTGTACAATTTCTAGGGATTTGAATCATTGTGGCATTAACGCCCTTTTAGAGATAACAACGTTGCTGCTGTTTCTGAAGACCAGAAATTCCTTTTGTGTGAGTCACAGCCAGTCATGGCTTCAGTCATTTCAAAACTTTTGTCCAGTTTAAAAAAGAATAAACCAGGATGACAAGTAAAAGAGTATAAAAATGCAGAGTGAAGTTATAGTCCCTACCACCATTCACAAGCAATATTTTAACTTCATCCCTTTGGTATAAACTTTCTTATGCTGCAGTTTTTTGAGTGATTAATTATTAATGTCTAATTAAGTTATTTTCAGTTTACTAATCAAATAATGGACCATTTTCAATTGCAGGTGAAGTAATAGTGCTGGCAATTTAAAGCCTTGCAGCAGAAATATAAAAGCCTAACTGGCATCTTGTTGCCAAGGAAACACTTTCCCCACGGTGTAGTTGGATATGGTACAGTGACAGTGAGAATGGTGTTTATTATTTTGCAGGCGACTTAACAGGACATTGCGCACGTACTGAATAAAATAAAAATGCAAATTAAGAGTAGTGCTTGGAATATCAAACTGAACTTTGAAGCATCAAAGAATCTTAATTAAACTCTGCACCAGGAAGCTTGCACAGTTCTAGTGTCGGGTGATCATGATCTGCACTATCTTTGCATGATCCTTGGTTGCAGTGCTTCTGCTGAATATGCTTTGCAAATTGGCTGCACAGGTCACAATGAGGAATTACTTTTACTTCAGTCCGTGTTCCATCCCATTAGCCTTTGGCAGCACAAAATACTATGTCACTTACAGAGTCTCATTTAGCACATAATCGCAAAACCTCTCTCCAACCCAGCTTCATGTGAGCGCAATTTTCTGCAACCAGCATAAAATTACAAAATTAATCCAAGTGCGTTTAATGCTTTACAAGTGTTCTTGTTACTATTATTCTCTCCCACTTTCTTGAAAGCGCTTACTTTTGCTCGGGTTTAATTCCACAGTTGCCAGGAGGTTTCTGTATTGGCAGGCTATTTAACTTGAGGCCATTGGTGCCAAATCTTGATTCTGTCCCCCATCAACACATACGTGCATAACTTATGACAGAAGCAGGAAAGACGCGCATTTATATACCACCTTTCATGATGTCCCAAAGCACTTTATTGTCAATCAAGTATTTTTGATACTGTTACAATACAGCAAATGCTGCAGCCAAGTTGTGGACAAGCAAATTTCCACAACTAGCAATGTGGTTATGATCAGGTAATCTGGATGCATTTAGAACTGGGTGTTCCAGTTTTCTCCCACGTTATGAAAGATGTGCTGGTTAGATGCACTGGCCATGCTAAATTCTCCCTCAGTGTAGCTGAACAGGTACCGAAGTGTGGCAATTAAAAATAAACTTTAAATAATAAGGATACACTAGGTAGTGTACATCTAAAGTACAGACATCACAAAGAAAATCGTAAGCTGTAGGTGTGGACTACAGTGGAGGTAGTGAAAATAGGATAAATAAACATTATTTATAATTATTTGCTAATTATCATGCTTTCTTTTCTGAATCTTGCAAACAAATTACAGCTTGCACTGATACAACTAAAACAACATTCCTAAGGATGGTTACACTAAGTGTTCCCTCCAGTACAAGGATGCATTTGTAGAGGCAGGCTGGAGCATTGCAAGTTTAGAAAGTGACATTAGCTAAGGCTTAGTTTGTAGCACTTTTACCTGAGTCAGAAAGTTATGGGTTCGAGTTCAATTCCAAAGAGCGTCCGAAATAGTACTGAGAGCATGTCACATTGTTGGATTCTTTTGGTAAGATATTAAGCCAAGGCCTCATCTGCTCACTCAGGTGAATGAAAAGATCCCATGACACTAGTTTCACAAAGTGCATGTTGGTGTCCTGGTCAATACTTCTCTCTCAAACAATATGACTAACAAAAGCCCATCTAAATAATGGATTAACATGATGCTGTTTGTGGAAATGTGAGCATAATTTTGCTGCCAAATTCCCTATATTTTTGACTACATTTCAAACTTTATTGGTTTGGGAGAGATGAAGTTGTGAAGGGCTGTACATAAACGCAAATCTCTCTCTTATTATGTTTATACTTCCTCTTAGATACTGTCTATCCAGCACACACACACTGTGCCTGCAATGTGCCTTGTCACCGTATGGTACCACGATACCATAGCAAACTTGCCAAGGTTTTTTTTCCCCCAACAGCAACTACAAAATTCTCAACCTCTAGAAGGAGAAACAATTTCATGGGAACAGTACCATCACAAAGTTCCCAGCCAACTACATACTACTCTGACTTGGACAGACAACAGTATTCCTTTTTTGGCTTTGGGTCAAATCCTGGAACGAGTTACCTAATGGCAGAGTTTAACCACATGGATTGCAAAGGGTGAATAACAATTTTGGAAGGTAATAAATGCTGGCCCTGTTAGTAATGTTCATATCTGAAGAATGAAATTTTTAAAAAATCAACTTTAAAACCAACTCTGGACAAAGGATAATACCACTAGGTTTTGAAATTTTATCCTGGTGTGCATGACATTTTTTCTGAAAAGTTAGCGCTAGTTTTCCATATAACAACAGGAGTTTAGGATTATCTGCCAGAAAGCAAAAATAGAAAACCAACCAATTCCAAATGTTAAAATCTCTTCTACTCCTAATAAAAGTAAGGCGTGAGGGAAGGGACAGAAATGCAGAATTTCATCTCCACTAGGAGTACGACTAGAATACTCCAACCGTTTACGCCAGTGGGATTCTCTGGTTCCGTCAGCAGTGCTGACTCTCCCTCGGATTTTCCAGTGGAATGGCTTCAATGGGAATTCCCATTGACAGTAGCGGGACCAGGGAATCCCATCGCCAGTGAACAGTGCGCCGCCTCCCACTGCCGACAGAAACACTGAGGGGAGGCCAGAGAATCTTACCCCATGATCTTGTAGCCAATTCGTTCCCAGCCTTCACCTGAATAACACTGTAGAAAAGAAATTCACACAACTGACAAGTTATAGAAGAGCACGTTGCATATCGAATATCAGTGAAGAGAATGAATCAGCAGCCAAGAATTTAAGCTTTTCCAACCTTTTAAATTGATTGTCTAACTAGACATACAACAACAACTCCTGACTTTAAATACAGAATTTTTTTTTGGGGGGGGGAGGAGGATTTTCTGCTGCTATTTTCTGCAGATGGGATCGACAGTGGGAATGGAAATTCTCACAGGGTGGTCTAAAACATAATCTGCCCTGACAGGATTTCCCGAAGCAATCATCCCCATCCCACATAACGCGACATAATGGGAATCCCAACGTTCAACCTTGGGATCCTTTTTAGAATAAATTTAAATGTAATTACTAAGTCTCCATGCCTGATAATTCCCTCCCCATTAGATTATCCATCCACTAATGTGAATCACAACAGGCCTTGCCATGGCATGTACCTGGTGAGCAGAACGCATAACAGTGAGTGCATTGCTTTGAGGAGGGGTTGGAGAATGGTCATGCCCAGGCACCAACACTGCCCTTGGGGGGTGGGAAGTTGGTCCACTGGGCAGGGGGGATATTCTATTTAGCTTTTTTTTGGATTTGGGGTGCCTTTAACCTAAGTTGCTGGTAGGCCATCAGAGTGTCTTCATGGGTCCCTACCCTTTCATTTTGTCTGAGTCTAAGCCTAACATTACGGTTGGAGAAAGCGGCCATTGTATCTGACAGCTTTCGCACCATTTTTCCCACTCGCTGTGCCACTTTTCCCCCCCCAATAGATATTTTTTGGAACTTATGTTGGAGGAAACTTTGGTTCACATCCAATTCTCAAGAGATCTTACTGCAGGTGTTAGGCTGAGCACTCATGTTAATAAAAGCAAAGATCTAAAAATCTGAAATAAAAACAGAAAATGCTGGATGGACTCAGAGTTAATGTTTCGAGTCTGCTTTGAAGAGAAGTGTTTTTCCAGCATTTTCTCTTTTTATTACTTTCTGGTCTAGATTTTCATTGTTTGATGTGTCATTCAAATTAAATAATTAGCTCAGGATTTATATTAAAAGTACACAAATTGTTTTCATTTTTCTGAAAATCTCAGAGCCAATTGCATTTCAGTCATTTTGATTTTCAGTTTTTATATGTAGGCTTCAACTTTCTTACATTACAATGGACAATATTTAGGCTCAAAATAGCCTAAGGTAAATAAAATGGCTATAAAAGCAAGATGTACCGCTGAATAAAAACACGGGATCCCTGTAATACATTCCCAGTCATGGTGCCATCTGTAATTCTTTTTGTCGGAAAAGTCATAGAATTCCTACAGTGCCAAAAGAGGCCATTCTTCCCATTCAGCCTGCACTGACAACAATCTCACCCAGGGCCTATCCACATAACTCCACGTCTATTTACCCTGTTAATCCTCCTGACACTAAGTGACAATTTAGCTGGCCAATCAACCTAACCCACAGATCTTTGGAGTGTGGGAGGATGGCGGCGCAGATGGAGGAAACCCATGCAGACACAGGGAACGTACAAAATTTACATGGAGCCGAGGCTGGAATGGAACTGGGACCTTTATACTGTGAGGCAGCAGTGCTAACCCATTGTGCTACCCTCAACACAATGTTAAACAAAAATTGCAAGTTAAACAGTACAAGTAACTAGACTTATCGTGCTAAAGGTCAGTTGTGGTTAACAAGTCTCACATCAGTTCAGTTCACAAACTTCCCTCGCTAAAAGTCAATGAGAGTTTAAAAAAATGCTGTTTTTGGATTTAAGTGATTGAATTTATAAATAAAAGGATATTGGACCTGAAGTAGGCTTATCAAAGCCATACAAACTAACAGAACTTGACTACCAGGTGGAAGATTGGACAAACCATTTCAGATTTAAATCATATGCAACAAAAATATAAATGTTTGGTTGCAAGTATTTCCACTCATAACGATTCACAAACACAACATTCAGAAAGTGTTATCTATTTTTCAGACCTAATTTTATCACAACATTTGGGGATGCTGTGGATGAAGATTAGGGACTACATTTTCATTTGGGTGCAGGAGCATGTTTCACTGAGCGAATGATTTTTTGAGGAAACCCTGTTTTCCCTCTCATTCTAAACCTAATTCCTTTGGCCAATGTTTGGGTTGAGAATGCCTAGTGAAAATGTATATTCGTGCAATGTCTCTTCCTAAAATAGCTTAAAGGCAGCAACGAAATCCTGAGGAAGATTGAGTTAAGGGAAGGGCAGAAATGTGGGGTTCTGCCTGCAGTTTTTTATGGAGGCTTTTATTTGTTGTTGTTTTGAGTGTTGTACACCATTATTACACTGGTTTAAAACTCTTGTATCAGGGCATCAGGAGGGAATTTGTCAATAAAACATTTGTAATTGAGTCTGAAGGCCTCTGGATGTGTAAGTTTGTTGTTTATAAATCCTGAAAGCATGAATCAACAGTATGAGTAATCTTTATTCATACCTTTGTTACCTCTCACTGCTGAGAAACCAGCTTAGCACTCCAGTTCCATTGTACATCTGGCTAGTGTCTCACATTCTACCTCTGTAACTTTGAGGTTATCCAAGATGCTGCTGCCTTATCTTAACTCACTCCTAGTGTCATTCCCCTATCTCCTCTGTGCTCACTGACCTCCCTTGGCCCTGCTCAAGAGGCAGACGATGGCACAATGGTATTATTGCTAGACTATTAATCCACCAATCAACTAGTGTTCTAAGGATCCAGGTTTGAATCCTGCCACAGCAGGTGATGGAATTTGAATTCAATAAAAAATAGAATTAAGAATCTATTGATGACCATGAAATCATTGACAATTGTTGGAAAGAACTATCAGATAGTTCATTCCCTAATGTCTTTTAGGGAAGGAAATCTGCTGTCTTTACCCTATCTGGTATACATGTGACTCCAGAGCCATAGCAATATGGTTGAATCTCAACTTGCCCTCTGAGCAAGGGCAATTAGGGATGGGTAATAAATGGTGGCCAGCCAGCAGCGCCCATGTCCCACGAATGAATTTAAAAAAATAAACATTTTGTTTTCTACATCCCTATCCTTGTTTTGAAATGACTCCAAGGCATGCCTCCCTATCTCTGTCATCTCATCCACCTCCTTAACAAGGAGATTTCCAGAGAGCTTTCACTGAACCCTAACTCAGTTGTATTGGAAACTCACTGGCTAAATAACATTCTGAACAGAGCTTTATTTTCAGGGAGACGCCACCTTAATTCTTGGTCTGTTCAGAGTTACCTCAACTCAACTATCTTAGATATCTAAAACAGACCAAAGGGCAAAAAAAAAGTTTCTCGCACAACAGCTGAGTTCCTGCATCTGCTTGCCACCCTGTGGGAGCGCTTGTACCTAAATATTGAATAAGGCTTGGATTAAACTCAGCTGTAAATATCGTTCATTAATGATGATTCTCCAGAGCTTATATCATGAAGGGATCCTTGGGTGAAGCACCAGACAATCATAGGCACTGACAAAAACATGTCTGATGGAAACATGTCTGTCTGCCTTTCGGGAAGCAGGTAGCAGTTTTCTTGCACGGTTTGCATTGGGGAAGTGATACATTTAATGCTAATGCTGCATGTTTCTGTCAGTGCCTATGATAAATCTCGTACTTCACCCAAGGATCCCTTCATGATATAAGCTCTGGAGAATCATCATTAATGAGAGATGTTTACAGCTGAGTTTAATCCAAACCTTATTCAATATTTAGATACAAGCATTTCCACAGGGTGACAAGTAGATGCAGGAATTCAGCTGCTGTACAAGAAGACTGGTATTTTTGCCCTTTGGTTGTTTTAGATATCTAAGATAGTTGAGTTGAGTAACTCTGAACAGACCAAGCGTTAAGGTGGGATCTCCCTGAAAGTAAAACTCTGCTTCAGAATGTTATTTAGCCAGTGAGTTGCTAACACTGGCCAAAGACAAACTAAATACTATGGACTATTCATGACTATTGATAATATTAGCAGAGGAAAGCAGAAATGCATTTATGTGACATGCCCTTCTTTGTTTCTTTAACGTTTATAGCAACCCATGCAGTTCAACCTAGCCAACAACTCGATTCCAATTATAGAAAGAAGATTGTTAAGTAAAAACTCATTAAACTCATTTAAAATTGTAAAGGGTGGCATTGTGGTTAGCACTGCTGGCTCACAGCTTGAGGGATCCAGGTTTAATTCCAGTCTGGGGTCATTGGCTATAGAGAGTCTGCGTGTTTTCCCCGTGTCTGCATATGTTTCCTGTGGGTTCTTCAGTTTCCTCCCACAGTGCCAAGATATGCAAATTAGCCATGCTAAATTGACCCTCCACGTCAGAGGGATGGTAAGGATAGGGCCTGGGTAGGAATGTTGTTGGCTGGCTTGATGGGACAAATGGCCTCCTTCTGCACCATATGGATTCTTCTTCTATGATAGGTTGATTGCTATTACTGGCATTTTAAAGATGAGGATTAGGCATTTTGAGTTGCCAGTTCCTTGGGACGATATTTTTATTTTAAGATAAAGCATTGTAGGGGATAAAATAGGGAGCAGATTTAATGGTAGGGAGCTGACTTTCATTGCGGAGTTGCAGAGCCGGAATGATGCAGTAAAAGGCAATTTGTTTGGGTATCTTGGCAAGCTGCCACGTCTTAAAACAACAGTGTAATTATCATGTGAATGCAGCATTAATTAGCATTCACTTTGGCAAAGCTTTTCCTCCTTTCCAGCATCTGTACTGAAGAGGTGAAGTCAGGTGGAGGAAGACCTCGGAAGCCGGAAATGCAAAGTTTTCATTTGAACTCTCTCTACAATAGCAGTCAGTTGCAATACTGCACATATCCCAACAGACTCAGTAATAAGCTGAAGCCAGCAAAGGATAAAAGGAGGTGTGCCTCTGATCGACAGATCATCTGTGACCTCTTTAACCTTTAACACTACATTTGTCAGCCAATCAATCCATGCTGCACTTTCAAGAGCTACATTGAGATAAATCACCCTACTGCAGAGCCAAAGATCCAGACAATTACTAAAGCAATTTCCACTCGCTTAGTCCACGTTATTGATGCATTCCCACAAAAAAATTCTGGTGAAACAGCTCTGATTTTTTTCTTGGGAAATTATTTGGCTCACAGATAATTTTGAGTTACATAATTTTTGACGGTCATTAAAATGGGCAACACGATGGTACAATGGTTAGCACTGTTGCTTCAGTGCCAGGAACCAGGGTTCGATTTCTGGCTTGAGGTCACTGACTGTGAGTGTTCTCCCTGTGTCGGCCTGGGTTTCCTCCAGGTGCTCTGGTTTCTTCCCACACTCTGATTAGGTGCATTGACCATGCTAAATTCTCCCTCAGTGTAACCGGACAGGCACTGGAGGTATGGAACTAGGGGATTTTCACAGTAATTTCTTTGCAATGTTAATGTAAGGCTCCTTGTGACGCTGATAAATAAACTTTAAACTGATGACGGCACATTGGAAAAAAAAACACTGGGCAGTTTCCACCAGTGTCAGCTCGAAGTAGATATGGATCAAATAATGCAAAATAAAGCTGGTTTTGACATCATCTTCCAATACATTAGCTTTTTTATCACTTCTCGATGTTTTGGCTAAGAATAAGCATAGGATCAAGCCCAAGATAGGGTGTAATACTTTATCTTGTCAGCTTATTTGTCTCTCTTACGGGGATCATTGGATCCAACTGGAATTTGGTTTTTGGAACAAGCAAGGACATCTGAGCATTGATTTTGTTACTTTTAGGGTGGAATAAAAGTTTTAAAAATAATTTTTTTTTTTAAAAGAAAGCTTATTTCCTATTCCTCATGTCAATCATCATTGCGGCATCTCTGTATGAGATTGCGAACTTTTGCTAAGATACTGCTTCCTTTCCAATCCTGAGGAACTGGGTTTAGAACAGCTACTTTGATTTTACAGGGAAGGGGAGGGCAGTGCATCACCATGCATATCGATACCACAAACAGGGTGGGTAATAGGATATGATATTCTTGTACCAGGGCTGTGAACAATGGACAGGTCCCAGAGTTCATTTAGATCTGGTTAAAAGCAACAAGCTGTGTCCCTCCAATGAGGTTGCAGGTACATAAGTAGGAGCAGGAGTGTGTAGTTCAGCTCCTCAAACATGTTCTGCCATTTAATTAGGTCATGACTGATGTATTTGTATTTGAATTCCACATTCCTATCTATCTGACAACCTTTGATTCTTTTGCCCAGCAAGAACCTATCTAAATCTGCCTTAAAAAAAATTCAATGAAACTGCCTCACTGCCTTGAGGCAGAGAATTCCAAAGTCACACAACCCTCAGAAAAAAATTCTCTTCATTTATTCTAAAAAGATGACTTCTAATTTTAGAACACATTTTATTTTATTCTTTCATTGGATGTGGGCATTGTTGGCTGGGCCAGAATTTATTGCTTATCTGAAGTATAATATCTTCACTCTCATATAAAGGATAGCATTCCACTAGCCTTCTTAGTTATTTGTTGTACTTGCATACTAACTTATGACTCATGTAATAGAACATTTAGATCTCTCTGTACCTCAGAATTCTTCAATCATTTCCCATTTAAATAATATTCTGCCTTTTTATTCTACTTGCCAAAGCAAACAACTTCACATTTTTCCACATTATACTTCATTTGCCAGATTTTTGCCCACTCAGTGAGCTGTCTATATCCATTTGAAATGCCTATGTCCTCTTCACAACATACTTTCCTACCCATCTTTGTGCCATCTGAAATTTAATATCATTCCCCTCATTTGCAGAATGTGCAGAATGTAATCTTAAAGTCATAGCTAGGGTGTAGAGAAAGATCAACATAATGTAAGGTGAATTCATTCAAAAGTCTGATGGCAGCAGGGAAGAAACTGTTATTGAGTTGGTTATTTCATGACCTCAGACTTCTCTATCTTTTTCCTGAAGGAAGAAGGTGGAAGAGAAAATGTTCAGGCTGTATTTATTGATATAAATTGTAAAAAATGGAGGCACACACCCTTCTGGGAATTTACGCATCACATTCTGCCATCAGAAAAAGACCCATTTATGGATACTCTTCACTTTTTGTGCATCTGCCAATCTTTTATCTATACTAATACACACCATCAGCTTCCTTGTGCTATAACCTTTGATGTAAAACCTTGTCAAGTGCCTTCTGGAAATTCACAGAATAATGCTGACTCCTCAAAACTACCCTGCAATTTTCTAAGTGTCCAGTTATAACCTCTTTAATGATCGATTCCAACACCTTCCCCAAAGCATTTCAGAAACCCTACAGTGCAGAAGGAGGCCACTCATCCCATCAAATATTCACCAACAACAATTCCATCCAGTCCATATTCCTGTAACCCCATGTATTTATCCTGCTAAACCCCCTGACACTAAGGGGCAAATTCACATGGCCCAATCAACCTAACTTGCACATCTTTGAACAATGGGAGGAAACATAGCACCTGGAGGAAAACCAAGCAAGAGGAAGAACTTGCAAACTCCACACAGCTTGTCACCCATGGTCAGAAATGAGCCCTGGTCCCTGGAACTGAGAGGCAGCAGTGCAAACCGTTGTGCCACCAATAGAGAGGTCACATTTCTTACTTTGCAGTCTGAACAAACCTTTCCAGAATCCAACAAAAATGGGAGAAGTGGTGATGATCCAAAATTGTTGAACTTATTCTTTGGTGTCTCCAGTCTGATCAAATCAAATCATGAGAGCGAATACAGTATATTGAATTGAAAGGAATGCAAGCAAATTATTGCTTCACTTGGGACTGATTCGACCTTAGAATTGGTGGGGGTGGGGGGTGTGGTGGGTGAAAGGAGAAGGTAAAAGGGCAGATGGAAATCTCCTGCACATCTATGAAAAGGTGACTTGGGATGTAGAAGAGATGTTAATTGGCAGTGATAGAAGATGGACCAGGAACCAGGGTGTTGTAGAGGGTAGGTCTCTTCAGAATGCTGAAGGCAGGAGGGGAGATGTATTTGCTATTGGTATCAAATTGGATGTGTTGGAAATGGCAGTCAGTCAATAGAAATGAGCCAGTATAGGTGGAGGTCAATGGAATGGAAGATGAGGACACGGCTAACTCTAACTTTGTTTTGGGACACAGGGGAATGGGCAGGAGGAAACGGGATGTAAATGATCAACCACAGTGGAGGAGAACCCCCAGCTGGGGAAAAAGAAAGACATATTGGAACATTGGTAAGGAGGATGGCATCATCTATACAAGTGGAGATGAGATAGAGAAACTGGGAGAATGGAATACAGACCTTACAGCAAGCAGTGTATGAAAATGTATTTTTCTGACTGGCAGGCTGTGACAAGTGTAATTTCACGAGGATCTGTACTAGAAATTCAGGTTTTTACTATTTATATCAGTGACTTAAATGAGAAGAGATGCATCATAATTAAATTTGCAGGTAACACCAAGATAAGTAGGAAAGCAGATTGTGAAGAGGACATAAAGAAGTCACTATTGGAGCCTCTGGGCTTATAGCAGATAGGATAACAGAAGTAGAGATTGTGGCTTTAAAAAAGGGAAAAGTTAGTGGTGGACCGTGTAAAGGCGAGAGTGTTGTAGAAATTTGAAATCGAGTTGATAAACCTTTCCAATTGGGTACACAAGCAATAAATAACATGGATACAGTTGTTAAATTATCTGAGTTGTAAGCAATAAATAACGCGGATACAGTTGTTAAATTGCTGGGGGAGGGGGCCTCGAGTCAGACTCAAACAAAGAGAATTCCAAATATTCCATGAAAAAGCAGGCATAGCTAGGAGCCATGCAAATCGTAGAGATAAGTTTACCTGAAGGAAATTCAAGTTCAGCCAGCCAGAGGAGGGAAATGGCTGAACGGGCACTGGTTGGTCCTCAATCCAAGCCTTGTACTGGACAAGCCTTGTAGGGGTGGGGGGAGGGGGCGTTGCTGGGTTGGTGGTGATAGCTAACTAAGGTGAGAGGAAATAAGTTCATTCTGACAGGTATAGGTAAAACAGTGGATCAACCAGGGAAGACATCATGCACCACTTCCCAACAGAAAGGAAAAGACGGGAAGAGGCAAAACAAGTAAACTGATCTGGAGAGTCAATGGCAATGAGCCATTTCTCTGTTTTGATATCATTTCTCACCATTTCCTTTCATGCTTCAAAATGCAAACGGAAACGCTGCAAAATGTGCTGTATCGTGCTTTCCTGGAATTTTTCTGCTTAAAGCAGAGGAGATACAGGCCACTTACTCACACTTGACCAAACAGAACAGAGCAGACTAAAGGGCTAGAGCAACATCAACCGTATCACGTTACACAACTGCCTGTCTTTAAAGAAACAGCTGATCTTCTGCAATGTCTGTAAACATTCAGTTTACCAAGAGTTTTTTCTGTGATCCCTGCAAAGATAAAATAGCCAATAGAGAAGTAACAGTGTAAGCAGATTCTGTTCTTGCAGCAGCTTTTATAACCCCGTGTCGTTTGCACAACAGCATTAGCAATAGTCTTTGTCATTCTTTTGGAATGATAGTAGTATTTGTGTTCACATTGGCTGATGTTGCTCCCATTGTACTTTTGGCAGATGGCAAGATGTAAAATCGCCAAGTTTCATGTACCAAAAGTAAGAGGAGAGAGAGAGGGAGGAAGGGGCAGGGAGGGAAGGGGAAGAGAGCAACAGAGCTCCCTGCTCATACATTCCTATATAAAGGGCAGCATGGTGGCACAGTGGTTAGCATTGCTGCTTCTCAGTGCCAGGGACCTGGGTTCAATTCCTGGCTTGGGTGACTATCTGTACAGGATCTGAAAATTGTACCAATCACAAGGGTATTGCTTTCAGGGACCAGCACTTGGTGTACAAGGGTAGCTTTAAAAACTAGTATTATGAACCCCTGCCTTTCCCTCCAAATAGGGCATGGTGGCAGATTTTGTTTTAAGCCAGAAAATGAATTTGGGAGTAGAAAGAATAAAGATCACTGAGAGTGTCAAACATATCTACTGGATGTCCAGCTACAATGCTGATCATAGATTTTGTCATAATCATCCTAACTGCACCATTATGACAAAATCTCATCAGGAAACATACTTCTCAAGACAGTGGGGCAGGATCGGGGGGTATCAGATTATGGGTCACTTTTGAGAGCTTATGGTGAGTTGGTACATGGTGACCAAAAATACCAGCAGCATGTTGCACAGGCAGCTGTCAGAATAAATAGAGTTTTACCCTAATCAGCAAAGAACCAGTATGACCGTTATCTGGAAACACATCAACAGAAAGAACAAAAACATTTTCAGTTACTTCTTATCTGAACAGGCAGCAGTTTTTCTGATTCCAAGTTGAAAAAGTTAATTCTAAAAATACCATTTCAATCATTAACAGATGTAGCCTTTAAAATCGTTGAGATAAAAATACACAAAATATAATTTATTTGCCACAGGTAGGCTTACATTAACACTCTAATGAAATTACTACGAAAATCCCCCAGTCACCATATTCAGCGCCTGTTTGGGTACACTGAGGGAGAATTTAGCATGACCAATACATCTACCCAGCACGCCTTTCGAACTGAGAGGGGAAACCGGGGCATCCGGAACAAACCCATGCAGACAGGGGGAGAACGTGCAGACTCCACACAGACACAGTGACCCAAGCTGGGAATCAAATCCTGGCATTGTGAGGCAGCAGATCTAACCACTGTGCCACCATGCTGCCAAAGGCTGGACAAGAGAGAAAGAAGTGAATGTTTCAGATAGATTCATCAGGAAATGGAAGGTGACAAGAATGTGAATTAAGCCAAATACAAGTAGAATTATCACAGCCCTGCAATGTAGCTTGAAATATTGTAGATAATAATGAACCAAAAGTCGGAGAGGAAATAACACAGATGGGAGATAGGTGGGAATGAAACTAATGCAACAAGATGCATCAATTGGTGGTGCTTGCAGAGAAAGAGAGACATCCAGTAAAACAGTCATCCAACGTGTGCCTGGTTTCCAATGATGGAGGAGTCAGATTCACATGTGGTGGATACACTGGGCAAAAGGCAGTACATATAAATTACCATCTCACCAGCTAGTGTCTGAGGCTGCAATTATCTTACTTTATTTCAGTAGTTAAAGAGTCTGCTGTTCAGATTTATTTAAAACCCATCATGCAGCTATTATTCTCCGATTATGTCAGAAGAGTGATAGCTTGTCATAATTTATGTCGATTAACCCGTCTAAGTGTCTCTGCTCATTTCATACGTTACATTAATATTAGTTTCATACCATGACACGTTCCCTTAGCATTTTGGGGTCTCAGTAATTCTACGAAAAGCAGCACCGTCACAAAATTTACTGTCCATTGTTAGGCAGAAGAGAACAATTCTTCCAATACCTCCAGCTTCTGCAATGATTTTGCTGGTCATTTTAAAATGTTTTGTTTCACATGCAGCAAAACTCTAACATTAAACAATGGCCTGTGATTCAGTGTAACAGGGCAACACACACATTCCACTAACTAACCTTTTAGTTAGTCACGCACTGGCTGTTTAATCTGGATGATGGGTGGAATTTTTCTTCTAAGTGTTGTCTTGCTTGGGAAAAGTGGAGGGCAAGCCACCAGTTTCCAATGTCAGGGGGTTCCCATTGTGTTCTTAAACACTCTTAAAAAAGAAATATTCTTAAAACACAAAGAAAACAGAAGTGGTGGGTCTCATACTATTAAAAGCCTATCCCCCCAATAACCTCAGCTCCTGATTGGGGGTTTTGAAGGGATGCCCCAATCAGAGAATAAGAAAGAAACCACCCATCACTCCCTCTGGATCCCGGTGTCCATCCACCCCACTTTGCTCTTCTATGAAAGGAACAGAACACTCCACTAAAGGAATCTCCCTTACCTCTGCCTATAGGAATCCTGATGTAAATTGGTGTTGCTAAATTCTTACTGAGTTCTATAGGAATCCTGCCACCCCTAAAGCTCCCCAACAGAAGCACCCCTCCTCTCACCCCCTGCTGTGCCCAAGCACTGCCCTCTACCAGGGGGCACTGCCAGGGTACTGTCCAGGCATGCCTCCTTTGGAGGAGGGGTTAACGTAGAAACATAGAAATTATAAGTAAGAGTTAGTCATTCAGCCTTTCAAGCCTGCTTCACCATTCATATTGCTTATGGCTGATCATCAAGTTCCACATTCTGATTTTGCCCTGCCCCACGTTCCCATATCCATTTAGTCCCAAGACCTATATCTAATTTGTTCTTGAAATCAGACAACATTTGACCTCAGCTACATTCTATGGCAGCAAATTCCATATTTACCACTCTCCAGTGAAAAGATTTCTCCCCACCACAGTTCTAAAAGATTCACTTCTTATCCTCCTGTATTATACTGTGACGAATTTGACTCTCCCAATCTACATCCAAATTAAATTCACCCAAAATCACAGATGTTCCGTTAACACATGCAACTCTGATTTCCTGTCCAATGCTTTTCCCAACATTACTACTACAGTTTGGTGGTTTGTATACCACCCCAATATTCTACTTATCAATGCATCCCAGGCAGAGCTGTTTGCTAGATTCCTATTTGTCAAGATCTGTTGCAAACTCTTCCAACATGACGTTACAACAGTGATGGTGATTGGGGAGTGGTGTAATTGAGGATATGGGTGGATGTTACAGCAAGCCCATTTAGTGACATGTAAATTTATGCCCCTGGGTTCTTTATCTTTCATTTCAGGAACCCAGTTACATTATTGATGGGGGATTGGAGGGAATCACAACAAGAAATCTAGCCGCATAGAAGCTGTTTTAGGACTCCCTTTGTATTCTCCACTCCCTCTGGCTTTCCTGCCTACTGAAAATGGGGAGGGGGAAATGCTCACTGATATTTTATGTGAAAAATTGTTGACAGTGAGTTAATTACACCACAGCGAGAGAAATCAAGCATCTGGGATCTCAGGTGAATAGGAAAAATAACTGTGTACTTCCTTAACCAGTGTAAAGCATTACAGAATAAACTGAAAGGACTTAGAAGCAAATGAAAATTGAGTCAACTCAATAGTAAATCAGATGCGAAATGACAAAGAAGAACAGAAAATAAGATTGGACGAAGGAAGCGAGAATAAAAAGACAAAGAAGAAATAAAAAAGTCTTGATTTTAAATGGTGTATTTTTTAATATACGCTACAACTAAAACATGAAGGAATGAGGCTCCAAAATTGTTCATTTTCAGTACCAAATAGATGCCTGACTATAATTAACACCTAAGATAGGATTTTTGTGACCCCGTTTGCACTGGACGAGTTTGGCATTAAGAAGGTTTGGCTTTCAGAGTGGCAAATATCGTGAGACAGCTTAAATTGCATTTCACAACAGCATTTAGCCCCAGCCTGCTCCTTTCATGCTACTAAGTTTAAGTTTATTTATTATTGTTACAAGTAGGCTTACATTAACACTGCAATGAAATTGCTGTGAAAATCTTCGAGTAGAAAACCGGAGCACCCTGAGGAAACCCATGCAGACACAGAGAAGACATGCAGATCTGCACACACGCTGACCCAAGCCAGGCATCGAACCCAGGTCCTTGGTGTTGTGAGGCAGCAGTGCTAACTATTGTGCCATCACATTATCCCGCTGGTAAGCTCATGGAACTCAGTCTTTTTTAAACATTTTACTCCATTAAAGTTACAAAGTTAATGGGGCAGCACATTGGCACAGTGGTTAGCATTGGTGCCTCACAGCGCCTAGCATTGGTGCCTCATAGCGCCAGGGACCCGGGTTCAATTCCCAGCTTAGATTACTGTTTGTGTGGAGTCTACATATTCTCCCTGTATCTGTATGGGTTTCCTCTGGGTGCTCTGGTTTCCTCCCACATCTGAAAGAGGTGCTGGTTAGGTGGCGTGGCCATGTTAAATTCTCCCTCAGTGTACCCAAACAGGTGCCAAAGTGTGGCAACTAGAAGGTTTTCACAGTAACTCATGTTAATGTAAGCCTACTTGTGACACTAATAAACAAAAATTTAAACTAATCCTCAGAATGGATGAGGAAAACCTAAAGCCACTCCTTGCTTACTCCAAAAACCAAGTTCAAAATCCAATTGAATCCAATTCATGGTTCCCACAAGGGAAACATCCAGATTCAAGCTGACAAGATTAAGCATTGCAAACCAGATTGGGCACGATCTTAGCTAAAAGGATCTTTCTAAGCAACTTGCTCACTTAATACCTATCAAGGCATTAGAATCAATCAATCAGTTTGATACGATATAGGAAAGACAGGATTAAGTACAGACTGAATATCTTTGTCAAGTTGCTGGGCTATTTGTGTAAACACAAGACTGGTTTAATCTAGACCACGTACTGCTATCAAAATACGTTGCAAGTGGAATGACACCATGGCACAGTGGTTTAGCTCTGCTGCCTCATGGTACCAAGGACCCGGTTTCAATTCCGGCCTTGGGTGACTGTGTGGGGTTTGCACAGTCTCCCAGTGGTTGTGTGGGTTTCCTCCCACACACTAAAGATGTGTAGTTTAGTCGGATTTTTCATGTTAAATTGCGCCTTAGTCTCCCAAGATGTGAAGATTACGGAGATGGAATGGAGCCTGGGTAAGATGCTCTATCGAAGAGTTGGTGCAGACTCATTGGGCCAACTGGCTTCTTCCTGCAGTGTAGGGATTCCATGAACTCTCACAAATTACTGAGAGTGTTTCACTTCTCTAGATACTTAAGAACGATTGAGCTGTAATAGTGATAACAGTCTCACGCTGATGAAGTTCCCATAGTCCTGCATGCATCTTTGAACTACTCACATTCTCAAAGACATGTAACTAACAGAATAAGATATGGTGGAGGTCATTACACCATCACAAAAACACAGTTATCAAATAGTCAGGAACCTACCACAATTCATGCATTTTATTTTAAAGCTTTCTCGCAAGCTGAGCTAGGTTAGGTGCTTTGGCTGATGAGTGGCTTTTTTATATTTTCATAACTCATCCTGAATGAATTATGCTTTTTTATTAGTCAATTGCTTTCAGGTGACAGGAGTTACGGCCTGTAACCATGGTTAATAAGATCAATAGTAAATCCAAGGTCTCCAGGCAAACAAATAAGAAGCGATGCATTAACTTGTGTGAAAGGACTCAGGTGGCACTTTGGCGAACTGTGAGTCTAAGGTTCCTGTGATGATTCGAGGTGTTGTTACAGTACGCTGCTTAAAACTCTGACCAGCTTTCTGCGACTTGCCATACATCACTTCTACAAGTCATTGGCTCAATAGTTCAAAGAGAGATTGTAAAGTTTCTTGTGTCATAATAGAGAATTTTAAACAAGTAAAGCCCAAAATCATGCACCAATTTTTAATAAACATTCAGCTTTTAAAATTCTAATTTATCTTCAGATTAATTACCTAAAGTTAAAGTTAAATATTTTTAAAACTCTGTATTCATATTAAATGGGGAAGGCATTGTAACTGCAAGAGATCAATGAAACAGTTCTTACAGTTTACAAATTACATGCAATTTCCCAACTTTATGGTTCGGGACCAGATGCTCTTATTTGACATCGTTTGACAGTTTTGGGTGGTTTGATGTAGCCTATTAAATTATTCAATTGTTAATTATTCAATTAACAAACATTTTGTGTTGTTGTGACAAGAATTTATTTCAAAACCAACAAAATATCCACATTTGGGCTGCACAGTTTTAAAGAACATTAATCGAGCTCTGCAGCAATCGCATATATGATATATTCTTTTAAATTTTTTTCATTGTTGCCCTATTTCCTGTTCTCAGTTCAAGTGCAGCCTCTGAGGATAATAAGGATATAGGACAGTTAAGAAGTGATCCCCAGCAACACTGGATGGACGGAGATACATGCATTTGATCTTCCTGAGAATCAGGACACAAAAGTGTTACTAAGAGAGGTGACATTTGTATGTTGTGAATCTTTGTAACCTCAATAGGAGCAGCTGAGAGCAAGAAAAAAATGGAACAAATTTCAAGCAGAATATAGGTTAACATAGAGGCATTCTGAGACCATCCTTATTTTATTTATTTGTGGGACATGAGTATTGCTGGCTGACAGCATCTATTGCTCATCCCTGTTTGCCCTTGGAGGGCAGTTGAGAGTCACACATAGGCCAGACCAGTTAAAGATGGCAGATTTCCTTCCCTAAAGGACATTAGTGAACCAGATGGATTTTTCGAAATCGATAATGGTTTCATGGTCATCAGGAGATTCTTATTCCCAAATATTTTTTATTGAATTCAAATTCTACCATCTGTTGTGGTGGGATTCAAACATGGGTCCCCAGAACACTAGTTGAGTTTCTGGGTTACTAGTCTAGAATTAATGCCTCTCAGCCATCACTTCTCCATTGTGATTGTGTAAAACTATCATATTAAAGTTGAATTTTGAAAAAAAAATGCTAAGGTGACAATCCAGGAAATAAGATGATCTCAACTAGTGAAGAGTAAGATTGACAGTCAAGTGTACTTAACATTGCCTGATCCATCATTTGTTCATTACTTCTGCCAATGAAGATGGACATAGGTAACATCTTCGCACCTGTTTATCCAGAAGGCATTGCCAGCGGCAGTATCAGGGTAATACCTATGTATGGCCCTTTCTCCCTTGGAAGTTGTTCTTATCTATGCACCTATGTATGGAGGGAGGGACTTAATGTGTGTATATGTTGGTGTTGGTGATGATGTGGTGGGGAGGGTTGGGGGGGGTGGGTAGGGGAGTGAGAAGTCCAGTAACGATATGCTAATATATGGTAATGGGGTTCCTGACATTTCATGGCAGAACCCCCTATTATGTCATTGGCTGGGGTAGGAGGACAATGATTGAATGGGAATTCAATGAGCATAAAAGCCATTTGGTAATTTCTGTTGAATTCTCTGCCCCCAATGGCTTTCTCACTCCTATTCTTAGAATTGAGGACCTCAACACAGAATTAGCAGAGTACACCAAGAAAGATCTCAGTCACGCCTACCAGCAACTACAGTTGGATGAGAGTTCTCAAAGGTTGCTTACTATCTATACCCGCAATGGACTATACGAGTATACATGTTTACATTTTGGAATCTCATTGGCTTGTGCCATATTCCAACATACGATGGAAAGTTCATTGCAGGGTGCTCCTAACAGGGTGTTATATTAAGATGATATCCTGATTACAGGAACACCTGAGGAATACAGGCCAAACTTCGAGGAAGTTTTGAGAAGATTTAAAGAAATGAGTATCTGTTTAAAAGCAGAGAAATGCACTTTCCAGGTGGATGAAGCTACAATTGGGTTTCCGGGAAGACGCGAAAGACTTACCTTTTTTGGAGGATATTGTAAAAAAAAGGGGGGTGGGGGATGGTGTTCTTCTTCGCTCTGCTCCTTTCACACATCACCATTGGAACCAGGAGAGTGCTTCACTGCTCAAGTCGGGAAAGTGAGGTGACATGGGGCTTTAGTATTTTAATGCAGGCGCGGAGTGGCATTCCAGTGCTGATTGATACTCCCAGGAAGTTACAGCCCAAATTTTTGAATGTGTTAAAGTTTTTATGTAGTCAATGATGACTGTTTAAACAGAAATATCTATGAGAGTAAAACTGAAAGCATGCTCTACTGTAAAGAGTTTGACCTTTGGTATACCACTAAATAACAATTCCAAATGATAGGAAACTGTGGCCTTTCATTGTATTACATGAAACAATATTTAAAATGGTCTCTGATGCCCAGGTTTTACTTTACACAACAGTACAATCTCAATTCAACTCAATACACACAACTTTAGAAGGAACTTTTTTTCTCTTCCCAGGTCTTTTCCCAAAGAAGTCTCACAACACAGTTAAAGTCTAAAAGGTTTTATTTGGAATCACAAGCTTTCAGAGCAGTCCTAAAGCAGCAGCGTTCCAAAAGCTCATTTTTCCAAATAAATCTGTTAGACTTTAATGTGGTGCTGTGAAACGTTTTGCTATCCTCACCCCAGTCCAATGCTGATACTTCCACCTCTTTTCTAAAAAGGCAACTGCTTTGGATGTCCTATAGTTTGACAAGAGTCTATCTTAGGAGATGGCAACAAGGCCTGGCTTTTTAGACTGTCCGGGCCATCCACAATTGCTGCAGCTCCTGGACAGACCAGCAGCTCACTCAGCCTCGTTCCTGCAAGTTTGTTAAAACTGTCCTTTGAAACTAGTTTGGATATTTCAGTGAAAATTTTCGTTGTGATGAATTAATTCATTTGCACTCAGCAGGGTTAGTTGTCTCTAATCTTGACAGGATTATTGATTCAGGAGGTTAAAATGAACACAGGAGAGGTGACCCACATTTAGTCAGTCAGATTGATGCAGATTCTGAGATGGGAGGATTTGTCCTCGGTTGCGAATTTTACCTAGCTAGAGGCTGACCCAAAATAAATTCAATAAAGGGAAGATTCCATTCACTATTCAGGATGATTTTTTTTTTAAGAGCAACACAGCATGGGAAACAGGCCCTTCGGCCCAACGAGCCCGCGCCGCCGTCATAACTATATAGTAGCAATTCCATTATCCTATTCTAAATTTAGGTTATTCCTAATATGGAAGACTCTCACTATAGGGACAATTTGTTTCCCAATCAGCCTAAGAGTGAATTTTTGGGTTGTGGGAGGAAACCGGAGCGCCCGGAGAAAACCCACGCAACCACGGGGAGAACGCGCAAACTCCCGCAGACACCGGCCCAATTCCAAGTGTCTGCACAGCTACAGCGATAGTCACTGAGCTGTCATGGTGCCCTTCAGATGGTCCAGATAAAGCACTCATTTACGACATGAAGCACCAGGCAACCCATGAATCAACATCCAAGAGCTGTCCTCGCACCACCTGCCGAATGCATGCTCCTTGTTGGTCATTTAGCGTGCATCTATTTCATGTGTTGTTACAGGATGGGTTGTAGAAGTTTTAAAAAGTCTGTAATTGCTGTTGTCCTTCTTGTAAAATAAATCAACCTCATCTTACCAGAATGTTCACCATTTTGCCTGTCGACTAGACTAGCACACGTACCAACTGATGGTAGCAGGATCATACATCAAGGGGGAAACAATTATTTCACCTTCTGGATTTGTCTTCTGTTTGAATATACATGTGGATGTAATTGGCTGGGCCAGTATTTATTGTCCCTATGAGGGCATTTGAGAGTTAACCATATTGCTCTGCATCTGGAGTCACATGTAGGCCAGACCAGGTAAGGACAGCAAATTTCCTTCCCCAAAGGAGCAGATGGATTTTTACAACAATGTTTTCATAGTCATCATTAGACTTTTGTTTTTAACTGCAGATTTTTATTGCATTCAAATTTCACCATCTGCCATGGTGAGTTTCGAATCTGGGTCCCCAGAGAATTACCCTGGGTCTCTGGATTACTAGTGCAGGGACTATACCACTACCCCACTACCTTCCCTGCATAAACTGACTCCAGGTATAAATAAATGTGGTATCCACTTGCAACAGCAACCGGTCAAAATCTTTTTGAATTCAGTGGTGTCAAAGCTTGTAAAGATCTCCTCAATCTAGTTTGGTTCTGCAACCGTCCTCCACTCACAACATAGAGTCATCTGAAACTTGGCCAATGTATACCTCCCACCCTCCACCAGAAAGGTCCATGACCTCCACTATGTGGGACGTTCCCTGATACTTTTTCAGCTTTTGCTGCTTCTCTCCCCTAAAGCCCCCTTAACATTTACTTCTTTGACCATCACTTGCCCCAATCTTTCTCTCTACTCTCTCTGGCTCAGGTTTGACCCCCACCCTGCCCCTCAATCTTTCCAACTCTGAAATATATCCTGTCCTTCCATGGATCAAAACAAATTTGAGTTCTTTGGGAAAATAAAATGTTGAGCAGGTGTATAAATTTCTTTTTATTTGGTGACTGACAGGACTAGCTCTCCCCTTCGGGGAAAGAGATAAAAACGTAATTAAATCCAACTTAGGAAAGGATTTAAAGCTCGCAGAAATGTCAATCCTGTTACATTTCACCGTTCACTTGGGATGGACTTTTATTAAAAACCCTCTTAAACTCTAATATTTTTCTGAGTGTAGTAATGCCACAGAGCATGTGTAACCAAACAAGGTTGCCATTATATATCCCTCGCTGTTTGAGGAACATGTCAAATTTATCATATTGATCTAGAAATAAATCCAATCAACCTATTTCAAGACTGCACCAAAAAAAGCATCCCAATTTACATTTTGTTATTCTTTAAGAATACTTATCTTCTTGCTTCAATAGAGGAAAGAAGAATTTGGGCAAGTATTAATTTTTTTTATTTTAAATTTTAAAATAGAGATATCTCTATTCATAAACTCAGTTCAACATTGTGATTGCAATGGTAACCTGACATTTAAAGGCTTTCAATGTTAAGTCATACAAATGTTTTCAATTAACATAAAAGGTGCAAAATTCTAATTGCTGCTGGTGTAAAGATGGTCTGACTCAATTACATAGGGCCAGGGTTATTGGCCATAAATCACAAAAACCAGAGTTATATCTGCGTCAAGTTCCTGAATGCTGGCAGAAGAAACATCTGAGCCCAGAGCAATGAAATGTGCAAATGACAGGAAAATGAAAGCCAGAACTGCTGTCTCTGAAAATTCACCACTGACCCCATCACTTCAATTGGCTTAAGTCAGGCTTCTCGGAAAGAAACGTAGCTCACTTTGATTGTCTATGAAGTTTATACAAACAAAAAACTCTGTTCTTGGCTATGTAACTAAGAAAGGATTGGGTAAACTATCAGCAGAAGACCATTAGAGTCAAGTCTAGAGGAACAAAGGCATGGGTGTGACTTCGGACAAGTAACAACCTGTGCCTGTAAAATTCTACTTCAACAAACCTTCAGTCAACAATGGAAACAAATTGGTGAATTTATGTTTGTGGCTGCACACCAAGCTATCAAGTTACAGACGAGACACACTTTCGTAACCATTTTTGCAATAATACGCTCATGGAAATGAGTATTATCAATAGGTCAGAGACTACAATGAACTTGATTTCTACACGGAATAGGTATGGTTAAGCAGGAATTTGGCTTGGAATATAGTTTCACCGAAATGTCGACCCATTTGGTTTTACCCCTTAAATTCTAGCTAGACTACTCAGTATATTCTGAAGAGCTCCCAGAATGCATTGGTTAGTCTTGTCCTTTACGGTCTCTGTGGATGCCACTGAGACACCATTGCAAGATGAGAGACAACGTGAAACCTCATCTCTACACAGCCATCACTGTAGGCAGCAGTTCAAGATGGGCACTATCGATGTGGTCTTGCTGATACAACTTGTCCATTCCAAGCACACAGAGGCCTTATCCCTAAGATTAGAGATGGCAATTTTGGTTTGGAACTCATTCAAACCCACAGGCTAGGAAATTAATAAAACAGAGTTCAAGGCTGCCAAAGCAGATCAGAACGGTGTGAGTTCCTCAGTTACGTCACTCCTTGCAGGACTGCACCATCAGAATTGTTGCGGTCAGCATTATTTTGCACCTATAAATGAATGAAGACCCATCTTGTATTTTATGAGATTGGCATGGAGAAGTCTACAGTATCATGTAAATACCAGATGCTTGCATATAAAAATTATACTTCAGCGCAGAAGTACACATTGACAGCTTGTTCATTAGCTCCTTTAATCCCAGATGCCTGCAGTTATTCAAGGAAATGGATTATACAAAATGTTCTCCAGGATGAGAAGTTCAAAATGTTCTATATAGCTTGAACACATATTGAATTATTTTAATGTTGCATTTAGCTACTGATTCTGCATAATATATTTAATATAGATGAATTTTAAAACACTTCATGCAGAAATTTATTTCTGAGTCACCAATAGATGATACTGAAGGACAGGTTCCTTGATGTTGTATTCAGAGTAGTTCATGATCAGCACAGGGTGTGAGGCCCACGAGCGGTATTCTGCGCATGATACCGAACTGATTTTATTGGACGTAATGTTTATGAGATAGTGCTAAGTCCACTTACAGCCTGATTAGGTCCACTAAATTATTTACTCGAATACAAACCAATCGCAAAATAAATTCCTTCTGCTATCCTGCAATGCAATTCTTAACTCACTAGATGCTCAGAGTCCTGTAACTTGCTCCCTCCAAGACCACACTACTTAAGTAAAAAATAAAAATAAGAAGTTTTAGCAGTGTCACAAGTAGGCTTACATTAACACTGCAATAAAGTTACAGTGAAAATGCTCTAGTCACCACGCTTTGACACCTGTTCAGGATCACTGAGGGACAGTTTAGCCTGACCTAACTGGACTATAGGAGGAAACCGGAGCACCTAGAGGAAACACACACAGACACGAGGAGAATGTGCAAACTCCACATCAACAGTTATCCAAGCCAGCAATTGAATCTGAGTCCCTGACTTTGAGAGGCAGCAGCGCTAACGACCATGTCCTCCCCTACGTAAAACTGCAGTCTCATATTTGAGAGAGCTGTCTTATATTTGACCTGGCTGGAGATAATACACATCTCTTTAACCTGTGCTTAACCCTCTCTCCACTCACATTGTCTGTACCTTTAAGACCTGATAACCCGTAAAGACTTGTATTCCAACTATTACTTTATAAGTTGAATTTGTGTCTTTATATGCCCTGTTTGGGAATAGAACTCCCACTTACCTGATGCAGGGGCAAGTGCTCTGAAAGCTAGTGACATTTGCTACCAAATAAACCTGTCGGACTTTAGCCTGGTGTTGTAAGACTTCTTCCTGTGTTTACCCCAGTCCAACGCCGGTATCTCCATGTTAAATTTGATAACCAGGATCTGGTACATTAAAACTATTTTTCTCTCTGTTGTTTGCTGCTCTTTAAAAAAGTGATTCGGCACTTCTTCAACCAATTTGCTCTCACCATTTGTCCTCCACAGCTGCACGCAGCATGTTCAGCAGGGGCGTTCCGCTGGGCCTGCCAATGGCTGTGCTACATTTGGAAGAGGAAGTGTTATTCCAGTGGAGAGGGGAAAGGCTGCTGCACCTGCACAACAGGCAGCTGGCACCTAGCCACAGGCAGACCAGGAATTACAACACAGCCCCATGCAGTTCAATAGCAACAAAACTAGCAGAGTTTGGCTTTCAGCTTACAGACTGCAGATGTAAAGCCCTCCCAACAGCAGTCAACATTATTACCATATTTAACTTCTAAGGTCAAATCAGACAGTTTTTCATGTTAATTGTATTATTAACATTAGGAATATACAGATGAAAGGCACTGACTGACCTCATAGAATCATAGAAACCCTACAGCGCATTTAGCCCATCGAGTTTGCACTGACCACAATCCCACCTATGTCCCATCCCCACATATTTACCCACTAACCCATCTAACTTATGCAACTCAGGACAATAAGGGGCAATTTTAGCATGGCTAATCAACCTAACCTACACATCTTTGGACTGTGGAAGGAAACCGGAGCACCCAGAAGAAATCCATGCAGACACGAGGAGAATGTGCAAACTCCACACAAACAGTGACCCGAGTCAGGAATCAAACCCAGATCCCTGGAGCTGTGAAGCAACAGTGCTAACCGCTGTGCTGCCGACCTGCCCTTGAGAATATACGAAGTGAGGCCACACTCTGTACAGTAAGAGGAGAGGAAGGCTTCCAGGCCAAGTCGGCCATCAATGGGGCCAAACAGTAGATAGTTGAAGAGGTCATCCAACCTGACTATCTGCTCCATTACTGTTACAACACTCATGGCCAGGTGGCCTTGGACAGGGAACTCACAGCGTCCACGGTACACTTAGATCTTCTGTGAACGGTTGGCCCCACTGGGGGCTGAAGCGCATCATTACCCCAGCAATGATTTAATTTATTCAGTTTGCTTTTGATGTTTTATTCTAGTCACAGTGCCCTGCCAGGGGCTGTCACCCCTGAAAATTTAGTTTAGTTTATTTATTACCATTTTATTACATAAGGCTTATTGGGGAACTGATCAACATCTGGAACATGGTCGCTTTATGCAATGAACTGCAGGGCTTTTGCAGAGATTTGTGACATGGAAAATTCAGCTGTTGAAGGTGATGATCATGATCAATTTGAGGGAATTGTACTGGTCACAAGACACTTTGGTCCAGTTAATTAATTTATTAGTCAACAGATTCATTTAATTGTGCCACATTAGATAGCTGTTACATCTCAACAGTGTGCAGAACATATTGGATAAAAGATCATTTAGATTCACTCAGTAGGATTGGCCAAAGGGTATGAAAGATCTCCTTGTTTCAGGTTCAAGGATGGCATCACACTGAGGTCACTGACAAGGTTGGTGATTTCATGCAAAATGGCTAGAATAAGCCACTTCAAAAGTACAGACATAGTTTCTAGTGAGATACACTTGCTGCTAAGCACAAGTCTTCCATGAGAAAAACATAAATGAAGCTGGGCAGGGAACATGGTAAAGCAATTGTTTTTCAAAAGTCATTAGACCTGCAGTTTACCCAATCAAAGCATCATTGCAATTCCTTAACAAAAACTGACATATCTAATCGAAAAGTTAGAGAGTGTTAATGGCATCGGGTAATAATAATTTGAGAGAAAGAAAGCAGATTGTCTTAAAGTTACACTGGCAATTTGCCACTTCCCATTGTAAATCTTTCATTGCCATGAGATGTTAATGAGGTAGTAATGATGTGGAGATGGAATTTAACCTGGTGTTGTGACACTTCTTAAAATGAGGTAGTAGCGATGGATTTAAAGACATCAGACAAATATTCTTATTTTATATTTTCTAGACCTGAAAACCAGTTTCACAATTTCTACATTAAAAATATAGAAGAACAAAGAGGTGATAGTACATAAAGTCATGGAAAATATATAGAAAGTGCAGTGGGAGCACCAGTTAAATTTCTGATTGACAATGGGGAGGGGGAGGGGGAATGACAGCAGATTGAGAGAGTCAGATGATGATAGAATGATATTGATTCACATCCAAAGGACAACTGTCTAGAGTTGGTACTTGGGCAATATACTGGCTAGAACAGGCCAGTGATGAGAGGGATGTGACTATTATGGGGGCAGCAGGGAGAGCTATTGGCAAGTTCAAACATTGACCAAATATCCAAGATGATCAAGAGAAGGTAAGATCTATGGGCAAACAAATGGAAAACAAAAGAATGCATTGCGAGTTCACAATGGATCTGGGAGTACCTCTTGCACCAAGGAACCATCACATAACTACATTAGAACCTCTGATTGTGGGAAGGCGAGATCCTATGGCAAGTATTCCAGTAACACAGAGGGGCAAACAAAGGCCATAGATCAACTCAGTTATGTAATAGAACAGAAATTACAGAACCATCTAGGAACACTACTAGGAGCAGGAGCCCTTATAATCAGGATATTTTGGTGGCTATCAGCAAATTAAAAAATAAATGTTTTCGTTAGAAAGGAGGCGGCTAAGGGGGGATCTTATTGAAACATATAAGATAATTAGAGGTTTGGATAGGGTGGACAGTGATAGCCTTTTTCCTAGGATGGAAAAAGCTAGCACGAGGGGACACAACTTTAAATTAAGGGGTATGAGTTATAGGACGGATATCAGAGGTAGGTTCTTTACTCAAAGAGTGATTAGGGAGTGGAATGCCCTGCCTGCAGCTGTTGTAGATGCGCCAAGTTTGGTGGCGTTTAAGAGGTTAGTTGATAAGTATATGGATGAGAAGGGAATGGTTTAGTTAGGAGGGGCATTGCTTTTTATTTTGGTCGGCACAACATCGAAGGCCGAAGGGCCTGTTCTGTGCTGTATTGTTCTATGTTCTATGTTCTATGTTCTATAAACTAACAAGAGAGGCAAGACAAGAAGAGTTGGACAGTTGAAAGAATTCGATGTCTATCTGAAGTGCCAGAGGATAGTCAGCCTTTTCACACACATGGCAATAAATGGAAATGTTCTCCCAGATAGGACGTACAAAGTGAAAAAAAATTGTGACAAAAGCAGAAAATGCTGGGAAATCTCAGCAGGTCTGACAGCATCTGTAAGGAGAGAACAGAGCCAACGTTTCAAGCCTGGATGACCCTGAGCTCTGACATTTTGTTTTACATTCCAGCATCCACAATATTTTGCTTTTATTAAAGTAACTTGTGGTTTCAAAGAGAGTCTTGAAGATCAAGATATTAGAGTGATGTAGAAGGCAAGCTGTGGAAATTATACAAATGTGTTTATAGAATGCACGATGCATCAAGGGATATGGTATTTCTTAGTTCAGTCTGCCCTGCTGAAAGTTGGCTGTATGCAGCTGAAAGCAGATCCAACAATGTTCTGATATCACAAAGGAAAACTTTCTGGAATCTTTACAATGCACGTTGATGATTTTCTTTGGTGAGATTTTCTTTGGTAATATTGAGCAATTTGTTGTAAATAAGATGAAAGAAATTTAAGATTGTAAACCAGCCTTTGGAGCATTTAAGTATACAAATTTTAACATTCAGCAGAAGAGGTCAGAAGTAACTTTGAAACAACAGCCTTATCTAATAGTATTATTCCTACTCTGATAAGTTGTGCTGGTTCATCACATCTCAGAAATGTGATCTTATATCTGCAGAAGAAACACAGTACTTAACATAAGAACATAGGAATTAATTAAGACAGTTTAATTGAGTATATAATTCAACAAAACCAGCTCCAGTTTTGATGGATTGGAACAAGTCTCCTTTCTCTTCCCACAACTAGTGGTGTGTTAAGGCAGTGTGTTCAGTCTGTTTCCATAGCTTGTTATTTCTGAAACAGGTCTCTAGGCTGCTGACAGAGGCTTATACATTGAGGAGCAACACTCAATATCAAATGTGGTTGACCAGAATCTGTCCCACTCTTATCACCAGCAATAGGCATGATGGAAGGAATTACGGGTTAACACACTCAACTGGTTAAACTGCATTTTGAACACATGTTCATGGCCATCAAACCCTGGGGTGAGACTCGAACCCAGAGCTTTTGGCTCAGAGGCAGGAACACTACCCATTGTGCCACAAGACCTCCACTGGAACAAAGTATAATGATGATACACAGAACAATGATGAGTGTCTTAAGAGCAAATAAAAACATTAAAGAAATTAAACAGAGAAACACATGCATAAATTTCAAGAATCCAAGGGACCAGAAATTAGTATTTTTCAGTGACAATTCCTACACCCATCTAAGTATTGGGTAGAGTTTGTAATATTTTTAATGGATGAAAATGGAAGATGTTGTTCCTTGGCCTGGGAAGCTAAGAAAATAACTTAAAAGGTTAAAAGTACTTCAGCTACAGGAACACTGGTTCTTGGAGAAGCAATAGGTTAGATTTTACTTATCAAATACTTCAGGGGAAATTCTATACAAGGGATAGTTTGAGAACAGTTTGCCCTGAATATTATATAAATAATTGTTCCCTGTGGGATAACATACATTCGACAAGATGTGTGACTGAAAAAAGGTTAAGGATTGACCTTGCTGGTGTTAACAATTATTTTACATAATAGGAATGCTTGCAAAAATTGACTTTTGGAGCTCTGGAAGAATTGTCTTATGATGTGATATACACAATATTGAAAATCATTTTATTCTCTCTTCCTTCAATTTGTTTTGAAATATTGTCCATTACAATGTTTTAATTTAAAGGGGGAATCTGTTAATGGTGTGTTATTCCATTATCACAGTTAAGGATGCAGAGGTATTGATTAAGTACCCTGAGCACAAAATAAAGATCAACTTTGGGACACTGGACATTAGGGAGGAAGCAGACATATGTAATGGCACATTCTGTAAATAAATCTAGTGTTAAGCAGAAGATGGGCTTCTTGTTTTTCACTTCACCATCTGGCTTCACAATGAATTAACAGTTCAAACATAATGTTGTTTGCCAATGGCAGCAAGTTTAACAATTTCTCCACAAAATGGAAATAAAACTCTTTAACCAATCTGAAAGCTACTCATTGACAATAGAAGTATAATTACACTTATGCTGTGCCCTGAATTCTGGTGGAAGAGATAGTCAGTGATGTTACGAGATACAAAGACCTAAACTCCACAGGACAGCACGGAGTCGCTGTTAACCTGTATGCATCCTTCTTGTGGTAAAATATTCAAATTCCAAACCATTGGTAATACCAGATGGTGTAAAACTCCTACAGAGGCAAAATTACTTAGAGCTGGGTTTTTGTGGAAATATTAATATGGTCCAAAATTAGATAATAGAAGTGTAGATGTTTTACATTAATAAATCAGGAAATATCCAAAATAACTGCAGCTGTACAGTGAGCAGAAAAATAAAGACAAGCCAGGAACAGTACAAGATACAGCATGTCTTATTTTAGTTAAAATCAAATATGTGGCATACACTGTAAATCTGGTTTACAGGTTTTGTACATCACTGTAATCAAGCTAATAAAAACTAATAGCCTCAGTCAGATAACAAATAGCAACGCAAGTGGAAAGAAAAGAACTATCAGATCAGCACCATCCTATAGCTGATGAAATTTAGATCTGCGTTTTCATCTGAAGATCCAACTGTGGTAGTTAAAAGTTCAACTTTATTATTTTTATTATATAATAAAAAAATAAATAGTTTGGTAAAGGTATGTGTTTACACTTTTCCTCAAGATTTCCTTACCTAGGTCATCACCGGCCTAAAATATTAGAGGAAGTCACAAAGGTTAATTGATAATACTCAAGTGTGTTATTGTCCAAGACTGCATATCTGCATCAAGCCTAAAGTTCTTGGCTTCAGATAATGTTTGTATAATGAGCTTGGGAGACAATTACACATTGCTGAGCACAATGATCAGCTAATCTGATTGAAATCCTACATTGGTGCATCCTCTCCAGATTACTGAAGACCTCTTGATTTTATTTCAATCTTTACCTCTGATAGTGTCTGCAAAGTGTGTTTGGGAGAAGGAAAATGGGAACACTGAAGATGTACAATATTTTTTAAAAAACTCACAAGCAGAGATGGTAGACCATAAACAGCAACACTAATTACTGACGTCAATAGCGAGAAAGACAATAAGATATGGGAGCAGAATTAAGCCACTCGACCCATCAAGTCTGTTCCACCATTCAATCATGGTTGATAAGTTTCTCAACTCCAATCTCCCACCTTATTCTACAACCTTTGATTCCCTTACCAATATAGAACCTATCATATTCACTGACCTGGTATAATGATTCCATTGAGTTTGGTCTGTTGGAATATGAACTCTCTGATTCAAGAAGCAATTGATAGGCCAATCAGGGAGATTTTATTTTGTATATAACCAGAAGTGTCAGTTCTCTGGCATCCCGAAGGTAGCCTGCTGACTCACTGCACTCTACGTACTGTTGTTGGAATTGTAAATAAAAGGATTTTGGTGAAGAGACTTCCGCCTTCAGAGACTTATTACACCTGGCTTCTATACACTTCTGTGGCAGTAAATTTAATAGATTCACCAGCCTCCGGCTGAAGAAATTCCTCCTCATCTCGGTTCTAAGTCAGCCAGGACATTTAATAAACCAAAGATGGCAAAGAGGAAAACATTTTCCGAAGATCAATTCCTATTTTGGATCAAATCAGGTGCTGTGCCCAAATAATGTGGTCCAGCTTAAGACCCTTCTCATACCAATTGGGCCTAACCAAATCCAAAAAATCAAGTTCTTCCTGTTAAAATTATTTTCTTCCTCATGTTCCCAAGATCGGCATAGGAGCTGTAGTAACCACATTTATGATGCACAGAATAAAGTAATTGAAACATTGCCCTCAACTAGCATGAAACTTATAACGATCTACAAGTTTTACATCAGTGTGGAGCTGCTTCCAATGTGCTGATCTGTAATTGCAGAATAGTCTGCCACTGCACCACATGGAAGAAAACTGTGTAATGAATATGTAATGGGTTCTTGCTGTTATTCGACAGACAGCACGAGAGTCAGAAATACTAGCAGGACCAGACGGAGCAGCAGGCTGTGTGTTCTTTGGACATGCACAAACGCATATGGTACTGAATAAGTCAAGTCAAACAATAGCTATAATCTATGAAAATACTCTTGACAGCCAGTTTAGACAGACCGCTTAGCTCAGCAAAAATCTGCGCTCAGATTTGGAGATCATGTTGACAGATGTACCATTGTTCCTTATTCAAAACCTTTGTTTGAATTGCACTTTATTCTTTGTGCTGGAATGCACTTTCTTTATCTGTTTGATTTGACATAACAGGTTTGATTTTAACTCACTCAAACTTGTATGAGTTAAAATCCCACCTTGTGTGACTGAACATTTATATAATGAAACGAAGACCCGGAATTTAAAATTTGCTCCTTAGGGGATTTGGGGAGCACTACTAATTAAATTAGTCAATTCCTCTAATGCGAGCTTGTCAAAAACATGGCGGATGGGCCATTGCCCAGTCCACAGATTCGGTGTTTAAAAGGCGTCACTAACTCAATTTGAAGATGCCTCAAAGAGCTGTTCCTCCAATCACAGTAAGAAGTCTGACAACACCAGGTTTAAGTCCATCCGATTTATTTGATAGTAAACTCACACAAGCTTTCGAGGCTCTGCTCTTCGTCAGGTGAACACAGGCCATTTCTCTCCCGCATTCACTATCATCATTGATGAACCAATCGATAGCAAATTGTAGGAGAAAACTATTTCAGATTGGTGGAATGGCTTTCTGAGGCCTGAGAACATAGCAACATAGCACAAAAGCAAGGAAACTGATCAAGAGGAAGGAGATGTTGCAGCGTGTGCTAAGGAAAGGAGTCGGGAGCAGAAAATGGGACGAGCGAAGAGGGGGGTGGTTGGCGGGGTGGGGAGAGGGAGGATTGGGGGGGGAAGAGCGCCTTTGATATTTTTCAAAGCTCCAACAATTCCCTACATAATGAAATAAGGCTCCAGACTTCTAGCTGCTCATTTTCAGTCATTGACACAGAATTGAAAGAGTACTTACATTGATTATTGGACTTAAACTCTCTCTGGCAAATTTAATGGACAAATAACATGCAAATGCAGAATCATGAAAATCACAACATGACTAAAGACTTAACATTGTTTTCACAAAGCCAACAACAGCCAATCAGAATTGTCCAGCATCTTGTGGTGATTCACAATTTGCCCCAGGTTACTAACCAATTTCCAATGGGCCTTATTTTTGACATGAATTCTGAGCTCTTTAGTGGAACAGAAATTTTAATAAAATAAAAGTTGTTATTCTTGGAGGTGGTGATGGGTTAAACCAAACATAGTTATTTTGTCCTGACCAATATTCCTCATTTGTGCATGTCAGATTATACCTTTCTTTTCTCAGATACCAAGGGGATATATAGACTGAGAACAAAATTAATTAAGTGCCACTTAATGCAGGAGTCTGCAAAATTAGTTCTGTCTCACATCAGTGCTCTGATGTGCATTGACTATAATGACACCAGACTGTTGAGTGTTGAAAAATATTACAGTGGATTCAAACATGGTTTTTATATGGTTAAGAGCATATTGTAGAAGTATCACATTAGCTATATGGAGATTGCAAACTGGCAACACATCTGCCTTTCTAAAGCAGCAAACATTTCACATGGAATGCCAATATTGTCTATTTAATTCTACAGAATGTGAATATTGAGTGAATGTGAGACAGACATCAGCACTGAATGATACCTGAGATACAGCACTTACATTTTATATTTTGTTTATGCACGAATGGATCATATAAGAGATGGGCAATGAATGTTGACCTAGCCAGTGGCACCCAAATCCCATGAAAGAAATCACATTCCTGCATTCACAACATCAATGGGATGAACTGCATCAGGATTTTCATTTGTGTTTAGCGTTGGATTCAGGACTTCAACAAGGTAAAAATTCATTTTGACCCATCTTTGGGCCTGGACTTGGCACTGAGGGGAACACAGAACAAAACCAAGAAGCGGGAGGCCAGCTCTAACTGGCCTTGGATCTCATTTTATAACACTGGGTAAGTAGTTGGCAGCTGCTGTATCTTTAAGTACAATTTGTTCTTCGGGAGGGTGGAATTTTGGACTATTTATCTTGCCGTAGGTCCCAGGAGGCACATGGAGATTAAGAAGAGGGGGCTGATCACAGTCAGCAAACAGCACCCACCAGAATGAGTTCAGAGACAAGAGGTTCTTTATAGAACCTTAAGCTGCGCTTGGATTATAGTGTTCAATTCTGGTCGACATACTAGAATTGTCGGTAGGATGTGGAAGCTTTGGAGAGAGTATAGAATGATTTACCAGGATATTGTCTGGTATGGAGGGTGTTAGCTATGAGGAGAGTTTGGAGAGACTTGGTTTATTCTCACTGGAATGACGAGATTGAGGGGCCACCTGATAGAAGTCTTCGAGATTATGAGGGCATGGACAGAGTGGATACTCAGAAGTGGAAGAGTCAATTACTCAGGGACATAGGTTTAAGGTGCGAAGGCAAGGTTTAAAGGAGATGTACGAGGCAAGTTGTTTTTTTACACAGAGGGTGGTGGGTGTTTAGAACTCACTGCTGGGGGAGGTAGTGGAAGCAGATACGATAGTGACTTTTAAGGGATGTCTTGACAAATACATGAATAGGTTTGGAATACAGAGAAATGATCTCCGGAAGGCTAGGGGGCTTTAGTTCAGTTAGGCAGCACGATTGGTGCAGGCTTGAAGGGCCTGTTCCTGTGCTGTAATTTTCTTTGTTCTTTGTTGGGTTCTATTTATTTGGGTGGGATAGTGCAATGTGGAGACCCTGCATCTTTCCCACTTCCCCTACAGATTGAGCCGCGGTGGGAGCGGTAAAAGGGCGACTTTCCTGTCTGCAGGTGAATTGAAGATATTAAATGTCCACTGTAGGGCTGGGGATTCTGGTTGAACACCTTGCTAGCTGATGCCAGATGAATCCCAGCGGTAGGAGATGCTGGTCGAACACCCGTGTTAGATGAGGAACCTGTTCCAGGAATTGTGGTCAGTAAACCCGATAATACCCTTCAAGAGGGGAAAGTTTCTTGTTCAAAAGCACTCTTGTATACCACCAATGGCAAACGGGGGAGTTGCAATCTCGGGAAGCTGCTCTGTTGGGTTTGCCTTCTGGTCTGGTTTGTGTCTGGTATTTCCCGGAGTCACTGCCTAAAGACCAGGCATTGGAAAGGAGGAAGGGCCTGCTGAATGCCAGACTCATGCCAACGTTCCTGATCCCCTTCTGGAGCCCACGGCATTACCATGACAATAGGCATGTCACGAGAATTTCATATCCCACTTGTTTTCTATACTTGCGGCTTACTAAAATATCAATCCTGTTATATTGAAAAGACTGAACCTATTCTTTTCAATCTCAATGCTAAACACTGTTCCCTAGCTACCAACTCCATCTCTCTCCCTGGCAACAGACTGAGACTAAATCAGCCTGTCTGCATCCTTGGTGTCATATTAGACCCTGAAACTAGCTTTTCTGATCACATATTCTCATCCTCAGCAAGATTGCCTATTTTCAGCCCAATAACATTCCCCAAATTCACAATCTCAGCTCAGCTGTTGCTGAACCCCTCATTCACGTCTTTACACTCAGCTACTTCATTACAATTCTGGCTGAAGGTCACCCGAAACTCTTCTTTCCATGTCCTAACTGCAGCAAGGACAGAGAATTTGGCGCTCAGCTAAATCTCTGTTCACTGCAGTGGGACTAAAAAATCCCACCGGTGTGAACGGTGGGAAGATTCCATCCGTCATTTAATTGGAGGCACTTGAGGGAAAGTTCAGTAGGTTGATCCCTGGTGTGGAGGCATTGTCTTCTGAGGAAAGGTTAAACAGGTTGTTACCCTGCTCGTTGGAATTTAGAAGAATGAGAGATGATCTCATTGACACATATAGGGTTCTTGACAGGATAAATGACGAGAGAATGTTTCCTCTTATGGGACCAGAGGGCATAGTCTCAGAATAAAGAATCATGGAATTATAGAATCCCTGGAGAGCAGAAGAGGCCATTCAGCCCATCGGGTCTGCACCAACTCTGACAATATCTTACGCAGGCCCTCTCCCCTGCCCTATTCCTGTAATTCCACACAATGGAACTATAACTGGGATCTGGATTCTTTTTTTAATTTGATTTATTATTGTCACGTGAACAAAGGACAAAAACAGAGAACAAAACAGCATGGGAAACAGGCCTTCGGCCCAACTAGCCCGCGCTGTCACCCCGATGTTCCCACCTCTACCCGTGATCCCTGTCTATGTTTATAGATCTTTGCATTAAAAACCAAATTTGAAACAATTTAGGGAGAATTTTTTTTGCCAATTAGCCTAAGAGCACATCTTTGGAATGTGGGAGAAAACTAGGGCACCCAGAGAAAACCCACGCAAGCACAGGGAGAATGCACAAACTCCCACAGACACAGGCCCAAATCCATGTATCTGCACAGCACAGCGATAGTCACTGAGCTGTCGTGTTGCCCATCAAATGGTCCAGGTCAAGCATACACTAACGATGTGAAGCACTAGGATACTCTCAAAAAAAAATCCAAGAGCAGCCCTCTCATGACCCATCGCGTGTACGCCCCTTGTTAAACAACAAGGTGGACCAAAGCACCTGTAGGATAAAAACAAGTACATCACGTGTATTGGTATACAACGAAAAGTATTGTTTCTAGTGCATTATACAGACAAAGCATACTGTTCATAGAGAAGGAACAGAGAGAGTGCAGAATGGAATGTTATGGTCATAACTAGGGTGTAGAGAAAGATCAACTTAGTGCGAGGTAGGTCCGGTCAAAAGTCTGATGACAGCAGGGAAGAAGCTTTTGGGAGACGACCTCAGAATTTTGTACCCGACGGGAGAAGGTGGAAGAGAGAATGTCCAAGGTGTGTTGGGTCCTTAATTATGCTGTTGCTTGACCGAGGAAGTGAGAGTGTAGACAGAGTCAATGGATGGGAGAATAGTTTGTGTCATAGGTTCTACTTGAACTCACACAAATGAAATGAAACTACAGTGAAATATGATAGATTCCGTAATGTAATTCATGATGGAACTACAGCAAAGCTTTAACAATTTTCAAGTAATTCTTCTGAAACATTTAGGTTAACATTGGACAGAAAAAACTGAAAGTAACATTTTTATCTGCTATGCATTGTCATTTACTCAATTCTACTGTTTCAGTTCCAGGTTACAGTGAAAAGTACATGGTTTTTAGGCTCTTGCACAGCAATCACAGAATGTTAACATGCAGATATCATGATCAATTTGGAAGGCAAATGGTATGTTTGCCTTTATTACAAGGAGATTGATGTACACGAAGCAGGAAGACATGCTGCAATTATTAGGAGACAGCTAGAATACTGTACACAGCTTTGACCACTTTCCTAATAAAAGACAGACTTGCGTACAATATAGGCTCATTCGATTGGTTCCTGAAATATGAAGGAAAGATTAAGTAGAACAGGTCTCTATTCCTAGGAGTTTAGGAAAGTGAAAAGTGATCTCATTGAAAGATAAAAAAAATATTTAAGGACTTGGCAGGATAAATAGTGACAGGATGTTTCCCCCTGATTGGAGAGTCTAGATCAAGGGTTGAATTTCCTGACATTGTGATCCAGACTGAAAAGTCAACCCACTCGCATACTATTTTGATCTCTAAGTATCAGGCATAGGCTGCAGTTGAGGTTGCCACTCCCAAGGCAGGTGAGAGTCAGCAACAGAGGTGGGCAGATGGCTAGACTGCTATGATAGAGAACCCACTCCATTTACTGGGACATCAGTCTAGTTCGATTCATGTTATGACCTTCTGGGCTCATTACTCACCCTGCCACGTTCTCCACATTTCCCAGACCCCTTCCATTACCTCAGGTCTCTCCATTTCCTAATCTTCCTGTAGTCCAGAAGCAACGAACCACTATCAAGCCTGCCCAGGTCAGACAGGCGGGGACAGAGCATCTCCAAACAGCTGGAGGCCAACTGAAAACTCCTGGTCAACATCCATCAACAAGTCTAAATGGCTCTTTAACCGGGTCAATTGGACCCACTGTTTGCACTTATCTGTGTCTTTGGGCCCAGTACAAGTTAAAGAACGTGAAAACTTTCAGAAGAGGCTGGTGAAAGATAATCTTGTACTGTGGGGAATGATCTGTCTGGTCTTTTGAGAAAAGCAACCCCATGCCAATAAATGATTAATTTACTTGTTGTCACAGCTTGGACATTTTAAGAAACAATGCGTGCTAATATTGGTTACTTTCACAGGCAATATCCCAGCTGAGCTAAAAGACTGAAATGACATGTGGCGAGTGAATTGAGACCATCAATTCGCTGTTAGTTGTGATAAATGAACAGTTGTGTTTATACGGTCACGGCATAGTTCCTCCAGGATCAAACGGGTCGTGTGCCAAACACTCAACTAACAAATCATAAAACCACCAGCAGAAATCCACGTTTACTGTTGTGACCTTGCAGATTCTGCTCGGGACATTTCTCAGTCCCCCTAGGGTCCTGTGGGCTCCTGGTTGAAAACTATTGCTCCAACTGCTTTTTACTTACAGGCTCGCTTAAAAAACAATTAATGGTTCTCATTTGAATACATTGCTAGAATTCGATCTTGACAGCAGATCAACAAACCATTAAATTCCAAATTCCAAACGAAAACACTTTGTATAAAACATGTCCATAACAGTTCCTTTAAATATATATTCCACAACTTTGCTGACTGCTCAAGTACTTTTGTGTTACAATGGCTTTGAGGTTTTAAGTTTACGGTCCTACATGCAGAGCAATCCCTGATGTCTGGAAATTAATGTCCTTGATTGGGGCACTCACATATAAACATTTAACATAATATTAAATTCTTCTCCATCCAATTTAGCAGAAGTAATCCCATTTATTTTAAAGGTGTAAATGTACTTTTTTTTTATTATAGGGAAATGCAATACAAGCGTAAAGAAATTCTACCAAACAGAAATTATACTTCAAAATGTTGCTGAAGAGAATATATGCATCTCTCATTAGATTTGATCTGGTATTGATAGATTATTACACTTTTAATCTCAACTTTCTAGGTTTGCCCATGATAAGTTCTGCCTGATCTTAAAGAATGGCTGAAGACGCAAAGGGCTCCTGCTGCTTATATTTTCAATGTTTCTTTTCAAAGAAGTGTGATAGAAACACCGCAAAATATATTTTTGCATGAGAAGACACAACATTAATAGTCCACGTTGAGCAGTTCATCATTCTTAAAACTGAAGACACGTCCGTTGCGATTTTCTGGGCCAGTTTGCTACAAGTACAAATCCCGTTATGACTAACTCTTGCAAGAGGCCATAACAGGATTTCCAGCAGCAATATCTCAATGTGAGATCTTAACTATTTCTATACCACTGCTGGTGGTATAATTAGGTGCATTTCTCACTGGGCATGAACCTGATTACCATCAATTTGAATATCTAAGAATATTTTTGGATGGCTTAACGCCATTGCTGCTTGGGTTGTCAGATGCTCACCCCTTCGGTGTGATGTCACACCAATGGAAATCATTACTGGCCATGATTGAGTGGAGTATAGACCCAAGATGGTCATGGCTCGGGCAGTACCCTGGCAATGCAAGGGCCAAGGTCAGGAGTGTGACATCTACAGAATGCCACTAGGGGAAGTGGGGTTGGAGGAGTTTCCATCATATGGAAGGGTGTGAGGAGTTTGTGCCTGCATTGTGGAGGGCAGGGGTGGACACTGATTCCCTAAAGTCAGCTATGAAGGGGGATCCAGGTCACCTTGATGTCTGCGTGGTGTTTGGTGGAGGGTGGTGGAGGGGTGAGAGGGATATTGTCACTCTGTGATGGAGACTTTGGGGTGTTCCCCTTATCTGCTGTGAGTCCAGATATTCATACTAGAGAGGGGGAAGCCTTTAACTTTACTTTAGGATGCCATGGTCTCCGTGTTTAGGCTCTGCACCTCAAGAATAATGATGCAAAATGCCCCTTGCTTTTTTTGACAAAGTGTCAGAAAATCTGCTATGTTTCTGGAGAAAAACACATCATTTTTCAGTCAGAACCTGGCATTGCTTTTTTTTTAAGGAAAATTCTGCCCATAATTTTTCCAGTGTTGGGAAACCTTGCTAATTGTAAATATATACTAGGACATTGAGAGATATGTTAGCTTTGTACTTTACCGTAGCTTCCTCATACTTGCTGGTGCTGGATGAATTCCTAGAAATTCTACAATACCATTTATACCCTTTACAGCAAACTTCTGTTGCACTGGATTTGCTTACATTCCAGAGGAACTAACATTTTCACTTTCCTTTATTTGCTGTAGAATGGAGAAATTAATCCCCAATTTGTGTTACATGAAATGACCACCTGAGACTTTATAAGTTTGACTGGAATTCAGCTCTCATATCTTTAGCAGAAGCATTAATCAATTGTCTAAATGAACCCTTTGTCTTGCTGCCTACCTTTTCCTCAAAATCTCTCACTGTAACCACACTTATAAAGTCATTTGTAATTCTTTTGTTACTACTCTCCATCTTTATTACTCTGTCAAAACACAGGGGGCATTTGCAACATTTAAAGGCACGACCTCAAATGCTTCGAAATGGCCACAAAATTTTAAGGCCTTGGCATGACACTTCTGTTTGTTGGGTTAAAGCAGTCTGGGTCAGATTGACTGAATGCTTTCTTACCTACAGGGCACACGAGTCCTTCCTACCCTAAATGATTCCACAATAGCTTTCATCCTCTTAGTAACTCTGCTAGAGTTACTAAGAGGATGAAAGCTATAGGGGTTTGCCCTCCAACAAAGAAGCTATTCGCACACTGAACGAAACATAAAAAGAGAAGTGGGACTTGCTTTTCACAATTTCTTTTTAAGTTTCACGTACCAAAACAATTTTACTTATTTGCACTAAGAGTGTATGTCTTGGTGACATCACAGCAGTGAAGAAAAGATTCGAATTTATTTCAGGAACTGGGATTGCAAGGTGGGTGATTCACTTACTTTCAGAACCAATGGAAGCAAACAGAGAATAGCCATGAGGGCTGATCATTGACAACTATACATTTGGGTTATGAGGAAAGACTCTTAGTTTGGGGAGAAAGTCATTAAGTCTTGTAGACAAGTTCAAGTAAAGCTTCCTGGTAACTCACGTTTTGACAACAAAGCAGCATAGACCAAAACTGATGACTGGATAACGTAGGGTATAGAGAGCAGCAAAAAATTGTTAGACTCAGAATACTCTTCCAGATAAGCTAGGTAGGCAAAAGGCTTAAAATCAATTCACAATAAGACTATGTGGTGGTGGGGAAAAATATTATGTTCCTTCTTGATGACTAAACAAAGAACACCCTTCCCAAACAGTATTCATCTGATCATCTTGCGAACTACAAATGTTTGGACTATATTCACTGGAGTTTCCAAGAGTGAGAAGGATCTCAGAGAAATAAAATTCTAACAGAGTTAGACAGGGCAGACTCAAAAAAATGTTCCCAATGGTGGGGAAGTCCGGAACTAGGGGTCATAGTTTGAGGATAAGAGGTAAACGTTTTAGCGCTGAGATATTTCTTCACCCAGAGAGGAGTGAATGTGTGAAATTCACTACCACAGAAAGTAGTTGAGGCCAAAACATTGTCTGATTTCAAGAAGAAATTAGATATAGCTCTCAGGGCTAAAGGGATATGGGAGGAAAAAGGGGATCAGATATTGAATTCAGTGATCAGCCATGATTAAAATGAATAGTGAAGTGGGCTTGAGAGGCTGAATGGCCTACACCTGCTTCTGGTTTCTATGTTTCTTTAAATGTCAATGGCACAATGCTAATTTCTTATAGTGTCAGTTTTACTGTTTTTCTGCAAGTCACAAATGACTGCTTTACTTATAGAAAAATTGTGTCTTGCATTGGGCTTGTTGCAGAAACAAAAAGTTGACCATGTGCCAGTGAAGGATGCACGCACAGAGCAACAGATTGTTATTGCTGAATCCAAAAACAGCAAAATTAGGGTTCTTGGTAATCTTCAACCAAAGCAGCCGAGTGGTCAGGGATCAAATTCAACACTGGGGAGTAGTACAAAATGGACAGTGGCAATCAGAGCTCCTATTATACCTCTCCTCAGTTCCATTAAAGTCAATTGCTCAGAAAATCAGGCAATGATTAAAGTGGGCTGCCAATCAATGTTGTCCATTTTGCAGTATTGTCCATGTAAAATTTTATCCCTGTTGAACCTTGGCACTTTATCAAAGCTATATTATGAAGAAAGGGGAAGATGAAAAGATTTGAATATGAAATATTAATAGATAGTTAATGTTCTGCCCAAGGAGCATGATTAGTTACTTGCACTGATTCAATAATTAAATATCACATTCTATTGCTACACCTGTGTTTAGCAGAGCGAATCCCTTCAAACATCTACAAGTATTTTACATCCAAGGCAGAGATCTGAATAACAGAGGCTTGACATGAGCCAAATCAGCAGGATGAATGAACATATTATGTTCACTTGAATTCACCATTTAGCCCGTTATCTCAAAAGTAACAGATTCTGTCTTCCCATTTTCACATGAATAAAGAATGATTTACATTTCACTGCACATTCCATTTAACCAGTAAAATACACATTGTGTAACACCCTCAGTTCTCAAAAATCCACAAGGTAGCTCTAACAAAATACAATTCTGAAAGAATCTCTGCTTTGTTGAATTATACAATTTTTGCAAATACAATACAAAGCATCATGCTCAATTACGTTCCGTATCATATTCAGTGACATTTCCATCGCATTAGCACATTTCCATCAAAAAAAGTGTTGCTTTAAACGATTTCCAAGCACCCCAAAGTAGAAAATAATCAAGGCATTAATTAAACATACTCACAATTAGCTGTGGGTTTCAAATCACGAGGCTCAAACAAAGGCTTCTTTAAAATTCATAGTTAAGAAATCTTCTTTTCAGATCTTTCTTTCCCACTACGAAGGCACGTTTTGCATTCTCAGCAATCCTTTGTGAGAGAAGACGGAAGTTCGGATACAGCAGGTATTCCTGTTTGCATCTTCATTATGAAGAACGTTAGCATCAGCAGTACATCTCCCTGTCAGGTCAACTTCAATACAGGAAAAGCCAGAGGTTTTGTTTATGGCTCCAAAGCAGCTAATGATTCTGAGATTAGTGGAACCATCTAATTGATCCTGAATTCCACCTGAAAGATACAATTCAGTCAGGATTTATTCATTCCAAGCAAATCTGGAGAGAAAATAGCTCTAATCAATGAGATCAATGTTTTTTTTGGTCTCTGCGCTGTGAACTTGCCCATGTAATCAAAGTCACTGGCTGAAATACAGGGGCAGATTTTTACCCTTGGCAGACACTGGATGGCCTACCTGAGAACACAGGTGGGACTGCTCATTCCAGGTTGAGGGGTTCACGCTAATGGTGCTCCTTGTGCGCATCCAAATAACACTCTGGTGAGAGGTTGCTGTAGTATCAAATGGATCATGGAACCTCCAGCCTGCAAGAAGCTGGATCCACGGAGTGTCTCCAATTTGGAGAAGGATAAGAAGCCAAAGCGGCAACATGGATAGTTTCACAGAGTGCATGGTGAGAAAAATTCCACTTTAGCACTGTTGCCAATCGATACCGAACAGCATGCGCATTTTTCCTGGCTCATTTCTAAAACAGAATCTGCGTTCTAAGGATGCTGGAGAATTCAGATTAGCCTCATATTATTCGGCTATCATTGGGTTCAGGTAGCCCCAAGGGAGTGTGGAAGAATGGTGCTGACAACCCCTTCAGTGGAAACAGAAGAGTGAAGAGTCCTTGGCCACAATATGTTACCCCATCACCATCCATACATTCAGACAGCATGCGCGAAAATTCGGCCCATACAGAGAAATCAACGTTAGTAAATCTACGCAAGGTCACACAACATACAACCAATCCACCGAGAGAGAAAGCAATATACCTCAAAGAGCTGAAAAACAAACAAGGCAATGGCAGAAATATAGCCGGTTTGAGACCTAAATATTCCCAACAGTTTCCATGGTGATGTTGCAGTACGGTGACTGTTATTTTGGTCCTCTCTGCAGTGGTAATGAGATTTCAGAGAAGTGGTGATTTAAAACCATCATTCACTTCATCAACTACTGTTCTCACTGTTCCTGCTGCAAAACCAGTTTGCCCTCCCCCACTTACAGCAGAGAAGTATAACACAGTCAGACCACAAGACTCAAAGGCATTTCTTCAAGTTGTCACCTTTGAACTGTTAAGGACCAAATTTAAACAGTAACTCATGAATTTTCTTTTAATTTGAACAGGAGGAAGCAATGTAAAATATAAAACACACATTGATCAATGGTGATATTTGCAAACGTATTCATCTGCCATTCATCACACGTCAATCAATACTACACCCTCCTTCCTCAGGAAAAAACACAACAAGCACATTCTCATTAACACTGTTTGCTACAGGAGAGTCTGTTTCAAATCAATTGCTCCATCACAAAGTTTTATGGGCAGCATGGTGGCATAGTGGTTTGCACAGCACCAGGGACCTGGGTTCGGATCCCAGCTGTCTGAAGTCTGCACATTCTCCCCATGTCTGCGCAGGTTTTCTCCTGGTGCTCCAATTTCCTCTCAGTCTGAAAGACATGCAGGTTAGGTCCATTGGTCATGCTTAAATTCTCCCTCAGTGTACCCAGAGTGTGGCGACAAGAGGCTTTTCACAGCAACTTCATTACAGTTAATACAAGCCTATTGTAACACTGATAAATAAACTTTAAACTTAAGTTTAAACACAGATGTTTAATAATGGGATAAAATTCAAAATTTTTGCAGGGCTTCAGACTGGGTGGCAGCAGGTTGACTGTTGTCATACAACCTACTTGACTAATTGGCATCAATAAAATCCCTCAGTATTTTAACAATGTTTTAAAACACATCACAAGATGGCTTCCCAATTAAGGTTGCAAGCTTTTAAACAGTTTAAATATGCCATCAATCCCCCTGCCTTTCAGCATGCCCTATGCATTATGGAGTGTTTTTTTGTTCTAATTATCTTGAAAGTAGTGACTCATGTTCAGGAACAATGTTCTGGGTATAGGCAATCCTGTTATTTTTCACCTAAGTGTAATCATGAATGAGAAATATCTGTATTCAGCGAGCATATCACAGTTTCCCCTGTTGTCAGATTTTAGCCAAGAACCGCACACCTTTGTGTTCCAGTAGTGAGACCGCAATCAGGAGTAGGAACGAAACAACCAGCTTTTTTAAAGAATTATTTGCTCAGTGCAAGGAGTGACTATCAATGCAGGGGAAATGCGTCTACCATTTGTAAAAGTATCGGAATTCCACATACTCAGCAGTGGATCTAGAGAGAGAAACATTGCATGTTTTGATTTTATTTGATGCTATTCACAACTTTAGGAGATCCCACAGTGCTCTGCAACCAATTAAGTGTCTTTGAACTGTAAGAAATACAGGAATCAAACTTGTACACAGCAAAATCCCATAAAGAGCAATGTAATATACATCAAGTAATCTGTCTTATGGATACTGAGGGATAAATATTGGGAGAGAACTCCCCTATTCTTCTTTGAATTAGTACCGAGAGATCTTTTCTGTCCCCGACTTCACAGACTGCACCTGGATATCTGACCTGAAAGGTGCTCCACCAACAATACAGCAGTTAATATCATATTACACCTGCATGTACATTGCATGAAGATGTCTCAAGTGCTGCACTAGAGTGTCATTCTAGATTCTGTGCTAAATTTGGAACCAAGTCATTTCAAGCTGGTTTTTTTTTTACAAGGCATGGACTGCTATTATGACTAAACAGGATTTAAATTTACAGTATACCGTACATAGGGACAGTAAATTACATTAACATATAAAATCTCTATTAGCACATCTTTAAACATTAACTTCTGCTCTGAACTGTTCTGAAGTATCGATAGACTTGATTCAGATTGAATAGAAAAAATGGCTTTTGAAGGTCTGCAGCTTAGGTTAGGTCAGTTAGCGTGAGTGGAACACAACATAAATAACAAGATGTTTATGCAATGAGAATTTATAATGCCATCCTCACAGCACTGCCATTGCATCCCAGTACTTTGCGGTCTAATGAAAATACATTGGCAATTAAATATTGCTCAAGGCCAGCAAATAGAGTTGGCCTATTGCCAATAATTGCAAGAAGAAACTAAGAAAGGGGTAAAGTCTGCTAACGTGACAGTTGTAACCTCATTGAAATTCATATCATCGTATAGAAAATTCCATTACAGCGAATAAAGAATCTCTTTGCTCACGAGATTCATCATGTTAATTACAACCAATTCTCTGCAGAATGAAGCGTTTGCATTTTTTTTTAAAGAACCAGGCACAAATATCTACTGTAAACCATCTGTTAAATCCCTTCATGATGCTCAAGGAAAGAACATTCTACAGTTAGCTACACATTAACAATGAAGTAATACACTCAACAGAATAGGAAGCTTCTGCCCTCTCTATTTGGTCCTATTACAATGCTTTTCTCAGTCCAGATCCTTGATGAATGAATTTAGACACAAGTTGCTATATGTGCACAAATCATTGCTGAAAAATCAGTTAATAAAGGAGATGGAGTCCTGGGCTTCATACGTTGAGCAGGGCAGTTATGGTGAACACCAACTCAATCTCAATTGGAGCAGTGTCCTCAACATTTCAATAAGGATGCAAAAGGATAGGAAAGTATACAGAGAAACAAAAAATCATGAGAATGACTTCAGGAATATGGAATTTGAGTTGCAAGAAAAGATTAGAGAAGATAGAGCTCTTCGGTGAAGGTTAAGTGGACATTCAGTTGAGGCACTCAAAAACAGGAGGGGCCTAGACAAAGTAGGTAGGGAGAAACTGCTCACATTGATGGAAGGATAGGGAAAAGAGCATCCCAATTTAAGATGATTGGCAAAACAACCAACAACGACAAGAGAAAATAAACTCATTAAGTGTTGAGGATGTGAAGTACAGAGCGTGGAGGCAGATTCAAATCATGGTCTTCAAAGGACAACTGGACAATTATCTAAAAAAAACTCACAATCTGCAGGGCAACTAAGAAATAAAGGGTAGGGGGGACAGATCCAGTTGAATAGCTTATTCAGAGAACTGAATGGCTTCCTTTTGTTCTGTAACTGTTCTACCAGTATTAGGTGAGGATTTTTCTGATTTAATATGAAAGGAACTTCTGGGAAATATTACAATGAATATTAATATCATATTACACCTGCATGTACATTGCATGAAGATATCTGAAGGCACACTACAGAATAAACCATTTGAATGAATTGACTGTTTCATACACAGTCACATAAAACTACACGGTCATGGATATAGGCTACTGTGGTCAGTCACTCCTGAGAGTGGTTTAGTGCCTCACTTACATGTAGGTTGACTCACATTGCCGTATATCTAACAGCATAGCAATGGGATCCAGAAAAGTAAAAACAAAATTAAGCTGTACTCTTACGGTTGTACTATTTGCAAGTGGACCTCCAAAAATGGGTCAGGCAAATGCTTGTTGAGACAAAGTTTTGTTCGATTTGCAAGTCACTTTATTCCAGGTTAAATATAAAACATATGAAGCAGTAGCACTGATCAGTCATCTGGTTTGCTTGATATAATTTAAGTTATGGGAATGGTTGCGTAGTGATGACCTTTAAAGAAAAAATCTGAACATCGAGCAATTAACCTACAGAATTACCCCAGAAGGTTTCACTTTTTTGAAAAACAAAAACATATATTATATAAAGAGAAATTAAACAAAGCAAATATTATTAACTTGATACTAAAGCTTATAAAGACCAATGTTATAAATTCAATTTTTTTTTAATTTCCCCACCCCAAGGATTGTTTTATTTCATGAAATCTTTAAAGTTTATTCCTTTTTCCTGTGACCAACTGTAAAGCAAATCACAACTCTCTTAAATTCATTCTGATTTCATTCAGTGTTCCAGCAATCGTCCGGGATGCAAGATTTCATGGGGTTCTTCCATGAGTTATTTGCTATACGACCCTCTACCTTTTTCTTCACCAACTTTATGACTTTGGAATCCACTTCTCCAACACGTGGCTCCCTCTAAGTCTTGTGCAGTGGTTTATAAGGTCTGAAACACCCTTAATTTCCAACAGCCCGCCGTTATAGTTTGAAACTGCAACCAAGCTAATTCCTGTCAGAACTCCAACTTCAACCAGGTGAACTACCTTTTAATTGATACTGCAGATTTTTCTTTTCGCTTCCAGCTCAACAAATCTTCCAGTCATTTAAACCTCTCACCAACATTGTCTTACACTGCATATCAACTCTCAATTTCAAACTATATCATGGGTGACAGATCCAGCATTTTCTCCACTTAAGCTAGAGTTCTGGCTTTATCTCCCTATTTCCAAAAGGTGCTACAAGCCATATATGACCAAAAGCAGACAGCTTCTTAGCCAACAGGCAAGACTGGTTGATGTTTGGAAACATAGTAATGTTCTAATTGAATTCACAGACATAAACTCAAAACAAAGAATCTCGTTAAAATCCACCAAGTCTATGGCAATTTAACATACATATTACCTGTTCCCAGGTAAAAATGCAAATTAGCTGCCTTGATTCTATGAAACCACATGACTAACGTATCCTTGGCTGGAATAACTGCAAGTATTATGTCTCCTGTTCTTTAGTTAAGTAAGGTAACCTGGAATTTTAAGGGCCCAAAACATCTGACCAGGTTTGGAACCCTTCTTTCCAAGAGGAAAAACACATCTTGCTCGAATGTTTGGGGAGAGGCCATCTAACCTCATTCAGCAAAGGAAATCTCAGAGACAATAGCAGAAGCCACATTTCCTTTTTGGAGCACTAGTATTTGGGTAAGTAAAGAGTCTGCAAACACATAGCCCAGCATATCCCCCACTTGTCCATTAACACCAGAGAAGGACGTTATGGATGATGAATCTGGAAAAGAGTGTGCAACTAGTTTGAGTCATGTTAAGAACTAAAATGTAGTAGTGGGGTTCTTGAGAAACATTAAGGTAAACAAGTCCCCAGGGTATAATGGGATATACCCCAGAATACTGAATGAGGCAAGGGAGGAAACGGCTGGGGCCTTTAGAGAAATCTTTGTATCCTCACTGCCTATAGGGGAGGCCCCAGAGAACTGGAGATTAGTCAATGTTATTCCTTTGTTTTAGGTGGTTAGTAAGAATAATTCAGGTAATTACAGGCTGGTGAGCCTTCCGTCTTGTGGTAAGGAAATTATTGGAGAGGATTCTTTGAGTCAGGATTTACTCCCACTTGGAAATAAGTGAACGCACAAACGAGAGGTAACATGGTTTTGTGAAGGGGGGGCTGTGTCACACTAACTTGATTGAGTTTTTCAAGGAAGTGATGCAGATGATTGATGAGGGTAGGGCAGTGGATGTTGTCCACATGGCCTTCAGTAAGGCCTTTGACAAGGTCCCACATGGCAGACTGGTGCCGAAGGTGAAGTCGCATGGGATCAGAGGTGAGCTGGCAAGAACAGCTTTCGTCATAGAAGTGGAAATAGCGGCATCGGACTGGGGTAAACACAGTAAGAAGTCTCACAACACCAGGTTAAAGTCCAACAGGATTATTTGGTAGCACAAGCCACTAGTTTTTGAAGCACTGCTTCTTCATCAGGTAAGTGGGAGTTCTGTTTACAAACAGGGCATACAAAGACACAAATTCAATTTACAAAATGATAAATAAATGAAGGATGAAGGAGCAGCACCCCAAAAGCTAGTGGCTTGTGCCACAAAATAAACCTGTTAGACTTTAACCTGGTGTTGTGAGACTTCTTACTTGGTCATAAAAGACAAGGGTAGCAGTGGAAGGCTGTGTTTCTGAATGGAGAGCTGTGACAAGTGGCATTCCTCAGTGCTGGGACCTTTACTGTTTGTAATATATACAGATAGATATATAAATGATTTGGAGGAAAATGTAACTGGCTTGATCAGCAAGTTTACAACAAACACAAAGGTTGGTGGAACTGCGGACAGTGATGAGATATAGATTGGTTAGAGACTTGGATGGAGAGATGGCAGATGAGTTTAATCTGAAGAAATGTGAGATAATGCATTTTGGAAGGTCTAATGCAGATAGGAAATGTACAGTAAATGGCAGAACCCTTAAAAGTATTGATAAGCAAAGGGATCTGGGTGTACAGGTACACAGATCACTGGAAGTAGTAATGCAGATAGAGAAGGTAGTTAAGAAGGCATACAGCATATTTGCTGTAATCGCCAGGGCACTGAGTTTAAAAATTGGCAACTAATATTGCAGCTTTATAAAACCTTAGTTAGGCTGCATTTGGAATATGGTGTTCAATTCTGGTCGCTTTGGAAGTTTGGACAGAGTAAGAAAAGATTTGTCAGGATGTTGCCTGGTATGGAGGGCGTTAGCTCTGAGGAGAAGTTGGAGAAACTTGGTTTGTTCTCACTGGAATGATGGAGGTTGAAGGGCTACCTGATAGAAGTCTACAAGATTATGATTATGGATAGAATGGATAGCAGAAGCTTTTTCCCCAAAGTGGAAGAGTCAATTACTTGGGGGCATAGATTTAAGGTGTGAGGGGCAAGGTTTAAAGAAGGTGAACAAAGCAAGTTTTTTTTCACACAGAGGATGGTGGATGCCTAGAACTCACTGCCGGGGGAGGTAGTGGACGCAGATACAATAGTGACTTTTAAAGGGACATCAGTTTCTTAGCCAGATGCCCCTTTTTTTTTTTTTACAGTTAAAAGTTTAATTCCTTAAAATAAAAATTATGTTTGAAAGCTCATTAGTCATGAACTAGATACTTGCAAGAACATTTGCACCACGCAAATAGCTAGCAATGACCATGGCCAACGAAAGGGAATCTAATCATTTGCTTTGACATTCAACAAAGTGAATAGTACAATTGCTGAAACCCTAAGATCAACATCTTGGGCATTACCATTGATCAAAAATTGAATCGGACAACCCATTGAGGCAGATCAGAGGCTAGAAATTCTGCTGCATATGGGAAATGTGAACCTTTATATATTTTCTGCTCTTTCTGTTATAGAACATAGAACATAGAACATTACAGCACAGAACAGGCCCTTCGGCCTTCGATGTTGCGCCGACCAATATAAAAAGCAATGCCCCTCCAAACTAAACCATTCCCTTCTCTTCCATATACTTATCAACTAACCTCTTAAACGCCACCAAACTTGGCGCAACTACAACCGCTGCAGGCAGGGCATTCCACTCCCGAACCACCCTTTGGGTAAAGACCACCCTTTGGGTAAAGACCACCCTTTGGGTAAAGAGGTTATGAATTCTTTCTGTGTGTATTTTGTACGAGTTCCTGGTTAATGAAGCGTTAATTATTGATGTGCAAGTTGTTGCCTGTGTGACTTTAGTTAAATCAAAGTTATACTATAATAGAGGATTGGTGGCGTGAATGGATAATGAGAGTAGCAAAGGAAGGTAGGGACAGATGTTAGAACAATGCTACTCATTGTGATCAAAAGACATACTTTGATACGTATAGATCAATCGACTTTGGAGCTACAAATAAATGAAGATGCAGATAATCAAGTTTGGTAAATGGTTATACAGGAAAAAGGGCTATTTAGATGTTGAGAATGTTCTGTTCAGATGGTGACCACAGTTCCAAGGCTATTCATAAATTAAATAATGAGATCAAAGCATCATGAAAACATCAGAACAGCAAGATCCCAGGCTATGGAGGATTAAAAGAATTCACTTGAAGAGATTTGTTACATGGATTTCAAGACACAGGGAGAGTAAAGACATCACAACCTGTCCATTCTCCCATCACACTGGGAAGCAAGAAGCATTTGAATTATGTTTGAATTGATTACTTTTGTTGGTGCTATTGGTGCTCAACATATTGTTCCCTCCACACCACATACCATCTTGAATGTGAACTATATTGCTTTCCTTCACTCCTGCTGCAACTCTCATTTTAACAGCATTGTGAGTGTGCCTATACCAGATGGATCACAATAGCTTCACCACCTTCTCAAGAGGCAATTAGGGAATGGCAACAAATGCTGGCCTTGCCAGCAATGTCCCCAATCCATCAAACTATAAAAAGAGACACAAGGGAACTCAAACACCTGCAAGCTCCTCTCCAAGGCACGCAAGATCCTGATTTGGAAATTTATTGCTGTTTCTTCACAGTTGCGGGATCAAACTCCCAAAGTCTGTGCGTACAAACTTACACCACATAGACTGTGATAATTTAAAAAGGTGGCTCACTGTCTCCTTCTCAAAGACAATTAGGAATGTGCAATGAATTTTGCACTTGCCAACAACGTTCACATCCCAGGAATAAAAATAACTATCATACAATGCTATAAGATAAAGAACATGCAATGTTATTCCACTTCAGTGGATCATCTCACTTATTACAGAGTAATCCCTCTGCATCCCATCATACAGCCTAGGGCAGATTTTGCTCCCTGCAGGCTTCTATCCATCTTTATTTTCTCAGTCCTTCTATACCTGACTGACCGCAGTCCTGCTACCACAAGCCAGGCCAGTATTAGTGTTCCTCAGAGTACAAATGGTTTTCCAACACCATTGTCAGTATAAAGTTGCTGGGTTGTGTAGGAATAATGACAAAGAACGGCAACTTAAAAAGTTTATTATAAAATCTTCAACAGCACTTGCACGCTTTGCAGTCCCACTGGTGAGAACTTCCTTGCTACTGACAGATTACTTCTGCGTACAAATCATGGCAATATGTACTAAAGCATACATTCTACATCTTCCTCATTTTAGTTTAGACAATCCATACTCATATGTAAAAACAATGTTGAATGCAGTAACAGAATATTGAATATTTAACTCGCACAAAACATGAGCTTGGGCCAGAAGACCTGACCCAAAACCCAAATGTGTGTCTTATCATATCCTCCCCCATTAAAAAAAAGGTACAATATATACACCAAAGTCAGTACATAGTGCTTGAGCTTGGGGTTTGGTCTACTCAGCCACTGCAAGCATACAATTACACCAGTTGACGATGCTTGGCACGCACTTGATTTTTGTCCACATAGTGGATGACATCAAGCGTGCCTGGTGTGTGCACAGTGGCTGCAGGGACTTGCTGTGTTGGTAACAGGAGGAAGCTCCATTTCCACCGGTGCAAGGAATGCAGATTTGGACTCGGTGCGTCAACATCTGTGGCAGTTGGTGGAGCTGGTTTGGGCACCTGTAACAGATGACACCAGTTGCTGATATACAGGACACCATCCGAGATGACAACGTGACTGTTGACTGAGGGACATGACTACGGACCACCGCCTGTTTCTCAGAGCTGCGTTTGCTTTGCAATATAACTATCTGGCCTGGCTTCGGAGATGTAGAGATGCCAGCGATAGACTGGGGTAAGCTCAGTAAGAGATCTGACCAGAACACCTCATTCACCTGACGAAGGCACAAAAGCCAAAAGCTAGCAAGTTTACAACCAAATAAATCGGTTGGGTTTAAAATGGTGTTGTCAGACCCCTTACTGGCTTCAGAGTGCAGAGTCTGCGAGTGCTACGGTCAAAGTATCTTTTCCTTCTTTGTCATTGTTGCATGTGGGCTCTCCTTATGTTCGTTTCCACTTCATGTTGCAACAGGACTTGTTAACAGGGATCAAGATTCTGGTGCACCTGGGGAACATTTTCTGTGCTGGCAAGGGCAGACCCTCTCTTGGTATATCACACAGACTAATTATTGGGTGGAGAAGTCTGATGTCACTGAGGCATTTTTTGAGTGAACGTAACTCACACTCTGCCAAACCATTTGATTGTGGGTATATGGCGCTGCTTGTAATATGTTCAAAGGTCCTGTGTGTGAAAATTCTTTGAATTCCCTGGAGACAAACTGCCAAGTGTTGTCAGTCATGGTCTTTGTGAAATGCCATGTGCAGCAAAGTATCTCTTCATCTTTAATGTGATGCTTGCAAGTGATCAACTTTGTAGCCTAAGAATAAATCAATTAACAAGGGCCTGATGTTGTCTCTCATTCCACTCAAATACACCTACCATGGTGAGTAATCATGGTAGATCTAGTAACTCATGGAAATTGCAGTGGCTCTTTGGTCTGATGAGGCTCGAGTGTGTTGTATAATGCACCTCTCTATGTCAGTACACACTGAGGCCGTGTGGTTTCCTATGCTCTACACTTTGTTTCTTCCACTTCCAACTGTCCTTGGTGGAGTTGCCAGGTATATTACCTGTGCAGAGAGCTGAGACTCATGAACCTCTGGCCATGCACTATCAGTCCACCTTGCATTGTTAACCCCTCTCTCAAGGCGTAAAAAAGTGAGGAGCTCATTGGGAAGCTCTCTTGATGTTGTGCTCCATATCCACCACTTTCAGGCCTGCTAGGTTCAACGGAGTGCAAGTTTGTACCTTTGATTTATCAGAGACAGTTTACACACCATTCCTTTTTGGACTTCTTTGCCCATGTTCTCATCGAAGATGCGCAGGTCAATGTGCCAATGTCCTTGTGCCATTGTCTAATTCCTGACACCATTAAAATTGCCGAGTTGTATAGGCATGACAACAAAGGACTCCAACTTAAAATGCTTTATTATAAGATTTCCAGCAGCTCTTACACGCTCTATGACTAACACATCACACCCTGTGTACAGTCATGGCAATACGTACGTGCATACACATTCTGCAGTTTGAGATATCTATCTAAATAATAGGACCTAATGAATTTCCTGTTGTTTAAATGAGAAGTAAAACTTCCTGCTTAGTATGCTACCTCACCCATCTCCTGCTTCAAGATGAAGAATTCAATTTCATACTGTCTTGGCTCAGTAAATTCTATCTTTCATCCTGGCACCCGTTTTCCTTTAGAACTCACACGAATACATATTTTACAACTGTGACTGAGGTCTGGGTGTAAGATGGCACAAACATGAAAGTTGGTTGGTCTGGGGAGGTGCCCACAAAGAGAAGGATATGCACAGCTGCAATGTTGTTCTGAGTGGAGTTGTGGTGGAGAACTCTGGGGAAGTCAGAGTGTGAGGATGAGCACTGAAAGCATTACCCCACTTACCTTTGCTGCCTTTGAGGTCCTGAATTCTCGATACACTTCCAGCAAATTGAAATTACTGTGCCCTTGCTGTATATTTGACTGATCTCTTCCATGGATGCCTATTTAGTTTGCAAGACTGGCCCTTTCCTACCATTCTTGGAGATCACCATCTCAGATCCCAATGCTGGACCTACTGGTAAGAATGAGACATTCATGAAACCACTTTGTCTGATTCCTGTCTGTTCTTGTAGTTGCTGAAGCCTCACGTTCAGCTGAGATTCAATGTTCCTTCAATCCGAAATCCTTTCTTTGACAGATTGGGACGGTCATCCCATTCACTCTCTCTAATCAATCAACAAACCTAGGATTCGGATGTTAATTCTATGATTCATTTAAAGCACAAACATGTTCCCAGCCATCAGTTTAATGTTTCACCCATTATCTCAAAGGCAGAAAGCAGAAGAAAAAAATAAAAATATCATAAAGATATGTAGAGTGTCAGCTGTGGCTCAATAGCTAGCACTATTGCCTCTGATTCAGGAGATTGCAATTACAAATCCCACGTCAGAATGGAAAAAGTTATGCTGACATTCCAAGGTAGCACGATTGGTTGCTGCCCTGTCAAAGGTCCAGTCTTTTGTGTGGTGAATGTGTGGGATTCACTACCACAGAAAATAACTGAGGCCAAAATGTTGTCTGATTTCTAGAAGAAATTGAATACAGGTCTTAGGGCTAAAGGGATCAAGAGATATGGGAGGAAGGTGGTGGGGAGGGAAGTCAGGATATTGAATTTGATGATCAGCCATGACCCAAATAAATGGCAGAGCAGGCTCGGAGGGTCAAATGGCCTGCTTCTGCTTTCTATGTTTCTATAAGGCTCACTGGCCAATGGGCATGACCTGACTTGTTCATGGGAATGAAACTAATTGAACTGTTTTTGCAGAAGCCAGCATGGATTCAATGAATCAAATGACCTTCTTCTGAACCGTAACCATTCTACGATTCAATGTTCTAGCCTGTCATGTCTCAGCTTGGAAATGTAGGAAGGTTTTTGGTGCAAATTACACTTGCAACTGCTAGTCTAAGAGTGGTTGCTGTAGCTTGGATTGTAGTCAATCGCGTTGCTTGGTTGAACAATTAATTCTGTTGTCCAGGAAACAGTTCAGTTCATGAATGCTTAATGGCAAACTCAGAAATCTTCTCTCTACATTATTGTTTTAGACACTTAGTGTCGACCACATCATCTAAAGATTTCAATTAATTAGGGGTGGTTTTAGAAAGCATTCGGGAGGCATTTTCTAAATCAGGTGAAACCTCACAGAAGTGACATCACATGAACGTACTGAGCTCCTCACATGGATCTTTCTGGGTATATATTTCACACCAATGCTAAAACTGTATTGCAAGACAAAGTGAACTTAAAAGAAAGATTTCTAATCCACAAAGCCATAATGCATTCAGGCTTGACAAAGTTATTTTAACAGGGAATCCATCTGATGGGATAAGAGATCATCTGCTGGGTGTACTCAGATTTAGGCAGAGCCAGACAATAGACTGACTACAATAGAAGGATTAAAATAGATTATAGTTGTGATTGAACTGTAAATGTATTTAACATTAAAATTAGTGGCAACTAAAAATACACACATTCTCAATAATATTTAACTCATGCATAGATTATCAGAGTTTCTGATTGTCAATAACATTCCTGCGCATACATGGAGGAAATGGAGTGGAATTTTCTCTTTTTTTTGTAAGTACCTGAACCATTACGGAATGTAGCATGAAAGCTGTCAGCCCCAAGGGTAGCTTCCTCTGCCGAGCTGCCATATCCCAAACCTGTGACCTCTACCACCTAGAAGGACAAGGGCAATAGTTGCCTTTAAACACTACCACCTGTAACATCCCCTCCAGGTCATTCACCTGATTGGGAAATATATTGCTATTCCTTCACTGTCTTGGGTTTAAAATCTTGGCACCCTCTTCCTAACAGCACTGTGGGTGTACCTACACCACTTTGACTGTAGTGGTCCAAGGCGGCAGTCGCACCACCAGCATCTCGAGGCCAATTAGGGATGGGCTATTGCTGATTACAATGCAAATATGAAAAAAGTATTCTGATTGTCATTAAAAAATCCAAAATTATTTGTTGAAACAATTGAATGCTGGTCAGGTGAACTGGCCGTGAGGAGTTAAACTTACTATTTCCATTTTGTTTAAAAAAGGGAAGGGTCCTACAATGTCATGCTGTTAGAGCTCACCTCATAGTGGATTGGCGAGAAACTAGTAGACATAAAGGCCTGATAAATATTTGTAAATGCATTAAACTGGGGTTCCTGATATTAAACATTGTTATTTCAATGTGGGGGGGGGGGAATTGCCAATTCTGACCCGCCCCTCCAGAAACAAACAAGAATAGAAAATTAGAAAATAGAATTGCCCCCCACCATGGCTGCAAAAGTCTGAGCCCTCAACATTTCAGAAAACCTCAGCTCAGTTTCTTGGACACATTAGTGAAATTCTTACTGAGGATTGTGCTAAACGTAGCCTCAAGTTAGCACATTGAAAAGCACATCTCTTGGTAGATGTGATCGGCGCAACTCGTGGGGCTGAAGAGCCTGTTTGTGCTGTATTGTTCTATGTTCTATCTCAACATTATCACCACTCTTTACGATTCTAAACGTGAAATAAATACTTATATCATCTAAAATTCCAAAATTCTTTATTAAATGCTGGCCAGGTGAGATGGCTGTGAGGAGTTACACTTACTACTTAAGCTGCTTTGGTTTACTAAGGTCTCTTGCACTATCTTCGTTTCGAACCTTTGCATGCTGAGGCTCTTTTATTCGCATTCACCAATCTTCTAAACCATCATCTTCAAAGACTTCCTGAAATCAACTGCTTCATGCAAAGAGCTTGAATGGAAATTATGCGAAGTTTCACAAAATAGTCTATTTGTATTCATTCACAGGATGTGGGCATTGCTGGCTAAGCCAGCATTTGTTGCCCATCCCTAATTGTCCTCAAGAAGGTGGTGATGAGGCTGCCTTCTTGAACCACTGCAGTCAAAGTGGTTTAGGTACACCCACAATGCTGTTAGGAAGAGAGTTCCAAGATTTTAACCCCAAGATAGTGAAGAAACAGCAATATATTTCCAAGTCAGGTAAATGACTTGGAGAGGAACTTGCATATGATGGGCAACACGACATCTCAGTGATTATCGCTGTGCTGTGCAGATACATGGATTTGGGCCTCTGTCTGTGGGAGTTTGCGCATTCTCCCTGTGCTTGCGTGTTTTCTCTCCGGGCGCTCCGGTTTCCTCCCACATCCCAAAGATGTGCTCTTAGGCTAATTGGCAAAACAAATTCTCCCTAAATTGCCTCAAATTTGGTTTTTAGTCCATAGATCTATCAACATAGACAGGAATCACGGGTAGAAGTGGGAACATCGGGGTGGCGGCGCGGGCTCGTTGGGCCGAAGGGCCTGTTTCCCGTATTGTTTTGTTCTTTGATGTTGCTCCCAGGCATCTGCTGTCCTTGTTCGTATAGGTGTGATAGAGATCATGGGTTTGGAAAGTGCTGTCAAAGGAACCTCGATGAGTTGCTGTCGTACATCTTGTAGATAGTACACATTGCTACCAACCGGCATCAGTGGTGGAAGGAGTAAATGTGTAAGGTGGTGGATAGTGTGCCAATCAATAGGGCTACTTTATCTTCTTGATAAAGCTTCTTGAGTGTTGTTGGAGCTCATCCAAACGAGTGGTATTCCATCACACTCCTGGCTTCTGCCTTGTAGATGGTGATCAGGCATTGGGGAGTCAATAGGCGGATTATTTACCACAGGATTATCAGCTTCTGACTTGGTCTTAGAGCTATAGTATTTATATGGCTGGCCCAGTTCAGTTTCTGGTCAATGGTAACCCCAGAATGTTGATAGTGGGAAGTTCAGTAATGGTAATGCCATTGAATGTCATGGGGAAATGATTAGGTTCTCTCTTGTTAGAGATGGTCAGTGCCTGGCATTTGTGTGGCACAAATGTTTATTGCCAAACCTGTATGTTGTCCAGGTTGTGTTGCTTATGCACATTTACTGCTTCAATATATTTGAGAAGATACAAATTATGCAATCAGCAACGAAAACCCACACTCCCAAGCTTATGATGGCGTAAAGGTCATTGGAAAGGGTTGGGCCTAGGACGCTGCCCTGAAGAATGGCAGCAACAATGACCTGGGATTAAATGATTGATCTACAACAAGGACAACCATCTTCTTTTATGCCAAATATGACTGCAACTAACAGAGAGTTTTCCCCTGATTCCCATTTACCTAGGGCTCCTTGTTACCATACTCGATCAAATATTGCCCTGATGTCAAGGGCAGTCATTCTCATCTTTTGAGTTCAGCTCTTTCATCCATGTTTGAACCAAGGCTATAATGAGCTGAGTGACTCTGGTGGAACCCAAACTGAGCATCTGTGAGCCAGTAATTGCTGAGCAAGTGTCACTTGATAATGCTGTCAATGACACTATCGCTTCACTGGAGATCTACACATGCATTAAGATATTCAGTCCTGAAGCCATCATTAACCATGGTGTGATTAGTGTAATTGTTCTTCACAACTCAAGTCTTCTGATGATTTTTCCTGCTCATGTCTGGAAGAATTAGCTGGAATGTATTTGTCCTTTCCATGGACAGGCATACGTGTGTCATTTCCATATTGTCAGTTAGGTGCCAGTGTTATAGCAGTGCTGGAACACTACGGCCAAGGGCAGAGATGGTTCTGAAGCACAAGTCCTTTGATACTATTGGTATAATGGTGTGAGGACCTATAGCCTTTGCAGCTTTCAGCTAATTCAGAAGTTTCTTGAAATCAATAAGTGAATTGAATCAGACAAAAACTGACACCTATGATACTGGAAACATCAAGAGGTTGAGACTGATTGTCTACTTGGCACTCCTCGCTGAAGATAGTCTAAATACTTCAGCATCATCTTTTCCTCTGCCATGCATCGAGAATGAGGATATTCATGTAATCTCCTTTTCCAGTTAGTTGTTTAATTGTACACCATCTTTCATGATTACATACAACAGGACTGCAGAGCTTAGACTTGGTTCATTGGTTGCGAATTGCTTCACTTTGTCTATTGCATGCTACTTTCACTGTTTGGCATGCAAATAATCCTGTATTGTAGCTTCACTAGGTTGACAGCTAATTTTTAGGTTTGCATGATGGCTATTCCTGGCATACCTTCCAGCACTCTTCATTGAGCCAATTACATCAGTAACCATGGTGGGATTTGAACCAATTCACCAAGCATTAACCAGGGACTTTGGATTACTAGCCCAGTAATATTACCACAAACTTGTGCGAAATTTAAAGCTGAAAGATTTGAAAAATAAAATTGCAATATGCTGTTTATTGTTGTACATACTGAAATACATTGATACTGAAATATTACTCAATACACAAATTACTTCCTGTGTTGAATTTACTTAACTTAGGGCGGCATGGTAGCACAATGGTTAGCACTGCTGTCTCACAGTGCGAGAGTCCCAGGTTCAATTCTGACCTCGGGTCACTAGAGTTTGCAAGTTCTCTTGGTGTCTAAATGCGCTTCTTCCAGATGCTCCGGTTTCTTCCCACATCCAAAGATATGCGAGTTAAGTTGATTGGCCATGCTAAATTGTCAGGGGATTAGCAGAGTAAATGAGGATTATGGGGATAAGGCCTAGGTGGGATTGTAGTCAGTACAGAGTCAGTGGGCTGACTGGCCTCCTTCTGTACTGTAGAGATTCTATGATTTGCTTCTTCTCAGCATGAAAACAGTTAATCACTAAATTCAGTGATACAGATTGCCCAAAAACAAACCACCATATGACACCTCCATCAAGAACAACATTACAATAAACCACACATCATCACTATGACAGAATCAGTTTTGAGTTGAAATTTTAGACTGTAACATTCACACACTAGTTTAGACACTTCAACAAAGGATAGATCTGAATTGATAAACTTTGCAGAAAACTATCTTTTCCACATGGTTATGTGCTGCATTAATATGCAGCTGCATATTAGCTGCTAAATATAATATAAGCTGCTGCTAAATATTTGTTAAAGGAGGATTCTAGATCAAGATAGTACAGTCATTTCCTGAAATCATGCAGTCCCTCCCTTTGCTACTGTGCGTCTGCCCAAAGGCTGCTATTCCTGGATACAGAGACCACAGTAGACACTACATGCATTTACAACCATCAACTATGGTGCAAAGTTTACACAGTTTGCTGGAAAAACGTTGTTAAAACTGAATGAAATTGGTATGTTAAATCTTCCAAATTCTCAAACATCATCTGTATGAAACAGCAATGAAAAAGACGTTTCTTTCAACTGCTGGGCAAAATGTAACAAAATATGAATCACTATTCCCATGGATTTTAAATCAAGTGATAAATGAACATACTTATTTCCAGAACTGAAGTACTGAGAGTTTATATTAAAGTTCAAAAGCAGATTTTCTCTCTGAACATCATGATGTTATCTCACAAGTTGATATTCTGTGTTAGACAAAATTAATAGATAGCAGCTGTGTGAAAACTGAGTTTTAGCAGTGCAACCACTCAGAACAGTAAAGGTTTGTTTTCTACACTAGCAAAAGGCATAGCAAAACAAAAAATCATTACAGCATCTAAGAGCTGGAATGTCACGAGCTCTGAGCCAAGGAGGATAGTAAGGAGGACAGGAAAATGTCACCCTGACATAGAATAAAGCTTTTCCCCATTATTCTCTCATTTTGTTCAAAAACATCAAGAACATTTAAGGACAGTATGGTGGCACTGCTGCCTCAAAGCCAGGGATCCAGATTCAATTCTGGCCTTGGGTGACCATCTGTATGGAGTTTGCACATTCTTCCTGTGCCTGCATGGGTTTTCTCCCACTATCCAAAGATGTGCGGGTTACATTGATTGGCCATGCTTGGTGTTCCATGATATATAGTTTAGGTGGATTAGCAAGGTAAATGTATAGGGTTATTGGGTAAGCTTGGTTAAAAATCAATGCAGACTTGATGGGCTAAATGGCCTTCTGCACTATACGAATTCAATTCTATGATACTTAACAACACTTGAGTGGCATAGTGGTTAGCACTGCTGTCTTACTGCACCAGGGACCTGGGTTCAATTCCAGCCTCGAGTGTCTCTGGAGTTTGTATATCCTCCCCGGACCTGTGTGCATTTGCTCTGGGTACTTTGGTCTCCTCCCACATTCCATTGATTGTCCATGCTAAATTGCCCTTTAGTGTCAGGGGGATTAGAAGGGTAAATACATGGGATAAATAAATAGGCCTTGGTGGAATTGTTATCAGTGAGGATTCAATGGGCTGAACAGTTTCTTTTGTACTTTAGGGATTTTATTCTATTATAAAAAGAGTACTGTGAACTGAGTTTCTTTGTTGATCATCACAAGTTAACCAGCCTAATGTTAGTTTGGAGAATTAAATACGTCCACACGAGAATCACTACCTATTGTTTGAAAAGATGAGCTTTGCTCCATTAACAATTTGTCTCCTTGTATAAGTCAGCCTTGAATCAACGATGTTTTCCATCTGTGGGCCACTTGGCCAGGCCTGACACTTCAGAAGAAGCAATAGGAAGTCTTGTGGCATAGTGGATAGAGTCCCTGCTTCTGAGCCAGACATTCTGGGTTTGAGTCCCACGACAGGACTGGATTGCCAAGGGAGATGCATTCATAACTTGCAGCCAAACAGGCTGATCATCAATCTTCAAACCTTCCAACATATGCCAACAGCAGGTGGTAAGAATAGCAGAGATTTCTGCTCAGTTATGCAATGAAAAGAACATTGGTGCCTCATTCATTATTATCCATAGCTCCAGACTACAACATACGTATAAAAGCAACTTGAATTCCCTGAGTAAACCAAGTGCACTGCCAATCATTCTGACTTTCTGGTTAAAGGTTATACAGAAACTTTTAATGTCCTCCCAGCTGAAGGTGAAAAATCCCATGATACTTCATTCTCCAGTGTTATGGCCAACATTTTTTTTAAAGTTTATTTATTAATGTCACAAGTAGGCTTACATTAGCTCTGCAATGAAGTTACTGTGAAAATCCCCTAGTCGCCACAGCCTAGCGCCTGTTCAGGTACACCGAGGGAGAATTTAGCATGGTCAATGCACTTAACCAGCAAGCTTTTCAGAGAAAATCAGAGTACCCGGAGAAAAGCTATGCAGACACAGGGAAAACATGCAGACTCCACGTAGATAGTGACCCAAGCCAGGAATTAAACTTGGGTCCTGTGAGGCAGCAGTGCTAATCATTGTGCCATCGTGCCGTCCCTCAACCAGATGTCAAAAAAGATTACTTTACTTAATTGCTTTATGTGGGAAAGTGTCCGGTTCCAACTGGCTACTCTTTTTGCTTATGTTACATCAGTGGCGGCACTTCATAAGAACACCATTGGTTGAAAGGGTCTGAAGGATATCCTGAAGATGTGAAAAGCACTACAAAATCAAAAATATGTTACGCTGTGCTACATTCCTTATATTTTCCTCCACTTGTGCTTAGCGCCATCTATCAACCCTTTTTCTCTTCCATCCTGTTGGCAGTCTCGCAATTTCTGTTTGTGCACCTCTCGTCAACACTTACAACACCATTATTTTCATGAACATCCCTAACTTTGTTTCTTCCAATCTGTTGAAAAGCTGTCAATTAGAAACAGACTTCACCCACAGGTTGCTCTACCTTTCCCAGTGAGTGTCCAGTGATCCTCACAACAGTGGACGGTCAGATGGAAGAAATTCCTTAATTTCCATAAAATAAACATTTTTGTATTTTATCATGTGCCATGGTACATGCAAGGTGAGGGTGATATCTCAAATGGAAGAACATGTCCTAATATTATGCATCTTGTGGGAATATTTCATTTGTAATATTTCCGTGATATGTGTATGGTATGGTGGGCATGTGAATGGGGGTATGTACAGTCAGTCATGAGGATATTACTACTACAGGAATATAATACAGGTCAAACATTTGCATTCATAGTTCTGGGTAAATATTCATTCCATTGATCCATTTGTTTTTGTGTCCATGCCAACACACCTGGCATGGAATTGTTGTTATGGTTTGGAGCTTTGCATTCCTTTGAATGCTGACATTTTATATTTTTTGTTTGGTTGCACAATAACTGACTGGGTGATACTGCTGGGACAGGAACTTGAAACCATCTTTACAAAAAGCAGAAGTATTTCACGGAGAGCTCGCGGTTTCTGAGTGCTAAAATTGAAGCAATGATGTAATCGCTGTCATGTATCTGATGAGGAAGCTGCAACATAGATATCATTACTAATTTAGCCCCTGTGCTCGGAATCAAAATAGAAGCTATTTCTGAAAAATCATTCGGTTCTTGAGAACTCCACACAGGCAATGACTTGAGCCGCGAATTGAACCCAGGTCCCTGGCGTTGTGAAGCAGCAGTACTAACCACTGCAGATTAGTGGGGACACAATCTCGCTATAGCGATTTAATGCCCTCTTCTGACAGCCCCAAGAAGCAGCCTCCAGAGAAAGGCACCTCTTGCTTCTTTCAGGTCCAGGTGGAAACTGACTGTTTTAAAATAACATATAGCTGCATCTTTCCCTGCAAGCTTAGCTCCACCCATTCATACGGTTCTGCGTGAGAATTCATTCTGCTCACTGGTGTGCCAATTTGCTGATTTAATCCTACCCTAAGTCGGTTTCCCAGAGATGGGATGGGAAGCAGCAGGACCACCTTTCCTTCGGTAGCCAGTAGCCAATTAAACTGATTCAAAGGCCACCTCAGGCTCACTAACAGGCCACAATTCTCTAGCCAGCTGCTGGACGTCCGACAGAGTGCAAAACTACTGTCAGCTGCCTGGGGGCAGCTCCAGCTCCACCTTGTTGGGAGGGTGGTTTGCCAACATGTGATGCAGGTTTTGAGGTCATACCAGACTGCTACAGCAGCCATCCTGTAAGGAGATTCTTCCCCACAATGGTGGCCGATCAACCTACTTTTTTTACTTAAAAAATTTTAGAAGATGGATGCATTCCATCTTCTTCTCTTGCCTGAAAAATGCTGAAAGACCTAATATTGTAACCCAACTTTTAGAGTCCTCCTGCCATCTTCGTTGAACAATTAGCTACCCTGGAGGCACCCAATTGGCCAACTTGGGGAAAATCAATGTCAAGTGATTTTTCCCATAAACAGTCGATGGGTTGGGTGGGGGTGGTGGAAGGATCGGAAGGGAGGGGTAGTTTCTGACCCTATCAAGGTCCCAGTGTTCAAGGGAAAACCCTTTTTGTGGTAACAATGTATTTGAAAGAGAAGGAAGGGCAAGATGATGGCATGAAAAATAAGTCTTGCAATCTTTTAATTATAGCCTGGAACTGCTCCACATAATAAAAACAGCTTTGACAGCACTAATTGTGTTGAAGGAACAAGAATTTTATGCATTTATAGTAAGTTGAATAATGGATGAGCTAGTAAAATAGAATGCTTATTTAGGGTTAGAAGGTGGTTTGCCCAATGTTTCAGCCACATAGGTGCATGACTTTGCCATTTGGATGAGTATAATCCAATGGAATATTTCAAGGTAATTAACAACAAAAAACACAAGCTTGGAAATTGCTGTCACCACACCAGACAGGGACCAGACAGGATTACTGAATATTTCTCTGGGAATAACAAAGTTTGTTTACTCACAGCTTTGCAGTTACAGTCTGTGCATAAAAGTCTGCTTTATCTCCAAAACACTGGGATAGTCAAGAAAAACAACAGTAGTAGTAATCCTCTTAATCAGATGTGACTACAGTTAGCGAACGCTGCCTTCCTTACAGGTGGGTCACATATAGTCATGACAGTAAATTACCCAATCCATCATTCAATGTAAAATATGGCTCAGAGAATGTCTGAATCTCCAAATTTCATTTCAATTTTCCATTGTTTTAGGAAGGAGTAATTGGAATATAAAAGTTTCTGAATTAATGAAAAAGAACCCAGGTGAGCAAATGAAGGTCAGAATCATACAGCACAGAAAAAGTCCTTTAGCCTATCAAGTCTGCACTGACGATGAACTACCACTAAAGGGACACTAATCCCATTTCCCTGCACTTGCAGCATATCATTGAATGTTATGATATTTCAAGGGTTCATGTGGAGAATATGCAATCTCCACACAGACAGACAGTCACTCGAGGCCAGAATTGAACCCAGGTCCTTGGTACTGCGAGGCAGCAGTGCTAACCACTGTGCCACCCTGATGATTTGTTCATATCATTGAGCAATGGTCTGAAAGATCTCGGAAATGATTCCTGATTTTTTTTTCCCCCTCTCACTAGCAAGCAATGATCTGGAGAGCTGCATCTTTGAAGGGTCAAGTGGGATGGATGCGATATAAGTGACTGTCACTGAGGAAAAATCTCCAGTTAATATCAAACATATTGGAACAGGTATCCAAAAATTTAACAATCCCACTCTGACCTCGGATACATCAAGGAGATCAGAAACAGAGATCGACACTGAGCCAGAGCAGAGGACCCGAGGCTTTGAAGGCACATTTTCTCACGATCTGATGACCCGTGATTCACAATGCCATAGAATCACCGCCTACAGTAGCCATGTTGCTCCTGTCAGGCACTGGTGAATATACAATATTATACCAATCTTTGCATGATACTCCCTATAATGCACGTCACATACCTTTTCTTGCCTAGAATACTGTATCTGTCAGATAAATCAAAGTAATATTTTATGACATTTTCAAACATTACTTCTCACAGTTTGTTGAAGAAGCTAAAATGAAACATCAGTGAACATCAGCAAGAGGAAAGAAACAGTTCTTTGAGTCTTGTTACAAACAATGCAATTAGTGTTTAATCACCCACACCCACTCCCTAAGAGCCTGTTACTGCATGCTTCCAAATAGAAATCAGCAAGTCAACACCTCCCTCAACTGCCAATACGCCATGTAGGAGTAACATACAATCGTCCTTTTTGTTTTTACATGAAGTGTTCTTTTATATAGGAAAATATTTAGTATCAATGCAAAACAAAATGCCTTTAACAAGAATTGAACTTGTGAAAGTTAAGAGCTGTCACTGCGTTTTCTTACACTTTGGATTCATCTTCTGGGTAATGTTGAATATTATCGCATCTATTTCTCAATAATAGATATTATAAATACGGCATTAAAATGCATTATTTAGAATAGGTGAATCTTTTCAATAAAGGAAAAAGTAAATATTATTCCAGTCTGTTATCCAGCCTTTTTTTTTTGCTCAGCCTTAATTGCCCTCGAGAATGTGGTAGGGAGTCAGTTTTTGAACTACTACAAAGAACAAAACAGCATGGGAAACAGTCTATCTGGTGCACATATACCCACAGTGCTGTTAGGAAAGGAGCTCCAGAATTCTAATCCTGCAGTAATGAAGGTATGGCAATATAGTTGCAAATCAGATGGTGTGTTGTTTAGTGAGGAATCTTAGTGGCATTGCTTTTCAAAGAACAATCTTCCTTTTCTGGTAATTAGATATTACTGTATATGAATCATATATGATGTGTGATTGGGAAAAGGGGGAAAGAAAGTGATGGCCTAATGGTATTATCGCCACACTATTAATCCAGAAACTCAGCTAATGTTTCGGGCACCCGGGTTCGAATCCCATCACAGCAGATAGTGGAATTTGAATTTAATAAAAAAAAATCTGGAATTAAGAATCTACTGATAACCATGAAATCATGTTGATTGTCAGGGAAAAAAACCCATCTGATTGATTAATGTCATTTAGGGAAAGAAATCCGCAGTCCTTACCTAGTCGGGCCTACACGTAACTCCAGAGCCACAGCAAAATGGATGACACTCAATTACCGTCAGGTAGCTAGGGATGGGCAATAAATCCTGGCCAGCCAGCGAGCCCGTGTCCCACAAATAAATAAAAAAGTAAGCTCATTCAGTGAATTCAATGTTTAGTGAAAGTGACATCGCTTTGGAGAAAATTAGGACCAGTGGCCATTTGCCAAAATTAAGGTCAGTAGTTTCATAGCAAGAAAACAAATGACAAAATGTACCCAAGAGGAATTACAGTCATTGTGATAAAAGAAGCATTCTAGGACAATGCTAGTGACATAGTGGAAAAATGGTGAAGGTTTTTCCAGGGTAGAACAGTTAGCTGATAAATAGACAAGAGATTTGCAGTAAAGAAATCCTTGAGAAGAAGCACAAGTTGGCCAGAACAAAAACAGATATTCATAATGAATCTACTTGTAGTCAATTCTGGGAGTATACACCCAAATCATTTGTTATAACAAAAGTAGGTCCTTCTCAGACAGCATGGAGGAAGAAATAACAACGAGAATGCAGTTAATAACGTAGGCAAATGTCACTGGTCCTTAGTCTCCAAGTCTCAACATCACTTTCACTAAATATTGAATTCAATGAATAAGCTTATATTTTTTATTCATTCGTGGCACATGGGCGCCGCAGGCTGGGCCTGCATTTGTTGTTCATCCTTCGCTGCCTGAGAGTGGTGAAATAGGAAGAAAGGTCAAGCAAGGCTGGGATAGAAACAAAAAGTGCTGGAAATACTCAACAGGCCAGGTAGCGTCCATGGAGAGAAACAAAGTTACCGTTTCAGGTCAATATTGACTGTTTATCCACCTAAAACATTTCTCTTTTCACTGATGCTGCCTGATTTGTTGAACAGTTCCAACACTTATTTTTGTAGCTAAATTGTTGGCTTCGGATGTTTGGAACACAGTGGGACTGCCTCAGGAGCGGCTATTGCCAAGAATGTGTATTAAAGAATCTTTGGCCATGAAACCATGCAGGGCCCAAGGACAAGCCCAGTGATCACAATGCAATCCACCTTGCTGCCTTTGCTGCTGATTCCACAGGCAGAGGAAAAAAAGAGAGGATGGGGGAAGATATCCAGAAATCCAGTTACACAGCCAGGAACGAATCCTGGGAGCCACCCATGCCAAGAACGTCCGAGTGCGGTAACCAGTGGAGAAAAGGACAGTCGCTTTTACTTTCCCTGTTACTCTGTGGTGGTGGGTGGGGTAATTTATTGTTGTAAATTTGAATTTATTTGCATGATGACTACTAAGATGGCAGGTAACATTACCTCATGAATGCTGACAAGTTCAGCATTCATATTAATCTGGAACCATTTTGCTCAGTTTGTAGAAAAATAAATGTATTGCCAAATCAATCTAGATTTTGATAGCTCCTTTCCAGTGTTTCTGATCTTTGCATTCATGATTTCCAATATTTCGATGTGCTTTACAAACTCTGCAAAGTGCCAACTATGAACTGAGTTAAGGGATGGCTGCCCTCTAGGTGAGATTTTCCAATGTTGATAAACATATCTGACCTGCTTCCACACTGACATTGTCAATTGTTGGTTCTTCTCTATCGTTGTCTCTCTTTCAAAGAAGATCATCATCCCATTTCCTCCCTATCCACCAATGAAAACTCACTTACCAAAAAGCAAAAGGTAGCCTATGACTACCTTTTTTTCTCTCTCAGTAAGATCCCTTGGAAAAGAAAATGGATCCCTGCTTTCAGCAGACACTCCATACACGTTCATTGACGGATTCAGTAAAATCCTGCCATAAGTCTGTATGTGGACTGCAAATATCGTTTTGTAGTAAAAATGGCACTTCATGCCAAAGCCCAGAGCTGACCTGATAGTCTTTAAAATTTGCAGTGCACAGAGTACTTAATACCATTTCCCAAACACCATGATAAACTATCCTTTTTCATTAGCAGCTCCTCAATCTGGAATCTTTCTATTCATTACTTGGATTCAAACTGGACAGTGCATGTGCCACCATGAATTTGAGCCGTGAACGTCATTAACCATTGTGCTGTCCTGAGTCAATCAGATTTTTTAAAAATGTAATGTTCAAGATAATTGCTACCACACTATCCTCTGTGACATCTTGGGTGAGACCTTCTGTTTGTCAGTATCCACCCAGGATATAACTGCTCCCCACTCCAAGCCCCTGGCCGCTCTGTTGGGTCCCTTTTCCATAGGTACTTTCTTCTAAAAGCAGCCGACTTAGCCAGGCTTTCTTGAATTAGGATCAAGTGAGTTTATTAACCGCCGAAAAGAGCAAAGAGAGAAATGGAAAAGCACATGCAGACATCTGTTTACAGATTAGAAGTGAGAATTGAGCCCAAAATAAATACAAGTAAAAAAGATATTTGAAACAGTCCTTAACTTATGGGAAGATGATGAAGAAGTATTTGGTTATTAAGATTCCGGACTGCAGTAGAGTTGACTTTGGTTGGTGGATAGTTAGTTTTGAGGTTCCAGTAGAATTGACCTTCGAAGGGGAATAGTTAGTTTTTTGATTCTGAGTTCTGTAGTTTGATCCTTTTGCTGACTGGGGCTGATTTCTACATCAGACACAGAAAGGGATGATATACCTGCAAAAATAGCTATTTTGCAGGGGCACTGCTGGCTGCTTCCATTACTACGTCACACAATTTCAACGTGTAAAACATCCAGTTGCTTATCCGCTCAGTGCACACACACAGACAACAGGGCACCTCTTTCAGCTGGCTTTTAATCTATTCTTTATATATTCCAAGCATAAAGCGGAATCCACAATTCCATCTAGATATTACTCACAAGACCTCTTGAGATGCGATGGCCATTATGTCCCATTGTCTTTATCAAAGATGGCATTAAGTATCTGGATTCTTTCAGGAGTACTTTGTCTGGACACAGGGAGAGGCTTCATTGTCCCATGGAAAATTGATCTGCAGCCATCCAGCCACTGGCTTGCATATATACTTTGGATTTGTGTCCATTTTTAAAAAAATAAAATGCAGGCCTTTTTTAAAGTTCAATATTTTGTGTGTAGTTCCATCATTTCTTTGCCTCCATCATCATAACAAAATTGATGAGTTTTATATTATTCAGTCATATTGGCAGCGTAGACAGCAGCCAGCATCTCAATTCAAACATTCCAACAATAATTTATTTTAGAAACACAAATTCTGCTTTTATCACTTAGTCATTTAAGCTGTCTCACAAGCACAAGAACTTGCATTCATGTAGTGACTTCTACATAGAAGAAAAATCACCCCAACTTACTTCCCAGTTATGAAATTTGACAAGAACCAGTGTACTCTTCATTATTCATAAGTTTGCACAACTCCAGTAGCTACTGGGAGACCTATCTGGATATAATCATGCTTAAAAACAGAAGTGCACGGGCCCTGCGACCTCAAGGCTATTCACTCACAATTACATGAAACTGTCTTAAGAAAGCCTGAAGACACAAATCTCTGATCACAGAAGTGATTGTTTATTTTTGAAGCTGCATGACTTCCAAGAGAAAAACTGGTATTTCCTCATTATCATTCCTACCATGGTCTTTCACAGGGTAACTCCTCATTAAATTTGGCGTAATTGCTCAATATTGAAAAACACCTTTGAACGCCACTCACCTCAATTACTTCCAACATTCTTTGTCCTTCTTACTCCCTTTCCTCATCAGCTTTGGCCTTCTCAAGTAATCTGTGTGCAGAAATTTTTTAAGGTTATATTTCTGGTTAACAACATGGAAAATGACTCAAAATAAAAACACCGTAATCATTGACACGTGATGGTATATATGGATTTGCAACCAAACAGATTACAACACTTTGCACTAAGACAAATGACATCAAGCCAGATTAGCCATTCACTATCCTCTGTAAATAGATCAATTACGAAATGGCACAAGTCAATGTAAAAGTCATTTAACTTTCCATAGATATAACTCCAAAATCATGTAACTTTTGGTATAAACATGAGGTATGCAAGCATTTCTTATCTGAACAATCCCATTATTTCAACCCTCTTTGAAAAGATAAATACTTGAAGAGGAAATAATTGCAGAGTGATGGGGAAAGGGTAAGTGAGTGGGTCCAATTAGATAGTTTTTTCAAAGAGTTGGCATGTGCACAGTGGCTCGAATGGCCCCCTTCTGCACTATATCATGCTACAATTTTACAAAAAGCTCCTTAACCCCAGTAATCATATCTTTCCTGGCTTGTCATTGGCTTGCCATCAATGAGGTGCATCAAAACGTTATGCTAACGGTACAACATAAAAGGAAGCTATTGCCAATGACTTGAATGCAAAAATTTCCAGGAATTTTGCTTTTTTGCATAATTTGCGTTTTGTTTATACGCTGCAACTTCTTCAAATAAAAGTGCTTTGTAATAATCTCAGTATTGTGCTACCTGTTCTGCTAACATTATGGAGTCACCTTCACAGCATCAACAGGGCCAAACAAGTAACTCATGTATAAGCCATCAGAAAGTCAGAATTCACTACTCTATATCTGAATGTTCCTTGATGGACACAGGAGATACTGGCAGGCCTGCAATAGGGGATCTATATTGCTCACCTATGTTTACGGGTCAGGTCAGCACTCACCCTATCAGCCATTACAAACAAGCAGCTGCTTCAGGAGGCAGTACACAGTGGACAGAATTTTCCCAAGCCCTTGTCTGCAAGTCCAATTTGGGAAGAATACAGAGAGAGCTCCAAAATTGGTTTTACGCCGATATGGATTTATGGCAGGATCTTCCACCAATGCTCACCACGGTGGGTGGAAAACTCATCAAAGGGCAGTATGATCCTCATTTGCATGCCAATAATGGGATGCAGCTGAAGGCCCAATCCCCATGTGCTAAATTCTCAGCAATGCTGGTGCAAAAGCATGCCAGTGTGAAACACAGTTAGGACAACATGGCGCGCAGATGTGGGAATCACCTGAAAAATGTCTCCATAGTTTAGGATGGCAGCAGCAGTAAGTCAGAGGTACACCTGGAGGAGGTCCTTTCAGATTAGCTTCCTGGTTGGGGAGTGGGGAATCCATTCTCCAGCCTCAATGTTCCCGGTGAGCCATCTTCATTTTTAAGAGTCCACTGTCTTTTTTCAATGGGGGTCAGTGACATTGGGAGCTTTTTCTCAATACGACATCCAAAGATAATGACCGTCTATATGCCAGTCAGTCCTGCCCCACCATGGAATACGGCACAAAACACTCGGGCGCATAATTAATGAGATTAAAGCCAGAAGGTTTGGAGTGTGTTTCCATCAGCCTTTGCAACAAGCAACACTCCACCTTCCCATACCACTTAGATTCAAAATGGGAGAATTCCACCCATCATTTCCTTTATAATTTAGGCGGCTCTTCCTATTGAAGTGGCCCCAATTCCTTCAGTAATACCGCTACAAAGCTGCTGCTATCAAAGCTGACAAAATCCTCTGAGCTTCTTAGTTATACACATAAGTATTGATTTGCAACCAAGGAGGTGACCAATGGCACAGTGCGTCTGGAATCTATCGCTATTTCTATTTTTAAATACCCTCTCTGACAGTTGAAAATGCTAATAGAGCAGATGAAAGTATTAACTCTCACAGAGAAATGCCATGGAAATCAGTTCAATGGCTGTGAGCTGTGAATTTTGCATTTAAGTGTAGAAACGGAATGCAACATTTAAAATCCAAACAAAAAGCAGTCAGCAGGTAAATTCAAAATCCTTGTGATCTGTGAGCCGGAGACTGCTGAATATAGTCAATTGCTCTTTACTGACAGCCTCGAATGGAAATAAATGGGGCAGTGTTCAAGGAGAAGCTATCCAAAGCTGCTACGTGCAATATATTCAGTTCAGGAGCATTCAAGAATTAAGTCACTGGAAAAGGTGTTGAGTCTAACAGATGGTGGCCAGGCTGTCAAAAGCAACACTTCAGCTGTTAGACTCACAACGAGTGCCTGCCTTATCGCTCAAGAAGGTAACACTCTTTGCTTTATTGAATTTTCAACTGTTTACACACAGACACATGTCCTTGTGAAGGCATTTCACAAAATAATCGTACCACCGCTTGCCGGAGGGGCATGTTAATTTATTAGCTTCTTGCTATGATTGTGCCAATGCTGGGGCTAACACTTGTTTCAGAAATGGGTTAACTTTTCTTCAGCAACATTCAGAGCGATTCTACCTGCACTACCTTTAAAAAATGCTAACCTTAGGGCAGATATTTCCCATTTCTGTACCAGAGTGCTGACTGAGGGGAAAAAACCAGTGTGTAGCTTGTCAGCTGCACGGTCAGTTTTTCTTGCCACATTTTGCGCAGAGTGCTGCACAAAAAAAATGGACTCAGTAAGAATTTAGCAACACCAATTTTAAATCCAACCGATTTATTTGATAGTAAATCTGCGAGCTTTTGACACTCTCGTGTCTTCGTCAGGCAAATGCCATTTCGTGACGAAGACACGAGAGTGTCGAAAGTTCGCAGATTTACTATCAAATAAATTGGTTGGATTTACAATTGGTGTTGCTAAATTCTTACTGAGTTCTTACCACCCCAATCCAACGCCGGCATCTCTACATCAAAAAAAAATGGAGGCATGGTTCACATTGACACACTGTCAGGGAAGGGCTAGAAAAAGCTGGCAAAGTCAGGGCTCCCATTTTTAAAGGGTGCCCAATCTCCAATAAAAAAGGACCCCTTCATGACACCCCTTCACAACTCTGAGACTGAACCCACATGCACACTTGAGAATCCACACCTCCCCATAGATAAGGGGAATCCATCCTTTAAGGAGCTAGCTATCTACTAGGCGTCCCATGCCCTTGTCCGGGGTTATACTTAGCTGTGTGCCTGCCCAGAAGTTGCCCTTCATTTGATTCCTGTTTTTAAAAATATATGTTGTAAACCTCAGTGATGTGACCTCACTCTGGCGAAGCAGGAGTTCTTAATGTGGGATGCCAATATAGGAGGAGGAATTATATTTTAATCTATTGAAATGAGGTTGCCAAACCTCCTGGGTTGCAAAAATCGCAAAACGAGTTCTCACCAATGAGGTTCTTGGTTTCCAGCACTTGCACGGTTTTACACGTCACCATTTATGCTCGCGGTGAACGTGGGCACTAAATCTCCCCTTTACTTCTTTTAATACATCCTGATCCATTGAGAAGCTAACGCCATCGGCAGGATTCTCCAGCCACTCTTGCCTGAAAACAGGAGAATCCCACCCGAGGTCAATGGGCCTTTTCATGGTCTGTCCCCCAATTTCCATGGCGGACAGGATGGAAGAATTCCAGCATCATCTCTGTCTTATCAGAGAATGGCTCCTTCAGAAAACTTGCTTTCCTTGCATTATCAGGAGAAAGCGATAACTAACAACAAAAATAATTCCTCAAATAAGTCCCTGATCATTTCATTGAACTGGTGAAGGTAGCCATGAGATGTATGCCTTGCCATCTTTGAACTGAAAGCAGCATCAGTAAGAAAAAATTATAATTATTTTAAAATATTTGGAGAATGTGTAATTGTTTTTAAGAATGTTAATTTAAAAAAAAAAACACCTTGGGTGGGATTCCCCAGTTTCATCCACGGCAGGTCCCATTGTGAGTGGGAATGGAAAATTTGGAATGCCATCCAAAATTCTATTCACTTTTAGTGGCACTGAAGAATTAATGAGGATGGAAGATTTTGACCTTTAAGAGTTTATTTAATTGTAAAGGAATCAATTGGAATTATCTTGGATCATAAGCCTGATGCGTCTTGGCAGCCATTGACCTGGAAGCAGTACAATAGGAAGTTGATCAAAATCAAAAGGAGAGCTAGGGATGGAAGGTGGCCATTGCAAAGATCCGGGCACAGAGAGTAAAATTCTCCCATTCGACCCTTAGAGGGTTCAGAGAAGGGCAAGAGTGAAGAAACTAGTGGGGGTCAAAATGTCAGAAACCTGCTGGTGTAAAATCACCTTTCAATTCTCTTAGTGATGAATTGATGTTGCTGCTGATTAGTAGCATGAATGTTCTTTGCATTAATTTGCATTTCATGAAAGTTCATTAAAACAGCTGCCTCTGAAATCCTGTCAAGCTATCCAATCTTACATTGACTCAGTGTGACATTACGTCAGTCTAAAACATGACTGATTAACAAAAGCATTCACAAGACAGTCCTCAGCTCGCTAGAGGTACTGAAGTTAGTGTGACACATTACCTGCCATAGTGTTGCTCTGGTAATGTTGCGCTTTATGCCTTTTTTTGGGGGGCAGACAAATTCCTGCCTCCATCTCTATCCTGAGCTGGACTTCATGGACAACACCATGCTGCTGGACCTATGTGACCACCCTGGTTCATTACTGTAGCTAAGGTTGTGGACACACACTATCGTCTATCTGGACATCATTGTGCTGTGGGATTCATATAGCCACCAAAAGATCCAAAGTTCAACTAGGGGTGCGGTATGATGTGAGGCAAGGTCGGGGCGGGGGGAGCTTGTTATGAAGATAAGGGAGGAATGGAACAATGTATAAGGAGGGCTGTGCAATGTGGGGGAAGGGAAGGGCAAGGGCAAGATCTTATAAATGACAGGCAGAGGGGCAAGGAGGTTGAAGATGATGAATAACGCAAATTAGAGACGAAGGAAGCTGGACTCCAACAAGACTGCATTAAAAGCTCACAAGCAAGAGAATTAAAGGAAACCATACTGTTTACCGGAAAGCAATGTGGAAAGACTCCAGATGCAGTGGGTAGACATCCAAATGGGATAATGGGCAGTCATTGAATCAAGGATCAGACTTCTTAATGAGGCTGATAACCTTTTCCCTCTGGGTTGCTGCATGATCTGATGAAGACAGGTAAGTTGCAGAGAATGATGCAAATCTGCTGAGCTGATGTTTAAATATGGCGCCTTCAAACTCACCAGTTGACAGCGGGCAAACAAGTTACTGGCCTACCAAGTGATTTGGAGTGGCACCCACACGTGCATAATTAATAAATGTTTCAAGCATAGAATCTGGCATGGGATCCTGCCATTCTATCAGCGGAAAAGGCTGCATCAGAGAAACCGACCACCACACTGTCTCAAAAAGAAGAATTCCACCCAAAGAAGAAAGCATACAGAGACAGTAAAAGGAACACAAAATTCACTGGAGCAGAAGAATAGGTGTTGATCAAAAGTCAAGTTTTGTGCTTGGCAGTAAGAGGAACAGAATTCCAAAAGCTTACATCACTGAGGTAGGACAAACTAAAAGGGACTGAATTCTAAAATTGGTGTGAATAGCTGAGAGTGTGCGTCAGAAGACCAGATTGTGAACCAGGTAATCTTAGTCAGTCAGTTGAAAGGGAGCTCTGAAAAACTCAGAATTGGCATGACCCAAGTGGGAGAGGATTCACAGACATGTGTCTTGATAGTTCCCCAATATGGTTAACACCTTGAATGAAATACGGCTGCTGGTGTTTACAAAGTGAGACCTGATCAGCTGAGTGGTGAAGTAGCAAAAGATTGAGTTAGAGAACTTAGGAACTGCACAAGGTGCTATGTGTGTGTGTGTCAGCACTGATGCCACAGTTACATAAGATGCATCTTTGTTGTATCAACAAAAGTGAAATTAATATTTAGGTTTGAAATATCATTTGTTCATTAATTCATTTTAATTTGCATTGATGTGGATTGGGTTTACAATAAAAGTTACAAAAAATGAAATTTTCTTTGTAATTTCTTCATTTGGGAATCATTTAGTAAATTTGATTATTTTGGTTTCGCTACAGGGATGGTAACATATCCACTGTTCTGTTGCCTTCTGTTATCATAAACTGGTTACAAAAAGTGATAACAGTCATTCCATATCAGAGTGTTGCATTTGAGCTCAAGGATATTATTCAAACAGAAACAATTTGGGACATAAAACAGTTAGCAAACTTTAGGGCTTCCAGATATTCAAATCGCAAATGTCACCACTTGACTACTTATTATTGGTGGCCTTGTTTTTTTTGCTTTTGAGGGCACCAAAAGTTTCACTGCTTCAATCAGGCGAACGCAAGCATTGTAGTTCTTTGGTGAAAACAGCATGAGGGTCACAAGAGCTCCAGATCAATGAATACAGCTGTTTGTGCTTCACATTCACAAAATTCACTCCTTCCCTTTCACCAACAATTTACCAAAGTCAAAACTACAAAGGACACATTCATACAACCAACAGAACAGATACTGTTAGAAATTGGTGTGGATTTACTTAAAGATGTAGATGCAGACAACAGGTTTATCAGTAGAACTCTATATTGAAGATTCTACTGAGGGCAAGGACATGATTATACCCTAGCTCCAATACTTCCTGTCAAAACAAATTAGAAATATGGATGGCATAATGGTTAGCAATGCTGCTCACAAAGCCAGGGACCCGAATTCAATTCTGGTCTCGCTTGACTGTCAGTGTGGAGTTTGCATGTTCTTCCCGTGTTTGCATCCCCTGGATGTTCCGATTTCCTCCCATAGTCCAAAGATGTGCAAGTTTGGTTAACTGGCCATGATAAATTGCCGCCTAGTGTCAGGGAGGTTAACAGTGTAAACACGTGGGTTTGTGGGGATAGGGCCTGGGTGGAATAGTGGTCAGTGCAGGCTCAATGGGCCAAATGATCTCCTTCGGCACTGGAGGGATTCTGAATACAAAAGGCAACGTGAAATAGTGGTATGTTCTGCTGAGGTAAGATTGAAACAAATCAATTTTGGGATGGGATTCCTGGCTGGTTTCATCTCATTTGATTATATTTTGACCTCAGGGATCAACGCTGTGTTGAACATGCTCTGATAGGGCTTAGGAATTCCAGTCCAGTACATTTGCTGCAGATGATGATAGTGAATTGAGAGTATGCAGAGTTCTCTGGCCTCTCTTTACTCTGAGTTAACAGACCCAGAGCTGAATCTTCCATTTCTTCTCGCCTTTTCCAATACTCAGTCAGCCTCCTGAGATCATGACCATTGGTGACTGTCTCCCAGTGTCAACATCTACCATCTTAATAAGTCTCTTGCAGGATGTCCAGCAGGTCACAGAGCTTTACAGACAGAAAGGAGCCCTTCGCCCCAGCCATCAAGCACCTATCTATTCTAATCCCATTTTCCAGCACTTTTTCTGAAATATTTTATATTATGGTGTTCCAAGTGCTCATCTAAATGCTTCTTAAATGTTGTGAAGGTTCCCACCTCTATCACCCATTCGGACAGTGAGTCCCAGATTCCCACCATCACCAAAGACCCTTTATCGTATATCAAAGAGAACGGCCACCTGCCCTGCTTACAGCTAGACAGTCTACACTTCGGGACTTGTAATGCCAATCCAGGACAAACAACCCATAGTCCACTTCTCATCAGGCAAACCTGCATTTGCTCAGTAAGAAAGCTTGCTTTTCACAAAGCCCATGGGAGACCTATTGATGATGCCCCGTATCTTTTGTCACCATCAAAACATCCCTCCCTCCTTTAGTCTCCCTGAGCACCCCCACTGCGAGAAGATTCTTTCCGCCAATTAGCTATCAATATGAGGTCATTAAAGGTAGAACTGGGTCGGTTGGCATAAACCAAACAGGGGACCTTTGTTTCTGGAGAAAGCATTGCATGGTTATTGATGTTGATTCCTCGAAGTTCTGTTCTAGCCTGGAGGGCTGGTTCTTCAGCTTCCATCTCTTAGTCTGTACCTTCACCATCCAGAGTCACATCGGAGCACTAATACTGGAAGCTGCTGTATTCATAGCCGATAGCAAGGTCTGCTGAGGCATTGACTCCTGGCTCTGAGATAGTTCCAGTGTTTCTTTCAGGTTTTACAATGGATTTTGACTTGTAAGATACTGGTCCCATTTTCTCCGTAACAATTCCAGGGACCCAACGGTGATCAGCCCTAAAGATTTTCATGTGAACCAGATCACCCATTGCAAAAATTAATTCTGTCCTTGCAGAAGCGTAATTTCTGTTTTGTTTTATTTTGTTGGGACTCCATCCTCCCCCAAGTTTGAGAATGATGGGTCAATCTGACACTAAGCCATCGTCCCACAAACAGCTCTGCTGGAACAATACCTGTTGTTATATGCATTATGGTGCTATAATTGAACAAAAATCATGTCAGTTTGGTCTCCATGAATACAACTGGTTATTTCTTCATGCCATTCTTTGAACCAGCAGTTCTACCAATCTATTTGACGACGGATGATGAGATGCTGTTTGGATATCATTTCAGAGCACAAAGTTCTGGAAATCACCACCAGTAAAGGCTGTGCTATCATCGGAAACCAGTACATATAATATCCTATGTGTACTGAAGCTATTGCAATTTCTTAATCAAAGCTTGAGTAATCACGGAATCCATTTGGTGCACCTTCAACCATTTGGAGTGTGATTAAAGACATGGAATCCATAAAGGGCCAGACAACGTCCACATGTACATGCACCCGTAGCCTGCTTGGCTACTCCCATGATGTAGGGAGGCTGTGGGCGGCAGTTTTTGATTTTTTTGGCACACTTCATTTCACTTCACCAGTCTGTGATATCAGAGCCAAGATCAGGCTACCAAACATAACTCCCAGCCAGAATTTTCATTTTTGACACACAGGTTGACAACTATGTAATTCCATTAATATTGAATATTGTCCTGGGGGCAGAACAAGTACTCCGAACCCCCAAAGAATGATCCTACCTTCAACACTAAACTCATCTTTCTCAATAAGGCGAGGTTTCATTTCTTCAGAGGGTTGTCCTTGCCATTCTATAGGATCATTTGTCTTATTTTAGATCTTTTTGGGTCTTGGCCTTAATCTGTCTTGTGGACAATGCTAAAACATTAGAGTATCACAATTTCTCTGACTGCTGGTGAAGGAGCTAGGCTTGTGAACAACAGGAAGTGATTCAGTGCATCAGCATTGGCTACCTGGGTTCAAGAATGTGCTCCTGAAGATATTCGTACACCACCAATAACAAGGCCCAGCACTGTATCCAAGCAGGGACAATAGAGGGAGCTTTTGATGCCAAATATGACAGCTAGCCCTTTTTTCTCAATCTGAGAACACATTCACTCTGCGTCTGAAAGGGAGGGTTTTCCCTCCCATCCTTCCAGCAATGTGACAGCATCATAGCAGCTGCAGAAGAGGAACCATCACAAATCAATATAATTCTTTATTAGGATCAAAATGGGCCAGTTGGTTTGGATAACAATAGTTAATATTTAACTTTAGAAAAAAACACCTCTGTTTGAGGAGCTTCCCAGGACCACCTCTGATATTTTCACTGCAGGGCGTTTAAGGGAAGCCAGCAGGGAAGTCAAGTTGAGGATGTATTTTCCATAATCCTCATCAGAAAGACTTCAAGTCTGTGGTGTGTTTCCTTGATGGCCTTTATCCTTTACTGATGTAACCCCTTGCCATCTACTTGGGAACCTAATTAGGTTATTTCACCTGCATGGAAAGTTCATTCCTTCCTCTTGTAGTGAACTCTCTGTCTTTTGGATAGGTTATTTATGCCACATGTCAATCTGTCTCGCAATATTTCATTACGAGGCGCTCCAAATATGCAATGTTCTGCCAATTTCTGCATCCGAGCCAAGAACTCTGACAAGGAAAGCAACCCCAGTCTATCCAGCCTCTTCATAGCTGAAATGCTGCAGCTCAGGCAATATCCTGGTGAATCTCTTCTGCATCTTGTCTAGTGCAATCACATCCTTCTTATAGCCAGAACTTCTCACAGCACTCTAGCTGTAGTCTGATGAGACTTTATACAGTTCCATCATAATCTTCCTGCAATTTTTATCCTGTGCCTCAGCTAATAAAGGCAACCATCCCATATGCTTTCTTGATTACCTTACCTACCTGCCCTGCTTCTTCAGGGAATATGGATACACATCCAAAGATCCTTCTAGTCCTCTAGCATCCTAACATTCATTGCGTATTCCCTTGCTCTATTAGTAGTCCCAAAATGCATCACCTTATGCTTTTCAGGGTTAAATTCCTCAGAAGTCAGTTCAGCATACAAAAGCTCTTTAGGTAAATGGTGACCATCTATCCAATGAAGGTGGTCAAGCTAGCAGAGATATCATTGGCCTAACAATGAGCGTATGCTGATGGAATGTAAACATCACTGGTGAGGACAGCATTTATTAGCTATCCCTAATTTATTATCCATCCCAAATTGCCCTTGAATTGTGAGTCTTGCTGAGTTATTTCAGAGGGCAGTTAAGAGCAAACAACATTGCAAGTCAGATACAGGCCCGAATGGGTGACGATGGCACATTAGTGAACCAGACGATTTTTAAAGATCATAATCATGATTATTATTAGTGAGACTAGCATTTTATTCCAGTTTCAAATTAATAACTTGAATTGAAGTCCCCAAGCTGCCACAGTGGGATTTGAACTCGTCTCCAGAAAATTAGTCCGAGCTGCAGGATTACTAATCCTGTAACATTACCACTGGGATATAATCCATCACAAACATAACTTCACAACAATAACTCACACCACACTTTTCATATTTCTTCAACAAACAAAAAGTTTACTGTCAAGTGCAACATAATGGATATATGAATATCATTTTTAGCCATTAACAAAAAGGTTTTCCTGATATAAAACTAGCTGGCCACTGGTAAATCAGCGAAGTCTCTTTTTGGAGGAGATTTAGGCCAATAGATTTAATTCCCAAAGTGGTGAATCCCTAGTCACAGCTGTATGGTCTGGGAAAGAGAGAGTAAAGACCACCTTTAATTAGGAATTTGGCAGAGACATCAGGTGTAGCATTGGCAAGAATCTCACACAAGTTTGCTGCCACACTTGTACTCCACACTTCTGTGATATCCTTGCCACTCTAAATGAGCAGTTTTTCATCAATATAATAGTATCACAAAATTAGAACTTGACATGCCATGATTATTATGTTTAAATTTTGGAAAAATGCGTTAAACTCACGCAGGCAGATTTTTCCAAGATATTTTACACAGTAAAGAGCCTTTGAGGTGATCAAGATTGGATCTCAAATTGAAAGACTAGTTTAACCTGCATTTCAGGCAAGGCATCCTCTTGGTAAAGGAGTTGAAGTTTGCCTCTATTAAGAGTTTTGAGCATTCAAGCCTACACAGCATTTTGGGCGGAAAAGACCTGACCTATGACCTCTCATAATGACAACTGGCTGACCGTATTTAATTCATCAAGGCAGAAGATTCTGGGCATTACTTAAAAATAGATCACCTTTCAACATTCACTCATCGCTGCTGGTGGTTTGAAACACAAGGGAAACTCCGGAGGCATTTTGCCAATATTTAATCAACACTCCTCAATTCAGTAATTCCATGAGGATTTCTCCTGAAAAGAGGTTGCTACCACAAGACAAAAATAACTTCTTTTTACATCATATATTTAACATAATAAAATGTCCCAAGTATGTCACAGGAGCAGTAGGAAATGCAACAGATCACAGAAATTTTGAACGAGAATCTCTGTCCTTCCCTCGGTGTTCTCGGTGACAGGAGGTGACATGATCCTCTGGTTCTGCCGCTACAATGGGAATTCCCATGCAAGTCACCCCACACCACTAGGAAACCCACGGTAGAGGGTTTCAACAACAGGACCATTAGATCACCTGGCTTGGTTAAAGAGATAGATTTTAAACACGGGCATAAAGAAGGATATCAAGAGAGAGATATAGGGATGAAATTGCAGAGTATTAGAGCCTTAGTAACTAAAGGCAAGGCCACCAGTGATGGAGCAATTCAAATCAGGGATGCTCAAGAGACCAGAATGAGGAGTGCAAATATGTCAGAGGGTTGTGAGCTGGAAAATAATACAGAGATAGGGAGTACAAAGTTTGTGAAGAAAATAAAAGAACAGTTGTGAATTTTAAAAATAAGACATTGGTTTCTGGCCAAACAATGCAGGTCAGCAAACACAGGGATAATAGATGAACAGGACTTGCTGTGCAACTTTTTCTGGATGCCTCTTAGGAGTCTTAAGAAGAAAGGAAGAAAGAAAGAAATGGTCACCGGCATCTTGCTACGGCCACCTTGTGTGTTTTGCAGGAGGAATTGGAGATGAACAACTGTTGCAGGACAGAAGGGCAGGAAGGCAAGGTTGATTCCTTGCCTAGTGAATACAGATCATCCCTTCTCCAACAGAATCTATAATGCCATGTTGGAGAACTAGTATGCTCTCTCATTTAGTTCCTGAACCTTGCTGAAATGGGCTGCTGCTGTGTGCAAGAATATTTCAGGGACAAACTATGAGTTGTCATTTTTATTACTGAGACAGATACTTCAGAGATTGTTTTGGAATCTAGTTCTGAAGTCTAAGTGGACTCGCTGAAAGGATAATAGCTGGTAGTGGTGGCAAGTTAGTCATTGCTTTTGATTGTTGCTTGAACAACTTAATGATTGACCTGAGGAAATCTATGATGTGTGAACTCTCCATTCACAGAAGTATGCTGAATAACAGTACAGTACTATGGCATATTCAAAATGGTAAAAATTAGGAAGTGAAGAACGAAAGGCAAGAGACAACTTATCGTAGATAATTAAAGTGCCCTGCACATTTGTAATAGTCATAGCTAAATCGGCACAAAATACAAATAAAATGATTGCGAAGCAATGAAAGTATTTAATTCTCCATTTGACATTCATAGTTGTGAAATTAAGTACTTTTTTTTAAAACTGTATTTTTTTTGCTTCTTGCTCTTCCTAAATGAACATATTGTAGCACACTAATCTTCACCATCGTTATTTGTGGACTATTTGCAGATAGTGGTATGCAAATATGATTCCTTGATTATATTTTTAAATGCTAATGTAATCTATCAAGCTTATTTGTCTTCTAGCTTATTAAATTTGAAACAAAATGAGGTCTTCAATCTGGCACTCTTCAAACACAGAAGCTGGATTGAATGGAAGGACTTTGAAAGCTGCAAAGTACTCAGATAATTAATTTTTTACAAATATTCTAGTTACTTGGATGATTGAAAATAAAAAATGGCACGTGAGTACCATTGCATATCCAGTGCTATACTTTAATTTACTTAGCCCAGAATTACCAATTCATTTTAATAACGAACAGCATTCACTGGACATTATATACAGTGAGTCTGGAACTGAATAAATGAATCTGATTCCAATGAAATAATATATTAAGTGGAGTACTGGATGATAAATTGTTCTTGAAACCATGTTACTCATGCTGCTGTAAATGCAACTTCAAATTAAAGTCCTGAATGTGGTTGTTCCTACCACCTCTCTACCAAACCTGGAGAGAAAATTACTCGTAACAGTAGCTTGACAAGGAAGGTACCTTACTGCTTCAAAATGGCTTCATTGCTTAAAATTATCTGGTGGATTCAATTGTTGATCTTTTTGCTTAAAATTGCTGAAAACTTATTTATGAAACATGTATGTTAAATCATCATGATGCATGGCTGTGAAATAGTTATCAATGTATGATAATCATTGAATTCAAAGTCTCTTCCAACACTGTAAATTGCTGGAATTATAACTGGATTGTTCTTTGCCATTCTGATTGGGACCTTGATGCATTAATTACTTATAGGTATTCAGAATGTATGGATAACCTGCTGAAGTGTTTGCCATGAATATGGTTGAGATGCTTATAGATGCGATAATGAAGTATCTCAGATTTTAAAGTGAAGCAATTAAATTAGTACAGGGTCAAAAGGATTTTCCATCTGGGGCAGGAAGGTGTGCAGTGCATTATATGAACTCCCTCAGATGTCCAAGCTGAGCATTGCCTGAATACAGCTTCCCGGCATCAAACCTGACCTTTCAGTCTGCAAAGCTGCTGTGTCTCAAAGCGACTAGGTTCAATTAACAGCAGGAATTTGCTACTGCAGCCAAACACTCAAGTTAGCAACATTACTAACAACTCATTGCTGAAGGAAAAGAATATCTTATCATTTTTCTCAAATGTAGGCACTCATTGACCCAGCACAAGATAAAACAGCTTCGCTCAGATTTGTAGCAATAGAGATATAATTCTTCTTTCCTGCAGGTCGATCCAATTACTTGTGCTTCAAGGATTCATAACTCATGCGGGCAGACAATTGAATGTTTCATCACACCACAAACCAAAAATTAATTTAAGGATGACCTAATATTTTGGACACCCGTGCCAATTTCCTGTGATAACTATAGGTAATATCATTGATGTACTTAACCACACATTATCCTTCTGTATTCTGAGCACATTTTGTGAATGAGTGAGCTGCCAGCACGGTACAAAAGTTCGAACATCCTCCCCATCGACTGAGTCCAGCTCGGGTGTGTTCAGTGCCGGCAATTGTTCTGCCAAAATATTTACTAAAGCAGCAGAATTCTCAGTTTTTACTCGGCGGCAAGAGGCAGAGCAACGCCGCTGTTGATGTCATATTTTGTTTGTCTGTTCTCCTCACTTTACCCCCACCTTTAGAAATGTCTGTTTGTCAGCTGCAAAATGGATGCCTAAGCATTTCAGCAGCGATTTGACTGGGGAATGGCGGAGTAAAGCGGCACCGCAAAGTACTTCGTGATAACATCCAGGGCGTCACCAAGCCAGCCATCCACCGCCTGGCTCGCCATGGTGGGGTCAAGCGGATCTTGGGCTTGAACTGTGAGGAGACTTGCAGGGTACTGAAGATTTTCCTGGAGTGTGTGACCGGGGATGCAGTCACCTACGACCGAGCACGCCAAGCACAAGACGGTCACCACCATGGAGGTAGTGTATGCTCTGAAATGTCAGGGCCACACTCTCTATGGATTCGATGGCTGAAGTCCACCCAATTCTCAAAAAAAGAAACCCAATCTGGCAGGTTCATTACACCCTAGAAACACGTCACCCGTTAAATTGGTGAAGGCAGAAAGGAGGTAGCTTGGCCCTGTGTCTGAAACAGATGTGAACAGGAGACCTAGCACCTGCCTCTTCACAATTTGGGCTGTCCACAATACACAGCCAAAAATGCAAATATTTTGAAATGGAAGAAGCAAGAGTAAATTTATAGTTGGCCTCTTCTTGACAGGGAGACCAGCTACTGGTGACGCAGTGGCCTGAAATTGAGTCCTCTTTGCCTGCGGCTCCCTGATCTCCCCAACAGGACTGATAGCATCTGTGGAGGGAGAATACCAATGTTGAGAGTTAGGATAACCCTCATCTGACCTGAAATATTCCAGCATCTGCAGTATTTTGCCTTTATAGCGAATGCCCACCTGTTACGCTGCAGGAATCATTCCATGCCCAGTTCACAATGGCACTTGCTGGCTTCTGACTTTTTACGGACTATTGTTCCTAAGTGCCCTTTGACATCCCATCCAAAAGACTACTCTTTACACACAAACCTGTGTAATGCCAAGATATAGTTGCACAGGGCATTCGAGCCAAACCCAGATCTAATCTCACTATACTGGCACACACGAACCTTCCAAATGAAGTCAATAGATAATAATTTAACCCACCTACACTTCCCAGTAATTTTGCTAGTTACCAGCTGATCAGGACCAAGAAAGCTTAAGGCCTGCATGACTTAGTTATACACTTGCTTTAGCAACTGAGCTCTGGGTGCCTTTTTAAAACATAAAAAAATTAACGAACAAGTTCTCTGTAACCAATTAAGCAAGTCAACTAAGGAATCAGAAAGTACAATGCACTACCTGCTTTCATTGAACAAAAAGGAAAAGAACAGAATATTTCAATTTATAAAGCATTTTATCACAAATCTCAGTGGATTTCACACACTTTTCAGACACGCAATTACATTTTGAAGTATCAAGGTATTCAATCCTGTTAAATGTTGGGCAACACGATAGCTCAGTGACTATCGCTGTGCTGTGCAGATACATGGATTTGGGCCTGTGTCTGTGGGAGTTTGCACATTCTCCCCATGCTTGCTTGGGTTCTCTCTGGGTGCTCCCATTTCCTCCCACATCCTAAAGATGTGCTCTTCGACTAATTGGCAAAACAAATTCTCCTTAACTTGTCTCAAATTTGGTTTTTAATCCATAGATCTATAAACATAGATAGGGATCAGGGGTAGAGGTGGGAACACCAGGGTGGCGGCGCGGGCTTGTTGGGCCAAAGGGCTTGTTCCCGTACTGTTTTGTTTTTTGTTATGATATAGGAAACAGTTTTATCCACATTCAGTTCCGAACTAACAGCCATAAGATAAATTCCTAATTAATTACAGAATTGCTACAGCACAGAAAGGAGCCATTTGCGCCATCATGTTTGCACTAGCTCTCTGAATAAGCATTTTGCCTTAGAGCCATTACCCCATCTTCTCCTCATAATCTTAAACATTCTTCCTTTTCAGCCAACAAGCAAATTCTCTTTGAATGCTTGATTAAACCTATTCCCATCACACTCTCAGGATGTGCATTTCAGACCATACCCACTCATGCCATAAAAAAGTCACTTTTGCTTCTTTTGCCAATTATTTTCAATCTGCACCCTCTCATTCTTGAAGCTGTCACAAGTGGAAACAATATTTACTATCCACCCATTCTCATGATTTTGAGCACTTCTATCAAATTTCCTGAGTTTTCTTCTCCGAGAACAGTCCTAACTTCTCAAATCTACCTTCATGACTGAAATTTCTTATCCCTGGGACCATTCTTGTAAACATTTTTTGCATTCTTGCATTCCAATCTTTCCTAAAGTGCAATGCCCAGAATTCGTTCCAATGTTCCATCTAAGACTGAATTAATCTCTTGTACAAATTCAGTCTAACCTCTTTGCTCTTGTGCTTTATCCTCCAGTAATAAAGACTAGGCTACTGCATGCTTTATGACATATTCACCCAATCTGTCCTATATTGGTCTGGCAATGGCCGAGTGGTATTGTCAATGGACTAACAATCCAGAGACACAGGGTACAGTTCTGGGGTCCTGGGTTTGAATCCCACATGACAGATGGTGAAATTTGAATTCAATAAAAGTCTTGGATCCATTTCATCTGGTACAGATGCTTTATCAACGTTAAGAATTGAGAGCCAATCTAATACCTTTTTGTATCAACTTTATTTGAAAGCATTGGAGAGAGCGCAGAGGAGATTTACCGTATGCTGCCTGGTTTGGAGGGTATGTCTTATGAGGAAAGGTTGAGGGAGCTGGGGCTTTTCTCTTTGGAGCAAAGGAGGATGAGAGGTGACTTAATAGAAGTTTATAAGATAGTGAGAGGGATTGATAGAGTGGACACGCAGAGACTGTTTCCTCGGATGAACGTAGCTGTTACAAGAGGGCATAACCATAAAAGGTTCATGGTGGAGATAAAGGAGGCATGTCCAAGGTAGATTCTTCACTCAGAGTGGTTGGGGTGTGGAATAGACTGCCTGCTGTGATAGTGGAGTCGAATACTTTAGGAACTTCCAAGCAGTTATTGGATAGGCACATGGAGCACTCCAGAATTATAGAGAGAGGATAGCTTGATCTTGGGATTGGACATAAATCAGCACAACATTGAGGGCCAAAGGGCCTGCAGTGTGCTGTAATGTTCTATGATCTATAAATTCTTCTTGTGTATTAATTACTTCTTATTTCACCATGGCCTGGGTTGTATATTTCTCCTTGTAAAGACAGATGTAAAGTACTCATTTAATACTTCAACTATTCTCCCACTTCTGTGTAAATCCTCTTCTGGTTTCTGATCAACTCACCTCTTCCTTTTAACACCCTTTTATGATTTATATACCTATAGAAAATTTTGGGATTCTCTTTCAGCTCACTACCAATCTCTTTTATTCCCCCTTTGCTTCTCTTATTTGTGTTCTCACTCCTCTCTGAACTCTCTATGTTTCATCTCATTCTCAATTGTGTTATCCACCTGTCAGAAGCACAAGTTTTCTTCTTCATCTCATATTCCATTTATCACTCAGCAAGCCCATCTTTCACCTTCGAAGGAACATACCTCGACTGCACCTGAACCATCTCTTCTTTGAAGATAACCCATGGTTCAGCTACCAGTTGTCCTGCCAGAATTTGATTCCAATTTATTTAGCCCAGGTCCATTCTTAACCTACCGAAGTTGATTTCTTTTTCCAAGTTAATTATTCTTATTCTAGGTTGTTCTTTGTCCTTTACTTTAGCTACTCTAAATCTTATGCATGATCATGTTCCCTACATGTTGTATTGACATTTGATCCACTTGGCTATCTTATTCCTAAGAACCAGGCAGAGGAAGAATCCCTGTCATTGGACTGGAAATATATTACTGTGGAAACTTTTCCTGATCACATTGTGAACTTTTGCCCTTCATTCTGTATTAAATAAAATACATCTTGTGTGCCAGAATATTTCTTTCAGCACCTGCTGTTTTTGTGAGGTTTTCCTGTTTTTGTGGCATGCATTGGTTCCCATTTCCCCAACACCATCACTTGCTTAAAGCTCGGGTTTAAGCCTCTCTAGATTTCTCCTTCTCAATTCTGTCAGCTCTGCTAGTTGCAAAATTCATGTTTATTTCGTATTAGCACAATGTATGGGATTCCCACTAGTGGGAATCCCAATTGCCTGTTGAATGGAGCAGCGAGCCTAAAACAGGTTTCCCAGCAGGCGTGAACACATTTGGGATTCACCTGGCCAGCCTTTCCAGCCCTGATTGGACTCCCAGCCAGAGTGGGCTGGAACTGGATAATTGTTTCAAACCTTTGGTTTAAATGTCATTAGCGAGTTTGATAGCCCATTCACTGACCTTCCGCTAATCACCTGCCTCCCTAACAGGAACTTTACTGGCCAGTCTTTGCTGCTAGTTATGACCAATATGGATCCTGACAGAGAGGTGGTCAAGAAGGTAGATCCAATGCCCTTGTGCTCCTCAGCCACTGCCAGCCTGCAGGCAGAGGATCTCCTAAGTGTCCTGGGATAGTGTGAGCTCAGACTAGGGATAGCGTTAGCTTCAGCACTATCTGCCAGGATGGGGGTCTTATGGGTGGTCTGCCTCTTCTAGCTCTGGGAAAGATGTTGTTTCAGAATAGTGAATTTAGACACCCGAATAATGAAGAAATTCATTATTGGCTGTGTTCTCCAAAACCTTTGAAGTTACCTAGTCACTTTAATCTCTGCGCTCTCGGGACAACTGGAAGGCTTCCAAATCATGGCAGCACTCCATTCAGCAGAAGGGATCCCTCTTTCTCTCTGTAGGAAGCTGCAGGTGAAAAAAGATCCCTTTCAAGTCCCCTAATTGGCAGAAGTCACAGTTTCACTGGGGCAGAGGGAGTGCAATTCCCTTTCCCACAGCTGTTCACTCAGCCCTATTGTTTTAACCTTCAAAATAGCCTCAGACATTTTGACCACCTTTGTCTCCATTCAATTTTAATCCTTTTAATTCTTCTTTGGTTTTTACCCAGCATGCAGCCAGCTGTGTTTATTTATCTTTCCCTTTGTGCTTGGGTATATCTGAACCCCACCCCTCCCTTATGCCTAACCAGAATATTTACATATGCATACACATTCTGATTAATAGCTGTCATGGTTGCTTCAAAGAGCCCAAGTGCTTTCAGTTCCTCTTTTCCGAAGCACATGAGCATTAGACCTAATAACTTGGTCTTCTTGGAATACAAGGCATCAAGCCAGGGCTTCAGTAACAGGGTAACAGGGCAATGTGCCATTGGCACTGCCAAGGGAGAGAGCTTGGAAGCGACATCACTCATGCCTGAGGGGGTATGACCTATTATTATCACTTGTTATGGTGAGAAAGGACTGACACCCTTTTTGATAAGAGGTTAATGGTGCTTCCTTTTGCAACAGGGGAGGGGTGCGGACGAGGGTAGCCATTTCCATTTTTGGGAAGATGGAGAGCTTGTCTGTGAATGTGAAGATTGGGACACCCCAATCTCAGAACAGCCAAGTTGGCTGGCGTGGTTGCCAGGGTGCATTAATTTGCTTCCATCAGGTAGTTGAATCCCATTGACAGGCACTGCCAGCATCAGCAGGCAACACTCCAGTTATCCCGCTGGCATGGGCACTTAGTGCCAAATTCAGGAGAATCGCAGCCGTTATTTCAAGTCAGATCACCAAACTGTAAATGATTTAAAATATCAACAATGTAATATTTTCTGCAATTGAAAAGTCTTTCCCTGTAAGACAATCTGCCCTAAACCTTCAAAATCAGAAACATTTTCCAATGAGTCGACTGAGGATGACCTGTGTCCATGCCAGCAAACACACCACCATTCACACAGACATAGCTGTCTCCAGTGAATACAGTGCTGTATTATAACCACTAACAGAAACTATGTTTCGTGACATGACCTCAGTGTTCCAAACATTGTACCAATATTCAGCATCGCAACAACTGTGCTTTTAGACCTTTTAAGATACACATACGCATTTGCTAACAAATCTACAGTACACAGTAGTTGCACCAGCGAGAAAATTTCACATGGTGCAGAAATAATGATAAATAGATTTACAATCCAATCAACACCCCAACAACGTAGGTAAACCATCAGCACCTTCCTCTGAGAAGTGTGCACTTTAATACTTCCTACAAAAGGTGCACATTTTGTTTGTGGATATAATTACAGTGCCATAATGTAAATAAAACAGTTCTCGCACACTTTTAACCTTTTCATTTCCTGGTACTATATTATGGCCACTGTTCCCCACCCCTTCCCACCCCTTTAAAAATAAACCTTCTGCTGGTTTCCGCTTCAACACGTGACGCAATAACAAACTATCACTATCACACAAGCTAATTAGCCGCAGGTTTCTTAAAGGAACACTGCTCTCTTGGTAAGATGAGTGTCACATTTTCCAAGTAAAGGTGTAAAATGATGTAATTCCAAAAATGAATTAATAAAGATGTGTGAACTGAATTTTATAGTTAATGTCCAGCCCTTCTGAACTTTTAATGGAATGTGTTTTGCCAGTGGAACTAAATTCTGCAAACATTTCACAACAGATTGCCAGGAACTGGACCTACCTAAAACCTAGCCCACAATCTGACAGCTTTTCAAAGAAAAATCTATGAATAAAATTATAGGTTGTTCCCAAATGCTTGGCTGACACAGATTAGGGTTTTTCCATTTAACTGCGGGTTATTTAAGGGTGAGGTCGCATTCTCAGCTGGAATTCCCGAAAGTAAAACTGAACAATTAAACAAAAGACAAATTGGTCCACGTCCCAAGGTGACTTTACGTCCCCATTTTCTGGGAAAATGAGGGACACAATGTTCTGTGTCCCTCATAAAAAAGGTTACCAAAAGTTACCCCAATTCATAAGACTCATTCACAAACAAACCGTCATTAAGGGCTTTGAGAGTACAAATCAGGGCCATATGACCTTCTTTGTTGATCAATACTGTGCGGATCAAATTAGTTGGGAGATATCAGTCTCACCTTTTTAAAGAGTAAAACGGTAGACTCACTGAGGGGCTTTAATCTATCAGAGATCCAACGCTGCACACACTTCACACTCCAACTATTCCGGCACCCACAACCCATCCCTGCTCTGGAAATGCTTTCTCCTGATTTGATTTATTATTGTCACATGTGTTAGTATACAGTGAAAAGTATTTTTTTGTGTGCACTATATAGCATACCGTACATAGAGAAGTAAAATCTAAAGACATGCAAGTTAGGTGGATCAACCATGATAAATTGTCCATTTGTATCAGGGGATTAACAAGGTAAATATATGGGTTGCAGAGATATGACCTGCGTGGATCATTGTCAGTGCAAGCTTGATGGACTGAATAGCCTTTTTCTGCACTGTAGGGATTCCATGAAAGGAGAGAGTACAGAATGTAGTGTTACAGTCATAACTAGGGTGTAAAGAAAGATCAACTTAATGCAAGGTTGGTCCATTCAAAAGTCTGATGGCTGCAGGGAAGGAGCTGTTTTTGAGTGAGTTGGCACATGACCTCAGGCTTTTGTATCCTGGTTCCATTCTTCTTGATCTCACCATAGTCAGAGTTTCACTTGTAATGACTTCCTTTCCCATTCCCACACCATTAACTCCGGTGTTCCCCAGGCATCTATCCTTGATCCCTCTGCTCCTTGACAACATCACCTAAAGGCACAGCGTTAGTTTTCACAAGCACATTGATGACATGTCCCTCGACCTCATCAACAAGCTCTCTCTCAACTCATCCACAGCTGTTAAATTATCAGACAGCTTAACTGACAATCAGTACTTGTTGGGCAGAACATTTCTCTAATTGAATATTGGAAAGACTGAAGCTATTGTTTACAGTCCTGCTCCAAACTGCCTAGGTATTGATTTGATCCCCCTACCTGACAACAGTGTGCAATTAATCCAGTCTGTTTGCAATGCCGGTGTCATATTTAAACCTGAGATTAGCTTGACTACATATTAGCACCATCACTAAGATCACCCACTTTTACTTCTGTAACATCTGTCATTGCCCCCGTTTCAGCTCACCTGCTGCTGAGTGCCTCGAATGTGCCTTTTTTATCTCAGCATCAACTATTCCAATGCATTCCTGCCAGGCCTCCCATATTCTATCTCCATAGACTTGAGGTCATCCAAAACTCTACTGCTTTGTCTTAACTCACAGCAAACCCATTCACTTATCACCCTCATACTTGCTAATCTACATTGTTTCCTGGTCAAGCAGCACTTTGATACTAAAATTCTCATCCTTGTTTCCAAATCTGTCATGGCCTCACTGCCACCTAATACTATAATCTCCTCCAGCCCCATAACCCTCCAGATAGCTGCAGTTATATCATTCTGGATTTCAGAGAATCCCTGATTTTAATAACACCAATGGTGATTATGCCTTCAGGTGCCTAAGTTCTAAACTCATCTCTCTTCACATTCTTCTGCCTCTTTACCTCACTTTGTCTTTAAAACACTCCCTTAAAACCCTCTCTTTGACCAAGATTTTTCCCATTTCGTCTTATGTTGCTCAGTGTTATATTTTGCTTTCTAATCCTCCTGGGAAATGCCTTCAGCCATTTCATTACATTAAAGGGGTAATGGAAATATACGTTGCTTTTGAGAAAATGGCCCCAGAGCCAAAACATCGAAGAAATGGGAGCAATTGGTAACTGGGAAAATGAATAGCAGCTGTAGCCTAGGCAAGTAGATGTCCCAAGACTCATAAGTGTGCATTCCACCATCTGAGATCATCTGGACGATTGTCAGGCACTGGGTCCTGGGTCACAATTAGAAAATATGGTTACTCAATTATGTCGATGCTTCGTCAATGATAACAGGAATGCAGGCATAGACGGGAAAAATCTTGGTCAAAGAGAGAGTTTTTAGAGAGTGTTTTAAAGGCAGGAAAGCAGAGGATATAAAGAGTAATGAGTTTGGAACTTAGGCAGCTGAAGGCAAGGACAGCATTGATGAAGTTATTAAAGATAGGGATTATCAGATTATTGCAGTGGTGCAGGCACAACCTACCTACCCACTCCAAAAGGGGCATTTTTTATACAACTATAGCTGGGGTAATAGGACTACCCACTCAAAATCACTAGCTAGAGACCCAAGCTATTTTGAAGTGCAATTTGTTGATCATGGAGGATGATGGGGCAATGGGTTGAGGGACAAGAATTCTTGATGGATAGGTTAAATGTCCAAATGTTACTTACACAGGATAAAAATTTGCTGAAACAGAGGAACAAAGAAAAGGAGGGGGTATTGCCTCTGAAACCTTTGCAATCCTGATTAGCTTACTGAACTTCTTCCAGCATTGCTTTAGCTCCAGGGGTGAGAAAATTGATGTCCAGCATCAGTACCATTCTCCTCTTGCAAACACAAAGTTATGCCCTTGACAAGCTTGCTGCCAGCCATGCCCAGGACTCTGTGACATCTGCCTCCAATTTAGTCAAGGACAACTTGAAGTTGTGGTACATTCTTCAGAGGAATTTTTCCTGCTTCTTTCTAGATGCAGTTATCAATATCATATACAAGGATAATAAAAATATTGATAAAGTGTGCAGTGAGATTATTTGAGATTAAGGTGAATAAGCCATACAACTTTCCGGTGTTGAATTGTCTCTGAATCAGCTGTTGAAGAATGTAGGCTGAACTGTATAGAATTATATATAATATAAATATATATAAATAAATATATAAAGGCTGTATAGAATTTTCTATATTTCCGCAGCTTTTTTTTTTAAAAACAGGTTTATTTTTTTTTAAAACAGGTTTATACCAAAGACTGCTCCAAGGGATATGCAAATAGGCATATGTAAATAAGAAGGAAAAAAATTAGCTTCAAGTTACTGGTCCCAATTGCTGGAAGTTCCAACATGTGAACATCTGGTTGAGACAGGATAACTCAGCTCAGTGACAAAGAAAAAACTACATTCATTATGTGCCTTTCACAACATCAGATGTCCCAAAGCACCAAAAGATCAATTAAATACTTTTGAAGTATTCAATTCAATAGTCAATTAAATACATAATTATTCAATAGTCAACGAAATACTTCTGAAGTATCACTCAGAGGTTTTGTAATGCAGTCAGTAGTGTTCTTGCCTCCAAACCGGAAACTCTAGGTTCAAGTCCCACCCCAGGGCATGATGGCTAATGAAGGCACCTCTATTTCTCACTTAAACAGGTCAATTATTAACCTGCAAATCCTTCTATCATATGCCAATGATAGTTGTTAGGAGCAGGAAAGCTTTCTGGTCAACCTTGTGACGGAAAAAAAGTCGAAGGTGTTTCTACCATCTTGCAACTCCAGACTACAACGCACATGTTACCATGACAATGCAGTCTCATCTGATCTGTAACACACCACAACCATCGTCACTGTTGTAATGGAGAAAAACATTGTAGCATACTGACAGCAATGACTGTTCAAGATACTGATTGCTCTTGCTGTTTGAGTAGTATCCTGGAATGTTTTCTGAGAGGTTGACGGTGTCCTAATGTTTCATCTGAAAAAGGCACCTTCAACAAAGCGGTCCACACTGTTTCAAATTGTCAGTTGAGATTAGATGTGTAACTTAGAGTGGGAACTTGAATCTGCAATCTTCTAAAAGGGAAGTAATAGTGTTAGCATTGGGCAAAAATTGATACCTTTGTGCAATAGTTCAACAGAATTTTAACACTGATTTATAGCATTCACACAACTTTGGTGAGGTGCTGGAGAGCATTTACTCCAGCAAGAATTCAATAATCAGGAGAATAAATTATTGAAAATAAACAGCTTGAAAAAAAAAAACCACATAGCTGCTTTGACTCGCAATGGACTCGTAATAGCAACTTGTTTTCTGCAAAAAGCTCATATGATGTAAACTCCTTATAAAGAACTGAAAACGATACAATAGATTTGCATCAAAATTTGATTCAGAATTCTGGGAAGTGGTGTTTCAAGTAGCTAAAGGCCTCAGGCTGAGTCATTAATATCTCATTAATTATTAATTGGTATCCTTTTTGTGTAATTAAAATCTGCTGATTTTTTAACTCTATTTTCACTCGTCAGTTTTTTCCCACTTCTCTAGCTCTGCAGAAACGATTGGTACTTTACCCCACGTGGCCACATACAAGCCACGACAGTACGCAGTGACTGAATATCCCCACCCAACATCTGCATACAAACACTTCCCAGCTGCAGTCACTGTAGCTATCAAGGGGACTTGGCTCATTTTCTCCTCAAACCTCTGGGATCACTTGTCGTGATTCCTCCTTACATCAGAGTAAAGATTTTAAATTAGATTTCCAGTCCTGAATGGACCAGCACCCACACTAGGTAAGCCTAATGAACTGAATTTCAGAATAATTAATTACGGTACTTTAAAGAATTACAACAAAAGAATGAAACTTTAGAAGGAAACTACTTGATAAAATGATAGTCTTCAGTTCAAGTCCTCCATAAACATAATTCTATTTGTTTAACTGCTGATCTGATAAAAAAACTACTCAGGAATCAATCTAGATAAATAACTTGCCCACTGACCCATAGTGTTATTCCCCCAGCCTCAGAATATGCAAAAGTAAAACAGATAGTGGAATAATACAAAGGAAAATCTAAAAACAAGATCGAAATATGTGTAAAAATAAAGTTTTACCAGGCAATTTGCTATTTCAATGTTTAGCCAATTATGTAATTTGCTCACTTATGTAAATGGGATCTAGAATATCGTCAACAGAACAAATCTGCTAACATTTATTTGATGGTCGAATGTTGTACTAACAGTCTTTGAAAAAGTGTTATTGCTACTGACAACAGCAATTGTAAAGTCTCCATATGTAAATGAATGATTTGGATATTGAAATATGGCACAGAAGTTAGCACTGCTGCCTGACAGCGCCAGGGATACAGGTTCAATTCTGGCCTTGTGTGCCAGTCTGTGTGGAGTTTACACATTGTCCCTGTGTCTGTGTGGATTTCCTCCGGGTGCCCTTGTTTCCTCCCATAGTCCAAATTCATGCTGGTTATGTTGATTGGCTATGTTAAAATGCCCCTTAGTGTCAGGGGGATTAGTTGGGTAAATATGTGCGGTTATGGGGATGGGGCCTGGTTACTGGAAGTGTTGTCAGTTCAGGCTCGAGGTGCCAAATTGAATTCAGTGAGTGGACGGATTTTTTGGTCCCGCAATCTGAAAAGCTTGGCGGCAAACACAAGCCACTGATTCTGGCTGCTCCACAACTATTTAAATACCTCAGACAGCATTGATTGATTGGAGGTGAAACTGTGTCCCTCATTTGGGAGGAAGATCTGATTCAGGCAGTTATCAGTCACTCTCATGGATATGATGTACACTGATATTAAGAAGCAGTTGAGACTGATGGATGTAGAGTGAAGGCTATCAATGTTGACAACAACCCACATGTATCCTTCCTGGCCGGTTCCAATCCAATAATAGCTGAAGTATCTTCCCAACAAAGTGAAAAATTGCTCCAGTTTGACCTGTCCACAAAAACAGATTAAATCTTAACTGGCCAATACTGCCACACTTGCAAAACAATGGAAAGAATCATCAATAATACCAGCAATCAATTACTCACCAATAATCTGCTTGTCAACTCGCAGTCTGGATTCAGCCAAAACCACTTTGTTCCTATTCTTGTCACAACTTTGAGCCAGGCAAGAAGGAAAGCACTCAATCCTAAATCTACTCCTTCACTGTATCCTGGGAGTAAAATCTGTCAATTCCATATTGAATCCCAATGAAGGGAGCGTCATCAGAACAATGGCCACAAAGGGTTCAAGGGAATCCAGCAGCAAATTCTTAGAGTAATTAGAAAATATCTGTAGCCTCAGGGTAATATTGGCCCAGTCTCAGTCTGTTTTCTGAAAGTAGCATAGGCATGAGGCCGAATAGTATTCGGCACAAGTGAAGCGTATGGAAATAAAGATTGGGAGAGATCTACACACCATCAGTTAACTGGATATTGAGCACTCGATTAGATAATGGGCAGTCAAGGTACTCTCTAGGAGTCACAGTTTCCAGCGGGCGTAGCAGAAACCTCCACCATCTACAATAATTTGCTTCTATCCAGTGCTTTCTAGAAACACGTGACTGATGCCACTGAACCGGAGAGAACATCCATTCTAAATTCAGTGGGCGGGATCTTACAGCCACGCTCACCCCAAGGCCGGAAAATCCCACCCAAGGACAATGGACATTCACATAGTCCTGTCCTGTCTTCTATGATTCCCGTGGCAGGCAGGACAGAAAATTTCCACTCAAAATTTCTATTATAGCAAATAAACATAAAGGAAGAATGCACCCTCTAAATTCAGCGTCATCACGCGGAGGAAGTAAATAAATTATCATCACTGATTTAATTGATGAAATTGTCAGTATTCACCTGAAAACAATTCTTCAGAAATTTGAAAAAAAAACAAAGGCAATTTTGATAGCAATACTGTTGTTTTCTGAACCCAATCAAAGTAATCCCTGCCTGCAGAATTCCATGGCCCTAAGTTTCAAAGGTTAATTTGCAAAACTCTCACACTCAGGCTAAAAAAGGCTTGTGGTATTTAGCACATTTAAATGTTGTTATCGTTGACTTCCCACCTAGTCTAAACTGGAAGTACTGCAAAATTTCAGACCTGCTGAGTCTGCAAAATTGGCTTCTGCTCAGCCTCACAGAATTCCTTCTAATCAGGATGGAGCAGGGTCGTGGTAGTGGAAGTTTCACATTCCCTTCTGGGGGTCCAGAATATTGATAGTGTTCCTGCAAAGTCATTTCATCATTGAAAATCTGTCCCCCACAACTCCTGAGCAGTGCCACCTACATTTATGAAGGGCAACTTTTAACACAGCATTTGACACAATTGTAGACTGTGGTCGCTATTCTCCTATCCCGCTGCGCTAATTTTTTTTAAGTGCAGCTGGCTGGAAGATTCTCATGTTGGCCAATTTGAGGGGTTTGCACACACGTTCACACCCTCCTAGCATCTCCCAATGCCATATTTCCCACGACATCTGCTCCAACCCAAAAATCAGCAGGGAGGCGCAAAGACCATTTCAATACGATTAGGGGACCCAGGGCTGAAGGGGTGGTGGGGGGGGAATGGAGTGCCCCTCTGGATATTGACCCCCTGGCAGTGCCCAAGGGACAAAGTAGCATTGTCCAGTGAGCACCCTGGCAGGGCCTATGGTGGGGGGTGGGGGGGTGTGTCGCACTGCCATTCTACATAGGGATTGGTGGGGGAAGGAGGGAGGCCAGTGATCGGGATATGCTGGGTGGGATGTGGAGATTGTGGTAGGGAGAGGGGTGGTCCACTCAGTGGGGGAAGAAGGTGTTGTCGAGATGAAGATTGAAGCGGGTCAGGGGGTTGGTGGCCCACTCAGCATAGAGGGGAAGGGTGGTATTGGGTTGGAGATTATGGTAGGCTGGGGTGGGGAGGGGGGTGCTGGCCCACTCAGCAGAGGCAGGGACGGTGGTGTTGGGCTGGAGATTGCGACAGACTGGGGTGAGGAGGGAAGGAGGTGGCCCACTCAGCATGCTGATTTCAATCTCTCCACTGGGGATAGGTCCCATCTTCTGAAATTTAATGATATTCATGATGATGGCCTCTGCAGCCTGAAGTCGTGCTGAGTTTTTATACGAATTCAACACTTAGAATTTTTGGGGGGGGGATTTCTGCCCCATGTTTGTAATGAATTATGCTCCGTGCCTGGGCTTGTTGGTTGTCTATTATGGCTTGCAAATGTATCACATGTATTTGTAAAACAAAAAAAGTGTTCATGCTATTAATGATGGTATTTTGAGGCCTCCAGGCATGGTGCATAGATCAGTTGCCATTTGACTTCTTGAGAACATACAATCCATGCAATGAAGTAAACCCTTTGTGTCCATAAACCAATTTTTATATAGACTTTGGGATAAGTTACTTGTGAATCCTTGCAAAATCCTTTGGACCCTTCTTTTGCATTAAAAAGCCTATATATATGCAGTTATTGCTGTTTTTGTAAAATACTGAACTCTGTGTCGGCCACACGTATGGCCGATAATTTCTTTGAAAGACTGCTGAATCCATAAGTGAATCATTAAAGATCTTTGTCTACAAATCCAAACCAAGATGATGTAAATTGAACTGAAACATACTGTTAGGTTTCTTGAGCAAAAAAAAACACAAGCTATATCTGCCTCCTTTCCCCTTCTCATCCCTTGTACTATAAGTATAAGCTTGTTTATGGAATCTGTCAGTATATTACTGGACCTTATCTGGAATGCAGTCTGGAAGTCTATAAATCATGCACCTTTGAGTCACATTTGAAGGTTCCTGTTAAACTGCAAAGGCTTTCTTTTGATTGACAAATGGGAAAAACCAGAGACAGGATGAGTTCAGTTTCTAGAATGAGCGCTGAGACTCATGGCAGTTGGTTTAGTAACCACAAGATTACACACAGATCACTTCAAATCAGCAATTCTTGCAAAATCTAAAAATATCATAATATCCAACCTAGCTGCAGGAAGCCAAAGGCAATCTTTCATAAATCATCTGTCAAATCACATTCAGTGTGCACACAGATATAAACTGCAACTCACCTTCATTCACAGCCTAACATGGAAGAATGAAAGCATCACCTTATTTGCAATTACTCTGTCCATTTAAAAATTACGAGCATTAACATTTTATGTGCAGATAGATCTTAGAGAATGGGTTACAGAATGTTTTCAAACTGAAGCCCATGGCAGTTGAGGATGACAGCTAAATGCCTGAGTAGGAACGACTTGATATTTGTTGAAAAAGTCAGTTGAAAAAACTTTGTGCAGTAACCAAAAGGCTCTCCTGTGCATCCGAGATGCCTGTTGGCCATACGAGTCTGGTTCAGTGCCCTCTTCCTTTCCTAGGCCATCTCATCTTTTACACATCAAAAATCTGTTCAGTATAAAGCACAGTATAAAGCAAACAGCAACAATTTGAAAGACGTTGCTGGGATACATTGGAGAGATCCGTCAAAATTATCAGTGTTATTGCAGAATGGCTTTGGCATACCAATGGCTTACTTAGAACCCTTGTGGCACAAGCTTCATTATGTCACTGCTCAGCTCAGCTGCTATTGAGTCTACCAAGGTCAACAGGCAGACATGCACTTTTCAGCTGTGAATTCTGGTCATTCATAGACTCTTTAAATGAAAGATTTGTGACAATCTCTCAGGTTGCAAATAATAACAATAATATGTATTATTAGATTGTTATGGTCACAGGGACACAATAGTATGGTGGTAATGTCACTGGACTTGTACTCCAGAAACCCAGGCTCTGCTCTGGGGACATGGTTTCAAATCCCACCACAAATTCAACTCAATAATCTGGAGGAATTTAAATTCAATTAACAATAATCTGCGTTATAAAGCAAGTCTTAGTGACCATGACAACTAGCATCAACTTTTGTAAATGAAAATCTGGTTCTCTATTTTCCTTTAGGGAAGGATATCTGTTGTCATTATCCGGTCTGGCCTATGTGTGACTCATTCGATATCATAGCCTCTGCAATGACTGATCATGCTATACTCAGTTCAAGAGAAATTAGGGATGGGGGAAAAACACTGGCCTTGCCAGCAACACACACATTCAATGAGAAAATTTAAAAAAAGGCATATCAGCTGTACATTTAAAAGTGAAAATCTTTCCCATTATGAAAGTTGAAAACGTTCTGGAAAAGCCTCTTGGGTGCCACTGATTGCCAGCTGAAAAGTCCAATTTGTTGCCGTTTTAGCTGTAATGCATTTGATCTGCATGCAGATTATAATCCGAGAAGCTTGAACAAACAATGATTCAACAGACAATGGATCAGCAGATATTGAATATGTTCCCCTGAGACACCTAGCATAGATACTACTAGCTGAGGTAACTTCCAAGGACATTGGTGCTGTGTTAACTCAGTGTTGGAACTCAGTCCAATACAAGCAGGTGGCACAATCTCCTTATGCAATGTCCATTGCTGAGATTGAAATACAAACCCCTGTTTGGGTGCCTGAATTCCTGACATTGATCCTCCTCTTCAGTGCTGTGAGCCATGAGGCTTCTCACCTTACAGTCAAAAGGCTGTGGTTCAAGTTCCACTCCAAGAATTTAAACACAAATCCTTGGCTGACACTTGAGGGCAGTACTGAGGGAGTGCTGCACTGTAGAGATGCCATCTTTTTAATGGGGCATTAAGCCAAACTCCCACTTGCCCTATCTGATGGGCATAAAGAACGCCATAGCAGAAGAGCAGAGAATGTTTCCCTGTGCTGTGGCTAATATTGTTCAGACAACACCTATGAAATTACCCGAAATGGCTGTCAATTGAAAAAGGGGTGTGTGCAGCGGGACCTGGGTGTCCTTGTGTATCAGTCATTGAAGGTAAGCATGCAGGTGCAACAGGCAGTAAAGGTGGGGAGTAGTACTTTGGCCTTCATAGAAAAAGGTTTCAATTACAGGAATAGGGATGTGTTGTTGCAATTATGGATGTCGAGATGCCGGTGTTGGACTGGGGTAAACACAGTAAGAAGTTTGCAACACCAGTTTTAAATCCAACCGATTTATTTGAAATAAATCGGTTGGATTTAAAACTGGTGTTGCAATTATAAAGGGCCTTGGTGAGGCCACATCTAGAGCAGTGTGCTAATTTAGGCTCCTTTTCTGAGAAAGGTTGTTCTTGCTCTCAAGGGAGTGCAGCAAAGGTTTACCAGGCTGATTCTGGGGATGACAAGGTTGATGTACGAGGATAAATTGACTAAGTTAGGATCGTTTTCGTCAGAGTTCAGATGAATGAGGGGGAATTTCATAGAGACTTATAAAATTCTAACAGGACTAGACAGGATAGATGCAGGGAGGGTGTCCAGAACCAGGGGACGAAATCTGAGGATACAAGGTAGACCATTTAGGATAGACATGTGGAAACATTTCTTCATCCAAAAAGTGATGAGCTTGTGAAAGTCACTACCACAGGAAGTAGTTGGTGCCAAAATATTGAATGTATTCAAGAGACAACTAGACATAGCACTAGGGGTGAACGAAATCAAAGGTTATGGGGAGAAAGCAGGATTAGGCTATTGAGTTGGACGATCAGCCATAATTGTGATGAATGGCGGAGCAGACGCGAAGAGCCGAATGGCCTCTTCCTGTTCTTACTTTGTGTTTTTCTATGTTTCTATCACAATACCGCTGTGGGACTTTAACATTGCCAATACATCTCCCACATTCTAGCTGTAACTTGGCTGGAAAACACCAGGAAGCCTTTAAGTTTTGAAAGGTGCCAAACAAATACAAGTTATTTGTTTTGTCACTCCATTGGAGTTACTTCTGCATAAATATTATTTTTTGCAGATCTTCTGCCACATGCATCCGTGTCTTATGATGGTAGCATGAACTACATCTGAGGTTCAATTCTCCTGGCCCATTGCACTGCCAGGGCCTGGAAACCAGTCTCTTTCTGCAACCCCTGCCTCCTGACACTCCCTCCCTCCCTCCACCAGGTGTGTTCACTCCAGTGGGGTTTACAACAAGTCCCCACTTGCAAGGAACTGACAGTTGGAGCCCACTGAGGGAACAGTGATCACCAAGGTCCCCAAGCAGGTCTGGAATAAAGGAGGGGTGCCCCATGGCATTGCTAGCCTGGACCCTAGAACTGCCCAAGGGACAGACTGGCAATGCCCATGGGCACCATGGCACTGCCCACCAGGCAGTACCAAGGGGGAGAGGATGCCACTCTGCACTTGGAGATCAGTAGTGAAGGGAAGGAAAGGTCTGATCAAGATGGTTGGGGGTTGGAGTTGGATCAGGGAGATGAGGACTGATGGGGCAGCATTGCTGTGCTGGCCAGTAATTGGGAGGCTGGCAGCACGAGGCTATTGCACGTGCACCGATTTTGTCAGATCCACACATGTGCAATGGCCTGCTCAGTGCTGTGTTGCAGGCCTCTCCAGCAGGAATAGGCCCTGCCCCTGGATTTTGAACATGAATTGCACTCAAGCACTCTGTGACGCACACAGAGTGTGAGAGATCCATTTTGAAAATCCCTTACAAAAAAACCAGTGAAAGTTACTCCCGTTTTTACATAAATTTGACAGTTATAATCTTCTTGGGAGAATCCCAGCCCTGATTCTCCATCTTAACTTAAAAGATACTTCCAAATATCTGGGCAATACTAAATGTTGCAGTATATATGCTCAAAAAATTGGATTGCAGACAGTCTTAGCTAAGAATCAGAACTATTGCTGGCTTTTATACGACAATCACTTGTAATTTGTTTAGATGATTGATCCTAACCAGAGACAATCCCTGCTTACGGGGTAGTTTAAATTTAACATTAACGCAGGGAATCAAGAACATAGCACAATCAGCTTGGTGTAAAATGGAGTTTACACTTCAAAACTCAAGTGCTTCAGCATTCACAGCTTGAAAACTTCCAACTGTTTGGTACATATTGTACACATGCTGTGCTGCATTACTAATACTCTATGCATTCTTCTAATACATGAGAGAATATGACAAGTGGTACACAATTACAGGTAGTGTGTGGATGATCCTGACAGCTGACGTTTCCCGTGGCTTGCTTGGGGGAAGCCAGAGAGAGTTGAAAATATATTATTGGAAGAGTTGTTTAACTAGTCCTGCTGTTTTTTTTTGCAGCAAGAGTTGTCATGTGTCATTCCAGATTCATCTTTGTGCTCGTGTCAAAGATGCTGCTAATGTAGTTATCTGTTCTTGGCAGCTAGCCAAGCACGGAGCGACACAATCTTGGAGAATTTCTGCTGATGTCAGTTTCAAGGAGAACATGATTTTTCTTCTCTTCAGATTAAGCCATCTCCCACTCAGATCAGGCAGAGACATTTTTGGCAAAGCCACTATTTCGCCAACAAAGGGAAGTTGAGAAGAGCGGATCTGGATTTGTGCATCCATTAAGCAGTCTGTAAAGAAATATAAAAGGAACACAGAATCCTACAGTGCAGAAGGAGGCCATTCGGTCCATCGAGCCTGCACCAACCACATCTACCCAGCCCTATCCTCATAACCTATGCATTTATCCTCGCTAGTCCCTCTGATACTATGAACAGGAAAGCCTGATGTTGCTCAGTCCTGTGATATGAACTTAAAATTGTCCCAATCAGGAGACAGCAAAAAAAATATATTTTATGTGGCAGAATGGTTAACACTGCTGCGTCATAGCTCCAGGGACCTTGGTTTGAATCCAGCCTTGGGTGGCTGTATGGAGTTTGCATGTTCTTCTCATGTTTCCTCACACTGAACAAAGATATGCAGATTAGATTGATTTGCCATCCTAATTTGCCCCTTAGTGACAGGGGTGCCATTAGGGAAAATACATGGGTTATGGGGATAGGGCCTGGGTGGGATTGGAGTTGGTGCAGGCTCAAATGGGACAAATGGTCTCCTTCTGCACAGGAGGGACTCTATATATGAAAGTTTGGCTTCTTCGTTAAATTATTTATGTTTTACAAAATGGACAATTGCTGGGCTGATGAAATGGCTGCTGCTGATCACATGCTGGTTTCTGAAAATTTCTAAGCAGTTTGAAAGTGAACAAAAGCTAGCATATCAAATTCTTTTGAACGCAACATGCCTTATATCATATAAACATTCCAGCTATACCAACACAAAGGATTATAAATCTGCACCAGCCAGCTATGGACAAAAGGTAGAGCTATCTGTAACTCCTAATCTCCAGCGTTTGCTAAGAGCTCCACCATTACTCTCTCTCCAATGCAATAGCTTTCAACTTGGGGCCTTGTTAATTTGAAAGCTCAAGTGGAAACCACCCTGTCACATGACCAAGACTTGCACTCTCTGAATTCCTTTTATTACAGATAAAATGTAGAAGCTGTGTAATGTTTGACCGCTGAAGAGAATTGAACTCCAGGCTAGCAGTTGGCATTTTATCTCCATCTCTCTCCAAATGTAGCATTTTACCATTTAACAACAGAAAGGGCACTGTTGAGGTAATTGTCTGGCCTCACCTACACTGTGAACAATTCTGTATCTGTGCTATTAGACCAATTCATCTCTGCATGCTTTCTCCCATCATGGAAGTTCTTGCTTTATGAAAGACGGGTCACCCCACTTCAGTCAGCCTGCTATCCTCTGGAGGAATGCACTATGATCCTGGACTTATATTAAACAAGAACTCTTATTTTTATTGTCACCTTGCCTTGTACTCCTTTCTTTCTCTTATCTCTCTTCTATTGTGAGAGTGCAAGAAAAGGGACAAACATTGTGAAAACCTGCCTCATAGCGTCAGGAACCCGGATTTGATTCCATCTTTAGATCACTGTTTGTGTGGAGTTTGCACGTTTTCCCTGTTTCAGCTCAGGATTCTTCTGGCTGCTCCGGTTTCCTCCCACAATCCAAAAGATGTGCAGGTTAGATGTGTTGGCCATTGTAAATGTGCAGGGTTACACGGATAGGGTTGAGGGTGGGCTGGGTAAGATGCTCTTCTGAAGAGAAGAGCAGACTTGATAGTGTAGAAGGGGGCTTTTCAACCTTTTTTCCTAATCCCTTTTCTAGTTTTGTGCACGTGAAATAAACCAACTCTCCATTTCATCTTATTCCGAGTTTGCATTGGGGTTTTTAAATAGAAGATTGAATGATGCCAAACTGAAAGAATTAGGCAAAATACAGCACCACTAATAAAGGTGGAAAATCAGAAATCTATAACAGCTTTCTGTTTACGGACGGTGTAGTGAGAGAAGAATGAAATTCATCTTCTTCCTGTCCATAACAAAATTGATAGACAGTTTTGCAGATGTTATACGGGAGAAGCTTGGATAGTTATCAAGTATATTCAATACTTGCATTGTCTCTTTGGAACAGAAGTATAAAAATATGAGATGTGAAATTTATAATAGAATTCTACAACAAAAGTCGATGATTTTGAAGAAAATGAAGGAAAGGATAAACTGCAGAAGCACTGCCTTAACTGAGTGATTAGTTTGCTCGAATTTCTATAGCTGGTTCTGAAGAAAGACTGGTTATGCAAACCAGTTGTGTAATCAATAAGTACAGTGTCAGTATCAATGAGTGGAAACGTATGGGAATCAGCAATACTGAACAATAATCCATTTTGTACTGCAACTAGAAACAGTGTCAGTTTGCCACATAATTAGGCCCCATTTTTGCTGCAACTCACTTGATTCACTTAATACTTGCTGAATTATCTGACTGGGTGTTCTGGACAATGCCTTTAAGGCGCCTATAACTTCTATTACAGCGCTTTTAAGGCTATTGTGGAACAATTTTTCTATCTTTGTTATCTCTTTCCTGCTTCTACTCAGTTGACAGCATTGCTTGGTACCAAGTGGTAAGGCATGCCTACGCTTCTGCTGTGCCCAGAATATCGTAACAAGGCTTTACCAAATGGGTGGAACAACAGGCAAAATAACGCAAGAATGTCAGACAGTTTAAGAAGCAACCGAGGCAGATTGTGCCCACCTGCCTGGGCAGGTGTACCTGCAGACAGCACCTTGCATTTGTATACCACCTGAAAGGTGATAAAACTAGACTAGGCAACAAACATAAGGAACTGGCTGCATATATTCCAGATGTAGAACTGTGCTATCTGCTGCAAGCAAATCTACAGCTAACACACACCGAGTTTGCAGTACATTTTCAACATCCTTTGGCAAGGATTTTCTGGTCCCTCTATGGAGGATTCCTCTAAGGAGGATGCAGCGAGCCACTCAGATGTCCACTGACTTCAGTGGGACTGAAAAAAATCTGGGTCTTATTCTGCCTTTTCCTTCTGCAGTACTACATTATGGGCAGAATATCTTGGAGTGTTAAACAACGCCAGGGTCACACTACCACTTCCTCTTCCCTACCAAGCTGGGGTAAGTACCGCAGATCGCAGTTGGCTACAGACTCAATATTTCACCTCCGCTGTGATTGTTTTTCACTTTTTATGCAGAGGGCTTATAAAGACCAAAATATACATGTGGCCCTCAGAAAGGCTGAAATGTACATATGACCAATAATTTTGTCTTCCAGCATACCTGGAAAGCTGGCTGGGAGGTCTATTCCATTATTGCAAAAAGCACAAACTATGGAACAATTTGTAAATTTTAATGGCCTTTTCCTCGCTACAGTACTTTTGTTTTCATGTTTACAAGAGAAAAAAGTAGTTAAGAGTTTGACACCAGTACTATTTTTAAAAGATGTAAATTTAACGAAAGTAATTGCATGTAGAAGGCTCTGTCCATTGGCCTTCACCTGCTATGAAGTATTTAAAGAGAGTTGAGAACCAAGAAATTTTTTTGCATTATTACAAACTTTAACATTTAACTGCCTTGTTATTTTGCTGCAAGAAGCAATCAGCCTAACTATATAATAATACATTAAATAATCAGAGTTTAACACCCCTGCTGTTCTATGAACTAGTATCATGGGCTATTTGCTTACCTGAAAAGCAAATGGGACCTTGGTTTAATGGTTCATCCAAAGAAACAGCAACTCCACCACAGCAGCACAATTTCTTGAGTGGGATCCAAGTGTATTACAAACCAAGCCAGAGTCCAAACAGCTCAGAGAACCACAAGGTTGATGGTGATCCTGAACTGTTATTGCTTTTCTTGGTTATGGCGCATGTGAGGTTTGGAGGTGTGGCTTAAAAACTGAGCCATTAGTGCTGCTACCATGAATGGTTCACTGTATCTAACGGAGAGTGGTTTTAAGCAGATAGGCCTGTTCTTCATCTATCGCAGGCAAACAGAGACACTGTGAAGTTGAAACTTTGTCTTAATTGCAAGGACTATGTGGTGATCGTATTAGCAGCATTTGCCTTTTTTGTTGAGATAATCAACAGTAGTTAGCATTACTGCCTCACAGCAGCAGTGCTAACTCTCATTTGATTCTGGCCTTGGGAGACTGTGTGGAGTTTGCACATTCTCTCCACATCTGTGTGGTTTTCTTCTGGGTGCTCCAGTTTCCTCCCACAATCCAAAGATGTGGAGGTTAGGTGGATTGGCCATGCTAAATTGCTCTTTAGTGTCCAAAGATGTGTAGTTCAGCAGGTTTAGCGAGGTAAATGAGCAGATTATAAGGATAGGGTGGGGAGGAGTTAGCCTGGGTAAGGTGCTCTATCAGAGCCGCAATGGGCTGAGTGGTCTCTTTTTACCCTGTAGGAATTCTATGCAAATTTGAAACATTTAGAATCAAACACAGAAACTCTATAGTGCAAAAGGCTGTCATTTGGCCTATTGAGTCTGCACCAACTATCCCACTCCAGACTCTATCCCCACAACCCATTTACCTTACTAATCCATCTAACCTACACATCCTGGGACACTGTGGGCAATTTAACATGGCAAAACAACCTAAACTGCACATCTTTAGATTGTAAAAGAGAATTGGAACACCCTAAAGGAACCCATGCAGACACGAGGAGAGGAGAATGTCTGTGTGGAGTTTGCACAATGACCGAAACCAGGAATCGAACGTGGGTCATTGGAGCTGTGAGACAACAAGTGCTAAACACCATGATGCCCCTGCATCCTGCTAGCCTGATAATAATATCACTGTAATTTTCTCCTTCAATGGGAGTTGTGGACATGATTAGCAACATCAGTTCTTGTGACTTCCACAGCAGTAGCGTGTTAATTGCAAGATTAATTAGATCTGCAAAAACTAATGGAAAGAAAAATACCAGTGGGCTTCATGAGAGGAGTTTTGAAGGAAATGCTAAACCCAGGCCAGATTTTACACGACAATCCATCTGTATTTATCAGCAACAGAACTCAGGAAAGTTGCAGAAAGGTGTAGTTGGCAATTAGAAACACTTGCTACAGCGATGCCTTGTCAAAAAAAAACAATTCTTCCAGCTATTCTTGGTGTCACCATGTCTCTCTCTCTCCCCCTCACTCTCACTACAAATCTATAAATTTAAATTTTCATCTTGTTTAGAAAATCTTTGAACCTTTAAAAAAAAGCTAAACACTACAATGATATTAAAACATGGCACAAGTGGCAGGTTACTCCTTCAGAGCCATTTTTCTACATTTAAATGGTGATTGACTTTTCTGTGTGACAACACACCACTAATATTTTCAGTCAATCTCTACATTCTTGTTGTAGGTCAACAGAATATTGCATTTTACACAAATCGACCACCAAGGTCACCCCAGGTTTTAAATTAGAAAACCATCTCCGGTGCTCTTCTTACATCCCCTCCCACTTTCCCACCTCCGAGTCTGTGCGACTTGATTTCTGAGCTATTCATTGAATAATTTATAAGTCCCTTATTCATGATAGCACATACGGTTTGACCAACATTCAAAGCGTGATATAATGGTTGTACAAAGTGGAACATTGTCATTGGCAACTAGACAACTATGCAGTAAGGGAAATGTTGATGTATTCGTGATTAAATTAAGTAGCATGCTAATTATATTTTTCTACAAGCCTTTATCAGAGCAAGGGAGAATTAACAATGCAATTTAGAAAAATAGCTGTTTTATATTTAGAACAGCAGTTAGTCAAACCATCTGAAGCATTCACACAAAGATATACATCAGCAAGACTCTTATGGATAATGACTACAGATGTTAGTTCTTCATCTTAATGAGTAATTTTAAACAGATAAGACATTTTCAAGGCCAGGGATGGAATCATTAATCAGCGTTCAAGTATGCATTGCGCAACTGCAAAAACAATTTACTCAACACAGAAAATACCTTTACTTTCACTTCCACGAACCCTTCCCCCACAATGGCTATCCCCAGCTCCCCCATCTGCTCAGTGTCACCACTACATGAATCCTCCCATCCACTCCCCACTTTCCCCATGAGGTTCTCACTAGGGCCTGTCCATTCACACAAGTTAGCACTCCCATGTTGACTTCTACGAGGCCAACATGGGAGTTTAATCCCAATATGCCACAATATGGGCTGTCTTTTAAATGAGGCAGGAGCAGTAGTAATTGGGTGGGGTGGGGTGGGTGGTGCCAGCTTACTCTCACCTGGGAAATAAATTTAGCCAGAAGCCAACACAACCAGCAAAAACCTGTCATACTGCCATAACATTCAGTAATCATTGAACACCATTCCACAATGGGTTTTCAGCGGAAGAAAGAAGAATCCCACCAAGGTGATTGCATGGGAAGAGATAGGAACCTTGCAGACAAATGTCTACAGTTAAAATCATACCTGGCTAGGACACAGTCAGGCATCCTTTGGTGAAGTAGACATGCCCAAAATCTCAAGAACAGAAAATCATCAACAACATTGACAGAATTATCTGAACTGAGCGTGTGGTACTTTCTGCACTACAAATGAAGGAAAACAGGAGTGATAGCCTTCCAGAACTGGAGTCCCATCTACTCCAGAAGGAGCTCCACATTCATTCTGGGAAACTGGTGAAACGAACGAGACTTTTCCTTTTAAAAGGGAAGATTTTGGAGGGAGGTGCAAGGGAATGGGTGTAAAATAGTATGAAGATAAAACCCAATGGAGATGTAAAGGATTAACAGTGGTGCAAAAGAAGCTATGCCACAGTGATGTTACTGAGAGATGATGGCTTCAGTAGTATCGTAAAGGGCAGCACTAGATATATATTAGCCTTACTTAAACTTTGTAAGTAATCAGTGGGTAAATTAATATCACCAGTGATTTCTCTCTTCTAGAATAAGATGCTCATGCTTCCCAAGCCAAATCTGCAATAACAGAAATAGTGGAACATAAAATCAGAGACTGTGGGCTGTCACTTCAAAATAAATACATGGTGTAAGGATAGTCATATTCAACAAAGTCTGCAATAACAAGTTAGATTTTAAAAAGATACTGTAAGAATAATCAGATCCAGAAAATTTTGAGGGAAAGCTATTATCTGAGTCAGGTAGAAGCAGTAGGATTGTGAGTTATTTTGCTTCAAATTAAACAAGGTGACCTACAGGTATAGGAAATATAGTGTTTTCATTGTGTTGGACTGCTACAGAAAGACAAATTATACAGATCGAATAGAGACATAGATCTTGAGCGCACGCTTGCCACCCAATGAAATGCTGATGGGGGCTCAAGATGCACAAGTCACAATTCTCATGGTGAGTTCATGATTTTGGATGTTCCCCATCCCTTGCCGATGACAACGTTAGCTTCATACCCATGGCAGGTGTGAACTAGCTTTACATAAATTTGAATGTATTTAAATGTTATTAACCTGTCCCCCTTGCCAGATATTGACACTTACAGATGTGAACCTGTCATGAGGGTTACCTCAGGGAACAAAGATAAGTCCAGACCCCAGGGGAGAGAGACATGGCCAGAGGCCTGGCACTGCCATTTGGTGCGGGTTACTGTGCCAACGTGGGAGTGCCAACCTTTGCCAAGGGACAGACCCCAGTGGAAGCTGGGGTGGGGGGCGGGGGCTGTGAAAAGATAGATTCATGTAGTGGTGACAGGAAAAGCTGGGATAGCCCTTGCAGGGGAGGTGGTGTGGATATAGGTACTTGCTCAGACTGTGCTGAATAGCACTTCTGGTGTCCGTTCAAGATTGATTTCTTTCAACCAATAGATTGTGGAGAAACAGGGCACATCAATCAACAATCTGTGTTCTAGCACGGCCTCATCGAGAATCTTGGCATTCAAAAAGACAAGGTGTATGAGACTGTGGTAACTGAACAGAAACTGTTTATGGTTCATCCCAGCTTCCTCCCCATCCTTCTGCTCCTAGCTTCCCTTTTAACACATTCATACTGCTCACCTCAACTACTTGTGCCAGTGAATGTCACATTCTCCTCATCCTCAAGTGAGATAATTCCCTATAGGATTTGTGACCCTGTGTTCTGGTCTATTTGAAAATAAAGTTAAAAGTAACCATTAGAAACCCACTAAACACATCAGATAAAGGCACAACTTGTCCATTCAATTGTAAGGGAATTTTTTTAAACAGCATGGTAAATCTTAATTACTATCAAACAACCTCTGACGCTGAGAATTTACATTTGTACATGTGGAATCTCATTCAAGATTTTTCAAAAGTGAAGACTATTTTAAACTTTAAATCCTTCTTTTTTCTCTCTATTTCATTTTCTGTGCATGGTTTTGTATTGAATTAAATATGCTAGCTTACAAAGCTTGGCATAGACTCTACAAGCTTAAAATCTTGTCTGTATCATTAATGGAGTGCAGCAGTCACAATTTATGAACTTCCTAAGTCAGTTCCGTTGCAAGTGGACACAAATTCATTGTTGCCACCTCATTTCTATGAAGTATCGAACTGAACCACTCCCATATTACTGGCTGCTTCTGCAGACCTTCCACACACCTGACAAAGGAACACCATTTCCAAAAGCTTGTGGGATTACTATCAAATAAACTGGTTGGACTTAAACCTGGAGTTGTGAGACTTCTTATTGTGTTTATCCCAGTCCAACGCCAGCATTTCTACATCATGCTTTTGCCTTCAGCAGGGAAGCAAATAGAGTTGTGTTGGTATTCTGGCTATATCACATGCTTTGGTTCTTAAAGACAGTCTATCATCTCAAAAGGGAAGTTGTACTGAATACTATTTGCTGTTCTTCTAAATAGGGAAAATGGAACATTAGTTCCTGGGAAGAAGGAGGTAGTTGGTGAGGTTAAGGGTTTGGAATTAGAGACTCCTGGGTGACAAATACAGTGCAGGACTGTATGGTGGAATAGAAATAACTGGAAATAATCAGCAGCTCAGGCAGGATCTGTGGAGAGGGAGCCACAACACACATTTCAAATCTGTGATCTTCCACAGAGCTAGGAAAATAATGCAAAGGATGATGAGCTTGCTAGCTTACTCTGCATTCATATGCACACACAGGGTACAATGTCTGGAAGACCAGTCAATTTCCTGTCACCATCAAGCAGCATGGGGGCTGGGAGTCTGGTTCCAATTTGACAAAGTAACAGACGGAGTTTGCCCTTTCCACAGTCTGTTCCAATTCCCTGTTATCTTGCAGAGGCACTGGAACTTGGGGCCCATATTTGTTACAGCCTGTATGTGGAACAAGTCACCTAATCCTCTGCCCTCGCTATGAGGATGCAGCAGCATTCCCTACCAAATCTAGAAACCCACCTCAACACAGTACTTCCAGACAACTTACACAGTAGCAGAAGTTGCGAGTTGGGTAACTGGCCTACAATGATCCCAATAGAGACCACTAACTTGCAATTTCTAGCAGCTGACTGGAAGGATCACACTACAAAAAAAAAATAATAATTTTACTGTGAAAAGAATAAAAGCAACAGTCTGAACAATATTCAAAATATAACTTAACTAAATAGAAAAGATCCTCATTTGAAATTGCCAAAAATCTTTGTCCATGACTAAACTTGTCCCTTACTTGGATAGATCCTTCTCTAGGCTGAAAGCTATTTTCTGCTTCTGACGGCTTGCTTCCCTTTTCCAGCTGACTAACTTCTAATTCACAAACTGACTTTCATAGCGAGGGTTCCGTAGAGATCCTTCCCTCAAGTCAAAACTAGATGATTTTTCCAGCCTCATTTAAACCCTCACAAACTTAATCTCTTCATTCAGAGTGCAAATTCCCACCCATTTTCTGCATAGAAACTGGCTGCTTCTACCTCTCTCGCTCTCAAACTGATCAGTTTGAGAGAATCCTAGAGTTTCAAAGCTACCTTAAGAAAACCTTGTAAAGCTGATACTAGAATGGTTTGCTGTCGACCTATCTCCACGGCAATGTGAATCATACGGGTCTTGATCCTGCTAGAAATTCTGATTAGCTATTTTCTAAACCACTTCCCTCACTGATCTCTACTCTATCCTACCATGGAATTAAATAGATATTTTAAAGTACTACTGTTCAGAAAACCTAACATTCCTAACACCTCCATATGATTTGAATACTAATGACCCATCCACTGTTCCCACAGCTGGTTATTGTTTACAGATATGAATATCTTGTACCATCTTTGGAAATAAATGAACGTCTCACCCACCAACTACCCAACCCTTTAACCTTTAGCAACCAAGCCAAACTTGTTGAACAGAATTCATATGACTTCCTCTACTTCTCTATTTTACATTAAAGTGAAACAAGACAATCCAATCATAAATTTCATATTTGTAACCGATCCTTAATCTGACATCGATGCTGAGTCCTCTTGCAGCTGAGTGCCATGACTTTGGTGAAGAATGTACAAGTTCATACAACGAACTTGCATCCTTCAAACTTGGGCAATGGGCAACCAGAAGAAATACGTGATGTCAGGATAGTGCCAGTACGGCTGCTTCTGGGACATGCAGGCAAAGCCTGTGTGAACGCCTTCCTCAAGATTGTGCAAGATGTCAGAAGCGGTTGCTAGCATTGCGTGCACCCATGGGAGGGAGATCACTTCTTATGCAGAAATGAAATTTGCACCCCACATGCCTGAATAATGACCCTTCAAATCAGACCGGTTGCACAGTTATTCACATAGGTTTCAAATTTCCTATAGAAGGTGTCACATGAAAATCCCATGAAAAATCTGTGGGTGTCTGCAAAGGTAATGAATGGCAAGTGTCATTTGTGATCTGCTGACTGCAAAAGTCTGGGACATTGATTTTTAACAAGCAAAAGCAAACGGCAGCAACTAATGCAATGGAGAAGGACATGTGCGTAATTTACTACAGCTCAGACATTCTGCTATTTGATGTAATGAGTGGAACATTTTGCACACTATAGGACGAGATGCACATGGATACACTAAAATGTATGAGATTGTAGGTTAATAATTGCATAACCCATTTGTCAGTACAGATTCTGGAGAGCAATATTTATTCCAAATTTCAGTAGCAACATACTGCATGATTAGCTGAGTGTGACGTGATGAATGTAATATTGCATTGACTGATGTTTCATTGTATTTTAATAAACTCTCTCACTAAAACTATAGAAGACGTACATCTTCACACATAGCCAGCACGTCCCAGATAACGATGATTATATTACTCAAAATTCTGTCCATCAGTATTAATGGACAAAAATTCATGGATAACAATCAAATGTGCAACAATTACACCATAATTGCAACACCTCAAATGTTTTTAATTTCTTCATCAACATCACAATTGTATATGCTTCAGTTAGTGTTGCAGAAAGAATGTACTTTTTAATTCTTTATTTCTGAGGTAGTGTGAAACCTTACTTCTGATGCCTTGGAACTGCGAGTACGATCTCAAATCCACAACACAGGAAGGAACTAAAACAGGATCAGTTTGCAATAGGTGTATGCCAGCACTGAAATGTTAACAAAACATAAATATAGAATTCCCAAAGTCAAGATTTCAACAAGCTACATAAAAATATAATATACTATATGGCAGTTGGAGTTGGATGTGCAAAATCCTCCAAAGGGAATTTTTAGATAAGCACAAAGTTTCAGTCATGGTTCTCAATATTTCTAAAATTATTTTTAAAGATGTGATGACAGGGCTGATTCCATGATCAGCAGAGCCAGTGCTGGGTGGTGCACATGCAGAATGTCTTTCTGGAATCATGAGTGCAAACTTCATTACTTTTTTGCCTCTTCATTTCAATGGACAGGAAACTCAAAGTTAACAAAGTTCACTGTTCTTCGCTCTAAGTATCAACTCCTGACATTACTATTCCAGACTCATTAAGAATTTGGCTTCTTAAGGTTTAGCAAGCCCACTACTGAAATTAACTTGACATTTTTATGCCACAAAAACACCAGGTCATGTTAATATTCTCTTCAAAAGATCAAAATTGGGATCTTTCAAGAAATTATAGTTGGTCCTGCTCTGTTTCTCCCTTAACAGATGTGGAGATGTCAACATTGGACTGGGTGGGCACAGTAAGAAGTCTCACAATACCAGGTGATTCACATCTTTAACTTGTGATTATTTCTCTCTTCTCTCACACTGTCTGTACCTGCAAAGACTTGATTACTTATAAAACTCACATTCTAATCTTTCTTCACATTTCATCTGTAGTTGTCTTGCAAATCTGTTTTTGCCTGTTTGTGAACCTCCCTCTCCACTCACCTGATGAAGGAGCACTGCTCCAAAAGCTCATGATTCCAAATAAACCTGTCGGACTTTAACCTGGTGTAGTGAGACTTCTTACTATACCCTTAACAGAGACATGATCGTAACCTCATAATTATGTAATTTGCAAAGATAAGATTAATGAATAGCTGAATGACATGAGCTAACTGAATCAAGGGAATAACATCTTCATTGCTGACCAAAGTTCAATTTGTCCTTATCTTTTGAGCAAAAATAGATTTGTTTCCTCATTAAGAAGGTATTAATCAGTAACTGGGTGCAAACTTTTCTTTATAAAGTTGCTGACTTGGTCATCTTAATTAGACCATCAGCTTAGGAATATCCACTGTAACTATATTACAGTTAGCAAATCTCTTTGGTTAGAAGCAAATATGTACCTACTGAGTGATTTACATAATCATTACCTATAACATGATGGAATATCACAATTCTGTTTAAGCAGCTGCAGAGAAAACCCATTGCTTGCAAAACCATTGGATGTGATGGAAATTGACTGCTCCATATAAGAATCCAAGTTCTAATATCATGGAGATGCGGTTGAGCTGTTAGTAGTGTCAAGTACGAGTCTGAAGTAGTCATGAGCTGTTCTTGCTTAACTTATGGATGGCACAGTAGTTAGCACTGCTGCCTCACTGCGCCAAGAACCTAGGTTTGATTCCTGGCTTGGGTGACTGTTCGTGCAGAATTTGCATGTTGTTTGTGTGGGTTTCTTTTGGGTGCTCCAGTTTCCTCCCACAATCTGAAAGACGTGCTGGCTAGATGGATTGGCTGTGCTAACTTCTCCCTCAGCATATCTTAGCAGGTGCTTGTGTGGTGATGAGGGAATTTTCACAGTAATTTAATTGCTGTTTTAATGTAAGCCTACCTGTGACACTAATAATAAAATTTTAAACATTTTACACCTCTACATTTATATCAGGAGTAGTATCTGAAGAATGCAGCCATTCCAAACCTATATCTTCCAGTTGGCATCATTTTAACATCAGGTTAACCAATTTTTTTTTCAATGAGCTAATACTAGTGTTATTTTCTCATGTAAAAAATAATCCAATTTGCTATTTAGCTTGTGGGCGATGAATCAACCAATTTATAATGACACACTAGAATGCATCATGGCAAGGAAGGGTTTCCATGGTTACAGGTAGCATTTGCAAACAGATAGAGAGTGTGTGCAATGCTTCAATATTTTTTTGAAAACTTCCAGCACCTAGTGGAAAATTACTGATTGTTTAGCTCATGCACATGGAATAATTTTCATACTCTGCATTTTGGAGATAAATGTTCATCATCACATGCTGCTTCTTGTAAGAGAATATCTCCTGTCTTTAAGTAACATATTCTGGCATTTCATAACCTAGATATTTATCAACTGGCAATACTCTACATTTAAATTCAACTCTGATGCGTCCCACAGAACTGAGTCAGATAGTCAGTTGGGTCCTTTCCAATTGATTCTTCTGTTCACATATCCCACCTGAGCATGATTCACTAAATTTGCACCTGTAAGTGGCCATTACTAAAAAAAATACATTCAACTTTAATATTTCAATGGGGAAAATATCACTAAATATTCATATTTCCAGTTATATCACAGCATTAGTCACTTCAAATAATTCTCTTCCATTTGAAAAATTGCTGAAATACTCAATTATTTTTCAGTGCTGTTTTGCTGCAGAGTTGCACTACTGGTGCCAGCATTCGCACGTTAAAATTCTCTAAATGCAACACAACTACAAGTTAGCAGCCATTTATGTCACCTGTGTTGATGGATTAGCTGCTTTTGAAGATCTTTAACATAAGTTGCAGCTGGTCAAAACAATACAGGAATGTATCTATCTGCGCATCACCTTACAATTGTACACTTAAAAAGGAGAATGGGGAACAAAACATCAGAAAGCCAAGCATATTACCAACACATTTTAGCTCTTACTATGAACTGCGTTACCTATTTTGTTTCTATAACTCTTTTCACTGAGAACTAATATCAGAACGAAGCACTTTGGAGCTCAGAGCCATCATTGTAAAGCAACCAAAGATTTGCATTATTTTGTATTGTCGCACTATAAAAATAATTAGCTTTTACGGGCATCAAGTGGCACAATTGGCAGCACAGTGGTTAGTACTGCTGCTTCTCAGTGCCAGGGACCCAGGTTCAATTCCACCCTCTAGTCATTTTGCAAACTCTGTGGCTATGTGGGTTTCCTCCTGATGCTCCAGTTTCCTCCCACAGTCCAAAGATGGGCAGTTAGGTTGATTGGCCATTTTAAATTGCCCCTTAGTATCAGGGGGATTAGTAGGGGTAAATATGTGTGGTTATGGAGATAAGACCAAGATGAGATCATCATCAGTGCAAGTTTCGTGGGCTGAATGGCCTCCTTCTGCACTGCAGGAATTCCACAACTCTTCTAATAATTACATGCATTACAAACCAGACATTTTTCAAATAAGCTTTGTGTTCATGCTTTGAAACAAAAATGAATAATCTCTGTTTGAATACTGAGCCAATTTGCAATCTACTTGGAATGTTTGAAGCAGCCACCTTTATGACCCAGCATTAGAGTACAGACTTAATTTTTTTTAAATGCCAGAATAATAGTCTATAACACAGTCACCGCATTTCAGCTCTCTGTAAATTATATACATTCTATTTTGCAGCCTTCATCTGTTTTATCCACTGACTACTTAGTTACATGTGTACCTCGCTCCATGTGTATTGTTTCACTGATAGAATAAAATTGGAAAGCAATGTGTTCGATTAGCTGGTAGATTAAATAGGGAGATTAGCAGCATTAGATTGATGACATAAATTAAGCAGTGGCTTTCTTTGAAAATAGCAAAGAAGTTTTATCCCACAGGCTAATGTGCAATATTTTTGGTCATTCCACTATCGAAATTTGAAAGGACTGGACCTTTGAAAAGGATCTGATACAGCAAATCTAGTCAGCCTTTGTTCTCACCCCATTTCCCATTGTCATTTCCAGCAAGTCTCATTAATGGCACTATTTCATCCAAGGGGAGGCAATGGCCTAATCGCATTACCATTAGACTATTAATCCAGAAAATTAGCTAATTTTCCAGGGATCCGGGTTCAAATTGCACCAAGGGACGGTGGAATTTGAATTCAATAACCCAGAATTAAAAATCTACTGATGATGATGAAACCATTTTTGGAAAAACTCATCCAATTCCTTTAGGGAAGCTGTCCTTACCTAGTCTTGTCCACATGTGACTCCAGGGCCATAGCAATGTGTTTGACTCTCAAATGCCCTTTGGTATTAGAGATGGACAATAAATGTTGGCCAGCCAGCCAGCGATACCAATGACCCATGAATGAATTTAAAAAAAAGTCCACCATCTTCCTAATCATAATGACACTTAATGAAATAGGTGTTCAGTATTACAGGAAAATTGGAATGAAAACAGGTCAGGCAACACCAAAATTTTGGATGTAATCTTTTATTAAAGCAGCTTTTGTTCATGCTTTCAATTTAGATTTCTAACATCTGCAGTATTTTGTTTTTGTACAAGAAAATTGGAAGTGGATTTGAATGAACCGATCATTCTACACTTTCCATTTGTGGGGTGAGTAGAGACGGGATTGATGGAACATTTAGGTGAAGACTGGAGCTTATAAAATGAAACACACAAATTAATAGACATTAATGGAGACTGTTCAAACACGTTTCAGTAAGGAAGAGATAATTGCATGTAGATATGACGGTACAGCACATTCTTATAACATGTGGCTGGCTTCTCCAACCTTTCATCACCTTAGAAGGTCATTAAACTTTTGTTGCATTGAATGGTCATGTACCAGATATGGAAATTGGCACCAACTCTCTGGAAACTTCTTTCCACTTATCTGTTGGCACTCACATCAAACTTCCTTGTATTCATTCAAAAGAAGAAATCCTTCTTCAGCCTCACTTTGTGAACCACTTTAACATGAACAGCTAGGCAGACGTAATCCCCTGTATAAACAAGCACTGTAATGGCTACACTAAAAAGGGCTCTGCGACTCTTCAGCGGTCACTTCCCAATGTTTTCAGAAATAAAAAATTGTTAGCTACATACAAATGAAGTCTTAAGTTTATGCTACTGGAGATGCTTAAATCTGCGACAACATAATTTTCCGTCACCCAAATTATGTAATGCACTAACCATTAAAACTACATGGATAAGCAACCATCAAACTCTCTCATTAAAATAAACTTGTTGTTTAATTCATCAAGCATTAAATAGGAAATTCAAACCCAGAAGCTTAATGCCAAAGACAGAATTATCTGATATTTTCAAGTATGAGTTGCTGCATTAGTGTTCAGATTGCATGATTAATAATCATTGGAAGGATAAGAAAAACTTGGAATTTCTACAATTTTCATTAGCCTGTAATTTCATCGGAGTTGTAATCAGCGGCAGATTACTATTGTGCACCCACGTACCTGCACTTAAAGCATCCATTTTGTCCAACCTTCCTGACCCAGGCCGGGTGAGATTGAAGAAGCAAAGCGTGCTCAAGGCTGAAGTGGCAAAATGCAAAAGGAATGGATCAAAGGAGGACATGCCCCATTGGAAAGGAGAAGGTAAGTGAATGGTATGGGGGAGGGGAGGGAGAATGAGAAGGGTTTTGGACATTGGAGAAGTGAAGGGTTCAGGCGTCAGCGGGGTGGAGGGAGTTCAGACACCAGGGAGGCTGGAATCGAACATTGGGGCAGGGATGTGGGGCCAGTTCAGATTGATGTGGTCAGTTCAGAGATGGAGGCAGGCTGTTCATCCCATGAAGGTCTGGGTCTTTAAAATAATTACTCTTAAGTCAGAATTGCTTTTTTTTTTGCTTCTAACTCTAAGTAATATGAATTTAAAGCTGGCAGAACCATTCGCTGTTATCCATTTAAGTCGCTTTGGTCAGATGGTTCCAGCCCAGTGTAATTGCCCAGGGAAGGTTTGCATTCCCAGACAATTATTGGGCAGACCCTTACCTGAGAATTTCTAACCCCAGTGTATTTTTGGGTAGGCCCCAAATTGGACACTGCGGAGCCAGGAAGTATCTGACCAACATATAAACTACCTTATTACCCTGGTCTTTGCTTTTACTTGTTTTGCAAGCCTTTTCCAGATGATATTTCAAAGGCAGGGTCATTATTGGACTCCGAATGCTAACTCGGCTTCTCTGATGCCGCCAGACCAGAGTTTTTAAGAACATAGAACCCTACAGTGCAGAAACAGGCCCTTCGGTCCATCAAGTCTGCACCGATTACAATCCACCCAGGCCCTATCCCCATACCCCTATACATTTACCTACCAATCCCTCTAACCTACACATCGCCTCCAGGACACTAAGGGGCAATTTTAGCATGGCCAATCAACCTAACCTGTACATCTCTGGACTGCAAGAGGAAACCAGAGCACCCAGAGGAAACCCGCGCAGATAATGAGAAGAACATGCAAACTCCACACAGACAGTAACCTGAGCTGGGATTTGAAGTTTTGCAACACCAATTTTAAATCCAACCAATTTATTTGATTGTATCTAAAATTGGTGTTGCAAAATTTTACTGATTTTCCCCCAGTCCAATGCCGGCATCTCTACATCATGACTGGGATTTGAATACAGGTCCCTAGAGCCGAGAAGCAGCAGTGCTAACCACTGTGCTATCATGCCACCCAAAGATGTTAAGGATGTTATACCCAAGTACTTCAGAAAGGATTTAATTTGGTGATAACATGTTATATTAAGTGGCTAATTAGCAGCATTTATTTCATTTGAAAATCTGTCATCCCGGTTTAAGGAATTGGTGCAGAGTTGCCAGTGTTGACAAAATTAACTGAACTTGTATCTATGGTGATGCGGTCTTCGCCTTATGTTGCAAAGTTAAAATGTCAGAATAAATTAACTTAGGCAAAGTTAAAGTACAAGAGAAGAGACTAAAAGAAACTAGCTTATTTATTAGTCACAAGGAGGCTTGCATTAACACTGCAATGAAGTTACTGTGAAAATACCCTAGTCGCCATACTCTGACCTTGCTCGGGTACTTTGAGGGAGAATTTAGCAAGGTCAACGCACCTAACCAGCATGTCTTTCAGATTGTGGGAAGAAACCGGAGCATCCAGAGAACACACAGACTCTGCACAGTAACATAGGCCAGGAATCATTCCTGGAACTGTGAGGCAGCAGTGCTGACCACTCTGCAGCCTCTGTTGAATAATGCAGAACCCAGCACAGATCTATGAAGTGGACAATCATTGTGGATAAATAGACAGATCAATGGATCATTCAAAAAAAAAAAAATGGTATATACGTTTGCTCAACATTGTAACAGGTGTCATAAAGCACAAGATAACCTGTGAAGCAATAACCTATACCACCACATAACATGGCTGGGATTCTAAGTCCCCAATTCATATGAAAACAGGAGTAACTCCCCACCAGTTCTTTTAGCATGATTTTCAAATTGAATCTCCCCTAGCAGGGTTTTCTCTGAAAATCAGAGAGGCTGGCAGTATAGCACTGAGTGAACCACTGCACTCATGCCGATCTGTCAGAACAGAGATTGGAGTTTCACTAGCCTCCCAATCACTGACCACCTCACAAAGCCTTATTGCTGTCCCTCTAACACCCCACTCCTGCTGGCCTCCCAGACTTCCCTGGGCAAGCCTGATCTCCTCGACCTCCCTCCACCCCTCCTGAAACCCCGGCAGCTCCAACATCCCCCCCACCTGGATCATGAGCCCCAAACGCTGTCCACCCTCCTTCTGCCTGCGATCCTTTCTCAGAGTGGCAGAAAGACTGCCGCCCCCTCACCCAATCACCTCCCAATAGGCCCCATCCCTCTGGCCCTGCCCGATGCCGAGTAATGCCAAGTATCAAGGCACCCCTTCCCTTACCTCCCAATCTTCTGGGGCGACCTTTTGATTCATAGAATCATAGTGCAGAAGCAAGCCATTCGGCCGATTGTGATCAATGCAGACTCAATCTCACCCAGGCCCTATCCCTATAACCCCATGCATTTACCCTAGCTAATCCCCCTGACACAAAGGGGCAATTTTAGCATGGCCAAACCACCTAAGCTGCACATTTTTGGATTCAATGGCTTTTGCTTTCTCCAGTTGGGTATGATGCACATTCGTCATTAACGGGGAGCAGTAGTAAACGCCGCTGGAGTAAACCACTCCTGACCTTGGGTAGAGTGGTGAGGAGAGACGCTAATGGATTTGAATACTTCAGTCCCGGGCCCGCTAATGGGATACAAATAGTAATTTAAATGTTGGGCAGGGAGTTGATAATACTCAAAAACTTTGGAGCTGGAGACGCGCAGAGGCTATGGTGACACCTGTAAAACAGCCTCCACTGATGTCTCCTAACCTGTTGCCAGAGCAACCAGCTAGCTGGTTGGAAGAATTGCCCTAATAGAATAGAATAGTTATCTATCAACAATGCCCTGGTTTTCAAATTGTGCTGGAAGTCAACCTTATTCTGAATCTTAACAATAATGGTTGCATTAACTTTGTCCAGGTCAAATGTTCATTTGACACAATAGCCTTAAAGATAGGGGTGAGGCGGAACAGTAAAACCCTTTCCATCAACAACATAGGTTGCCAATGTGCACACTTTGAAGAGTGAGCGTAGCACTGGAATACTTGACTGCTGAATACTGTCCACCAGTCTTATGGATGTGGTGCTTAATGCCATTGTGAGAATCATGTTGTGGCCACCTGTGGTATATATATATCCCAGCTGTACTAGGATCCACATACAGCTTATAGCAATAATCAATCTGGCTAATCTTCAATTGATAAAGACTTCCATCCATGAGATGATGACATCTGTGTCGATGATCCTGCATGTCTTGCAGAGGTTGCTGTAGCAGGTTTGTGTGGTGTCATGGTCACTGTTCCTGAAGGCTGGGTAGTTTGCTGGGGACAATGGTCTGTTTGAGGTTGTGCAATTGTTTCAAGGCAAGTCGGGGTGTAGGGATAGGCGAGATGTTCGTCTTCTGCGATGACAAGTTGAAGACTCCGGAGAAAATGTCCAAGTACTAGACTCTGTCCGCCATGTCCTGTGTTTGTCTTCTGAAGAAGTTGGTGCGGTTTTTCACTGTGGCTCATCAGAACTGTTGATCGATGAGTCAAATGCTATATCCTGTTTTTGAGGGTATCTTTCACTGTCTGTAGGTGTCTGTTGTGATCCTCCTCATCTGAGCAGATCCTGTGTATACGGAGGACTTGTCCATAGGGGATGACTTCTTTAACACGTTTAGGGTGGAATCTGGAGAAGGTGGAGCATCGTGAAGTTATCCATGAATGTGCGGTACAGTGCAGTGCTGAGGTGACTGTCCTTGGTGGAGATGCATGTGTCCAAGAATGCAACTGATTCTGGACAGTAGTCCATGGTGAATCTGATGGTGGGATGGAACTTGATGTCACCATAGTCGTTTTAGTGATTGTTCGCTATGAGTCCAAAAGAAAGAAAATGTCATTGATGTATCTAGTGTATAGCATTGGTTGAAGGTACTATGTAGTGAAGAGGTCTTGTTTGAACTTGTGCATGAAGATGTTGGCATGTTGAGGTGTGAACTTGGTCCCCGTGGCTGTTCTGGATGAAGAACTGATTGTTGAAGGTGAAAACATTGTGGTCCAGGATGAAGTCAATAAGTTGTAGAATTGCATCTGGAGATTGGCAGTTGGCAGCGTTGAGTACTGAGGCAGTTGCAGCAATGCCGTCATCATGGGGGATGCTGGTATAGATTGCTAAGACAACCACTGTGATGAGGAGTGCTCCTGGTTCAATGCTCCACGTGTGCATTTCTGTAGAAAGTTTGTAATGTCGGAACAAATGCCTGGGCTTGCAAAATCTCACTATCTATCGTGGCTGGAGACAGTATACATCTCTAACCTGTGCTTAACCCTCTCTATTCACTTGATTAATTGTAAAGAGTCACATTCCAACCATTATTTTGTAATGTGTGTTTGTGTCTATATATGGTCTGTTTGTGAACACAACTGACTCATTTGATGAAGTGGCAGTGCTCCAAAAGCATGTGACTTGTGCTATCAAATACTTACCTGTTGGACTTTAAACTGGCATTGTGAAACTTCTTACTGTGCTTATCCCAGTCCAATGCTGGCATTTCCACATCACTGACAATTTCAACATGTAACATCTTCCCCACAAGTTGCCCAAGTTAAAGAGTGCAAGTAGAGGCAATCAGCTGAGCTGCCTGGAGGTAGGGTGAGAGTAATGCCACTTTATAAATGAGGAACATGACAATTACTCATAACAAGCCAGTGAGTCTGATATTTACTTTAAGTAACACATTAAAGCCATCCTTAAAGTGGGATTAATGTTACAACAGGGAAAATATGAAAGAAGATGGCAACACAATTCTTTACAAGGGAAAGATCACACCATACAAGGGGACTGCAAACAATTTGAACCAAGTAGCAAATTAGGGGATTTGGCTGGATGAACAAACTAAGCCCACAAATAAGTGGATAAATGCAAACTAAAGAGAAGAATGATAAAAGGTGTTGCATTAGTCTGCAAGACATAGTATGAGGAGGAGAATCCAAGGGTAATTCCTCAGCATTGTGTGGGTAATAATAAATAAAGCAAACAGAAACTTGGGGTGTGTGGCCAGAAAGGCAAAACAAGGGCTTCTGGAATCTGGCAGCCTGTGGAAGCTTACTTCGAGAGAACTGTAAGCACTTTGTTTGCCATATCACAAAGATCCTGCTACAGGTAAAGGTACAGGAAGTGATAACTAAATAGATCTATTGAATCAGACACCTGGACTACGGACTATAGAAGGTGTAGAAACTGGAATGCTCATTTTTTTTCCAGAAATAAGACCTTTTGAGGTATTCAAAATGCTAATGGGTATAAGGAAATTAAACTTTAATCACTTCCAATAATCATCAACTCTAAAACAAGCAGACAGCTTCCAATGGCAAAAAGAAAAATTAAATACACAGAACTAATAGAATTGAGAGGAGAGGTGGATATAATGAGAGACAAATTCAAGAGGGAACTGGGTTGACATTTTACAGGAACCTGATTGAGAATTGCAGGAGATAGCATGAGATATTTTTGAACTATGAATCTGCCTAGAAAGAAGTATTTACATTGTTGTGATATAGGAAATATGGCAGCCAATTTGTACACAGGAAGCTCCCACCATCATTAATGTGATAATACCCAGATAATTTTTTTTGTGTGATGTTAATTGAGGGTTAAATTTTAGTTAGGATCACCAGGGATAACCACCACTCCTCTTCTTTGCAGTAGTACCATGGGATCATTTACATTCACCTGAGAGTGGAGACAAGGTCTCAACTTAACGTCTTGCCCAAAAAGCAGCAGCTCCAACAACGTAACACTCCCTCAGTTCAACACTAGTGTACCGACCTAATTTTTTAGCTCAATTAAAAGGAAGTCCCAGAAAGGAACTTGAACGCTCAACTTTGAGTGAGAAGCAAGTCTGTTATCAACTGAGCCACAGCTGACTCTTTATGTTATCTTAAGTATCTAAGCCAATTGGAGCATATGGTGCAAGATATATTTGTACTACATGGAGACGTGACTAATTTTGCAGGTTTGATCTCAGTAAGTGCATGCCTAGAAGGTTAATATGTATCTCTGCACTACACTTAACGAACTGAGTGTATTCAAATGTGTACTACTTATAATGCCTCCAACCTCACAGAAAATACAACAATTAAAGTGCTGCTGAGTTGATAATATACTCAAGTTAAAAAAAGCTCTCATTTAACATGCTCAGGAAGAAGGGAATCCTTTAGTCAGCAATCTAAGTACAAAAATATTTGGCTCTCTTTTGAACCTCAGAACACCCAATCTATTTTTCTCAATTTGTAAATACAAATTGACAAAGCTCAATTTAGATTGATGTACTGGCAATATTTTTAATTGACATCTTAGTCACACAATACTTCTGTGTCAGTGGGAGCAAAATTGGATGCTGCCTGAAATCAGGTAATGGGATGGTGTTGCACAATTAACCTGTGCCTGTAATGCAGGCAGCATACAAATTTAATGTTGCCTGTTAATTACAGTGATTGTAGCATGCAGATTTCTGCTGTCCACCGGCTACATATCTCAGCACAGGGGTCAAGTTCAGAAGAGATTAGCGCTACTTAAAAGCTGGACTACAATTTTTAAAGGCAATGGATTTTGGCTATAGCAGGGGCTGGAAGTAATGAAAGGGAAGCTCGAGACCTAGTTAAACCTTAAAAATGATGTGTCAAGTCTGTGAGCAAAGAGTCTGCCATCATGGTCTCCGATTCAGCACAGGATATTTTGGTACAAAGGTTCACTGGAGGAGGGAGATGAGGGCAATGTCAGAGCAAGATACTAAGAAGGTAGTTTCAACATGCAATCACTGCAGTCATTGCCAGACTGTGTCTCAGACATCACCCCATCACTCACATAGCAGTTACCTCTATTAACCATAACTCATGCACAACACTTCTCTCTCATATTCTAATCACTGCTGCAAGACGCAACATCTTAACTTGCACACGTTGCCAGCTGTTCAACCATGATGACAACATCAAAACCCATTGCACCATGCTCCCTCCTGTCTTCTGGGACAAGGTGGCACATAACCAGGGCAGTAGGCACTCATTTTTGGGGGACATGGAGGAGACAAATGTTTGCCATCATTGCAACCACCATGATGGAGAAAGAGGCCTGTGTCAGCTGGAGTGCTGAAATTATTAAAGGTTCATGCGTCATTCTACTATTTCCATCCCAGTTGTAAATCAGAGATAGAGTGCGGAAAGGCGATATGCAATATGCTTTTTCTCTTCCCTTCACCACAATCGTATTCTTGTACCTTTCTCCGTAGATATCCAATAATTGTAACCTGGCAAGGCAGCGGTGGAAGAGAAAGAAGTGAAGGCACAGAAAGATATTAATGATTAAGAAACATTACCACAGTTATCCAGCTCAGTTACTGACACTGCGTATGCTTCAGGGGACAGCTTAGGGTTTGGATCTACACATGATCAAAAACCAGGCATGAGTGCCCCATGACCAGAACCTGCAGACAAAGATATTGCCAGTGTTAACTCACTGGAGAGCAAGGTCGTATATGCACTTTGCTGCAGAGAACTCAGATGGAGATTTGAATAAGGCTGCTTACAATAAAAGGCAAGTGGCTATGTACCCAGAAATACTTGGCACGTTGGCCAGTCCACCAGATAACCTGCAGTCACTGTCAAGCAGCATGGAGGAACCCAGAGCCACCATGATCCTGTTTGACACTGGAACTAGTGGGTAATTCTATTCACATGCTCGTGGACTGACCATGAAGCAGCACAATGTCTTAGCTTCTTGTGCGACCTGGTCAGAAATTACCACCAGTGAGATTCTACATTTAAAATGGTTTACTTTCTGGGCAAGAAAGGTTGATCGGCAGTCATTAAAAGGATTGACAATCATTAAAAGAATACTTATGCCACTAATTACTAGACTTACTTTGTGACAAATTTAACAGGCAATTACCATATGAATGGTAATTCTCCAACTCATGGAAATTAAGCATGAGATACCATTTTCAAGAAGCTAATGGCAGAGTTGGGCAAATCAGCCAACAACTTGCAACTCATGGATTATCTCTTCGTGGCTTCAAGTTGCTGCCAATTTACGCAGATTTGGCACAATCTGGCATCCCAATGTTTTTGGACTCCTGTTGAACTGACACAAAGTGCAGCGTGGGTGGTTGCACATACATAAAGTGACCACAATAAATTGCCTCTTGTATATGCATAATGACAACATTGGACATTTCGTGATGTTACAGTGTATTAAGAAGCAAAATCCACAGTCATTAGGGGACATTTCAAAAATTCCAGAATGAGCAGCAGCCAGCGTAGTATTGGTTTTGCCCGCAGTTAAGTTAGTGGAAGGCACTGACTCTCAATTTAAAAAATCTTTCTTGACCAAATCCAGCTATTAAATCTCCATCAACTGTGGAGAGCTATGTTTCATGACTGTGAATTAATGAAAAAGCCACTATGAAGTGAGGTAACAAAATAAGCAACTTATGTCTATATCACACTTTTCACAACTCCAGGACGTCCAAAATATTTCACAGATGGTAATGTCAATTGGAAGTGTAGTCATTGTGCGCCAAGTATGAAGAATCATATGGGACATCTATAATATCACAAAACATCTGAACAGTAACTGAACAATTTGCAAATCCTCCCTTCTCTCTCTCTCTACCAAAGAATGTGATACAGTACAACAAGCCTTGCTTATTTCTGCAGCGTGCATTTCTTAGAAAAGATGAAGACCTTAACAACAGTCAGTCGTTTGCCTTTTCACTACTTATTTTGAACCTTAGATTGCAAAAGATGAAAGCAAACCGTTCTAAGCTTCTATGTGACACACACTCCAATTCAGCAAACACATTCAAACTTCAGTGACTTCATTGTAAAAATTGTTTTGCTCAGTCGTCACTTCAAAACTTCTTAATGAATTCAACTGAAACTTGTCTGATATTAGAACATATCTGATATATAATACACCTGATATCATAAAAAGGCCATTGATAGGATTTAAATAACTGCTCAGTATACTCAAGGCAGAATCAGTTTGAAATCTTGTTTTTTAAGAAAACTTGTGTACTTGCTTATATTCAAAGTTATTTTTAATTAATCATGCATTTAGAACATATTTGTTACAATTGATCTTTTACACATTAGGGTTGTCTCAGGTATGGTATCAGTCTGGTATCTTAATGTATGTCAGAATCAGATTAACTTTCAGACCAGCCCCATGGTATCAATGCAGAATGACATCACAATCAGCTATTGTTGTTAAAATTTCCACTTGGTCGCTTGCTTTCCTTTCAGCAAGATCAAACATTTCACTTTTAAAGAGCTCACGCATAGATAGTGTGAGTGAAGACCCCAATATCCATTATGCAAAGTTCAGATAGTAAAGTCGTCTCGAGTCTAACGTATGCTTGTTGTTCTTTGTTTGCAAGTATAGGACTATTTTCACAGAAACTCCATCATTGACCTGGAAACAGTTACAACTGTTCTCTGATTAACCTCTGCATTTACAAACAGTCATCACAGAAGCCTTCAAGGATAAACATGACAGGATAACGAGTCCAACCTTGCCCCGGACAGGATGCAATGCATTCTGAGATCCACTAAAATGGAAACTCGTATGTCTGCATCCAGCATGGTCCTATCACGTAACCGCCTAGAATAGAATACATGAAAATAAAAAGCCAGGTATTTGACAACCCAATTTTTTTCCCAAGGGATGGAGCTGGGGATTTACAAATTAATGCTAGTCAGAAATTTCCCTCCAACTGCAGGTTTATTCCATTTCCCCGCGAGTTTGCCTGAACTTAAAGGGACAAAGATGTTAAACAGCCTCACTGTTCACTGCCCTATTCCGATACTTCAAAGATGCCCTACAGCATGTTCCACCTCAGGGGAAAATCAAGTAACAATAATTGTTGAGGAGGGTAACACTTTTGAGAAGGCCATATGAATTTTTAGAAAGGTTTTTGACAAATGGTCCCACGTTGCAGACTGGTTAGAAAAATAAAAGCCCTTGGGTTCCAAGATAAACTGAATCACAACTTGTCTCAGTGACAAGATAAAGAAAGGGAACAGTGGATGTGTGTTTCTAGGACTTTCTCGTAGAACTCTGTAGGGCTCAGTGCTGCAGAGTTCCTTAGCATGGCGCATATCAATACTTTAGACTTAATTGCCGGAGGCAAGATTAAGAATTTACAGATGATATAAAAAGTGATCAGGTGGCTGATCATGAGGAAGGAAGATTTCATTGACTGCAGGGGAAAAAAAAAATCAATGGAGTCAGGTGGGCATAAAAATAGCAAATGGAATTCAGAGTGAATGTGAAATAACATTTGGGGAGGGCAAAGGTGGCAAGGAAATACACAATACATGAATAAATACTGAAAAGTGTAGAGGAACCAGGGGACTTTGGGGTGCATGTCCACAGAACCCTGAAAATAGCAGGACAAGTAGTAGATAAATAATGAACTAGTCATGTTCATGAAGGAATATACCTTTAAATTGAGGAGTGATAATTATAGGACAGATGTCAGAGGTAGGTTCTTGTCTCAGAGGGTGGTAAGGGCAAGGAATGCCCTGCCTGCAACAGTTATGGACTCACCAACTTTAAGGGCATTCAAATAGTCAGTGGAATAGTTTAGGTTAGAGGGTCACTAGATTCGTTCCACTGGTCAGCGCAACATCGAGGGCTGAAGGGCCTGTATTGCGCTGTAACGTTTTACATTCTACGTGGGATACTTCTGTTTATCAGTAAGGCATCGAAGACAAGAGCAGGGGAGGTAAGCTAATTAGGCTACAACCAGAGTACTAGTCACCATATGGCAGGAGGAATGTAAACACCATAGACATGGTTACAAGGATGTTACTTCAGCTACGAGGAAACATTGGGGTTGGTTTTTTTTGGAACAGATGAGGCTGAGGAAAGATTGAATTGAGGTGTATAATATTATGAGGAGCCTAGATATAGTCAACAGAAAGAATCTATTTCCATTAGCAGAAAGGTCAACAATCAGGAAACAGAAGTATTTGGTGAAAAGTTAGAAGGGGAGTTGAAGAAAAACCTTTTTACTCAAAATATTCTAGGTATCCTGAACTGACTATTTTAAAAAGGATGGTAAAGCTAAAACCCTCATTGTTAAGAAGTACTTGGAAATGCACAGAAGTGCAGTAACCTAAAAGGTTATGGACCAGAAGATAGAAGGGTGCTGGAGAACTCTTTTTCAGCCAGCACAGAATCACAGGGTCTCCTTCTGCACTGCAAATTTCTAGGATTCTATATTTTTCCCTGGCCTAAAACCAGTACTGCCCCTGGAGAGGCATTGATTGACTGAAAATATTTGTAATGTCTTCCTGCAGAATGGGTCAAATTGAAGTACAACTGGCATTATACACCTGCAACCACAGATCTGTAAAACGATATATGGGCAAAATCTGCATCAGTAACAACTGAAGTTCTACAATGCTTTCACAATAGAAGATAGAAAAGCTTTTAAAGATCACTAAAGTCACTAAAAAATAAAAAGAGCAAAGGTAAATTACAAAAGAAAACTAGCACAAAATATAGAAACAGACAATAAAAGTTTCTACAAGTACGTAAAGAGAAAGAGAGTAGCTAAAGTGAATATTGATCTCTTAGAAGATGAGGCTAGGGAATTAATAGTGGGGAATGCAGAAATGGCTGAGACACTAAATCAATTTTTTGCCTAAAATTTCACAGTGAAGGACATAAGTACCATCCCAATGGTAACAGAAAATGCAGAGGTTACAGAAAGGGAGGAACTTTGAACTATAACGAAGGAAAAAGTACTGAGCAAAATATTGGGATTGTAAACAGACAAGTCCCCAAGCCTGATGGCCTGTATTCTACGATATTAAAGGAAGTGACATTGGAGATAATGAATCCATCGATTCCAAAATTCCCTGGATGCAAGAAATGTTTCAGTGGATTTGAAAAATGCTAATGTAATGCCCTTATTCAGAAAGGGAGGGGGTCATACGTTGGAAACTATAGGCCAATTAGTTTAAATATATCATTGGGAAATTATTAGAATCCTTTATTAAGGACATTTAGAAAGTCAAGATACAATTCATTAGAGTCAGAATGGCTTTATGAAGGGTAAATCGTTTGATTAATTAGTCTGCATTCTTTGAAAATGCAACAAGGTGGATAATGGGGATCTGGTAAATGTAGTATATTTGGACTTCCAGAACACATTTAACGAGATGCCACACAAAAGGTTAATACACAAGGTTAGTTCACAGGGGATTAAAATTTATTAGCTAGGATAAAGCATTGGCTAATGAACAGAAAGCAGAGTCAGGATAAATGGGTTTTTTCTAGGTGGAAAGATGCAACAAGTGGAATGCCACAGGATTGGTCCTTGGGCCTCAACTATCTACAATCTATATTAACAGCTTGGATTTGGATAGAAGGTACTATGGCCAAAACTGCAGATGACACTAAAGTGGCTGGAATAGCAAGTTACAATAATGAAATAAGAAATTTACAAATGGTCATGGATAGGTTAAGTGAATGGGGCAAAATGTGGCAGATGGAGTTTAACATGACTAAGTGTGAGGTTATCCATTTTGATAGCAAAAGACAAATTATTTAATTGGAGAGAAACTTTGGCATGCCTCAGTAAAGAGGGATCTGGGTGTCCTTGTGCATAAATCACAGAAAACTAGTTTGCAGATAATAAGGAAGGGAAATGGAATCTTAGCATTTATTGCTAAAGAATAGAATATAAAAGGTAGTAAAGTGTTGCTGCTACTGCACAAAGCATTAGTGAGACCACACTTAAAATATCATGTATAGTCTTGGTTCGCTTACTTGAAGATGGATGTAGTTACATTTGAGGCAGTTCAGGGGGCGGTTCACTAGATTGATTCCAGAGATGAAGGATTTGTTTTGCAAAGAGAGATTGAGCAGTTTAGGCCCATTATCCCTGGAGTTTAGAAAAATGAGAGGAGATTTAATTGAGGTGTACAAGATGATGAGAAGGATTGACAAAGTAGATGTGGAGACAATGTTTCCTCTTGTAGGGCAATCTACAACAAAAGCATAAAGCGTGGCAGATTTAAAACTAAGGTGAGCACAAATTTATTCTCTCACCGGGTTTGTGTATCTGTGGAATTCACTACCCCAGAGTGTAGTGGATGCCAGACATTGAGTAACTTTAAGGGAGAGGTGGACACTTTTTAATTAGTTGAAGGACTAAGGTGAACCAGTAGGAAATTGCAGGTGTATAGAACGTCGGTTAGGCCTAACTTGGAGTACTGCGTCCAGTTCTGGTCGCCGTACTACAGAAGGATGTAGAGACCCTGGAGAGAGTGCAGAGGAGATTTACCAGGATGCTGCCTGGTATGGAAGGGCTGTCTTATGAGGAAAGATTGAAAACACTGGGGTTGTTTTCCTTTGAAAGACGTCAGCTGAGAGGGGATCTTTTAGAGGTATATAAGATTATGAGGGGTATAGATAGAGTAAATGGTGGTAAGCTTTTTCCACCATTAGAAATGGATAGAACGAGGGGTCACGGGCTCAGGGTGAGGGGGGCTATGTATAAGACAAATATTAGAGGCCAGTTTTTCACACACAGGGTAGTGGGGGTGTGGAATGCACTGCCGAGTAAGGTGGTGGGAGCAGGCACGCTAGGGTTGTTTAAGGGTCTCTTGGACAGCCACATGAGCGGTCTGCAGATAGAGGGATATAGGAGGACTGTTTGAATATTGGGAGGACCAAATAGTGGTAGACTATCTTTTAGTTTCGTCTCGGGAATGTCTTAATTAAACATGCTAAAAAAAACTAAGTCTTATTTGTTTCCGCAGGCAATTCGGTCCACCTTGTTGACCAACAAGGGTCATGCATGCGGCGTGTTGTGCGAGGGCTGCTCCTGGATGTTACTTCAGGAGTGGCCTAGTGCTTCATGTCGTTAGTGTATGCTTAAACTGGACCATCTGATGGGCATCATGACAGCTCAGAGACTATCGCTGTTGCTGTGCTGACACATGGATTTGGGCCTGTGTCTGCTGGAGTTTGCACGTTTTCCCTGTGGTTGCGTGGGTTTCCTCCGGGTACTCCGGTTTCCTCCCATATCCCAAAAATGTGCTCTTAGGCTGATTAGGGACCAATATAGGGACAATTTGTTACCCATATGGGAATCTTCAACAATAGGCATAGCCTAAAGTCAAGGATATGTCATTAAGACGGCGGCGTGGGCTCGTTGGGCCGAAGGGTCTGTTTCCCATGCTGTGTTGCTCTTTGTTCTTTCTTTGTTCTTTGAAAGTGGAGGTGAGGCTGAGATAAGATTGGCCATGATCATGTTAAAGAGTGGAGCAGGCTTGAGGGGCTGAATTGCCTACTGCTGCTGCTTCTAATTCTTAAAGCACCCTGTTCCTTGCCCTTGAGACACAGTTCTTTTTGTGCTGTTGACAAAACATTTCCATTTTACAGCAATGCAAAAACAGCAGGATAACTCAAAGTTCAAAGTGGCATTCTGACTGATGAAATAGAACATAGAATAATACAGCACAAACAGGCTCTTCGGCCCACGAGTTGCACCGATCACATCTACCAATCCACAGACCTATCTATAATCCCCTATCCTGTTCTTTTCCATATACTCATCCGGAAGTCTCTGAAAAGACCCCAGTGAGTTTGCCTCAACAACCTCCGACGGCAGTCGGTTCCATTCACTCACCACCCTCCGAGTGAAAAACCTACCCCTGACATCTCCTTTGTATTTGCTTCCCTGCACCTTAAATCTGTGTCCTCTCGTAGTGACCATTTCAGCTCGGGGAAATAGTCTCTGACAGTCCACCCTATCTATTCCTCTCAACATTTTATAAACCTCTATCAGGTCGCCTCTCAACCTACGTCTCTCCAGTGAGAAGAGTCCCAGCTCCCTCAACCTATCTTCATAAGGCCTGCCTCCCAATCCAGGCAGCATCCTTGTAAATCTCCTCTGAACTCTCTCAATAGCCTCTACATCCTTCCTATAATGAGGCGACCAGAACTGCGCACAATACTCCAACTGGGGTCTGACAAGAGTCTTATAGAGCTGCATCATTACCTCCTGACTCCTAAACTCTATTCCTCGATTAATGAAGGCCAGTACACCGTATGCCTTCTTGACCACTTCCTCCACCTGTGAGGCCGATTTAAGAGTCCTATGGACCCGGACCCCGAGATCCTTCTGCTCTACAACACAGCTAAGACTCCTACCCCTTATATTGTACTCCTTCATCCCATTATTCCTGCCAAAATGGACCACTACACATTTATCTGCATTGAAGTCCATCTGCCACTTCTCCGCCCAGTCTTGCATCCTGTCTATGTCCCGCTGCAACTTTTGGCATCCCTCCAGACCATCCACAACACCACCGATCTTTGTATCGTCGGCGAACTTGCTAACCCATCCCTCCACTTCCTCATCCAGGTCATTTATGAAAATGACAAACAGCAGGGGTCCCAGAACAGATCCCTGGGGCACTCCACTGGTTACCGACCTCCATGCAGAACAAGACCCATCCACAACCGCTCTCTGCCTTCTGCCAGCAAGCCAGTTCTGGATCCACGAGGCCAAAGCCCCTTGGATCCCATGCCCTCTCACCTTCTCCAGAAGCTTTGCATGTGGGACCTTATCAAACGCCTTACTAAAGTCCATGTACACTACGTCCACCGCCCTTCCTTCGTCAATGTGTTCAGTCACATTTTTGAAGAACTCAACTAGGCTCGTAAGGCATGACCTGCCCTTGACAAAACCGTGCTGACTATTTCTAATCAGTCCAAACTTCTCCAAATGTTTATATATCTTATCCCTCAGAAGCCTCTCCATCAGCTTACCAACCACTGAAGTCAAACTCACCGGTCGGTAATTTCCTGACTATCCCTGTTCCCTTTCTTAAAGATAGGAACCACATCCGCAATCATCCAATTCTTTGGAACCTCTCCCATTTCCATGGACGACGCAAATATCATCGCCAGGGGCTCTGCAACCACTTCCCTCACCTCCCACAATAACCTGGGGTACATCCCATCCGTTCCCGGTGACTTGTCTATCTTGATAGAATTTAACAGGTTTAACACATCCTCTTTCCTAACGTCCATATACTCAATCTTTTCCGTATGCCGCAAACCTGCAGTGCAATCTCCCAGTTCACTTTCCACCGTGAATACCGAGGCAAAGTACTCATTAAGCACCTCTGCCATTTCTTCCAGATTCACACAGACTTTTCCCCCTTCACCTTTTATAGGCCCTATCCCTTCTCTTCTCATCCTTTTACTTTTTACATATTTGTAGAAGGCCTTGGGATTCTCCTTAATCTTACCTGCCAAGGCCTTCTCATGACCTCTTCTGGCTCTCCTAATTTCCTTTTTAAGTTCCCTTCTACACACCTTATACTCCTCTAGATCCCTAACATCCCCTCGCTCTCTGAACCTTTTATACACCATTTTTTTCTTCCTAACTAGGTTCACCACGAAATGGTCCAGTCAAGCTTTTCATATATCCCCCTCCCTCTGCTCCCCAGAATGTTGTAGATAGGCTACTAGATTAGGAGCTGGACAACAGGTAACTTGTGTGTACATACACGAATGGTATGTTGTTTACTAGTCCCACTGCCATCCATCATTGCCTTGGATCATCATCCCCTTTGTCCTTTAATGACAATTACTTTCCATCTTAATTCAAGGTATTCTTGCTTAGCCTCTTATTTCCCTGCCTGTTTCTGTACATACTGGGAAACAATTCCATCTCTAATCGCCCCCATTCCTCCCCTGCTGTCTGACCTGCTGAGCTTTTGCAGGGTTTTCTCAATTTAAATTGAGTGAATATGGGTACCATCGTGCTAACGCTTTCTTCTGCCCATTTATTGGGGATCCCCCAATGATTACTATCTTATTGCTAACACAATTCAACAAAGCTAAGTGCCAGTATAACCTAGAGTCACATACAAGCACAGGACTAGGCTAGTTTAAGCATTCACAACCTTGCTCAATCCAGCAATAAATGTCCCAATTGAGTCAAACCTGCCAACTATTGCGCGCGAGTTAAAAATAAATAGGTACATTGCCACTTACAATGTCGATTCATCGCTGTTAACCGACCAATTCGTTGCTGCCTTATTTCTTGATGAAACAAAACACTGTTATTTGTTTCAATAATCGGTATGCAAAAGGACAGCACGGATCATGTCCGCTCCTTATGTACCGGATAACTGGAAATGTAACAGATTTGGGATGTGTAAATATCCTGTATGATTCATCTGGAACGCTGTGATGTACACACTCCTGCTGTTTGACTTACTCACAATGGTATCCAGTGTTGTAAACTGCACAGACAGAAAACTCTGTTTACAGAAAACAGACCGACCAATGTTTAAAAAAAGACTCGTGCAGCAGTGGTCGATTTCAAGCAGCCTGTTAAAGGACGCTTCCTCATTAGGCGATATAGTAAAAGATCAGAAACAATTCACCGGCTAGACGCCCCTTTTTCATTGCAAGGTTAAGGGTTTTACCTATAGCTACTCTCTCCATCTGTAAACGATTTACTGCACTGCTACACTGAAGCACTCAGCATTCTCACTACACAGACAACTCTTCACAGATGCACCAGCAACGTGACCGTACCGTTTTCCCCAAGCCTCAGGGCTCGCTTCCCTCCGTTAACTTTCTCTCAACGTTACCGAGCAGCAGCCACTCTAATTCCGGTTCCCTTTCATATGAACACACGGGAGAGGCGCAAAGCGCCAGTGTGATCAATGAGCCTGCAGCCAATGACAGGATTACAGTGAAACAGGTCAGCCTCGGTTAGTACTGTTAGAACCGGGTCACTGCAGTCACTAAACCGGGCTAAACCCGGTTCACTGCAGTCACTAAACTGGGGTTAAACCTGGGTCACTATTGTCACTGACCCGGGTTAAGACTGGCACTCCCCTCTCACTGAACCACTGCAGTCACTAAACTGGGGTTAAAACCCGGGTCACTCCAGTCACTGAACCGGGTTAGACCAGGACTCCCGGATCACTAAACCGGGTTAAAGCCGGTGCTCTTCTATACTGGGTTAAACCCGGGTCACTGCAATCACTGAACTGGGTTCAACCCGGTACTCTCCTGTCACTGAACCGGCTTAGAGCCGAGTTACTCTGTCCCAAATAAAGAAGCTTGTTAATGATCCGGGAAAACTCACCGAGAGGAAGCCGCTGCTGTCCGCTTGCTGTAGTTGCCAGTGAAGCTGTACCTCCCTGAATACCAGCTCCGAGAGGCAGAGAGAGAGAGTGTGCCGGCTCCAAATCCTAGCTTTACACCTTCATGTGTTCAGCTCAAACAGCCGCCTGCTGCGGAGACTGGGAATTACCACAGCGAGAGCACTGACACATCAACACCTTCTCCTGCCTCCTTCACTGTGGGCTAGGCAGGAGCTGATTGTAACTTTACTGGGATCTTCCAGAGTTTGGCATGTCTTTATTCTGTAAAATCGAGTGCAACATTGTCGAAATGGTCTCACCCGAAATTCAACACCGCCCAAATGATTTCGTTTAATATTTTTTTAGAAACTGGATGCTGGTAGTCCCCCAGATACCTCACCTGAATAGTCATTATTTATAGCAACTATGCGCTATACCACTGTGAAGGGCATCGCTGTCAAGCAAGTTTGCCTCCTTCTCAGGGGAAGTTTTTTTAAAAAAATACTCCATTCTTAAAGTTACAAAGTCAATGCTCAAAATGGTTTGGGCAAACCCAAATCCAATCTTTGCTTGCTCCAAAAAACAAATTCAAAATCCAATTGAATCCAATTTATGATCCTCAATTAACAATCACAAACAGAAAATACCTTCCCACCCCTTGAGCCGCTAAAGTCAATTGAAAACACAGTATAGTCCAGTCATCAAATGTGCAATTCAATAATTTGTGTAGTTCTGCATTGCTTCTCCGCCTTATGGTTTAGATCAAGTGTAGTTTTGGCATTCTGCACTTGGTTGAAGTCATGAGATGACACCAAGCTTCATTTGAAACCATTTTTTAAAGCAGCATCTTGGCCTTTTGGCTAAGATGCAAATGAGATCAAGCCTTGGAGAAGGTTCAATGCCTGCTCCAATCAGCTTGGATGATGTAGATCAAACTCAAGACAGGAAGCGGCCAGCCTGTCTTGTCAGCTTGTATCTGGAATGTTTCACTTGCTGAGACTTTGAATTGGGCTTTGATTGGATTGAATTGGATATAAACAAAAAAAATTGTGTAGTTCTGCAGGAAACTGGCTGGTGCCATTTGTGTACCAGGCTAAGCCTGTCTGAACTTTATCAGCTGGAGAGGCATTTACTCCTTTCAAAACCAGTGAGTGAGCCACATATTACATTGAAACGTGAGCCTTGATACACACAAACTGAAAGCCTGGTACCTCCTAAATGACATACTTCAGAACTGTGCACAGTGACACATAAAAAATGTGTCCCACCTACACACAAAAAAGCAACTATCTCCAAAGATCAAAGGCTGTTTAAAAAAAAGCTTCAGCTCTTTAGACTTCAGGATTGCCATTGTATTTCAAAATGTTCAGACTTGTTTTCAAATTCTTCCATGACCTCGCCTCTCCCTAGCTCTGTAATCTCCTCCAGCCCCACAACCCATTGAGATATCTGCACTACCCTGATTCTGACTGCTTAGGGCATTTTCAATTTTAATCACTCTCACCAATGGCAGCCTTACCTCCTGCTGCCAAACTCTGGAATGCCTTCCCTAAATCTCTATGGCTGCCTCCCTTTCTTCCCTCCTTTTAAGATGTTCTTTAATGCCTAGCTCTTTGGGCAAGTAATGTACTTGTCATAATGTACTGTTATATGGATTAATATCAAGTGTGGCTTATAACTTGGTTTGGGATGTTTTATTACTTTAAAGGTGCCAACTAAATACAAGTTGTTATATAAGATCCTTCCTAATTGATCTAAACCCAAAAAAGCAGGAACCTGTCCTTGCTGCCACTCCAGGCTTCAAAGAATTGCAACTAGGGGCTGTACACCTGTCCCAAGCATAACATCAACTTCAACCACATTTCATTGAAGCTTCTAATAGAAGTAACCATAGTTGAAAGAGGCTTTGTGCTTCCATTGTGCGAAGAATTGAACTGGATGAAGGGAACACATGGGCTAGATTAAGCTATTGTTGGGCATAGTCTTAACAGCCAATTACAACAACGTTGGTTAGATATTTTCTTGTATAATAGCAGTAATAAGAAATAAACATCTATGAAATCCACATATTCGGAATTATTTTTAGAACCTAAATGTATCTTTCATGAATGTATTTCAGGAGAGGAAATAGTAATTTTAAATAAAGGATTGTGAGGACTTGATGTCCAGTAGGCAAGCACTCTATGCAACTTTCATGTTTGAACTTTCAAGAGAAATTCAGCTGGTACAATGACAACAAGAACTATATTATATCTAAAATATATCTGTGCAGGCTTGATTCATTTGCCGCTGAGCATGGGTCCACAGATAAAAGTTGGACATAATTTGCCAGTAAATTGGCAATTACATGTAGAGAAGGCACCAAGATAACTGGTAACTTTAATGTGGAGAGCAGTCTCATGCAATGGGATTTCTGTGGGATTTATAATTAAGCATATTAATATTTTATTTCATTAGTTTAAACCAGAATTGAACTTTGCCTGTGAACGTATGTTTCTAATTGATTGACAATAGTAAACTCTCAGCTGATTTTACTCATTATTCAGACACATCAGCGATATTCTGATGTCGCTGAAGGAGTCTAATCGCAAAAAAAAGGGTGGTCAGTGTTTTGAAAAGTATTGTCATCCAGGGGGTAAAATTGTCATCCAGAAACTTAGTGAGTGAAAACCCCCAAAAGTGGTGGATTTGGTTTGTTGGGAGGTCAAAAGATGGATATCTAAATAAGACTTCCAATCCCTCCACTGGTTTTAATGGAAGTTGGGTGAGGTGCAGGCAGCCAATCCACTCACGGGAAGCAGGTTGGTCCTTTAAATATTTTAAGAAAACTGTAAGACTTCCATTTTAATGGTAATTCAATTTTTAGCTACAGTTGACCAGGACTATCAAATGTAAAGCTGGCAGGTAAAAGGAGGGGAGAAGTATTCATGCTCCACCAGGCCCGCAAACTGTGCTGCAAAGTAGGTGCCTTTGCAGCACAGTTTGCGGGCCTGGTAGAGCATGAATATTTCCTCCAGGTTTAACAAGCTAACATGCAAACTACCATCAGCTACCTAACATACAACAGACAAGCCCTCGATCACCATCTCCTCTCTCACTTGTGATTGGATACTATCTCCCTCACCTACCTTCCCTCCGCCCCTCCCCCCCACCCCAAAATGGGATTATCACTCTACCAGCTTCTCCACTAACATAGAATCACAGAAATCATAAAATCCGTATAGTGTAGAAGGAGGCCATTCGGCCCACTGAGTCTACATCAACAACAATCCAACCCAGGCCCTTCCCCACAACCTCACATATTTGCCCTGCTAATCCCTTTAACCTGCACAATCTGGGACACCAAGGGGCAATTTAGTGTGGCCAATCAATCTAACCTTTCATCTTTAGACTGTGGGAGGAAACCTGAGCACCCAGAGAAAACCCCCATGCAGACACGGGGAGAACGTGCAAACTCTACAGAGACAGTGACCCAAGCCAGGAATCGAGTCCGTGTTCCTGGAGTTGTGAGGCAGCAATGCTAACTATTGTGGTACTGTGCACCCATTGCCACTGTGCTGCCCATTGTCACCATGCCCCTCCCTCCCCAGCTCAAACAAGTCCAGGAATGGCTTTTAACATTGCTGGGTGCCTTAAGTGTTCAGGAATGATGGAATGATAGAGAATGGAAATGAACAGAGGTGTGGCTGTATTGATTAAGGGTGGTGTCACAGCATTAAGTAGAAAGTTTACACTAGATAGTTGTAGGACTGAACCTATTTGGCTGGGTTCAGTAACAAAGAGGAAATTGTTGCTTTGTTGAAAGATTTTATTCAGCTACAAGCAGTGAGAAGGAGATAAACGAGCACATATGTCAGCAAATTTCATGCTACAATTAAATTAGTTTTCTTATTTTTTATTAGTGTCACAAATATTCTTACATTAACATTGCAATGAAGTTTTACTGTGAAAATCCCCTAGTCGCCACATTCTGCTGTCTGTTTAGGTACACTAATGGAGAATTTAGCATTGCCAATGCACCTAACCAGAACATCTTTCGAACTGGAGGAGAAAACCAGGGGAGAATGTGCAAACTTTGCACAGACAGTGTCCCAAGTAGGGAATCAAACCTGGATGTGAAGCTGTGAGACAGCAGTCTTAACCAATCAAGAGTAGTTTATTCAGATTATTATTAAATATTATTTAACATATTTAAGTGTGGAGTTTGTATGTTCTCCCTGTGCTTGCTGCGGTTTTCACACACAGTGCAAGATGTGCAGGTTAGGTAAATTGGCCATGCTAAATTGCCCCTTCGTGTCCAAAGATGTGTAGGTTAAGTGGATTAGCTATGGTAAATGGGCAGATTATTGGGATGTGAGGGATGGGAGTGTTGTGGGGGGTGTCCTTGGTAAGATGCTCTTCAGAGGGTTGATGCAGATTTGATGGGTCGAATGACCTCCTTCTGCACTGTAGGGATTCTATGGTTCTAACTTCTCTTCAATAGGCAGAAAATGTGCTAAGGATGGGGAAGGAGAAGGATCTCTATTATGTGCTAAGGACAACTTTCTTGAACAATATGTGTCCAATCCAATAAGAAAGGAAGCAATATTGGATCTGATTCTGAGAATTGAAGTAAGGCAATTGGAATGTGTTACAATAAGAGATCATCTGAATCATAACAACAGCAATATCATTCAGTTAAAGTAAATATGGAAAGAAAACAGAAAATATTGAAGATAAAAATTTTCACCTGGGATCAAATTCATTCCAATGATTGATAAGAGATTGATAATTGATAATTAATGCAGATAAACTGGAAAAAGTAATTGCAGGTGAAAGCAGCAACAAATCAATGGAGGACATACAGGGAAGTGATAGATCTGGCCTAAACTAATTTCCTTTGAAGGGAAAATGTGGAACATTCAAAGCTAATGTGCCCTGGATAACAAAAATAAGCAGGGAAATGAGGATTGTGACAGATGTCAGGTGTAATATAGAGTGTATACGTGTGTGTGTGCGTGCATGCGCGCGCTTGTGTCCCTAGCATGGGAATGAGGCATAAGGAGCCATGCAAGAGAACACACACTATTGTATATTAAAGTGACCAGCTCACTAATACAGCAAAAATGCAAGAGTGAAAAGGTTGCCACAGGGTGAGTTACATAACCATTTGGTGGAGCTTTATGAGGTAGGTGTGGCTTGCTTACAGACCAGGAGGAAAAGTCTCCCAAATGCCACTACATAGAGATGCACTTGTTTATAATATGTAGCACTCACTTGTGAATAAAGCTCCATTGTTTTAAACAGCGTCAATCCCCAAAATAGAAGATTACAACTGATGACAAGGATGAGGAATGGCATTTGCTAGCCACCTGGGGAGACAAATTTACAGAGGAGAAATTCAGGAAGAGAAACGTTAGTAAAGAACCTTTTCCAAGTGTTCCAAACCTGATGGGCTAGCTGGACATGAGTAATAGTACTCTGCAGCAGTTATAGTGTTGGATTGAGTTATGGAGCTGCAAAAGCTCAGGTTGTTGCCCTATGTGAAAGAAAAATCAGGTAGTTGCTGGAAAAGCATTGCCAAATGTGCATAAAAGAAATCTCTCCTAGTAGAAAAATGGCAGAAGCTCTCATTGTAGTGGGATCCTTTGATAAAAATGTGGAGTGATGGTGCTGTTATACTGAGCGTTTTGACTATTTTGGGTGGAGAAAGAAAATAGCTGAAGATATTAGGATGCCCAGTTTCCTGATTGGAATGGTGAGGGGATTGTTTAATTTCCATTATAGTTTAGCATGACCTGAGAAACAAGGCACTGAAATGTATGAGTAGATCACAGATACTTTGCAAATGCATTTTAGATTCCACAAATGAAACCAAGAAAAGGGGAGTAAATTACACAATATTGTAAGTTTGGAAGTGTGCTGAATGGCACTATTCAAGACTGGTTTGTCTACATAGCGAAGGAATACAGAAATATCTGCTAATGGAGAGTAATTTTGGGAACAAAAGGTAATCTCAGATAAAATGGTGTTTTTAGTTATTAATGTAGTTAAGTATCATCCTATATATTAGAATTTCTTTCCTTTTATTTTAATAAATACGCTTTATTATTGTTTACACAACGATTGAACTGATTTCTCACTGGGTTATACAGTGTTCCTCACATTATTCCAAATAAATATACACCACTAAGAACCAGTGTTTTAAGTTATTATTTGGGGCTTTTAGCCACACTCAAAGGTAAAATCAATGGAGTTCTTAACATCTTGGGCTGAAAACTTTGCCAGAATTTTACCGCCTTACTTGCCAAAGTTCATAAGATCCTGTCCCCAGTCCAACAGAGAATGCCATTCTGTGAGTCTTTCCCACCCCAATTCCAGCAATTAATTCTGTCTTTTCTTCTACAGACACTGCCAGACATGGGGAGCATTTCCCACATTTTTCTTTGTTATTTCTGATTTTGAGCATCTACAGTATTTTGCTTCAGTCTTAAAATCAAGATGCTGTCTCATTGACCCATTTCCCTCCACTGTCATTTAAACTTGGGCTTTCCAGTGAGGGTCTTTTGCCTGCTTTTCCTCATTAATGCGGTATCCTCATTAATATATTTAAATCAGGGTTTTATCTACATTGCCCAAATGTGCTGAGGTTACTCTTTGTTCAATAAAATTTGGCAACTGAGAGGGAAGGCCCTAGAGATTTTCATGGAGCCTGGGAGGTCCAGGAGTAAATTTCTGTATTGACCTCACCAGTGTTCCAGGGAGGGTATTTCATCTGCATGATTTTGGCAGGTGTTTACATCAATAAGGTGCAACTCAGCTGTACTGTCTTTGGCTGTTGTAACCAATAACATCTGTCCGCAGTCAGGGTTAGGATCCCTCTGAAAATCCCATGTGTTCAAACTCCCCATTCCTCCTGTGTTACAGAACTGATCCATAAAATTTTAGAAAATATAACACCATTTTCAGTCACCCAAGCCTCTTTTCCAAGCCTGGCTTTTCCCATTCCCTCCTTGTAGCAGCTTTCTGTCTGAAGCCACCATTTAAAATTGCAATTAGGGACCTCTATGATTATGGAATCTGATGTGCAATTGTAAAGAAGGATCCTACCAGTTACAGGCATGTGTTTTATTCATCTGCTCAGAGACCAAGCCAAGGTTTACGATGACAGGAGATGTGCGGTATGCTGATGATAAATCATCAGGTCAATTTTAATTGCCTTCACCGGGAGAATAGGATTGTCTTCGCCTCTCCAGGAGAGCTCCTTACCCTTAGCTCCGGCCACACAATAATCTTCCTGATTACATCAATGTGATTTTCTTTCATTTCCTTCAAGAGCCATCCCTGCTGCCTGCCTGAATGAAATTGCTAATTTTGTGCCAATTAGTGTTCAGTCATGAACATTTTTTCTGCAAAGTGTTTGACTAGGAAGTGTATTGATATCTTAACAACCAGAAGAGAAAGAGAACATCTTCCATCTACGTGGAAGGAATGTGAACTCAGGGAAAGACCAGAATTTGCCTATGGGGTGTCTAATCCCCTATCATTCTTGGTTTTACACTGAGTAGTTTTATTTACAATTTTACTTCATGCTATGTCTCTATTAGGCTTGAAATAATTGATGGAAACACTAGATGGAGCTGAAGGGCTTGTCATCACCAAGTATTGTGTGTTCCTGTATTTCCTCTGCTCCTAGTTTTGTCAAATTGAACATATGTGAATTGTAAGGGTTCTCGGTGATCTCACTTATTGTTCCTTGGAGGAGAAGCTTGGACTATTGAAAATAGTGGGTACATTTTTTAAGATTTTACGTATCAGTTCTCCATCACAGGAGAAAAATGGGGTTTAAACGTGTGGGATTTTTTGAGGGATCTGGGCAGCATCCTCACCCTGACTGTGGCTAAATACTATTGGTTCCAGCAACCAAAGACAATGCAGCTTGGTTGCACTATACTAGTGTGAACATGCAGATGAAGTACTCTCCCTGAACTATCCCAATTGTAACAGGTAACACAGTGGTAATAGAAAGGAAGAAACGTAGATCAATTATCATCAATAGGGATAAAGTGAGGAACAAACTATTAAGCTTGATGGTGAACAAGTTCCCAGTGCCTGATGGCTGACATCCAAGGGTCTTAAAGGAAATGGTATTGGAAATAATGGCCTTTGATAAAGTGCTGCACCAAAAGTTAATACACAAGATTACGTGGGGTCAGGAGTAATTTATTAGCTTGACTAGAGGACTAGTTAACAGACAGAAGGCAAAGAATTGGGATAAATAGGTCTTTTTCTGGTTGGCAATCTGTAGCTAGTGGATGCCACAGGGTTTAGTCCTTGGGCCCCAGCTATTTACAATCTATTTTAATGACATGGGCACAGGAAGAGAAGGTACTATAGCCTAATTTGAAGATGATACTAAGATAAATGGAAAGATAAATAAGCAATTTACAAATGGATATGGATAGGTTAGGCGAGTGGGCTAAAATTTAGCAGATGGTGTTTAATCTGGATAAGTGTGAGGTTGTCCATTTTGATTGGAAAAATAGAAATAGAAATATCTAAATAGTGAGAAACTTCAGAGTGCTTTGGCGCAAAGGGTTTGGGTGTCCTCATGCAAGTACCTCAGAAAATTGGCATGCATGTGCAGCAGATAATAAGGAAGGCAAATGGAATTCTGGCATTTATTGCAAAAGGAATAGAGCACAAAATTAGGGAAGTATTGCTGCAACTGTACAAGGCATTAGTGAGACCACAGCTGGAATATTGTGGACAGTAATGATCTCTTTAATTGAGAAGGGTTGTACTGGAGGCAGTTCAGAAAAGGTTCACCAGATTGATTCCAGAGATAAGGTGTTTGTCTTACGAGGATGATTGAGCAGCTTAGATCTATACTCTCCAGAATTTGGAAGTTTGAGTTTAGAAAAATGAGGGGAGGTCTAATTGAGATACATAAGATGCTTAAGGGGATTGGCAGGATAGATGTACAGAAGATGTTTCCTCTTGCGGGGCAATCTAGAAGGTCATAAGTTTGGGATAAGGGGCAGCAAATTTAAAACAGAGCTAAGGAGCAATTATCTTCCTCAAAGGATCAGTAATCTATGGAATTCACTCCCTCAGAGTGCAGTGGATGCCAGGACATTGAGTAAATTTTTAAGGAGATGGTAGACAGATTATTAATTAATGGGTTGAGGGAGTATGGAGAATGGGCAAGGAAGTGGAAATGAGGCTAAGGCAAGATCAAGCTTGATCGTATTGAATGTCACAGCAGACTTGAGAGGCTGAATTGTCTGTACCAACTGACTCAAGAAGAGCTTTTTCCCTGCTGCTGTCAGACTTTTGAATAGACTTCCCTTGCATTAAGTTGATTCTTCTCTACATCCTAGCAATGGCTTTAACACTACATTCTGTATTCTCATACTTCCTTCTCTTAGAACAGTATGCGTCGTCTGTATAGCATGCAAGAAATGGTACATTTCACTGTTTGTTAATAGTGTAACAATATTAAATCAAATCAAATCAAAGATATTTTCACATTGTAATCTGCTGGTAATTGTATCAATGGAAGACATCTGAAGCTGTTTTTCTTAACAGTTTGAAAGCTACTCTCATCTCCATTAACAAGTCAGAAAGGCCAACCTCATGGTTGCAGTTTGGAATAGGCTCAAAAGCTCATGTCATATGATTTATTGCAGAATGAAGTTGATGCTCTGAAGGTCCAGGACCATCAATTTTTCAATTTCCACATACAGTCATAGAGCCATGCCACCCTTTTATTTAAAAACCCCTAAGCTAATCCCAATTACCCACATTTGACCCATGTCCCTCTATACCCGTCGTACCCATATAACTATCTAAATGCTTTTTAAAAGATAAAATTGTACCTGCTTCTACTACTACTTCTGGCAGCTTGTTCCAGACACTCACCACCCTCTGTGTGAAAAAGTTGTCCCTCTGGACACTCCTGTATCTCTCCCCTCTCACCTTAAACCTATGCCCTCTAGTTTTAGACTTCCCTGCCTTTGGGTAAAGATACTAACCATCTACCTTCTCTAGGCCCCTCATTATCTTATAGACTTCCGTAAGATCACCCCTCAGCCTCCTATGCTCCAGAGAAAAAGGTCCCAGTCTATTCAGCCTCTCCTTATAACTCAATCCATCAAGTACTGGTAGCATCTTAGTAAATCTTTCCTGTACTCTTTCTAGTTTAATAATATATTTTCTGTAATAGGATGACCAGAATTGCACACAATATTCCAAATGTGGCCTTAACAATATCTTGTACAACTTTAACAAGACGTCCCAATTCCTGTATTCAATGTTCTGATCGATGAAACCAAGCATGCCACAATGCCTTCTTCACTACTCTGTCCACTTGTGATTTTACTTTCAAAGAGCTATGAACATATACACCTAGATCTCTTTGTTCTATAACTCTCCCCAATGTCCTACCATAAGTCCTGCCCTTGTTCAATCTACCAAAATGCATCTACCTCACATTTGTCTAAATTAAACTCTATCTGCCCAATTGATCAAGACCCCGTTGCAAATGGAGATCACTTTCTTCACTGTCCACTATGCCATCAATCTTGGTGTCATCTGCAAACTTATTAACCATGCCCCCAATATTCTCATCTAAATCATTAATATAAATGACAAATAACCATGGTGAGCCCAGCATTGATCCCTGAGGCACACTGCAGGTCACAGGCCTCCAGTTTGAAAAACAACTCTCTACAACCACCTTCTGGCTTCTATCAAGAGGCCAATTTTGTATCCATTTAGTACGCTTCTGGTTTCTCTCAATGACACAGTTGAATGTAGCTTTTCATCTGATAACATCAAGGGTGGGATTTTACAACCTCGCTCATTCTGAAACCATAAAATCCCACCTGAAGTCAATGACTTTTCCATGGTTTGTCCCTCGCCTGCTCCAATTCCCGTGGCGAGCAGAATGGTAAAATTCTAGCCCAAGGAAAAACTAGGAGAAAAAGAACTTTTGTAACTGATGATATTGTGAAATTCCAAGACCAGCACTTTAGCCTCTGAAAGTGAGTGACAATTTAAGAGGAATTAGACATGCTAATTGAAAATGTCTGCAGGAATAGAAGATTGAATCTACAAGGAGACTCCTGAGCGAAGCCCTGCACACTCTGTGCCAGTTTACTGAGATCTGATAGCACTGAGCGATTCTGATGACTCATCAAGTTGTAAACAAGTATTCAAAATTGCCTAGCTCATATTTTCTAGCGATTTTATACAGAAATAAACAGGGAGTACTTTAGTATCAGAAAAAAACTGCCATGGCAGGTGCTATTCCTCTTCCTCATTGGGGGCTTTCCTTTCCTTTAGTGTTTTTCCATTGGCTGCTTCAGGGATTTTTCACATTTTGCATTGATTAAAAGTTTTGAAGCCCTTTTGCATTTCTGAGTACATTTGTTTATTGTCTTCTTATCTGATTTTTATTTCACTTAGTATGTCTGATGGGGTTTAGACATACTGAAATATTTCCATGAGTTGACAACTTATTTTAAATTGCTTTGATGGATCAACCATTAAGACATTAAGTTGTACAATGCTGGGAGTATACACTATTGGCATTAAGCCAGAGGGCTACTCAATGTTGAGACTGGCGGTTCCGAGGGGACTGTGATTTTACAAGGAGACTCGTTCAAAGTCCTTTAATTTTCTCTTGGAACTCAGTCTGCTGATAGGATCATTAGCTTCCCCAGGGTAGGCTGATTGCTGAGTGAATGCTGATCCACTGTCCTCCTTTATAATTCATTGTGACAATACAATATCTGTCCTCATAAGCAGTAACGGACATTAGTTTGGAGCTCCTAGCAAAAACTTTACACATCTCTCATTAAACTGGAACTTGCAACAAAGCCAAACTGCTGCAGTTAACTCGGAATAATTATTTAAATAATCTGAGCGCTGAAATGGACAGGCTGTAAACTGAACTGAATTTGCACCAGTGTCTCAAATTAACCTGGGCAGGAAAATGTGCCCTTTGGTGTAAAATTATTGGCAAATTTATACTACTGATATACATCCCCTAAGAATTGGGCTGGCCACAATTGTGACACTCAGCAAAGAAAGAAACTTTCACCTCTGCAACATAGGTCACATTCACAATGCGATGAAAGGATAGTGTGACAACACATTGCAGCACCCTTTATGTGTCATTCCCGGTGCTAAACATGCTTTGCTGACGGAATACCAGTAGCACATAAAAAAGCTGTATAAGTACAAGGCAATCAGACTTCCATAAAAGTCACCAGAGGAAACACCAAAGATTTGTTAAAGAATTGAAGGTATCAAAATTCAGCGCCCAAATCCTCTAGTTTGGGAACTATGGGTGCTGGTTCAAGTGAAAAATGGCATTAAGGCAGCTCCTGAGCATTTCCAGGTTGGCTGACACTAAACATCTTATTTTTGAAGGTGTTAGCCCTGGTGTTAGGTGCAGGCAATGTATATATGCAGCTAATTGTTGAAGGATTCGACTAGAGTCAATCTAGACACGCTTTGATAAACATTTACATACAGAGCTACAAGTATGCACCTCTTAACCCAACAATCATGGTTTCAGTCTTTATTTATAGAGGCAAAAGTGAATCACCGGTTGATGCCCACCACTTGTAAATGATTAAACACAATTAGTACCCATGGCACCCGCACAGCATCTGGGGAGTATACCCTCTTTCTTGTAGTGCTATTTCAAGTCCTTCCTGAATATCTTCAAATGTTGTAAGTGTACATTCAGCTCCTGTGCAACTTGAATACATCTCACTTTATGAGGCACTTCCTAGCTTTAAGTGATGCTCACATCGCATAAATGCAAGGGAAGCAGTGGCACAGTGGCATTATCACTGCACTAGCAATCCAGAAGCCAAGGACCCGAGTTCAAATCCCACCTTGGCAGATGGTGAAATTTGAGTTCAATAAAAAATCTTGAAAAAAAAGTCTAATCATGACTAAGAAGCGATTGTTGTAAAAGCCATCTGGTTCACTTCCTTTCTATCACTTAATCTGAAATAAACCAATTGTGTGAACAGGCAAAGTAGCACTGTTGCTTCGCAGCTCCAGGGACCCTGGGTTCGGTTCCCAACTTGGGTCAGTGTCTTTGTGAAATTTGCACATTTCCCTCGTGTCTGAGTGGGTTTCCTCCCACAGTCCAAAGATGTGTGGATTAGGTAGATTGGCCATGCTAAGATTCTCCCTTAGTGTCCTGAGATGCGGAGGTCAGAGGGATTAATGGGTAAATATGTGGGGGTAGGGCCTGGGTGGATTGTGGTCTATGAGCCGAATGGTCTCTTTCTGTACTGTAGGGATTCTATATATATAAAAAAACTGTTCAATGTCTAAATGATCTTTTTTCAGGGTATTTTTGTCTTGATTTATAAAAAGTGCACAGCGTGAAAAGCGGAGAGGTGGTAGAAGCACAGAATAGAATCCCTACAGTGCACAGGAGGCCATTTAGCCCATCAAATCTGCACCAACCACAATTCCACCCAGGCCTTATCCCTGTAACTCCACATATTTACCTGACTAGTCCCCTTGACACTAAGGGGCAATTTAGCATGGCCAATTCACCTAAACTGCACATCTTTGGATTGTGGGAAGAAACCAGAGAACCCAGAGGAAACCCATGCAGACATGGGGGAAAATATACAATTTCTACACAGACTGTCACCCAAAGCTCAAATTGAATTTGGGTCCCTAGCACTGTGAGGCAACAGTGCTAACCACTGTACCACCATGCTGCCCCAGAAACTGATGCCAAATATCTCTTTTCTGTATTTCTCTGTAAAACTATGGCAACCATTTCCTCTGTACAGAGTCCAAACATCATAGCGTTTTATTGCTGTTAGTCTTGATCCAAGGTCCATTAGTCTCCAACCACTTCCGCAAAACTCACGAGACAAGCTGTCGAGTTCAACTGCAGATATACATGCAGGTTGATTGCTCTTTTGAACTAAAACCAATTACGATAGCAAACATTTAAACATACATTGTTTTAAAATTATCTTGTATGCAACTGAGAAGAGAATAACTGAAGAAAATGCCGTCTCTGAGGAAAAAGTTAATGTTTGCGGGAGGATTTTCAGTCAGCCTGGGAACTTGTGTGTTAATATCTGCAATAATGGCAACGGAGTCGTGGATCTACTCTGTGATAAAGTGCGAGAATAGAAGTGGTGATGCAATTGGAGAAATGAACCTTAAGTACGGGTTGTTTGGTGGTATATGGGAAAAATCTGGTTGTCCGATCCTCGTAGATAACAGTAACATCAAAGGTAATTGCTGCATTTCTTGTTAACATAGCACTGGTCTGGGATTTATGAGAGAATTTAAATTCTCAGGTGTGATAGAAGGGATTATGAAATCATATAGCACAGAATGAAGCCACTTGATCCATTATGCCTCTGCTAGCTCTTTGAAAGAAATATCCAATTTGACCCACTCCCCTGGTCTTTCTCCATCAACCTGCAAAGTCTTCTTCTTCAAATATTTACCCTTGATGATAGAAGTATATTACAAATCTGTAGTAACATAATAGGGGCCATTTTGAAATAATCAAATTTAGTCTACTGTGAGCCACTTAACATTTAGATCTATCTGCCCTTTTTAATAAATGGTGATATTAATATACAAAAGAATTTTGTTCAGGGGCATTGATTTTTTCTATTTCTTACCTGTGTTCCCTGCATTTGCAGAGAGATATTGTGCTAAATTTGCATCCACTATAATGGAGGCAGAAAAATTGGGATGGTGAGGTTATGACAGTGCCTCCCTGCTTTAATCTTGATTCCTTTCCCCCTGCCATGGCTGCTGCCAGCCATTACTTAGCCATAGTTAAGGCCAATAAGGAGCTGAAGTCCTGTCTTGTGTTCCACTTTCCTGCAGTCCATCCAGTTGCTACCATTCAGCAGGGACAGTCCAGTGGGAAGTAGGCATGATGTAGCAATGCTAATAGTGTATCGATTAAAGAAAAGGACACCATGGTGGCCCAGTGACTAGCATTGCTGTCTCACAGCGCCAAGGATATGGGTTCAATTCCAGTTCAGTCACCATGTGGAATAGGCAAGTTCATTGCCTGTCTGTGTGGGTTTTCTCTGGGTGCTCCAGTTTCCTCCCACAATCAAAGATTATGTTGATTGGTCATGCTAAATTTTCCTTTAGTGTGAGGAGGATTAGCAGGGTAAATCCATAGGGTTACTGGAATAGATTCTGAGTAGGATTGTTTTTGGTGTAGGTTCAATAGGTCAAATGGCCTCTTTCTGCACTATAATGATTCTATGAAAGGGTGAAGTAGGGTCTTCCTCTTTCTCTCTGAGAACCAAAAAGGACTTTTCTTAGGCCTTGGTCTTAGCCGACATCTTTGGAATGTTCCCGCTCCTTTAAATATCCTAGTACCTCTTGCTGTTGCAACGGCCTGGGATTTTTCATCCTGGAAACTGCAGACTCCAACTTGGAGATGGGAATCTGCTGGGAAACCACTCCGCAAATGACTGGCTGTAATTTAGGAAAATGAATAAAGTTGCATTCACCAGTGTTTCAACATTGTGAAGATAATCAACACTGTAAATCAGATTTACTGTTAGAAATTCAACAACCACTTTATTTCCAAGTGACAGTGCAAAGTCTTTCTGACTCTCTTTGTTCCAACAAATGATTGTCTTATAACAGCTGAATTCTCTTTGGAAAACCATTATTAGTATCCCCAACATGGAATAATATATTTAATAGTAATTTTACAGTTGTGAATTGAATCATTTGGAAACCAACCATTGATTTCATAGAAAAATGATAGAACAACTGTAAAGCTCATAGATTTAGTTCCTCATTTTTTAAAATAATTTATTGGACTGGTCATTAAAAAAAAAACACACCTCAGCATCGAATTTAAGTGAAGTAGATTACAATTTCTCCTAGTCATCAGATTCTCTGTTTTATAAGTTGGTTATAATTAGTGAATTATATTTCCAATAAAGAAGTTTCAGTTTAGTTATGCAGCCAACCTTTGAGCGGGAATATACATTGCAAGGCTATTTCAAAATCCTAGATAGACTGAATTGGTTTAATTTATATTGTTAAATAAAACCCAACTAAAGCAGACTATATAAGCCAAACTCTCAAAAGAACAGTTATCACAAGGAAACAGTTTTATTATCCAGTCAAGATTATAGGAAGCTAAATGTTTTAAAGTTGTATTTGTCCTTGAGACAAGTTGGGTGAGTGGGCAAGTACATGGCAGCTGCAGCATAATGTGGATAAATGCGAACTTGTTCACTTTGGATGGAGAAACTAAGTATTTGTTTAAATGGTGATAGATTGAGAAATGTTGATTTACAAAGGGAGCAGGGTGTCCTGGTAAACTAAATCACTGAAAACAAGCATGCAGGTACAAAAAGCAGCTAGGAAAGCAAATGGTACATTGGCCTTCATTGCATGACGATTTGAGTACAGGAGAAAGAATGTCTTAATGTTCAGAGCCTTGATGGAACCACACTGTGTGTGCACTTTTGGTCATGTTATCTAAGAAAAGATATACTTGCATAGAGGGAATACAGCAGTAGTTCAACAGACTGATACTGGGATGGCAGGATTGTTGTATAAGAGATTAAGTTGGTTGGCTCTATATTTGCTGGAATTTCAAAGAATGAAAGGGGATCTAATTGAAAGGTATAAAATTCTGACTGGGCTAGATGCAGAGAAGCTGTTTGCTTTGGCCGGAATGTCTAGAAACAAGGGGTCATGGTCTCCGGATACAGGATAGACAATTTACAATTGAGATGGGGAGGAACTTCTTCACTTAGAGATTGGTAAATCAAAGGAATTCTCTACCACAGAATGAGTATATTTAAGAGGAAACTAGATGGATTTCTAGACTCATGGAGTGTGGGGAGAGTGCTAGAATATGGCATTAAGGTAGAAGATCAGCCATGATCATATGGAATGACAAGCGGAGCAGGCTTGAAGGGCCTATTTTCTACATTTCAAGCAAATTGTAAATATGTAGGGTTTCTTGAAAATTGCAAAAAAAAGAGGTAATTTGTTTCATTGATTTTGTATCTCAACATCCTGACTTTTATTGTGTGCTTTTTACTTTCAGTTTTGGAAAGTTTTGAAAATGCAAGCACTGCAAGAATTCTCCATATCTTAGTTATCCTGTTCCTCGTCTTTGGGCTGTTGTTAACACTAATAAGTGCCATTGTCACCCTGTACAATAGCATCAGTAATCCGTACGAGAGCATCTGTGGGCCTATCAGTATCTACGTGTGTAGCTCCATATGTTGTAAGTAAGAATGAATTAATTGTTATTTAAAAGGAATGTAATTTTTTTTCGAATAGTATTTGGATTATTTTTGTTTGCCATTTCACATAAACTTAAATATAGCCCCTGTCTTTGATATTTTGTTTTACATGATTAAACCAATCTAATATTCTGCAATGAAACCAAACTGGGATGCTGGAAATCTGAAATGAAAAACAGAAAAGTGAGAAAAGTGCTGGGAACAACTGTGGAGAGAGAAACAAAGTTAAAATTTCGAGTCGAATATGAACCTCCTTTAAAATATCCTCTTCTGTATTCCAGATCTGCCCTTCTGTGCTTCCTATCCCCTCCTTCCCCAACCATATAACCCATCACATTCCTGTACTCCTAAAGAATATTCGATTTGAAAAGTTAAGTCTGCTTCTCTGTCCACAGGCGTTGCCAGATCCAGTGAGTATTTCCGACACTTTCTGTTTTTATTTCTGCGTTGGCTGCCAGAAGATTTGTGTTGCCATTGCACAGGTTTTTAATGAAAGCATTTCTTAAGAATTAAAGACAGAATTTGACACTAAGTTGCATTTTTCACAGCTTCAGGTTGTCTCAGAGTTCTTCTCAGCCAATGAAGTGCTGCCTTTTTAAATTGAATTGTTTGTGATGCAGGGGAAATGCAACAGCCAATTTGCAATGAAAATTAAATTTTGTTTTTTGGTGACATTAGGGACAAATGTTTGTCGGGAAAATGGGAAAGCTCCTCTGCTCTTCCTTGAGTGGTGCCATGGAACCTTTCACCTCCACTTGAGAGGTAGACAGCACCTCTGTTTTAATATCTCATTCGAAATATAACATTGTTGACAGTGCAGCACTCCCTCAAGTATGGCACTGCTGCACCAGTCTTGATCTTGTGCATAAGTTTCTGGAATGGGACTTGTTGAACACATGGCCATGAGAGTGCTGACAGTGGGCCTTATTCTCCAGCCCCGCCCTCAGCTGGGATTTTCCAGTCCTGCTGCAGTAAAGGGAGATTTGGCTGAATTCCAAATTCTCCGTTCTCGCTGATAATCGCAGTAGAGGGGTGAACAGTCAGAGAACTCTGGCCTGTATTATTCCTGCTGGCAGACCCAATCTTCTGTCCAAGTGGCATAATTGTGTTATAAGCGATCTAATTCACAGATATAATAGCACGGAAAAGATTATCTAACAACTTTCCAGTTGTTCTGACATCACTTTAATGCTCTACTTTGAAACTTATGGAAAACTGGAGGATCAATGCATCAGTCTTCTTGAAAACGTCCTCTAGTGTATCCCAGATTTTCCTTTTTGTCCTTTCTATCACCCCGCCCCAACCGTTTCATTGAATAAAGTCATTCAATACAACCCTGTCATCTGAATTAGGTAGTTCAGTAGGAATGTAAGATTATTATTGCTACTTGATTGTAGTGTCATTTTGAAAGAATTTGGGTGTAGTCTTATTGGTTGTTCATGTCACGCTGTCACTGCAGTGAGGCCGGAGAATTTGGCGGCCAGCCAAATCACTGTTCACTGCAGCGGGATGAGAAAATCCCACCGGCATGTTAAGATTCCGGCCTTTGTTTTTCTCTTAAACCTCAATTTAAAATTCTTTTTCCCGCTGTTTTGATTACATTCCAATGGGAAGCCAAAAATAATTGAGCAATTTTTTCCATGAACTCACCCAATGAGCTCATTAACCACCAGTAGGTGTGCAACCGCAGTGCTTGTTTCCTGATTTTTTCATCTTTCTGTGTGATGTGCTTGGACTCTGTTCTAAAAGAACAAAGAAAATTACAGCACAGGAACAGGCCCTTCGGCCCTCCAAGCCTGCATTGACCATGCTGCCTGACTTGAACTAAAACTTCCTGTCCCTCCAGAGACAATATCCCTCCATTTGCCATCCTATTCACCTATTTGTCAAGACTCCCATTAAATGTCACTAGCCTATCTGCTTTCACTACCTCCCCTGGCAGCGAGTTCCAGGCACCCACCACCCTCTGAGTAAAAGACTTGCCTCGTACATCTCTTTTAAATCTTGCTCCTTCCACCTTAATCTATGCCCCCTAGTAATTGACTCTCTCACCCTGGGAAAAATCTGCTGACTATCCACTCCGTCCATGCCCCTTATAATCTTATAGACTTCTATTAGGTAGCTCCTCAATCTCCGTCATTCCAGTGAGAACAAACCAAGTTTCTCCATCCTCTCATCATAGCTATTACCCTCCATACCAGGCAACATCCTGATAAATCTTTTATGTACCCTCTTCAAAGTTCCTCATTTTTCTGGTCATGTGGCAGTCAGAATTGAACACTATGTTATGAGTGCGGCCTAACTAACGTCCTATAATGCTGCAACGTGACTTGCCAATCTTTAAACTCAATGTCCCACCCAAGGAAGGCAAGCATGCCATATGCTTCTGACTACCTTCTCCACCTGTGTTACCACTTTCAGTGACCTATGTACCTGTACACCCTGATCCTTCTGCCTATCAATACTCTTATGCGTTCTGCCATCTACTGTATATTTCCTATCTGCATTAGACTTTCTAAAATGCATAACCTCAGATTGTCCAGATTAAATTCCATCTGCCAGCCCTTCACACATGTCTCCAACCAATCAATACCTTGCTGTATCCTCTGATGGTCCTCATCGCTATCTGCAAATCCATCAACTTTTTCATTGTCTGCAAACTTACTAATCAAATCAGTTACATTTTCCTCCAAGTCATTTATATGTATTATAAACAGCAGTTTCCAGCATTGATCCCTGAGAAATGCCACTTGCCACAGCCCTCTATTCAGAAGTGCACCCTTCCACTACCACCCTCTGTCTTCTATAATTTAACCAGTTCTGCATCTACCTTGCCAGCTCACCTCTGATCTTATGAAACTTTACCTTTTGCACCAGTCTGCCATGTAAAGGCCTTACTGAAGTCCATGTAGACAATATCCACTGCTCTATCCACATCAATCATCTTTGTCACTTTGTCGAAAATCATTTAGTGAGACACAACCTCCCCTGTTCAAAACCATGTCACCTTTTGCTAGTTTGTCAAGTGGGAGTAAACCTTTCTCAAAAAGCCCTCTCCAATAATTTTCCTACCACTTATGTAAGCCTGTTAATTACACAGATTATTCTTGCTATCCTTCTTAAATAAAGAATAATGTGGCTATTCTCCAATCCTCTGGGACCTTCCCTGTAGCCAATGAAGACAAAGATTTCTCTCAAGGCCCCAGCAATTTCCTTCCTTGCCTCTTTCAATATTCTGGGGTATATTCCATCAGGCCTTGGGGATTTGTCTATCTTAATGTTTCTCAAGAACCCCAATACCTCCACCTTTTTGATCTCAACATGACTCAAGCTATCTACACGCTCTTCCCCAGACTCATCATCCACCAAGCCCTTCTCTTTGGTAAATACTGATGCAAAATACATATTTATATCTCGCCTATTTGCTCTGGCTCCACGCATAGATTCCCTCCCCTGTCCTTGAATGGGCCAACCCTCTCCCTGGCTTCCCTCTTGCTCTTTATATATGTATAGAAAGCCTTGGGATTTCCTTCATTCTGCTGGCCAATGAGTTTTCATGACCCCTTTTAGCCCTCCTTACTCCATGCTTAAGTTTCCTTCTACTTATGTTTCACACTTGCTTTGTGTGTTCTCAGCCTCCAAGCCTTGATAAGTGCTTCCCTTTTCTCTTTGACTAGGCTCACAACATCTCTCATAATCCAAAGTTCCTGAAACCTGCCATACTTATCCTCCATCCTTACAGGAAAATGCCAGCCCTGAATTGCCGCCATCTTACACTTGAAAGTCTTCCGCATGCTAGATGTTGATTTGCCCTCAAACTCCTGCCCCCAATCTACATTCTTCAGTTCCTGCCTAATATTATTATAATTAGCCTTCCTCCAATTCAGCACTTTCACTTGATGACTCTGCTGCTCCTTATACATCAGTACCTTAAAGCTTACTGAATTGTGGTCACTGTTCCCGATCTGCTCCCTACTGAAACGTCAACCACCTGGCCAGGTTCCTTCCCCAATACCAGGTCTAGTATGGCTCCTTCCCTACTTGGATTATCTACATATTGTTTCAAGAAGCCTTCCTGGATGTTCCTTACAAACTTTGACCCATTCATGCCTCTAGCACTAAGTGAATCCCAGTCAATTTAGTGAAATTAAAATCTCCTACCACAACAATCTTTTACACTTGCCAAAATCTGCCTATATATCTGTTCCTCCACCTCCTGCTAGCTGTTAGGAGGCCTAAAATAAACCACCAACATTGTGACTACACCCTTTCTATTTCTGAGTTCTACCCACATTGCCTTGCTGTATGAGCTCTCCAACGTGTCCTCCTGCAGTGCAGTTGTGATATTCACCTTAACCAGTAATGCAATTCCCCCACTCCTTTTACATCCCCCTCTATCCCACCCAAAACGTCTGCACCTTGGAATGATAAGCTGCCAATCCTGTCCTTACCTTAACCAAATCTCTGTAATAGCAACAACATCAGAATCCAAGTTCTAAGTTCATCTGCCTTACCTGTTACACGTTTCGCATTGAAACAAATGCGCTTCAGTCCCCCAGGCCTTCTCTGATTAGCAATCACACCTTGCCAGCTCTTCGTCTGACTTTTGCTGGCCCTACTGACTAGTTCCCCTTAATTTATCTTCACTTTGTTTCCCACCTCTGCTGCCAAACAAGTTTAAATCCTCCCATGTGCCACTAGCAAACTGCCCAGCCAGGATATTTATGCCCTTCTGGTTTAGATGCAACCCATCCTTCTTGTACAGTTCCACCTGCCCTGGAAAAGATCCCAATAATCCAGATATCTGAAATGCTCCCTCCTACACCAGCTATTTAGCCACATGTTGAGCTGCACTATCTTCCTATTCTTAGCCTCACTGGCACAGGGAGTAATGCTGAGGTTACAACCCTAGAGGTCCTGCTTCTTTACTTTCTCAATCTCCATCTGATAAAACATGTAAGGAAGAATATTTTCCTTTCCCAGAGGCCATTATCTGTCTTTTCAGCCAAAGGTGGTGCCTGACAAATTTGGGTTAAATTTTCCAGTCAATGGCAATGGAGCCTTGGAAAATTTAACCCTAACAAATGGAAAGAGAAAAATTATGGAAATAGAGCATACTATGGGGGAATTTTCCCATCCTACCTGCCACAGGAATTGGTGCAGGCAGGGATGGAAAGGTCTGTTGGCTGGGATTTTCCAGTTTTGGGGTGAATGTGGCTAGAAAATCATGCCCTGGAAGGTATTTTCCATTTAAATATTGGGAGGAACAATTAAAATGCATGATTTTCATTATCAATACTGTTAATAGCTGGGTTATTAATTTTGAAAATGCACAAAGGATGAGCACCTTCTAAACTTTATATTGTTAATTATTTCAATGCAAAATAGTGAGAGATAATCTGTTTTTTTCAGGTGTTTCGACATTTCTGGCAATGGTTCTGTTTGCGGTGAATACAGCAGTGAACAATATATCCATAGTATTGATGAGAAATTCGATTAAAGAGAGCCTGGTTAAATTCAATTTAAAGACTGACAGCTACGATTATTCATTTTGGCTTATCTTGTTATCTCTGGCTCTTAATATTACCACAATTGGAATTGTCTATGCGTATCAAAATGCAAATTATACCAGAGAAAGAGATCAGAGTAGGCCAACGGAAAATACACCCAGGGATGTTTTGATGTATTAGTTGTAGATTACAGATGAACGTTTAGTGACTGATGAAAAGGGGAAAACTTAATACGATAAAGATTGTCGGAGTACCAAGTAATCTGGTTGAATTCATACTGACTTTGTGATTATGACAAGATAGGTTTTCAGCAATAACATCAAAATTATGATTCCTTCAGTTCAACATGTTGTCTCGACGTAGCACAATTGCTGTTACTATCTGACGGAACAACCACTAACAGAAAAGAGATCCAAAATGGAATGGAACATTTTGCAAACATCAGTTCCCCGGATTTTGAAGTTGAATGTAAACTGCACAGATCATAACATCAGAATTTGTGAAGATCGATCTTCTACTTCCAGCACAATGGGTCTGAAACTGTTTGCATTCACAGCTTTGTGATGTTAGTACAAGTTCATTGTTTTCCTGATGGAGGAAAATCCTGGGAATGGGAATGCACCCAGAAACTTGTGGGGGCAGAAGGGAGTATTGGGCTTTGATTTTGTGGTTTGCAGCAAAATGATGGTGCTTGTTCGCTGGCCTAGTTGAAAGCTGACCACAAAGATCTAGCAATTCTATAAAGTGCATAGTTTTCCCAATGGCAGTATAAATCTGGCACAAAGAATTTCCAGTTGTCAGCAGCAGTTCTGTCAGAAAGCAGGTAGCTGTCAATGACATTGATGAATTCTCATAGGGAATGACGCAGTGAATTAAAGGCACTCCATTCGCTTATTTCAGATAGTCAAATGAATGATTATGATTGGAATAAAACAGAGGCTAAAGTATCACATATGCACTTTAAAAATACATATGTATTTAAATTTGTGTAGTTTTTGTATCATAATCAAGAAATTTGACATTGCGCTAATATAAAGTTAGCTTTCTGGGGGCCAGTGAGGGTGTTAGCAGTAACTGTAAACTTAGTAAGCCATTAAAATCCTAGTTACACCCAATTCAACAAGAAATTACATTTACAAAAGTATTTACAGTGAGATTCACAGTGTAAATGTAGAATTTCTCCCTAGTTCAATGATTTCCAGCTGTATGCAGAGATGTTGGAGTCTTCAACAGCACTGGAGGAAGGTAGAATCACGGATAGCAGCTTCTGGATTTCTGCAAAATGTACTGACTCCGCGGGCTGGAATTTTCCCATCCCACCCACCCCGGGAACCGTAGGGGGCAGAACACAGACCATGCAAAGGTCCATTGACCTCTGATGGGATTTTCCAGTCTTGGAACGAGAGCGGCTGGAAAATCCTGCTCTGTGAGTTGGTGTCAATTTCAGTCGAGTGATGATGGTGAATACTGACAGCTTTGCCATCATTAATGCTGCAAAATCGGTGCCATTCTAATCGCTCCTGCATTTTTACTTCGTCAGGTGAGTGTTCACCTGATGAAAGAATGGTACTCTGAAAGTTAGTGGCATTTATTACTTGGTGGACTTTAATCTGATGTTGTGAGACTTCTTATTGTGTTTACCCCAGTCCAACACCGGCATCTTGACATCATGATGTACTTGCACCTCAGGGATTGCGGCATTTCAAGAAGGAAGCTGATCAGCACTTTCTCAAGGATAATTAAGGATGGGCAATAAATATTGGTCCAGCCAGCAGTGCCCATATCCCATTTTATTTTCATTCATGGGACATGGCTGTTGCTGGCCGGCCAGATTTATTGCCCATCCCTAGTTGCTCTTGTGAAGGTGGCGGTGAGCTGTCTTCTTGAATCACTGAAGTCCACATGCTGTAGGTTGACCCACAATGCAGGTAGGGAGGGAATACCAGGATTTTGACCCAGTGAATGCAAAGAAATGGCAATATATTTCCAAGTCAGATGGTGAGTGGCTTGGAGGGGAACTTGCAGATGGTAGCATTCCCATTTGCAGATGATCTGCTGCCCTTTCCTTCTAGTTGAAAGTGGTCATGGGTTTGAAAGATGTTATCTAAGGTGAATTGCTGCAGTGCGTCATCAAATAATTAAAAAGATATCATGAGTTGTTAAATAAAATGTTAAAATGTCAACGATTTGGTAATTGATATTCAATTTACACTTAGTACTGTTAAGCACAGATAGAAATAATCCACTTTTAATACTCTGAGTCCTGTAAGTTGTGGCATCAGATTTACTTTGGGAGCATTTTGATGTCAAATTTTACTTAATTCTTTAATTATTGTAAAGTTTTATTAAAATCCAATTGATTTTCTTAGAGTTAGAGGAGTTTGATTTTAACTCTGTGCCAATGGGTGAGAATAAGTTAAAATAAATTTGTGTAAGCTTGATTATAAATTCTTGTCTCTTGATAGCAGGCTGTAAAAGTGACAAGCTTTTCAAACCCATCAGTATTAGCCATGACTCAAATGCAAACAGATCATTGTCACATTACTGTACGTGGGGGGTTGCTATATCCAAACTAACTGCAGGGTTACCTCCATTACAATAATGGCTATATTTCAAAATACACATAGGGTTGAATTTTCCAGTCCTTCCCACCAGCAGGATTTTCTGGTCCCGTCGAAGGTGACCTGCTGCAGCAATACAAGCAAGGCACACAAAACTCCTTAGGCACGAATGGGATTGAAAGACCCTGTAGATGGCCAATGGTGAGCTGCTTCTGCTGCCGGAAAATATGGAGGGGTTAGAGGGTGGAAAATCCCACTCAATAAATATGAGGTCATTGGGGTATCTGTGATAGTTGCTACATAATTACAAGCATCTCTCTTAATGCCTCTCCAAAATGGTTGCATCAATAAGACATACCAGAAACTGATACATAATTAAGTGATTTCTATAAATTATTTATTATCATTTCTTTGAATTTATTAATTTCTTGCTGCGATATGATTTGTTATGTGTAAGTCCTTCACTTAAGTGGCCATTAGTTAGCCCAGAATATCAGCGAGCTATGAAGGAAGAATCATTGAGACCATTGAGGCAAACTCACTGGGGTCTTTTAAAAGACTTCTGGATGAGTATATGGAAACAAATAGGATAGGGGGTTATAGATAGGTCTGTGGATTGGTAGATATGATCGGTGCAACTTGTGAGCCGAAGAGCCTGTTTGTGCTGTATTGTTCTATGTTCTATGTTCTAAATATGTTCATTTTTGTCCTCACACAAATTGCAAACAGCTGCACTTTCAGCAGGAGTACATTTGCTCCTTTTTAACCCATTGGCACTGATCACCTTCACCGAGATTCGCTAATTCAACAGAGGCTTTGAACTTGCATCTTTCCAGGTCAGAATGGTTAAGCTACAGGTGTCCATTCGTAAAAAAGCAATGAATTGTTACCATCTCTTGACACTTTTTTTTATCACAAATTGTTTTTTTCAACCCAGCACCCTTCTACAGACACACTGGGGTAAGACTACAGATCATAAAATCATACACAGCCCATCATACACTTTCCCCACAGCCAGACAAATGTTCCTTTCAATGTATCGATCCAAATGCCTTTGAAAAGTTATTGCTGAATGCTTAATGGCTTATACATTGCTTATCACTGGGGGAATATTAAGAAAATCTAACCCCAAATGATGTAAGATAGTGTCCCTGAGTATGATGTAGCAGGCTTGAAGGGCTGAATTTGCCTACTTCCACTCCTAATTCTTAGGCATGACTATTGTGTTAGAGGTTTTTTTTCAGAATTGTGTATGTAAGTCCCGAGATTTGTTCATTTAAATGCTGAGATTGATAGATGTTTGTTAGCCAAGGGTATTAAAGGCTGTGGTGCAAAGGTGGGTATGTGGAATTAAGCTATAGATCAACCATGATCTCCCTGATTGGCGAAAACATTAGAAGGCCAATAGAGCCTACTCCTGTTCCTATGTTCCCCTGATGTCTTTTTGTTTGATGATATTATATATTATACTAATGTATAACTTTATGTGAAGCTTTTTGTTTGTGAAAGCTATGCTCCGAAACATGCATTTTAAATGGCTGAAAATCTAAATGTAAAAAACATTTATGAAATAAAAGTGACATTGTTAAAATATTTAGTATCTTATTTGACTTTCTGAGGTACGTTTCATGAATACTTAGAACAAATTTTGGCGACAAAGTGTTAATATTTCTGAATGCAGCACAGGTTGCTTCTCAGTGCAGTTTGATTAATGTTTCAATATTATCATTTACTTGCAGAGTAATAACCTATAACCTTTATTTCTTTTAAACAACAAAGATTAGTACAGCACAGGAAGAAGTCCTTTGGCCCTCCAAGCCTGCGCCCAACATGATGCCTGCCTAAACTAAAACCATAGACACTTACAGAGTCCGTATCCTTCCATTCCCATCCTATTCATGTATTCGTCTAGTTGCCTCTTAAATGCCGCTATTGTACCTGTTTTCACCATCTCCCCATGCGGATCTTTCCAGATATTGACCACTCTCTGTGTAAAAAACATGCTTTGCACATCTCCTTTAAACCTTTCCCCACGTACCTTAAGCCTATTTCCTCTAGTACTTGACTTTTCTACCCTAGAAAAGAACATCTGACTATCCACTCTGTCCGTGCCACCCATAATCTTGTAAACCTTTCCCTAACCTTTGTTGTTCCAGTGAGAACAAACCGAGTTTGTCCAACCTTCGCTCATAGCTAATACCCTCCAAACCAGCCAGTATTCTGGTAAATCTCTCCTATACCCTGTCCAAAGCATCCGCATCCTTTTGGTAGTGTGGTGACCAAAATTTTATACAATATTCCAAATGAGGCCTAACTACAGCACCTGTACACCTACAACATGGTCTGCCAATGCCCCAACCGATGAAGGCAAGCATGCTGTATGCTTTCTTGACTACCTTATCGATCTGCATTGCCATTTTCAACTATCAGTGGACATGTGCACCCGAATCTCTCTGCCTGTCAATACTCCTAAGGATTCTACTATTCCTATATGCATTGGACTTCCAAAATGCATTATTACATGTTTGTCCAGATTAAACTCCATCTGCCATTTCTCTGCCCAAGTCTCCAATCTGTCTATATCTTTCCATATACTCTGACTATCATGTTCATTATCTGCAACTCCATCAATTTTTGTGTCATCTGCGAACTTACTAATCAGACCGGCTACTTTTTCCTCCAATTCAGTTATAAATACTAAGAAAACAACAAAATTCCCAGGACTGATCCCTATGGAACTCCACTAGTTACAGCTTTTCATTCAGAAAAGCACCCCTCTACTGCTACCCCCTGTCTTCTATAGCCAAGCCAGTTTTAAATCCATCTTGCTAGTTCTCCTCTGATCCCGTGTGACCTTTCGCACCAGCCTTCCACGAGGTACTTTGTCAAAGACTTCACTGAAATCCATGGACACAACATCCACTGCCTTACCCTCACCTATCATCTTTGTTACTTCCTTGAAAACTCAAGCGAACTAAATGATATTTCTTTAAACTATTGAGCTTTAATTTCTTGCAGTGGAATATTGCACTTGGTGGAGAATAATATGTCCACACTTAAACTCTGATAAAAATCTGCCTATCAATATTTGTAAAGATAAAAGATGTGTTACTGTCTATGACAGAACCAGAGTTTCAATTTATTTTCAAATCGTTGTTCAAAAAGATTTATCAAATGTAAAGAAGCATTAACTTCTATACCTTACTCACATCAAATTTAGGAACTCACATTAGTAGTGTTTTAGTAACAATACTAAGAGAAAAAAGTGCTGATACCAACACTGTAGTTGTAAAAATTGCCTTTCAAGGTTTATGTAAGTTTCCCAATGACACTTGCACATAAATTCTGTTGTAATGATTCATTACGAATTAACCTTTCCTCTTTCACATACTTTGTAGAGATTGTCAGCTCTTAAGACAATGATGAGAGCACATCTTTCACTCAGTCTGATGCAGAGGCATATTTTGCTGTTTAGTACTTAAGCCTTCCAGGCATGTGGGAACTCACATTTCCACATCATTTCTATGCTGTTTGTGAGTACCTTGGAATCATCGATTCCATGCTTAAATGCATTATAGAAGAGCAAATTGATTTTGTTGTTTTTTTCTAGGTGGGAATGTTAAGGCAGTGACCTTTACTCAGTATTCAAGTCGATCTTTTGGCTTTGATATCAAAGGAAGCTCCAATCTGAGCATGAGCATTGATTTAAGAATGTGTAAAATACTCCACAGGGCGTATGGGTAACAATGGAGAAGTCAACAGCTCACAACCCAGCAACTGTGTGCTTAATTGTTTCTTGATATATTCACCCAACACAGAACATATGAGAACTTCAATAATAGAGGACTTTCATACACTGGAGGTATCTTTCTTGTGAATTCCCACACTGTTGCCATGGTAGTCTTCACAGATTTTACCATTTTGATTCTCAGTGCTGAATCTAGGAGTGTTTCAGATCATAGTTTTACACGCGTTCTCCAGCACCCTCATACGTACTCTGCTTGAGAAAAAAATAGTGATTCTAAATCGTTATGGGTGGGACTTCTTACACTCAAAACACTACTCCGATTAAAGTCTTCAACTGTGCACGCGCAGTTAAAAATAATAGAAAAATGCTCCCCTATCACATTGCTCCTGGACTTGATAATGCTTCTCCCTGGCCCCACAACATAACTGTCCTCCTTAGCCCCCCATCACGCCCTGCCACCAAGGCCAATCATGGCCCCTGCTGCCCTTCCCCTCCACTGATTGCAAACACAATGGCAGTGGATCCCCTCTGTTTCCACCCCCCCCACCAGAGAGCGATCTGACCTACCTCCCTCCTCTTCTCCCCCACCAGAGAGCCATCTGACCTGCCTCCCTCCCCCCCCCATCTCCCACTACCAATCTGAGTCAAGGAGCCAGTGGACTCTGACTTATCTTCTCAGAAGCTGGAGCGCCCGAATCGGACCTTAGAGGATCATATCAGTTTCGTGCCAAATCTGGACAAGTGAACGTGGCGGTAAAGAGGGAAATGCCAGTAAATTTGGGTGTCCAGCCCATCATATCAATTTAAATGCATGCATTTTAGGCTCTTGGTAAAGGCAAACGGGAGCCGAGGTGGTCACAGATCGTGCTACTTACCTCACGCCCAACTTCAAGTTTTCAAGCCTGAAAATATACTGATGTTGCTGCTGCTACCTGACCTGGCTTGGAAAGAGCCAGCATTATAAATGTTTCATTTTGTTGTGGTGATTTTTAGTGGGTTTTAACAGCATCATTCCTGCGGTCACTGCTGACGTGGGATTTCAGAGGTAGTTGTCTTCAGTTAGTCTGATTTAAGTGTCCCAATGGCCACATGGGTAAGGCTGTTCAGTTCAGACACAAGTGAATTTACTTTCCATCCCTCTTTTCATTGTCTTTTTGTGACTCCAAAATACAACCTCAAGGACCTTTGTAATTGTAATATTCATAATTTAACTTGTAATAAGCAAAAATACTGCTTAAGGATTTTAATTTCTGAAAGACTGAAGTTACTATCTTATTGTCCATTTTGGAAGATGAAATCAATTCATGGCATATTTCCAGAAATTCCATAATACTCATTTATTTCTTGCCAACTTGAAATTTGCATTGTTCTAGAGTGCAGGCCTAAAAAGACATCCTGAAAGTCCAGAGAAAATTGTACCCTATTTGCTGCCTCTGCCAAAGTGAATGACTCTGATAATCAGAAAATCTTTATGTTGTGTTTAAACATTCATACAGCATAATTATCTTAAGAATCTTGTTTACCATTGTAGGGGGCCATTTTTAATGTGGGATGTTGACATTAATAACTTACTAGGTAGTAAGGTGAAAACATCCATAGAATACTTCACAGCTCATCCCTATTGTTTTAAGAATGAGTTATTAAAATATGAATCATAGAATCCTGCAGTGCAAAAGAAGGCCATTGGGCCCATTAATTCAACACTGACCACAATCCCACCCAGGCCTTAGCCCCATAACCCCATGCATTTACTCTTACTAATCTCCTGACACAAAGGGACAATTTAGCTTGGCCAATCCACCTAATCTGAACATCTTTGGACTGAGGGAGGAAACCAGAGCACTCGGAGGAAACTCCACACAGATTGTGACCCAAGCCAAGAATCAAACTCAGTCTCTGGAGCTGTGAGGCAGCAGTGCTAACCACTGTGCCATTGAGCCACTAACTAAAACTGTTGCATGTGACTAAAGCACTTGCAATCGAAGAACAAGGTTTTACAAAATTTGAAGAGAGCTGAATTGTTTTTCCTGAAGCTCACAAAAGAAAGTGACTGTCTGGTGAGAGCTTGCTATACTACCAGTATAACATTGCATTGATGTTCTCCATACATAGGGCTCAAAATCGGAGTTAGTGACCGAGGTTTTGTTGGTGAATGGATGATTGCCATTCAATCGCTCAATAAAGTGTACGATTCAGATTGACTAATGATACAACACATTCCATGAATTATAGTTCACATTTTACCTTGGAAAGCATCGAACAGTCCAAATGGTTTACAGAAGGAAAGAAGTCAGAAGATCTATCCTTTAACAATATTTTTTAAATGATTTATTAATAGATTCAATCAGTCATTTCACAAATTGAACAATAAGACTACAATAATTCTGGACCAGGGATCCTGAAACCTTGCCTGCAGCAGTTGGAAATTTTACATCTTACCATTATCTCTTTAATTGGGGTATCATAGAATAGCGGTATCATATAAGCTCATAAAAAGAAGTTAGCTAAAACGTTGAGCTCAGGTCTTTTAGGGACATGCTAGGCCTCTAGATTAGCCTACTCTGAAAATAATGCTTTGAATGTTCAGAGTAGCAATTCTAGTTTTCATTTTTGTTTATAGGTAACTGAATACACAAGTGCAAAAACGTTTCCAGAAGATTTGATAATGACTCATTGATGACTTTGCATACTTCTGTTGCCAAACCTAATAAAACCTGTAAGAACATTTTCACAATAACGTCATTCGCACAGCATCTGGACTGTTAGCCACTGAAGTCATCACTAAGTCTTCTTTAGTCTTTTTAGTCCTTTTGTCAATGATGTGCTGTTCAGGCCAGAGGTAAGAGAAGAGGAAAGAAGACAGTGAAAATGAAGTGCAAATATATATTGAAAAATTAAAAGCTTTCAACTGAAAAGAAAGAAGGAAAGCATGATGCTAAATGAAGTAAAGGATAAGAAGTAGAACTTGAAATGCGGGGATTCTCCCAGTCCACCGTGCTACTCGAGCAGCGCAGTGGGCCGGAAGTTATCAATGGCCTTAGCAGAACTTGCAACAAGCATCCAGCTGATCATGAGTCTCTTTAGCATAATCAGCTCTGCACTGGAAATCGGCATGAAGCTGATTACCATTTGGAAGTAGCTATTTCCATATGATTAGTGGGCCCGGACCTGCTATCATCATCCTTCCTATTGGGAGAGGTTCTTACCAATGGCATTTACAACTGCTTCCCACCAATGGGGAGCAGGTGTATTTACCCAGCTAGTGGGGACAGAGGCCATTGATGCCCTTTTAGAAGGTCAGGAGCAAGGGAGATGCCCCTTGGTCAATGCCAGTCTGGCAGTGCCAGGCACACCAGGTTAAAGTCCAGCAGGTTTATTTGGTAGCAAAAGCCACTTCTTTTGCTACTAAATAAACCTGTTGGACTTTAATGGTTAATCCCCCACATTTTGGTATGAATCTTCCGGAGGCACTCAATGATATACAGAGCGTCGGAGATTCATTCTGGTAAATACACCCAAAAATTGGGTAGAAAATATTCCTGTTCTCCAGCATGTTGGGAACTCAAGTTTTTGAGGGGAGAGAATCCAGGCTGTGGTGTGTGTTACATTATCATCCACAATTTTTACATAGTTAGCCCCCAACTTCAGTCCGACCATGCGAGACATTAGTAGCTGAATAGCTGCCAATATAGTGAAGGCCAGCGATGCCTCAGTTATGAATGTATAAGTCATCAGGCAACTTGTGGCAAGGAAGAGAAATCCTGTGAATTGCACAATCACCATATGTTACTGGGTGGTTTGTGCTTTTTCACCGTTAGCCTTGTGAAAGAGGCAACTCACCTGCAGACTCCCTCTGATTTTGAAGGAATTGCTTCATTTCCACATTCATTTCCAACTAAACACACCACAGAAAGTTATCAATACAAAGATATTTATTGCTGCTTAGATATATGCTCCTGTGTTTCCAGTAAATCTCAGCAGTTCGGAAACGGTACGTTGAATCTCATTCCTACATATAGTATTGCTGCTAGAGATTTTTAAGGATGATTTTTTCCAGAATATTTTTGGTCGTACTAAAGAGCCTCTTCAACGGCCAAAGTGAGGTCTTAAGCTGCATTTTTTGGTCAACCCATGCCTGGTCCAGGATGTCATTTTGGTAAAGTGCACATTGAGAACAGCTGCCCAGAAAACCATCAACGGCTCATTTGACAACTAAATTATTTGTCAGCACTTAGTAAAAAGTTGCACACTATTATGGTGAGAAATACTTCTATTTAAGGAAAAAAGCAAACTAGTGTAGATACTGGAAATCCAAAATAGAATCTAAAAAATACTGGAAATATTCAGCAGGTGAGGCAGTAACTGTGGAGGGAGAAACAAAATTAACGGACAGATTTCTCCCATGCCTCTCCCCCACCACTAATCAGATGAAAATAAAGGGCCAAACCAGAATTCTTCCCCCACCACCCCCCGCCACCCCATGCTGGATTCTCTGTTATGTGGCATGAGCAAAAGTTGGAACTTACCTGGAGAATGCCTGGGCTGCCTCCCAAGTTTGGGATAAAGACCATCAGCAACCTTGAACCCTGGAATACCACAGAAGTGGGTGGGTGACAGGGAGGAGGAGCACTCATCAGGTGGATCTTTCTGCTTTAATTTGTAGGCCCAAGAAAAACTGAGTGGATCACACATGCTGCATGCAACGTTCAGATAATGACGAGTGATGATAAACATATAGTCAGACAATAAATTAAATGTTCAATGTTTCAGGCAGCCACTTAGAAATTATTGGTTTCCAGCTGATTAATTGGCGCGGTTCAAGGAGAAATAGGATGGACTAGACTGAAATTGACACGATACTGAAACTACAATGCAAAATTTTCACCAGGGAAACAAATTCCACAAGGGCCAATCTCTCCATCTTTGTATTTAAATCTTTCTTTCTATCTAATTCTGAATATTTCTAACATAAAACAGAAAAACCTCCGCCTGAAATGTTAACTCTGTTCCTCTTCTCACCTGCTGAGTATTTCCAACAACTTCTGTTTTTATTTCAGATTTCCCAGATTTGTCATATTTAGCTTTTGTGTCAGAATATTTCAGTATTGATTTCTGACTTTATTTTATTTCTTCATGGATGATTTTTTTTGTTGTACGACTTCCCCTTGCATTTTAATTTGATCCCTCTGTCAACCTGAATTTATTCCGGTTTAGCCATCACCTGGTTAGAAAAATGATGAAACTTAACCAAAAATAACTCGAATCATATTGGTCTATACAATGGATGTTTGTGAGGACAAGTCCACTTGAACCCCTGCCAAGCCATACACTCACATCAAAAGAGGTGTGGACGGGGAAAACCAACATCCCACAGCTCTCCATCTCCCACTTATGAATCTAAGTGACTGATTGTACAACACCAGCAGCTAAGCCCCGGGGGCTGAACTAAACTAAATGAGGGGCTTATCGGTTTTGAGTGTGATGTGGGAGTGTCACCCTCTTCAATGTACATGAAGAGTGGCAATGGTGATGAAGCAATAAATCCTGAAAGGTTAGTCAGGCGATGACTCAAGAGGAGAGAACAGCAAGATGTGTGACATATCCCTGGTTATCTTAGGAAGATAAGTGGCCAGTTGCACTGTTTTTTTCCCCATAGTTAATCATGGGGAGTACCATGACAACTGATCTCCTGGCGGGAGTAGCTACAAGCAGGACATTAGAGGAAGCTGTTGACAGTCTTATCACCACATTGCTTTCTAAAGGCTCACTGATCAATTACCGGGGCAAACATTCACAATCAAAGGTCAATTCTTTTTCTCAGCAGGATGAGCTAAGAGAGGCACATGACACAGTGGTTAGCATTGCTGCCTCACAGCGGCAGGGGCCCGGGTTCAATTCGAAACAACCGTACTGGTGCTTGGCTTGATGGCTGAGCAGAGAGTCACTATCTTGAGGGGCTAGCACCAGTTAGAGCCCGTACAGGATCTCTTAATGGTCATTGTATTGTGACTGAGCGAGGTTCAATTCCCGGCTTGGGTCACTGTCTGTTTTGAGTCTTCATGTTCTCTCTGTGTCTGTGTGGGTTTTCTCTGGATGTTCTGGTTTCCTCCCACAGTCCGAAAGATGTGCTGGTTAGGCGCATTGACCGTGTTACATTCTTCCTCAGTCTATGCAAATAGCCTCTGGATTGTGGCAATTTTCACAGTAATTTCATTGCCATGTTAATGTAAACCTACTTGTGACACTAATGAATAAAAAAGCTATAAGTTTATTTACTATTATATCAAAGATTAAAGCATTTTGTGGTAATTAATATTCATTAAGTATTAATCAATGAAAATACGCTATTAAACTGGATTCAATGTTCCAAGATGCTGTATTTTGACATATCACCTAATCTTCCTTTTATGGTTCCAAATTAAAAATATAAACTTGCTTCAGTGTACCTGACAATGAACATCTGTCTTCATTCCTTCTGTCTCTCTATCTTCTGACCCTAGCTCCTTGGCCTAGGTTTGCTTTTGGTAGCGTTCCCTTTAATTTTTATTTTGAATGTGTGGATGATATATTTATGTCTTCAACCTTTTTAAATATCTTTGCACAATAATGTATGTTGATCATCTAAAGAGGCCAACTTTTGCTCCATAATCACATCCATGTCACCCTACTTCTGGTAAGTATGGCGTCAGATGCCATGTGGTGAGGGACCATCTGCCTGAGCAAACCGGGGGACTGTGACATTAAGTGACAACTTAATATCATTGTTGACTATTTAGAGCTCAACATTTCAGCTAATACCATCTCTCGAACACACACAGCTGAACAAACATTCAGCAGGAAGGATCCGACTACCATAAGGGCACCATCTCCAACCCACAGCTTATCTGCTTTTTGATTTCTACTGACTGTTACTGAGATTGTACAAGTTGTGATTTCTGGAGTTCTTTAAAATTGCTACAGGAAGTGGTGTGCAAGAGGCCTTTCTTGTGACTTGCAATAGATTGTATTCCCTTTGGACTACAGCGTGACAGGGAGAATGAACAGAGGTGATGGTCAGGATATGAGGATATGCCTGTCCCTCACTGGTTGGGTACTTCTGCCTTCAGTTATGTACCAATTTGTCTTGCAAGAGAGAGGGTGATGCGTTAGTGTATGTTGTGCAGTCTGTTTGTCTGCTATGGCTGCCATAGTTGAATAACTGGTGGTTCGTGGTAGCTGTGGGGTATGGGTTTAGAAGCTTCTAGTACATCTCAGTGTGTAAGATTCTGGTACAGCATATAACTGTTCATAGAGACTGGAGAATGGCTGAAAAGAATGGAATCATGTTCTGAAACCATTGCTGAGATTGGTGAGAAATGACATTGAAGATGCATTTAGTGACCTTGAGCATTCATGCAAGGTCATTAAACTTCTTGCGACATTGCATCCAAACCACTGGCACTGATCTCTGTAGCTATTTGCTCCCGCTGCTTTCTGAATGTGTGTGTGGAAGGTCTCTATGTCCCTGCGGATATATTTCCTTTTAGAATCTCATGCACCAAGTGTAGTATCATTGGAATCCTATCTCTTTTCATCAATCTTTCCCAGATCAGATTCTGCTCCCACGGAGCTGCTCAACACCTCATTCAATCACAATACCATCAAAAGGTCCCGTGCGGGCTCTAACTGGTGCTAGCCCCTCATGATAGTGAATCCTTGCTCAGCCATAAAGCCAGGCAACAGCATGGTTAGCACTGGATAGATGCTGCAGTCATGTAAGACAATAGAAAGCACCAAGTTACTGTAATGCCAAGCCAGAGAAAATAATAGGAGGAATAATCAAACTATTGATCAAATGGTTGCATGGATGGAGGAGTTTACAGAGATAGGGTGGAGCACAACCACAGAGGAGAATTAAAGTGTTCAGTAGAAATTGTTAAACTGGGGAACTGGGAATCAGTGTAAGCAGCAAGAACAGGCTGAGAGATGGGTGGATCTTGTGCAGGAGAAGAGATATGGAGGTTTTTGGATAAGATGAATATTGAATGAGAGGCTGGTCAAGAAAACATTGGAATATTCATGACTGTGAGTGACAAAATCATAGATGAATGTTTCCATGGTAGTTGGGCTGAGTAGGGACAGTATGTTGTTAAGAAGGTGTGCAGTAAATTGCCCAACCTTCAGTTGCAAACCGAGAGTGAGTGCCGAAAACTTATTTGATCAAAGAGACTCATTGCACCATTTAATCCTCACTCCATCCGCAATCTACTCTCATCAGCTGTTGCTGCATAATGATAAAGAACAGCAAAGGGCATAAGTGAAACATCTACTGTCACCCCAGCTGGAATTGGCCAATTCACTGCAAAGTGTATTGGAGAACTTGACTCATCGTCTGACAGCTGAACTAACAGCTGAGTGTACTCAAACTTTCCAAAACTAATCATATTGGAAAGGCAACATTAAACTGGGCAAAAATGAGACGCTCGAAAGGTCAAGTTGAGTTTCGTGAAATGTGTTTGGAATTCTGTTGTAACTAAAAAAGTTTGTTTATTAGTATCACAGATAGGCTTATGTTAACACTGCAATGAAGTCATCAACTGAGGTGCCTATTCAGATACACTGAAAGTCTGTTTAGCATGGCCAGTGCACCTAACCAGCACATATTTACATTGTGGGAGGAAACAGGAACACCCAGAGGAGACACGAGGAGAATGTGCAAACTCCATACAGTGCCCCAAACTGGGAATTGAACCTGTCCTTGGCACTGTGAGACAGCAATGCTAATCACTGTGCCACTCTTGAAATGAAATTGTCCAAAATTCTGCAATGTACAAAATGAGTTTAGTTATCCCTTTGTAACAGTGTGTTGTTCTACCTGAACACACCAGTAGATGGTGGTATTGAATTGCAGATTTCTACAAGCACCAGGTGACAATGTGACAAAGTTTAAACATTAAACATGCAAGATGAATTGTTAGCTCATCACTGAGATAATATTCGGCATCAGAGAAGAGTGAAAACCTGATTTTTGCCCGTGGCAAACATTGGGGCAAAATATACTGCCATCAGACTTTTGAATGAACCGACCTTATAAGAAGTTGTTCTTTCGCTACACCGAAGCTATGACTGTAACACTACATTCTGCATTCTGTCCTTTTCTTCTTCCCTATGTATTCCATGAACAGTATGCTTTGTCTGCACAGTGCACAAGAAACACTACTTTTCACTGTCTCCCAATACATGTGACAACAATAATTAAATCAAGTCAAATCAGAAATTCTGCCAGGGTTCTGAGATTGGCTTTCCTGGGGTTCAATAACTTTCAACAGTGGAGCTTGGAATGTTTCTATTTCATTGGCAGTTCCATTTGGATCTACTCTTAAACACCTTTCTAATTTCTGGAAATTTTGACATTCCCAACCATGATGCGGTGTTTCTGAACAGTTTACGTGAGCATAACACCTTTCGTGTGGAAAACATTCTGAAACTTCTCACAGAGGTGTAACTAGAGAGAAAAAGGACCATGGCCAAAAAGGAGGTCTGGAAGAGAGTCAGACTAAGGGTTAGGAATGGAATTCCAGGTGATGGAGCTGGGATGGCTGAATGTAGAGTCATTAATGCTGAAGCAAATGGAGAGTTGCGGAGAGAGTGCAGGGGGTCAGAAGGACATTGTGTTTAGGGAAAGGTGCTAGGTTTGTGGAAATAATCGAGCCAGCGAGAGATGAAAATAGATACAAATCCTTAATATTGTGATCTTATTAATAAGATCCACCACAATGAGCCAAGAAATTACAGTCTGTTATTGTAATGTTAATATTAACCCCTCTCTCCCCACCGAATCCAGCAACGCCTCCAACCCAAACTGATACCCATGGCCCAGCTGGACCTCTCCTTGATCAGATCCCACATCCTGAATCAACACATCCCTATGCAGCTCAGCTGGATTGTCTCCCTAACCAGTCTGACATCCCCAACAGCTGGACCCACAGACTCGATCAGTCTCCAGCTGATTTGACCCGACACCTTGACTTGGCTGGATTTCTCCTCCCCTCTTCTTCCCGCTACCAATCTGATCATCAGAACTTACCCCCCGCCCCCAACCTGGATGAACCTCCTTTTAATCCCATCTGGCACCCCACTTCTCAACCAAAACCTCCAACCCAGCTATAGTTGATAAGCCTGACCTGACACACCAACCCTCACTGACCTGATCTGGACCCTCTGATCTAATGTGAACTGCCCACCCAAATTGACCCAACCCCACCCTAACCTCCCATATCTGAAACCCCACACCACTGTAGATGCCCTCCACCCATCTTAGCCTGACCTAACTCCCATTGTCTGGACCTCTGCACCGCACTCCTGATGTCCAATCCCTCCCGACCTCTGACCCCCTCAAATCCCCCCATTTGTTCGACTTACCTGAGAGACTTACCTTTGACCTGGCCTGTCATTCTCAGAGGGACCTGCAAACTTATCTGTTTATGATAACTAATGCAACAATGAAAGGGGGCATGTCCTCCATCACTCCAACTCTGTTAGTCTTTGATGCTGAGCCTTGGAGATAACTGCACCGCCTGGATTTTATCAGGAAGGTTAGGCGAAATAGGCCTGGATGAAATTTGATCAGGTAAGTGAGTATGGAGTGGCAATCTGATGCTGATTGCCACTCTGAGTAAGTTTCAACCGAAAGCTTATGTATTTCAAGCTAATCAATGTCAGATTTGGTTGGAGTTTTTTTATTTGTATGACTGAGAAAACATGATACAATGTTGAAGTTAACAATCCATTCAGCAATTTTAGCTGACAGAGTGTGAATGGTAGTGATGCCATAGGAATGGATCCCTCAGGGAGGAATGGAGGAAATGGTCTAACCTGGATGGCCACAGTTACAATTTGAGTTGTTCCTCATGTTCTATCTGTGGCCACATCTTCCCTGGCCTGTCCTCAAGTGGTTGAAAGTTGAACAAACTTTAAAAGTTGAACAATTCCCATCCTTCGTTTCCTTTGCAAAATGTTGGCTGCTTTAAATAGGATATATCTAGAAACACCCTCCAAAATCTTGACCACATGTCTATTATTCAGGGATAACCCTTGATACTCAGCATCCAATTCTGACCAAGAGGGACATCACAGCTGAACATGATCCAGTCGCTCAATATCTCAGTGGGCAGAAAGCATCATCTCCACTGCATCCCCTGTGGCCCCAGTCCCCACAAACCACTTCTCACCACCCTCTGCACTGCCCCACCCCTCCATCTTCACACAACTACATTGGGATCAGGAATAGGAAACATGTTCGTGTAAATGTTCAAACATTCTCCATCCCTGAATCAGGGATGCCGCAGCTGGTTGCAGCAAGTTCTCTCTGTCTCTATCACTATTAATGATTTATACAGCAGTGATTTAAACCAAAGACTTTCCAATATGTGTTGTTTAGAGACAGACTACAAGCAAGAGCTTGGAGACAGTGAAAACTTTATGATTAAAATCTCTCAGCAGCCAGTCAGCCTTTGCTGAAATGTTCATAACAGGCATTGAATCATCTTTACAGACTTGATGCGTTTCATTAAAATAGCCTATTTTTAAAATAACTTACCTTCTTCCAGAATCAGTATCGCATTCTCTGGAATCAACACTTTAACTGAAAACTAATTTGAGGTACACTATTCACAAATCAGAATTATTTCCATATGCCATGTGTAATGTGGTTAGTTTAACTCAGAGTGAAAATCTGATGTTATTCAGAAATAATTAATGTTGTAGTTATATCCCATGTCTTTTATTTCGTTGAAGATTTACACGGTGCAATATTCAAAATGAGTGCTTATTCATTAATCCTTTTTTTGTTTTGGTTCATGGTTTTATTATTGGATGCTTTGTATACATTCTAAGAAACATCATTAAAAATAATTATACTCCAGCATCTGCAGTTGTTCAGCTGTTCATTCCGATAAATAAAACTTTAAAAGACCTCTTGCCCAGCCCTCTCTCTGGTTCAATGAACAATACCTTCCTAAAGGCAAGAAGCTGTCAGCACCAAAGGGAACCTGGGCAGCCACTGCACACAACTGTAACATTTATAACACCTGTGCATGTTAATTCTGCTCTAGTTTTTGGTACATCCCGTGAGGATCCTCCAAAGGATTAAAGGTTCATCATTATTGTCACTGGGATTAAGTGCCTAGAGTGTGAAAAAGTTCATTTTAAAAATAAAGCACCTACTCCTGCTTCAAATCTAGATTGAGCTGTCATTATTATATTTGCACGTGAAAATAAACTATTGTTGAACGTAGCAAATAAATTCTCAAAACTGAAAATTTGCCAGCTCTAATGAATGTATTGGTCAAACCCTAGAAGGAGATATTGTGATTAATGTTTGATACCAGACTGACATCTTAATAGCTGGCATTGTATTGAGGCACATTGATAATTGGATTAGGATAAAGTGCTTGTTTTCTAATCCCTTGTTTCATCACTTGAGAGGCACTTTATTTACTTGGTTCCCTGACAACTTCCTTTGCTCTGAAGTCGTGCTGTAGACTCGCTGGCAAGATTACAGTCAGCTTATAACCAAACCACTGACAGTTGTAATTAAGAAAACCTCTGCTGTTGTGGAGTAAATATCTTCTTAGGATTTCACACAAAAAAGTGGTAACTGAGTCACACCCTGTATATGTATATATACTGATGCACGTGCACCAAACTGGAATATTAGATAAACTTCATCTTAGTTCATCTTAGCTGGTTTGTGCTTCTTTACAATCTGGGTCACTTGATTCATATAATATCTTAATGCAGGAAAGCATCCCGATCCGTTTATCTATAGAGTATCAACATTGAGAGTCAATTGAAGATAAGAACATAGTAACATAAGAAATGAGAACGGGAATCAATCATTTGGCCCTTCAAGCCTGTTCCCCCATAAAATAAAATCATGGCTAATGTCCTACCCCAACTCAGTGTTCCAGAACTATTCTCCATACTTCTTAATTTCCTTAGAGTATTATCAATGGCTGAGCATCCATAGCTTTTTGGTGCAAAGAATTCCAAAGCTTCACAAACTTTCAAGCAAAAAAATTTCTCCTTACCAAATTAAACCCCATATTCTGAGTCTGAGACCCAGTGATTTAGATTCCCCAGCAAGGACATATTTTCTTAGCATCTACCTTGTCAGACTGCTTAAGACATTTATAAATTCCAATTAAATCACTGTTCATCCTTCCAAGTGCCAGAGTACATAGGCTTAGTCCACTCAGTTTATGCTCATAAGACAAACCCGTCACTCCAGAATCAATCTAGTGAAACTTAGTTGCAACTTTTGGGCAACTATAAGGAAACCAGGATTGTGCCCATTGCATCAGTCGTGGCCTTAATGCCCTGTATAACTGTAATAAGACTCCTTCACTTTAATACTGCAATACCTTTGCAGCAGAACCTAACATTAGTTTATTTTTCTAGTTATCTGCCATAACTGCTTGTTAACTTCTGTGATTCACGCAGAAGGAAACTCAGGTTCCTTTGAATGTAAACACTAAACACTACTCAATCTCTCACCATTCAAAAAATATTATTTTTTAGTTTCCTTCCATAGCGGACAACTTTGCACTGAATAAGACTTCAGTGCTTACATGTGCTGATTATATTTTTTCCATTAAATACTTATCTGGAATGGACACTAATTATGTTTTCAGTTTTATATTATCACTACACATATCAGGCTTGTCTCAAGTAGTGACATTCTCGCCCTGAATCAGGATGTTCTGAGTTTTAGACCCACTCCAGAAACTTGGCATTGTAACTGAGACAATGCGATTCTGAGGGAGTGCTGCTTTGTCAAATGAGTAGCCTTTCAGCTGGAATATTGAATAGAGATTATTCTCTTCTCCGAGGTGGACGTCAAATAGTTCCATTGCACCATCCCATTCCAAGAAAAGAGAATGTGTTCCAGTCAACATTTACCTTCAACCAACTTCATTATTTTTAAAAGAAACAGATCTCACTTACGTCCTGGCTGTGTGCAAGTTGGTCATGACACTTGCCTACTTATAAGAATTTCTTGAAGACATGTGCCATTCTCATTTCAGAAAAGGAGAAAAGTGCTGTACACAGAAGACAGCAAATTATCATGTAAGTGACAAAGGACACCATTTCCACAAGTCATAATTCCTTGAAGTTTCTCTGCCGTTCACTTTTCAGAATATGGAGTCTCACAACATCAGGTTAAAGTCTAACAGCTTTATTTAGAATCATGAGCTTTCGGAGGATTGCTTCTTTATCAGATGAATCAGCTCCGAAAGCTCGTGATTCCAAAGAAACCTGTTGGATTTTAACTTGGTGTTGTGAGACTCCTTACCGTGCCCACTCTAATCCAACACTGGCATCTCCATATCATGGCTACTTTTCAGAAAACCGTGAGAAGTTAATCAGCGGTGTTCTAGCTGCAGTAAATGGCAAATGTGAGTTCCTCTGGTAAGCTAAACTTTATCACAACTGTCATTTAGACTGTAAACAGTGGCATTGCTGGCATTTTGGTGACCAGGGAGTAGCATGATATTTTCCATATAGTTCACTGATTGAACAAACTGTTTTTGAACAGCTCATTATTTTCTTTCTCTCCCCCCTCCTACTTACCTCTATAACCAAGCTTTTGGTCACCTGTCCAACTTTTCTTTATGTGTCCAGGTGTCAAATCTTTATTCTATAACATTTCACTCTGAGACATCTTACTATATTCAAGGTGCTTTATGTAAGTACAAATCCTTGTTCTTGTAATCTGAGCCAAAAACATTGCAAGTGCACCTAGAAAACAATGTGCACAGAGGAACAATTAAGAAAATTAATGTTTGTGTCTCTAATATTATGTGTGAGTGAGATAATGGTTTGATTTATGGGCCCGGATTTTCCAGCCATTTCACCGGCAGTATCTTCCAGTCCCGCCAAAGGTGACCCCTTGCTGCAGTTTCCCCACCTGCATAGTTGGTGAACAATGCAAGTAGTCATTGACTTCGGCAGGATGGAAAAATCCCACTGCCAGCTGATGGTGAACCACCCCTGCTGCTGGAAAACAAGATGTGGATATACCAGTGTTGGACTGGGGTAAACACAGTAAGAAGTCTCACAACACCAGATTAAAGTCCAATAGGTTTATTTGTAGCAAACACCACTAGTTTTTGGACGCTGCTCCTTTGTCACGTGAGTGGGGAGTTCTGATCACAAACAAGTCATATAATGGCACACACTCAGTTTATAAAATACTGATTAGAATGTGAGTCTTTACAGGTAATCAATTCTTAAAGATGCAGAAAATGTGAGTGGAAATAGCACTAGGCATAGGTTAAAGAGATGTATATAGTCTCCAGACAGGACAGTAAGTGAGATGTTGCAAGCCCAGTCCAGGTATGGGGGTTACAGATTGTGTGACATGTACCCAAGATCCCGGTTGAGCCTATCAGTTTCTGCTCAACGATTCTGTCATGTGTTGTGAAGAACGTTTACCCAAAGATCAGAGGCCAAATACCCATGACCCGGGAAGAGTACAATCTTGCTTGGTGATTGTCGAGGGTTGTTTTAGCTTCTGCATGGTCTCCCTAGTGTACCATGCCTCGGGACATCCTTTCCACTGGATGTCTGTTCAATAATCTTTAACAGGCCACTGGAAGATTCAATCTGGTGCTGAGTTGAAGAGAATCTCTTAATTTAGATCTCATTATCTAATACTCCTCAGCCATATCTCCACTGTTGGCCTTGCAATTCATCCTTTGTGTATCTATCTCTGATGTTGTTCATCACTTTGTAGCTTATAAAATAGAAAGAGATTGATGAAATTTAAACTCTTCCTGCTTCCCATTGAGAATGCAGTGCCAGAAAACAATACAGAGGAGGGAGGAGGCCAGAAAACCTTGCCCCACTGCCAAGCATCACACTGCTGATCAATGAATGCAGCCTTTTTAATCGGATTATCTATTCAAAATCCAAGATATTCTCTGCATGGAATGTTCCACTCCCATTCACATAGATCTCAGTTAAAATCATATTTAAATTATTTGCATAGAAACACAGAATCCCTACAGTGCAGGAGGCCATTTGGCTCATTGAGTCTGCACCGATTGAAATCCTACCCGGCACTATCACTGTAATTAATGAGAGATTTGCCTCATTAATCCCCCTGACATTAAAGGGAAATTTAGTATGGCCAATCAACCTAATCTGCACATCTTTGGACTGTGGGAGGAAAGCGGAGCACCTGGAGAAAACCCACACACGCAGCTTTATTCCCTCTCATTTTGTTTTTGTCAGATGGGAACCTTGCAAATGAACACTCTGGCACTTTAAACAGCTTCAATTACACTTCTTATACAATGTGTGCAAGATCCCAAAGGTAGTTCCATGTTGTGAGTGTGAGCTTACATATATCAGTTCAAAGATTCCGTCAAGGATAGTGGCATGCTAAAATAGGTAGTAATTCCTGAAATGCCACATTACCATCAGCACCATGCAGAATGATGTCTTTTTACCTTGTACAAGGTACTTTGTGTTTCATTGTCATCTCCCACTACTCATCAAGCTAAATGGAAGATTTGTGTCTTCGAGCTCAACAACCATACATATCTTGAAAGCAGATGAGACTATTTTTCTGGTAAGTGGATTGTGAATTAGAGTAATGGCCGGGGGAAACATTCTCTATCTGAAGTGAGCAATAATCCGCTGGAGAATGATTTCCTTTATCTAACTACAGGTCGAGGATCCTTTATCCAAAACCCTTGGAACCAGTTATAGATTTCATAAAATTAAAAATCCCTACATGCAGAAGAAGCCATTTGGCCCAACAAGTCTCAGTGACTTTTTGACAGAGTATCCTCTGCTCTATCACCATAATCCTACACATTTTCCAGGACTAATCCATCTAATCTATACATCTTGGGACACTAAGGGCCAGTCCCTCTAACCTGCACATCTTTGGAGTGTGGGACGAAACTACAGCACTCGGAGGAAATCCATGCAGAAGGGACGGAGGGTGTGTTATACAAACTCCACATAGGTAGTCACCCAAGGCCAGAATTGAAACTGGGTCTACGGTGTTGTCAGGCAGCAGTGCTAATCACTGTGCCACCATGCCAACCCTCCATGGTTTGAGATTATTCCAGTTTTTTGGATACCATACATAAGCATATATTTACTTACACAACACTGGTTGAAGAAAAGGCTAGCCAAAGACTAAGGTAAATAAAATGACTTCAAAAGTAAGATGTACCACAGAATAATAATAAAGGGCATCTGTGATTCTGCTTGCTGGACCTCGTAAGCAATATAAAAAAAACCACAAGGTAAACATGATTTGTGTCTGCTCAGGTCATGTTGACTCGGGTCAGAGACTTCCCGTTCTAAAGTTGATGAATCATAGAATATCTACAGTGCAGAAGGAGGCCATTCGGCCCATTGAGTCTGCACCGACTCTTTGACATAGCATCTTACCCAGGCGTAACACCACCCCCCGCACCCCCATCACTGTCCTATCTCAGTAACCTCACATAATTATCCTGCTAATCCCTCTAACCTATGCATCCCACGACACTAAGGCGCAATTTAGTACAGTCAATGCACCTAACCTACACATCTTTGGATTGTGGCAGGAAACCAGACCACCTCGAAGAAACCCACACAGATACAGAGAGAATGTGCAAACTCCACACAGACAGTCACCAAAGCTGAGAATCGAACCCAGATCCCTGGCACTGTGAGGCAACCGTACTAATTACTGCGCCACCATACAAGTATATTTGTACTTGATTATCCATTTCAGTATTTCAATATTCAAACTATCAGGAAGCAAATTATTATTTCTGATATATTTAGGGCACATGCATGTATTAAAATCTTTAAAAAAAGTTTAACAAAGTCTTTAACAAAGCTGTCCTGACTTGCATGCATTCTGTGCCTGAGGTGCAGTGTTATGCTGGAAGAAAACAATATATGTGTCTCATGACGCCTGGCTTGAAAGTCTGGGTGATAAATATGGATCTTCAGTGCAGGGTAAGTAAAAAGGAGAATTGTCTGAGTGTGCAGGTCAGGTTGATGTGACTTAAAGAGAAAATTGCTTTTAACATCCAAAAGGATCCAAATAACATAGAAAAAAATCTTCGCTAGGGTTCCGGCTTTGTAATTCTTGCTTTGTCTGTGATAACTTGTTTAACTAATATGCAGCATGACACTAGTACAGTACAATGAGAATATACGATAAGTTGTATTATGTAAGATGGTCCAGCATATGAGCCGACCCCATTTCTTCAACACAATATTCACATTTTTGCACATCCTTGGCATATAGTTTGACCCACTTCCCACCTCCATCCATGACATGATATTCTTGCATTAATAGTCAAATTTTCAGCCCACGAATTGTACTTTTAATTCATTTGTGGGACATGGGTGTCACTGGCTGGCCAGTATTTGTTGCCCATCCCTAGTCATCCAAGGGCAGTTGAGAGTCAACCACTTTGCTGTGGTTCTAGTAGGCCAGACCAGGTAATGATGGCAGATTTCCTTCCCCAAAGGACATTCGTGAATCAGTTGGGGTTTTCTGACAATCGACAATAGTTTCATGATGATCAGTTGATTCTTAATTCAAAATATTTTTTATTGAATTCAAATTCCAATTCCATATTAAAAATGATCCGGAGTTAAAGTCTAGTGATGACTATGAAACCATTGTCATAAAAACCCATCTGATTCATTAATGCCCTATAGGAAAGGAAATCCGTCATCTTTATCTGGTCTGACCCACATGTGATCCCAGATCCACAGCAATGTGGTTGACTCTCAAGTGCCTTCTGAAATGGAGTAATAAATGGGCAATCTGGCTCAGCCAGCAACATCCATACCCAAGTAAAATATAGCTTATCAAAGTGGCTTTGGGACATTTAAATTTACAACAAGAGCCATAAATATGGGACCTGGCTTGGCTTTTCCTGTCGCCCTTCCATGACAATGAAGGAAGAACTCTGGAATTGGTACACTGAACATTTCTCGAGACGCCTGGTTCGAAAGTCTGGGTGATTAGTATGGAGCTCCACTGCAGGGTAAGTAAAAAGGAGTGAAGTGGCAATCTGATGGTGACTGCCGCTTCCTGCAAGATTTGTCTCATTATTTAAATGTGAAGTGGGGGTATTGAGGAAGGAAGTGGAGGAAATTTAATCAGTGCTATTGAAGAAGATCAGTGACAGTTAAAGGTGAGTTTTTTTTATTCTCAGTTAGGACTTAGGTTATTGAGTTAATAAGCACTAACCAAATGCTTTCTGAGAAACATAAGAACTTCTTAATATTGTGAATTATGTGAACTCGTCTGGGGGCAGTCTAAGTAAAATTTAATTCCCCCTCGCCTGTGGCACAGTGCTTAGCGCTGCTTCCTCATCACGTCAGCAATTGTGTGTTTGATTTCTGACTTGGGTCACTGATTGTGTGTGGAATTTGCACGTAATCCCCATGTCTACAATGATTTCCTTTGGATAATCTGGTTTCCTCCCAGTCCAAAAGATGTGCTGGATAAGTGTGTCCCTCAGTGTTCCTGAACAGGCACCAGAAGTGTGGCGACTGGGGGGATTTTCAGAGTATGTAAGCCTACTTGTGAAAGTTAATAGAATTGAGGAGAAGTTTTCAGAGGTGCAGGGGAGTGAGGTGCTGTGTGACGGAGCAGGAAGGTTACAGAGTGGAGACACTCCACCTTGCTGCCTCTCTCCAATAAAGTCCAGGGTGACAAGGCTGAGGAAAGCCTTCCTGCCTGGGGTGGCCAATTGAGCCTCTTAAGGACCAGTAATGGGCCTCTTTGCACTGCTATTGATATTCATTTAGTGGGCCATAAGGATTGGTTAAAGCTCACATTAAAACCGACAGATTTGTCTGGTTCCCCTTTGGAAAATAATTCACTTTTATTTTTGAAGCAATCAATGTTCCCTCCTTTCTCTTCACCCTTTTTAACTGAGTATGCTAAAAACTAATTAGTCTGCCATTCCTGTGGGGATGTTATTAGAAGAAAAATAGTCAACTGTTTGCTGCAGTTTGACTTTTAATGTTTCTTTGCACTAAAATGCCTTGACGTATCTGCCCAAGGGGCAGAATTGCTTACTCAGTGGGTGGCAAGTTATGAACTCACATTGCCACTGGCTATTCATCTTCAGTTTCATCATTAAATCTATTTTGGGGTTGGTAGGTTTTGTTGAAACACGTCGCTCTCATATACCAAGATTGCAGGCGTATGAAGCATTTTTTTGTGAAAAAGGCTGTTTTAATTGAGGAAGTTAACTTTCAATTTGCCAATTTGTGTTGAATAAATACATTGAGAAGAGAGAATACTTATTACTATGTTAAATCTCAAAGTTGCTGCCTAGTTATATGATTAGGTCTATCCGAATCATAAATCCTTTTATCATTGATCTGAAAGCTGGACTTTGTCACTGGATGCCTGGTACAGTGATAAACAAAAATTAATTTATACATTTAATTCCCAATTTTAATTTGCATTGATGATCCAGCTTAATTTCTCATATTAGATACATCGTTTAATGAAATTTGCTTTAATGGCACTTCTCTTTAAAAATAGAAGGTCGAAGACTCACTCTATGTTAAATCAGATATGAAATGATCTTTACTTTATTTTCCCTAGAAGATCTGCCTGAGGGTTACTAACTCTGAGGTTACAATGGTTTTGTGACTCTGGAATCAAAACCATATTCTAGGAACAAAGAGCGGCAAAGATTATTGTTTAAACACAATACCAACATTTCAATGCTAATTATCTAATATAACACCATCTTTTCCCAGCACTCTTTAGACCTGATCACAGAAACTAATAACTCTCAATGATAGTAACTGGCAACTTCACTTTAATGTATATTTGCAACTGCACTGAACAGTATTATTAAAAGACACTTCCCTATTTATCAGGCACGGTTAGCTAAATTGTTCATCTCAATACACCTCATTTTGAATTCAGCAGAGAACAGAGAATGAAATGTTTATTCTTTCCACTGTTGGTTGCAGAAGATCACAAGTGAAGTATACAATCTGGTCTCAAGTGATCCCCAGAAATGAATCCATAACATACACATATTCAGCAAAATATTCCGAAGAAGTTCTGGGCTTTTCAATGATGGACTAGTAATAATGTGCGGCAGTTTGATTTGAAGGTAATTAGCATGATTTAAAATAATAAAGTCTGCTCTACCTCCACCCACACAAAAATTGTACCAAAGTAATGGGTGAGAAGAGGCAACTGTGACAAGGCAACTGGCATAAGGCAACAGCAGACGGTCAAAATGGCACCCATAAGCCTACCTTTGTCTCTGAGATCAAAACTTCAAAATCATCAATTATTGATGAATAATCTTTGAGAAAATCACAACCAATAATCTGCAAAGAACTCGACTTTGCAAACAGCACTATTGCAGTATGGGCCAACAGAGCAAAAATCAGGATCGCATTAATTAAAGGATCACAAGTTTAAAGAAAACAAATCTCTGTTGTGGCTCATGAAGAGCTGATGAAAGAAACTATTTCCGATTTAAAGAAGGCAGCACAACATTCTCAATGCTGGGAAATATTATACACAAAACTTTGCAAATCATTATCTGGAAACTTTGGAAAACTTAGCAAGGTAGAAACAACTTGATTTGAACGAAGCATATATTTTATGAAACAATTTATTCTAAGAGAGTGGGATTTTATGGCCTTGCTCATCCCAAAACTGTAAAATCCCATTCAAGGTCAACAGACCTTCCCATTGTCTGCCCCTTGCTCAATCTGCTTCCCGTAGTGGGCAGGGTGGTAAAATACCGGCACAACATAAATTTTATTAAACAGTGTATAATAGCATTCAATCAAATTGATAAATTCTTCATTTTTCTATTACATAAATTGTCAAATTTTACTGTAATGAACATTGAATGAAATGTTCAATTACAACAATCCATTACGTTGGTTCCAAGGGGTCCTTTACAGTGTGGTTTAAGATATAGTTGAATAACATTTAGGTAGAACATATCTCAAATATTAAACCTAATTAGTAAGTTGTAGCAGAAGCCGACTTACTACCATTGCAGCAGATGGCACTTGACTTTACATCCTTTAATTTATAATTTATGTTATTATAGTGGGTGATAAGTGTTTAAATAGAACTAGCTAACACCTATGTTGAAATGACATAGAAATATGTGATACAAGTGTTTTAACCATGTAGACATCTAATGTGGCTGACAGTAATTCTAGTTTCTAATCTTTGACCTTCATGTCTTGGCTTTGAATCCAGTCAAGGTTAATGAGGTGAGAACTTTTTCTCTCTTGCAATTCTAAAAGGCATTATTTCTGGTGGTGACAAGAGCTATTGATTGGAAAATATAAGACTTAATCTATCAAGGAAATGCTTGCTCTCTATTCTAAATGCTACCATATACTGTTGTTCAAAAATCAATGACTATTTTCTAATTTACTATTGAATGTAAATTTTGAAAGCTATCAGGGAGGTAAATTCCTGATCCCAGTAAGGTAGTTGGTGGCTGGCAGTAAACAGAGATGCTTCCCTTGAAAATAGACAAATAGGAATCAGACAAATAGGTTAATCTCACACACCGACTCTCAGGTTACTGAGAAGTCCATTTCTCTTCTCTTGATGCTAATGCATTGCTTTTTAAAAATGTTTATCGAACCATAGAATCATAGAACCCTACAGTGCAGAAAGAGGCCCTTCGGCCTTTCGAGTCTGCACCGAACACAATCCCACCCAAGTCCTACTTCCATATCCCTACATGTTATATCCACTAATCCCTCTAACCCATGCATCCTGGATCTGGAGCTATATACTTGAGCTATCTGTGCAATTCAAGTAATAGTTTCAAGATAGTTTAGAGAAGAACAGAGAAAGGGAAAGTTTGAACTCATGGCTGCGTGGATGGTGCAGGAGGGAGGGGTTCAGGTTCCTTAACAATTGGGACTCATTCTGGGATAGGTGGGACCTCTTCAAGAGAGATGGTCTACACCTGAACCAGAGGGGGACTAATATCTTGGGGGGAAAATTTGCTAAGGCTATGATGGGGGCTTTAAACTGATTCGGGGGGGGGTGGGATCCTAAGTAGTTGGGGTGCTGAGAGGGATGAGAGTAAGGGGGTTATAGAAGAGAGTTGTAAAACACAGCGGCGTACGGGTGGGGTGGGGCATGGTTTGAAATGCGTATACTTTAATGCAAGGAGTATTCGCAATAAGGGGGAGGAACTTGCAGCTTGGACCAGTACCTGGAACTTCGATGTTGTGGCCATTTCAGAGACTTGGGTAGAGCAGGGACAGGAATGGATGTTGCAGGTTCCGGGGTACAAATGCTTTAGTCGGAGTAGAGAAGGAGGTAGAAGGGGGGAGGAGTGGCATTATTGGTCAAAGACTGTATCACGGTGATAGAAAAGAAGTTTGATGAGGACTTGTCTGTTGAGGTAGTATGGGCTGAGATTAGAAACAGGAGAGGAGAGGTCACCCTGTTGGGAGTCTTTTACAGACCTCCTAATAGTTCTAGAGAGGTTGAGGAAAGGATTGCGAAGTCAATTCTGATTAGGAGTGAAAGTAGTAGGGTAATTGTGATGGGGGACTTTAACTTTGCTAATATTGATTGGAATAGCTATAGCTCTAGCTCGTTAGAGGGGTCAGTTTTCGTATAGAGTGTGCAGGAAGGTTTTTTGACTCAGTATGTAGATAGGCCAACTAGAGGTGAGGCTACATTGGATTTGGTGCTGGGCAATGAGCCAGACCAGGTGTTAGGCTTGGAAGTTAGTGAACATTTTGGTGATAGTGACCACAATTCGGTTACGTTCACCTTAGTGATGGACAGGGATAGGCATGAAGCTGGGGGCAGTAGTTATAGCTGGGGGAAGGGTAATTATGAGGCCATCAGGAGAGAATTAGGGTGCATAGATTGGACTAGGAAACTACAGGGACTGGGAACATCTGGAATGTGGAGCTTATTCAAGGAGCAGCTGCTGTGAGTCCTTGATAAGTATGTCCCTGTCAGGCAGGGAGGAAATGGTCGAGTAAGAGAGCCTTGGTGTACGAAAAAAGTTGATTTGCTGGTTAAAAAGAAAAAGGAGGCTTATGTCAGGATGAGGCTTGAAGGCTCAGTTAGTGCAATGGATAGCTATAGATTAGCCAGGAAGGAGCTAAAAAGTGAATTGAGGAGAGCTAAGAGGGGACACGAGAAGATGTTGGCTGACAGGATTAAGGAGAATCCTAAAGCTTTCTTTCGATATGTTAAGAATAGAAGATTGGTTAGGGCAAGATTAGGGCCAGTCATAGACAGCAGTGGGAAGTTGTGCGTGGAGCCTGAAGAGATTGGTGAGGCACTGAATAAATATTTCTCTTCGGTATTCACGCAGAGTGCTGGAAATGTAGCTATGGAGAACACTGAGGTACAGGGTCGCAAATTGGGAAGTATTGTAGTAGATAGGGAGGATGTGTTAGAAATTCTCGAGGGTTTGAAGTTGGATAAGTCCCCTGGGCCGGACGGGATTTACCCTAGGATTCTCTGGGAGGCAAGAGAGGAGATTGCAGAGCCTCTGGCTCTGATCTTCAGGTCCTCGTTGGTTACGGGTGTGGTTCCGGAGGACTGGAGGATAGCGAATGTGGTCCCATTGTTTAAGAAGGGGAAGAGAGACCTTCCAGGGAATTATAGGCCAGTGAGTCTTACTTCTGTTGTGGGCAAGGTATTGGAGAGAATTATTAGGGATAGGATTTATAGTTATTTAGAGAGAAATGAATTGATTGGGGATAGTCAGCATGGTTTCGTGAAGGGTAGGTCATGCCTTACTAACCTCATTGAGTTTTTTGAGAAAGTGACCAGAGAGGTGGATGGGGGTAAGGCGGTTGATGTAGTATATATGGACTTTAGTAAGGCGTTTGATAAGGTGGCCCATGGAAGACTTCTACAGAAAATGCAGATGTGTGGAATAGAGGGTGATTTAGCTAATTGGATTAGGAATTGGCTGGCAGATAGAAGACAGAGGGTGGTGGTTGATGGGAGATATTCATCGTGGAGTTCGGTGACAAGTGGTGTACCTCAGGGGTCTGTTTTGGGGCCCTGCTGTTTGTAATTTTTATAAATGATCTGGATGAGGGTATTGAGGGATGGATCAGTAAATTTGCAGATGATACTAAAGTTGGTGGAGTGGTAGATAGTGAAGAGGGGTGTTTTAGTTTACAGAGTGACTTGGACAAGTTGCAGAGCTGGGCCGAGAGGTGGCAAATGGAGTTTAATGTGGAAAAGTGTGAGGTAATGCACTTTGGCAGGAACAATAAATGTGTAGAGTATAGGGCTAATGGTAGGGCTCTTAATAGTGTTGAGGAACAGAAGGATCTTGGTGTATGTGTCAATAGATCCCTGAAAGTAGGCAGTCAAGTGGATAAAGTTGTTAAGAAGGCATATGGAGTCTTAGCTTTTATTGGTAGGGGGATTGAATTTAGGAGCCGCAGCATCATGTTGCAACTGTACAAAACTCTAGTGCGGCCGCACTTGGAGTATTGTGTGCAGTTCTGGTCCCCACATTATAAGAAAGATGTGGAGGCATTGGAGAGGGTACAGAGGAGGTTTACCAGGATGTTGCCTGGTATGGAGGGCAGGTCCTATGAAGAGAGGTTGAAGGATTTGAGGTTGTTTTCGTTAGAAAGGAGGCGGCTAAGAGGGGATCTTATTGAAGCATATAAGATGATTAGAGGTTTAGATAGGGTGGACAGTGATAGCCTTTTTCCTAGGATGGAGAAAGCTAGCACGAGGGGACACAGCTTTAAATTAAGGGGTATGAGTTATAGGACGGATATCAGAGGTAGGTTCTTTACTCAAAGAGTGATTAGGGAGTGGAATGCCCTGCCTGCAGCTGTTGTAGATGCGCCGAGTTTGGTGGCGTTTAAGAGGTTAATTGATAAGTATATGGAAGAGAAGGGAATGGTTTAGTTTGGAGGGGCATTGCTTTTTATTTTGGTCGGCACAACATCGAAGGCCGAAGGGCCTGTTCTGTGCTGTAATGTTCTATGTTCTATGTTCTGTAATCAGATTTGTCAGAGACAAAACAAATTGACAATTGTCTTGTAGAGATTCCTGTTTGAACTTCGAGGTGTTATTTAAATATAAATTACCTTTGCCTTCTATTAAAAAGCATGGCTTTCAGGTGGAAGAAATCTCTATTAAGGACAAAGGTTTGACACATAATTATTAAAAGGGCAAAAGTCATCAAATATATATTTGTGCTGCAAACAGGCAAACAGTTGTTACATGATAATGGTGTGATCAGAAACAGAATGGTGTTATTATTGTTTTGCTATTAATATGTGCCCTGACAATATTTGCTTTAAATGTAAATGACTGGATCAAAATATTACAAACATTTATTCTCTGTGGGTCTGTCAAGAGCATAAACTAGTCCTGATACCCTTCAAATTTAATTTTACAGTTCTCATTCTTTAAGTGAGTTTTACACATCATTAATGGAACATTATATAATATTATAGCCAGATTTTGCAGTCACAATGCAGTGATGCCGCTTGTGCTAGCCTTAACAAAAATACTGCATAGATCTACAGAGCTTTGTGGCATGGATTTCGCATTAGAGGTTAAAATAAAAATCTGGAACAATACAGCCTCACCAATAATGACCAGAGTGTTACTGTTCCGCCTCCATGGGAATTGGAGCAGGCGGGGGAAAGAGCATTGGAAGGTCTGTTGACTTTGATGGGCTTTTACAGTTTCAGGATGACCAGGCCATAAAATCCACCCAATGATATTAACAGCTTGCTGAATGCACAAAGAAAACTTTCAAAAGTGAAATCTCTGTTGCTGGAGGATAATTTACTGTGGGCTATTCATAAGAATATTCTTAATCAAGAAACTCAATAACTTGTTAAGTAATTCGAAGCAAAATGTAAGAGGATGAGGTTAATATCACGGAATTGTCAAATTTGTCATCTCACAAATATAAAATTAGTTTTTCAGAGCCAGAGACGTTGTTCATCACTTGCTATGTCATTTAAACCCAGGTACCCCTCAATCACGGAGGCATGATTTTTCCCACGGGCTTTCACCATGGAAATAATAATGTAAACAGTGGATGTTTACATCAGTTCTGCATATTCATATTGATACTATCCGTGAAGACTTCAACAGTGCATCCTTCAGAGAAGTGGGACATTGCTAACAGCACCCTCAAGATGTCTGCATTTAATTGCAGATATGTGGATGCCAGAAGCTGGTCTCAGTTCCACAGAGTAATGCTAATGGATGCTAACAATTTCACCTTTATTACAGCTGCAAAATCCAAGCTAATGTCAGTTTCTGCTTTCAGAAAATAAAACTTACCATGTTTCATGCAAGTTAATATAACTTAATAGTACATAACAATTTTGCAACATGCTATTTAACTTGGATATTTTACAAAGATATTTTGTACTTACTGCCCAACAAGCATCTATTACATACATTTCATGCTAAAAAACTGCATTTATGTGACCTTTTGAATGAATTTTGGAATGTGTTTTTGGAATATGATTATAACTTAGAATCCCAAGTACAGATACAGACTTTTAATTCAGCCACAGATATTAGTGATGTGTCTTTTTTATATTGATTCTGAAAGTTGTGTTTGAGTTTATGGCATTAAGCTTCACTTCATGGCACCCCTTTACTGGACTTAATAAAACAGAACACTAAGATGAACAACATGATGGAGTGGGATTCATTGATGTGCTTGTCCTGGAAACCCGACTGGTTTACAGTAAATACAAAACAGTTTATTGTAAATAAGCCTAGCCCAACTGAACAACTTTTCCTCAGTGGTTCCCATCAGTGTAATGTCACAAGAAGCACTCAATCTCCATTGAAGGACTAATTACTCATTGGAACAGCAAAGGCTTTTACGCTTTCCCCAACTGCCATGTATGTAAACATATAAAAAAGAGAAAGGTATGACCTAACTAATTCATAAACAACATAAGGAACTGTTTAGAAAGCACTCAGGAAAGCTTTATTAACTTTAAAACGGTTACGTACTTCCAACATAGCCAAGGCCCAATCACTTCAGGCCTGCCTCATTCTTTTTTGTTTTCAAACAAAGGACTCAAAGGGATAAATTTTCCCATTCTGCTCATCACGAGAAAATAATGGGCAAGGGGCAGATGGTGGAAAGGCCTGTTGAGCTCAGATGGGATTTTCCAGTTTTGGGGTGACCGCAGCCGGAAAGTCCCGCTCAAGGAAAAAATGCCGTATCTCTCTATTCCCACCCTATTCATGTACCCATACAGATGCCTTTTAAATGTTGCTAATGTGCCTGCTTCCATCATCTCCTCTAGCAGTGCATTCCAGGCACCCATCACTCTCTGCATGAAAGACTTCCTTCGCATATCTCTCCTAAGTTTTTCCCTTCTCACCTTGAAGCTGTTCGTCCTTGTAATTGACACTCCTACCCTGGGAAAAGCCTCTATCCACCCTGTTTATGCCTTTTAATTTTGTACACCTCAAATAAGTCTTTGTCTTTCCAGTGAAAACAATCCTATTTTATTCAACCTCTCCTCATAGCCAACACCCTCGAGAACAAGCAACAGCCTGCTGAACCTTCTTTATACTCTCTCCAAAACTTCTATCTCCTTCTGGTAGCATGGTGACCAGAATTGCACACAATACTCCAAGTGCAGCCTAACCAAGGTTTTATATAAGTATATGTCTGAGTAGATACTAGCCCTGTGGCAAAAAGAACACATACACTGTAGCCATCATACCTGACTGCAATCATTGGATGGGGAAGATTCTCCCTCATCCGTCACAACTTGTCTCTCACAAACGATAGAGGTGGGAACTGTGATTAAGACCAGGGCCTACAGCTATTGCTGTTTCCATTTTGATATCTATTTGCCATTAATTGATGATAAAATCACAAACTCCTTTCCTTCCCGCTCTCTTAACATGAAGGTGTGGGAGGTGGGGGGGGGTAGTTGGTAGGACAAATTTTAGGGCAACATTTCCCAACTTGCCTTCTCCCTTGAACTTCACTCAGTTCACAAATGGGGTAAGATGCTGACTTTCTGGAACTACCCCTGAATTCTAGCGCCAGTTGGATTATCACTTCTGCCTTGTGTGAACAGAATTTCAAGGATAGAAAGTTTATCTCAACATCATGCTATTTTCTGGTACTGCTGAAAGCCCATTTCACAATGTGTATCTGTGCTCGCAATTATTTCATGTAAATACATGAAACAAGAGCATAATTAATGATTAGAGTATATCGTCTGTAATTACTGTATCTGCAAAACTCTAAGGAAATTTGATTTGATTTGAATTGATTTATTATTGTCACATATATTGGGATAGTGAAAAATATTGTTTCTTGCGTGCTATACAGACAAAGCATACCATTCATAAATTACATCAGAGAATAAGGACTTCAAATCTTACACGCTTTCAAGCATGGGTAGCCTTTTCCTGTGCCTGGAATCTGATGTATGGTCAGTGACTTGAGTGTGAGCCAATGAAAATTTAACTTCACAGGATTTATACCAGTGGAACAGGGCTCCGGGAATATCAAGCCTCAAACTTCCTTATACAGTGACAATTTATTATTATAATTCATATATCATAATTCCATACATTTAATAAAATGGTAAATGTTGAAGAAGTGATGCTTTTCTATAGCAAACATCTTTTCCTGCAAAAACGTCACACACACATCGGTAAATCCTTATCCATTATGTGAGGGCAAATACTCACCAACTATCAGAAATAAAAAAAAAGAGGCTGGGATTCTTGAAAACAAAACTAAATACCCACTGGTTGGGAAATGGGAAATCTTCCCACCTGTTTTTAGGGCATACTTAGTTTAGTTAACCTCCTTCACTCTGTACAGCACAGAGTGCCTCAGAGAGACTCACACTGGAAAGGAGGTGTGGACCTTCATCTTGCTGGAGAGGTATGCAGCATAGCATTGAGCGAGCTACTGCACATGCACTGACCTTCAGGGAAATCAGCACATGTGCACTGGCCCATTGGTTGCTGGCTTCCTGATCGCTGGCCTCCTGATGTTATCCCCAATCCATCCTGGTCACTGGCGTATCCAATCATCCCCTGCCCCACACCCTAGTCAACCCAATTGCCAGCCCCTTCCTATAGCCAGCCCCAATCCCCACCGACTGCCCTCTCTCTCCCTCCCCCACTGATCCCATTGCACACTGCAGCAGGTTCCCCCCACCAAATAATCCCTCAGTAGACCCTGTCCCCAGTAGGCCCTGCATCTTTGGCTCTCCCCTATGCGCTACCCCCCCCCCCCCCCCCCCCCCCCCCCCCCCCCCCCCCCCCCCCCGCCCCTGGCACTGGTCAGTGCCAAGATACCAACTTGAACCATTTAGAGGCTGGAATTTTACCATCCCACATGAATCAGAGCAGGTGAGGGGTGGACAGTGGAAACATCCGTTGATTTCAGGTGGGATTTTGCGGGTTTGGGATGAGTGAGGCCATAAAATCCCGCCCATTGTCTCAGTAGTGAAAATCCAGCCCATTGTAAGTGGACTGAAATTCTGGAATATTTGCCACTTTAGTAATGGAGTAGTTCCCCATTGGGCAGGAGTGATTTCCTGCCCAAATCAGATGTTTGCCCTGTTCACAAGTTTACAGTGACCAGTTCCATTTAGTAGACTGTTGTGCTGACAATAGATATGAGCATGAAACATTGTGCAGTTCTCAAGGCATTACGTATGGCGCACTGTATCACAACCATACATGTAACATTACAGAATATTTCAAAAACACTGCAGCAAACCATTGTGGAAAATGAAGTTAATTTAGTTATATTTATGATATATTTTTGTCATTTTTAATATTCTTGAAAGGTTTTCATGGAGTTTTTTCATTTTATAAGATTAAGTAATTCACTTGTTTACGGGCAATTTCACTAAATTTAATCATATAAACTGGTAAAAGTGAATCAAATTGAAAATGATGATTGTAAGAAAGATGTGAGGGACAATACATGATCAGTTTTATGAAATTGAAGCACAGCCTGAATTCTTCAATGTAGACTGACATTTCCTTCAGCCAATATATCGTTTGCCAAAAATATCAACTTTAACACTTAACGTCAATGTTTGAAAGTACATTGTAAATTATTTTAAGTCCGTTTTATAGATGAGGTTGGTAAATTGTTGCTAGGAAACAGATGTATTTTGTGGTGGCTCTTTCAACAGCATAGACTCAGAGAATAGAATTATAGAATCCCTACAGTGCAGAAGAGGCCATTTGGCCCATCGAGTCTGCACCAACTCTCAGACAGAATATCTCACCCAGCCCCTCTTCCCTGCCCTATCTCTATAACTCATTTACCATGGCTAATCCATCTGATCTACATAATTTGGGACTCTGAAGGGCAATTTAGCATCGCCAATCGACCTAACCTGCAAGTCTCTGGACTGTGGGAGAAAACCAGTATACTCAAACCATGTGAGAAATGCTGCTGTATAATGAATTCATAACCCCAGATTTCTGGAAAGTATTGCCCATGAATCACATTATTCATTTTGCACCACTCTCTGATCATATTTGCTGAAATGCTAGTTAGCTCATTAATATAATTCCACCTCCTTGCCTAATTTTTCCGATATTGCAATGGTTTATTGGAAATTTTCCAATAAAATTCATCAGTATAATTCAGATCTTTCTATTTTGAAGATTGCAACCCACCCCCCACAACTCCCAATACAACATTTAAACTAGATCACTGGACTGTTCTAATTCATTTGTTAAATATGGGCATTGCTAGTTATGTGAAGAAGATGTGGAGAAATATGGAGAAAATGACGTCACTAGTTGGCCAGCATTTATAACCCATCCCTAGTTACCCTTAAAGGGCAGTTGAGAGTCAATACATTGCTGTGGATTTGGAGTCCTATGTAGGCCAGGCTAGATAAGGATGGCAGATTTTCTTCACTGAAGGACATTAGAGAAACAGATGGGTTTTTTCTAACAATGGTTTCATGGTCATTCTTAATTTTGGATATGTCTTCTTGAATTTAAAATCCATCATCTGCCATGAACAAAGAACAGTACAGCACAGGAACAGGCCCTTCCACCTTCCAAGGCTGCTCTGATAATGATGCCTCCTAAGTTAAACTGTATGCACTTATGGAATCCATATCCTTCCATTCCCATCCTATTCATGTACTCATCTAGATGCTCCTTAATTGCTGCTATCATACCTGCAATCCTTGTCCAAAATCACCACAGCTGTAGATTGAGGTCTTCCTGCCATAACGGGATTCGAACCTGGTTCCCCGGAACATTAACTGAGTTTCTGGATGAATAGTCCAATAACAATGTCACCAGGCAATTGTCTCCCCATGTGTACAACACCATTCCAACTTTACTTCCATAGCCAATTCTGAACATACATAACTTGGTGCCCACCTTTAGTTGAAGCAAAGATCAAGGTCACTGTTTCTGTTTGGTGATTTTTAAAAATTTACATTTCTCTTTATTCAGATCTTTCTGCATTTTCTTCTGTCTGCCATTTGAAATGGTATCAGAATTTAAAAAAAAAGTTTTCATAAGTGGATTTTCTATCTGTAGAAGCAGAAGTTCAGGCCTACTATCCAAAGTCCCAGCACTCTACTCCACTTAAAATCTTCCCATTTAAGATGTATTTAAGGACTCTTGATGGCGCTGTGGTTAGCACTGCTGCGTCACAGTACCATGGATCTGGGTTCAATTCTGGCCTTGGGTAACTGATTGTGTGGAGTTTGCATGTTCTTCCTGTGACTGCGTACGTTTCTGCCGATGCTCTGGTTTCCTCCCACAGTCCAAAGATGTGCGGGTTTAGTGTTTCAAAATGTATAGGTTAGATGGATTGGCCATGCTAAATGTGTAGAGTTACAGGGATAGGGTAGGGAAGAGACCCTGGGTAAGATGCTCTGTCGAAAAGTCAATGCACATGCAATGGGCCAAATGACCTCCTTCTGCACTGTAGGGATTGTATGATTTACATTTTCTACATTACACTTTCATATGTTTCGGTATTATATTTTGTTTACCAACTATCCTTGTATTCTGCTTGCCTACCCATTGACTCTTTTGCATTCTTTCGCAATCCTTATTCAAAATTGCATTGCACTGGTTTGGGGGCTTCAGCAATATTTTAAATTATTCCTCCAGTTCCCTAGGTACAGTTCAGTTATGTCTCTTACAATTAAAAAGAACCTCAAACTTGGGCCCCTGATCAAACACCTCTTCACCGAATCATTTTGCAAATTAAACAGACTGTGTAAACAAATGTAATGGACTGAACTTCATAGAAAAAGATAGAAATCTTAAATTTAACAGCAATTGGTCATTGTAAAATGGATCACCATGTTTTATTAAATATATGTCAATTCTTAATTAGGAAACTATGCCTTCTTTTCCTTAATAGGTTAATACCCAGATAGGCAGTGCAATGATTAAAGTTTCTTTACTCTTTCGCACTATTTGTTAGAAATGGTGAAAACATTTCTGAAACTTTGTCATCTATTTCAAAGTACAAAAATCCAACAAACTTATTCCTCATGGATGGCACGGTAGCACAGTAGTTAGCACTGCTGCCTCACAGCATCAGGGATCCAGGTTTGACTCCAGCATTGGGTAAGTGTAGAGATTACACATTCTTCGCATGCCTATATTTCCCCTCGGTGCGCTGGTTTCCTCCTACAAGATCTGTAGGTAAGTGGATTAGCCATGGAGAGTGTGCAGGGTTCCAAGGTTAGGGTGATGGATAGGGCCTGGGTAAATCATCCGGTCAGAGAGTCAGTGCAGACTTGATGGGCCAAACAACCTCTTCTGCACTATAGGGATTCTATGACATTTATTCTAAAGCGCTTTTAAAAAAAGTTTGAATTTCATTCTCAGGATATTAAACTATCCATTTTTCAAGTGCAGTTTTACTTGTAATGGGCGCAGAATATCACCTGTACTATGACAAAATGTAGGACATTTAGCAGTCAGAATTCACACCCTTTTAACTACTCAGATGGGATTTATTCACAATGCTCATTAAAGAAGTCTGGTGGGATTTCAAATGGTGTATCAAATTTTGGGTAGGCATCTTTCAAAAAGGAATGATCATGATCCCGCTGATCTAAAGATTTATTAGGTAAATGAAAAGACAACTTTTAATAGCCAAGAGACTCTCGTGCTTTTGTCATCAGGTTGCAAACCTTGATATTATTATATATACCTTCACTAATCTGAAATGGATACTGAGACAAGACTATGTTGCACTCTAATCACACTACTTTACCATTCATCCTCCAGTGTGTAACAGCTTCCACGCTGAGGGACAATACTTTATCAAATCGACAAGAGCTAAACTCCTCTTTGTCATTAACCTAACCAAAATAAATCCATCTCTGACCCTCTTCTGCAGGGGTGACACGGTGACAGTGTGGTTAGCGCTGCTGCCTCACAGCGCCACGGACCTGGGTTCAATTCCCAGCTTCGTCACTGTGCAGAGTCTGCATGTTCTCCCCATGTCAGTGCAGGGTTGTTCCGGTTTCTCCCACAATGCAAACAATGTGCTGGTTAGGTGCACTGACCATGCTAAATTCTCCCTCAGTGTACTGAACCGGAGTTTGGCAACAAGGGAATTTTCAGTGACTTCATTGCAGTTTAATGTGAACCTACTTGTCACACTAATAAATAAACTTAAACTTAAAACCCCTAAAGGAGGTACCCATTTCTTTTGCATTATTTGCATCAATAAATGTTGCCATTAATTCTTTAAAGACACTGGATCCTAAAGACACAACACACTCTATAATGCTGAATAAATGCTTTATATCCCAATTATATTATAAATATTGGTCATTTTAACTAACTGTAAAGAGATGATTCAGAAAAGCTGAGAACAACCTAAATTGTTAGAAAACTATCTGTGAAACACTTAACAATGCAGCTGGATTTTTTTTTCCCAAAGTGAGATTTTTGAGGTAATATGATGATCCTCAGGTCAATAAAGATAGAGGAAATAAACTTGTAAGTTTTACTTTGTGTAAAGCACGTGGAGAGAATAACATATCTTTGAATGTACAAAATCCTAATATCTTACATGAAATCCTTATTTCTAAGCATAAATAAAGCCTGCATTAGTTTTTTTCAGGTTTATTTATTAGTCATAGGTAGGCAATGTATGAAAATCTCCTAGTTGCCACACCCTGATACCTTCTCGGGTACATGGACAAAGAATTTAGCATGGCCATTGCATCTAACTAGCACATCTTTCAGACTGTGAGAGGAAACTAGAGCACCTGGAGGAAACCCACATAGACACAGGGAGAACATACAGACTCCACATAGACAGATACCTGAGTTGGGAATTGAACCCAGGTCCCTGGTACTATGAGGCAGAGTGCTAACTATTTTAAAGATTCCTGTTTTAAAGATGTAATGATGGAAAGATTATTTCTAATATCAGGTGATCACACATAGGACCTTGGGTGAGAAACTGCAGGGTAGGAATTTATTTTGTTAATATACTATCAGGTCAACAGTGTGCATTTCTTCACAACTAATTATTTAAGAACAATTTAATGATGAATACATAGTCAGGAAAATCAGATTGACTTTGTAAAGACTGAAATAATTTAACACAAAACAAAATGCAATCTTCAAGAGAAGAGTCTTATCTAAAATCTACTTAGAGCAACCTGAAAATTTTTGTAATATCATTTTGTGAATGGAGACCTGACATCCTTCTGCTGTTTTGAAACAGTAATATATACCACATATAAACAATGTGCAACCCATCATTGCTCCCTCACAACAACAGTAGTGGATTAGTGGACTTCTGGTGCTACCTTTTCAAAGCATGAGTTTTAAAGATGTTCATTGTCTACAGTGAAGAACCTGGGCACATGCTTCATACCTTGACATATTTACCCACTTCAGCTACAACTAACCTGCAAGTGATAGAGACCCTTAACACAGTAATGACTGGATCCATGTACTTCTAGTACCTCCGATTGTTTTATATACATAATATGGCATTAAAAGATCATGCAGCATCAAGTGTCTTTTAACCTTGATTATTGTAGTCTGGATGCCAGGTGAAAAAGGTGCTTAAACTGTGTATCAGGTAGCTATCACTTAGCAATACGAGAGGATTAAGGGATTTGTAGGGAAAGATAATGCGGTTGCCAATCACTGTCTTGTCCAGGGCAGTAAACACTATTCCTCAGGCACTTGAATATTCCAACTAAATAGACCAGTACATTCCATTTGTTTTAAAAATTAAAAAGACACATGCTTATAGAGCAGTTCTCACAATTGAAAGTTATCCTAAACTGCAGAAGTACTTTCAAAATGTGGTTCATGTTATATTGAAGGAAGCAGAGCAACCAATTTGTACACAGAGAAGTCCCAATAACAGCAATGAGATAATAAGCAGATAATCTGTTTTAATAATGCTGGTTGAGAGATAAGTATTTGCCAGGACATCAAGGATAATTCACCTGTCCTTCAAATAGCGTCCACCAGAGGGTGTCGATGTACCTCAGCTTGCTGTCATATCTCTGACTGCACTCCCTCAGTATTGACTTTATCAGCTTTTGGTATCATATATCTCATCACGGATCTGGAATGGGGTTGGAACTCACAATCTTTTGACTCAAAGGTTGAAGTGCTACTGCCTGAGCCAAGGCTGACATCATATCTTAAAGTCTATCTGAACTTGCTATAGCAAAATGTAAGCTGGCCAAGGCTTAAGGCAATCTTCAATTAGAGTTATGGAATAACTGGCACTCAGTGATGGGTAAAGTCTAAGTGGTAGCAGCTTCATTTTGCTAAGTATTCTGCCAGTCCGTTTATTGAAAGCTCTCAGATTACTTTGGAATGAAGTGGATAAGGTCATATCCTTATGTCTTAATTGGTGTCATTAAAGTGTAGGGATCTACTTTCCTTCATTTTTAAAAACAATTTTGAGGACAGAATTTTCTCAATTTGTTCAACAAGGCGAGTAAAGGGATTTTACAGCATTCTGTGTGGAATAGAATCCGTAATGCGATTTCCCCACAGTGGGGAGAGTGGAACCTTAGCTTGCCTGTGAATCTGGCTGCTGAGCTCTGGACACTCCATTATTCAGGTGCCCCAATCTCCCAGCATACTGTGTGAAATCTGTCACTCCCAACCCCCCATAAATATCACCCCTCCTTCCCAATGGCATCACCCTGCCCCCTCTCAAACACTGCCCCTGTCATTGCCCTCCTCCTGACCCCAACCACCCCAGCAGATTGCCCCTCTCTAGCCAATCACTGTTCCAATTGCCACCTCGTCTGGTCAATTCCCTCTCTGCAGAGGTTCCCCCCCCACTTACCCCTCTTCTATGGATCAACCCCCCACTTCCCCACAGTCAAGCTCCATCTCTTCAGGCCCCAACTCCTTAGGCCCCCCAGGCACTGTCCGGCCCTGCCCCTAACAACCCAGGGGCTTCAAGGGCCTCCAGTCTCACTGGGAAAGTCATCATATCTGGTCTCATAGTGGGGACCATCTTTGCTCCCTGACAGTGAGGACCTGATGAGGGAAGCAAAGTAAATGAGCTTGGGCAATAGCATGCGGGGCTTGTTAATAACATTTTAATCATGTCATTGATGTTGAAATAAGCTTCATGCCCTTCTTGTGCACAAGGCTGATTTTACCAGCAAAATGGGGCCAGCAAGACTGTGAGAGGTGAGAAATGGGTGCGAGCCTGATTTTTCACCTCTTGCCTAACTTACTGGCTCACCGCGCCGATTGACCTGTATGGTGAGCTAGTAAAATCCCACTCCTCAGGTTTTTGATTGATTTCTATGGTTCTTTTGCATTCTTAGCAGAAGATGTTAGAATTAATGATTGAAGAGAGTCAGTATTTTTATTGCAATTATATAATTCTCTGTTCCTAACTGTAGTTATTTCATTAGCTCATTGTGGAGAAGAATCATAGAATCCCTACAATGCAGAAGAAGGCCATTTGGCCCACCAAGCCTGCACTGATAACAATTCTACCCAAGCCCTAACCACTAACTCCACATATTTACCATGCTAATCCATATTAAAGGACAATTTAACATGGCCAATCAACATAATCCACATATTTTTGGACTGTGGGAGGAAACTGAAATACCCAGAGGAAGCCCATATAGACACAGGGAGAACATGCAAACTCCACACAATCACCCGAGGCCTGAATTGAACCCAGGTCCCTGGCAATGTGAGGCAGCAGTGCTAACCACTGTATCACCGTGACCTCCTTCAGCTCAGGCCCATGAAGAAGTAATTTTGATTTACTTTTACCTGGTGGTAACTTAAAACATAAGATTCCTGCTTTTGAGTTTACAGAAAGGAATGGATCTTTGTGGTAAGATTAGTTAGAACAACAGGGCTTGCACAATAGCAATCAGAAGAGCAAAAACTAGCCAGTTGTTCCCGCACAGCATCGGGAGGGGCAGAGGCCAATTGTGGTGCTTCTGAGATCAGCTAACTCAGTGCACATAGCTAGTCGTAGAAGTACAAACTTAAACTATTTAAGCGGATTGACTCGTGAGAAACAATTTTTACAGCGTAGGTTACAGCATCTGCTTTGACAAAGGATCATGCAAACTTGAAAGGTTGGTTCTACTCTCTCTTGATGTGGAGATGCCAGCGTTGGACTGGGGTAACACAGTGAGAAGTCTGACAACACCTGTCCAACAGGTTTATTTGGTAGTAAATGCCACTAGTGTTCAGACTGCTGTTCCTTCGTCAAATGAGTCAAGAAGTCTCACAACAGCAGGGTAAAGTCCAACAGGTTTATTTGGTAGTAAACACCACTATCTTTTGGAGATGAGTCATCCGACGAAGGAACAGTGTTCCGAAAGCTAGTGACATTTACCACTAAGTAAACCTGTTGGACTTTAACTTAGTATTGTGAGATTTCTTTCTGTGTCTACTCTCTCTCCACAAATGCTGTCAAAGCTGCTGAGATTTTCCAGCATTTTCTGATGATTTTATGCGTAGGTTACAGCAGGTGTTGAGACTTCTCAGCAAGCCTGTGTTAGAATTAAGGGTGAGAAGTGTGAAGCTCTGGGACATGGAAATCCAATGGTGATTGTCACTTCTTGGAAGAGTCAGCCCAATATTCCAACTATTGGAAAGTCTCCAATTTTATTAATGTCCTTTTCTGAAAGTATTTTTCTTCAGATATATTTCTTCAGGTCTTCAGGAATATAAAACAAATCAAGAATAAAAGAAAGAGAATGTGATTCTTTGGCCCTGCATGTATAGGTGCAAATTCTGTTATAGCCAGAGACTCGAGAAGAGGCCATAACACAATTTGCATCAGGGTGAACTCATTTTGTGATTTGCTGTCTTCCCCTGGTTGGCGACATTATATGGTTCATGCTCAGTGAGGACGTGAGCTGAATTAGCACAATTCAATACTCACTTAAATCTACATTTTCTGCTTTAAACTGGATCCATTCAGCTCCCAGAATTCACCCACCCATCAGTGCAATGTGAAGCTGCATGAATCATTACTCATCTCCACAAATAGAAGCCTGATGTGAAGCCCACACCAGGGGGCTGGGAGATCATTGGAGCTCCCAAGTGGCCAACAACATGATGCGAAGTGGCCTGGCACTGATCCCTGGCACTTTGGCAAGTTGGCACTGCCAAGATACAGGCATAAAGGAGGTCAATGGGTCCTGGAGAGGACTTGTAGGAGGGGACAACATGTGTCCTGAAGGCAAGGCCTTTGTCATCCCCATTGTGGGTTCTTCTCACTTGGGAAGAGGGGGCACTGGTGGCAATGATTTGGAGCATGGGACTGAATCTAACCGGTGGGGGGCTCTATGAGGTTGTCTGGTGTCTTTAGGTCCTGCACATCATATTCCCAACAAGAATCACCCCAAACATCAGACAAATGTTTAAGTGTGGGTGGATTGTGATCTAGATTGCACTAACCCTTCCAGCAGGAATCTCACCGCTTCTCCCTTCAGGGACAGCACTTACAAATTCTTTTGGGTGAATTGCTCCCAGGATGTCTCCAAGACCAAGAGTGAACTGAAGAAAAATCTCTTCTCTGTCAGAGAGTTATTAATCTGTGAAATTTACCTCCGCTGTGAACAGTGTTGGTTGAGTCATTGAACATTCGAAGCTGAGTTAGGCAGATTTCTGACAGACAAGAGAGTCAAAGGTTATGGGGAGCAGGCAGGAAAGTGGAGTTAAGGACACAATGAGATCAGCTGTGATCTTACCGAATGGCGGAATAGGCTCAAGGGGCCGAATGGCCAACTCTTCCTGTTTTGTATGTTCTTATATTCTCAGTTTTCCCTCCTTTGGGTTTATTTTGAGATGTGCATATTCTGCTCCTGTGAACTTGTCGCTTCAGATCTGGTCATGAGGAAGGTGTGGTGGAAAATTAACTGACTCTTACAAATCTCTCTCCCTTTTCATCTGCAGCTTTGCTTTTCAGTCTGACTGTCATTGGAATCACATTATCCAGCCTGTGTTATTTATTTCCACTAACTGAAATGAGGTTGTGTGGCTATTACATCGTTACAGAGTAATAAAAGCTATTAAATAGCTGATGCACAGCTAACCTATGTTAATGCCTCTTCGAATTCATGTTGAATGCAGAATGTGGTTTAATAGAGCCATTGTGACTAAAGCAGCTTTTATCTATGTTTTAATTAGTTTTTCATCTGCAATCAGAATACCAATCAGAATGGGATCATCCATTGTTGCCTTATTTTATTTGTTTAAAAGGTATTCAAAATGATGTGGAATCTGGATCTTGTCAAAATGGGTGGTTTTTTAAAAAATTACTTTCTACATGAAATAAATTCTATAAAATACCTTGTCTATTTATTATTTTTTTCATTAACTCAGTCTGCAGTTCAGCCTTCAGGCTGCAACTGTGTTTCTTAAATAAAATATCAATCTTGTTATTATGACTGGGTAATTTCTATATCTGAAAGAAGTTTAAGTCAATTGGAATGGTATTTCCGTACTAAAATTCATTTTAGATAAATGTTTCTAACATGTAATTAAAAAGTTAACAGTTTTTTGATTTTGCATCACGGCAATTACTGCCTTCCAGTTTCCATCATTAACACAGTTGACATGACCAGACAAGATGCTGACAAGTCTGGATTTGGAGACCTGCAAGGTAGAGCAATAAGGACCTCCAAGGTTTTTCTTACCCCCATCAATCTGTCATTTGATGGCTGTGGGTAATGTCATTTCACCCAGGAAGGAGGATGTGGGCAGATCATTTTGCCCATGTCTTCCTGGGAATGGGATTTTGTGCACTTAGTGTTCTACTCCAAGTCAACAAGCGCACTGGAAAATATGCTTCACATATCCCCTCGGGCAATCTTGGCCAGACCCCATTGTCTGAAACCCTTCTGATCAATGGTAAGCAATTTGCCTCAAGGAACCACGCTTCCTGCACATTCTTTCTGGGATAAAGACATTGCTCTCATACATTCCATTATTACAAAAATGGTTGGTAAGCCTTCGTTTCTGAAAAGAATGAAGGAAATAAAGTAGTCAATTCATCATTGTCAACGCAATGCTATGTTGTCTCAGTGTATCAGATGCGGTGTATACTAATTGGACAAAATCAGCCAAGCACGCGATAAGAAGTCTCTGTCTGTAAGATATTGAACAAAAGGTTTCTCGATCGTAAAAATAACAGATTTTGAGGTTAAATTGGACAGCACTGACAACAGGCCCAGTGATCGCAATGTGCGATTAATCTGCATTCTCTGATTGCGATTTACGCCACAGGCTAAATTCTTACTGGCTGCTCCTTTTGGTGAATTCAACACCAAGCTAGTGCTAATCATACTATTGATTAGCCGAACACATTAGCAGACCAATATTACGCACCACTGAAAGCTAACCTGCAAGTTCCTTGCTATAGGTGCTATTAAATGTAAAAGAAGTGATTGTGATCTTGAAAACAATGAGGAATGGTGCAATACAGAACAGCGTGGGCTCTATAGTTTTTGAAACCTGCACTCGAAGCCTTAGTGGAGGAGGCACAAAGCAAGATCCGCAAGAGATTGGCAAACCCTCCACACACACACACACACACACGCACACACATGCACACACACGCACACACACGCACACACACGCACACACACACACATACACACGCACATTCTGAAGGTAGTGATAGTACATGGCCATTACTCTCAGTTATTGCTCAATGATGCACTACAAGCTCACCACTCACCACCAATAATTCCTATCGGTCAGGACTCATACCTGATGCTCATGCACGCCACAATACCTAACATTGCTCAAAGCCAAAGAACACACATTTCACACCTTCAACTGTTGAACCAGGACAGCAACATTACATAAACAGATCATACCACATTCACTAGCATGCTTCACTCACTACAGCAGGAGAAGATACACAGAATCGGAGGCAGTGACTGCTAACGGGAGAGGGCCCAGGGCACGTGCGTAGCCATACTCACTCGGAGAAATGTGCTGACTTTTGTTGGGATGGCCATTTCTGAGTCTGTAGCCAGTAGCAGGATTGAAACCATTGACAGTGACAGTATCTTCATAGTAAATCTTTATTTTTCGCGTGCCACCTCCCCCTCCTCTCTCAATCTGCAGATAGTGCAAGCATTCATCTCTAACATTCCCCTCTCTGTACCATAACAAGATATATGCATCTTTCTTTTTTCAATGCAACCTCACCAAGCAGTGATAGAAGAGCAAAACAACAATGATGATGAAGGCACACACACTTGTAGCATCAGCTTGAATACTGTCACTGTGTCAGAGGCCAATTCTGCACCTGGTGAGAAGAAACGCAAGTAGCAAAGGCAGGGGGATAAGTAGAACTTGCAGAGTGTGATGTATATTGAGAAACCTGCCAGCATCAAGAAGCCTGGACTAATCTAGCACCCATTTCCACAGGTCTTTGTACATGCTGGCATCAGGGTGTTATTGGCCAATTCTATTAGCATACTTCTGGACTCAATCATGAAGAATGTTGTTGAAATTCACAGGCACATTATAGTTCATAGTTTGACATTATACTTGCTTGGATTAAAAGTTAATTGGGAGCTCCAGACTCAGAAGGAGTAATACAGTTAGACATGACATAGCTATGTTAACAAAGGTTTCTGAATTGATTACATTAGACAGTCCCACTCTGATCTGGAAACTAAGTCCAACAATAGGCCCAGCAATCTCTAAGTATAAAAGCACAGCCATGGGGAGGCCAAGCTAGAACTCTGTAACCCACAGCAACTGACAGAAACAAGGATGATTAGATTGAGACACTTCCCATACATCGTAGCTGCACATTGGATAATTTGAGATAAAGCAACTCTGCTGAAAACCCACTCCGCCATCTCCCTTCTTGCGATATTGATAAGCTGATAATATAATGGAAATGGTTCAATCTTGTTTGATTTGATTTTTAATTGTCACCTGTATTAGTACACAGTGAGAAGAATTGTTTCTTCTGCGCTCCACAGACAGAACATATCATTCATAGAGAAAGGAAGGAGAGAGTCAATAATGTATTGTCACAGTGATAGCTAGGGTATAGAGAAAGATCAATCTAATGTGAGGTAGGTTCATTGAAAAGTCTGATAGCAACAGGGAAGAAGTTGTTTTTGAGCCACTTCAATACGTGTCCTCAGACTTGTGTATCTTTCTTCTGATGGAAGAAGGTGGAAGAGAGAATGTCCAGGGTGTGTGGGGTCCTTGATTGTTCTGGCTGCTTTTTCAATGCAAGGTGAAGTGTAAACAGTGTCAGTGAGTGGGAAGCTGGATTGGGTGATGGACTGGGCTTCATTCATGACCCTTTGTTGTTTCTTGCGGTCTTGAGCAGAGGAGGAGTCATATCAAGTGTGATACAATCAGAAAGAATGCTTTCTATGGTGCATCTGTCAAGATTGGTGAGAGTCATAGTCATGTGTTTACAATTGCCTATAAAGATATAAAAGGATATGTAACTTGCCAATAAATTAGAATTCATTCTAGCGAAGTGGGTCTCCCAATGTTGGTACAACAACAAACAATTGAGCTCTACTTCAGAGATCCTCAAAGTCATTGAAAACTCTTACAACAGACCCAACCATGATGGAGCCTCTGATGGCCAATGTCTCAGCTTCTAGTACAGCACAAAAAGCTTCTGTCAACACTCTGACTGTTGCAATGGCAATTCAGAATCAAGTCATGCAAACTCAAACCTTTGATATTAAAGTTGTGGATTACAATGTGCAAAGGGGCTTGCAGAATATTACATGAATGCTGCAATCTATCCTGTTACAGTTTATGAGAATTGCTGAGATGTCACCTCAGGGGAGATGGAATGGCTCTGTAGAGCACCTATTGTCAATTGTCATGAAGATAGAATTTGTCTTTCCAACAAAGGACAAACAGTTTGCAAACAGGGTCAAGAAGAATCCCATATATCAGAAGCAAGAGAGTAGCAAGAGAAAGAGTAGGGCTACTCAAGATCAATGGGAGGGAAGTTATACATGGAGCCACAGGAAGTAGGTGAAATCCTTAATGAGTACCTAGCATTGGTATTCATCAAAGAGAAGAAGATGATGGACATTGAGATCAGAGATACGTGTTGAAGACTCCAGAGAAGGAGGAAATGTTGGGTATCCTAAATTGCATTAAGGTAGACAAAATCCTGGGGCTGGATGGAATTTATCCCAGGTTACTGTGGGAGGCAAAGGAAGAAATAGCTGGGGCCTTAACAGATATCTTCACATATCTGCCCACAGGCAAGGTTTCAGAGTACTGGAGAGCAGCCAATATTGTTCCCTTGTTTAAGAAAGGAAGCAGGAATAATCCTGGAAATTATAGGCCTGTCAACCTGATGTCAGTGGTGAAGGCTCTTTTGGAGAAGATACTGAGGGACAAGAATAGTGAACATTTGGAGGAAATGGACTAGTTAATGACAGGCTAAGTGGATTAATTAATGGTTTTGTATGGGGAAGGTCATATTTCACCAATTTGATTTCTTTGAAGAGGTGACAAAGATAATTGATGAGGAAAAGACTATGGATGTAGTTTATATGGACTTTCGTAAGGCATTTGACAAGATCCCACATGGCAGACTGGTACAAAAAATAAAATTACATGAACACTGGGTGGACTGGCTCGATGTATACAGAACTGGCTTGGTTATAGAAAACAGAGGGAAGCATTTTAAGGGTGTTTTTCAGAATGGAGATCTGTAGCTAGTGGTATTCTGCAGTGATCAATGTTGGGATCTCTGTTATTTGTAGTGTATATAAAAATTAAAAGTGTTTTTACCTTGCAAGGGCCCCATGTTGCAAAGCAACAATTACTATTTCTATTTACTCTTTATGCTGTAGCCCTCTCTAAGCACAGTAGAAACACAATTGAAACTTAACCAATCTCCACATGTAAACGCCTTTTTCCAACATTAATTTAACTGCAGACTTTATCCTTCCAGACACAGAAACATTAAATTAAACCCACTTAAAACTATATCTTATTTCTAATGTTTATCAATGCAAATATAAATCCCTTAAAACCATTTTTGATTTCCAAACAATGTAACTGGAAAGCTCGACCCTGGACAATACTTAGAGCTTTGCTCTTGGCCAGTAAGAGGTAAATGTTGAGAAAGTCATAGAAGTGTTTGGACAATCACAGTATTTAATACCACTCTGGATAAGGTTCTCCAAGCCTCGGGCACTTTTTAAGGCCAAGTTTGAAAACACACTTGACTTACATAATGTAGTGTCAAACCTAAGCATTACATTTTCTAGAGCTTCCTCATAGATCCTGCACTATACTGGTTGAAAGTTAGGTGAGGACCAGATCCTGACTCTGCTAATACATTTGCATGGTGCAACCTCTTTCACTGGGGTACAAATGTGACGTTATAACTGCACCAGAACAAAACACTTTTAAATACAACATATTCTGAAATAATGTAAAATTGAAGTACAAAGCATGAAGAATTAATGGGAAGAGGAGATAATGGAGTAGAAAGAGTGCAGACCCACCATTTTATAAAATGTTTTGATTGAGGTATTTCTCAGTGTATATTTTAGTAATTCAATGTGATTGTTAAGAGTAAAAAATGTAATCCAGAAATCTGAGGATTTTCGGTAATATGGTGGGGGGAATTTTCCCATCCCACCTGGCATGGGAATTGTAGCAGGCAGGGAACAGACCATACAAAAGTCCATTGACCTCAGGTGGGATTTTCCGGTTTTGGGGCAAGTGTGACTAGAAAATCCCACATAGTGTGTCAGATGAATTCAGGAACAAAAATTGGCTGATGCAAAGAATGCCATTTCCTGGAATTGTCAGGAATCCATGGGTTGGGCTGCAGTATTCATTAATATCCTTGCATTATTTTTCCACCCATTTCAATTCATAGGAGCAGTTTGTTCATTTATAACTGGGAGGTATAGGCAATGTGACCTTAGTTTTAAATAATATTATTTTAATCTGAGTTTTTTAGTATATCTTGCATTTTTCCAATAACTTTCAGTAAATCAATTGCTTCTTAAAACAAAGTGTCAGTCATTTTGTTAACACATGAAATTATACATTAATTAGCCATATCAAGACTTGGTACTATACAATCCTAAAATAAAAGACAACTTTGAAGAAATCTAAATATCTGCAGCTTAAATGTAGCCCTACATTTCAAACAATTCATTATATACACATTTATAAATTTCTTCATTATAATTGCTGTTCTAGTTTGCATGATCTCATTTGCTTTGACAAAGGCAAATGTGAATTTATCAATAAAGAACTTGCAGTAAAGGTTTTACTTCAAGCCACTGGACTTCATACAAGTAGAGCAAAATGTGACAAAGTGGTATAATTGTTCATCTGATCAGTAAGTGAATTTAATTCAGCTTTTATTACCATTTTCAAGAATGAGTGACAGCATCTAATTCAAGGTCTGATTAGTACATTGTCTCCAAGTAGCCTTTTGTAAAATGGCCCTGGGTTGGTACACATTGAATCAGCTTTTAATTGCACTGCTGCTGGCTACAAGGTGTGTATTATTGCTGCATTCTCACATTACACCAATTACACTTCTCTCTGTGACAAGGCTACTAGCATCTAATTAGCACTTGTCAACTAGAATTTAGATGCTTTTCAAAGTTGGAAATGAAAAACAATAAAAGACCTATATATGAATTTTAAATAACCAAATTTCCGGACTGTATTCAACATGTTGAACTAACTCCGGTCAAGTTCAAACATTGCAGTCATCCTCAGAAGTGGGGGCGGAATTTGTTCTTCCAAATCCTCTTGAGCCTATGAATCAAATAATTCTCTCATAGTACTTCTACCGATCCTGAATTAGCTAATGCCCCAGGGTACAGACAGGCAGGAAAAGTCTAAACTCTGTCACCCAAATATTGCCAGGTTCATTAGTTTAATAAGCACTAAATATTAGGAAACAATTTACGGAGCCAATGATCCTCTATCAATCAAGGCAACTCAGTCCTAGACTAAACTGTAAGAGGGTTAAGAACCTTTCCTCAATCTGTTAGTTAGATGTGTTAATAGGAATAGAGCAGTTGAAGGCTTGTAATACAAAGCGACAGTGAGATCACAACATACCTTTCATCATGTTCTGCTTTCTTGGGTGGCCCACTGGCTCAAACAGTTGACCGAAAGGTCACAAGTTCATGTTCCTGTCACTTGAATTCACTTTGTTGAGTTAACGTGTCAATTTTTACCATGAGTGCTACAATGCAAACTGAAATAGGGTGGTCCTTCTCAAATGGGTTGGAAAGAACTGATATTATTCATTTTGTTTAGTTTCAAATACAGCAGTGTCTTAGACTTCTTGTTTCCACTCAACGAGTAAAGATCAGCATCCATTGATGGAAAGAGATGACTTTGTGCCAAGTGTAATGAATGACAGGAAAAAAGACTTCTTCAAGTCTTTTTTTAAGTGACAAGATAGTAGCAATACCACCTATACATAATAAACATCTGTTGTGTGTCTGTGTCAATGATCTTTGAACAGATCAATGGATTCCTTATGAAGGAAAAAATGACTTTTTGATTTAATTTATTATTGTCACATGTACTAATATACAGTGAAAGTATTGCTTCTTGCACCCTATACATACAAAACATACCATTCATAGAAATGGAAATGAGAGAGTGCAGAATGTAGTGTTACAGTCATAGCTAGGGTGCAGAGAAAGACCAACTTAATGCAAGGTAAGTGCATTCAAACGTTTGACAGCAGCAGGGAAGAAGCTGTTTTTGAGTCAGTTGGCATGTGATCTCAGACCTCTTCCCGCAGGGTGACAGCGGAAGAGAGAATGTCCGGGGTGCATGGGGTCCTTAAGCTGACTGCTTTGCCAAGGCAGCAGGATGTTTAGATAGAGTCAACAGATGGGAGGCTGGTTTGCATGATGGATTGGGCTATATTCATGACCTTTTGTAGTTTCTTGTAGTCTTGGGCAGAGCAGAAGCCATACCAAGCTGTGATACAACCAAAAAGAATGCTTTCTATGGTTCATCTGTAACAGTAGTAAAACATAACACAGCCCAAATGAATTCTGTCCCACATACTCTTAAGTATTTCATTTCAAATACTCTTTATTGAATGGGGATTTTGGTTTGTAATTTGTTCATTTCACATCTGACTCAACCCCATAGAAGATGCTGAACTGTTTTGAATGATGCAAGGTATTCAAAGGATTGTAGTCCAGGCTTATTGGAAAACATTGAATAGCTTTGACAAAGTGGTCTGTTTTAATCCCACAGAGTCACTCTTATAAGGCAAGAATTAAGGGTAGCACCCAGTTTTAGCAATGCAATTACATTTTATTGGAAAAAGACGAAACTTGAGAATACAAAGGTATGAGTTTAGCACTGCAATATATTTTTCACAACTGCTCAATATGACTTGAGACAAAGCAGGTTCTCTTTAAAGTAAAATAAAATGATTGTAAGAAAGGTTTACAGGAGTACATTGAAAATATAAAATCTTTCAACTGAACACAACAGTATAATAATAAATAATTGCCTCAGATACAAAACTTTTAAGTGCATTTCATAATATTTTGTGCAGCATATAATTCAGGTATTTAAAAAGAGAAAGAATAATTCTTTATAGTTAATATTTCGGTTTAAAAAACTGGTTATCATATGATTTAAAAGAAATGTTAATCCTAGCAGAAGTTGGGGAATTGTATTGATTAGTAACAAAGTTATTTTCTGGTCACCAAGATATTCAGCAAACTAACAGTGATCCCCTGGGCAGAACTATTTTCAAGTGTATTTATTAGGGGGAGGCGATGACTTAGTGGTATTATTGCCAGACTATTAATCCAGAAACTCAGCTAATATTCTGGGACCCGAGTTCGAATCCCATCAGGGCAGATGATGAAATTTGAATTCAATAAAAGACATCTGGAATTAAGAATCTACTGGTGACCATGAATCCATTGTCAATTGTTGAAAACTCCCAGCACAGTGAGTAGTGCTGCTGCCTCACAGTTCCAGAGACCCAGGTTCAATTCCTGGCTTGAAGACTCAGCACATTTTTCTCATGTCTGTTCCCATTTCTTCCACAGTCCAAAAGACATGCTGGCTAGGTGCATTGGCCATGCTAAATTCTCTCTCAGTGTACCCGAACAGGCGCTGGAGTGTGGAGACTAGGGGATTTTCACAGTAACTTCGTTGCAGTGTTAATATAAGCCTACTTGTGACAATAATAAATAAACTTAAACTTAATGTCCTTCAGGAAAGGAAATTTTCCATCCTTACCTAATCTGGCCTACATGTGACTCCAGAGCCACAACAATGTGGTCTTTACTGCCCTCTGAATAAGGGCAGCTAGAGATGGACAATAAATGCTGGCCAACCAGTAATGCCTATGTCCCACAAACTAATTTTAAAAATGTAATTAGCTACCCTTAACAATAGAATACTCATCACCAATTATTGTGGAAACTCTCATTTCAGATCTAGCCAGTTTTCTTTTTAATTCCCCCTTCCTTTTTTTCCCCATCCTTACTGAAAAGTCAGAAATGCATACTGGTGGAAGTTACATATGTTACAAATGCCAGTAATCTTCTATCTCCAAGTATGCTGCCTAAATGCTCATTTTCAACATCAAGTATCTTGGTACTGACATTATCATTTTCTGGCATCTCATCATCTTCCTGTTCAAATTGAGATGCTCCTTTGCACAAGATGTGTTTCTCTGAGTACAATTTGATGTGTGCACAGTATGCACATTCAGACAGTAAAAATGTACATTAATAATCTCAATTCCTTGGATATTCATAATGCCAAAAGAAATAAGATAAATATTTTATCGCTGTTTAATCGCCTGCAATGCAGATGAATGAGTCAATTTTTGCTTTTGTCTTTGAAATGGTGTGGCATAAAATGATAATTTAACTTGCTGGAGCACTTCCAATGAAATTGGTAGAAATGAATAGTGGAAACGTGAGGATAGCCAATCCAGTTACTCACTTTTGTCAACAACTATTTTTAACACTTTACACATTGCTTCAAATGCATCTTTGATCTTATAAATTTTTCCGTAGAATTCTGATAGATTAAATAAACCTCCCTCTTAGTAACAAAGACAAATGATGGGTTACATCTTAACAAGGATTGTTTTCGAAGTTTGCCTGGTCTTTGATGTAATTGTATTTTCTCTAAAGGTCTGTTTTGAATGAATAATTAAACCCCTTCTTCCTTTTAATCTCACTCTATTTACTCAGTGAGGCCAAAGGACTGATCAGAGCTAATGGGCTCTGCTCTGCCTTCTTAAGGAGATCTTGGCAAGTTACCATTCAAATGCAAATAGAAGTTGACTGTTGTGACCCAAACCCTCATCATGCATTCTTAGACCAAGTCTTCCCAATGGTTGGACTTTGCAAATTCAGTAGATTTATTGGATTCAAAATACAGTTGTATTTTCATTTTGAATTTGAAATGTTGCTATTTTCTGGAATTTACCAATAATTAAATTCATTAATTTCAAACCCTCTTTACTCTAAGGTTATGGTTGACTGTGTAAAACTCACACATTGGAGACTACTTACTCTCATTAAGTACAACATAAAAGTAGCCGAAGGAATGAGCGTTAAATACAATGCACCACAACAGCAGGTTAAACCATAATTTAACTTTCTGGAGCACTTTCAATGACATTGACAGAAATGAATAGTGGGAACATGAGTATAGCCAATTCAGAGGAAACAATACAAAACATAGAAATCAGAAAATACCGGAAATACTCAGGTCAGGTGGCATTTCGTAAAGAGCGAAACAGAATTAAAAGATACAATTTATCTATGGTTCTGCACATGGATTCCATGGGTTCAATGGAGAGTTCAATGGAGGGTTCAATGTGGGGGGGGGGGTCAATGTAGGGTTCAATGATGGGTTCAGTGGGAGTTCAATGAGGGTTCAGTGGCGGGATCAATGGGGATTCAATGTTAGGTTCAATAGACAGTTCCATGGTGGATTCAATGAGGGTTAAATGGGAGTTCAATGGTGGCTTCAATGGTGCGTTAAATGGAGGTTCAATGGTGGGTTCAATGGTGGGTTCACTGGGAGTTCAATGGGGGTTCAATGGTGGGTTCAATGGGCGTTCAATGGGGGTGTTCACTGGCAGGTTCAATGGGAGTTCAATGAGGATTCTGTGGCCAGTTCAATTGGGGTTCAATGGCGGGTTCAATGGCGGGTTCAGTAGTGGATTCAATGGGAATTCAATGGCAGGATCAATGACGGGCTCAATAGGCGTTCAATGGCGAGTTCAATGGAGGGTTCAATGGAGGGTTCAATGGGAGTTCAATGGAAGGGTTCAATGTCGGGTTCATGGGGGGGATTCAATGTTGGTTCAATGGAGGGTTCAATAGTGGATTCAAGGAGGGGTTCAATGGGAGTTCAATGGGGGTTCAATGGTGGGTTCACTGGGGGTTCAATGGTAGGTTCAATGGGGTTCAATGGGGGGTTCAATGGTGGATTCAATGGTGGGTTCAATAGGAGTTCAATGGGAGTTCAATGGGGGTTCAATGATGGGTTCAATGGGGGTTCAATGGCAGGTTTAATGGGGTTCAATGGTGGATTCAATGGCGGGTTCAATAGGAGTTCAATGGGAGTTCAATGGGGGTTCAATGATGGGTTCAGTGGGGGTTCAATGGCAGGTTTAATGGGGTTCAATGGTGAATTCAATGGCAGGTTCAATTGGAGTTCAGTGGTGGGTTCAATGAGGGTTCAATGTTGGGTTCAATGGGAGGATTCAATGTTGAGTTCAATGGGGGGATTCAATGTTGGGTTCAATGGGGGGGTTCAATGGCAGGTTTAATGGAGGGTTCAATGGGGGAGTTCAATGGAGTTCAATGGGAGTTCAATGGGGGTTCAATGGTGGGTTCACTGGGGGTTCAATGGTAGTTAATGAGTTCAATGGGGGTTCAATGGTGGATTCAATGGTGGGTTCAATAGGAGTTCAATGGGAGTTCAATGGGGGTTCAATGATGGGTTCAATGGGGGTTCAATGGCAGGTTTAATGGGGTTCAATGGTGAATTCAATGGCAGGTTCAATAGGAGTTCAATGGTGGGTTCAATGAGGGTTTTTTTGGTATTCTCAATTGGAGTTTGGTGGGTGTTCAATGTTGGGTTCAATGGGAGGATTCAATGTTGAGTTCAATGGGGGGATTCAATGTTGGGTTCAATGGGGGGGTTCAATGGCAGGTTTAATGGAGGGTTCAATGGGGGAGTTCAATGGAGTTCAGTGGGGGTTCAATGGGGGGTCAATGGGAGTTCAATGGGATTTCAATGGGGGCTCAATGGAAATTCAAATGGGGGTTCAATGGGGAGGGTTCAAAGGGAGTTCAATGGGGGTTCATTGGGAGTTCATTGGGAGTACAATGGTGGGTTCAATGAGAGTTCAATGGAGGATTCAATGGGGGCACAATGGGGGCTCAATGGGGGTTCAATAGTATGGAGAGAATGTGTTGGAGTACAAAAATCATTCAAAGCTGGCGTGAATTTCCCATGGGATCCTCTGCTGGTGTCCACTATGATGGATCAGGAGATCTGTTGGAGGCTGGCATGAAACTGGAAAGAAATGGATACACTGATGTTATGTGCTGTATCACTCTCAGGTATAGTTTGTTATTAGTATCTTTGCCTGACTTGGCATTGCTCTTCAGTTCTCTGTCTGCTGATCTGAACTCAGCAAAAGCAGTTAATCTCAGCTATTATCAGGCAGTTGTGTTAAGTGTAGTACTGCCAAATATAAGCAAATGAAGAGTGGGGAACACAGGGTTATGCTGATAGAGTTAGAGAGGAAAGGTCAGAAGAGGCTCAAATGGAACCTAAAACATCAGCATGGACCATTTGGGGAATTCGGTCTCTTTGTTCTGTGTCCTAAGGCCTGGATTTTGTCGTCAACAGCACAGCAAGGGTGTTTGTCATTAGCTTCGAAGGAAGCTTAACTGAAAGATGCTATGATCTCTGCAGCGAAAACTATAATCTCACTTGATGTGCAATTGATTGTAGCATAGTTTAATCACAGTTCCTAACCTGAGCTAGTAGCACTGTCATTAAGTTGTCCCAGTAGCCAATCACATTAAGGAATTCTCATAGGCAGCAAACACAGGAAATAAAAAGCACTAATAATCAGATTGCTTCTTAGAATTTTAACAGAGAGAACAATAATGATTTGGACATGCATTAAGGTTAAGGTAGAAGCTGAAATATCATGAACAAAGTTTAAAAAAAAATAGAAATTGAGTAATTAATCATAATGGAGATATTTAAAAATAATCCAAAATATAATGTTATTGCTTAAGGACCAGGTCAGTTGTTAGGCAGTGGCTAGAACTCAAATTGCTATTAAAATCTTAATTACACTTCCCTGAAGAATATTGAACTTCTTATGGGGTTTATGGAGTTCTCACCAGATTAATGGATTTAAGCAGGTATCTAAACCCTGCATTTTCAGAGAGGAGAAAAGGTCAGATTCTCTTAATTGCTTTACTGTAAAGTTGAGTCAAAAGTGAAAACTTTGAAGGCCAATCTCAGTGGTCCTTATTCTGGCTGCTGTGTCTATTCGACATATGGACATGCTGCTTTAATGAATGAACAATTTCAGGAGCAGATTACTGACAGATTAAATGCAGGGAGCCTGATACAGATCAGGAAAAAGGATATAGAAATTGGACCTTGTTGCACTTGATGTATGGGCATAAAATGGGTGCAATGTGACTCAATATTGGGCAGTAATGCTCTCCACCCCAAAAAATACTTGTAAAACATCAGTCCTGAAATTGGCTGAGCTCCGTTATCAGCCATAGGAGGCAGCTGCCCAAAGTCAGGAACTCCCCCATGTCTGAACTTGCTGACAACCAGGGCTGCCACAAGAGGCAGACATAAATTTGCTCTTTCAATTGGCTGCAATATCTGCTGAGGCACAACAATCACTGACAGTTCACATGATTATTTCGATGAGGTATGAAGAACAGTGATTTTGAGAATGTATTAAATATGACAAAAGAATTAAAGAAGCAAAAAGATTTAGGGGGGCAGTCCTAGAAAGTAGGGCTGAGGTGCCTTAAGGATTTATCAACTGGTGAAAGATTGATCGAATCCGAACATGCTGAAGGCAAGAGCTATTGGACTACTGCCTTCTTCCACCAGCTTCTAACAGCAACTCACAGACAACAGAACTTCCAACTCCACACAGGGCAAAACAAAAGACACTGCTTTCTGCCTCAAGTCCAAACAGCATCTGAGAAAATGAAATTAACGAATTCAGTTCCGGAGGGAGGAGAAAATACAATTGCTGTTCTCCACTTCAGTCTACTACTGGAAAGCCAAACTAAAAGCTGAACTTTTCTATGAAGCATAGCCATCCCTAACCACTTGACACAAACTGTCAATCAAGTTCTGCTCAGCAATCAAAAGGGATCATTAAACACCACAGGACCCTGCATGAGTCCAGATTAAAATCAACATGGTATCAATTATTAAAGGACCCAAACTACAGACATTAAGAACAAAGAACAAATCACGGGAAACAGGCCCTTTGGCCCAATGAGCCCATGCCGCCACCCTGATGTTCCCACCTCTACCCGTGATCCCTGTCTATGTTTATAGATCTATGGATTAAAAACCAAATTTGAGACAATTTAGGGAGAATTTGTTTTCCCAATTAGCCTAAGAGCACATCTTTGGGATATGGGAGGAAACCGGAGAACCCAGAGAAAACCCACGCAAGCACGGGGAGAATGCGCAAACTCCCACAGACACAGGCCCAAATCCATGTACCTGCACATCACAGCGATAGTCACTGAGCTGCCGTGTTGCCCATCAAATGGTCCAGGTCAAGCATACACTAACAACGTGAAGCACTAGAACACTCTTGAAAAACATCCAAGAGCAGCCCTCTCATGACCCATCGTGTGTATGCCCCTTGTTAGACAACAAGGTGAACCAAAGCACCTGTAGGATAAAAACAAGTACATCAATATCATCATCTATTTACACAATTCCCAGGAACTCCCAAGGCTCATGATCCCATTTTAAATCAGTTTTCTATACCCCTCCATTCCCATTCTGTTCATGTGCCCATCTAAGTATTTCTTAAATAACTCCAGAGTACCTGCCTCCACCACTTTACTTGGCAGCGCATTCCATACCTCCACCACCCTCTGTGTGAAAAAACTCCCTCTAGCATCCAAATTATACCTTACCCCCCTCACCCTAAGCCCGTGACCCCTCGTGCTATTCGAGTCCATCCAAGGAAAAAGCTTAACCCTGTTTACTCTATCAATACCCCTCATAATCTTGTACACCTCTATTAGATCTCCTCTAAGTCTACGTCTTTCTAAGGAAAACAGTCCCAATTTGCCTAACCTCTCCTCGTAACTCAGACCTTCCATACCAGGTAGCATCCTGGTAAACCTCCTCTGCACTCTCTCCAGAGTCTCCACATCCTTCCAGTAGTAAGGCGACCAAAACTGGACTCAGTATTCCAAATGAGGTCTAACCAACGTTTTATATAACTGCAACATTAAAGGCCAGCTCTTGTACTCTATACCCCAGAGTACCAATAAAATCTTGCAAAGGAATGGCTTGAAAAACCTGCAGTGAAACATGATTAAAATTCATTTCTTAAAGGCACTGGATCATCACAATATCCTTATCCACATTCATGTTGGGTAATGATCTGCATGCATTGTCTGACCTTTTGCAAATGGGCACTTTCATTTGAATAATAAAAACAAAAAACCTCAAAAGGTCTGGCAGCATCTGCAAAAAGAGAAACAGAGTTAACATTTCAAGTCTGTATGACTCTTCTACAGGGCTAAAGAAAGGGAGAAATATGATAGATTTTATACTGATTAAGAGATGGTAGATTACATGGAGCAAAATAAAAGGTCAGTGATAGGTGAGAGCTAGGAGAGATTGCATAAAGACATTGCAGGCACAAGGCAAAGGAAGTGTTAATGGCTATATAAACTACAGAAGGTGCTGACAGTGACATAAAAGTGAGATAGAAGAATGTGTTAATAGAGAACAAAAGCTAATGCGAGTGAAAGCAAAAATTAAGATGGCCCTTTGGGAAACAGGGTTGTTTGGGAGTACAGGAATGAGATAAAGAATCAGATGACCTGGCATGGTGATAATAATCTCTCCCTCAATGTCAACAAAATGAAAGAGTTTGTCATCGACTTCAGGAAGCATAAGGGAGAACACACTCCTGTCTACATCAACAGGGACGAAGTAGGAAGACTCAAGAGCTTCAAATTTTTAGGTGTCCTGATTACCAACAACCTGTCCCATGCCAACACTATAGTTAAGAAAGCCTATCAGTGTCTCTAATTTTTCAAAATTACTAAGGAAATTTGGCATGTCAAGTATGACTCTCACCAACTTTTACAGATGCATCAAAGGAAGAATTCTTTCTGGTTTTATCACAGCTTGGTATGGCTCCTGCTCTGCCCAAGACCACAAGAAACTACAAAGGTCATGAATGTAGCCCAATCTATCATGCAAACCAGCCTCCCATCCGTTAACACTTTCTACACTCTCACTGCCTCCGCAAAGCAGCCAGCATAATGAAAGATTCCATACGCCTCGGACATAGTCTCTTCCAACTTCTTCCTTTGGGAAAAAGATACAAAAGTTTGCTGCCGTCAGGCTTTTGAATGGACCTACCTTACATTAAGTTGATCTTTCTCTGCACCATAGTTATGACTGTAACAGTACATTCTGCACTCATTTCCTCCGCTATGAATGGTATGCTGTATCTGATAGCATGCAAGAAACAATACTTTTCACTGTACACTATTACATATGACAATAATAAATCAAATCAAAAGAAAAAATAAATAGGATTAAAAAGAGATCAAGGTGGAGGAGAAAGTTCACAGTCTAAAGGTGTTGATTCAATGTTGAGTCCAGAAGTGCCTGATCAGAAGATGAGCTTTGCTCCTCCACTTTGCATTAGAATTCACTGGAACATTGCAGCCAGCTTTGAGAGCAAGTTGCTGAATTAAGATGGCAAACGATGGGAAGATTGGGGTCATGTTTATGGATTGAGTAAAGTGTTCTGCAAAGTTGTCATCCAGTTCGCGTTTAGTCTCCCCAGTGCAGAGGAGACCGCATTGGGAGCAACGAATACAGCAAACATTTATGAGTAGTGAACATTTTCATTTGTGAGTGTGCGGAAACATTTCATCCAAACCATCCCTTTGTATATCTACCATCGAATTTCCAATTAGCATGACTGGATATTAATCAGAAGCACAAAACTTTATTTCCTCTTCTCAAGCTGGGGGCATTGAAACTAAAGATAGATCTTCCAAATCCATACAGTTCAACACTATGTAGGGAAACACAATTATCAATTGAAATCCTTTTCTTTAATAATTTTAGTATAATTTTTGAAAATTCATTCATTTGGAGATAGAACAAAGAACAAAGAACAAAATAGCATGGGAAACAGGCCCTTTGGCCCAATGGGCCTGCGCCACTACCCCGCTGTTCCCACCTCTACCCATGATCCCTGTCAATGTTTATAGATCTATGGATTAAAAACCAAATTTGAGACAATTTAGGGAGAATTTGTTTTGCCAATTAGCCTAAGAGCACATCTTTGGGATGTGGGAGGAAACCGGATATTCTAATACACCATGTACTTAGAGGATTGGGTTTGGAATGGAAGATCACATCATGGTTCCAACAAATTCTTGTTATATCAAAATATAATTGGAGTGACAGTGTTAATAGTTGGCAGTGATACAATAAAATAACTCATGAGAAGTAGTCACCAAAAGATACACACACACACACACACACACACACACACACAATGTGAAAAAGGTTTGGTAGTGTTGAACAGGAATAGTAAAGAAAACATTTTAAGTCCTGCAACTATTTTTGCCTGTGGCAGTTTTCAATTGCCTCCATCTTCGACAAGCCTTTTAAGATGCTCATGAATGCCTGTAAGTGCCAAAAGAGTATCCACTCCCTGTTCCCAAGGTCTCAATTTCAATTTCTACTTACACTGGACAATTTCATGAGTCAAGCATGGTCTTTGGTTTTCAGGTAACAGTTTAATTTGTTTCCAAGAGTTTTTGTCTCTGTCACTGGGATAGTATTTTAAAAGTTGTTACTATTCCCCTGTCACTTCTTTTCCTAGAATACAGTAATTGTTGGCATTTCTGAAGTGAATTCTACATTTACACAATCACCTCTCTTAATGAAACACAATAAATTAATAAATCACAGTATGCAACAATCATCATAAAAAGAAACTAACTCACTCTGACTAATATGAAAATTATATTAAAAGAACTGGGAATTACTCAAATGGTCAAGGCAATGAATGAAAAAATCTCTGAGCTACAGCAACCGGGTAGGTTTTGTGCTCAACTCCTCATTTCGATCATCTCTTCAGGGTCCTTCTAGTAGGGATGCTATAACATGGCCCCAATATCTCCAGGTTAAGGAGGAGAATATTAAGCAATGATCCTCCTGCAGGTATGTAATGATCTTTGCTGAAAGTGAACAATTATTATTATTCAACAAGAATTAGAATGTGATTTGCTCTTTTGCCACTGTGGTCATATAATTTGTTGAAATTTGCACTGTTACGAGCAAAATGGGAAGAGTTCGCACTTTATCAAACTCCACTATTCTGCAGATCACACTATTAGTTTAAAAGTTTCATTCACTCACCTAAATGGACAATTGTTAACTTTCACAGCTGTTAGACCCAGAATAAAACAGATTTTAATCAGATTTTTTTTCAATAAACTCAGAATGATTGATTTATTATTAAATAAATATTTTCCAAAACAAGTTGCAAGAGCTGGTACGCACACAATCGTACTTTGAAAATATAACTATCTATTCCTTTTTGAAAATATCCCAGCATGTGCACATGAACAATCAAACAAAGAGCAAACAGACAGCAGAGATGTGCTTTGCAGGATGGACTTTCTAACATAAAGGATAAAGCCTGCAGTGTTTCAGTGTTAATCTGGAGCCCCCTCATGTGAAGACAGTAGATCGCAGGTAATGTTTGGAGATTCTTATTAATGGAGATTCAGAATATAGATCTGGATCAGTTCTTCTTGTCTGAGCTTTGTAGGTTTCCAAATACAGAAAATTATACCTCAGGTGAGGATTCTCTGCCTGCAGGTTAGTTACCACACATAAACTCTCAGGCAAGACAGGGAATGAGTGAGTTAAAGCAGACTTTCTTCTTGCCCTATTCCCTGAAACAGTTCAATGACAACACTTAAAGATTATCTGTCAGGTGATTTCCAATAAAACACTAGGCCTTTGCCCTTAAACCAGTTATATTTCCCAACAATTAAAATCATTGCAGTTCAAATAAACAGTTCTCTAGCTTCAAGAGGCAATCTTTGCGCTCAGTATGATGTCAAATAATGGAGAGTTTTCCATCTGATTTCCATTGATTCTAATTTTGTTAAGGTGCCTTGATACCACACTCACTCAAATGCTGCGTCTACATCAAGAACAGTCAATCTCACTTTGCCTTTGCATTCAGCGCTTTTGTCCATGTCTGAACCAAGGCTGTAATGAAATCAGAAGCTGATTGGCTCTGGCAGAACCCAAACTGAGCGTCTTGCAAGCAGGTTATTGATGTGTGAGTAACACTTGATAGCACTGCCGATGACATCTTCTATCACTTACTACTGGCTGAGAGTAGACTGATAGGGCTGTAATTGGCATGATTGTGTTTGTCCTGCTTTTTCTGGACAGGACATAATATTTTGCAAATTGTCACATAGATGCCAGTGTTATAACTGGACTGGGCCAGCTTAGCTAGGAGAGTAGCTAGTTCCGGAATACAAGTCTTGAGTACTGTTGTGGAGATATTGTCAGTGTCCATTGCTTTTGTAGTATCCAGTACCTTCAGCCATGTCTTGATATCATGGAATGAGTCAAATTGGCTGAAATCTGCCATCTATAATGCTGCGAAATCACAAGGAGGCTGAGATAAAACATTCACATGACACTTCTGGCTGAACATTGGTGAAAATCTTCACCCTTGTCTTTTGCACTGATGTACTGGGCACTCCCAACACTGAGGATGAGTTATTTCTGGAGCTTTCTCCTCCACTGCTTAATTGTGAACGATAATATTTTTACTAAATTACAGAATATAATATAAACAAAATCCTTTGTGCATTTGTTGCACTTTAACAACCATATGCATAGTTGTATAATAATAGTATTATTTCTACCTAATGACTTCAATGGTAGTCACAGATTATAGCCAGTCAAAATGGTTTCACAACATTTGGGGAATTTTTAAGCTCTCAAGTATTCTCATAAAGTCCATCAGACATAAAGCTGACATATTGGTATTATGGCAGGTGCAGCAGTATAAACATCCACATTCTGTTTGTTTGATACTGAGTTCTTGAACATATTTGAAGACTAATTGGCTGGGATTCTCCAACCTTAGTAAAGTTTTACAACATCAATTTTAAATCCAACCAATTTATTTGATAGTAAATCCGCAAGCTTTCGACATTATGTGCCTTCGTCAGGCAAATGCAGTGTTCTGATCTGCAGAGGCACTCACATCCACACAGACAGTTACAGATTGCTGATTAGAATGCGAATCCTTACATCTAACCTGCTATTCAAGTGTTAAAGTGGCTAACAATGTGTGTGAAGGGAATCCTGAGCAATGGTTAGAGAACTGTGTATTTTCTCCAGACAGCACAGTAAGTGAGGTTTTTTGCTAATCCAGGCAAGTTACGGGGGTTACAGATAGTGTGACACGAAGCCAAGATCCCTGTTAAGACCGTCCTCATGTGTGCGGAACTTGGCTATCAGTCTCTGCTCAGCAACTCTGCGCTGTCGTGTGTCACGAAGGCCCCCTTGAAGAACATTTACCCGCAGGTTGGAGGCCGAATGCCCATGACTGCTGAAGTGTTCGCTCACAGGAAGGGAACTGTTTTGCCTGGTGATTGTTGAGCGATGCTCATTCATCCGCTGTCATAGTGTCTGCATGGTCTCCCCAATGTACCATGCTTCGGGACATCCCTTCTTGCAATGTATTAGGTAGACAACGTTGGCCGAGTTGCAAGAGTATGTACCGTGTACCTGGTGAATGGTATCCTCACGTTTGATGATGACATTCTCCAACCTTGTCAGTAGCTGGAAGTCTCCAGTCCCGCTACTATGAATGAATATTTAGCTGAGTACCAAATTCTGCATTCTCATTGGCAGCAATAACAGGGAGTATAACATTGGAGAATTCCAGCCATTGTGTTACCAATCACACCATTATGCACACCTTAGCTAGAATTTTACTGGCACTCCTGCCCCAATTCCAGGTGTGGGTGAGGCTCAGAGAACAGCATTCTCCGTTGGCCTAGGACGGGATCATACGAACCTCGAATGGATGTGCCAGTAAAATTCAGCTACATGATTTTCAAATTAGCAAAGAATGCTGCAAGATACATTGGAAGATATTTATTTAAATGACCAAATAAGAAATCTGCTTTTCAGTATTCCTACTTTGTTGGAAGCAAGGGACCCCCTTATGACACTAGTAATACATTTCAATCAGTTTGTGATAATATAATTTATATGAAGCTATCTAGCAATTGAATCTATAAACTGTTTCATTCTGCATTGATATCCATGGTTTAAAGACCTTTGTGACATGTGCATTAGGGACTTTTTATATTAACAAATATATTACAGTTTATATGAAGAAGTCAAATCATAAATTAATAAATTAATCCATGTTGTACCATTTTCATATTCATGAACATTTATAATGATGTTATGACATGATTTACTTCAATTTTGAAGATAATAAATCATGTAGAAACTAATTTACTCAAGGCTGGAATGCATTTCCAGTCAATAGTATCTAATGATGTAAGAGGCTAAATTCATAATGTATACTTTATAAATACTTCCATTCTGGACTGAAGGTATTACTAACTGTCAGGGATATTATTATTTATATTCCAAATGAGTATATATAAGAAAACAAAAGATAAAAAGAAAGTGCAGGAATTGTATATAATCAGGAATTAAAATATTCATATGAATTACCTTCACCTTTCTAGCAACTAGAACTGAAAAACAAAAAGTTTGACATTATTTTGTGCAAGCACAGAAATAAAACTCTGGCACTTAGAAAGAAGTTTCTAGGATGTTTCAGGATGTTCACATCTATGAATTATTTTTGAAACGTAAAAATTTTCCCACCAATGGTAATCCCCCACTGAGGGTGCGAGCAACAGGAAAACACAATGATAGCAGCAGGGACAGACAATCCTGCCACTGGCCAAGAGCAGGCCACCTTCATGGCCAGCGAGCAGGACGCAGGGGTGGGTGTGTAAAATCTCACCCTCAGGACTGCAGTCATCCCAAAGTTGAAAAGTCCCATCCAAGTCAACAGACATTTGCATGGTCCATGTTCCGCCTGTTACGATTCCCATGGTGGGCGGCACTGGAAGATTCCGCCCATCGTCTCATGCAACAGCCAATCTGTGCACAGTAAAATAGCACAGGCAACAAATTAAATTATTAACCAATGAACCTGTCTTGTGATAGTTGTGGCAGAAATTTCAGCCACAAAGCTGTGCCGTTCATCTTTGAATATGTTATTGAATCTTTCACATAGCAACAGGCAGGTTTTAACAGTGTTGGAATATTAACCTTGATACTGGGCCAAACTCTTAGAGTGAAATTTGAACCAACAATCCTTCGGGTCAAAGATCACATGGCAATGACTTAAAAAGAAGGGAGGGGTGACTTTCTGCATTCGGAAGATTGTTAAAGTGTCCTTTAGTTTGTCCAGTAAACAAAATCACAGACTATTTGTAAAAGGTGTTACGACCAGATGAGAAGAAGTAAACTGTTTCCCCTCTATTCGACCTCATCTGTTTGTCACAGAGGTTTACTTTCTTTTTATGTGGGGTGATACTTTTTCAAAACAACACTCTTATTCCAAAAATGAGAGAGGGTGTGAGAGCAGCCTTAAGCTTACGTTCTTTGCTGAAGACCTGCTGGACTCTGCCTCTGCCACTTGCAATCTCTCTCTATGTGCCAGGCAGCCCTGCCTTGAAATATGTCATTCACTGTGCATTTCCACTGGCAACCATTTTCAATATTCAGCTCTTTGCATTTTTATAGTCTCTTTTTCAGTCACGGGTTTTGATGGATATCTGGATTGCAGGAAATGTTTCTCTCTTCACATTCCCTGAAGGTGTTTTTGCTTGTCTCTCACCCTCACCTTGTAAGATGCCCTAAACTGTATGTTCTGTCTCAGTTCAAATCGTAAAAGTTAAAAATCAAAAAGCAAGGAGCATAGCCTCATAACAAATGAATAAAATGTATTTTTATCTTGAAATAGTTACATTATCAATATTATAATTTCATAGTGTCTAGACCAGATTGAGTAATGGAAATGTAACATTGCAGGTATTGACTTAGGTAGACTTTGTATCAGTCATAAAAGTCAGCTCTGTGCCTATGTCCTTATAAATCAGGCACATTTTTAATGATAGCATAGTCAACTGGACCCATATTTAAGAGGGAATCACTGGTTGCAGCCAATATAGTTATAAAGGAATGTGAGTTTCAGATGTGGCAAATATAAAACTCATTCATTGACCCAGATTTTAAACTTGAATCATTGGATTCCTACATTATAGAAGCAAGTTATTCAGCCTATCAAGTGTGAACCAATATTTTAATCAAACCTACCCTGCTTCTTATCCTGTAACCCATGCATTTCACCTGCTAATCGCCTAATCTATGCACTAAGGGCAATTTAGCATGGCTAATCAACCAAACCTGCACGTTTTTGGACTGTGGGAGGAAACCAGAGCACAGATGGGAGAGAATGTGTAACTGCCACACAGACCAGTTCATGAGAGAATAAGTTCAAGCAGCTGGAGGTTGGTAGCCAGTGACAAAGGAAGACTGGCTGGCAAACAGTTCAGTTGTGGGAGGATTCTGTGGAGGATGTTGAGGAATGGCAAAGAAGAGTTCACAGCATCTGACACCTATGCAGCCTGCTGGGAAAGTCTGTTGACCTCACCTCCCGGGCCCCAAGTTAAAATCCAACTGGGGTCCCATTGACACAATGGGTACCTCAATTAGCAAAAACCTATCAGCTTCCATCTGCTTCCAGTGCACACTTCAATCATCAAAGTGAACACCTTCACCTACGCACGCTGCTACTACATCCTCCCAGTGATCTCCCCTCTACTTCCCAGAATTTGAGTTGCTGTGAGATTATTGTCTTTCGATCTCCAGGTATGATGCAGCATTGATTGGCATAGTGAAGATTTTTTGTCAACTGTGAAGTGAATAAATGCCTGACAGAATGTTGGAAACACAGTAAGAAGTCTCACAACACCAGGTTAAACTCCAACACGTTTATTTGGTGGCAATGTTGGAAACAGAATTATGTCAGCAGCATGCAGTGTCTCCAAAATGACAGCAGATGTCGCTGTGATCTTCTTTTAAATTCACTTTTGCTTTTAATATTCACTGAGTGATTACATTTTCTTTTTCTTTGACCAATATATAAGAAGCAATATAGTGTCTGGTCTACTCGCAGGAGGAAGCAGGCAACAAAGTTAGGAGATCAGAGTACCCTTTTCGGTTCCAGTGCATGAAATGTCTGTATCATAGACCCTTGCCATTTGATGTGGTCAGTGAGGGACAGGTCACTTCAGCACACATACCAAGTAATGGCAGATAAAGGGAATTGGCTAAGCTCTTTCAGATCACATAGATCCTGTAAGGGAACGTTCACAGTGGTTTGCTGAAGGTTGAATTAGAAAATATTTGACATCTTTTTTAAACTCGCCTTTTTGTCAAAATTTTTCATTGTTTCAATTTAAATGAAAGGAAATGTGGTCATACTTTTGGGCATTCTGCTCTTTGTGTTACCTGGAGCAAGAGGATGGTGAATGAAAGTGCTTGAAGGAGGTTCGCACACAGCCATAAACTTGAGCTGAGATACAGCAAGGAACGTGCAGCACCTGAACCATTATTGAACATGCTGCAGGCATCTTGAAGCAGGTTAAGGGGAATTTAGGAGTAACATTGCAAGATTGCCATTGTCTGTTATGTGCTAGATTACAGTTGCTGCCAAGAAAATTCTAAACATTGGACAAGTGGTGGTGAAGGAGAAGGAGAGCCACCTTACTGCCAATATAGATCAAGATGCTAATAGTGACTATAAAAAGGCAAAGAGCTGAATATTGAAAATGGTTGCCAGTGGAAATGCACAGTGAATGACATATTTCAAGGCAGGGCTGCCTGGCACATAGAGAGAGATTGCAAGTGGCAGAGGCAGAATCCAGCAGGTCTTCAGCAAAGAATGTAGTGGGCAACAAGATTCATAGTCAAAGCTCTTGAGGAAAATCTTGAGCTAAAACCTATGTCTGCCTAATATGCAAACAGTTCTCTCCACAAAGGTTTGGTAGAATACATCATGGTCAATGTTGCCCTCAGCACAATATCAACTACCAACAACACCAAAAGAGTGATCAGTGCTGCGCATTGTGCCCACATGCCATTGTAATGTAAAAGAGGTCGGCACAGCAAGGGTTAAGATGGGACAGGAGTATAGCAATGCCCATGGAATGATGTATAGAGTCACAAGTCAAATTATTCTGGGAGAACAGTCCAGAGAAAACACTACGGAAGCAGCCCTATCTGCAAGGAAGCAGCACCATGCATGCCAGTATCATGGCATCTGTAAATGATTAAAAACTATCAATAAAGTGTTCATGTTTAAATGTACAAGTCTCAAACTACTTAGAGAGAACAGTCCAGATGTAGTCTGCCTGCATGGTAGCAATACCATGCATGACAGTAAGCCACAACCTGAAAACAGTTAAGTGATTGATTGGGCTTCATTCACATCCCTTTTGTAGTTCCTTGCAGGCTTGGACAGAGCTGGAGCCATACCAAGCTGTGATACATCCAGAAAGGATGCTTCCTATGGATCATTTCGCTGTGAAGCAATGATGGGCACTGAACTCCTGTAAAATTGTTCTCTTCATCCAACCCACAGAAAAATTGAAACCTAATTGAATAGTACACTGGAGTTTAAATCCCAAGGTCTCATAGGGTGGAATTGTCTGTCAAGATCTTCTGGTCCCACCACTGTCAAAGAGATTTTCCATTGAATTCACCCCTGCTATCAGCAGGACCAGAGGATCCCGCTGGCCTGAACAGCCAGAGAATCTTGGCATTTCGTGTGAAAAAAAGACCTCCATCATTATGGTTCCAGTACAGAATTCCGTGTTATATTCTGTTGCAAATAAGTCAAGTATAGCTCTACAAATGAGTGTAGCAGAAATCTCCATGATTACCATCATATCCTGGAAGCATTTGGCCGACTTTCTGTTTGCACAGAAAATGTTCCTGTTTCAGATATCATTGTTCATTAAATATAAGAAGAATATGTCTGGAGTAGATATAGACTGGATTGCTCCTTTGCTGACCATTCACTTTCTCATTCAAATATCTGTATTTGAAGTGTAAACACCATAGGCACTGTCCCATGTTCAATTCATTCGTCTGTATTATTTAGAATGGAAATTGCCTATGTAAACTTGTCATGTTGTTGTTATTGAATTTGGTCACCAGGTGGCACTGTGGGCCAAATCTCTGAACTTCCTCTATGACAACACCGACTGAATTTTAAAATAGGCTGCCCGTTGTGATAATATGCTGCGGTGGCCTCAGAGTCAGACTCCATCATGTAACATCACATCTTGGGCAGGAGTTTATTAACTGGACCATTACATTCGGTGCCATCCAATGGTGGGGATTTTTGGGGGGGTTGGATAATTTGGGAGGGGAGAAACCTATCGCTATTATCTTGAAACAGATAAAATAAGAAATAAGAGCAGGAATAAGCTCCCAATGCAGCCTCTCGAAGCTGCTCCAGCAGTCAATTAGATTATGGTTAATCTTCGACATTAACACTTCTTCTCTCCCCTATTTCCTTATTCCTTCAATCTCTTAATGTTTCAAATATCTATTGCTCTCCAGTTTGAATTTACTCATCAGCTGAGCACGCAAAGCTCTCTGGAGCAGAAAATTTCAAAGATTCACAATCCTCTGAGTAAAGAAATTTCTTCTCATTACTGTCCTAAATGACCTTAACCTGAGATTATAAACCAGATTTTCATGGAATTGGGGAGATGCCGCAGACCTTCAAAATGGCAGGCAGGAACAGATGCAGAAGCGCCGCCTCCATTTCCAACAGATCCACCTTTTGTCTGTAGGGGAAAGGTCAATGATGAATGGACATCTGATTCACACATGAGGGAAACCTGAACTCAACAAGGCCATTTCAACACCGCGTTAAACTCAAACAGATCCTATTCGGACTGTTGCAACGGCCTTCATCTGCAGCATGGGAATGACAATTTATGGAGTAGACATAAATGTTTTTGAAGGGCAGGTAAATTCCTTGTCATGATCTACAGTTATTTAAACCCCCAGCTCTTTAAAAATAAAAAAAAGAACACGCATTGGTGTCAGTGAGAGCTAAAAGAAACATTGTTCTCGTGCTTCAATTACACCAGGTGGTGTAATATGTGTTCCAACAGTTTCATTAGCTGCTTTTCGATAATTCCCTAAGGATTCTTTATGAATATTTAGCTGTTTTCCAAAAGATACAGTTATCTCAGCAGGGGTTTTGGGTGTGGTATTTGAGTTCACAATTTGATTGACAGGTCAAAGAGCCTATTGAAGGAATAGCTGTCTTTGATTTGGGACATGAATAAAAGGTATGATTTTTGTAAGAGATTAAGCACTTCAGATTTTAAAAAAAGTTTAATGGTCTTTCATGAATAGTATATTTACTGAGTATGAACAATGAGATCGGTATTAGATTTCTAACATTTTATTTTGTTTCCTCACTTGGTTCCTGGAATCTCCCCATGTGAATACAGACTGAGCTGGGAAGAATTGGTATGAAAAATGTAAGGAGCCTTGGGATGATAAATGGGGAGGAGGCTGAGGGCATGTGAGGGATGAGAGCCTAAAATTTTATAACAGAACTGGGACAACGCCCCAGGGAAGAGAGGCTGGCCTGATAACCAGTCTGTCTTGGCACTTGACTATCCCCATTGCTGTCTATGCTCTGTTGCAGGGGTTAGTGGTTCAATCAACCCACCTCGATAGCACATTTGACTCCCAGTTATAGTCTCATTGAGCAGAGGAAGCATCCTCTTGCCATCTACATTCTATAAGAATTTTACACATTTCAATGATATCCATTCTCATCCTTGTTTCTTGAGATTATAAGCACATTCTACTCAATATCTCCTCATAGGCAACCCGGAAACTAACCTAGTGAAACCTCCAGGTCAAGTATTTCCTTTCTGAGGTAAAAAGACGAAAACTGTACACTGCATTCCAGGTGTGACCGCATCAAAGGTCTACATAATTACACCAAGACATCCTTACTCTTTTATGCCAAACTCGTTGCAATGAAGACGAGCACTTTATTTATCATTCTAATTGACCTTTGTAGCTGCATACTATCATTCCATCTTTCTTGTACAAGGACTGGGATTTTTCGAACCTGAAGTGGCAGACACAGTCATGGGCAGGACGAGTTTTTCATTAACATTTGGCCACTGTCCAAGTTTTCCCATCCTGCCTATGACAATACAGGACTGGAAAGTCTGGGCCAAGGATGCCTCAGAATGTTCACTAACTCTGTTTTTTGAAAAACATGTTCTGCTTTTCTTTCTTCCCAACATTTGTGGGTAACATTGTTGGTTCTTCCTAAAGGTTCATAGCTGGATGACCCCGTTATGTTGGAGAAATGGTGTAGACTGGAAATGTTAATAATTTGGTTCGCTTATTAGTTCCTGCTAATTAATGCCTGACCCATTTCTGCATCTATCCAAATAGAAAGGAATAAGTTAAAGTCAGAGCCCTGGAATAACCTTAGCAGGCAACAAAACCAATTCTGCCTAACTCAATATCTACAACTTATTCTCGAGTGAATGAGTGGAATATATGGACAAATGTTACCATGAATAACCATTAATCAGTTGGAGCTGCTTTACCCTGTACTCTGTAGTAGATTAGGAACCATTTCAATTCTGGGAACATAAATTTAGGTGCATTGGTCAGAAGTGGCACGCAACCGCCGGTGGAATTTTAATGTTTTCTCTGATCTATAATAAAAACACAGATTTTGCAGCTAAAATGTCACTCTAGATGCACACAGATATGAAGATCCTCTAAGTTGCTTTTTTTTAGGATTAGAAATATTTCTGAACTCAGAAACTGCCTGCAGCATGAAATACACTGACAGCTCTGTTACATCAATCGCAGCCACTGTGTTATGGTTAATACCTTGTCCTGAAACATGAGTGATCAATACAGACCTATTTAATTCCATATTTTCTGAGATCCTTGATCATAATATTAAGTCAAAAGCAATCAAGTTTCATTGTGGTAAATAAATGATTTTGTATACTAATTCTGACAACTCCATCACCATGAGAGACAACAACATGAAGTAACACTGACACATCAGTGAAGTTAGAAATCAGTCTTTTTTATTCTACGTTATATGGCATTGTACTGACTTAATAGAAATATATCCCTCATGACACACTAGAATAATAATGAGTTTTATTTTGACTAATGTCTTGGGCATAAAATAAATGCCTTACAATCTCTTATTACAAAGCAAACATGCACACATGCTGCTTACTATAATTTATAAGTTATGTAAATATAGATCTGAAGTAATTCTGGTGTTCAGCATCAAACAAGCTTCATAGGCCGCCATGCCAAGGGATTTCAACAGAGGCTCTATATAGCAACAGGAATGGAACCAACACACCAACATTAAAAGCCACTTCCTCGTCACAGATCTCACAGCCTCCCACTGACATACCACCACTGGGTACTCCTCAACTGTTTCCACACTGGCTAAGGCCTCAGAGCAACAACTCATTGAAGACTGCCCCCTGACAAAATTGAGCGCAGGGCTCAGAGAATTCCATTTAGCCACTTTGGAAGCTGTCGCCTGGGCTTGGTAATTCCTTCACACACTAAAAAAAATGTTTTAGTAACTGAGATTGAGCATGTCATTTAATGGCATATTGTTACTTGATTGGCACTTTTGCTGCGTACTTTTTTCAGGTCTATATGGACTTTGGGATCACGTTCTTAGAATTAGAGTGATATCAAATTAGGGCAATGACATGGAATTCTCCGGAAAGTTTCAATCTGACTGGCTGCGGAATAGAGCTATGCAATTCTTTTCCTAAAGAAATTCATGCTGAATTGGTTGACTCAAGTTTTACACTAATACATCATGATGTGAAAATTCCCTCAATTTGCAAAAGAAGCACACATAATGTGAGAAAGAACTTTCTAACACAGTGAGTAGTTTGAATCTGGCCTGTTGAACTATCTGGAAGTGTAGTGGATGCAGATTCCATTAAGGTATCCAAAGGGCATTAGATGATTACTTGAATAGAAACAATGTGTAAGAGTACAGAGTAAAGGCAGGGGAATTGTCCTGAGCATAATGCTCATTTGGAGAGGCAATACAGATACAATGGGCTCAATTACCTCCTTCACAATTCTAATTCACAAATACTATTTTGCATAAATTTTGTGGATTTGTGAGAAAAATGTGCTGCTGGTTTAAGTCTTGTCGCCTGATAACTGCATGAATGATATATTTATAGTTTAATGGTGAGTTTCTTCAAAATTGAATACATTTTCTTTATTGAAACGCACACCAAACCAAAACAAAGTGCCATCAGCCTCAATGCATCCAAAATTTTGAAAGAATAAGCAGGCAGATCTCCTTCTCAATAGACAAATCTCTGTTTCATACAACACAGAATTGTGAAGGAGGTCATTCAGTCCATTGTATCTGTACCAGCTCTCCAAATGAGCAGTCTGTTTTCAGTGCCTTCCCCAAGATGTAAAGGTGAAGAGGATTAGTAGTGATTAGCAGGGGTTAGAGGGATAGTGCTTAGATTAATTGCTCTGTTGAAAAGTTGGTCGATGGGCTGAATAGCCTCCTTCTATACTGATGGGATTCTTTTTCTTGACACCTAATTTTACTTTCATTATAGGTAACCGAAAGCTTGATTATCAAATTTAATATTTTTTCAATATTATTGAAATACAGTGTTTCAATAGCCTTTATTAAATTATCAATATTTCTTTATTCAAAACTTATAATTACTATATTTTCCACTTGATTTGAAAAAAAAGCCACTGTGAAGAATTCTAAGACAATGCTACAGCATGACTCTACTGAAGAACTGGTACAACCAATAAATCTTAGAATTTTAATAATCTGGTCTTATCATATTGAAAACAAGATGTATATCCTTCTGTAAGTCAGTTATTTGCCATTATCAAATTCATGAATAAAAGCAAGAAGAATTTAAGTAAAAGGCTATTTTATTTAAGATCTTAGTTCGGAAGAAACAGTACCTGAAAAGTTTTCAAAATGTACAAATAGAAGCTCTACAGTGCAGAATGAAGTCCATCAAGGTCTACACCACCTCTCCAAAGAGCATCCTTCCTAAGCTATAGCACCCTGCCCCATCACCTCAACCAGCACATCCACCATTGTTAATCCACCAAACCAATACACTAGGGGTAATTTGGCATGGCCAATCCACCTAACCCCTTGTCTTTGGAGTGCAAGGGGAAACTAGAGCACCTGGAGGAAAAGCACGCAGATACGGGGAGAATGTGTAGACTCCACGCAGACAGTTACCCAAGGCCGGAGTCAAAGCTGGATTCCTGGCATTGTGAGGCAGACAGTGCTAATCACTGTGCCACCCTATCAACACCATAATTATCAATGTAAATGAGAGTCTTTTGCTTTTGTGGCAGATTAAAAATTTGCAAGGACCAGTGCAAATTAACAGAAAATGACCTGAAGATATTTTACTTAACTGCAGCAGGCATGTTTCAACTGTGCTCTTCATATTTATCATCTAGGGATGAATGTTTCTGTTGATATACCATTTGTAAGTTTATGTATTCCATAAAATGTAGATTAGTGTCTGGAAGAATGCATCTTTGGATATTTTTGCTTTCCAACTGGGACCGACTGAAAAGCAGTTTACATAATGTTTTCTCATGAGTTTCAGAAATGTCTCCTGGAACTTGACACACAATTATTTTGAAGTGACTGTTATCTTGGGAGGGTGCAGCAGTTAATCTGTTTTCTTCGCAGCATTGGTTGAAGAAGCAATGTTGCCAGGGGACTCGGAAAGCTCCCTGCTCTTCCTCAACTTAATGCCGTTCGATTTCCAACATTCACACAAGGCAACAAGTGGGGCCTTTCTATCAAATGGCCACAGCCATTTGCTTCCTCCATGTCTAAGCGACTCAAATTAGCATTCGTGAATGTTTGGAAATCACATTTCTTTTTACCTTCCTTAGAATGGTCACCATTAACCAATCAAGTAACTAGTGGAACCTATGACCCTGCAGCTTCCTATAATATCAGGATGAAGTGAAACAGCACGGAGAATGATGTAGGTATCAGTAATTTCCCACACTCCCAAAAGAGTCGTACTTATGGGGAATGGGAGCTGAAAAAGCTACAATACTGTAGCTAGAACTCACTTATCTGTCTTTCCCAATCAATATTCAGCAGCAATAATTTTTCATTTATGTTTCCATCATACATTTTGATATTACTATACTAAAAAACAAGAAATATATAACATAGAACATAGAACATTACAGCGCAGTACAGGCCCTTCGGCCCTCGATGTTGCGCCGGCCAGTGGACCCTCTAACCTAAACTATTCCAATATCATCCATATGCCTATCCACCGAACATTTGAATGCCCCCAAAGTAGGCGAGTCCACAACTGCTGCAGGCAGGGCATTCCACGCTCTCACCACCCTCTGTGTAAAGAACCTGCCTCTGACATCCGTCCTATAACTACCACCTCTTAATTTAAAGTTATGTCCCCTCGTGTTGGTCATCACCATCCGAGGAAAAAGGCTCTCACTATCCACCCTATCCAATCCCTTGATCATCTTATACGCCTCAATTAGGTCACCGCGTAACCTTCTTCTCTCTAATGAAAATAACCTCAGGTCCCTCAGCCTTTCCTCATAAGGCCTTCCCACCATACCAGGCAACATCCTGGTAAACCTCCTCTGCACCCTTTCCAATGCTTCCACATCTTTCTTATAATGCGGCGACCAGAACTGTACGCAATACTCCAAGTGCGACCGCACCAGAGTTTTGTACAGTTGTAACATAACCTCACGGCTCCTAAATTCAATCCCTCTACCAATAAAAGCTAACACACCGTACGCCTTCTTAACAACTTTATCAACCTGGGTGCCAACTTTCAAAGAGCTATGTACTTGTACCCCAAGATCCCTCTGCTCAACAACGCTATTAAGGGTCCTTCCATTAGCCCTATATTTCATATGCCTGTTATTCCTACCAAAGTGAATCACCTCACACTTATCCGTATTGAATTCCATTTGCCACCTCACGGCCCAGCTCTGCAACCTATCTATGTCCCTCTGCAAACTGTAACATCCATCCTCGCTGTCTACAACTCCCCCCACTTTGGTATTGTCAGCAAATTTACTAATCCAACCCTCTACACCCTCATCTAGGTCATTTATAAAAATGACAAACAGCAGTGGCCCTAAAACAGATCCTTGAGGTACACCACTTGTAACTGCACTCCAGGTTGAATATTTCCCATCAACCACCACCCTCTGTCTTCTATCAGCTAGCCAATTCCTAATCCAAACTGCTAAATCACCTTCAATCCCATGCATCTGCACTTTCTGCAGTAGCCTACCATGGGGAACCTTATCAAATGCTTTGCTAAAATCCACATACACTACATCAACTGCCTTACCCTTATCTACCTCTTTGGTCACCTCCTCAAAAAACTCAATAAGGTTTGTGAGGCACGACCTACCCTTCACAAAACCGTGCTGACTATCCCTAATCAATTTATTCCTCTCTAGATGCTTATAAATCCTATCCCTTATAATTCTTTCCAAGACCTTGCCCACAATAGAAGTCAGGCTCACCGGTCTATAATTTCCAGGATGGTCCCTACTCCCCTTTTTGAACAAAGGGACAACATTTGCCATCCTCCAGTCTTCCGGCACTATACCTGTAGCCAACGACGACATGAAGATCAAAGCCAAAGGCTCTGCAATCTCCTCTCTAGCCTCCCAGAGAATCCTAGGGTAAATCCCATCTGGCCCAGGGGACTTATCAATTTTCATACCCTCAAGATTCGCTAACACCTCCTCCTTATGAACCTCAATCCTACCCAGTCTACAACCTGGTATCGCAGTATTCTCCCCGACAACACTGTCTTTCTCCTGCGTGAATACTGACGAAAAATACTCATTCAGTGTCTCTCCTATCTCCTCAGGCTCCACGCACAACTTCCCACTGCTATCTCTGACTGGCCCTAATCTTGCCCTAACCAATCTTTTATTATTTATATACCTGTAAAAAGCTTTAGGATTCTCCTTAATCCTATCCGCCAAAGTCTTCTCGTGTTCTCTTCTAGCTCTTCTCAACTCCCTCTTTAGCTCCTTCCTGGCTGATTTATAGCTCTCCAGTGCCCTAACTGAGCCTTCACGTCTCATCATTATATAAGCCTCCTTCTTCCTCTTCACCAGAGATTCAACTTCCCTGGTACACCATGGTTCCCTCACTCGACCACTTCCTCCCTGCCTGGCAGGTACATATTCATTAAGGACATGCAGAAGCTGTTCCTTAAATATGCTCCACATTTCAGATGTCCCCAGCCCCTGCAATTTCCTGCTCCACCCTATGCATCCTAAATCTCTCCTAATAGCCTCATAATTACCTTTCCCCCAGCTATAACTACTGTTATTCGGTACGTGCCCATCCCTTTCCATCACTAAGGTAAACGTAACCGAATTGTGGTCACTATCACCAAAGTGCACACCCACCTCCAAGTCTAACACCTGGTTTGGTTCATTACCCAGTACCAAATCCAATATAGCCTCGCCTCTTGTTAGCCTATCTACATACTGAGTCATGAAACCTTCCTGCACACATTGACCAAAAACTGACCCCTCTAACGTACTTGAACTATAGCTTTTCCAATCGATATTAGAAAAGTTAAAGTCCCCCATTACAACTACCCTGTTACTTTCACACCTATCCAGGATCAACTTTGCAATCCCTTCCTCTACTTCTCTGGAACTTTTTGGAGGCCTATAAAAAACTTCCAACAGTGTGACCTCTCCTTTCTTGTTTCTAATCTCAGCCCACACTACCTCAGCAGACAAGTCCACATCAAACGTCTTTTCTGCCACCGTAATGCTGTTCTTAACTAACAATGCCACTCCTTCCCCTCTTCTACCACCACCTCTGCTCTGACTGGAACATCTGAACCCCGGAACCTGCAACAACCATTCCTGCCCTTGTTCTATCCACGTCTCTAAAATGGCCACAACATCGAAGTCCCAAGCACCAATCCAGGCTGCAAGTTCATCCACCTTATTGCGTATGCTCCTCGCATTAAAGTATACACATTTCAAACCACCCTCCCGTTTGCCACTATACTGCTGCGACCTAGAAACCTTATCCGTGACCTCCTTATTCACATCCTCCTGTATACGGGCACAACAATTCAGGTTCCCATCCCCCCCCGAATCAGTTTAAACCCCCCCAAATAGCACTGGTAAATTTACCCCCCAGGATATTGGTACCTCTCCGGTTCAGGTGCAGACCATCCCTCTTGTAGAGGTCCCACCTTCCCCAGAATGAGCCCCAATTGTCCAAATACCTGAACCCTTCCCTCCTGCACCATTCCTTTAGCCACGAGTTCAAATGTTCTCTCTCCCTATTCTTTTCTATGCTATCCCGCGGCACAGGTTACAAACCAGAGATAACCACTCTGTTAGTTTTAGCCCTAAGTTTCCACCCTAACTCTCTGAATTCCTGCTTTATATCCCCATCCCTTTTCCTACCTACATCATGGGTGCCTACATGCATCACAACTTGGGGCTGGTTCCCCTTCGCCTTAAGGATCCCGAACACTCGGTCAGAGATATCACTGACCTCAGCGCCTGGGAGGCAACATACCAACCGCGAGTCTCACTCCTTCCCACAGACTTTCCTATCTATCCCCTTAACTAGGGAGTCCCCAATCACTAATCCAGATCTTTTCTTCCCCCTTCCCACCTGAGCATCAAGGGCAGGCTCAACTTCCGAGACCTGTACTCCATGGCTTACCCCGGTTGTGTCTACATCCCCAACAGCATCCAAAACAGAGTACTTATTGTTTAGAGGAACAGCCTCAGGGGAACTCTGCACTGACTGCTTCTTACCCCTTCTAACAGTCACCCATGTATCACATTTAGGAGTAACTATCTCCCTGTAGCTTTTATCAACAGCCATCTCTGCTTCCCTAATAATTCTTAATTCCTCCAGTCCCAGCTCCAGGTCCCTAACACGGTCCTCAAGGAGGTGGAACTGGATGCACCTCTGGCAGGTGTAATCAGCTGGGACACTACCAGTGTCCCTCACCTCAAACATCCCACAGGAGGTACATCACACTGCCTGCACTGCCATCACTATTACTTCCTTTACCCAGAAACAAATATAAACTTAAACTTACCCACTCACACTCCTAGTCTCCTTTTTTTATTAGGTTAGAGGAGGGAGGAGGGTTGGGATACTCTACACGTGTAGAGTATATGTCTTATATGTCTCATAGAGTATAAGACTTATATGTCTTTATATAAGTCACTTATTATTAAGGTTGACAAGTATAAGGTTGATAAGATAAGCAAAAGGAAGAGGGATTTAACTACAAAGCTATTTGATTTAGTTCAGAAGACATAGTAACTGAGATTCTTTTAAGATATGCAAATACATTAAAAGTAATTTTAAAAGAGGTTAGATAAGAAAGAAGTGGAGGTGTGTGTTTAATTGTGTTATTCTGTCTCTGTAGCTATAAACATTGGTGAAAACACCGAGGGCTGAATTTTTAACCAGGGTCAGGGTCGGTGCGGGCAGAGATACAATTTGGCGTAGTCAACAGTTGTGCCAATGAGGTGCCCATTCTCAGAGAGGCTGAATTAGGTTTAGAGGAGGGAACGGTGGGGAGGAAGCTACCTAGATGCAGAGAATGGCCAACTGAACCCAATTAAATGTTAATAAGTCTTTTACAGTCCATATCCATGCCAACCGGAATTTCCAGTCAACCTGGAAGACATTTTGGCCAATAGGATGTGTTTAATCCTGAAAGTGGGAGGAGAGGGAATGCAATTGAAACTGGAGGGAGCCACCTCAACTGCCTACCTCCCCTACACTTATAGTGGCCACTAGGTCTCAGGTGTGTGCAGCCACATCTATTGCTATTTTGAAAATTTCAACTTTAAAAGGCAGGGAATCCTGGATTGCTAATGGGAACAATATGTGTGCCCATCTTACAAAACCACACATTCGTAATTTGTAATGAAATGTAACATATCATTGCTTTCCTAATTGCTTGCTGTAGCTTCACTTATCTTTTTGTGTATACTGTACAAAGATACCCAAATCCTTCTAAATATCCAAATACATAGCACTCATTTATCTACCCTGCTAGCTACTTCATTTTCTAGGTATAAGATGTGCTTTGATTTTATAAGGGAATATTTAGGAATAATTTGGGCTTTAGTAATATTCCACAGAATAATATTTCTCTCTCTCAGCTTGAGGCTTCAGGTTTGCCTCCTTCTTTAACCCCTCTCTGCATTCAAGCTCTATCCCAAGACTGCTGAGGACTTTGTCACTTGTCTTGAGAAAGGCCCCCAGCCTGACTTGGCATCCTCCTGGACTGATGAGCTGTAAGCTGTGGCAGATGGAGATGTTGGTGGGGGGAAATGGGGCGGAGCGGGTGGAAAAGAGTAGGGGGGGGGGGGGGAGAAATAGTAAAGGAAATGAAATGAAGTAGGGGAAGGAAAGAGTGGCGGGGAGGAAAGAAAAATGAAGAAAAACAATAAAAAGGTAAAAAGTAGAGAATGTTAAAAAATTAAATAAAGTAGAATGAAAACAAAGGGGGCAAATCGTCTGATACTTGGGACTGCTGGGACAGGATAGATTGTAAGAACCAACTGATAGAGAACTCCATTCTCCTCCCTAATTCTCTTCCAGCACCTCAGAGGTTTATGTGTCCTTTGGAACTCCATCTGGTGCCAGGTTGGTGGATTCTGGCCAGTAGTGGTGAAGTCTAGCAATCTCTTCATTGATCAGTTGAAGTTGCCTGAGGTCCCCTTTTCAGATGAATGGCAAAGATGAAGCCTTATGGAATTCTACCCTACTGGCCCTGGATTAATTTCACTCTTGAACACATCTCTGATGCTTTGCTGAATCCCAGCCCAAATGCAATGAGAAATCAGAGTTTGAATGCTGCTTTTTGCTTGAAACACTGGCCTAGCATCTGCCATAGCATCCTGTAACCAGGCAAGAAGAGTGCCCTCTTGTGATCAGTTTTCCAAGTAAGGGCATTAGCTATGGCATGACTTCTGCCTGACTTGCACTTGATCTGGATTTGGAACTGGGCGAGTTCAGCAACCAGTCAGGTTGCCCAACCTTATCAGACATTTGAAAGTAACTGGGTATGTCTCTGAACCTTTGGGAAAAAGATCAACTCAAAGCTCGTAGCTTGAGTTTCATACCGGAATGGTTTTCTTAATCATCCCATTTGGCTTGGGATGCCAACTGGTATAAGTGATAACTATTTATTTTTGTTCTGTGACTACATTGCTCCTAGGCCGAGGAGACCGGCATCAGTTTTTAATATAAAAGGGAGAGGAAAACCCGGGTAGCTAAGAACAGATCATGAGAGAGTTCAAAGGGAATCTTCACATGCTGGGGTTCCAACCTTTGTAAGTTGTGGAACAGGACTACCAACTGCACACAGCCTTACACAAACATCCTGAACTCTATCAAGATGTTCCCATTCCTCACCATCCCAACCCGGGGATCTTTCAGCTGTGTGTTCCTGCTCAAATCAAAGAAGGATGCCAGGAGGATGATGAAGTCAAACAGCTTTACCAGTTCACAGAATCCATGCAGTTCTCTCTCCAGCTTAGTGTCACAGCCATGCCAGCGCCACCAGACTTTCTCATCATTGGGATTCATGCCTTCCTGGTGATAAAGTGCTCTACTTTTGTCCGGAGAATTTGACGTTTCAAGTTTGATTGTCAAGTTAAGCTTTAACAAGATGGATAAAATGACATTTAGTCTTTCAAAAGTCTTCTTGAATGTCAAAGCGAAGATGAGCATACTATCCAGATACACACAGAGAAATTAAGACCACCAAAGGCCTTTCCAATCTCCTGCCGTAAGTCCAATGTTCTTTTGTGTTTGTAAAGTCTTTTGTTGCCCAGAATGCTGCCTTTTCAAAGTCTTCCTCAGCAAGAGGTAACTGATTATAACCATGGGGCAAACTAAGTCTGCAAGAGATACTTAACACCTTTGAGGACTCGGAATGCTTCCTCAGTCTGAGATAGAAGGAAAGGATCCTGAAGTGTTTTTGTGTTGAGCACCACGTAATCAACACAGATCCTCAGTTTTCCATCTTTCTTCCTCATGAGGACAATGGGACACGTATATGGACTTGATGACTCTCAGGTGATATTTTGTTCTGAAGGCTTCTAAAGATAATTCCTGATATCCCCCAGTGATAGGGTGGGATCTGAAGATGAGGAATCTTTACTGTCATCTTTGGACAACCCTGTGACTCACCAGGTCACGATTCTCGATGTCGTTGACATCCTGACTAAAGGTTGTCCCAGACTGAGTGAGACTAGAAATGAGCTGACTCCTCTGGGCCTCTTCCAACTCGTCAATGTAAATATCTGAAATTAGGTTAAAGATATCTTTTCCAATAGATCCCTTTGCCACAATAGTGGTGTGTTTAGGTACATATATGTCCCTTGCTGCTGTCCTGTTCTCTCCTTTTCTCTCTCCATACGACTTCAGGCTCAGTTCCTTCCTTTCTTGAGCCTGAGCTCCAAGCTCTGGTGCATTAGCTCACCCAGGGCTTCACTTCTTTTCCAGAGATGGACCTACAGATTTTACCAGTTCTATCCTTACTGGCAGGAAGCCAGTGCCTCTTAGGAAACGCATCATGGCATCTGACCTGCTCCCCACCAAACTTGGAAGAGGAGACACTGGGATCCTGCTCGTTGCAATAACTCACGGCAGACTCTACCTCACCTAACAGATCAACTGCAACAGAGTCAGCTTCCAGAAGGTGGGGCATTGCCTGGAAAGTATCTACATGAAAATGTAAAGAATAAAGGTCACCTTGAGGAAACATTGCTTGCTCTGGTTTACAATAAAAATATATTGATAGCAAACAGGATTCACGATATTGTATGCAAGTCAGGTGAAAGTGAGTAAGCAGGTGCATCTATGGGACTATGGTTTTGAAATAATAGTGTAAAGCTTTTTTACTATTTACAGTAAATATATTTATGTAGGCATAAAATGTGCTGATTCAACGTTTCCTAGATGTATCACAAGACAGATTTATTTGATTCACTTCAGTGTACATTAAAACATATTTGATGCTGCTTTAGAAAAAAGTTAAGTTGAAAAATAAATGTCCCTTTAATATCAAGTCTTTACAAAAAAACCAATAGATTTGACATTAATCCCCACAAACCATCCAATCTTAAATCATTGTCAATGATGGATGTCAGTTCTGTATATTACAGATTCTTGAAACACAATTTTTTTCAAATGCTTATTTTTATCTACTGAATTTCATCTGTGCTCCTGAGTACATTGATTCCTTGCTGTAATATGGACCATTCTTACTCATGTCGGCACCCTTTGTGTATGGAACAAATAAACAGCAAATGTCGCAGACCATTTGGTAGAGGCATTGGAATTTTCACATTCTTAAAGATGCTCTCGTAATTCAGCACTGGGTAAGAGGGGCCAATCCATTGTGACCCAGCTTCTTATTGTTGGTCTGGACTCTCCGTCCCAGTTTTTGGTGAGCAGGAAAGCTGGTGGGGGCGCAAAAAATCTAAAGGGAGTCCTCAAATGCCTCTTAGGCTGGCAGGACTTTCTGTTTCTGTTGTCCCTTCCCCCCCATCTGTGATGTAATGAGGTTCCTGCCACAAGAGGTCAGGAACCTTATTACCATAAAGTTATATATCATTAACAGGCTGTGTCATCCCCACATGAGGACCCCCATGCCAGTGTGAGATCACATCAATGGAGTTTACAACAGTTTTTGCCAAATGAGGACCTGATGAACTATCGTTGCTGGGTGACTACAGCTAAGTACAGCCTCCGGGTGGGGAGAGGGTCATGCCTGAGTTGTATCCTGATACTGCCCCCTGACACTTTCCACGGCAGTGCCAGGGAGGAATTCCAGGGGCATTACCAGGGACAGTGCCAAGGGGTAATGTGAGGGATAGTGCAGGGAGGTGGGGGGGATGGGGTGGGGGGCTTCCGTGAGTATCAAAAATGTAGTGTGAAAAGCCAGCAATGGAGCTAGCAGGCTATATCCTGCTTTTCCCACCTCAGTTGATACTTCAACAAAACACTGATAAAATCTCACTCATTGTGTAAATCTCCTCAAACTACTTTTAGGTAAAATTATTTTCTAACATTTTTATTTATTCTGCCATAGAAATCATGATCTAACAGTAAAATAATCTAGCAGTAAAAAAAGTCTTTCACAAAGTTCTGAATGAGACTTTTCTTTACAATCGTAATGATAGTGAGTATCAAGGGTAAAACACTGACATAGATCAATATGCAGACAAAAGAATGAAAATAGTCTATCCATCTGAGGAGAGTCTCAATGTATGGGAGCTAAATTCATTCATGACAACAAGCTACAGGGCACTATGGATTGAGTTTTGTGGTGATAGAGTTGTTAAAACTATCACTGTTACTATCATTATTCCACTGAAGCTGACAGCAAAATTCACACATGCCCGGAATAACACAGAAATCTAGAACTCTCTGTCAGTGATACCCCCAGAGAGTCGCTGAAGAGGTTCCCTGAAAAGGCAAACTTAAGCAATTAGTGAATTCACAAAAACTTCCACTCTTACACAGCTAGTCAAAAAAAAAAGAAAATTATAGCACAAGGATAGGCCCCTCAGCCCTCCAAGCCTGCATCACCATACTGCCTGGCTTAACTAAAACTCTTATCCTTCCAGGGACCATCTTCCTCTATTCCTATCCTGTTCCTGTATTTGTCAAGACGCCCCTTAGAAGTCAGTACTATATCAGCTTCCACTATGTTCTCTGGCAACAAATTCTAGGCATGCACTACTCTCTGTGTAAAAAATCTGCCTCGTACATCTCCTTTAAACTTTGTCCTTCACACCTTAAACCTGTGCCCACTACTAATTGACTCTTCCACCCTGGGAAAAAGCTTCTGACTATCCACTCTGTCCATGCCTCTCGTAATCATGTAGACTTCAATTAGGTCGCCCCTCAACCTCTGTGTCTAGTGAGAACAAACCAAATTTCTCCAACCTCTCCTCATAGCTAATGCCTTCCATATCAAGCAACACCCTAGTAAATCTTCTCTGTACTCTTTCCAAAACTCCGTATCCTTCTGATAGTGTGGAGACCAGAATTGAACACTGTATTCCAAGTGCTATGAAGGTTCTATAAAGCATCAACATGACTTGCTAATTTTTAAACTCAATGCCTCAGCTGATGAAGGCAAGTATGCCGTATGCCTTTTTAACTACCTTCTGCATTGCCACTTTCAGTGACCTGTGGACCTGTACACCCAGATCCCTTTGTCTATCAATACTCTTAAGGATTCTGTCTTTTGGTCATAATCCTTGATAAAGTTACATCTTGTTGAATGAGTTGTAACTTTTTTTTAATGGCGTCCTAATTTCAGACATGCTGATAAGTACCCTCCTGACCCTGAAAAAACAAATTTTATATTTGCTTAATGTCAAAATTCTCCATTATGATCAAAATAAGTCCATGCTTGGAATTCCTGGCTGTTCATGCCAGCAGGATTGTCTGCCCCCACCAAGGGTGCACCCCCGCTGTGTGTTTCCCAGTGGCATGGGGTGGAATCAATGGGAAATCTCATTGACAGCAGCAAGACCGGTGCTGCTTCCTGCCACAAGTAAGATGTTGCAGGGGACCAGAGAACATGCCCCACGTATTGTTAAAGTAATAAAAAATTAAAGTTTGCATAGATATGATAGCTTTGATTTAAATCTAATCACAGCAATTTATTTTGATTTCTGAAAATTGAAATCAAAAATGAGGAATAAAGTGCTTTTAATTCAAGGTTTCCTGTCTGAGAATACTTCAATGTGATTGGTTGCTTATTCTATTTTCTGACTCCACTGCTACTATGTGCCAGAAACTTCCCGAGACTTGGAGCCAGATTTAAACTGCTGTTCGGAAAGGGGAAGAAGTGCCACCGTGATTTTTTTGGATAGCTGTCTTCAAGGTCAGCGACCTTGTTGGTTTTCCACTGACTGCAAAATCTAACCCCTTCTATTCCACAACTGGATTATTGCATTCATTTCTGGTTGCTGTGAAGTAAGTACACCACACATGCTGACATGAATCATGAATAGCAAAAATTTGCCAATTACTTTAAATAAAACTAAAAAGAAACTTCCTACTAAGTTGACAACGCAAAAATAGCCCCGAGCATAAGTCCATGAGGTGAAAGATAATCAAATTTAAAGACAGTGGGATGCAGACTTGTAATTAAGGAGGATGCGTTAAAAGTATTTATCTTACAAGATGTTGCTGGAGGATAATCCTCAGCTAAGATTGATTTGTGACATTGTTCAATGCATTTCCTGGATATTGATTCAGCCATTAAAATTGTAGAATAGAATTATAGAAAACCTACAGTGCAGAAAGAGGCCATTTGTCCATCGAGTCTGCACCAACAGTAATCCCACTCAAAAACCCCATATATTTACTCTGCTAATCCCCCTAGCATACACATTCCAGTATACTAAGTGGCAATTTAGCATGGCCAATCAACCTAACCTGCACATCTTCAGGCTATAGGAGGAAACTCTGGAGCACTTGAAGGAAATCCATGCAGACATGGAGAGAATGTGCAAACTCCACATAGACAGCAATCTAAGCAGGGAATTGAAACCAGGTCCCTGGTGCGGTGAGGCAGCACTGCTAACCACTATGTCAACGTGCCTGTTTTTTTTTATCTTGTAAAAAGGAAAGGATGTCTAATTTAATCTGTTATATGTAATTGATTATCTTGTCGTCAGCTTTGGATACGTGTAACACTCAAACCCAGAATACTCAATTTCTAAGCTTTAATAACTTGTGCAGGTGAGAACACGATGCAGTGCAATGCATTGCAGGGTGTTCTGTTGATACATACAATAATTTAGCAATTGTAGTTAATTACAGCAAATGAAAAATGAGCAACTTTCCTATTCTTCATTTGCATACAGAGTCCACCAACCATAGGACTGCCCTTTGCTCTTTCTTATCCAATAGAAAACTGTCCCCTGCCAATCCTTCATGAGTATAGTGTATCCCCATATCTTGCTTTGGTATTTTGTTATGGGAATGTTTTATTTTCCACCCTCTGTGAAGGCTGAGAACGGAATGTTTACCGGACTTATACAAGGTGAAGATTAGCCATTTATTCTGGCTTCACTGAGGCCTTGTATTGGTGAGAAGCATTTTCCATTACTTGACAGACTTTTCTTTTGACAATTATGGAACTTTAATTTTCACAATTATTTGTAACCTAACTTCCACAATCTTATTTATTAAGTCATTAAAAATAATATCTAGAAAATCAGATGTACTTCAAATAAGCTGTGAAGTGCTGTATCAACTGGGTTCAGTGGTAATACATCCATCTCTGAGTCAGATGACCAGCTCAAGGTCCCACTCCACAACTGATACATCATTGCATTATTGGGGAAGTGACAGATGATCAGAGGTGCCATCGTTCAAGTTGATAGTCTCCGCAGCCTCTTTTTACTGTTTAAACTTCTTTATCCCAAAAATAGCAAAGAATCCATTCCTACTTTTCAGGTTTGAATCCATCATTTAGAGACTTTTTTTTAAGTTCATGAAAACTCTGGCTCCATTTTCTGCAAATTCTGGAGCATTTGCAACAGGCCAGTGCTGAGTTAAAATAGCAAGCAACAGGAAAGCTGGGGTCATGCTTGCAGACTGAGTAAAAGTTCTTAAAGCAGTCACCGAGTCTGCATTTAGTGTCCCCAGTGTAGAGGAGACCATATTGCAAGCAGCTAATATCGTAGATCAAACTGAGGGCAGTGTAGTGAAACGCTGCTAATCCTGTAAGGAGCGTTTTGGGTCTTGAATGATGAGGAGAGAGAGATAAAGGGATAGGTGTTGCATCTTCTGCAATTGCTAGGGATTATGCAGTGAGACAGGGATGGAGAATTGGGCATGATGAAGGAGCAGACGAGGGTGTCACAGAGGAAGCGACCCTGTGGAATATTAGTAGTGGGGGATGGAGTAAAGGGAGAATGTGTTTCATGGTGGCACTTGTGTTTGGAGAGTTTGCTCTTATTCATCTTTGAGAATGCAAAATCAGCGTTTGTGGTGAATTCATCTGATAGATCATGCATTTCTATCTAGCAAGGAATATTAATGGAAATCAATCATTAAAACACTGGAAAATTCTCCCTACAACTCAAGGCCATTGATCTAAGCCTTTTGTTCTTCTCCTATCACTTGCTGAGATCATTTAATTTATTACAGAATCCAACCCATGATCTTCCTGGTGTGTATGGCTCAGTTATTCACTGTATAACGTTCTTAAGTTATTGAGATTTTTGAGTTTTTTCAATAAATCAGTCTACATCATAAATGATGATCTTTTAGAAAACTATAGTTCAATCAAAGGACTCAGGTGGAACAGCATGGTGACACAGTGATTAGCACTGCTACCTCACAGTGCCAGGGACCTGGGTTCAATTCCTGACTTGGGTCACTGTCTGTGTGGAGTTTGCACATTCTCCACGTGTCTGCGTGGGTTTCCATTGGGTGCTCTGGTTTCCTCCCACAGTCTGAAAGATGTACTGGTTAGGTTGATTGGCCATGTTAAATTCACCCTCAGTGTACCTGAACAGGCACTGGAGTGTGGCAACTAGGGGATTTTCACAGTAACTTCATTGTAGTATTAATGTAAGCCTTGTGACACTAATAAATAAATTTAAAATGTTAACAAAAGATGGCATCAAAAGCCATAGCAACAAAGTTTACAAAATGTGTAAATGTCACACAAATCCTAGGCTTACACTATAACTGCTAATTGCACAAACTTATATTTGCCTTTTGCGAATTTCAGTCCACGAATCCAGGATAATCTGTAGTTAGAAATTTGTTGCATGACAGAATTGAAGAATACATTGAAGAAAGGGGAAATGATGCAGAACAAAAGGAAATCGCATACAATGAGATTCTGTTGATTCATGTTTTATTCAATACTAAGGCCAGAATTTTACTGTCCTGTCCACCATGAGAATCAAGTGAGGGATGGACAATGGGAAAATCCATTGATCTTCGGAAGGATTTTACGGTTTAGGGATGAGTGAGCTCGTATACCCCAGTCCTTTTTTTGAGTTTTCATAATATTCAAATTACTTTTATAAAGCAATGTTGAAAAGATCATCCTCATTTTTATAAGAGATAAATACCAACATTTTTTTAATATACTCTGATGGAGAAAGAATGTAGTAAGAGATCTGACAACACCAATTTTAAATCCAACCGATTTATTTGATAGTAAACTTGCAAGCTTTCGGTCTTTGTAGCCTTCGTCAGGCGAATAAGGTGTTCTGGTCTGCAATAGCACACATATCAGCACAGACAGTTTACAGATTGCAGGAGAAAGAATGAACTAGTGGATGGTGCAGTGGAACAGTGGTTAGCACTGCTGCTTCATGGCATCAGGATTTGATTCCATCTTTGTGGCGTTTGCACGTTTTCCCAGTGTCTGTATGGGTTTCCTCCGTGTGTTCTGGTTTCCTCCCACAATCCAAAGATGTTTAGGTGGGTGGATTGGCCATGCTAAAGTACCCCGTAGAGTCCCAAGATGTGTAAGTTAACGGGATTAGCGGGGTAAATATGTGGTGTTACAGGAATAAGGCACAGGGATGGGCCTGGGTAAGATGCGCTTTCAGGAAGTTAGTGCAGGATCAATGGGCCTAGTGGTCTCCTTCTTCACTGTGAGGATTCTATGATACCATTTTGCTGTTCTCAAAATCTCAAAGAGTTAAAATTGCAGAATGCATTTTATTTTTTGCTAAATTAACATGGCATGGAATTTTAGACCGTGAATTGTGTAATTCTTGTATAGCTTTTGAGTAGAGAACAAAAAAGGAATGTTTAAGTTTGTGCCAGTACTTCGGTCTTGGTAATTTTAGAGTGACTAAAGCTATAATAACGTTCTTACAACTCCCCAAGATTTGGCAGCTGACACTGGAAAGTATTAAAATAAAATTTTGTGGTAATTTCTCTCTAAGCTTATTTCAGGAAAAGGGTTCAAATTTCCTTTTTTGTTTTTAATTATCAAGTAGCACTATGATTTTAGACAGCTTGTCAATGGCTTTGTCAGTAAACCTTCGGAGATGTGATATGTGGAAATGTGTGGACTTACCTGGGGGCTCTGTAATGAATGATGCATTGTGCCTGGGTGAAGGTTTTATTTCCTTCATACAATACAACATGGCGCCCACCTAAAATGCTTAGCATCCTGACTGGCATGAAGTTGGCACACGCTCAGAAAGTGTAAGCAAAATACAGCAGTGCTGTTAACAATTCCAAGCTGTAGGTGAGTTTCTAAATGACTGCAGAATCCACGTGTATTGTTTTGATCCTACAGACCTGCTGCATACCTTAGAAACTTTGTTTTCCGATAAACATCTCTTTTCATGCTCTATGTCCTTGCTTGCTTTTCCTGTGCATTTTAATTCTTTGCATTCAATTATTTTCACCAGAACATAGAAATGCAAGCGAATGAATGATAGGTACAGGTTGATCCAAATGTAAGTTTGTCTTTTTAAAGATAATGTCCGATTTTTGTTCTACCCTTCACAACAGCTATTGGATATTTCAGTATAATGTCCAGGTTTTCTTTTCTTCTCCATGAATATGTGAAGTGAAAATGTGAAGGAAATATGCATATGACACAATAGGCTTTCCAGCTGTCTCGCATTGGAAAGTTCAGTAGTTTCAGGTGTCAGTTGCACATTTTGGATTCACATCTAAACAATGTGATTCTTGAATTCTGTAATCATGATTCCAGATACAAATACAAATACACACTTAAATTTGTCTGAATGTTCTTTTATTTTCAAACAATGAGGGTAAAATGTACCATTACATTTGTCATAATATGGGTTCTTTAGATATCTTGATGATGTGGTTTATATCCTGTACGTTTAAGCACGAACCGATAGTCTTTAATACTTTACAAATCCCAGGACTTTCTTGCATGATGCTTCCATGCAGGACATCTATTTGTAAAATGCTCTCTCTGAGTTTATTACCATGTGACTCTATACATCATGCAATGGGCGGTGCCAATCTCCAGTCCCCTGTTAACCCTTGCTCTGCAGAGCATTTTTACAATAGCATGTGCACAATATCACAACATCCTGCTTTCTTCTGCCGAGTATTACAATTCAGTCTTTATTTTCTATCACTTCTCCTTTTAATTGATTTTTTTCATTTTATAATATCTTAAAAAGATCTTCCCTAATCATTGACACGTACAAATACACCATTTAATTAAATTGTATTTTCTTCAAGAAAAATTGTTTACAAGCTCTTTTCCATGAATTAGAAAAGTTAGGTTATGTAATTCTTGATTTAATACCCAGACATTAGGATTTTTCACTCAAACACCATTCTAATGATGCACTTTGTGTCTTCGAACATGTGTCAGGTGTATATTATGAAATATTGCATGATTTCAAATGCAACCTAATAGTTTCATTCCTGAACAGATGCTCCCCAAAAATAGTGATGACCACAGAGAGCATTGGCTGGCACTTCAGACTGTCATGGTATCTGATGTTCCATTCATTAATTTAAAATAAGTAGGAAACCATGCATTGTTGAGCCAGAGAATACCCAGGCAACAGTTGCTATGAATGACAGTCCACAATGGGAACTCTGTAACAGGAATGAGCTCTTACTACACAGATACGTGTTTATCTTCCAAACATCCCATATCATGTATTAAGCATATGTTCAGGTGTGAATTAGATTAAAATATTGTCCTTGAGTTTCTGTAATTCATTGAATATTGGGCACATCAGTTCAAATGTTTGAATAATTACAAGCATAAATTACTTCCAGCAGAAATCGAGTTTTCCCATTTTGTTTGTGTTAGTTTAAAAAGCATTATGCTACAAGCCAACCCAACTCACACTAATTACTATGGTCTGAGTTTAAATTAATGATCATGTGAATTTCTGCTAATTATGTCCATATGCAAGCTCTCAAAGGAGTTCGTAATGTTAAGCTTTTATGTTTTTTCGATACAAGTGTGCTACTAGAGACATTTTAATAGCTTTATTTTTGTCGTAATTCGCTAAGAAACTGATAATGTAATGATGAAATGGTTCTGGGTAGTTTTTAAAAGTCATTTCCAGTTAGATCAAATCGGTGGACTTAAAAATGTTTGATTTAAAAAATGCTTATTTTTTTATAACAAACAAATTCTCAGCTTTATTCCTGAAGCTGCCTCAGTGAAATATTTTGAAAACTTCTTAAAATGCAAATTTTTAAAAGAAATTGTTCCAAAGTTTTGCCTGATTGTGCTGGCTCATGGATGATTCGATGATCTGCAAACAAATTTGATTTGAAACATGATAAAAATATCCAAGGTAGATGAGGAGAAACTGTTCCCATTGGCAGAAGAAGAAGAACCAAAGGACAGAGATGTTAAAATGATTGGCAAAAGAAGCTAATGGCAACATGAGGAAGAACATTTTTACATGGTGGGTGTTAGGTTCTGGAATGCAGCACAATGTAGTGGCAGCAGATTCAACCACGGCTCTTAGAGGATTAGAAAAGCACAAAGAGAAATCATTTGCAGGTCGATGAAGAAAAGATAGAAAAGTGAAACTAGCAGAGTTGTTCTTGAAGAGAGCTGTGTGAATATATGATGTGCCCAGTGTCCCCTATCTGTGTTGTATTCATTCTAAGATTCCAAGAAATCGAGTGTATTTGGCCTCTGGATTGTCAGCTGTGTCCAAAGTGGAAACTCTTGATCATTATCTGTTATGATACCCACGCAAATTATTTGCATTTTCATTGCCCTCATTACAATTTAAATAAATACAATTTTTCCAATATTTGGCAAGCAATTGATTCAATGTAATCATGTTTCTTTTGTTGAAATGTTTTTCTGAAATGTTGATAATGTTTTATTGTTTGTATTTTGCAGCCTGTGTGTATTGAATTATACCAAGAATATAGATTACTGCAGTAAATTGGCAATTTAGGGCTTAACTCAGTTATGCTAATGCCTCTACTTCCCTGCTCTATTCAGCCTTTTACAGTCACGTAAGCTCCAGTGGGGATGGCAATCAGCAGACCTTCTACCCCCATCCTCACGAAAGAGACAACATTGAGGGCCGAAGGGCCAGTGCTGTGCTGTAATGTTCTATGTTCTTTGTGTCAGGCAAAGTTCCTGATTTATCCCTTTCCCCATGAAGCTACAGGGGATCTCATGGCAGTTGAAATCTGGAATTCATCCTATTGAGACTTTAAGGAAGAGTCAGGTCCTTTCAAGAGAAAGATAATGGGGCTGGGAGGAAACTGTCACCTTCCCAAAGAAATTTTCGAACATCATTGGAGAAAGCTAAAATTCAAAGATGCTTACTGGAACTTCACTAGGCCTGTTGTTGTTTGTCCATCATCATTAGAACATAGAACAATACAGCGCAGTACAGGTCCTTCAGCCCTCGATGTTGCGCCGGCCAGTGGACCCTCTAACCTAAACTATTCCAACATCATCCATATGCCTATCCACCGAACATTTGAATGCCTCCAAAGTAGGCGAGTCCACAACTGCTGCAGGCAGGGCATTCCATGCTCTCACCACCCTCTGTGTAAAGAACCTGCCTCTGACATCCGTCCTATAACTACCACTTCTTAATTTAAAGTTATGTCCCCTCATGTTGGTCATCACCATCCGAGGAAAAAGGCTCTCACTATCCACATTCATTGATGAGGACTTTGACACCATTAGTTATTTTGAGGCTGGTTGCGGTGTGTCCGAAGATGACTGATCAGGCCAATTCAGGCATGGAATGTCCAAGTACATACTGGACAGACTTGTGTAGACACTGTAGTTGTTGCACTGGTGGCTCTGGACTTGCGCAGCTTAAGTTATGCTTCAGCAATACACCTTCTTTCGTGAGCTTGACAGCCCTTGTGGATAAGGCAGCATCAGGTAAAGCGGTTTTGAGGCAGCGTCTCCAAGCTGGTCACATCAATGTCAAGTGACTTCAGGGAGGCCTTAAGCGTGTCTCTGAAATGTTTTTTTCTGCCCTCCACGTGAGTGTCTTCCAGCAGAGAGTTTCCCAAAAAAGAACTGCTTGGGTATGTGCTCGTCTGACATACGGATGACATGACCTGCCCACCAGGTCTGTGCTCTCATCAATAGTATGTGGACTGACGGTAGACGTGCACTAGAGAGAACTTCAGTGTCTGGTACTTTGTCTTGTCATCAGATGCTTAATATTCTGCCAAGACAAGTCATGTGGAAATGATTGGGAAAACATGGAGTTATGGTTCAGGGCAAGTATCATTGTAGTTACTTGCAGGTTCAATCTGTCAAACCAGCCACCACATTGCCTCAGTTTAAAACTGGGTCTAGGTGATCATCCCTGTTTTGGTGAAGAACTACCCTGCAGTACCCCATATCTTCCAGCTCCTGTTAATGGCATAAATTGTGATTGAAGTCTTTTTTTGAAGTCCTTTTTGAAAGGCTTGCTTGAACAATTAGTAGGCTGGTATTTTTCTTTCTTGCACCTAGGAAATGCTCTATTAATATTTTATTTTTGTTTGCAAAATTTCAGAATATCCAATTACTCTTTACCGTGCGTTGAAAGATCTTGCACTCAGCAAGATCTTCTTGTCAAATGACCTGATGCATTTCGCTCAGTCATGCAAGGGTAGCAATTATGTACAAAATATGACGTCAGGATAGCAGTGAGTTAAAAACTCACATTGTTAATGTACTGATTTTCCCCATTAGAATGAATGACATTACTCTTGCTTCAAATTTGAGTTTCTCTTAGATTGCCTCTGTACAATTGAGAATTTGAAGAAAGTTCTATCAAAGAAAGTAATTCACAATAAAGCTGTAAGAAAACTTTACAATTTATCACTCCACAGGTTTCCTCTCTCAAAGTCCTGAGGCTGGTTTCCTTAGGATTAACTGGTCAGAGAACTAGCAGTGAATTTCTGTTCATTGCATGGGGGAGACCTGACAAAATCTGGTGTCCTTCAGTTGTTTGAGTGGCTACTGTCAGCCATCCTGCCCCCTGGTGATAGAGGTCCTGCCCACTGAGTAGCTGCCAGTCAATCAGAGGCCGGAAGATATCCATCACCTCCAGTGGGACCTTAATGAAATAAAGTTCAAAGAGAAAGCATTACATTCATTTTCAATTTTGAAATGAGAATTTCTTTGCATATGTGAATTTGAATGACTGGATATGATTCAAAGTTAAAAATATGGACAAACATCTCAATGTTTGGCTTTATATATTAGCTATCTAGGGGCCAAATTTAATGCAGCCCATCAACTTGGGAAACCATGGAAGCCCGGTCCACATAATCATGGGAGAACAATTGGAAACAATGACTGCATGTGGCACTGCACCCATCAGAGACCTAGAAATGGCATGGCATCCCAGATGAAAGATGAGTTATGGTAGGATGGGGTAATAGGGCAGGTATCACAGGAGGGAGGAGCTTGGGGGGGGTGGGGGAAGAGGTTCTGAGGAAAGGGTGAGGAGTGGCTTTCAGCCTGCAATTCCCCCTCACTTCCTGATTCTGAGTCACCCAATAAGACACATGGCATCTGATAATGATGGATGGGCTTGCGGAGAGCATTGGCAAACCCAACTGGACAACATTCCAAGAAAGATGTGTGGATCTTGTTAAATTCCTGAAAAGCAGTAAGTTGCCTCATTAATGAATCAAAATGACATTGCATTGCTGGTGGCCAGGAATCCCATGACAGCCCTGTCTGTGCTCTGACTTAACTGGAGGAGGTTATCCCACAACTGGGAGACTGAGTGGACCCGGCTGCCATAGTTTTCTACCATTAAATCCAGCCCCTAGTTTGCTAATATATAAAGCCACGCATTGAGATGTTTATCCATGTTTTTAAAGGAGTTCTCTGATTCTTATTCAACTCATTCAGATCCACAAATAAGAAGACTACAATTGAAAATGTAGTGCTTTGTCTTCGAACTTTATTTCATTAACTTTTCAAAATATAATGGAGCTGTTTGCTAAAGGTTAATTATAATGTGTACTATACAGCTTCATAGATAGTCCAAGGAGCAATTTAATGAACCATGCGGAACTACCAGCTATTAATGATTTAAAGAAAATTATTGAGTCAAAAGCTACAAATCAGCAAAGTAAAATTAAAAGTAATCAACTAATATGAAGAGATTAGCAAAACTATTACAGTAAAGGTTTAATATATGTGCATTGTTACACGAGTAAATGAGGCTTATCTATATCATTTTTTATCGACATGCAATGTTTCGAACAAATGTACATTTATGAGCTGAAGATCAAATGATATGCAGCCTGCTCCCCTAGTGATAACATAATATCCTGTCACACACATTATTTGTAACCAAACTTTATTCACTGCAGTGCCACAGTTACAGTTCCATGAATTAAATCATTGTCAGTTTAATAAAGTGTGCACTTAAGTGGACACAGATTATAGTTTCTGTTCAATTACTTCAACAAAGGAGGCCAGTAATGTCACAGCCTCTGCAATGTTATGTCAGTAATTACATCTTGTCTGGAACATCAAACACAACAGCTCCACCATGCGGAAGTGTGCCAGGAAGATTTTAGCCCTGAAATGCGCCTCTTTTGTTTCAATGCAAATATCAATGCCTGGTCCTAAATTCCAGACATTTCACAGCATGTGAAAGGCTGACTGAGAAGTTCATCCATTGAATGGGTTGCTGTTGAATAGCTGATATTTGGGTTTTGGGTTTTGCCAAACAATATTTCCATATACATCCTGAAGTTTTTTTTAAGTTTATTTATTAATGTCACAAGTAGACTTACATTAACACTGCAATGAAGTTACTGTGAAAATCCCCCTAGTCGCACACTCCAGCACCTGTTTGGATACACTGAGGGAGAACTTAGCATGGCCAATGTACCTAACCAGCATATATTAAAACAACTGAAATATCATCTAACTTTAGTTGTCAGGGTCAAAATGACTTCAAACTTTTTAACAGGACTGCAATGTGTTAGATATAATGTAAATATCCTTCTTCCTTGTTTTAAATAATAGTTCTGTTCCACATTTGGATTATTTGCACTAATGTTTTGTTATTGGTGTTTACTGATTGCAAGTTCATTCTGAGAATGGTTTTCCAATAGCCAAGCCAATTTGGCTTGCTGCTGTAAGCTATATTTTCTCTCCTGACATATTCTTCCTATATATACATTGACCTGCTGCTCTGGCATGACTTCCTTGTCATGTCTTCTCAATTCCATCGAGCTCTGTGAACAGTGAAATCTGTAATCTCAGTCTGAAAACCACGTGGCCCAAGATGGACCTGAAATTCAATGCCAGCAGAAGGCTATTTCTAACTATCTTGGCCAAAAATATTTGAATAAATAAATACATAACATTTTGAAATAGAAACCAGATTGGAACACACCCTGCAAATATAAATAACTTTAGACAATGGTGAACTATTGGATAACCATCAAGATCAAACCTCACTGTAACACTGAACAATACCATTATTAGTTGTACATGCATCCTCCAGCTATCAGCCTGCATTGTTTCTGATCCCCACCACCCATTGAGGACTTTTTTAGGATATGTCATTATGCAAGAGGAAGAAACAGGGCAGGATTTGATCTTATTTGATTTGATTTGTATTGGGATACAGTGAAAAGTATTGCTTATTGCACACTATACAGAGAAAGAACACTGTTCGTAGAATACACAGGGGAAAAGGAAAGGAGAAGGTGCAGAATATAATGTTACAGTCATAGCTAGGGTCTAGAGAAAGATCAGCTTGATATATGGTAGTCCATTCAAAAGTTTAATGGCAGCAGGGAAGAAGCTATCAGTTGGGCTGGAACTAAAGAGATTCAGGAATCATTTATTGAGGTGTCGTTGGTGAGGCAATACTGTCTTATATAGTGAACAAGTAGCACATGTTTTCTAAAGAATTATAGGATAAACTTTATCAAAAAATCATTTGAATTTGTCTGTAACCCTTTATAGGTAATCCTTAAGCCTCTGCCTTGAGCACTGCTTTTTCAATGATTGTGGAGGGGATCAGCTCTTCCAGTTTCTATAACACAAGATTATTTCAGACAGCCACAAATAATCTCTGTAATATTAGCTAGGGCTCCAGAAGGGCAAGTATTCTCTGCAGTAATGACATCCATACAGGGGAGTGTTCCAGTACATTGGCATTGGCAATTACTACAAGGCTGCAGTGAGATTGGACATACGGTTTAACAGGGGAGCTGTCTTCCCTCAGGCTCAGACTACAACCAAGGACATGCAGTGATTTGGGGGTATCCAATGAACTATTCAACAGTAAGGGCTTTCATTGCCTCAATGTCTACATTTTGGCAGCAACCATTCAGAGAATTGTAACAATGCTTTCACCTTTTAAAATTTGACCCTTCGTAGCCTCTTCAGGGAAGAGAATCAGAATGGCTATAATGATGCAGGTGCCTTTGTTTAACCAGAAATTGAGATGTAATAAAAAGCACGCTCTCACTGCTTGGACAGGTTGAGAGTATCTGGAAAATACCTCACATTATGTGGCATAAATGGTTATGATCTACTGTGCCCTTCACAAGTTTGCACTTTGAGAAGAGCTGGATTTTGGCAAGACTAATGAGCAGGCCTTTGCTCCATTGGAGGCAGTATTAAGAGGAACAGATCATTCCAATGACAAGTACTCTGTTGGTCCTCAGGAACGAAGATAGTCATGATGAAGAGATGCACTGTGTGTGTCTTTATATGCCTTTCTCTGACCAGAACTTCCACATATCTGACGAAAGAACACCATTTCCAAAAGCTTGTGGGATTACTATCAAATAAACTGTTTGGACTTAAACTTAGTGTTGTGAGACTTCTGTCCTCAGGAACTACCATGGAAGTGGAGGTACATTGAGAAGGATCTACACCTGGTTTCACCCCACTTGTTTGCCCATTCCACAACAGCGTGACCAGTCACACAGAATGGGAAGTCCAGCTGTGTGTGGGAGACAGAAAATACAAAGAAAATTATATAAAAAAATACTTTTTAAATTCTTGAATTTATATCAAATACACACCTTTTTACAGAAAACCGCAGAACACAGCATCTAAAATTCCAATGCATATAGCAGTAATGTGCTGTAATGGTTAACTAGAAGGAATGTATGCATTATTTAATGACAACAAATGATTATACTTCATTCATGCAGCTGGTAGTTGCTTGACAAAAGACATTCTTCAACCTTTGAAACTGCATTGCAAAGTCTTCAACCCATTGAACCTGATTTCCCTTTACCTTTTCAGTTCATTACTTGTAAAATTCCAGTAAGGTGCTTTGAACTGATGGAAAATAAGATAGCTTGACGTGCTTTACCAGATAATATCCCAACAGACATGGATAATTAGGGGGCTGAATTCTAATGAGGGTGGGCGAGGAGCGGCAGAATTTCATCCTGTCAGCTGGTGTGAAAGCTTTCGTGTTTTTGGGCCACTTTCCTGTAGGTGAGATCATTGGGTAGCAATCTAGCCACCCACAACCAGATTTCAATTAACTAAAAGCCCACTAGGGTTTATTTTCTAGTCAACGTTCAGGTACCAGCTCAGCATCAGGGAAGAGCGTAGCTGGCTTGAAGGCTGCCTCCTGGTGGCAGATGGGAGAACCAATGCTCCCATTAGGATTAGAGGTCTACCCTGCCTATCTGGCTTCAGCTTCAGTTTCAGTTGTCTATGTGCAGTAATATTCAACCTTGGGTTGGAAAGCGGCATTACATTCCTACCGTGCAAGTGCCAGGCAATGATCATCTGTACAAGAGAGAATATAACCATCTCCCTTTGGCATTCATTGATATTACCATTACTGAAATTCCACTGTCCTAGTAACCTGGAGGTCACCATTGAGCAGAAATTGAACTGGACTGACCATATAAATACTTTAAGAGCTGGTCAGAGGCTGGGAATTCTGGAGAGATAACACACCTTCTGAATCATCAAAGCTTGTCCATCATCTATCCAGGACACAGATCAGAAGTGTGATAGAATACTCTTCACTTGAGTGCAGCTCAAAAAACACACAAAAAGCTCTGACAACATCCAAGATTTAGCAGTAAATTGATTGGCACCCCATCATCACATTAACCATTCATTCCCTCTGCCATTAATGCTCAGTAGTAGCGATGTGTACCATCTACCAGATGCACTGCAGCAACACACCAAGTGTCCTTTAACAGCACCTTCTGAACTTGTGAAAACTACTGTCTGGGAGGATAAGGGCAACAGGCGCATGAGAACACCACCATCTTCAACTTATCCTCCAAGCCACAGACCATCCTAACTTGGAACCATATTGCCATCCCTTTACTGTCACTGAGTCAAAAATCCTGGAATATCCTTTCTAACAGCACTGTGGGTGTACATACACCAGTTAGACTGCAGTAGTTCAAGAAGGTAGCACATCACTTCCTTCTCCATGGCAATGATGAATGGACAATAAATGCTGAACTAACCAGAAATCCTATGGACAAATAATGAAAAAACACAATTTCTTGATAGCTTGACAGTTGTCTTGACATCTTGGCAGTTCCAATGAATTTGAGTCCAATTAGTTCATCCACTTTTAATATGCACTGATTTCTACTTTTTTCAAGTCCAAAGGGCAATTGACCTCTCCCAAAGGGCACTTTACCAAGAATCCTTAAACCTATCCAAAAGGATAACCTATCTTACCTGAAAGGTTTAAAGCCCACAAATCATGTATGGGACATCCCATTAGCAAATAATGAATCTCAGTGACGATGCTGAACTTTAAGCATTGCCACTTCCTCCATTCATAAACAGATTCCTAAACTACAGTCCAACATCATTCTCCTTCCTACAAAAATGGTGGGTGCTAGATTAAAGGATGAGATTTCCAGAATTGGGCCAGTGAAGACATTTTGGCTAAGTCAGAGAGCCTTTCTGACATTGCAAAAGTTCAGGAGGAATAGAGGACATAGGAGACTGGGAAGTGGGATTTTGCAGCCACAATTTCCCTAAGACTAGCAAATCTCACCCATGGTCAACGGACCTTTGTATGGTCAGACTCTCCTGCTATGATTCCCATCATGTTGTGGGGAGAGGGCAGGGTGGAATTTGCCCAGGGTCATTGGGTATATTCAAGGTTGACTTTGGATTAACAAGGAATGAAGTATTATGCAGGGTAGGTATGAGAGTGGAGTCAAGATCACAAGCAGAACACCCATGACCTTATCGAATGGCAGAGCAGGCTCAAGGGGCCAAATAAGCTGTGGTTTTGTATCATCCTATAATCTAAAAAGCTGCCAGCTTTTTAATGCTGGAGGCTCTCCTATTGGTTCTACAGCTTTGAGAAACCCTCACTATACTAATTGAACAGTAAGCCTAACCTCTGGCCAGTGTTGGCAATTTGGGGAAAATATCACAGCCATGTGACTTTTCCCCATACAGTGTGAGCTTCTGATGCCCATTTGACCATGGCAGCAGAGTTCTAAAACACACAGGATGTCTGAACAGTGACACACATCAAATCAACTGAAATTCTGCTCTTTCTTTCCTATTTTAGTGGCAGTCTAACCCAATTATTTTGAATATATTAACACCTTCATGAAAATATTAGAGAGAAGAATATGGAGTAAGCACTTGAACTTTTGGTACATTAAACAGCTAGCATTCTGGACGGACAAAAATGGTTCTACTGCTTGAAGAGTGAGGTAAGTGCAGTACAGCTTAAGACATTAATTACAGTTTTTAGTCTAAAATTGATTGCTCAATGTAGTCACTTATAAACAGTGTGGTTTTGCACACCAATTTGAAATTTTAGGAATAGTTGTGCCTATTCAATTTGCTGGAAAATATTACATTATAAATACACAAAAATCAACTTTATAGATAAAACATTGCATCATAAGATCCTGTGAGTTTTATTTCTGTTGATGAGGGACAGCACTGACTTTCTTTCAAACAATATAAAATCATACCACTTTGACAAGTCCTGATATTATTCAAATTTGATCACCTTCCTATTTGATTTTCACTGAGCAGGCCTCAGAATGTGGTATGTATTATTAATAGAAAGTCATTTTAAAGCCAGATAGTATCTGTCAACAAAGTCACATGATCTCACAAAGCAAAATCACTCAATGTTGAGAAACTGTTCAAGCAACAAAATGCATTATAAAAGCTCTACAATGCAGAAAGCATTTGACCCATCGAGACTGCACCAACAACAGTCCCACACCAGGCTCTATCCCCACACCTCTCAAATTTACCCCACTAACCTACACATCCCAGGACACTATTGGCAATTTAGCGTGGCCAATCAACCTAACTCGCACATCTTTGAATTGTGGGAGGAAACTGGAGCACCCAGAGGAAACTCAAACTGATATAGGGAGAATGTGCAAACTTCACACAGACAGTGACCCAAGCCAGGAATCAAACCCAGGTCTCTAGAGCTGCGAGGCAGCAGTGCTAACTACTGTGCCACCATGCCACCCAATTATATGCTGGGGTTACACTGAGCAATTTGGCACCAAGAGTTTTGGTTTGTATCTGCCTCACTGAACTCAAGCGGTTGGACTTTCACACCTCTGTACCTGTTGGAACATATTCAGACTAGCAAAACACTTGCAAATCTTCAGGCCTTGCTGACTCCATTACGAAGTATATATTTTGGAGCCCATACTCTACTGCAATTCTATTAGAATTCTCCAGGCTTCTGAAGGTGGTGTGGTTCACACCAACAAAGGGGAGTCATGAAACATTGGAGAATTCTGTTCTGGAGTTAGAAACCTTTTGGCAGGCAAGTTCAAAAGGTGCTGCCAACATCATATGTCAAAACAGAATGCTGTATAATATAGTAAATATATTTCTAATGTAACAATTGAAGATAGGGCTTTGTTGTTAGAATATAAATGATTGTTAAATTGAGTAGCACTTTGAAGGTGGAGAAGTCTTCAAAGGCATTGTTTAATGGATGAAATATTATTTTTCATTGAACAACATTGATATTTTGATTTTATTTTGTATCAAGTGCCTCCTTTGATTTGATCTTTTTAACAAATCTGTTTCCTGTTTCAAAGCTTGAACAGATGCCTAAGTTCTTCTAATGGCTTCAATAGTTTAATATATTCAATATTGGAGGTTTTGTTGAAACAGTTGTAAAATGGAATCTTATTGTGATTGCTCAGCTAATTTCCAAACTCACTAATTTATTTAAATCAGTAGGGTTTGATATAGCTGTAAAGGCGGATGTAAATTTGTTTATCTTGACAGTTTTATGACCACTTAATAAAATAATATTTTTGAAGTGGTTTTGAATGATTGTTTGTATATTCTGATAGTTTTATGAGCAGCTCTAAGACTTCCCAATATTATTTATTGTCCTCAAGATTACTATACATAGTGGATATTGATGGCATGGGGTGAGATGAAGGCTGTGGAGTGGGTCATTGCACATGAGGGGTGAGAGGAAATATGTGAATATAGAGGTATGAAGGGATATGGGGATGAGAGAAGATGGGTGTGAGGGGATGAGGGCATAGATGATGAGGGTTAGGGGGTCCTCACACTGATCTACAGAACTGGGCCAATGTCCCAAGGAATTGAGGTTCCTTACCTACCTACCTCCGTTTTTGCTTGATGCCTACTTCCAGAGACAATGATCCCAACCCCTTCCCAAAATGAAAATAGTATGGGCGGAGATTGCTGGGAAGAATGTGGGATCAAGATATTGGGAAATGGTTCAACTCAGAATTCCCACTTTGAAGGTGAAAATGAAGAATTTACATTTGCACATGAGCAAAGTGTAATTGTGTCTCCTTATTTCTACTTTGCATCTTTATATTTTAAATTTATATCCCAATCTTTATTCAGTTGAAAGCTAAAAAATAGTTTTGGGAAAACCATTGTATATTGGTGGGATTAGATTACCCCTTACCTTACATGAAGAAACAAAAATGGATAAGCCCAGTGAAAACAGTGAGATACGTCAGCAAACATTCAGGCAATAAATTAAATCAAGGAAAGTTTATTTATTAGTCACAAGTAAGCTTACATTCACACTGCAATGATGTTACTGTAAAAATCCTCTAGTTCCCACATTCCAGTACCTGTTCTGTGTACAATGAGAATTCATGACACTTTGACCAAACTGATGTTTTGTAAAGCCTGTTACTAAATAAAGTTAGTGTGTGACCAAAAATGGATCCTATTCCAGAGTCAGAATGAATATTATTGTGCAAAATGATAATGGATGAGTAGGGAAACATTTGGATTGGCTTAATTTAATTCATTAAATAAAGTGGAAAAAATATAGTGAGTAGGAACTTATAGGTGGCATCTTTCAGAGGATATTTTTAAATTTTGTTTCATAACAAAATGAACCCCCACTAAGGAAATTAATTATTATATACAAGTCCTGACTATAAACTATTCTATCTGACTTCAAAGAAAATATAAATATACAATGATTTCAGAATTGCAGAAAACAGAAACTGAAAATATGTAGTGTAGTAGGAAGGTTTCTGCCAGGAATACACTTGTGTTTTGTGTAATGTCAGAAGGGACAGGTGCACAAGACTCAACAATAACAAAACCATCACTTAATGAATAGTCCCTACAGTAAACACCAGAGATGGAATTTTCCCTTGGGCAGGCACCAGTGGTATTTAAGATAGTAACCAGGTATTAAAGCCACATCATTATCATTGAGAGTTTAAACACAGATACACTGCTGAAACTGGTATTAGCATTACACGTACCAGTATTATCTAGCCAATCCTAGTTTTGCAAACACAACCACATCTATCCCTGATAGTAATGCATGGGGCTGAATTTTAACAAGAATCCTTTTTTTTCTCATTCTTTACCAAATTTATGTTGCAGCCAACTCCTCAGGCACCTTTTGGTACATTACCAGTAATTTTTCTTCGCAGGGGAACCTGCATATTCAGCTTGGCTTAAATTTTTTTTCTGCATAGAATTCTAATGAATTTAATGCACAGAATAGGCCATTTAGACCAACTGTTCTATGTCAGTGTTTATATCCACATGGGGTTCTTCACATCTTATTTTGTTTGCTTGCCAGGTAAGGCAAGAATTTCTTTTGAACTGCTTCTGCTCTATCAGTGTTACTTAGTGAAAAATAAAAGGAAATGTCCTGCTTACATATGTTGCAGGTTTGGAAGTGAGTTTCTGTGGATTTGTGAGATGTGCCAAGGGTAACTTAAATCTACAATGCAAAGTTCAAGTACATAATGCCAGTGGCTTTACCATGTCAGATGCAAAATAATGTCTATGTCATGTACGTTATTTGGGCCAGGTCAGATGCCATTTGTACAGGAACAGGGAATGGGTGCCCAAAAAATGCAGAGTAGGCGGATCAGAATAACAGATTCATGTATTTCTGACTTGACTCTGTATTCCAATATCATATCCAATATTCAAATCATTTCTACAATAAAACAGCAATAGAGCTAGCACTGACTATTGAGGAACAATACTGCTAACCTCCAGTCTGTAAAACAACAGTTTACCACAATTTTTTTTATTCATTCATGGGATGAGGTCTTCACTGGCTAGGTCATATTTATTGCCCATTCCTAATTGCCCTTGAGAAATTGATAATGAGCTTCCTTCTTGAACTACTGAAGTGCATGTGGTATAGATACACCCACAGCGTTGTTTGTCCCAGTGACAGTAAAGGAACGGTAATATATTTCTAAGTCAGGATAGTGCTGCGATTGTTCGTCAGTGATGGAAGGGTCAATGTTGTGGATAAGGTGCCAGTCAAGTGGGTTCTTTTGTCTGAGATGGTGTTGAACTACTTGAGTGTTATTGAAGTTGCAGTCATCTAGGCAAGTAGAGAGTATTCCATTACATTGTTGACTTGCGACTTGTTGATGGTCAATAACATGTAAGTCAGTAGTGTGGTGGAATACTGGATTGGGTTCAGGGAGTCAGGGATGAGTTACTTGCTATAAGATTTCTAGACCCTGACTTGGTCTTGTTGCCATGTTATGTTCGTGACTAGTTCAGTTTAGTTTCTGGTCAATGGTAACTCGCAGAATGTTGGCAATGGGAGCTTCAGCAATGGTAATTCCATTGATTGTCAATTATGATGGTTAGGTCCTCTCTTACTGGAGATGATCACTTGTGTGGTGCAAATGTCACTTGCCACCTGTCAGCCCTGGATATTGTTCAAGTTTTGCTGCATTTGGTTATGGACTGCTTCAGTATCTTAGGAGTGGCAAATGGTGCTGAACATTGTGCATTCATCAGTGAACATCCTCACTTCTGACTCTATAGGGCATAGAACATTACAGTGCAGTATAAGCCCTTCGGCCCTCAATGTTGCGCCGACCAGTGGAACCAATCTAATGACCCTCTAACCTAAACTATTCCAATATTATTATATGCCTATCCAATGACCATTTGAATGCCCTTAAAGATGGCGAGTCCACAACTGCTGCAGGCAGGGCATTCCACACACTTACTACCCTGAGTAGTAAGTGAACCTTACTACTTTGTGAACTACTAAGTGAACTTACTTTGAGTAAAGAACCTACCTCTGATATCCGTCCTCTATTTATCACTCCTCAATTTAAAGCTATGTCCCTCATGTTAGCCATCACCATCCAAGGAAAAAGGCTTTCACTGTTCACTCTATCTAATCCTCTGATCATCTTGTATTCCTCAATTAGATCACTTCTTAACTTCTCTCTAACAAAAACAACCTCAAGTCCCTCAGCCTTTCCTCTCAAGACCTTCCCACCATACCAGGCAACATCCTGGTAAACCTCCTCTGCACCCTTTCCAATGCCTCCACATCTTTCTTATAATGCGGCAACCAGAACAGTACGCAATACTCCAGGTATGGCCGCACTAGAGTTTTATACAGCTGCGACACGACCTCACTGCTCCAAAATTCAATCCCTCTACCAATAAAAGCTAACACACCTTATGCCTTCTTAACAACCTTATCAACCTGGGTGCCAACTTTCAGGGATCTATGCACATGTACACCGAGATCTCTCTGCTAATCCACACCACCAAAAGTCCTTCCATTAGCCCAATAGTCTGTAATCCTGTTACTCCTTCCAAAGTGAATCACCTCATAATTTTCCGCATTAAACTCTATTTGCTATCTCTCAGCCCAACTCTGCAGCTTACTTAAGTTGGAAGGAAGGTCATTGATGAAATATCTGAAAAAGGTTGGACCTGGAACACTTGTTGTTCTCTATCCTTGAGTCAGATTTTTTATCCAAGCTGCATTGACCCTCCTATTCCAGGTGTCTCAATTTTGTTAATCAGCCTTTCATTAGGAAGATGAACTGCTCACAGAGGAAGAATATTGGGTAGAAGAAGGGCTCTTAACAGGAGGCCAGATTCATTAGTGTCTTCAGGGAGCCTTCCTCTTTCCTCAACCTCAGCAAGAAATAATGTTTGCTGATTTTTCATATTAGATAGGAGATGCTCGCAGAAACTCGACCCTTGTTGCAGGCAGACCTACAAACACAGAGCAAGGTGAGCACTGCATTGCCAGTGGCTGTAAAGCTGATCCTAGACCTGAGTGTCTTCATATTGGGTTCCCTGCATTGTTGAGGATAAATCCAAATAATGAACGGTGAGTACTCAAATCTTTTATTAACCTGCTAGCAAGGAGAACAGGTGCAGTGAAGAGTGAATTTCACTTTGGTGTTGTGTCGATTCATATAGATACTTAGCAATTAACATTAATAACAACAAATAAGAAACGAGCAACTTTTTAATCCTTCATTTGCATACATAGTCCACCAATCATAGTATAGCTTTTTGCCCTTTCTTAACCAATAGAAAACCATCTCCTTCATTAGCATCATATCTTGTTGTTATGTCTTTTATTTCATCCTGTGTCCTAGCCCAGAATGCAGTGTTTATGAAACTGATACAAAGTCAGATTAGTCCCTTATCCTGAGTACACAAGTGCTGGCCTCACTGAAGGCCTAGTAGGCTGATAATCATTTTCCATATTTAACAGAGCTGTTTGTCATAACTTAATTTCCACACCATATTGACACATTGAACAATCTTGGGCTTTTTTTCAAAAGCCGTTGATTAGAATTCATCTTCAAAGTTGTTTTACTTTTCTTCCAATGGGATGGCTGGAATTCTTATCTTGAGGAGAGATTGATTAAACTGGAATTGTTCTCCCTGGAAAGACGGAGGCTGAGGGGTGACCTGATAGAAGTTCATAAAATTATGAGGGCTATGGATAGAGTGAACAGTTGGATGCTTTTTCCTAGGACAGAAATGACAACTACAAGGGTGCACAAATTCAAGGTAAGGAGGGAAAAGTTCAGTGGTGCTGTGCAGAGGAAGCTTTTTACACAGACGATGATAGAGACCTGGAATGCACTGTCTAGTGAGGTGGTTGAGGCAGATACATTAGCGACATTTAAGACTTATCAGGATAGACATATGAACAGATGGGGAATAAAAGGATATAAGTGATCGGTCTAGATAAGACAATGCAATTGGCATGGGCTTAGAGGGCCAAAGGGCCTTTTCCTGTGCTGTACTGTTCTTTGTTCTTTAACACTGCTGGTGGGGACCTGAAACTGAGAAAAATAAAACCTAGCCAGTCCTCAGTAGCTTGTGTTGGCCTCTATGATCAACAAGGCAACGGCCCAGATTTTGCATCAGGAGAAAAGTGATAGTGTTCACCACTGACCATGAAGAAATCTAGCAACCTCTGTGGTGTGACTGTTGCAGCAGCAGTCCAAACCTGGAGTCAAGTCACAAGGATGCCAATGAGTACAGCAACAGTAATGTCAGCAAGCAGTGTAAGCAGCCAATACATTGAGATATACACACACACACACAGCAGACTAGGAACATAAAAACACAAGCCCAAATTTTCATGCTTGAGATAGCTATCAGGAGTTGAGAATTTTCTTGACTCTTCAATCCTGACTCCATCCTGGATAAGCCCACCCACCATATTTTCATGTCAGGAAAGTGGGCATGGGGTTGAGATGGGCATCATCTCTAGAGGTAGGCCCAAAGTCAAAATGTGCCCAGATTCGGAGGCAGGCCAGTGATGCCATGACAAAGTTTTGAGACTTAATTCCATGGATAAGAATATTGGTGGCGTGAAACAATAAGTAGAGCAAAGCAGGTCAGTGTCATGGCCCCCATCCCAACCTTCTTCACTTCCCCTTATCCCTCAACTCCTCTCAACACTTCTCACCAACTTTTGGCTCTGTAATAAAATGTTGCAATCCCTTCAAACTCCCACTGACCTGTTGAAATTTTTTTAAAAATTAGCCGAACAAGCCATTGGGGAAATTGTTTTTGAAACAGGCAAAACATTTAAAAACCACATGAAGGAACAATCAGCCTTTCAAAGACTTTAGAAAACCTGGCAATATATTGTTACATTTTTAATCTAAAACCTTGCCAGCTCTGACTATGGATGACTCAGGCTGCAGCATTTTCTAGTGAATTGTAAAGCAGGAAACATTCTTCCTGCCTCTAAGTCACAGTGTGTGACTTTACACATTATCAGACATAAAACAACCTTACCGATCATACCTGAAAATCATGGTGAATCTGAACTGGCCTTCCTTAAACTGACGACTTAGAACAACAGGCAGTCCACCTTCCTGTACTTGTGAAAAGAGTTGATTTTGGGTATGGAGGTGGGATTTGCAATCAACATTCAATTATAATTTTCACAATTCTTAGTTCCTTCAGTTTGGTTATAGAATTTGTAAATACTAGTTGTGTAGCTGGTCTTTTTATCTTTTTCTTTTTTAAAATGTAATATATATTAGCTATTAAGGGAGGAGTGTAAATTGAGTGTAAATGAGTTAGATATGACAATAGTTTGAGGTATTTCTTTTTACTGTGAACTTCATTTAAAACATATTTTGTATTCTGTTCTTTTTTCTATTTGATTTGGATAATTAATGTTTGGGTATGCAAGTTATATCTATATCTGTGCTGGTGGTCGTTTCTGTCATCCTTTTAAGCTACTTTTATCCTCACCAGCTAATAAGCCTCATTTCCACCATCCCACTCACGTTATGAATGGAAAGATTCTCTTGATCTTACTAGTTGGTTGTTTTAAATTTATACTTGAGCATATAACCCCAATTACATTGCTTTGATTGAACAATATACAGAAAATAGACATATTCATATTTGATATATTCGTATCATAATGGAACTTAGAATCAAAATTGGATAGTTCTAAAAAATAGGCACCCAGATAGCAAAGCAGAATTATCTGCGACCATTGTTTTTGATGCAGGCAGCACATAGTCTTCATGCCACCAACTCGTTTAAGCAATCGCACTTGCACTCCTCCATAACTGCACAGATGGGTGGTTGTAAGCCTGAGCAAAGGGTGCCAAATCATGAGAGGCCTCTTTGCTTTAAAGCTGAGGAGCATTGTGGCTGGAGCAGAAACCTGAAGTCATGCTAACAGCATGAATACGTATTTGGCAGAGAGTAAGCTTCAAGGCTTTCCACTGCTGCACTGGAATCACAGGCGATGAGAGATATGATCATTTATGATCAAGACGGTTGTAATTTATTCAATATTTTAATCAGGCTGCAAAACTTAGAATTGATCTTGCTTCCAGCTTTAGCTTTGGCCACGGAAAATCCAGCAGTTGAAGGGTGGTAAGAACTTTTCTGTGGAAGAAGTACCTTTGCAGCCCACTTGTGGGCCAAGAAGAGCAAGAGTGCTTCCTCCCAGCCCCACAGGCTAACTTGCTTTCCCACTTCATGATGGGACGCCCTCATGAAATCACCAAGCACGATCATGCCATTCCTTCGTCAATCATACACATTTTGCAATCACTGACATCCCCAACACCCTGATGCCTAGCTCTGTCACCCTATCTCTCTCTGACTTACCATGATCACCTCCTGATCCTAAAAACCACAGGGCTCGATTCTCCAACATCTTCAGATGGCTTACGGGAATCCTGGGTCTCAGCCAAAAATCAGGATTCCTGACGAGCATGAGGGCCCTCAAGATTCAATCGACCTGCCCTACTTTCCCTGAATGGGTTCCTGCCCAGAGCGGGGATGAGAAGTGGAAATGTGTAGAGAGAGAATTACGCAAACCTATTAATTTGAATGTCATTAGCAAGTTTGACAGGCCAATTCACAGCTTCCCATCATTCATCCAAATTTGCCAGCAGGAAAGTGAGTCACGAGGGATAGGGAGGAAAGAGGTAGCTGTTCATAGAGAGAAGGGAGCTAGGAATGGGCTGTGGAGAGTGGAGGAACACTCTTGCTTTGCCTGCCTACAAAAGGTAATTCTTTACTTAGTGTTGCAGCAATGTCCTGGAACTGAGACGATTGACTTCCTACAACCTCAGCCATCTTTCTTTATGCAAGGTTTGACTCCAACCAATGGAGAATTTTCCACTTGATTGACTTCATTTTATTAGGGCTCCTTGATGTCACACAGAATCAAATGCTGCTTTGTTGTTAAAGGCAGTCACTCTCACCTTGCTTCTTGAGTTCAGCTCTTTTGTCCATATTTGAACCAAGGCTGTAGTAGGATTAGGAGTTGAATGGCCCTGGCTGAATCTAACCTGAGCATCAGTGAGCAGGTTATCACGATGTAAGTGCATACGACACCATAACCCTTTCCATCACTTTAAAATGATTGAAAATATATTATCTGATCGGTAATTGGCAGATTGTTCTGCCTTTTGGACATATCTGGGCAGTTTTCCACATTGCCAGGTAGATGTCAGTGTTGTAGTTATACTGGAGCTTATTCTGGAGCACAATTCTCCAGGGCCATAGCTTTTGCAGTATTCAGTTTCCTCAGCCATTTCTTGATATCACATGGACTGAATCAAATTTGCTGAGGACTGTCATCTGTGATGCTGGGGACTTCGGGATCATCTTGGCCTCCTCCAGAGGAAAATGTTCAGCAATTGTAGTCATTTTTATATGTAATTTTTTCAGGCTTCTAGTATTTAATATTAACATTAGGATTGGACAGGTTCACAAACCACATATTTCTTTATTCCGATATACTCAGTTATTAACAGTGGTGCAGTAGCACAATGGTAAGCACTGCTGCCTTACAGCGCCAGGGACTAGGGTTCGATTCCTGTCTCGGATCACTGTCTATGTGGAGTTTGCACATTCTCCCTGTATCTATGTGGGTTTCCTCTTGGTGCTACAGTTTCCTCCCACACTCCAAAGATGTGTTGGTTAGGTGAGTTGATTATGCTAAAAAATTGCCCTTTGTAGTCAGGGTGACTAGCTAGGGTATATGCATGGAGCCTGGGTGAGATTATAGTCAGTGCAGACTTGATAGGCTGAATGGCCTCCTTCTGCACTGTAGGACTCTATGATTAACTTTGGAAAAAGAATGCCCCAGAGTGAAAGCAGAATATATTGGACAGATCTTAACTTATTCAAAGCCCATCAGAATTAAAATTGAGCCCTGTGTGCTTATTGTAAAGCACTGTAAATCTCCCTGGATGTAGAATAAAGGTTTGTGCCAGTGTTGTAAAACATTGGATTTAAATGTGGTTGCAATGGCAGTGCTCAGAAAACTTTGGTAGGACATTTTAAAGATAGGATTTGAGAGAGGTTGCCATACTGACACCTAGGAAAGGAATTTTAATGTGACAGGAAAACCGGGCTAAATGATTTCTTCATACCTTTAAGGTACATATTTTTTATTTACGTTTTCATTAGAACTGGCTCATTTTCTTATAAACATTTAGTGGCTGTTAAAATGTTCTTCAATTAATCTTGAATTTACTCAAGTGATCAGATTACCGTTGCAGTCATTTATTCATGAATTGCTGTAATGTACATTTTTGAAACCAGATTCCCAGATAGAACATGTTCATGTTATTCATTCCTTATAATATAATCTAAGCCAAGAATGGATAGGGAATTCTTGTGGGTAATATGTTGAATGATGTTTTTGTTCTTAATTATGTTCCATAATAGCTTTTAGTTTTTGGTACTTAGAAATGAGTTAAATGCTAAAATCAGTTTGCTTTGTTTATTAAATAGAATGAACTTCTTGTTCTTATGCGTGGCACCGACCGTTTGTTTATAAGACTGTTTGAATATTCATATTTTTCTGGCATCATTTTTTCATGGCTTGTCCTATTCACACTTTTTCTTTCCTGGTACACTTTTCTCTGTCTCCCTCATTCTCAATCCACAGGGACCAACCTGGCTGTAATTCTGTACTGTTCCCCGAATTTTGCTGTCAAATTTGTTTGGAGAGCCGGTGCAGACGCAATGTGCCAAATGGTCTGCTTCTGCACCGTAATAATTGTGTAATTCTGTGAAATTCAGCAACATCCACCGTACACTAACTGGATGTCGATTACATGAAATAGGAACACCACAAGCCTGGTCTACCACCATTCAGAGCTGATCCATTCACAGCTTATCTTATCTCAGCACCTGCCTCGGCTGCATGTTGTTTTACAATATCCAGTAGCAAAAATCCATAGATCTCAGATTTAAAATTATGAACTAAGATAGAAGCTATTGCTTTTAAGTGGATGGAGTTCAAACTTTTACCACTTCACGTGAAGACATGCTTTGAGGCTTTCTCCTGATTGGTTAAGCTCTGATTTGAAGGTTATATTCCCTTATCCTGGACTCCACTGTCAACAAAAGTGTTCTTGATGTCTGCGCTGTTAATTCCTTTCAAACAATTAAAACCTTTAATAAAACCCCCCTTTAACCTTCTACTCTCCTCATAATCTAATCCTGGAAATTTTCTGATGCATTTGCATAGCAGTCCTTCCAAAGCCAATGAATCCTTTTTAAAGTCTGATAGCTGAAATTGCACACAGTACTCTAATATGGTCAACTCTGGTTTTGTATAGTTGTAGCAAAGCACCCTCTTGCCAAGTCCTCTAATATAACTCTGTCACATAATATTAGCCTTTTGGGTTTCTTTTTGTATCTGACTGCTACATTTTAATGATCTGTGTATATGAATCCCTAAACCTCATTCAACCTCTACATTGCTAGCTTTTCACTATCTAAATAATACTCAGATCTGTCCCTTTTTTTGATCCAAAATCAAATTCCTGATTTGAAATCCATCTGTCGCAGTTTCAGCCATTCATTTGTCTAGTATTATTGATAAAGGATAGAGTTTTATATTAGTAGTATTCTTTATCAGTGCAACATTATATCTTCTGCTCTTTTGCATTGTAATTGCAAAATTTGCCAGTGAAAATCTTCAGGCTCAAAAGCTGCTCACATTAACACTAACAGCCTGACCTTGGCAGAATAGGCCTGCTGCAACAATTCATATTTATGCCATGCCTTTAACTCAACAACATGTCCCAAGGTGCTTTGCAGGAGAGTTATAAATCAAACTCTGACATTGAGACACAAAAGGAGATACGGGGAGCGATCTGGAACCCACACTCCGTCTGTGTGAATTGCTGGTGGGAGCTCAAAATCCAGAAGTCACAGGCCTTGCCAGCGACATCATCAGGTTCACACCGATTACAAGTCTGAACGTGTTTTACGTGAATTTCAATACATTTCCATTTCATTAGCATGTCCCTTCACCAGATATTAAGCCCCCTCCCCACCATACATTGATGTCACGCTAATGTGATGACATGTTGGCATGGTAACCCCTGAGGGAGAGGAACATGACCAGTCAGGTCCCTAGTAATGCCCCCTTTCACTGGCCTCTGGCACAGGTTGGCACTGCCAGGTTTGCATCATGCTCATGCCAACCTGTGCCAACCTGGCAGTGCTAACCTGTGCCAAGGGACAGGCACCTTGTGGGAGCCTGATTGGTGGGGCGGTGGGGAGGAGGGTGCGTGGTGGGAGGAGGATTCATTTAGATGCGATGGCGGCCAGGAATGGATGGAGGAGCAGGGGATGCTGGCGATGTTGGAGGATGGAGGGAACAAGGCCGAAGATCGGGATGGGAGAGAAAAGTGTCGATTCCAATCACGGTTGAGGAGCAGATGCTCAGAGAGATTCATTTTGAAACTCCCTCTGAAATTAACAGTGGGAGTTACTCCAGTTTTTACATGAATTTGACACTGAGAATGTTTTGGATGAATCATTTGATAAAGGTAAATTACTAAGCTTTCCCTGTAAAGCTCCTTTGCACAGCTCCTGCCTCAAGCATTAAACCCCTCAATATACACTACAGAGGCACAATTGGTTTCAGGGTATCTTACATGTTTTGTTTCTGAAATAAAAGCAATGGCATTCCAAGGGAGTCCATTAATCCCATTTTGTATTTACAATTATTACCAGCCCTGCCTCTGATACACAAGCCCTCCTGAATCTGAATGTCTTAGTAAGTATTGGTTAGTCAGTGCTGCATGTCAGGCAACAGGTACCTTCTGGGCTAATGCCTGTGACAAAGAATCCACGCATCTTTTGCTTTCGGCACATTTTTTTCCCTTTTGTCATATAATAATTTGCTGGTGTTATGCACAAGGTATAGTGTTGACATATAAATAAAAGGCACCCTCTCAGAGGCTTTTTATATGATTGAAGCAAAACAACAAACTCCTGTAATAGATGACCAAAGTTCACCTTCAGCTAAATGGATATATTTATACATATACCTAACCAACCTGTTGTTTTCTTTTTAAATTGAAGCTGGAGTATGCAGATCAGGTAACATTTAATCTGAAGTCTACAAATGCATGAATGCTCATTGGAGACATTAAATCATCAAGTAAACGTGTTCCGTGAACCAAACAACTACAAGTTAGTAAGACACCCTCTCTTACGTTAGTTTGCTTTTTGCAAACACTTGTATTTTTATTTTGTAGGTTGGTTCTGTTGAAAATATTGATTATATTGGCCTTTAAATGTGCATTTCCTATGGTATTAATTCTAGTTGGAATGCTAACAAAGTTCTTTACAGACAATAAATACCCTGGCGTGATTCTCCCAGCCCACTCTGCTGCTCATGTAGCACAGCGGGCTGGGAGACATCAGCGGAAGCTGTATCACAGGCTATCCCGCTGGGTGCCACAGCCTCTGTTTATCAGCATCATCAGCTCTGTGCCAGAAATCTGCGCACAGCTGATTTCAAAATGGAAATCTCCATTTCCATATGATTAGCAGCCCGGGGTGAAATTTTCTGGACCTGCTAGCATTCACCCCCACCTCCTCAACCAACAGAAGCAGTTCATTCCATTGGGATTTACTCCAGCTTCCCACAAATGGGGAGAAACGGGCAGCCTTACTTTGCTGGAGAGAAGAAAGGCCATTGAGGTCCTCCCCCTCCATTCGCTCAAGGGTAAAGGGGTCAGCACCTTGGGCAGTGCCAGCCTAGTAATGCCAGCCTGGCACCCTGCCACTACCCAAGGGACAACTTGACACCATCCACTGGGTACCAAACAGTGTCAAGGGGACAAGGCCTATCAGGGTAGGGCCTACTGTGGGTGAAAGGGAACCACTGCCACTCTGCATTGGGATCACTGGCAGGGGGAGGGCTGAGGGTGACCGGAGTTGGCTATCCTGGTGGGGGATAGGAAGTGTTGTGACTATCAGGGGCTGGAGATAAACATCAGAGAGTGTTTGAGACTGTCGGGAAGAGGGGTTCAGGCTGGTTATGGGGATCAATGGGAGTTGGGGCTGTCCATGAGTGTTCGGTGAGATCAAGACTGACCAGAGGAGGGAGTCAGCATGACACTGGGCTAATCCAGAAAGATCTGAGAGACCAGTGATTGGGTGGTGCGGGGATTGGAAGATCAGTCAGTGCTCACCCTGGCCAGTTATTAGGAGGCCCACTCTGCATGCATCAATATCCGCTCTGACAGATCAGCATATGCGCAGTGATTCACTCAGTGCTATGCTGCTGGCCTCTCAGATGGGAATAAGCTTCTCCCCTTGATTTTTAGAGTGAATCATGCCAGGGTTCTCTGTGATGCAGATTCATTTGCAAATCACACTGAAAAAAAAGTGGGATTTACTCCCATTTTCCCGCACATTGAGAACTTTTTTGAGAATCTTTTGGGGGAGAATCCTGGCCTCTATGTGTATCTTGGCCACAAAGTGAGGGGGAAGAAACTGAACTGAGGCTTGTGTAACCAAGTGGAACTTCTGTCTTCGATGTTTGCAGTGTTCAAGTTGGGGTTCCAATGGTACACAATTTGTTTTTGTAAGGAGAAATATCGAAGGCTGAAACACTGGCTCTGTTTTTAACTCTGAGGAGAATTTGCGCTACTGTTGGTGAGGGGTGAGGTGAGTGCCAAACCTCATTTAACTGGTGAGCATCTTATAGATGCCTCTGGTTAGCTGAGCACCCAAAACTAGTAGCAACCTGCAGAGGAATAGTGAGCAGCAGTTCCACAAGCATCCTGATCAGCATTCCAGTTCATCATGAGAAGTGAGTTCCAGAATGGTCTCATTGTTAAGAACAGGGAGGAGCCTTGGATAAGTGTAATGACTTCAATCAGTGTGGCTGGCCTACTGGAATATAAATTCTCCAATTAGAGAGTCAATTGATGGGCCAATTAAGGAGTCTTTTCCTTGTATTTAAACAATAGCATCATTTCCTGTGGCACTCTCAAAGGTAGATTGCTGACTAATAGCATTCTGTGTATGTGTGTTGGAACTGTAAATAAAGGGATTTTGGTGAAGGGACTTCTGTCTCTGAAGAATTATTACAGTAGGGGAGACCTAAATATCATTTGTAGGGCCAGGAAAGTAAATAATAATTTATCCCTATGGGTTTCTTCCAACTCTAGTACCTCATCCTGTGAGATTGGAAAAACCAAAATGGCCTCCACATTCAGGCCAAACCCCCCCCCCCGCCACTTAAAAGAGCAGTTGGATTCTTTTGTAGGGACAAATATCTAATACAGCTACAACTTGCACAATCACCTTAGCCATTCCCCTAATGCTGGCTAAGGTGCTATCAAATTGATTGATGTGCTGTTGCAAAAAGATTGTTTGAACTTGAAAGAAAATTAATATCTTTAAAACCTGGAAACTTCTACTGTTTGTTTTTCAGTTTTCTATATACATGTCACTGCATGAGAGGCCAGGATTGTCTGCCAAGAAAAAAAAAAGATTTGTGGAAGCTGAATTCAGAATACATTTTTAAAAATGCTGAAAGCAATGTGAAAAAGCCCAGGAAAAGAGCTGGGAGAACTGGATTTAAATGAATATTGCTTTCAGAAAATTGGCACAAATGCATTCAGCCAAAATGTTTATTTGTTCTGTAAAATTATGAGATGAAATGAAGCTCTGTAAGAATATCCTTGGATGGAAATTTATGGCCTCTCTCATGGCATGCTTGGAAATGGTTGGTTAGCTCAGTTTTGCTAGATAATTGGTTTGTAATGCAGAGCAATGCTAATAATGTGGGTTCAATACCCATGCTGGTTAAGATTATTACTGAAGACCTATCTTGCTCCTCATCTGAGGTGTGGTGATCCTGTTGTTAAATTGTCATCATTAGTCTGAGGTCGTTTGGGACTATGCTGATTTTAACTTACACCAGTGTGAATTTGAATGAACAGATATGGATTATTGTCTCAAAACTTTTGCAGCTTTATGATAAAATTTTATATGAAAGTGATGGAGGTCAATCCAAAACTAGGGTCTTTAATTGAAACTATGAAGATACGAGGGACAAGTTTTGGTACAATTTTGTCATTTTAGATAGCTACATGGATAACATGATTATAGAGGGATATGGGCCAAACACAGGCAATTGGGATAGTTTAGTGGTTAGAAAAAAAAAGGATTGCCTGGACAAGTTGGGCTGAAGAGCTGTAAAGTTCTGAGATTGGGAAACTCCATTAATATTGCTGACATAAAACAATTAATACATGGTTTGCATTAAATTTACATTGCTTTAAAATGCAAAAATCCTTCAGGAAAAATGATCCAACCATAGTTAACAAGAGAAATTAAGGATTTGATCAGATCAAAGAAAGGGGCATAGAAATTTGTCATCAAAAAAATAAGCTCAAGGACTAGGAGCACGTCTAAATTCAGCAAAAGAGAGCTAAAATAAATTGATAAGGAAAGAGAAAACAGGGTCTGAAAATAAATTAGCAAGGACCATAAAAATGGACTGCAAAATCTTCTATAGGTTTGCAGAAAGGAAAAGATTGGTAAAGACAAATGTGGATCTGTTACAGGCAAAGAGATTGGAGAATTTATAAGGAAATGGTCGTGAAGCCTATCATTTGTGGGGCATGGGCATTGCTGGCTGGCCAACATTTATTGCCTATCTCTGGTTGCCTGTGGGCAGTTGAGAGTCAATCACATTGCTGTGGCTCTGGAGTCACATGTAGGCCAGACCAGGTAAGGACAGCAGATTTCCTTCCCTAAAGGACATTAGTGAAGCAGCTGGGTTTTTCCAACAATCAACAATGGTTTCATGGTCATCAGTAGATTCTTAATTCCAGATTTATTTTTATTGAAATCAAATTCCATTATTTGCCATGGTGGGATTTGAACCCAGGTCCCCAGAACATTAGCTGAGTTTTCTGATTAATAATTTCGGATAGCATAAAAACCCCTAGGCTATTGCTTCCTATGATAAATATGTTGGGTGGGATTTTATGACCTCGCTCGAATAAGGTCAGAAATTCCAGTTCAAGGTCAACGGACACTTCTGTTATCCTTTGCTCATTCTGATTCCATGGCAGGCAGGACGATAGAAATCTGATGATTGTGTCTGTCTTCACAGACACAAAAACACTGAAATGTTCTGGGGTGGAGAGGGGGAGGTCAAGGGACTGTTATGATCAAAGATCTGGAAGAACTTTAATAATAGTAAAAAGGTTGGTGGGAGAAATTACTGGGATGAAAGTTGATAAATCCCTTAAATCTGATGATCTGAGTATTGAAAGATCTTTAGAGATAATGGATGTATTGGTGGTCATTTTCTGGATTTCTATAGATTCTGGAACCTGAAGTTAGGAAGGTAGCAAAAATAAACCTACTATTTAAGAAAGGAGAAAGTGAGAAAAACAGAGAACTACAGACCAATTAGCTTTACATCAGTAGTAAGGGGAATGCTAGAATCTATTCTAAAACATATGGGCTGGAATTCTCCCTCCCTCCCTGGCCCCCTCCGCCCTCCCCCTGCTGCTACCAGAGAGCATGGAGAATTTGGCACTCAGCCAAATAACACTTCAGCTATATTAGGTAATCTAGGCTGTGGGTGAGATCAGAGAATTCTGGCCATGATAACTGGATGCTTAGAAAATGATGGAGAGACTGAGCAAAGTCAACAGGGATTTACGAAAGGAAAATCATATTTGACAAACCCGTCAGAGATTTTTGAGGATGTTACTAGCAGAATAGATAAAGGAGAACGAATGAATGAGGTGAATTTGAATTTGCAGAAGGCTTTCTATAATGTCCCACACAAAAGGATTAGTGTGCAAAATTAAAGCTCATGGGATTGGGGGTGATATACTGAGATGGATTGACAATTGATTCATGTGCAAAAAATAGGGTATAAATAAATAGATCATTCTTACACTGGGAAGCTGGAATTAAATGATGCCCATGGATCAATGTTTGGGCCCCAGCTATTCACAAACTTCAGGTGTTTTTCTATCTCAGTTTTCAGCAGGAGAGTAGAGCAAAGAGAGCAGAGAATTAAGTGGAAGACCCAAAACGCTTACGCTGGCGTGATTTCTTTTCTTGAGGTCCCCGCACTCCATAAATAACATAACCCAGATCCCAACTTTAAAATTGTTACATCTATTTACATACACATTTTTTGGCTGATTGACTCCCAACATTGGACTGTTCATTCACATTGGCATTTCTCATGCTAATATGAATCACAACAAACTCGCCATGATGTATACCTAGTGAACAGAACTGCCAAAGGTGCACAAATGAGTACAGCCCGCAAGGGCGGGAGAATCATGCCTGGGTAATACTCTGGCACAATCTTGGCACTATCCCAGGCACTGCCCCTCTAGGAACCATGTCTAGGGTTGGTGCAGGTTTCATGTCCAGGGGGTCCTTTATTTTTTTTCTATTTTCTTTACATTAAAGTTGAAATTGCTAGCCATGCAGGCTGATTCAGAGACCACCCAGCTGGCATGATGTTGTGGGATCCACCTCCTTTCTTTTGTCAAAGTATCAAAAAATATGGCGGGAAAAATAGCAGCAGCACACCTGATGGGCTACCCTTCACTTTTCCCATCCAAGCTGAGACTTTGCCAAACAGGGGCAAAATTCCAATCTATATCAGGAATTTGGATGTGGGAACAAATGTAATATTTCAAAGTTTTGCTTATGGCACAAAACCTGGTAGGAATGTATATTGTGAGGAGGATAGCAAGTCAAAGAGATTTAGACAGACTAAATGAGAGGGCAAGAACATGTCAGATGGAGTATGATGTGGAAAAATCTGAAGTTATCCACTTGATAGTGAAAAAAAGAAAAACAGAATATTTCTTAAATGGTGAGAGATTGGGAAATGGTGATATGCAAAGGAACCTGAGAGTCCGTGTTCAAATCCTAACACGTAGGATTTGAGAATAGGAATAAGGAAGTCATGCTGTAGTTACTATAGAGCTTTGGTGAGATCTCATCCTGGAGTATTGTGTGCAATTTTAGTCTTCTTACCTAAGGAACAGTAGGAAAAGTATATTGGCCATAGAGGGAGTTCACTACGTGAGATGGTGGAGTTATTCAATGAGGAAAGATTGAAGATGCTGGGCCTGTATTCTCCAAAGGTTAAAAAGATGAGATATTTGCCAGGATTTTACCAGCATGCTCGTCCCAAAATTGGAGCAAATGAGATTCACAGCATTCTCTGTTGGTCTTGGACGAGATCTTACAAGTCTCAAGTGGGCAAGGCAGTAAAATTCCAGCAGTGACCTCATTGTCGAGTACAAAATTCTTTCAAAGCTCGACAGGAAGGATGTTTCCTTTGGCTAGGAAAGAAATAAAATGACATAGTCTCAGAATTAGAGATAGGCCATTTAGGAAAAAGATTAGCAGGAATATCTTCAGTCAGAGCGTAGTGAATCTTAGGAATTTACTACGCTAGAGGGATATGGAGGCTCACTCATCGAAAACTTCAAAGCTCAGGGCAGAGATTGATTGATTTCTAGGTACCAATGTCACCAACGGCTTCAAAGAAAATGAAGATGGTGTTGAGGTATAAGATAAGCCATGATCCAGTTAGCTGGGAGAATAGGCTCAAAGAACTGAATGGCCTATTCCTGCTCTGAAATTCCTATGTTCCTAATTATATATAATTATAGAGCAAAATTTTCCCAAACAATGGTGAAATATCAATCTTGTTATGAAACCAGGTTTGATTCCAACAACCACAGATTCCAGCATCTGCAATAATTTGCTTTTATCGTGGTTTGATTCCTGCCAACTATAGTTCCGTGATCTAGACTGCAGTTTTTAGGCACTTAGTAATAAGAATTTTTCTCCATGTGATGAACACTGCCTGAGGCACCAAGTATCTGATTCACTCGTCCTGGGGTCATCTGAGCGCTTTAATGCTGCAGTTAAATGATTCCACAGCACTTCAAACAAGGAGGATAACAGTGAGGAAACCAGCTCCTGGACTCAAGGAGGGAACCCTTACCTGCATGTTGGATGCCATGGAGGAGGGATAGGCAATAATAGACCCTTGGGCTGGTGGGAGACATGCAACCGCCCCTGCCCCTGACTCCCTGCCAGACGCAACAGACGTACACAATACTGAAAGCAGATTCCAGGACCACTGGCACCAACCATGACACCCACCCCACTCAGAGAATACAGCTCTATGCCCCCAACAGCTGCCCTCTTTGTTTCAGACTCCTGAACCATCCCCATGCCCTGGAGCTGCCAAATGGACTCTGTTCCCATGGAGTCTCTGGTGTTAGATGGAGACAACTGTGTTGGCCCCTTCCTTTTAGAGATCATAGAGCTTGGTTCCTGTTTTTAGGAAGCAGTAGCAATTTGTGCCACATGACGCTTTGTGAGTGGGAAGATAAGTGAGGGCTGAGGATTGCAATGTTAACTCCCCTAATTAGATGCTAATGCATTCAATTTCATATTAATCACGGTTCATATCCTTCCTAGGTGTGAACTTGATTGCATCACTGGAGAGAGCCCAGGAAGATTGTATTCTGAAATCTTTGATATAAAACCCAATTTTGGCCTCTCAAGATATTTAGATGTCATTTTGGGATTTGAGCCCATGGTTAATGGGCCCACTAAATCATGTGCAGTGATTATAATTACACCATGCTACAATTTCACTGAGAATCAGCAGAATGGTTAAAGAATTGTTGTAATTATTAGCAAGTCCACCTGTTTCAGTTTTCAGTTATAATCGGTACAAAAAATGCATTTCTGATGGAGTTTGCAATATTTCAAGGGTCTAACTGAAAATCATAGAATACCTATAGTGCAGAAGGAAGCCACTCAAGTCTGCACTGACCACAATCTCATCCAGGCATTGTCCCCGTAACCCCGCTTATTTGCCCTGTTAATCCCCCTGACACTAATAGTCAATTTAGCACAGCCAATCCACCTAACCTGCACATCTTTAGACTGTGCGAGAAAACCGGAGCATTCAGAGGAAACCCACGTAAACACAGGGAGAACGTGCAAACTCTGCACAGACAGTGACTCAAGGTCGGGTCCCTGGTACTGTGAGGCAGAAGTGCTAACCACTGTGCCATCGTGCCAACCTAGTGTACAAGTTGGTTCAGGTCTAGGAACAATCTATTCTGCGAACTCCATTCAATGCCTTTTCAGTGGCTGAACAGGTTTATAACAGCAGATAAAATGCTCTTAAGTGGCAAAACATTTCAACGTTCAATTTCTGTGAAAGCTGTTCTTTTCATTATTTTCCCATGGCTTTAAGGAATAACGATTCTCCTTGTGCCAAGATGTTAGTTATCCTTTTCCGAGTCTTTTCCAATACTTCTCTTCAGCCAGCTGCTAGCAGTGCGTTATGGGGAGTGGTGACAGCTCTCTCTCACTCGCTCTCTCTCACGTTAATTCCTGCCCACTGTGGAAAGATTTCTGGCTGCTACCCAGCGCCTCCCAAAAGTAGCACACTGAGATCACAGCACAACAATGTGGGTGGGATTGAATCTACATCTCTCCAGTATTTAATGTGTTGGTGGTCTAACATGCTGCAGCATTCGATTCCTCTCTGTCTTGTTCAGTTTATAATACAGCACAAAATTAAATATAAGTATGATATATTTCCATTCATAGTCAAAAACAGTTTTCAATGTTGTCATACTGAATGCAAGAACATTAATCAATACTTCATTATATTGAAGATCCAATGATTAATGTTTCTGTAGTACCCTGCTGATATGAAAGAAACCAAGCAATGGAGACTGGCGACCCCAATTATTAAGGAACTCATGGTGAATTTATTACAAGGTGCAATGATATGAACACAGTATTCATGAATTTTTAGCTCTTCATAATACTGTGTTGAACTGATCTGTTGGGACAGGTCAAACTTGGCTCTAAATAGTAGGAAGCCCCAGACACTTTTGAGTCAACATGGGAAGATGATGGTGTAGTGGTAATGTCAGACTAGACTCGTAGTCCAGGGATTCCAGGATCATATTCTGGGGGCATAGATTCAAATCCCATTATGGCAGCTAGTGGAATTTAAATTCAATTGATAAAATCCGGAATCCGTCAAAGTTTGCCTCAGTCATGGTGACTGTCAAACTATCATTGATTGTCGTAAAAAGTCATCACTAATATTCCTTTAGGGAAGGAAATCTACCATCCTTCCCTGATCTTGCCGACATGTGAGTCCAAACCCAATGTGATTGACTGTTAATTTCCCCCCGAAATGTGAGCAAGCCACTTGGCAAAAGGGCAATTAGGGAAATGCAACAAATGCCAGTGATGCCAGCATCCCATGAAGCAATAAAGTATAGAAGACTTCTGTAGGAAGAAGTTTTATTTGTGAGCTGCAGTCGAAGTAACTGGGAAAATTGATTCAACTACTTGTCCCAAATTTACTGCACATAACATCAAACTTTCATATAACTTTATACCTTTCCTATCATACATGAGTATACTCCAGTAGGACAAACATTCAAGTCACAATTTATATCTGATAACTTGGTAAACAGATCACCAAAGCAGGGCATTGGAGATGAAGGATGCAGACAGTGCATAATTTTGGCCCTGTGCCTTTGGAGAACCTCCCCACTCTCAAGCCTCACAATCACACAGGGTTCAGCTCACAGTTTTTGTTGTACTGACAGATCATACTTCTGTGCAGGCTGCAGACAAACATACCCAAATCCAACCCTGCTATTGTCTGGCAGAGTTGCTGGACACTGCATCCTAATTGACTGTCTCCAGAGAAATCTATTCAACAAGCACACCAAAGACAATGCATTCCCCTGCCCACAGCCTTCACCCTGATTTCTGCTTCTCACTGGCCATCTTCTCTTCAAAATTTTAAAGTTTATTTATTAATGTCACAAGTTGGCTTACATTAACACTGCAATGAAATTATTGTGAAAGTCCCCCAGCTGTCACACTCCAGTGTCTGTTTGGATATACTGATGGAGAATTTAGCACAGCTAATACATTTAACCCACACATCTTTCAGATTATATTTGTACTTGTGTACAAATTTCTAGAAACTGGAGCACCCAGAGGAAATCCACACAGACACGGGGAAGATGTCTAGACTCTGCATGAATAGTCATTTAAGCTTGGAATCAAATTCAGGTCCCTGGCACTATAAGACAATAGTGCACACCATTGTGCCACCATGTCGCCCTACTTTGCAGTTTCTTGAAGAGTAAAAAGGGCAAGAGTAAGTAAATTGATACATACTGGTCTGCCAAACAATAATTCTGCTGGTGGGGGAACAGTTGCATTGGAAGATGTTGCTCTTAGATGTGTCATTTGTCCAGCTAGGCTGTTAGAGCTTATGTAATGAAGGGAAGAAGTTATACGATCGGTATTCCACTTTTCACACACATCCTGAAATGCATTATTTGTAATGATTTCTCTGGGCACACCAAATAAACTAAAAATAGCAGTTAGACTATGCATGACATTGTGCCAGACACATTGTGCAATTGTTGAATAATAGGATACTTGGAAAATAATGGATGATGATGTTAGAATCAGTGCCATGGAAATGAAAGAGGTCGGATGTGGTTTTAAACCAAGGATGGGTAAGAACTCCATATGGAATTATGTGCTGGCTTGGCACATGCTCTTGAAATGCCTCATATGTCTTGACAATGAACAATGTCATTGTTCATATCCAGCCAATAGTTTGTCTATCTTATCAGTCTTCTAGTATGATGACCCTTGAAAATGAGTCCCCAGGGAATGCACAACTCAACCCAATAAGATCGAAATTTCACATATTTGTGAACATGCTGAGTTGAATGAGGACATCCTTCAATTTAGTTTTCTACAGTCTCTGTAGTGTAGAATCTTTTATTGTTTTTTCTTGTATCTGCTAGCATTTGCTTTGCACAATATGTACCAGATCAATTAACGGACTTGCATCCTCCTGCAAGTATAACATTGCTGTTCCTTGGGAACTGCCAGTTTTGTAAAATCATTCTGGATATTTCTACGTTAGGTTGTGAACTGAGATAATTGGAGTATTTTCTGCAGTTGATCTTCTGTATGAAGTCTGACTGATTCCATGGATTATCACAAACGTGTGAGGTCACAGCAAACTGGTAGACCTATAATTACTAAGCCTTTAGTCTCCATGACATAGAACATATGTGACATCTTGGAAGATTCGTTGTACTTGCACTCCAGGACTTTAAATACTGCATATGCACTTAGTGAGCTTTTGTACAGTGAATGTTTCACCTAAGTAGCTTTCACCATGGCCTTCCACATCTAGGGGCATGTGTCTTTTTGAATTCACAGGGATAATATGTTGGTACACATCCTGTGTCAATCTTGGCCAATAATAGTTACCAATTTCCTTAGGGCATGTATTTGCATCTTGGTAAACATTTCAGACAGTGAAATAGCACCTACATTTTTCACAGGATTGACTGTTCATCACTGTTTGTCTCATCATGCACATCATCATTTTTTGGTTGTCAATCACCTCATTAGACTATTCTAATGGGATACTAGATGCTCATTCTCATTGCTTATAGCTGGTCATATATATAGTCTGTAAGGATCAATGCATGGATTTTTGAAGCTTGCATCTAGTGCACTGCTTTTGTCGAAGATCCTTTCTGCCACACACCTTGCAGAATTGATGGAAAGTTGGGCATTTCTTTGGCACATGCAAAAAGCCACACCTTCCACATGTCTCGCTAGAATTAGACATTTTAGTAAATGCATCAATAATTGGTGTTGTACTTAGTTGTACTTGATTGACATGTGAGAATCACTTTGTACATAGCTCTTCAATGCTATACATTTCAATGTTTAGTAGATCTTTCTGGAGAGTGGATGTGATCACAAACTCAATGATTCTGTCTGTTGGCCCAAAAAAAAATCACAGTACTTAGCCTTCTCTCTGTATCTGCTGACAAAGTGGTCTGTGAAACCTATAATCTGCTGTTGAAATAATATGAACTCTAGTCTATGATTTTTTTTCTTTAATTCTATCGTGGGACATGAATGTCATTAACAGATCGGTGTATGCGCATGACCCACTCAGCGCAGTGCTGGCCTCACCAGTTGGAATAGGCCCCATTCACAGATTTTCAATGTGAATCTCACTAGAACACTCTGCAGTGCTCAAAGTGTGGGAGATTCATTCTGAAAATCCTGCTTAAAAAATCAATGAGAGTTACTCCAGTTTGCACGTGAATTCGGTACTTAGAATTTTGGGGGGAGAATTGTCCCCTCTGTCTTCAGTGAATTAACCAAGCTTCTATCTATGCTAATATGTTATTCCTGATACCATGGACTCTGACTTTATTAAGTAACCTTTTGTGCAGTGCCTTATCGAACACTTTTGGAAATCCAATTTATTACATCTACTGGTTTCCCTTTATCTATCCTGCTCATTACCACCTCAGAGAATTCTAATAAATTTGTCAAGCGTGATTTCCCCTCCATAAAGCCATGCTGATGCTGCTTGATTATATTTTGTTTTTCTAAATGCTATTATATCCTTTATAATGGACTCTAACAATTTCCCAACTGGGTTAAGCTAACTGGCCAGCAGTTATGCATTTTTTTCTCTCCCTCCTTTTTTTGAATTAGGATGTTATGTTGGCAGTTTTCCAATCTTCTGAACTCTTCCAAAATTTAAGGGTTCTTGGAAAATCTCTCTAGCTACTTCCATTAATATCCTGTGACACAACACAGGTCCAGGGGACTTGCTAGCCTCTCACCCCATTAGTTTCCCTAGTACTTTTTCTCTAGTAAGTTTTTAGGTGGGAGTTTTGGCCGCATACGCCCCAAGATCAGAAAATCCTGTCCAAGGTCAACAGACCTTTTACATGGTCCGCCCCTGCCCATTACAATTCCTGTGGTGGGCAGATTGGGAAAATTCTGCCCATTGTATTTATTTATTTATCCCCTTCTGTCCTTTGGTTACTTTGTAATTTTGGAATGTTATTAGTGTCTTCCACTGTGAAGATTGATGCAAAGTATTTGTTTCCTCCACCATTTCCTGGTCACCCATTATTATTTTCCAGTCTCATTCTCTAAGGGGTCAATATTTACTTTGGCCTCTCTCTTCCTTTTTACATATTTAGAGAAGTTCTTTCTGTCTGTTTTTATATTACTTGTTACTTTACCCTCATAATTTATCTCCTCCCTCTTTACTATGTTTTTGTTAATCTTCGTTGGTTTTTAAAAACTTTCCCAAACCTCTAGCTTTGTCGCATTTTTTTTCCCCTTGCAACTTAATGCTATCCTTAACTTCCCTGGTTAACCACAGTTGATTTATTGCCTTTCCAGAAACCTTCTTCCTCACTGGGAAACATCTTTGTTGTGAGTCATGAACTATTTTCATAGTTAGTGTTGCTAAGGTGTTAAGTATGGGATTTGTGTTGAATGGGGCATGTGCATTGTTAACTTGCATCTGCCTTCTCAAAAATAGATTGCAGGATTCAACTTCAAGTGTAATTTTTTGTGAAAGATTCTGGCAGTGACAGCACATGTTGGGAAGCGTGTGGAACAGCTTCCCACCTTAATCACTGCTGACAACAGCTCTGAGACTGTCCAAAGCAGGTGCAAGAAGAAAGAAACATCTGGATCATGGCTTCATGAAGCACCACTTTTGACTTAGGCCTCTTTACATTGTCAAATTTATGCTGGAATAAATTGAATCCATTCAACTGTAACTTGACTGTGTAAACTCCACTGAACTTTTCATTTTGATTTCACGCCAATAGAAATCTGGATATCACGGTCTAAGTTTTTTTGGCAGTCGGGATTTTTGCCCACCATGGAAGTGCTGAGCAGTCCCAATAACTTTCTAGCCCAGGGGTTATCGTCAAGCCAGAACTGGGCTCATCCATTTTACACTGGAGAATCTCACTCAACTGGATCCAGGAAGCTGTTGCAGCAGAAACACAGAGAGAGATTAAATAGGTTAGGATTTTATTTCCTGGAGCATAGAAGAATAAGGGGAGATTTGATAGAGGTGTGTAAGATTTCGATGGGTAAAGATGATAGACTGAATGCAAGCAGGCTTTTTCCATTGAGGCTAGGGGAGAAAAAAACCCAGAGGGCATGTGTTAAGGTGAAAGGAGAAACATTTAAAGGGTATATTGTGGGGGGGTGGGGGGGGAAGAGTGGTGGTGGTGGGTGGGCAGTGTGGGGGGAGGGTGGCGGTGGAGGGGGGGCACTTCTTCACGCAGAGTGGTGGGAGTGTGGAATGAGCTGCCAGATAAAGTGGTAAATGCAGGGTCATTTTTAACATTTAAGAAAAACTTGGACAGGTACATGGATGAGAGGGGAGTGGAGGGATATGATCCAAGCGCACGTCAGTGAGACTTGGCAAAAAATGGTTTGGCACAGACAAGAAGGGCCAAAAGGTCTGTTTCTGAGCTGTAAATTTTCTATGGTTCTAACTTTTGATCAGCCTGAAAAAACAGTAAAATGTTGGTCAGAGAGTGACGACAGAGATCGCATCACAAAAAAAGCAGAAGTTGTCTACTGTCTGTAGTTAACAACTTCAAAACAGGTTAAACTTAAACACTACAGCCAAATGTCATCATATCAGCCTTCTTATAGAATTATCTTGTGTAAATATTTAGTAACACTAGTTGATAGTTTCACTTTTAGGTGCAGAACTTTGCTGGCTTTTATTCAGTAACTCGGGGAAGGTTGAAAAGTGATTGCACACATGCCCTGTAGCATGGTGAGAATCTGGCAGTTGTAAATTTTCTGATATTGAGTAGAACAGTGGAACAGCACAGTAGCACACTTCTGCTCCACAGCACCAGGGACCTGGTTCAATTCCTTGTTTGGGTCACTGTTTATATGGAGTTTGCATGTTTTCCCCATGTCTCCCCATGTCTGGGTGCTCCAGTTTCCTCCCACATTCTGAAAGATGTGCTGCTTAGCTACATTGACCCTACCAGGTAGTAACTAGAAGAATTTTACGGTAACTTCATTAACTTTTAATCACTCCCCCCCACCTGCAATGTAACACAACGTTCTGTATTCTCTCTTTTCCTTCTGTATATATGTTAGGCTTTGTCTGCATGGCATGCAAGAAACAACACTTTTCACTGTGAACTAATGTATGTGACAATAATAAATCAAATCGCATTTTTCCTTTCCAAGAATCCTACAGTGCAGAAGGAGGCCATTTGACCCATTGAGAATGCAGCAACTGCAATCCCCTTGACATTAATGGACAATTTAGCATGGCCAATCCACACATCTCTGGACTGTGGAAGGAAACCAGACCAACTGGAGGAAACACACACAGACACGGGGAGAATGTGCAAACATCACACAGACAGTGACCCAAGCCAGGAATGGAATCCAGCTGTGAGGCAGCAGTGCTTCAGACTTTGTACCTCTGGATATTAAATCATGAGGGGTCCCAAAACGTTTACATTTCATTTGTCCCCTCCACAGCTTCTAACTGAGCTGCTGAGCACTTTTTCAGCATTTTCTCCTTGTCTTCAAAGTTTTCCAGCATTCACAGTTTTTTTGCATTTCATTGTAAGGTAAACATTTCTTAGCCTGAGCTGCTTGGTTTCATTTCCTCACCTATACTGATTCCAACGCATCTTCTTCAAACCTACTGCACTATCTCTAAGTATAGGAGTATGAGGATCCATGTTGGTATTGAGTGTGGATTTATGGAGTCTTTGGTATAATCTGCTGACATAAGCAAGAGTGTGTGGTAAAATCCTGCATCATTGCAGAGATTTTATTTAACACAGTAAGAGCGAAGGCATCTGGGGTAAACCTGATAATTTTTTTAGAAGGCCTGAGGAAATTCCTGTTTTCACAAGTAAGGTCTTTTGCTATGGTTTTCCTTGTCAGGTTTTCGGAGGCTCTGTCAGTATTTGTTTTAATCTGCTCGCTGTATTTTGCTAGGTTGTCATACTTGCTTTAGATAGTTAGGCATTTGTGATTGAATCAGAATTGGGTGGATTGTATCAATACTTGATTTGGCATTATAATTCTAAGTTTACCTTTACCAATCCCCTCCCCAGCCAAAAAGTACAGGTCAACTTTCTCCACATCCTTTCTCGGAGAGTCTTCTAAACATGACCCAGACAGCTCCCAAGCTGAACAATCTAATTACCCACTGGCAGGGAAATTTAATGTGGAGTTTGCACATTCTTCCTGTGTCTACATGTGTTTCCTCTGGGAGTTCAGTTTTCTCCTACACTTCAAAGATATGTGGGTTAGGTTGATTGGCCATACTAAATTGCCCCTTAGTGTCAGGCAGACTAGTAGTGTAAGTACATGGGTTTAAGGGGATACGGCCTATGTGGGATTGTTGTCAGTGCCGACTCAATGGGCCAAATGGCTTTCTTTTACACTGCAGGGATTCTATATAACCATCATTTTTGAATTTCGTGTTTTTTTTTCACAGTCAAGTGACCTTCCAACTGCTAACCTTATCCATTTATCCAGTCTAGGAACCCACATTGATGCATGTGACTTGCCTGTACCAGTGGGTAGGCACTTCTGTGACCAACAATTCCTGGATTGGGACTTGAAATTAGGCCATCCAAGCTCAGAGGAAATGAATGGCAGATACGGGGAGAATATGCAAACTCCACACAGTCACCCAAGATCAGAATTGAAACTGGGTCCCTGGTACTGAGAGCCAGTACTATGACCCCATCACCTGATCGATCTGATCTGGCAATGGAAGCTTCACTAAACAAAATATTCTACTTGGATTTTAATGAATCTTATCAGAAAAGGTAGAAGTTAAAAAAATTGAACTGTATCCATGCTGTGTCAGATTCACAGTAAAACACAGTGAAAGAACTAAACAAAAAATTCAGCTTCCGCAGTATCAAATAGAGTTTTGCTGATATTTGCACTGAGCAGCTAGATTAATAGATGAACTGGGCCATTTATTTATAGCTTCATGTAAAAATGGGCGGGTTATAAAAAAGAGAGACTTGCATTCATATAGCACCAGCTGTCCCAAGGCACATTGTTGAAAATGCAGTGATTTCAAAATGTGGTCACTATTGTAATGTAGGAAGATCAGCAGCCACTTTGCACACAGCTATTTCCCACAAACAGAAATGTGATAGTAACCAGTTATCATGTTGACTGTGTATAGAATAACCAACCAAGACAGTAAAAATAACAGCTCTCCTTCAAAATAGTGCCATGGGATTTTTTAAATCCAACTCAGTAGGCAAATAAAGCCATGGTTTAACAGTTCACTTAAAAGTCAGGATCTTTGGTAGTGCTGCAGTCCTTTAGTACTGTACTAGAGTGTCAGCCTTGATTTTTGTGCTTAAGTCCCTGAACCTTGTGACGCAAAAGTAGAAATACTCCCAAATGAGCCACTGCTGACCATGGCTGTATTTTAACAGATCACTACAACATCAATAAAAATATAGTAGAATATCCTTTTCTTTCCCCATGTTATGTGGATTTGCACAATGCTTTTGATCATTCCTTTGACATAACCATGGTTCATATAACCATCATTTTTGGATTTTGCAGGGTTTTTTTATTCCACAGTCAGATGTCCCTCCAGCTGCTAATCCTATCCATGTATCCAGTCTGGGAACTGGCAATGATACATGTTGAGGGTGATGTGCCTTTACCAATGGCTGGGCTCTTCTGTGACCAACTTCTAATTCCTGGAGTGGGATTTGAACCAGTGCATTCAAACTCAGAGGAAACAAAACGGTTGCTCTCTGAGTGAGCTCAGATCCTACAGAATATTGTATCATAATGCAAAATTAGTGCATTAATTTTGACAATATTTGACTCACAATTAGTCTCAGAGGTATCTTTACTTACAACAATAATATCAAGATTTAATTTATTCAGTTACCTTAGATGTTGGTGACTAATTATAAAGAAAAGTAAAAATTTCAAATTCCCACATAAATAAAACTGTATTTGAACCATTGAAGTAAGTTTTTCTCTCCCTTTGTGCCTGGGTATTAGTCAACAAGGTACTCTGTTGACATGGCCTAAACCTGTTTGGACTTCTGGCTTCAAATTGCTCATTGATGAAACCCTGCGAGATGGACTATTGTGCTGTGTGAGTTGGAACAAATTTTGAAGAGGATTCCAACATGTGAGATCTTCAAAGCTGAATTTCAGCAAAGATTAGTTAACTCACTGTGTTACTGATATGTTACTGAGTGCGTTGCTGAGAAATATGTGGAGTCTACCTTAAATCTTATTTAAAGTGCTGATTTTTGTCAAATCAGGGACAAAGCAAGACTACGCCAATATCAACATTCAACTTGTCATTAACTGGTAGCCCAGGATTGAGAATCTGTCATACTTCAAATTTTGGAGTAAATCTTGGTGACATCTGTTATTTATTGTGTAGTGTTCAACCACAGATGGCTTGTTAATTCACATGTATCTCACATTTATCCTGAATATTAGAATATAAGGTAGATATTGTAAATCATTTTATCTTTCCAGAATAACATTTATTTTTGTTTGTTCAGAACCTGTGGAACCTTGTATCTTTGTTCACTAAGCAAGTGTCTTAAATCTCAAAGTTTGTGTGGCATAGTGGTTAGCACTGCTGATTCACAGTGCCAGGGACCTGGATTTGATTCCTGGTTTTGCAGGGTCTGCATATTCTCCCAACGTCTGCATGGGTTTCCTCCAGGTGCTTTGCTTTTCTCTCACAGTCCAAAAGATGTGCTGGTTAGATGCATTGGTCATGCTAAATTCTCCCTCAGTGTACCCAAACAGGTGCCTGAGTATGGCAACTTGGGGATTTTTGCAGTAACTTCATTGTGGTGTTAATGACACTAATAAACAAACTTTAAACTTGTCTACTTTAAATAAAGAGTTATTTATTGGGCCTTAACTGGATCTTACCAATGTTTAAGGGGTCTGACCAAGGATCATGATGTTAGTTAAATATAAGCAGTGATTCATATTCGCTAAACTTAGGAAATGGTGTAATTCAAGTAGCATTAAAAAGCTCTCATTTAAAACTTTGATTATTTTTAGATCAGGGACAAGGAGAGACTATACCACATCAGCTTTCATCTTGTCACTAACTGGTGTCTAACCCAGAATCAGTAGTCATACTTCAAATTTTGGAGTAAACGATCAAATAGCCGTCAAACAATTTGGAAGTGGTATGAAATCAAACATATATCTCTTCTTCCAATTGTTCCATTTATTCAAGTTGCAAATCACTACACTGCTATAGAGGAAACAAATCATTACATTTGTTAATAATGGAATTGCTAACCTAATGGTTTGTTCTGCTCATAATCATCTTTACTAAGCTTTCAACTGCTGAAATAGGGCTCTAACAGTGCCCGATATGTCTGTTGCTAAAAGAGGGCACACAAGTACTTTTTCTTTCTTTTGACATGATTCACCTTCAGCTATATCCTTGGTGAGGACCTGAGACAAACTTCTTTTGAAAGTTGTTGATAATATTCTGGAGTGCGCAGCTGGGATCACTTAGCGGAGCATAAGCAGATTGGAACTCATTTCTCAAGTGGCTCTTTAATTGGAGTACCAGCATTTCACCCACAATCCTCCAAGAGCTTATTACGATGCCATTGGTCTTGTATTTAATTGGCATGGAATCCAAGGCATTTTGGTTGTTTTTTTACGACATGCTGTTGAGTAAAGAATGTTGGGCTCCATTTAGTTGTAATATCATGTATCAGACAGTGCTCTGACCCTTTGTGTTCTTTAAAAAATGATTTATCCATTGAGAGCATTTAACAACACAAGAGAACAGTTCTCAGACTGTATATGAAATGGCAATGGAACTACTGATTTCCAATTGTCTGAAGTATTTTGTATATAGCAAATTATCCTCAGAAGGCTTGTTTGGGAACATGTTCTAACATGGTAGACATTTTTTAAAATGTTTTTAGGTTTTCTTCATTATGAAAGGAGTTTTGTGCAATATGTGTTGTGTTCTTATCAGAATTGTTTCTGGACAGTGACTGATGCAATGAAAATGCTTACAAGCGATACTTTCCACAACATATCCTTCACAGAGTTAGGTTAATGTATTTTGCGCAGGCTTTGCTATCCATTGGGAGGCAGTGCATCCATTGAGTTTTGATTAGGAATGAAGTGGAGAAAGAACAAGGATGGAATTTTATCATTTTTTTGGCAGAGTGCCACAGCAGCCAGTAAAACAGCATGGAAGCCGTCGACCACGAAGAAGGCTTTCTCCGCTTTATCATTCAGCTGATAGAAGGGGTGGGTCCCACCAGCAACTTAAGTTTTTTTTTATGGTGATCCAATATATAAAATTAAAAATAGAAGCCCCCCCCAAACATTGTCCTCTCCACAGGAGACTCCCATGCAACACCCCAACATCCCTATCCCAAAGCAGTCTCCCACCACAGAACACTCCCCCACACTAAAATCCACATCACACAACACCATCCCACACAACAAACTGTACCTACGCAATATCCTTCTATGGAATAATTTCCAACACCCAGCATTGCCTCTGGCACTGCCCAGACTGGGCAAAACTCTTTCTCCTTTGATCAGTGTACTAACCTGAACTCTTCTGTTCAATTCTGCTTGCCAGCATGCCCTCATGCCAATGTGAAAAGAGCATGTCACTGCATGGTCTTATTAGGTGTAGAGACCTGATAGCAAGACATAACTCTATTGTAATTGGCTTCCCAACGTTAAATGTCGAGGTTTCCTGGTACATCATTGGCAGGGGTAGGGGCAAACGCAACAGGAAATCCTGTGGGCGCAAATTGCGTTTTGGCCTTCTTGCGGGATTTTCCAATCACGCCACTGATCATGTCCACTGATTTCTATTTGTTTTCAATTCGTTCTTTAATAATAAAAGATAGCCATTATATATTAGCACTGTACAAATGTCCATGCATGTGCAACGATGAGCTCAGTAACACACGGCAAGATGCAGCTTGCAGAGCAGTTGTGACTGTGTATTATGCAGTGGTTGTTTGCCACAAAGATTTCCCAAGTATGCCACAAAAAAAGATTCAAAGTGATTCAAAATTCATGTAATAAAACTAAAATTAACCTTCATTTTCAGCTCTGCAGGTGGCATCTCCAAGATTGGACAAACATTGGGATGGCAGGGAAAAAGCCTCACATGGGTGGTTTTGATTTTTTATATTGGTCACGCCCATGCCCAAAGACTCTGGACAAGTGAGAGGGATAAGGAGGTTTAAAATAAAAACAAGCAAGGGGACAGGGAGAAGTTAAAAGCGAAGTTCCCAGTAAAGAGAGGAAGATGGAGGAAGTAGGAGATTTGCCTCAAAATTCACAATAGAGGTGTGCCATGACATATCAAAGATTGGGAATCAATACTTTGTTGATTATAACCTGTCAGAATTTACCCCTTGTCTTAGACTACTGTTAACTGAACAATATTTCGAAAAGATTACGTATTTGCTATGCTTACAATCCAAATTACACATTCAGTTCCTACATAATGTGTTGAATGACTGCTACTATTTGCATTGTCTACTAAATTCAAGTTAATGGTAATAATGGTGTAATGTAATTTATCTTTATATAATCTATCATTACAATTAAATTTACCGCTTTCAGCTTGGGGAACACAAATGATCGCAAGGAAGACACAAAAAGGAAGAAAACTGTGTCATTGACAGCAGCATTTAATCAATTTATACAGTGCGAGTACCCTTTCCACAGAATTGTTACAGCACAGAAAGAGGCCATTTGGCCCATCATGTCTGCATTGGCTCTCCAAAGGAGCATCATGACTTAGGGCCATTCCTCTGTCTTTTCCCCGTACCCATGAACATCAAATACTCATCTATTGCCCTCTTGAATGCCTTGATTGATTCTGCCTCCACCACACTTCCAGGCAGAACCGAACCAGTTGCTGTGGGAAAAAGATTTTTCTCACAGCATGTTTGTATGATGTGACATGTGGTAATAACTGCCAGATAATCCCTTTGCACAAAAAAATGATTGCGAGTGTGGAATCACTTCCCTTCAATTTATATTCTATTTCCTTACTCTTCCTTTTCTTTTCTCTTTTTCTCTCTAGGTCTTTCATCCCCTCTCTTTATTTCTCTCTCTTTGCTTGATTTAACATGAAAACTCGTCTTCTTTGCACCCTCCTTCTTGACTTACTTGCTAATTCTTAAATCTCTACAGTTACCCTGTCCACTGAGGTCCCACTTCTTCCCTTACTATACCGTCATCAGCTCACACTTTTAGCAATCTTGTCAGCAACTATGTTGAATCTATTGCAGACACCAATAGATTCGCTGTTACAGTAACTTTTCACCCTATAAATAGTCGGAATTCCCAAGCAGAAATAACAAATTGCAAAGATGAACCCAACCATTACAATGTTTTCAAAATTCACTATGAACTCTAAACTAAATACTCACATGAATGCATAAATAAATACAACACCTGTCAGTATAATAAAAGTTTTGAACTCAGTGCGTATTTAACACAACCATAGGGTTGGAGAAAAAAATCAGAAATGTTGAGAATTTATGGCAACACTTCTTCAGAGTGTGAGCCTGCTGGCTGAAGTAAATTTTGCAGTCACTTAAAAACAGCCAATCAAAAAAACACTTAAGCAGTGGACTGTTTAAATGAGTGATCAGATCTTCCAATCATTCAATTTTGCACAGAAGTGCTAACCTAGTTCATGCCCTCTAGTCATAGTTTGAACCACAATGTTCTGACTCAGAGGTAACAGTGCTGTAACAGCAAAGCTAACATAATCACTTTATATAGCATGCCATAAATTTCTCACTAATATCTGTGGTTGAAACCACAACAACAAAAGCAGAGACATTTGGTAAATGATAAACATTCTGCATGTTAAGTGAATTGGCCGTGCTAAATTACTCTGTAGTGTCCAAAGATGTATAGGTTAGATAGATTAGCCATGGTAAATGTGCAGTGTTATGGCGATAGGGCAGAGGGTCGGGTCTTGGTGGGATTGTCTTTCAGCGAGTCACTGCCAACTTGATGGGCCAAGTGGCCTCTTTCTGTATTGCATGGATTTCATAGTTCTAAATGGCAATCAATTGCATATTTATCTACGTTGTCCTCATATAGTGACTAACACCAACAATGCAGGTTCAATTCCCTTACGGGCTATGGTAATTTATGGAGACTTATCTCCTCATCTTGCCCCATGTTTGACACAAGTTAAAATATAGTCCAAAATACGTTATTCAAACCTAATGCTTCTCAGCAGATTCACAGCCTTGTTCACTTCACTGATATGCTTCTTCATGATATGATTCTCCTCCACTTATAGAACCAATTGTCTTTCTGTAATGGAGCTAGTCCTTTGTGGATAATAGCTAATTACCCTACCTCGTGTAACATGAGGAAGTTGCCAAACCCTCTATGAAGGAAATCATGTTGGGGAGGACGGTGAACCCAGCTGCAAAGCACAAGATTTGAATCTTTAACCTTCTCATATGCCATTGCATGAAAAATGTTTTGACCTGCACTTTAATATGGTTTAATGCATGATGGAGTTCGTTGTGTAAACATTTGGGAGATTGATTCAAACTGAATTCAGTGCCATCCAAATCGAGTTTGATCTGCTGCCTAAATAGAGCTTGTTGAGAGGTCCTGGATGTTAGACTGGGAACTCCCTGATTGCCAAACGCAGTGTTTGAATTTGTATATGTTAAATAATCAGCTAGTTTTATTGTCTGAGTCAGTTCACTGACTGACTCAGACAAGTGAAATGAGAGTGAAATCCTGCTCAGTGACAAGATTTTCACCACAGTTGGTTGGGAGGAGGGCAGACTTTTACTCTCTTTTATGGTGCTTACATGACCCCAGCCCAATTCTTTTGGTCTTGGCCAATTAGATATGCCTATATGGATTTTCAACACTGTAACTGGTAGTCCTTGGAAACTAACTGCTTTGGATGCAGGGGGGGGGGGAAACTTTAAAAGGAGCAGCAGTTGGTGGAGGGAGAACAGCATAAATCACTAGGCAAGAATAACGGAGAAAGGGGGTGAAATAGGATAAAGCCAGTCTCTGGCACACAGAGCATGATGCACAATTATCACACAAAATTTGTGCTGCCTCCAAATCAAAATAATTTCTGTGTGCAACCCAATGAAGATTACACAGCTAACTGGCTGAATAGCAGTAGGACAGAGATGGGGTGTGCAATGCAAGGTTGAGGAAGGAGGATGATGTGGTTGAGGGTTGGGGATGTGCGATTGAGGATTGGGGATGCAACAGAGATGCAGTCCCCAATGTAGCTCAGTCTTGACCCAGCTGGGTCCACCTACCGTGACCCAGTATGTTGTATAATTTGCATGTCTGCAGAGGGTGCCCTAAACCCCTATCTACAGTTTTAGTGCCCACCTCTCCCAGCAGAGCCACTGGTTGCTCAGAACCTCAGCACCCTTGGTTCTCCCAGTTGCATCATCCCTAATGGGTCAAGAATCCTGTAGGCATTGTCTTAGTTGGGCATCTTCTCAGAAATCTCCTCCAGGTTCCTGCCCCAACCACCTTCCTACCTGGAGGGAAATCTGCATTCGGATCTACATCCAACCCAGGAATTCTCTTTTTCTCCCTACAGATGCCACCTGACCTACTGAGTACTCACAGTTTTTCCTGTCCTTAGAACCGAGTGTTATACAATTCCACACTATTTATAGCCACATTTGAATCAAAAATTACAGGTGAACACTTTCATTTCCAGTGTCTTGTTCAACTCAGAGTTGAGCACTATATTTGTTCATTGATAAAAGGATGGTTGTCCACCTTCAAAATAATACCCACCTCCTTCCTTTTCCCTCCCATCCACTCCAAAATTTCTCATCCATAACTCTGCTAGTGGCGTAATAAGTCTCATTTAATCATTGTCCATCAACTCAATCCTCGTTAACCTCCACAGATCTCTATCTCCCAGTTCATTAATCCAAAATCTTTTAATTATTCAAAATATTCCATGACTTCATCCCATCCCAGTTCCACTTTTGAGACTGGAATTTTGTGCATGTTCCCATCTTTTGATCCAGTTATTAATAGCAAGTCCTGAATAATCAAGGTTCAACACCCTGGAGAATCTCTACTTTTGCTATTCCACTTTGTTACAATCCTCCTCAACATTATAACCATCCTCGTGCTCACGATCACCAATCACCTCTCCTAGTTCCTGCTCAAAGTCTTTTACTCCTTCTTTATTGAAAGACTATGGGAAATTTCAACACAGCAAAGGTACTGCAAGTTGTTGTCACTGTGTAATATGCTAAAGGTTATAACTCGATATTATAATCTCCTTCCACTATGAAAGGTGAATGCTGCATTGTGTCAAGGTGTTTTCAGGTACAGTGAGACACTGTTCCCTAGCTGCTGAAGGGTATTCGGTATTTAAAGGAAACAACATATATGGAAAGAGCAGTAATTACTACCACAAACACAAAAAGCTCATTGTTGTAAGACTTTGCATTCTTTGATGTGTTTAATCTGCATAGACAGCATGCCATCAAGCAAGTGGTAATTGCTGACACATGCAGGGGAGGTTATTTAATCAAACCATCAGTTTATCAAAAGAAATTAGGTCATTTGAAAGAGAGATAATGCTTTCAAATTATTAGCAGCTGTCTTGAAGTTGACAATAAAAGATTGCCTTTGAATGGAAACGCTGGCAAGAAAAGCTTTAAAAATGATGGGAAGGAGGTATGAGAGGAAAAGCTATCCTTTGAAAAGGTATTGTTTAGTTGCCATTTTGCTATCTGAATAATCTTCAGCTCTTATAGCAGGTGAAGGTTGAGATTCTTATCAGTCAATGAACGTCTATCAACAGCAATGCTTAAATGGAGGGGCCACGGTTTTTGGAAGCTTCAGAAAGGTAGGCAGGTAGTTTATCTTCATGTAAGCAACAGGTACAATCCCCTGCTGAGTCAGTCTTCATGGCTGGAAATAAGCACCGGGGAGCGAGTTCTGCCCAAGTATTACAATAGAATGATTCTTAAAGAACCCATCATTACTCATGCAATTATACTTGGAGTCAGCTCTTGCATGTCTTTAGATAGCAATTTTGGGACTGATCTACTTATTATACTGATGGCCAGACTGATTTACCTTATGGCTCAAGGCTTATTACTGAAATCCTCACAACATTTTTCTGATAAATTAGGATTGACTTTTGCTGCAATTCTTCTAGAGATGCCTCAGGGCTTCAATGCATTAAAAAAAGATATCTTTAATCAGCTCAACAAGGTTATATCTGTCCATAGCTTTGCCACTCCAGTTTCCTCTGACATTTTAATTCCTCACACCACGTCCAAACAAAATGTCACTCTAAATTTCAGAGAAAAGTAAATTATATGATGTTTGGAGTCTTCTCCGCCCAGCTGAACTCTCTATCAGAAGGAGCCTGACTCCCAACATTAAATAAATAAACAAGTGTTTATGCGTGGTCAGATTTTCAATACGGGGTTAAATTCCAGGTCTGACCCCACGCAGGAACTGAGTCGCTCTCACACAACACTAGCTTTGAATTCAAGTGGCCTAATTGACCGAGAGGTAGGCTTGGCACCCAGTTAGCAGCATTTCCAGCAGGTGAGAGCTGCCGGTCTGGCACCAACAGCAAAGGCTGGCAGAAACCATATTGAGATCAGCTGCTGCTCTGCCAAGGACAGCAGACAACTCCTCCAAGCATCCATCTGATAAAAGATCTATTGCAAGCTAGATTACAATCAAGTGCAAGGAGATCCAAGAAAGATCAGCTTTAAAGAGATGGAGAGAGAACTTCTCATGATCCCACAGTGAACCTAATAGTTGTGCAGTAATTTCCACTGACTTAAAAATTAGAAATTGCAATCGCGAGCACACAGACTCCTGAATGAGCTTATTAAAGAGGGGATGTTCAGTAAGTGGGATTAATGTAGGAAATATGTGAGATAATATAAATTTCAAATTAGATAAAAATTTATTCAATAGTTGAACAGTCAATATCTAGGTGAAAAACATAAATGGCAACACCAGGTAGATCTAGGAATAGGGAAAATAGCAATGCCTTACTTTTAATAGAGAATCCCAGTTTAAACTTCTTTTGTTACAGGGATAATATTTTCAAAATAATGTCCATCAAGTGCTGCACTGTTCTATCTTCTATCACAGACAACACCAGAATTATAGGGAGTGGGATAGCTTGATCTTGGGTTTAGACATAGCTTGGTACAACATTGAGGGCCAAAGGGCCTGTACTCTGTTGTACTGTTCTATGTTCTATGTTAAGTATTAGACAGAGATTATTTTAATCCTCAACTGAATGAGATTTGCTCAGCTCATTAAACATCTAGTCTGCCTGACATGTCCTTGGATACTTAAGGTAATGTTGCTACTGTATAATTAATTTCTTCCACAGAGAGATGCTTCTTCAGTAGTAAGAACCCTATTTCCCCTATTCGGTGAAAGACAACCAATTAGAGTTTGTCTAATTATTCAATTTCATGAATTCATGGCCTAACCTGCTTCTGGAAAAGAACTCTGTTTAATGGTCAGGCTGGTCACATTTTCTCTTAATTAGCCATTGGCTTTATATGAGATAATATGATTCACAAATTGTTCCATCTAAATGTGGTTGAGTTATCAGTGCCTGCACTGAATGCTTTACATACCATTGTTAAAAATGCATTGTGCGTCATTTCTTTTGGATTTATGTACAGTTATCAATGAATTCACACTGCTGTGAAGGAGTCTGTTTGAATCTCAATTTGTTTTTGCAAGCTATTTCTGGCCATTTTTTAAAAAAAATTCTGTGAGTTTATAGGGGATTTTTAAAATTCATTCTTGAGGCCGGGGTGTCATCGCTGGCCAGCCAGCATTTATTGCCCATCCCTATTTGGCCCGAGAAGGCCATTGTGAATCAACCACATTGCTGCGGCTCTGGAGTCACCTGTAGGCCAAACCAGATAAGAACAGCAGATTTCCTTCTCTAAAGGACATCAATAACCCGGCTGGGTTTTCCTGACAATCAACAACAGTTTCATGATCATCAGTACACTCTTAATTCTTGATACTTTTACTGAATTCAAATTTCACCATCTGCCATGGCAGGATTTGAATCTGGGTTCCCAGAACATTAGTTGAGTTGCTGGATTAATAGTCTAGCAATAATACCACTGGGCCACCTTAAATAACTCTTTTAAATTCATATTCCTGCATCATGGCCATGTTTCTTTATTTTTTCACAATACAACATCATGTCTCGGAACTTTGGAATCATAAACCACAAGGGAAGGCCATTTGATATGAGCAATTTTGATTTCAGGAACTTTTTGTACAGATTTTTAAAAACACTGATCAACATTACTCTTCACCAAAGCTCTCGGAACACAGGTGGTAATACAAAATATAGCCTTCCTTTTAAATATCTCTTTCAAATTCATTCAGACTATTTCTCACTAATGTGCTGATTGCATTTGGGAAATGTTGGTCAATGTCATCTAAATGTCATTCACCTGAAAACCAACCTCCTAGAAATTTGACTACAATAAACCTCACAACTGTGAATATTTCATTGTAAAAAACCCTCACTTCATTCAACTCAACAAAATTATCCAAACAACTACAGGCCTGCTATGTGGAAAATCCAAATTCATAAATCGGAGACAGGAATAACTCTATTTGATAAAATACATTACCATAACTGCATCTAATCTTCTTGTGCATGAGAATAAGAGAGGAATGTGAGAAATGTTTCATTTGGGGCAAGTGTGTAAGAATAAATGAGATTCTTGTTTTAAACTTTACAAAAGCTTCCAGCTGAAATTATTTAATTGGGATCCACAATCCAAGGGTAAGAAAAGACATACCTCATATATCAAATGTACTCATCAGGGGCAATAAAGAGAACACATACATTCTGCCCATTACTTGGGGAAGTGGGGGAGGGGGGGAGGAGTGAGGTGTTTGCATAAACTAACTGGATCCTTTTTCCCATATGATTGACTCCCAGTCCTGAGAATTGAACATTTCTCATTTGGATTCAAGTATAGAATTGTACATTTTTAAAACAATGATTCTTGCAATTAGAATGAATTACACTTTTTATCTCCTACATTTATCTCCCATTTGGACAAATACAAAGCATTCATAAAATGCTATCCATTTGAGTCCCACATTATTTTTTATTTATTGCAAATTATTTGTAGTCTTCAGGTGAATTTCAGATTTGAAGGCAGTGAATATTGATCCAGGAATGTAGAAGTATGTCAGAACCAAATTTTAAAATATTACATGCTGCCTTTGTGTTTTGATTTCATAGCAAAGTTAATAGTAATTTATGAAGCAAAGAAATAACCTTGGTTGAGGTTTATCTGCAGGATGGAGTTGGAAGACAAAAAACAGTTAGAGTGCAGTCATTCTTAGAAAGGGTTAATAACATAGAGATAAGTTTCCATTCTAAAAGTGGACATAAGATTCATTATGAGTGAAAAAATTGATATGAAAATATAACAAATAAGTGATAATAGGCACAAGCTTTTATAGACAGGACGTAATTAATATTTTATCAATCTAGAAAGCATTTAGCAACCACATTTTTAAAGTTTAAAGTTTATTTATTAGTGTCATAAATAGGCTGCATTGAAGTTACTGTGAAAATCCCCTAGTTGTCACATTGGGCACCTGTTCGGATATGCTGAGGGAGAATTTAGCATGACCAATACACCTAACCAGCACATCTAAAAGACTGTGGGGAGAAACCATAGGATCCAAAGCAAATCCATCTCTCATGGGGAGAATATGCAAAATCTGTGCAGACAGTGACCCAAGCCAGAAATCAAACACTGGTCTCTGGTACTGTGAGGCAACACTGCTACCCATTGTGCCACCTGGGATTTGGGCTTCACTGGAAGGGCCAGCATTTATTGCCCTTTCTTAATTGCTAATACCAAATGCAGTTACTGCCTACTTCAATTTATTGGTAATAAGAATGAGAATTTCTAGAGTCACGGAGGTTTACAACATAGAAGCAGGCCCCTCAGCTCAATTTGTCCATACCGCTCTTTTTTTTTTAAACCCCTAAGCTAATCCCAATTGCCCATATTTGGCCCATATCCCTCTATATCCATCATACCCATGTAACTATCTAAATGCTTTTTAAAAGACAAAATTGTACCTACCTCTACTACTACCTGTGGCAGCTTGTTCCAGACACTCACTGCCCTCTGTGTCAAAAAATTGCTCCTCTGGACACTTTTGTATCTCTCCCCCCTCACCTTAAACCTGTACCCTCTAGTTTTAGATTCCCCTTTGAGAAAGAATATTGACTATCCAGTTGATCTGTGCCTTCCAGACCTATAAGTGAATTCATGTACAGGAATTGCTAGCCTGTAAAATTTCACTAATAGATTTTCTTTTGATAATACATTTGAATTTATTCATGAGAAGAAGGGATTAACAGTGAACTTTCATCCCAATGTAAAGGATGGGGAATTTTTAAGCTTGAACCCTAGACAGCTCCTGTAAAATGGTATACTTTAATGCATGGTGGTATTTTCTTCCTGTTAATAAATTAAGCTTTGGAATTATTTTGCTATCTCTGCAGGCGCAAATCTAAAAATTAGTTAAACTCAGGTGAGGATAAAACAACACCCCTCCTCCCAACCCCAAACTTACTCCATGTCCAATGTCTAGAAAACAAGTCAGACAAACTTAAAGCCAGATTCACTTTGCAAAACGAACTGAGGGACCACTGTGTACTCAGTTTCATGTAGACATTGGCTCACTCCTGCTTCAACGGTCTATGCTCTACAGTCAGACAGCTTCTCAATTCACTGAGTGGACAGTACGGGGAGGTGGGGTCTGCCACCTAATCAACACCTTGTGGTGCCTAGACATAGCAGCACTGGCAAGTTTCTGCTCTCCGGTAGTTGAAGCTAAAATGCCACCCCTGCTACCTTCCATGGGAGTTGACCTCTGTTATCTGACATCAGTTTACATCCCAACCCACGTGGACATGAAGACTGCACTGGATGAAATATACACCACTACAAATAGCCTTGAAACAAAACATCCTGAGGCCTTATTTATCGTGACCGGGAGTTCAAACAGGCCAAGCTCAAGAGCATCCTACCAAGATACCACCAACATGTCTCCTGTTCCACCAGAGGCCTAAGCATCTTAGACCATTGTTACACAAATATCAAACATGCCTACTGTCCTATCACCCACCCACACTTCAGCAGATCAGACCACATGGCTATGCTCCTGCTCCCAGCTTACAAGCAAAAACTGAAATGAGAGAATATGTCAAAGAAAATCCTGTAAAGTTGGTCTGAGGAATTGGAAGATCTCCCACGGAACTGCTTAGAGTCAGTAGACCGGACAGTATTTAAAAACTCTGCGATCAGCCTGAATGAGTACACCACAACTGTAAATGACTTCATTAGTAAGTCTGAAGAAGATTGTGTACCAAAGAAGCAAATCTGCATGTTTCCCAACCAGAAACCACGGATGAACAGGGATATTAACTACTTGCTGAATTCCAGGTCCAAGATGTTCAAGTCAGGTGACCCTGACCTATACAAGAAACAAGGTAAGAAGTCTCACAACACCAGGTTAAAGTCCAACAAGCTTATTTGATAGTAATCCCGCTAGCTTTCGGGGTTCACCCCTTCATCAGGTGACTCTCCTTTCCTTCTCTATGTACAGTATGCTTTGTGCAAAAAACAATACTTTTCACTGTAAACTATTACATGTAACAATAATAAATCAAATCAGAGTTGAATCAAATCAAAACTGCTCCTTTCATCCTCATGGGCCATTTAATTGAATTGCTGACTAGTGTTATTTTTTACCATCAGGGTGGTTCTCCACATAAATGTGAAACATTAACTCAGCAACTATTCAGCAGTATTTTATATAATGCATCAGAAGGTTGAAAAGCAAAACTATTTCATACATTGCTTACCCATTCATATCTTCAATGATAACTTGTACTTACATGCTGCTTCTCACAAAAAAAAGTCATGTCAGATAAAAATACAGACATCCGTGGCATAAAGTAAGCAATTTAGGAGAGGAGACCAAAATCAAAGAAAAGGGTTTTTCAGAGAAACAAAGGCAGGGTTTGAGATAGCAGGCAAATAGGCTTAGGGAGACACCAAATGGGAGAGATAGGGCTTAGTTACCAAATTGCATTCCACTGATTTTAGAGTAGATGCATAATCCAGGGACAGAGAGGCACAGGGCTACTGAATATCTTTCAGAAAGAGTAATGTAAAACCATGGAGATGTTCAAAGATAATGACAGTGGTCTTGAATGTGATTTGCAAATGAATCAGGTAAAACTTGGCAAAGACCACTGGTGTTTTGGAATGAAACAATATTACTATGATATTTCAAATTGACTAAAATTCATGAAAGGTCAAAGTTGGAAGGTCATCGAAGAAAACATGGGACAAATCATTCGGAAAATGTGATTTAAGTCTTCAGCAGTGGGCGGGGGGAAGATATTGGGTGGATTCCTCCCATGGTTCTGCTAATCGGGGTGGACAGAGAATTTTGCAGGCATTCAAAAACCATTTTTACACCACTGTAAATTTCCTGTGGGATCATCCACTGGTGCTCACCATGGCAGATTGGGAAACCCAATGGAAGTTAGCATGAAATGATTTGCATGCTACTAACGAGATGCAGATAAAGGCCTGACCAGAATCTTCCAATCCTCTCAGGTTCTCTGCAATACCAGCAGGTAAACACACTGCTGTAGAACATATCTGGGCCAATCTGGCACACAGAAGTCAGGACTCAGCTGAACAATGCTTGGGACTGCTTCAGAGTTCAGAATGGAAGTTGCCAGTGAGCTTGGACTCTGGAACACCACAACAATAGGTGGGATTAGCATCTACAGATGAATCCTTCAGATTCAATTTCATTGAGGTGACCCATCTTCCAATCCCAGATTGTTCCTGGAGGTCCATTCTATATTCTCATCAGTAGCTCAATGATGTTGGATACCATTTCAATATGGCACCCAGATTTGATAACAATGGTGTGTACCATCATGCCCGCTTCTCCACGGAATAATGCACTAAATGCATTGGTAATTAATGAGATTTGGACCAGAAGTTACTGTGTAGCTCCCTGCTGGCCTTTACAGCAGGAAACACTCCCCATCCCCATCCCTGTCACGGGAGTTGGTCCCATATGGGTGAATTCCACCTGAGAGTTGTGCACAACAATTTCTGAAATGGAAAAATGCACTGCTTCTGGTGGCTTAGATATGAGGGAGTGACTCAGTTCAGGGTGAAACTGAGGTTGTACACCATTTAATTTATTTTAATAGAACTGTGAGATAATTGGATTTAGCATGAGAGACCATGGATGGCTATAGTTTTCCAACATTGAGCTGAAGCAACTTTTGACACAAAAGACTCTATGACAGATAGAGAGCCAGACAGGACAGGAAGAGCGTCATAGTGACATTGGAAGAGGGCTAGACTGAGTATCATCAATATACATAAAAACTGTCAGCACAGAAGGAGGCCAGTTTTGAAACAACATTTTAATCTCACACCACAGCCTTTTCCTTTTAACCCACAAGATTTTTTTTCAATTAGATATCCAATTAGAGATATATGTTAAAACTGACCTCCAGCTTGTGGATGATGAAGGCAAAGGTTACAACATAAATAAAATTGCAAAAGAGCCAAAGAAAGATTCCAAACAGAGGCTGAAGGAACTTTTGCCAGAATGGGTAAGCAGGACAGGTTGTGACAGATTGTTCAGGTAGATTTTCCAGTATCTGTGTAGCTGAAGGTGGAACAGAATGCAGCATTGACTGGGTAAAGGGTGCAGCATTGACTGGGTAAAGGGTGCAGCAAGTGCACAAGCAGAAAGTTTATTTCAGACACTTTCAGTGAAGCACAAGCCAGATCTTGTTGCCACACGACTCTCATTACAGAGCAGCAGCATATACAAATATTAGTTTTTTTCCGAATCACCCTCTTTTCATTTTAAATGCTGGAGATAATTTTAATTTCCAGCAGTAACAGGGTAAGATGCCGTAGCATTTCATTCATAGCAAAATTTCCAGCCATTCCCATTGGTAGGACCTGCTGACGGCAAACCTTCCCCCACAACAATGGATTTAATAGGAAATCCCACTGACACGGTGGGACCCGAATCTCACCACTGGCCAATAGCATAATATCTGCTATCATGGTGAAACATAGAATCATAAAATCCTAGAGTGCAAAGTAGGCCATTGAGCCTTTGTGCACTGACCACAATTCCACCCAGGACCTATTCCCATATTTTACGTTGCTAATCCACTTGACATTCAGGTCAATTTAACGTGGCTAATGCACCTCACCCACACAGCTTTGGACTGTGGGAGGAAACCAGAGCACCCTGAGGAAATTCACACAGAATTGGGGAGAATGTGCAAACTCTATGCAGACAGTGACTCAAGCCAGGAACTGAACCCAAGTCTCTGGAGCTGTGAGACAGCTGTGTTAACCACTGTGCCACCATACCATCCAAATAGTTGTGTGGTTAAAATTATTCCCAATATTTCAAAAGTATTTCATTGACTGGGAAAGATGTCCCAAAGGGATGAAAGGTACTGTAGCCTGAATGGTCACGTGATGACATGATGACATGGTTACTTAAGAGATCATGTAATGGAAGCTTGGGAATTCTTTGGAGTGCGGACAGAGTACAAGCATGTAGAGTAATAAATAAACCAACATGTGTTATCCATCCTTGGTTGCCAGTCTTTGAGAACATTGTACTTTTACATGATGTTTGGAGATGGCATATAGTACTAGGACATTTCTGCATCAATGTGCTCGTATTCAATGAAAACATTGCGGACAATTGGACTAAGTTTGAAAAGGTGCTGGATTGTCAGATAAATCAAAAAGATACAAGAGGTCACTTAAATAAAATGGATCCTGGGGTCATTGAGAAGTTTGAACCGTTTCTATTTTAGATGGAGGAGAAAGAGGACCCCTTGTTAATTCTAATTAAGTTTGAGAAAATTTGTCTGCCAGTGGAAAACGTAATGCTCAACAGCAGAAATTTATCCCTACAAACCAAAGATCTGACGAATTGATACAATCATAGATAGCAAATTTGAAAATCTTTGCAAATAATGTGTGTTTGGCACCCTTATTGATGAGTTAATCAGGGATCAAAGAGGATGTATGATCCATTGTCGTCTACGAGAGCTGCTGCAAGATAAAGATTTACTACAGTCACTAGCATTGACTAAACAAACAGTTTCAAAAAAAGCAGCAAAAGAAACTGAAGCTTTCACAGTATAGGGCATGTCCTTCCCTGGTGGCCATCACAGGACTGCATTTTTATAATATGGCAAATGCTCTGACAAATGTGGAAAGTGGAATTACTTCACAAAACACTGCAGACCAAAATCACAGCAGCTTTCTTTTGACAAGTGCCACATTGCAGATGACCAGTTCTCCAAGGTTAAGGGTATCAGGAGATTGACCAACCTGGAGCTCAGCCAGAGCAACCAAACTAGTCAGCCTCCAACAACACTCAATTGTGAGAATGTCAACACCATCACAGAAAAGGGTGAGATCTTCACCATGCTAAACATGTTTCACAACTCCACAAAATTGAAGGTAGATATATTCTGGAGCAAAGCATAATGTATTATCCAGGTGAATGCTATGGGAACTAGACACATAGGCAGCATCAGTCCCTAATATCCAGATGGACCTTGTGATCTATGGTGGACAAACCATCTATCTAGTAGGTGGGACCACTTCCCATTGCACACAGAACAGTTTCAAGTTTCATATAATCAACCACACCATAAGGCCCCTGTTAGGTCTTTGGGGCAACATCACACTGGAGATGTAATGGTCTATAGAGCAGCTGAAACAGCTTAATTTGTGTTTTACTTTATGTAAATAGTTATGCATTGTTAGTCTGATTCAATCTGAATGTTATAAAATGTTTGCACGCAGTTACCGTACACACTGTTACATTTCAGCACTGCCAGTTGTCCCAACTTAATCAGTAAAGACATAAATGAGTGGTCACATGATGACGTGGTTACTTAAGAGATCATGTGACGGAAGCATGGCAGTTCTCTCCAGAGTGCAAGCAATGTATAAGTAGGTAGGAGTTGCTGAGACTTAATAACTGTTTAATCATTGCAAATTAATGACTGTTGTTATAAGTCTTTGGTCACCAGCTGTTGGGAGTTTAGTACTTCTACAGGTAGAATGGTGATATTTTTCTTTCTTTCATGTTGAATAGCCAGCCTTCTCCAGCATGCAAAGGTGAATTTTGCTTGTATGAAATTTAGGAGTGTAGTAAATAAGGTGGATGAACTTAGGGCGTGGATAGCTGCTTGGGATTGTGATGTGGTGGCCGTTACAGAGACTTGGATGTCTCAGGGACAGGACTGGGTACTACAAGTCCCGGGATTCAGATCCTTCAGGAAGGACAGGGAGGGAGGCAAAAGAGGTGGTGGAGTGGCACTGTTGATCAGGGACAGTGTCATGGCTGCAGAGAAGGTGGATACCGAGGAGGGAATGTCTACAGAGTCTCTGTGGGTGGAAGTTAGGAATAGCAAAGGGTCGGTGACGTTGCTGGGTGTATTCTATAGGCCGCCCAATAGTGACAGGGAAGTTGAGGTGCAGATAGGGAAGCAGATACTGGAGAGATGTAGAAATAACAGAGTTGTTGTGATGGGAGACTTCAATTTCCCAAACATCGACTGGAATATCCCAAGGGTAAGGGGTTTGGATGGGGAGGAGTTTGTTAGGTATGTTCAGGAGGGTTTCCTGACACAGCACGTGGACAAGCCTACGAGAGGAGAGGCTGTACTGGACCTGGTACAAGCTAATGAACCAGGACAGGTGATGGATCTCTCGGTAGGAGAGCATCTTGGGGAAGGAGATCATAATTCTATCTCCTTCACCCTTGCATTGGAAAAGGATAGGATCAGGCAGGCTAGGAAGGTGTTTGTCTGGAATAAGGGGAAATATGAAGACATCAGGCAGATATTGGGGCGAATAAACTGGAAGGAGGTGTTCTTGGGGAAAAGCACAGAAGGAAGGTGGCAGATATTCAAGGGATGCTTGTCTGGAGCTTTGCACGACAACGTTCCGGTGAGACAAGGAGGTTTTGGTAGGACGCGGGAACCGTGGTGCACGAAGGCTGCGGTGAACATAGTCAGGAAGAAAAGAAAGGAGTATAAAAGGTTCAAAGAACTAGGAGATGTTGGGGATCTAGAGAAGTATAAGGCTTATAGAAGAGAGCTTAAAAAGGAAATTAGGAGAGCCAGAAGGGGTCATGAGAAGGCCTTGGCTGGTAGGATTAAGGAGAATCCCAAGGCCTTCTACAAATATGTGAAAAGTAAAAGGATGAGAAGAGAAGGGATAGGACCTATAAAAGGTGAAGGGGGAAAAGTCTGTATGGAACCGGAAGAAATGGCAGAGGTGCTTAATGAGTACTTTGCCTCAGTATTCACGGTGGAAAGTGATCTGGGAGGATGCACTACAAGTTTGCGGCAGACTGAAAAGATTGAGTATGTAGATATTAAGGAAGCGGATGTGTTAGAACTTTTAAATGCTATCAAGATAGACAAGTCTCCGGGACCAGATGGGATGTACCCCAGGTTATTGTGGGAGGTGAGGGATGTCATTGCAGAGCCCCTGGCGATGATCTTTGCGTCGTCGATGGAGACGGGAGAGGTTCCGGAGGATTGGAGGATTGCGGATGTGGTCCCTATTTTCAAGAAAGGGAACAGGGATAGTCCTGGAAATTACCGACCGGTGAGTCTGACCTCAGTGGTTGGTAAGCTGATGGAGAGGCTTCTGAGGGACAAGATTTACAAGCATTTGGAGAAGTTTAGGTTGATTAGAAATAGTCAGCATGGTTTTGTAAAAGGCAGGTCGTGCCTTACGAGCTTAATTGAGTTCTTCGAAAATGTGACTGAACACATTGACGAAGGAAGAGCAGTGGACGTGGTGTACATGGACTTCAGCAAGGCATTTGACAAGGTCCCACATGCAAGACTTCTTGAGAAGGTGAGAGGCCATGGGATCCAAGGGGCTCTGGCTTGCCTGCAGAAGGCAGAGGGTGGTTGTGGATGGCTCTTCTTCTGCATGGAGGTCGGTCACCAGTGGAGTGCCCCAGGGATCTGTTCTAGGACCCTTGCTGTTTGTCACTTTCATAAATGACCTGGATGAGGAAGTGGAGGGATGGGTGAGTAAGTTCGCCGATGACACGAAGGTCGGTGGTGTTGTGGATGGTCTGGAGGGATGTCAGAAGTTGCAGCATGACATCGACAGGATGCAAGACTGGGCGGAGAAGTGGCAGATGGACTTCAACGCGGATAAATGTGTTGTGGTCCATTTTGGCGGATCCAACGGGATGAATGAGTACACTATCAAAGGTAGGAGTCTTAGCTGTGTGGAAGAGCAGAGGGATCTTGGGGTCCGGGTCCATAAGATTCTCAAATCGGCCTCCCAGGTAGAGGTTGTGGTTAAGAAAGCTTACGGTGTACTGGCCTTCATTCATCGAGGGATTGAGTTCAGGAGTCAGAAGGTAATGCTGCAGCTTTATAGGACCCTTGTCAGACCACACTTGGAGTACTGTGCGCAGTTCTGGTCGCCTCACTATAGGAAGGACGTGGAAGCTATTGAAAGGGTGCAGAGGAGATTTACAAGGATGTTGCCTGGATTGGGAGGCATGCCTTATGAAGACAGGTTGAGGGAGCTGGGACTGTTCTCCCTGGAGAGACGAAGGTTGAGAGGCGACCTGATAGAGGTTTACAAGATGTTGAGAGGAATAGATAGGGTGGACTTTCAGAGACTATTTCCCAGGGCTGAAATGGTCGCGACGAGAGGGCACAGATTTAAGGTGCAGGGAAGCAAGTACAGAGGGGATGCTAGGGGAAAGTTTTTCACTCAGAGGGTGGTGAGTGAATGGAATCGGCTGCCGTCGGTGGTGGTCGAGGCGAACTCGCTGGGGTCTTTTAAAAGACTTCTGGATGAGTATATGGGATCCAATGGGATTGGGGGTTATAGATAGGTCTATGGCTGGGTAGGTTTTGATGTGTTCGGCACAACTTGTGGGCCGAAGGACCTGTTTGTGCTGTAGTGTTCTATGTTCTATGAAATCTGGCTTCTCCTGCAAATAAAATTCCTCAAGCTTGATGCATCCTGCTGACCCGTCACCTCTACCACAGCTTGCACCAATTCAATTGTTTCAATTATCTGCTCCTGATTTCAGCCTCCATGAAACTTTATATTCTTATCTCTGTGATCTTCCAGGAATCTCTATCCTCCAGCAAATTAATTGGCTTAATTGTTATTTTCGACATACTGTTGTAAAAGTATAATCATTATATAAGCCTGTGGAGAAGTGTGAGCCAACATAAACATCAATTAACTAATCCTTTCTTGACTTACCAATTTTTTTTCACTCTTCCCGCCTCCCTTCTCATGGCATTCACTCCTCATTCAGATATTATTTAGCATACAAAGGCTGCACCTTGACAATGCGGTTAGGGTGGAGCAAACACATCACACAGGCTTTGTGTATTCTATGATATAATGTCATTGTGGGCACTCTTGCTTTGTCATCTCGTGACGTTATCTTGCTGACATTTCTCTGATTTGTTGCTACGTTAAGGCCACATTGATGTACAAGAATGCAATCAGCACAGATCATTTGGGTGAGCAATGCCAAACACAATCTGGCACCTCTATTGGAGATCCTCGGACGCCATGACTCTGTATCTCTATCTCCACGTCCCTGATCGTCCATTACTTTCTGCCATCAAAATCATCTTGCAGTTTATCTGCCAGGGCCAGCTTTTAACCCCGCAACAACATCAGATGTTGCATTTTCCTGGTGCCAGATGAGAGGCATTATTCATATCACTATCGTACACACCCAGCATTCTCCATGCTGCTGAGTTCAAAATTCACACTGTTCTGCTCCTGCTCATGCTGGAAGCACTGAAGTGAACTCACTGTATTTGTGAGGCTTCCAAACTAATCAAGGCGGTGGCTTAGTGATATTACTAATACCATTATTCCAGCAACTCAGCTAATGTTCTGGAGACCTGGATCTGAATCCCACTACTGCAGATGGTGGAATTTAAATTCAATAAATAAAAACTGGAATTCAGGATCTGTTGATGATCATGGAACCATTGCTGATTGTCGGAAAAACCCATCTGGTTCACATGGAGAAGGAAATCTGTCATCCTTACTTGGTCTCACCTATTAATGACTCCAGAGCCACAGCAATGTGGTTGACTCTCAACTACCCCCTGAACAAAAGCAACTAGGGATGGGCAATAAATGCTGGCTAGCCAGTGATGCCCACAAACAAATCACTGGCTAGCCAGTGATGTCCCACAAACAAATAAAAAAAGCACTATTAATTTAGCAGATAATTTGGACATTTAGGTTTAACATAAGCATATTGTTAGGGGAGATATTTTGCAAAAGAATTGTGAAAGATAAAGATAATTTATTTTAACCACAACTTTATCAACACAACTACAACAATAATAATAGAACACCCTAAAAGATATGGCAAAAGTGGAAATTAAAAAAGTCTTCAAAATTCTAAGAAATCTATCATGCATGGATCTTCCTTTGAGTCCACTGCCAGGAGAAAGGCCAGGAACATCACCCCTGTTTATTTTAAGTAAATGGTAAATTAAGTTTAACTAAATGGTAAAATTGCTTTGAAGTTTTTGCACCATCTGATCTAAAGCCTAAGAATCACTCTTGCCATAAAGGTAGCACAAAGATGGCTATCTGGACCAATGCCAGGTTTCTCAGTTCCCTGGTATATAACATGCTCCTGCATCAGCAGCCTGAACAATCAGGGAATGTACCCTTTCATCTTTCAGACAGGTAAACGGTGATTTGACTAACATAGTGGGAGGCTAAAAAGGCATGGTGGGCTCTCTTTAATATATCAGTGGTTTCCTGAAATTCAGCAATGTTAACGTGTTGTGTAGAGTTAGAATTTTAAATTGTTGTTGGACAATTTTCAAAAGAGGATTGCATGCAAACAGTATTAATTTCTGAACAGTTACCAGAACTCCCACCGTGAAAGTATCACCTGCTTAAAGGAAGATGGACAGCATTACATTTCCTGCTTCCCAGGCTCAGACACATCAAATTAATCTCCAAAATTAACAAATTATCCTGCGATGAAAATTTAAACATACCAAAATCTTGTTTATTAGCCAATTTACTCAATGCCTATGAATTAAACACGTTGTGAGTGTGTGTTTGTGGTTTTTGTTGCCATACAAAAATTTTCCTTTCATTCTGGAGAAATTGACACAAGCTGGGATTTTAACTCCCTTCAGCCAGCAAGTGGATTGGAGGGTTTTAAGAGTCAGAATTTCTTCTTTAAGACTCAAACTGTCTTTAAGAAAGTTCTTCTCACCAAGCCTCAAAAACTTGGTGAGGCTGCCCAAGTTTTTGATCTGAGGTTAAGGCTTTTTATTCATCAGGAGTGAAGGGGATCTTGCCATGGAAGATAATGCAAAGGATGAGGCAAGGGTGGAGAACCTGGTGCTCAGGTTCTCCATCAGGAAATTGGATTGTTGTGGGAGAAGGTTATGTGGGATGGGTGGAGCTCTGAGCGTGGCCCTTGAGAGATTTGTGCAGTTTCATTGCTCAAGTGAACTTGTTCTACAGATGAAAGCCATGTCAACAGAATTGCTCACATTACTGCCTGCTTTCTCCCCACAATTCACTTTGCCGACTTGCATTGTGTCATATACTTCCAATGTATTTGTCATTTCTGTGGTAAAGGAGGGGATTCAACAGAGGAGGACCATGGTCACACAACAACACGGGTCATGAGGCCAACAACGGATACCAGCCTTAGGAGGAGGGAGGTCAGGAGGAAATCAAGCAAGGCAGTCTTCAACACTGAAGAGCATTAGGCACATCAGCACATGTTCAAAATGTATACCAACTCCCCCCGAGGTATCTGAGAAGCATTTCTAGAGATAGCTAAAACTTTGCAGAGAGATAGTTACTGACCTGCGCACAGTCCTACAACAATAATTGCAGCCCCATGGATTTGGAGGAAAATCCAAACCAATCACCCTGAAGGCAAAAGTGACCCTACACCAGTAGCTCATTTCAGGTTTCTATTGGAGACACACATAGATTCATACAGGTGGTGATAAGTTAGATGGGCAAATCATTCATGAGATTTTCAACAGATGCTGATATTCAGGCTACAAAATATTTGACACTGGGGACAGAATGCACTTTCCACACATACAGGGTGTAATCAATTGTACTCACATGGCCATGCAGCAAATAGTAGCATTTATCATTTGGAGATGGTTTTGCTCCCTTTACCTTCAAGTTATAGAACAGAACCCCACAGAGCAGAAGGAGGCCATTCGGCCCATCAAGTCTACATTGACTCCTGACAGAGTAACTTACACAGCCCCACCCCCACCCTAATCCCGTAACCCCAGATATTTCACATGCTAATCTATCTAACCTACACATCTTGGGACACTAAAGGGCAATTTAATATGGGCAATCCACCTAACCTGCACATCTTTGAACTGTGGGAGGAAATTGGAGTACCCAGAGGAAACCCATGCTGACATGGGAGAATGTGCAAACTCCACACAGAAAGTAACCCAAGGCTGGAATCAAATCCGAGTCCCTGGCATGTGAGGCAGTAGTGCTAACCGCCCTGTTACCATACTGCCCTGTATTGTCTGTGACCATCAAAAAAGAATTGCACAGATGTTTGCTCATTCCCTATCAAATGACAGATACATCTTAAAGAAGTCCTAGCTTTTTTTAAATTTATGAGATGTGGACATCATTAGCTGGACCAGCATTTATTGCCATTGAGAAGATAGTGATGAGCTGCCTTTTTGAATTGCAGCAATCCCTGTGGTGTTGGTGCACCTTCAGTGATATTCAGGAAGGAGTTCCAGGATTTTGACCCAGCAATAGTGAAGTAATGATGATATTTTTCCAAGTCAAGATGGTGAATGTCTTGGAGGGAAACCTCCAGATTGTGATGTTTCCTTGTATCTGTTGCTCTTGTCCTTCTAGTGGGTAGTGGTTGTGAGTTTGAAAGGTGCTGCCTAAGGAACCTTGGTAAGTTCCTGCAGTGTGTCTTGTAGAGGGTACACATTGCTGCCACTATTCATTGGTGGTGGAGGGATTGAATGTTTGTGGAAGGGGTACATTCAAGCAAGCTTCTGAAGTACTGTTGAAGTAGCACTCATCCAGGCAAGTGGAGAGTACACCAACCATACAACCTCGTCTATAATATGTTTGCCCATGAATGACACTCCTACCTGACCATTGTTTCCTCAACTGCAAATCTTTGCCTACTTAGATTGTGCACCTACATTTGCCAATTTCCGTCTATAGCTACTTATGCCTTCTATTTCGCTACCTCATGACATAGTTGAGGCCAGAACATTGAAGATTTTCAAGGAGCAGTTAGATATAACCCTTGTCATGAAGGGGACCAGTGGACAAGGGTGAGGGGGAGGTAGGATTAGGCAATTGAGCTGGATGTTCAACCATGATCATAATGAGTGGCAGAGTAGACTCAAAAGGCTAAAGGGCCTTTTCCTGCCCCTATTTCCTATGTTTCTAAGATTATTACTTATACCTGCTGCTCCCTAGAAGAGCAGGAGGAGTGGGCAGTTTATGCATGGGATGAGGAGAGATGACTCCCTCCCCACCTCCTCACTGACGCCCTAATTTTGGCATTGATACTCAAGTCAATGGAGTTATCATGAGCCATCTCTCTATTCCTTGTCCAATTTTCTCGGCCATGATTGCACAATCATTTTATCATTTTTGACACTCATCAATGACCTGGGCCAATCTACTTGACAAGTCATTTATAGAGAGGCCAGCAGATGCTATATGAATACAAATCATACTACACACACTACCATTTAATAAAGGCTGACCTTTACTGCAACATCATATTGTTGCATAAACAAGTGAGATGTCTCTCAGTCCCCTTCATTCAGCAACAAGTGTCAACCATGCAGCATGATCATGTAATACACTCTCCAAAGAAGGATATTCCAACAAGTATACATAATGCACACAATAGTAAAGAGAACAAACTATGTTGTGATATTTATATGCATAAGTATATGATCCCAGTGTCTCAACATCTATTCATTATTGTTCCTTTAATTCCTACTCTTTTTTTTTGAAGACTGTTATACCTTGTTACAACTCAGTGGTTGTGGATGGGTCTTGTTCTGCATGGAGGTCAGTAACCAGTGGAGTGCCCCAGGGATCTGTTCTGGGACCCCTCCTGTTTGTCATTTTCATAAATGACCTGGATGAGGAAGTGGAGGGATGGGTTAGCAAGTTCGCCGACGATACAAAGATCGGTGGCGTTGTGGATGGTCTGGAGGGATGCCAAATGTTGCAGCGGGACATAGACAGGATGCAAGACTGGGCGGAGAAGTGGCAGATGGACTTCAATGCAGATAAATGTGTAGTGGTCCATTTTGGCAGGAATAATGGGATGAAGGAGTACAATATGAGGGGTAGGAGTCTTAGCTGTGTTGTAGAGCAGAAGGATCTCGGGGTCTGGGTCCATAGGACTCTTAAATCGGCCTCGCAGGTGGAGGAAGTGGTCAAGAAGGCGTACAGGGTACTGGCCTTCATTAATCGAGGAATAGAGTTTAGGAGTCAGGAGGTAATGATGCAGCTCTATAAGACTCTTGTCAGACCCCAGTTGGAGTATTGTGCGCAGTTCTGGTCGCCTCATTATAGGAAGGATGTAGAGGCTATTGAGATGGTTCAGAGGAGATTTACAAGGATGCTGCCTGGATTGGGAGGCAGGCCTTATGAAGATAGGTTGAGGGAGCTGGGACTCTTCTCACTGGAGAGAAGTAGGTTGAGAGGCGACCTGATAGAGGTTTATAAAATGTTGAGAGGGATAGATAGGGTGGACTCTCAGAGACTATTTCCCCGAGCTGAAATGGTCACTACGAGAGGACGCAGATTTAAGGTGCAGGGAAGCAAATACAAAGGAGATGTCAGGGTAGGTTTTTCACTCAGAGGGTGGTGAGTGAATGGAACCGACTACCGTCGGAGGTTGTTGAGGCAAACTCACTGGGGTCTTTTAAGAGACTTCTGGATGAGTATATGGAAAAGAATAGGATAGGGGGTTATAGATAGGTCTGTGGATTGGTAGATGTGATCGGTGCAACTCATGGGCCAAAGGGCCTGTTTGTGCTGTATTGTTCTATGTTCTATGTAACTCCAACACCAGCTGATGAGATGACAGGTTGATGAGAGCTTTGCCACTCCACGTGATTAACTTGGGACATGTTTGCTGCACATACTTAAAATTTATATGATGATATAATGTGATGTAGCTCCTGACATGTGATCAGAAACGACATCAACTTGCTGTATCAGGAGCAGCCCACTGTCTGCTGCCCTACACCAAAATGATGACTGAGCACAAGAGGAAATGGTAAGTTTTGCAAACATGCTTCTTTTAGAACACTTTATCCACATTGTCACTAGAAGCAGGGATGCTTCACCCAGGCCCAACAAAGAAACCCTCGCCTTCCTGCCCCTATTTCTGGTGCTGCCTTACCTCAATTTTCCAGGATCCTATCCCACACTACCATTCTTTATGGCACAGTGGCACAGTGGTTAGCACTGTGGGCTCACAACTTCAGAGACCATGGTTCGATTCCTAGCTCAGATCACTGTCAGTGTGGAGTTTACACTTTCTCCCTGTATCTGTGTGGGTTCTCTCCAGGTGCTTCAGTTTCCTCCCATAACCCGAAAGGTGTGTTAGTCAGATGCATTGGCCATGTTAAATTCTCCCTAGTGTACCCAAACAGGCGTTGGAGTTGGCAACTGGGGGATTTTCAAGTTAACTTCTTTGCAGTGTTATGTAAGCCTACTTGTGACATTAATAAATAAACTTTAAACTTTTCACACCCGCCCCCTCGCCCATCACCGATACTGCCCTCCTCCCACTGACTACAGAGGACTGTTTCCATGTGGTCCTGTATTGCAACCTCCTGTTGTCAATCACTCCCATTTGGTGATAAGGTAATGAATCTAACTGGCGGCTAGGTTAGACATTTATCTGAATGATGCCCTATCATTAAAAACGGCAAAGACTCCATGTCATCAAACTCTCCAATGAACTGTCCACTACTTGATACCCACACGTCTGGAGTGTTTTTTTTTGTGATGTACCAACTGTGATATACATACGTCTGATAAACAAGACTCAAAATAAAGCAGTTTGCATTATTTGGCAGTGCTGATCTAAGATCCGTATCAACTATTATTAGAAGTGCTGCAGAAGATTTACTTTGTTTCTTTGTTGGTTTATTTCCTATATGACTAAGACTATATAATACAGGGTTCATGTCAATATGGGTGCAATGTTTGTAACTTGTGATTTGTGTCATTTGTATAGACTTACTCTTTGACAGCCAGGACAAACTTGTTTTTTGAAATAGGCAGCAGCTTCCTTTGTGTCTCTCCAGATGCTGATTCTCCTGACTCTCTCCCAAAGTGCTGATCATAAATTGCTCCACATTCACTTGTCAGAGCACTTAACCATTATTTTAGGCACCTCGCCAATTTTCTTCCATCTCCTTCCAAAGCCTCAGTTCCATTCTGGATTCCACAAGCACAAACGGGAGCTTTTCCAAGGGATAATCTTATGTGAGTCTTGGCACTGAGTGCTCACAGAATTTATTCAATTACCAAGGTCACCACTGACAAATGTGATCCCCTTGTCACCAATATACAGCATGTGTACTCCTGGAAGAGAAAATCATTAACAGTAGCATCCCTGGATAATACATTCCATCCTGTCCCCAGGGTGTCCAAGTGAACTGTAGTAATCCTTGATTTTCTCATCAAAATTAGCCAACTCAGCGTAGATTGACAATCAAATCTAGGGTTTTCTTGCTTTGCATAGCCCACCTATCCCTGGTAGCAGAGTACTGGAGGACAATTAATGTGACATCAATATTCAAAAAAGAGAGTAGAGAAAAATTGTGTGGTTACAGGCCAGTGAGTGTAACAGCAGTGGAAGGGAAATTATTGAAAAAATTCCAAGGGAAGAATTATTCTCCACTTGGGGAAGTAAGGATTTATCATGGATAGTCAGCATGGCTTTGTAGGGGGAGGTCGGGTCTAACAAGTTTGACTGAATTTTTCAAAGTGGTGGTTAGATGAGAGCAATGTAGTTGATGCAGTCTATATGGATTTCAGTGAGGCTTTTGACAAGGTCCTTCATGGGAAACTGATCAAGAAAATAAAAGCTTATGAGATCCAGGGGACTTTAGCAAAATGGACCCAAAATTAACTTAGTGGCAGGAGGCAGGGGGTGATGGTCAAATTGTTTTTGTGACAGGAAGCCTGTGTCCAGTTGTGTCCTGTGGGTTTTGGTGCTAGGTCCTTTGATGTTTGTAGTGTACGTTATTTACCTAGTTGGGAATGTTGTGTGTCTGAAGAGTAAATTCACAAGTGACAAGAAAATTAGTGATGTGGTAACTAGTGAAGAGAAAAGCCTTAGTTTACAGGATGATACAGATGGGCTGGTCAGATGGGCAGAACAATGAGAAATAGAATTTAACCCCAAAAAGTGTGAAGTGATGAATTTTGGGAGGATCAACAGGCAAAGGAATATATGATAAACTGTAGGATGCTAGGAAGTACAGAGAATCTGAGGGATCCTGGGTGTATGTCCAAAGATACCTGAATGCAGCAGGACAAGGAGAAAACATGATTAAGAAGCACATATGCTATTTGCCTTTATTAGCTGAGGCATAAGATATAAGAGCAGGGAAGTTATTATAGAGCCATATAAAACACTCATTAGGCCACAGGTAGAGTATTGTATGCAGTTCTGATCGCCACACTTTAGGAAGGAAATGATTACAATAGAAAAAGTGCAAAGAAGATTCACCAGGAGGTTGACTGGGCTGGAGAGTTTTTGCTGTAAAGAGAGGCTATTTAGGGTGGGGTTGTTTTCATCGGAGCAGACAAGGCTGTGTGGGAGACCTCCCAGTGTATGTATAGAAGTGTATAGAATTATGAGGGACATGGAGTAGGTAAGAAGAAACTTTTCCGATAGAAGAGGGATCAATAACCATGGGAAATAAATCTAAGGTAATGAACAGGAGAACTGGGGAGACAATTTAAGGAAACTTTTTTGCCACCAAAAGGATGGTGAGAATCTGGAATTCAGTGCCTGAAAGTGTGGTAGACTTATGAACATTCACAGCATTTAGGAAGCATTTAAATGAGTACTTGAAACACATAGCAGACAAGGCTATGGACCAAGTGCCAGAAAATGGGAGTGGAGTAGATTGGTGTTTGGTAGCTAGCACAGACACAGTGGGCCAAAGGGTCTCTTTCTGTACCAAAAAACTCTGTTCATTACTCTGAGATGGAGTCATCCATCCCACTAAGGTCTATCTCCCCTACTCCTCTTCCCCACCAACCAACCCCCTACCCTCACTCCATTCCTTCACCTCCCGATGCTTCCTTCCCCCAAGCTCCCAGCCTTGCCAATTAAACCCCCTTTTTTCCGTTTCCATCACTGCTGCAAGACCTCCACATCTCCCTACCCACCCCAACGACCCCAACATCTCTATCTCACACTCTGAGGCTGGAAAATCTGGGTTTAGAAGCCGGGGACTGCTTTTCACCATTCTTAGTAGCGCTATTGGGCTACAGAACTGCCAGCCAATCAGATTACTCTAAAGTAAGTGTCAGCATGCCAGTCAGCATGGCCTGCCAAAGGGGCCATGCAGGAAACCCCACCACCCATCACATTCTGCCCCATATGTCAACTCATTTCCCTTTGACTACAAACAGCAGTAACTGCACACATGCGCCAGGGAATCTGGAAATCTTTCCTCTTGCTGACGTCCCCTCCTCCCCCACTCGAGGATGCTGAAGTTTCAGACAGTCTTGCAGCTCAAAAAGTGGTGGCCCCTTTTAATTAGCTGCACCCTTTTTATTTTAAAAGCTTCCACATTGCTGAATTACTCAGCAGAAGTAAGCCAATGAGAGATGAATGGTTTGCTATTTCTTGCCCAGCTGATGACCAATCCTTGGCCTTGGGAAAAAGGTTACTAGTGGCGCCGTGTGGGTAGATGCAAGTCCTGACCTCACATTCACCTGCTAATGAGGAGAGAATCCAGCCTGTGATATTTTATATTGCAGAAACTGAACCATCAATTTAGAATGTGAGAAACCTATTTGGATGCAATTTTTCAATCCTGTTACAGTGGGGCAGGGCTATAAAATGTGGGTAGCCATTCAAAACTTTATTGATTTCATCGGGACTGGAAAATTTCACAATAGGAGAGACTATAAAATTCCACCCTTGGGTAACTGACTGACCCCAAACTGTATTTTTGATGAATATGACTTTCTGCCATTATTATTTTGACACTGATAGAATGCTGCATATCGTAGGATTCTGTCAATGCAGAAGGAAGCTATTCAACTCATTGAGTCTGCACCAACTCAGCATCATACCTAAGGCCTTTCATCACAATCCCATGTATTTATCCCACTAATCCTTTTAATTTACACATTTTTTGGAACATTAAGGGGCAATTTAACATGGCCAATCCACCTAACCCGCATATCGTTGGATTGTGGGAGAAAGCAAGAGCATCTGGAGAAAGCCCACACAGACACTGGAGAACACGCAGACTCTGCACGTCCTGGAATTGAACCCGGGTCCCTGGTGCTGTGAGGCAGCAGTGCTAACCACTTTGCCACCCTCAATCAAAGTGGAGAATATGTAAGTACATTTGTAAGATCACATTTTTATGAATAATTGTTCTACACTACTTGAAAGTGACTGGCCCTCCAGTTTTGTACTTTAGAATCGGCATATTCATTTAACTTGGTTTCTATTTTCAGTTCAGAAGTTTTCTAGAATCCAGTTTTTTTTGAATGAGATATGTAAAGTACTGAATAATCAGTGAGTGAGTTGTTCGCAGTGGTTTGCCTTCCTTACAGACCACCAGTTTCAGACACTCTCTATAAATCATACAGTTTCACATAAGTATTATATAACAGAAAACCATTTGAAGTATCGAATGGTAAATCACAAGTAGCTGTAAATGATTATCTCTGAGTGTTTTACTGTCCTTTTATTTATATCTGTTGCAGTCACACAGCTGTCAACTAAAATGTGGGGTCAAGCTGGTTTAAACAGCGTGGGAATCGGACTTTCTACAGTTAAGAGCAATATTTCTTTCAAGTACAGTGGACCATATCGAATTTTAATACCCCCCTTCCGGATATTTAGGTATTTTCCATTCAAATATATGCAAGGATGAAAAAATTAATTATCCCTATTTAAATTGCACTAATAATGTAATGTATGACCATACTGTTCTCTAAGCCCCATATCTTAAGGCAGAATTGTGCATTCCAGAATTAAATCCCATAGTAGGGGTAAGGAACTGAGAGAGTTTCCCATCCCAGAGGCCAGTTGGAATTTGCATATATCACATAATGTTGGACTAATTATTTATGCAGTCAGGGGTTCCCCAATGTTTTGTGCAGTGGGGCAGGCTAGATGGCTCGAACTACACCATCATATCTGGGTGCCATGTTTAAAAGACACCATTGAAAAAATATGACCCACTAACTATAAGATCCTGAAGAAGCAAAATTCATCTTCTGGAACATCCTGGAGACAGAAAGCCCATTTCTTGGAAGATCCTGAAGATAGAAGATCCATGTTGGAGATATTTCACCCAACACGTGCTGCATGTGGTGTTCCAGGGACCAGCTTCTGGAAGCCTCCATCTTTCCTTCTAATCTCCGTGAGTTGCCCCTGGCCTTCTTCTATGCAAGTGCTGACACTAGCATGCTACGTTGTCAAGACACATTCTGGTCAGCGTGAAAACCCTCTTTGAGATGGATGATCGGCTGTTTGGGCCTTCATCTGTATCCCATTAACAGGTTTCATCCTGGCTCTGGCAGGAATGCCAACACTCCATGATGGGTAGGAACACACATTTCCACCATCATTTTATGCTAATGGAAAGTCAACTTTTCAGTTCCTGCTGCACTGTTCCCTCAGCCACCACTATCTCCCTATCCCCCACCTCCCCAACCCACTATTAAATCCACCACAGAGGGATCTGAAAAATGCCGCCTGAGGGGGAAGGACTGAATTCTAATTGTAATTCTTAAACTTTACCGCATCATTCTGTCTCCCTGTGGCAATCTCTTTCTGATAATTATCCAAAGAAACAAAAGCAAGACTTCTGCCAGGTTTAGTCTTTCCTGATTTAGCTGTTCATGAGTCCCCCACCCCCGCCCCCCGGAGGCAGATCCTACTTTCCAGCAAACCACTTCCCAGCCCCCAGTTTGGTCCAATTGCTGTCATCCCTCCATTTCAGGCCAATCCTGTCCGCAGAATGATAGCAGGACCTCCACCACCACCGAATGCTCCTAGGCTCTGTCCACAATAGGTTCCATCCATTTGGCATTTCCCAATGCTCAAATGGGTAGTGCCAAGGTGCCCCCAGGCATGGGCACTTTGCCCCTTGGGCAGTGCTGGGGCATGGGCTAGCACTGCCAAGATGACCATGCCACAGGAAGGCACCACACCGCACCCCCCCCCCGCCCGCCTGACACCGGAGGGGCCCCAATTACCCCTAATCTTCATTCTGGCGGGGTCTCTGGCTAGTTCCCTGAATGTGGGGATCTAGTCTGAATCCCACTGGAATGAAGTATTGCTGACGGGATGGGAGGTTCAATGCTTTCGATAATTAATTAATATATATATTTAAAGCGTATTAAAAACAGATTTAAATGACTTATCTGCCTTCCTGCCAGTTTCCAGTGTGGTTTGATTGGCAACTGATCTCTGGCCCTGGGATATGTGCGTGTGTTCCCAGTGCATGTGCATGTTCAAAGCCCGAGATGTGCATCTCCCACCCAGACCCGACAGAAAAGTTGTGGCTTGTAATGGGAGAATCACGGCCATATTTTTCTGTTCAAAAAGTTGCAGATCTGAGAGTCTGAGGGGACGAAGCCTCTGTCAAGAAGAAAGAAATAATGGCAGCAAACTTTAAAGGGGCAGTGCATAATTGAAGTGCAGAGGGGTCACTCATTAAAGTGGTCTCACAGATCTGAGGAGCTGAGTGGGGAACACTTTGGAGGCCATCCATAAGGAAAGCATGAGGTAATGACAGCGCGGGAATAACCTACCCAGTCTTCTTGTATCTGTGTGCATTAGAGGGGAGACATGATATTGATGAGCACCGAGTTGTGCATCATGTTGCAGGCCACCTAACAGCAGAAGCAACAACAGGAGGTATCACAAGGACAGGATGTCACGGATAAAGGGGAGGTGATGGCCTAGTATTATTATCGCTAGACTATTAATCCAGAAGCTCAGCTAATGTTCTGTGGACCCAAGTTCGAATCCCATCATGGCAGAAGGTAGAATTTGAATTCAATAAAAAAAATCTGGAACTAAGAATATACTGATGACGATGAAACCATTATCGATTGTTGGGAAAAAAAACCCATCTAGTTCACTAATGTCCTTTAGGGAAGGAAATCTATTATCCTTACCTGGTTTGGCCTACATGTGACTCCAGAACCACAGCAATGTGGTTGACTCTTAAATGCCATCAGGGATGGGCAATAAATGCTGGCCTAGCCCAATGATGCCCTTGTTCTACCAATGAATAAAAAAGGAAAAAGCGGCTCATGTCCATAATGTATTCAAGAGTGTGCAGGAGCAAGATGACCTACTTGCAGATACCAGCAATGAAGTGCCTGAGGAGACAATGCCACTGAAGGAAGAAGTCACATAACTCTGCTCCCTAATACCTGAATAGACCTGTGTCCATGGGGATAATATAGGATCCCAATGCCAGGGGTCCTGAAAATCACTGCAGCCCTGAATTTCAATGCCTCTGGTCACGCAGCATTCCATAAGTGGCATTTGGAAGATGTCCCCAGGAGCTACTCACTACTGCATAAAGGAGGTGATAAATGCACAGTTTAAGAGGGTTGCAAGGTACATCAGGTCGACAAGGGCAGCCAGGCAGAGAGGGCAATGTGATTCACTGCCATGATCAGTTTCCACATAATCAGGGTGTAATACATTGCATCCATCATGGCACCATATGAACAGCCAATAGCTTATATTAACAGGGAACACTTCTTGCAGTAGTCACAATGTCTATATGCCACACTATTTGCAGACATTGCATTTACATACCAAGGACACAGATTAATGATTGTCCTCAGTGATAGGAGTCATCCTCTACATACCTGACACCTATCAGAAACCCAAGTAGCAAGACAGAAAGGTACAATGTATGGCACAAGAGCCATAACTAAATAGGCAATTAGCTTCCTGAAGATGTGTTTCTGGGGTTGCTCTGCAATATAACCCAATGAAGTTGTATGCTGTGTGTTTCACAACTTCACCATACAAAGTGATGAGAACTTCAGCCTCAGGGAAGAATAAGACACACAAGCCTCAATTGATAAGGAGGATAGGGATATGGAGCTTGGTAATGAAAGGAAGATGGAGCATCTGCATGTTGTTGACACTCAAGCCATGGAGACAGACAAATGGGAGTCAAGGGAGAAGTTTAACCATGGCCAGTCCAAATACCTCAATACCAATAAGGGTTACCCACTCACCATCCTTACTCTCTTGCCATGGATGGCACATTTACTTACACTAAAACTCCCATGTTATGCTTCCAATGTTATCACAAAAATGCAGTTCCTCAATGCACACAAGCTTATACATTTCCAAAGCTCCCGAATGTCAGGAAGCCTTCAGTAAAAAGAGAACACATCACTGAACACCCTAAAACAGCTTAATATGGCTCAGACAATCTTTTCATAACATTATTATGTAACTATCAAATGAGCAACAAGGGGAGGGACTCTCAAGTGTATAACATTGGGAGGAGTCCTCCAGGGTGTAATGCTGCAGCTCCCCTAGCCTCTCTGTGGAAGAAAACAGCTGCCTCCTTCCCATTGACTGCATCTGGAGAGATACCTAAAGACACCATCAACCTCTCGCTGGCCTACTGCTATAGTGAAACTATAGTGCCAGTGATTATCTTCTGTCTGAGCCCTTGGATGAACAAAACATTAATATGAGAAATATAGTAACCATCCATCAATCCTTTGGCATGATGTCTTTTTTGAGCAAATTACTAAATGAGTGCAATAATGCTTCTGTTATCTTTACACTTGATTGTTTCAAAATATGTGGATGTAATCCATCTGAACTAGAGATGTCATCCTGTTTGAGTTTTAGTTTATTTAACACATCCCCTCTGTTATTTAAAATGCACTTATCTCATTGCTTTTCATTCAATATCATGTCTACTTGGTCCCTATTACAGATGAACATTGAAGAAAATTATTACTGAATATTCCCACCATCCCTCCCTATTGTTATTTGCAGTGTTATCCTGTTAATCTCTTAATGCTCGTATTCCCAGCACAGCCCCCATTTTTCACTGATGTCCTTGAATGTGAACATTTGCCAGGTTATAGGACTACTCCAAGGGTCCATCAATTGTAAACTCATGACTTTGTGAGTGCTGCAGCTACTGCTGGGATTTACCTCACCCGTATAGAATTCCAGTCCCAAAATATGCAGTTGGTGTCCAACCATGATCAGCCCTCGGCATGCAGGTAAATTCCTGATATCCTGGCAGCAGTCACAATGCTTTCATTCTGGACCAGTCCACTGTTCCCTTGGTATTTGAGCCACCCATTGTCAAATCAGAGGGTGACTGCTGGGTGACAAGTTTAATGCCTGACTCATGATTCCACTGTACAACCCAGGCACAGATAGCCAGCTTGTGCACAATGGGAGCTGGGATGTCATGTGAGAGTTCACAGGAAAGAGCAATTAGGCTGCTCACACAACGGTTCTGCTGCCTGGAGCATTCTGGAAGAATGCAGTGACCAGAATCTGCATTCCCTATTCATCATTGTTTGCTATGTCTTGCATGACCTCGTCATCAGGAGCACACACTCTTACCGGCAGTGTACTCACAAAGCCATGAGTTTACAGTTGATGGACCCTGTACCTTACGGCTGTCCTATATTCTAGCAAATATTCACATTCAAGTACATCAGTGAAAAAGGAGGGCAGTGCTGGGAATACGACCATTAGGAGATTATCAGAATAACACCACAAATAACGATAGGGAGGGGTGGGGGAAGTATTCAGTACCCCAGGAGGAGGAGAAAAAGGAAGAACAGAATCAAAAGGAAGGGAGGAAGGAAATCTACATATCCCTCTTCAGGCTGAGCTGTTTGTGATTGTCTCGTGTCGCTATAGTTCCACTGACCAACCCAAAACCCTATCCTATCCCAGTCCCACATATTTTTCTGTTACTGAAGTCCCTGCATACTCTTGGCCATGGTGCTGAAAAAAAAGCCACCGCTAAAAAAAATTCCAAACCAACTTCAGTAAACAAACAAGACAATGTTCCAAACAAAATAAGCAAATCACATTTCGGGATTCCCTGATCACTTGTTTTTTGGCTTCCTTTGCCCAGCCCAATGTGCCTCTGTATTCTATACATACTTCTATGTACTGCTCCTATGCATGATATAAGTGCTCCTTTGTATTGCTCCTATGCATGCTGTAAGTGCTCCTATGTACTGCTCCCATGCATACTATAAGTGCTGCTATGTGATGTTCCTATGCATGTTATATCTACCCCAGTGGCTGTAGATTTGTTGGTGGAACATTTCTGATTTTCAGTAGGAAGATTACAAGACACCAACATGTGGTGCTGAGGTCTGCAAGCCCGGCTTCTGAGTACAACATTTCAGCACGACAGCAGATAGGACTAGCTGACAGACAATGGCAAGGACACTAGGAAAGTGGCAGAGATGAGAGGACAAATGCTGTTATCTTGAGAGAAGACAGCATGTTCAACAGGCACAAAGTCACTGCCGTTCACCTTCAGCAATGCTACATTAAACCTATCAATCTATTGAAGCACAAATTGCTGGGTCGCTGAGACACTTTCCTAAGCACCAGTATTAACATCCGTAGTGGGAAGAAGTTCTGATTCTGCGGAGTGTTAACCCGCATGAGCACAGCAACAAGCAGGGGTCTCAGCACCACAGTTTGGGTTTTCACTGCAGCACTCAGCTGTTGGAAAGCTTCTGCTTGTGCTGCAATGGAAACACAACCACATCATTTCTCATGCAATTGACGAAATGGGTTCCAAACTCTGTGCAAAGCCAAGATAGTGTTTAAGTTCTCTCTCCTCCTTGGCAGTACCACAGTCTTCCTAACAAGCTGGCCAATTCTCTAAACATCTCATTGCACATTCTAGCCTGCCTTTACCTGAGACCCTGCAGCGAAATTCATGTGCATCTTTGCCCTTTGGGTAGTTGGTTGGAACCAACGCTATGCTCTTCTCTTGCCTTGTAATTCATCATGGGTAGATGGTAGCATAGAAATAATATCACTAGACCAGTAATCCCGAGGCCCAGGCTAGTGCTCTAAAGATATGGAAGTTAAAAAGTTCAGATTTAAATTTTATAGTTTAATTGTTCAAGTTAAATTTAAATTGTGTGCAAGTTAAAGTGTTCAAATTTTAAAAATTCATGTTGTCTCTGTACAGTGGTGGAAAATCAGCTTACTGATCTTCAAAGGAATCAGTCTCTGCTACTTCTTCATAAGCCCCTATAATATTTTCACCAGAGGGTGAACAAGACCAGGTTTTTTTCATAACAAATACCAAAAGCAAGATATGAGGATATGCTATGCAAATGAAGGATTAGCAGGATTAGGAGAAGAATTTGCTCTTTGTAATATATTTGAATAATTTGGAGGAAAACGTAACTGATTTGATTAGTAAGTTTGCGGGCGACACGAAAGTGAATTGATTTATGGATAGCGATAAGGACCATCAGAGGATACAGCATGATATACATCGATTGAGACTTTGGCAGAGAGATGGTAGATGGAGTTTGATCTGGACAAATTTGAAGCAATGCATTTTGAAGGTCTAATACAGGTAGGAAATGTACAATAAATGGCAGAACTCTTAAAAGGACAGGCAAAGGGATCTGGATGTACAGGTATACAGATAACTGAAAATGGCAATGAGGTGGATTGGAGAAATGTGGTTTCTTCTCACTGGAATGCTGAAGGTTGAGGGGAGACCTGATAGATGTCTCAAGATTATGAGAGACATTGACAGACTGGATAGTCAAAAGCTTTTTCCTGGAGCAGAAGAGCCAATCACTAGGGGGAATAGTTTAAGGTGCAAGGAGTAGGTTTAAAGGAGATGTACAACGCAGATTTTTTACACAGAGGCCGGTGGATGTCTGGAACTCGTTGCTGGAAATGTAGCAGAAGCGGATATACCAGTGACTTTTAAGGGGCATCTTGACAAATACATGACTAAGATGGAAATGGAGGGAGATGGTCCTGGAAGGATAGGGGTTTTAGTTTAGTCGGGTAGCGTGGTCGGTGCAGGCTTGGAGGGCCGAAGGAACTGTTCCTGTGCTGTGATTTTCTTTGTTCTTTGTTCTTTGTAGCAGAAGTCAATTTTATCGAATGAGAAAAGACGAAAAGCTGAGATTTAATTGGCAAATATGTATGTCAATGAAAGATGTGAAAAATCTCTTGTTCCTGATTTGCTACAATTGATTATAACTGCTGAGTTCAGAACTGCTCCGGTCAATCCAATTTGGCTGTGAAGATTTCTCCTTGTGCACAAGTAATTAAAGTTCTTGCATTGGATGCATGGTGTCCAGCGCTGTTTGTGTTGAAGTCGACTAAGTACCTTTAGATTGCTGTTACTGAAGAGAACTCGAACAAAGACATGCTTCAAATGTCACAACGGCAGCTGGTGGAATTTAAATTCAATGAATAAATCTGGAATTAAAGTTAGTCTCATAATAGGGACCATGAATCTATCTTCGATTGTCGTAAAAGCCTACCTGATTCATTAATATCTTTGAGGGAAGGAAATCTGTCATCCTTACCTGGTCTGGCCTACGCGAGATTCCAAGCCCACAGCAATGTGGTTAACTCTCAACTGCTCTCTGAAATAGAATAGCAAGTCTCTCCATTGAAGGGTCATTACGGATTGGCAACAAATGCCAACTCAGCCAGCAATGCTCAAATCCCAGGAAAGGTTAAAGAAAAAAAGGCAGAACCTGACTCCATGCTACTATCTGATGATCACCCAATGCCAGTATCTGAACTTTTTAAAATTCATTCCTGAGATGAGGATGTTGCTGGCTCAGCATTTATTGCCTATGCCTAGCATTGAACCAGGTGACTTGCTGGGCTATTTCAGAGGGCATTTAAGAGTTAACCACATTGATGTGGATCTGGAGTTACATATAGGCCAGGCTGGGTAAGGATGGCCGACTTCCTTCCCTAAAGGACATTTTTTTTAAATTGACAGTTGCCAAAGGTTTTAAGGTCATTCATCAGACTTTTAATTCCAGATTTTTATTGAATTCAAATTTCACCATTTGCCATAGTGGGATTCAAACCCAGGTTCACAGAGCATTAACCTCGATGGTTGTGAGTGTGTGATTGATGGTGGCGTTTTTTCAAGGACATCACAGTTTTTGCTCCTGACTACTGCCTGACCAGATAACAGTTCTTGGGTATCTGAAAGAAGAAAGGCACAAGGATAAGATTACAATGAGGTGGCAAGGGGGTTGGGGCAGCAACTAATATTTTTTACATCATCTGCAACTTATAATCAAAAAATATCATTGGAAGTGGGGTATGAGGAGGTTGATAAGGTTAGAACATACCATCATCCTTATCAAAAAGGGGAAGGGATATCTGATCTTTGTTAACATTTAAAAGATGGAAGATGAAGTTTAAAAGATCCTGATGGACCAGTCGAAAAATCTGGGAACTTTACAAAGTTTGCTTTGCCCTGGTTATTGTTATATAGTAATTGGTGCACTGGGAGACAATGTCCTCAGAATGCCTAATTTCAATATGAACACAGTCACCATATAGCTATGCAGCAAATTCTATTGATGTGAAATCGAAGATGCTTTTTATTGAAGCAAAGAATGTAATGCAGCTGGTCTATGATTTAGAAAATAATCTAAAATTATTTGTCATTTTATAAGAGTCATGGGAAAAGTAAATTTTTAATCCTAGAAGCGACTAGATAAAAAATTGTTGTAAATTTTCATTGCTTTAGGAAACAATGCACTTGAATGATAGTGCAGTCATCTATAAGGTCTGAAGTGCATGAATATAAAGATGACATGACAATATCCTTTAACAATAATATTCCTTTATACTCCTGAAGTGTTTACTTGTGTTTCCTACTTACTTTTGTTCTACAGAATCACCTCAGGAACAGATAAAGAAAGAGCTCCCTCTTGATGGTATTCATTTTAAAAACCTTTTCTCCATTTAGAGTCAAAACAGAACTCAGAGGCGCCCTAGGGGAAAGCAAAAGGTAATTATAAGTGTATTAACTTGTGGAAGATTTGCTCCAGCCCTGAAGCTGTAAAATGTGTTAATCCTCTGTTTCGGGGAGGCAGGGGGGAAGTAGTGTGTGTTATACATCTGCACCTCAGTCATTGAGCACTTGCTGTCTGTCTCCTCATGAAAATAATTTTAAAAGTTTTTGTTTGCAAGATTTGACCAGTGTATAGTTGTAAAATATTGTCATAATGCAGGTACTTTTACCATCTATCCATGCAATAAACATCCTCTGAGATAACAAAACTTCATTTAAAAAGTATAAGCCTCTAAACTCTAATGTTTGTGTAGTACAAATTAATACTTTCTGCGAAAGGATGTTTCACTTAAGCCTCTCTCCCTTTATTGCAAACCAACCATCAGATAAAGTTATAGTTGTTGTACTGAAATAAGTTCTTCATGTCTTAATTACAAGTATTTTTTGGAAGGTTAAACATTTGAATAATTTATTTTGACTTTGAGCACACAAGTTTCTTTTAGTTGTTTTTAGCTGTAATTTCAAGTCTGACTAGAATAAAATCTGAATGTTTGCAATAATTAATCTACACCTTTTAAAACTGGACTTTGCGTCAAGTCTATGATTTGAGTGCACCCAGTACAAATCAACACTGGCATACAAGAGGGCTTCACAACTCAATGCACTGGAGAGTTAGAAATAGATCAGATTTTCAAGTTATATGATGGCTTCATGTTAATTTGCAGCAGAAACCACTTTGCTTTAACACAAAAATATCATTATAACAGCACCACAAATCCATATCCCATTGCCTTCATTTCTGATTTTTATCTTCATCTTGCCACTTAGGTTCCTGTTCTCAGATGGTTATCAATTTTCCACTAACCTTGACTGTTTCTTCCTTTCTTCACTTTCCCTTATTGGCCTCCTCAATACTTGCACCTCACCATCATCCATCCGGGTTTGTCTTCTACTCTGTTTTCCCTTTCCTCGTTCACAAACACAAGAATATACAAAACGGGACCAGGAGTAGAACATGTGGCCTATGGAGCCTGCTCTGTTATTCAATGCAATCATGGCTAATCTTGGACTTCAACCACATTTTACTGCTCCTCCCCATATCCCTTCATTTACCAAGGTATCAAAAACCTATCTTTCCCAGCCTTAAATGAATTCAATAATGGAACATCCATAATCCTCTGGGGAAACTTCCAAAGATTCACAATCCTTTAAGTCAGGTAATTTCTCTTCACCTCAGTCCTAAATGATTTACCCCTTATTGTGAAACTACACTCCATGTTTTACACTCCCAAATCAATGGGAACAATCTCTCAGTGTCTATCCTGTCAAACCCCCAGTATTTTGTAGATCATTTCTCATTCTTCTAAACACCAAAGAATGTAAGTCCAATTTATTGAGTCTGTCTTAGGACAACTCCATCATCTTAGAGAATGTTCACTGTACTGCCTCCAATACAAGTGTATCCTTTATTAAATATAGAAACCAAAACTGCACACAGTATGGTTTCATCGAACCCTCTTTCAGAGGAGAAAATTTTTTTTATTCTTGTACCTCATTCCCCTTGCTAACTAGTATGCCATTTACTTCCTATTTGCTTGCTAACTTTCTGTATGGCACACCCAAGTTTCTTTGAGCTTCAAAACCTACAAGTTTCACACCTTTTAAAAAATAATCTGCTTTCTAATCTTATGACCAAAGTGCATAATCTTGCACATCCCTACTCTACAATCCATCTGCCATCTTGTTGCCCATTCATCCAACATGCCAATGCGGGAGAGGGGTGGATTTTCTGGTCTCCTGCAGCCTGTTTCTTAGATTTCACTGCCAGGTTGGCGTAGCCAGAATGGCAGTGTTAAGTGACCAGGTCTCAAGGAAAGTATGAAGCATGTGAGGCCTTAGGCAATCCTATTGCAGGGTCTTTCTTACCTACTTGATTGGGTGACCTCCAATGCTGGCAATTTGGAGGAATAGGGCACCAAATCCTTCAGTGCCCAGGCTATCCTGTGGGGGGGGGGGGGGGGGTGTGGTTTGGGGGTGTTCCCATGTCTGCAGAGGTGTTGTAATATCCAAGGTGAGGGGAGGGGTAGGGTGATATGACGGGACCTTCAGTTTTATTTTGATATTAGGGAACCTTTTAAAAATGATGACCTGACCTCTGAGGAGCTGGTGTTGCCAGTGTCTTCAAATCCCACATACCTCTCTCCCGGCAGGAATCTTTCCAGCCTCCAAGGAGGTGTGTATGAATTGCCATCTGGATCACACCAAACAGAATTGTCACTGCTTTTCCTACCAGAGATGACACTTAGAGGGGACTTTTCCTGTCCCACCTGCCAAGGGAATCATAGTAGGCGGGGAATTGTCAAGGCAAAAGGTCAATGATGTTGGGTGGGATTTTACGGTTTTGGGGTGAGTACAGCTAGAAAATCTCACCTTTAGTTATTTTTGGGAGAATTTTACTGAATGCTGACTTGTTCTAATCATACTATGCTTCTCTAAGTGCATTGTTTAAACCACCTAAAATTCAGTAGATTCACCTCTTCTATCTAGTCATTTTCAAGTATCTGTGCAAAATTTCACACTTGTATCCCAGGGTCAATTCCACATTGATAGATATAATGAAAGGTTTCTCTTTCTGCTCTTGTTAATGCTCCCACAGTTTGCTTCTGAACGCACATGCACAATACTAAATATTAAAATATGGCTCTAATTCACATCAAATTCAATTTTTCTTCGAGAGATTAGTGGGATGGCTGGTATGGGAAATGAAGTATAATATTATCTATATAGGAAGTACTTTTTTGAAGCTTGGATTAAGGAACATGATTGGGTAAGAATAAAAGGGAATTTATTGGGCATCTTAAATGCTTGCTGATGACCCTAGAGGATAAATTCACAGATCATGTATTGCCACACTCATTTGCATAGACCAGTAGAAGTACGGCAACACTTCAGTGCCAATTCTTGGACCTTGTTCCCTGGTTGTTTTGGTTCAGTGAATTAACTCTCAGACACCAACAATAGAAACATTCCTAATGCTAAAGCAACATGACTTTTCTGGCATTGTCAGAATCACTGAATACAATATGTTCATATTGATATTAAGGATACTGAACAAGTTCTAAAAAAATTTGTTTGTAGGAAGAAAGGACCATTGCAAAGCAAATAAAGATAGAAGTGGTGTCTCAGAGAAAGAAAGCAATTATTTCATGATCGTATGGAGAAGGCATGGGAGAGATTTCAGAGCTGGCAGCAAGGGAAGTTTGGGATGAGACATAAAAATGCCTTAAGCTGCAATATCAGAGATATAAAGCAGTAGTGTCACAATTGGAGAAGAAAGTAAAATGTGAGATACATACAGCAGAAGATATATTGACATGGAGAAACAAATACTGAGATATGGAGAGGGCATGAAGATTTGAGAATACTGAGGGAGAAATCATTTGCTCAATCTAAAATAGTAGTACCTGAAAAGTAAAAGTCACTGTAGTCCCAGATGACCATCCTTTGATGGGGAGAACATAATGGCAGTGATTTAACCTGAGAATCACCATACCCCAGGCAAGGAGCAATGTTGAGAAGATGGGGCCTTCAAAATGAATAACCTTAGCCAGTATTGGAATTGAATCTATGCTGTTGGCATCACTCTTCATCACGAACCAGCTGTCCATCCAACTGAATTAAAATGACCCCCAAATACTACAGCATTCCCAAAATAGGCATGTCTACATATACAATATAAATACAATGGCACACTTAAAAAGATGATGAAATTGAACTAATTATGCAGGTTTTCTACATTTACATTTGAAGAAGCAGCAAAGAATGTTCCTTTAAGGATCAGAAACAAAGTAGATCTGAGTAGTTCAAATCAATTCTCAGTAAGTGTGACTTCATAGTTACAGATGCCTATGGAAATTAATGAAATGTAGAACATGTGGCCTATGGAGCATTGAATTAATTACAAATACCACCCAGAAGAAGTGAATAAACCCTTAGCAGAATGTGACTAATCACTTTAAACCTAATGTCGTCCTCATCGTCTTTTTGGAAGGATTGACCAGACACAGAAAGTAAATCAGACCACATTCAGATTAATTTCCTTTGCCCATACAACAACAACAATATTAATCTTAGATGAACTAAAACGAGCGAAGGTAATACCAGGGGCATGGCAGATTTCAAAGACAGCCCCATTGTCTACCGCTCCATCAATTCTACAGCCAGCAGGACAAAAACCCTCAAACCGACTGTAAACTGATGACTGCGAGGTCAACACAGATTATGGTGTCATAACCTCGGCGTATATTGTCATTCCTCAGACTGCAGAGCTGTGGAGGGTTGTTGGAAAAGGGGAAAAAGGCTGCATGGTGATCTGTGGTTCTATTTGACTAACCCTTGACTTCTTATACATTTTAAAAATTGCTCGCTGTATGTGATAATGAGAAGTACAGATGGTGGTCGGGGTGTTGTGTTTGAAGGCTTTGTGTGTTCCGTTCAGAGTTTTGACTGTAGTTCCCCAGAGGGGGGCAGCATATGGACAGCTCACACAGGTACTGTAAACGCCCCTTGCTGCAGAGTCATTTTTTACGAGCGGAGTATGTGAAATTATGTAACTGATACAACTCAAGCTTCTTGGAAGTCATTAGACTCAGATATCGTATGTACATTTCATCTTTTTACAGTGCTGTGAAATGAAGCACCTTTCTCTGCTTGTAGTAGTCACTGTCTGCCCTTAGCTGTCATCAAACTGTACAGAACTCAGATATATAACTGCCTCCTGAGATTTCGGTGTAATGCGTGATATTACTCAGTAATTCCCGATGAGTAGTACAAACAGGTGGGCAATAAAGTTTTCATGTCGAAAATATTCGACTAATCTAGAATTGCACATAGTTGCTTTATAGCAATGTTCATTAAAAGTGTTGACAATTCCTACAATTTTGTCAAGGTCACTTCATGTTTATTTTCATTATAATCCCAGTGTTTTGATTTTCTTTCCTGTCATATATAGGATTTGATACACCATCTCACTGTATAACATTGAACAAACCTCCCATTGTGGCTGCAAGTGTATTTTTTGGCTAAGGAATGTGCTTGTGATATATCAGAGGGGTGAATCGTAAAGTCAATCAAATAGAAAAAGAATGAATCTTTACTAACTAGCCCAGTAAAATATTGTTGGTATTATATGTATTGTATTATATATAATTAAGTTTAGTTTTCAAAAGCAATTTAATTCAGCTAAAATTATAATTTCATAAGCATTTTAACCTGCAATAATCTTAAACTTTTCCCTTATCATAAAATGATGTTGCATCAAAGCATTGCATCATAAGCATTGTTTCTGTATCCTTTCTCTCAATGGTTATCCGGGGAAGGCTGAGAATAGAGAAGAGGTAAAAGAAATTTGCAAATATATATAAATATAATCTCTGAAAGACGTGCTGGTTAGATGCGTTGACCATGCTAAATTCTCCCTCAGTGTTACCCAAACAGGCACTGGAGGGTGGCGACTAGGGAATTTTCACAGCAACTTCATTGCAGTGTTGATGTAGGCCTGCTTGTGACACTAATAAATAAACTTTAAAAAAAAACTCATATAACCTCTACAATAAAAAAATGAAATTTACAGAAGTCTAAGTGCAGAGTACATCAAAGATTGGTACATGGCACAGTAAGATGCAATAGTGCAACAGAAAGAAACTGCTTAGTAAGGTAAAATAGGTCATGTCAATTCTTTCATTTCTAGCACATAAACGTCAATTTAGACCAGCCTTTTTCCAATCAGTTCAGAAAGGTCATTCTTGACGCAAACTGTTAACTGAGTTCCTCTCTCCATAGATATTGCCAGACCTGCTGGGTATTTCCAGCACTTTCTATTATTAGTTTTCTGTTTACCTCCTCTTCTTAAAAGCCATCATGATGTTCTGGCCAGTCTTAAATTGAAAATGCCTCCATACATCCATGGCATTGCCAAAAAGGGAATGTAGGAACTTGCTGTGATCTGAGATATGATTTCATTGAAAGGAAGAATTCACAGGTGACGGAGAGCTATTAATCTGTGCTTAGTGTATTTTTGTTCTATGATTTACATATTTTCTTATATAAATTTGTCCATACAAGGTAATTGTGCATATAAGGCAAAGCAGCACCAAGGATAAATAAATGTGCCTTATGTGTTCATGATATTCTAATTATTCATCTCACAAAGCAAAATGAACTCAGTGAAACCCTAACCAGACCCTAAGGGTAGCTCATACTTGAATACAGTCACGCTTAAACAGAAGTTTGCATCTAAGCACTACCTACCATCTCCATCATCCATAAATATATAAAATGGAACATATATAGGCATGCAGCATGGGGGTACAGTGTTTAGCACTACTGCCTTCATAGTGTCAAGAACCTAGGTTCTATTCCTAGATGAGTCACTGTCTGTGTGGAGTCTACATGTTCTCCCTATGCCTGTGTGGGTTTGCACTAGGTGTTCTTGTTTTCTCTCACCCAAGCCAATACCCAGGGCTCTTGAGGGACACTTCCTCTACAGCCTTGCCACTCTGAGAGGCGGGGATGTCAGTACCAGGATGCTAGGGTACTGGGAATAGTGCACCATTGACATTGTCAAGGCACAAGGCTTGAAGAGGGCCCTGAGTGGAGAGGGCGGCGGTTTGAGGGGGAAGTAGGAGGGGGTGTTTAGGTCAGGTCACCCTCAGGCCAGCATGGTGTGGGGGAGCTCCCTGATATTTGTGGGTGGGAGGAAGATGCTCTTCTTTGGTAAGGGGCTGCTGGTGTTCCCCTGGTCAGTTGGGGGGTGGTGGGGGACACAATTTCAGGTTTTGGGGGGAGAGGACTGTCTCTAAGTTCAAGAACAGTGGGTCTGCCTGGCGGGTCCTCCAAGATAAGCTCATTCGTATCTTTCAGGTGGATGAATCCGACCTGACAGACAGTGCCAGCACCAATGGGAAACATTTTCTCGCCAGCGACTTTGCAAAAGAGAGAGCTCCATCCCTTTTGTTTCTCTTTCTGATGTATTTGCAATATGTATCCCACACCCCTCCCCATTACCCTCCGGTTCCTCTCATTTCTGCTACACCCACCCAGTCAAACACAAACAACACCACCTTTTATCACTACTGTGTTTCAAAATGTTGAATTCAATAATTTCAGATTTAATCTAGCATAAAATATCAGTTTTATTGTGCAGATCTGGAATGTTAAAAGAATTGATGATTGTTGCCTTTTCCCAAGAGAAGTCATAATTCTCAGCTTTTTCAACTCCTTTTTTGAAGTCGTATGAATGTTCAGATCAATGCTTAACATAACAATTATCCACTTGTAGTTCCTTCGGACGAGGAATTTCTTTTATTTGCATACAATTTGCAAATTAAGTGAACAGAAAACGCCTCTTAAGATTAAATTTGGTTACCAGTGAAATCTGGATTATTTGCTGTAATGGAAAAAGGTGAAGGTTTCAGAAGTGGAAGAAATGTTGGCTACCAACTGATTTGCTGAGAAATAACAATAGCTAGGATTCTCCGAACTTGTCTGCAGCTGGGATTCTCCTGTCCCGCCACAGTGAATGGAAAATTGGCTGAGCATGAAATTTTCTCTCCTCACTGGCAATATTGTCGGGATGAACGAGATCAGAGAATGCTGGCCCATGTCCCACAATTGTTTCTAGGTGTTCTCTATTACACATAGGTAAATATGGAAACAAGGTTTACCACTGAAAATTGTTCTTTGTGGTAGCATGCACTGTGGAAGTGTATACCTCTTTAGAGTTTTGCAATCATGTGATTTGTGCACACATGCAATTGACCTCTGTGCTTCACCTCCTAAATTCTGATTATGATTGGCAGGAACCCAAGGGCAAAAAGGAAAGGTCAGTGGTTTGACTCCATGAGCTGCACTTTCCTGAAATTGATCTTTATAACGGATAGCATTGGGCAGGACAGTTTTTGAATAATTATAACATCAGCATAAAAAGGTTTCATCACCAATTAATAATGAGATGAGGAACTTGAAAAAGTGAGTCGACTATTATTACTTTTTTAAACAATCTTCTATTATAATTCACACTTACAGCCTTCTACTTGATCATTTTCTAAATTTATTTTAAAGATATATTAAAAACAGCAGCATGGTAGCACAGTGGTTAGCATTGCTTATTCACAGCTCCAGGGTCCTGGGTTCGATTTTCGGCTCAGGTCACTGTCTGTGTGGAATTTGCATGTTCTCCTTGTGTCTGCATGGGTTTCCTCCAGGTGCTCCGGTTTCCTCCCACAGTCCAAAGATGTGCGAGTTAGGTTGATTGGCCATGCTAAGAAATTGCCCCTTGTCCAGAGCTGCATAGGTTAGAGGGATTAGTGGGTATAATATGTAGGGATATGGGGGTAGGGCCTGGATGGGATTGTGTTCAGTGCAGACTCGATGGGCCGAAGGGCCTTTCTGCACTGTAGGGTTCTGTGATCTAAAAACATTTTAAATGAAACTAATATGTAAACATTACTAACCGAGTGGTGTGGGTGTGACCTCTTTAGTTGTGATGTGGTCACATTTTAAAGATCAATGGTTCATAATTCATTCTAGTTATTTAGTTAACCTAAAGAAAGGTGGAAGCGAATTAATATGAGCAGATTGCGCAGATAGATGCAAGATTAAATTTAATGTGGAAAATTGTGAGGCTATGTATTTTGGGAAGATCCAAAAGGAGAGAACATGTACGCTAAATAATAGACATTTAAAGAAAACAGTTCAGGAAATAAGAGATTTGGGAATTCAGGTACATAAAAGTCTTTAAAAATGGAAGGATAACCTGTTAAAAAAGGTATTATAAACAGAGATATACAGTACAAAGGTGGAGGAAAAGCTGAACCCATGCAAATCACCAGTTAGTTTATAAACAGGGTTGATATTGGCTTCAGTAGTAACTTCAATAGTTCATTAAGTGTAAAATGTGTGATATTGAATTCACTGTGCATTTACATCTCTCTCGATTATTGCTTCTACTGAAGTCAATGGAAATAACAATGAAGACCAGTAAAAAGGGCAGTGGATTCACAATTAACTGCTTTGCACTAATCACACAAATTCCAAATCTGTCTTGCTTTAGGAAGGATATGGAGATTGTATGATGAAGATAATATTGGGAACAAGAGGATTTAATTATGAGGGAAAACTAGAGAAACTGGAGTTTTTTTTACTTCAGAACAAATTGTTTCAGGGGGAGAACTGATAAAGGTGTTAAAAATTGAGCTTTTACCAGAGGCTAAGAGGTTCAGAGGGGTTCAGTGAGGGAAGAGAATGTGGTTCAAGAACAATACAAGGAAATGATCATAGATTGCCTTATTGGCCATAGCTTAGTGGGAGCAACAAAGCCATGTAAGATGGCAAGATCAAGAGAGTCACCATGAATATGGCAGGAGAATTTTTATGGAAGAAGGGATTTAATGATCAGTAGGAAGGGAAGTGTACTTTAGAGGATAGACTTTGAGAAGAGTTGAGATGTAGGTTGAAATTATGAGGATGAAAAATCAGAAGTGCGATGGGCCAAATGGTCTCAGAGCTGTGAATTTCTCTGATTGTAAAAAGATAAGAAGTTGAAAGCAGGAGCCATCTATTAATCAATTATTACAACTTCTCTGATTACAGTCCCATTGGAAGAGGGTGAAAGGTTTGTTATGGATTGAAATTCAGGTGGATTCTGTAAATTTGATGAGGTTTTCAGGGATGGACCATGGAATAAATGAGGTATTCCTGAATTTACAGTAACTAGGTATCATTGGTTATTAAAAACAAAAACAACATTTCAAAATATTAATGTAGCTATTGTTTAAAAATAATATACACATAACACTGCCTAATAACTCCAGAGCTCAGAGGATAATTCAGATCTGTTTTATAAAAGTACTACTTTATAATCATATTAGCTTATTGGAAATATTTTTGAAGCATACAATATAATTTTAGGATCCAGTACATTATCAAACTTCAATTAAAATTTGTTAGGACAAAGTGTACAAGTGAATAAATTGCTCCAAAACGTTACACTAGTGATCAAATGGAGTAATATACCAATTATGTGAAATCTAACAGAATTTCAAACCAGTATTTATCTTTAAGATAAAGACAGCCATGTTAACTTGAAGAACAATGAACTCAAAATAAAACTTTAATAATTACATCAAAAAGTATGTGTGGATATTGTCAAAGGTTGTGATGTTATAAATGATATATTAGTTAGATTTCCTACAGCTAAGGAATCTGACTCTGTTTCTTTCCAAAATATCCCAGTCCTGATTCATAGCAAACAGTGATCCTTCCTGTTCTTTTCAATGCTTCATCCTCATTCACATTCTTGTTTCAAACATTTTTTATGTCATTGAATAATAATCTGATAACTGTTTCCTTTCAAGTCTTTAATAATCATGAAAATGTACTTAATATTGGATTGCATATGCATTCTGTAAATTATGCTGCTACAAATGCAATTACAGTAAGTTCAAATTGTTTAAATGACTCATCTTAGAACTATAAAAATGTGGTAGTCTTAATCCCTGTACAGGAATGATATGAATGACAGAACTCATATAGCTTTCACAGTAAATGCTGTGCATGTCTGGAGCTATTTGTTCTATACAAAGAACTATGTACACTGTAGGTCACATAGTTGTTCAAGATGGGTAATGAAGAAACATAGAACAATACAGCACAAACAGGCCCTTCGGCCCTCGAGTTGCGCCGATCACATCTATATCTACCAATCCACAGACCTATCTATAACCCCCTATCCCATTCGTTTCCAAATACTTATCCAGAAGTCTTTTAAAAGACCCCAGCGAGTTTGCCTCTACCACCTCCGACGGCAACCGATTCCATTCACTCACCAGCCTCTGAGTGAAAAACTTACCCCTAACATCCCCTCTGTATTTGCTTCCCTGCACCTTAAATCTGTGTCCTATCGTAGTGACCATTTCAGCTCGGGGAAATAGTCTCTGAGAATCCACCCTATCTATTCCTCTCAACATTTTATAAACCTTTTTATAAAGATGGTAACTGATGAAAAATAAGGATGATTCCCTAACGTTCTGCTCTAAGAACCTTCTATTGTTGGTAGAACATGTACATCATTGAATCAGACAGTTCCACTGAATCTTTCAAAGCACTGATTGTAACGCTGACCATGTTTGTCAGACTTCAATCCAAATATGCATCAAGTTGGTCACAGAAGACTTGTTTACCAGGAGTAACATAGAAATGAGACCATTTGCATGAGCGCACACAACATTTTCAGCAGGTAATAGGCATCTCTCAAAGTACAGGGCTTCATTGATGGAACATTTATAGTCATCAATAGGTATGATGCATCAATTGACAAATTATTCATGTCTAAATTGCATTTGTTGCCCTATGTGATTACACTGTAGATCTATTGATAGCACCTCAGGCCTAATCACCATTATTCATTTCTTCCTAACTGATGGCTCAACTGTAGTCATCCCCATCTCCAGCTAGGTCATGAATTGATGAAGCAACTGCTAGCTGATGGCTCCTGTCTACTAATTGCTTCTGCTGCAGTACTCAGATAGGGCTGGATGTGTTAGGGAGATCACCTTAAAAGGTTTATTGCTTGTTTCTGAATTGCTGCAGTTACTGGGTGCCCTTCGCTGATGGCCATGGCCCTGAAGTGGACAGATTTTTAGCATGGAACATGAAAAACAGTATCAAGGTGCTTTCATACTGATCTCTCAAAGCGAGAAGTGAGAACTTTCTGGACATTGATCCACAAGTCTCAACTGGGATGGGCACAGTCTCAGCGAACAACTTTATTTATATGCATCCTCTACCCTTAGGAATGTTGGAATGTTGGAAAAACAACGCTATGTGTTCCACACATACTGTACAGGAAACTCTAAAGCTTCTCAAAAAACCATATGAAGCAATTCTGCTAATTAGTGACCATAGCTTACTTTCCTGCCCTAGTAGGGTATGGGTTCATCAGTCCACATAGCTGACATTTTCTCTTGTTTTTGCTCAAGTGCTCACACTTGAATTCCCCTGTATTCAAACCAAGCGTGATGTATCACTGGTTCCCCACTGGTGTGCTTGAAGGCAGGGAATATATAAAACAAAAAATGAGGCCTGCCTGTGGCCTTCCCACCCATCCACAACCTGTCTCCCACATTATGACGGGTGAGCAATGCACACCCCTATAGAGGTCCTTAAGCTACTGCTCCTTAAGGACCTCATTCTGCCTCTGCTGTAATTTTTTTGTCCAATGGGGAAAGGTGCGCAGTCTGAGAACTTTCACCACACGGGCTTTGGTTGGGCATGAAGTACCTCCTTTAGGAGGTCCCCTGTGTTTCTTTTACAAATTACATAAAATCTGTGCCTTCTCATTCTCAACCCTCTCACTAGTAGGAACAGTGACTGTCCAAACCCCACATGATTTTGAATACTTCCATGAAATCTCCTCCGAACCTTATTTTCTCAAGGGAAGTAATCCTAACTTCCCCAATTTATCTATCTATCTATTAAATTCCTCATCCTTGGAACCATTCTCATGAATTTTTTTTCCATCTTCTCTAATACCTTCACATCTTTCCTAAAGTGTGGTGGGTGCCCGGAACCGGACCTCCTCCAAACAGCATACACTATTTCTGTCCCCCAATAAAAACTGAGGTCAATGGTAAGGATTTTATGGCTGTGCTGAAACGAGACTGGAAATTCCCACCCGAGGTCAACAGACAGTCCGTTATTCGCCTCTCGCCTGCTTCGATTCCCTGATGGAAGTAGCAGTAGAATTTCGGCGTATATGTTTAAAGGGATATACTTATTAATGCAATTTTGCAGATACTTTTGAGAGTTTCTTATCATAAAAAAATCCCTGAAAATCTCTTTCTTCAAAGACTTCAATTACAAGATAGTAATAAAGAAGGCAATCAGAAAAATTATATCCAATAGTTGCTTCACACCTTAAAGAGTGCAACTGCATACTTCACTGATGCAGTGTTTTGCATTTGTTTAAAGCTTCTTTGCCTTGGGCACAAAGTTGAGCAGAGCACAAAAATAAATGGTTTTTCAAAAAGATGTGTGACTATTCAGAACGTCTGCTGAAAATATAAGATCAAATCCTTTATAACACAAGTAGATAAGATCTATGCATACTAAACATTAAAGTGTAATTTTTCAAAGCCAACAAGAAATTTGCACACACAATCAAATGTAAAAGAAATCACCTTCGGTTGATTAAGTATGTTATTATGGACTTCAAATAATATAGAAGGGCTTCAATTTTTGTAATTATAACCCAAATCCAGTTAAGCTGACAATAATTTATAAAATACATTACAGTCTCTAAAGCATGCATCACTACAGAGGAAATTGATGAACATGGCCTCTAGTGTTGTGGTCCTCATCCATATTCAATGCACTTCATTTGACCTTTAAAATGGACATAGATGTTCCCTGGGTGTTTTGATAAGAGGCATAGAGTTCACCATTTGACAAAGACATGCACATACTTGTAAAGGTGCAGACACATTGTCCCAATGTGATATTTACTTAAGTGAGAATATCAAAAGTGAAAATAAAGATTGTAAACAGAGCTGAATTTCAAATTATAAGTTTATTTTTGTATTAATCAATTGGTAAAATACCCAACTAAATTATCTATATAAATATATATGTCTTATACTTAGAATGTAAGTTTATTGTTTTAAGAATATTATTTATTTAAACTAATCAATCTTTGTGGGGTGTCCTGGAGGTGAGATTCTGACCACATATCTGCATCATTAATAAGATCACCAATTTCCACCACCATAGCAGTGCCGAATTCCAATGCTGCCTCAGCTCATCTGCTGATGAAACTCTCACATGCCTTTGTTACCTCTAGGTTTGATTATCCAAACACACCATTGATCAGCCAGACCTTCCCAAATCATGAGTTTATCCAATTCACAGCTATTTCCATTCACACTGTCATTGCACTTGCCAGCACACATTGGCTTCCATTTAAGCAACATCTCAATTTAAAAGTTTTCACCCTTGTTTTCAAATCTCTCCATGGCATTTTTCCGCATCAGGATGCTGCCTGGTATGGAAGGTCTGAGTTACGAGGAAAGGTTAGGCAAATTGGGGCTGTTTTCCTTAGAAAGACATAGACTTAGAGGAAATCTAATAGAGGTGTACAAGATTATGAGGTGTATAGATAGAGTAAACAGGGTTAAGCTTTTTCCTAGGATGGACTCAAATAGCACGAGGGGTCACGGGCTTAGGGTGAGGGGGGTAAGGTATAATTTGGATGCTGGATGGAGTTTTTTCACACAGAGGATGGTGGGAATATGGAACGCGCTGCCAAGTGGTGGAGGCAGGCATTCTGGAGTTATTTAAGAGATACTTAGATGGGCACATGAACAGAATGGGAATGGAGGGATATAGAAAACTGATTTAAAATAGGGATCATGAGTCTTGGGAGTTCCCTGAGAAGTGTGTAAATTGTCGATGATATTGATGTATTGTTTTATCTTACAGATACGTTGGTCCGCCTTGTTGTCTAACAAGGAGCATACACGTGATGGGTCGTGAGAGGTCTGCTCTTGGATTTTTCGAGAGTATCCTATGCTTCACGTCGTTAGTGTACGCTTGACCTGGACCGTTTGATGGGCAACACGACAGCTCAGTGGCTATCACTGTGCTGTGCTTAAGAGGCCAGAATTAGAAGAATTCTAATGGATTTGGGCCTGTGTCTGTGGGAGTTTGCGCATTATCCCCGTGCTTGTGTGGGTTTTCTCTAGGTGCTCTGGTTTCCTCCCACATCTCAAAAATGTGCTTTTAGGTTGATTGGCAGAACAAATTCTCCCTAAATTGTCTCAAATTTGGTTTCAATGCATAGATCTATAAACATAGACAGGGATCACGGGTAGAAGTGGGAACATTGAGGTGGCAGCACGGACTCGTTGGGCAGAAGGGCTTGTTTCTCATGTTGTTTTGTTCTTTGTTCTTTGTTCTTTATTATCTCTGACTTCTCCTCAAGTCCCACAATCCTCCAAGAAATCTGCATTCTTCTAATTCTGGCCTCTTAAGCATCCCAAAATATAATCATTATTGATGGCCAGGTCTTCAGCTGCCAAAGTCCTAAGTTCTCCATTTCTGAAACCCTGTCTGGTTCTCTCCCATTTTTCCTCTTCAAGACACTTGTTAAAACCTTCTTAAGACAGACTTGTGATTATCTGCTCTAATCACCTGTGTGGCTCAGTATGAAATTTATGTGCTCTTTTGACATGTTATTGTGTTGAAACTATACAAAAAGAAGTTACTGGTGCCATTGTGAGATCAGACTGGTCTTCATCCCTAAGCTAAGAGAGTGAAAGGTTTATCTAGAGTTACCACTTCTGATCAGTAAGCAGAGATCCTTATTAAAGTGCACAAATGTAGACATTAGTGGAGGACCCAACCAATCTTGGCCCTGATAGCTCCCACATAGTAATATAGCTTCTGACAATCAAGCTACGAGGAAATGCATTAACATGTATTGGTGCGCTACCAGCACTGTGCAAATTATTCTCTATGTGGTTTATCATTCAATGCCCATTATAGATAGAAAAATAATGCAAAAGAAGTAAAAGGGATTCATCAAGCAGAGGAACTTACAAAAACAATTGTGGTCGTAATACTGAGAACTTCTAACTCTCCAGAGGTTGACAAGGATTAAAAAAGTGATGATACAGCAAATGATGAGTTTATGGAATGTGTCCAGTCAGCTGATGTATTTTCTAAGTCAGTGCAGTACAATGTTCAACAAAAAAAGATGGAACAAAAACAGGAAATGCTGGAAAATCACAGCAGAATCTGTGGAGCGAGACTGGAGCCAACATTACAAGCAAGAACTTTGATAAGGGGTCATCGTGACTCAAAATATTGGGCTGGATTTTACAAGCTTGCGCGGGCGAGCTTGTAAAATTCCGCTCAGGGCCAATGGAGAATTTCATTCTGCAAGGCGGTAGAATTCCGGCCGTTAGCTCTATTTTCTCTTCACAGATGCTGTCAGAGCTGCTGAGATTTTCCAGCACTAACTGTTTTTATTTCAGGTTCCAGCAACCATAGTAATTTGCTTTCATCTGAAAAAAAAGATGGAGAGCTGGTTCTAAACAATCAACTGGGGCAAATAAGAATTTGGGATCAGCGATCATATCATCACAGGAATTAAGATTGCAAAAACACAAGTACAATTAGTTGAAATGACCACTTTTTGGGTCATAATCATATTTTTTGTGACTCTGTAATTTTTCAGGTGAAGACAGATTTTAAAAAGTTTGAAAAATACTTAAATATTTACATTTCAGTATTTTGCTACTGAAAATTAAACACTAATGCTGAAATTTTTGTTTAGCAAAACGAAGTTCCAGATTGTTATCTAATATGATGGTAAGACATGTACCAAAATAATATTGAAGACCATTGAAAATTATAAATGCTATTTATACTCAAAACATCTCAAGCAAAATAATAAATAGTCTCCAAAAATTATATGTTTAGTAAATTAGTGGTAGTTTAATATAATTCATCTTCAATTAATCTTAAAACAATGTGATTAATCGTTTCTTCAATGCTATGACACTCGTGTATAAATTGTTGAATGTCACAATTTAATGCTTCTATAATGGTATGGATTGTGCCCTCTGATAAGAATAACTGTGACATGTGCCATAATTCACTTCCACTACAAGAATCAATCAACTCATCTCTCATAATTGTAGTTTACCAGGAAATCAGCAGATTAAAATGTCTACCCTGGCCCCATGACATCTGAGATGGACGGTGACCCGTAGCTGCAATGATCTCTTGTTCCTAACACTACAACTTCAGGAAATGTTGTCTTTTTCCACTATTTTGCCTGTGGTGTGACACCTAACCTTTCTTAGAATTGCTACTTGTGCATTTCCTTGTGTGAAAATTAGGAGGACATCAAGAGCCCGAAGAATGTTCCTTTCTGCTAAGTAGTAAGGACCAGATTAAATTGTTGAAGGGAAGCATGCAGAATTCAGGCCCTGTAATTAAGAGCTCTTCTATTTGGGCTTGATCCCCTGAGTCTGAAACCTTTCATTAAAGTATTATAGGTTCTCACTCTCAGTGTATCACCCCTGTCCTGAACTATATGGCCAAACCCAGCCCCTCAGGCATGTTTAAAAAAAATCTTCCAATCTACCTAACCAGACCAAATCAAGTAGACCTGGTTTAGTGCAGTTCCGGTAGTGATGTAAACTAGCCTTGGGGATGCTGCAGAGCAGTGAAGCTTACAAAATAGAAACTAAACCAGCAGTTTGACGAATTATCTAAACTGCCACAGAGACTTAGAGAAAGTTCAATTAAAGTCCTGTATGTTGTTGTCAGCCTTAGAAATGGAATTTCATTTGTTGCCTCTGAATTCAATGGTTACATTGAACTGAATTGTGATTTTAAATTAACCATAAATAATATGTATAGGACAGCATTTTTAAATATGTACCCTCTTTATTATTTATACTTAGGAAAGCGCTCAGCAGAACATTACTGACTGTGATAGTATATCTGATTACATTTCTTTCACTTTTCCTTTGTTAGAATTTTAATAAAAGGTGGCACAGTGGTTAGCACTGCTGCCCCATAGTGCCAGAGACCCAGGACTGTCTACACAGAATCTGCATGTTCTCCCCATGTCTATGTGGGTTTCCTCCTGGATGCTTTTTCCCCAGTCTGAAAGATGTGCTGGTTAGGTGCATTGGCCATGCTAAATTCTATCTCGGTGTACCCGAACAGATTCCAGAGTGCGATGACAGGACATTTTTTTCAGTAACTTCATTGCAATATTAATGTAAGCTTGTTTGTGACACTAATAAGTATAAAAAAACTGAAATGTGATAGTTTAATGGTGTAAAAACAATAATATTAAAATGTCAAAATGCACAAATGTAATCAATCATTCGTTCTTCTACTGTGATGTTTTCATTTGTTACAATCTTAATATCAAAATTCAAATCAGTCCACAAGTATCATGTGAGAAATATTTCACAAGTGTATCTGTAGTTAGAAGTATAATTTTTGATTAATATTATAACAATTTGAATTTAGATTTGTGGCCTACTTACACTTTGAAACCCAAGAATGTTTTCCTTTTCATAGCTGTTAAAGATGAATTTTAAAATCTACTTAAATATTTTGCCTCTGTTGGGCAAGCTAAATTTCTAATAGTGATGTGATTGGTAAAAGATTTTGGACTAAGATTGCTATGTCCATGATGTGATGCAGCTCCTGTTTGGGAGGTTTTTAAAATAGGGGCCAATCACTTCTGCAGGTGGGTGAGAGGCTGCTTATATGCATAAAAATAACAATTACAATTATATAATCCCTTCAGTGTTACAAAATACCTCAAGGTGCTTCATTATCAGTAATGAGTTAAATAGAATGGAGTTTGGGTTAGGTGGCTTAAGGTTCTTTTGAAGATGAGAAATAAGATGGTAATGTGGACAAACTTGGGAAGGAGTTGCAAATTGTGGGGATGTGATGAACAAAGTGACTGATAAATAAGCTGGGGGAGAGCAGTCCTGGAGTAAGTCAGAATTGTAAAAGAAAGAATGCAAGCACCAATGGACTAGAGTCGATTGCAAATTAGGGAAGTGAATGAAATGAAAATCAAGATGAGGATTTTGTTATCAATGTACTGAGGGAGGGAAGCTGATGCAGCTCAGTAAGGGTTGGAGTAATAGGTAACCAGTGTTTCATGGGAGATATGATGGAATAGATGAAATTCTGAATGAATTGCAAATTTTGTCGGATGGGGATGGAGAGACTAGTGAAAAGGACTGGAGCTGATAAAGATATGGGTGAGAATTACAGCAGTGATGGGCATGAAGCAATGTCTGCAATTAGAATATGGTGATGAACTGGGTGTGGGGTGAAGTCCAACTCGTGGTCAAGTAAGGCAGCAAAACTTCATACCCTTCTATATTAATGTGTTCTTAATAATATAATCATTCAAATCCTGTAAAAGCAAAACAAAATAAATTAAACTAAATGGAAGTATATAACACAACTTTAGTGTAATAAAAATTACCCTACATGTGTCAGCTTGGCTAAATAACACCCTTGCGATTATGCGTTTAAGCCCCATATTGAGGTTTAAGTTCCTGAACTTAATAGTGCAATACCCAGGAATCTATCATTAATGTGCCATTGAAGTCTCACATATCTCGTTCTTTCTCAACTGTGGCATTCAGAATATTTATTTACTTTCTCAATTGCTTTTGATTTTGCTGTTTGAATTAAAACATGGAATCCCTGTAGTGCAGAAGGAGGCCATCTGGCCCATCAAGTCCAAACTCATAACAATCTCTTCCAGGCCTCTATCCCATAACCCTATGTATTTACCTTGCTAATCCCACTGACACTAAGGGGCAGTTTAACATAGCCAATCAACCCAACCCGCACATCTTTATAATGTAGAAGGAAATCAAAGCACCCGCAGAAAACCCATATGACATGGGGAGAATGTCCAAACTCCACACAGACATGATCCTAGGTTGGAATTGAGCCCAGGTCCCTGGGGCTGTGAGGCAGCAGTGCTAACCAGTGTACCACCATGTTGTGGACATGTTGGAGTGACGTAAGCCAAGAAGACACCTTAATAGAGACTGAATACTGTCAGTGAGATTGGTCTGTTCTGATATCAGTTACAGAGAAAGTTCAGCCTTTGAGTATTTACTTCAGTTTAACAAATGCTGCACAGGGACTGCTGAAATGAAGATTGGATTATGGTATTGTACAAACTCTGAAACTGGCCATTTGCTGTCATAGTAATTCTAAGCAACAGTTGTATTCCAGTCCTGGTCAGCTCAGCATTTCATTCCATAATTCACTGACTGATATGCAGGATACACAGCACTTCGTTTTCAAAATTATATTGAATTACATTTTATATGTTAGCTACCTGAGGTGGGTTAAGAGAAGCAGCCAATGCTATTTCCACGCTTCCTGACACAGCGGCAGACAGTATCTGGTTTATTCCACTAGTGTAAACAAATCTGTTGGGTTCTAAGTGAAATGTACTGACTTCATCTAACTTCAGTGCAATGTGCTACAGTACACTTAAACAATGAACATAATAATTAATGGCACGTAATGACATAAAATCCAACAGTTTGTTCAAGTGAACGAACTATTGTTTGCCAACCTAACGGTCTCTAAGTCATAGTAGGTGAGAAGCTGTATGCAAATATTGCATTAATTTTAATAATGAATTATTTGAAATAAAATTATTTGTAGAAAGTGGTCATTTTGTTTCAATCAGATTTATGAAAGGACATTTCATATTTTCAGTGCGTATGTGTGTGGACGCATGTGTATGTGTGCACGTGTGTGTAAGTGGAAGTTTGTATGTGAGGAATGTGTTATTGTCATATGTCTGTGAAGGCATATGATATTTTGTGTGTGTGTGTGTTTTATTGTCTGGATGAGGATGTGTGTTGTTCTGTGTGAATGTGTTATTGTGCACTGTATGAGAGAGTTATTGTGTGTGTGTGTGTGTGTGGGTGTTGAGGGTGAATGTGTGTATTGTGTGTGTGTGTGTTTGCATGCATATTGTGTGTGAGAATATGTTTGTGTATGTGTATTGTGAGAGTGTTTGTGTGTTGTGTGTGAGTGTATGTTTGTGTAAATTGTGTGTGTGTGTGTTTGTGTGAATATGTGCATTGTGTGAGTGTGTACATTTTTGTGAGTAAGTGTATTGTATGTGAGAATGTGTGTGTTTGTGTGCCTTGTGTGAGTGTGTGTGTGTGTGTGTGCTTGTGTGAGTATTGTATGTGAAAGTATGTGTGTGTCATGTGCGCGAGTGTGTGTTTGTGTGTGTGTGTTGTATGTGAGAGTGTGTTTGTGTGAGTATGTGTATTGTGTGTGAGTATATGTTGTATGTGTGTTTGTGTGTGTGTGTGTGTTTGTGTGAGTGCATATGTTGTACGTGAGAGTGTTTGTTTGTGTGAGTTTATATTATTCCTATTTTTTCTCGACACACTGTTGTTAAGCTGCTTCCTCCTTTCAAGAGATCTGCTTCCATATTCAATCCTGATTTGATTCCAAATCTGAGCTCAATTCCATTGTCATGATTGGAAATTAATTCTGGTAATGTCCTTTGAGAGCTGGGAATGATCTAAAGAGTTATATTGAATGCAAACTGTCACAAACCATGTTGGATTTTCTTTCTAATTTCCTTCGCTGAGTCTAACGAGTTCTTTTGATTTCCAAAGTTCCAAAATGTCAAACCAAAGTAATATTTTTCAGAAGACAGAGCTACTTACAGACTTTGTCAAAGAGAAGCTGTCCCTTTTCATGCTTTCTCAACTTCCACATGTATGTTCAGGGCCATACTGAAGAGTCACCTTATCCCTGTTCCTTTTTTTTGTTAATTAGCCTTAGTTCCTCTGTCAGGTAGCCCAACTCCACCTTCTATTTCAAAATGGTATGCTCAAAATTATTTCCAGAATGTCCAATTGTGTATCTTTCTGTTCCAATGTTCTGGATCTTCATTACCATTTTCTGCACATTCTGTGGCAAATTAACAGATCGGCTTCTTTGGTGTCAGAATTTGTCATAAGTATGGTTTTAGTGATCATCGTGGCAGTTGCACTGTTGCAAAATCCATCGTAGTTCACTTGAACATCAGTTAGAACATCGGTTAGAGCATCCATGTCTCTGCAGCCTGTGTAGGTTCATTATCACAGCAGTTCATTCGGAATGATGGTACAGATTCACCAAATAGTTTTACTTCACATTATTGTCCTTTTCTTCTGTCTGTGGTAGTAAAATACTTCTGCTTCTCAATCTCCATCTTGAGATTACATGTGACCACTGATTAATCTACATTTTTCATGTCCTAGATGATGAACTACTTTCAATGGTCCTTCAGCTTATAATTAGTTTATTTCATCAACCCATGAACAGGATTCAAATTGGTCAACTTTTTTTTGCATCGGTCTCTACACTTGCAGAATTTCCTTCCTCACATCATCTTCTAGAAACTGATTCTCTTTCTCTGCTTTCACCAATTTTACTTTGCAGTCAAGTGTTTCTTGTTCATGTTTTCATTAACTAAGAGTTGCAACTATCCACCAGCCCTTTGAAATGTTTCATCCATACTTTTGGCTGCTGTATTTCAGACTGAGCAAGCATCAGCTTCTCCTTCTGAACCTGGGCCAACATGACTGGATTAAGCCTACGCAGATGTTACTTAATTGGAACAACATTTTCTACATCTCTGTCATGCCCAATTACTTTAGTACCTCCCAGTTTATTCCTACATAGAGCTCTCTCTGATTGTAATAACTCTTTCAGATCATTTTGGTTTTACTCCAGAAAATACCTCAGTAATATAACCCAATTTTAGATTAGCTCCTTTTGTCCAAACTAATTTGAGGAATGTCAAATTCAGAATCATCTGGATTTGTTTCTCCACTTTGAACTATAACAATCCCTCTTCTGCTTTCCTTCCCAATCAAAATACTATTCATTCTATCTAACATTCCGATCAAATAATTCATCTCACTCAATTTTCTTTTGATTTAATAATGTCCACTAAGCATTGCTTTTAATGGGTCACCTACCAATGGCAATAGTATTAACACATTCTCTGCACTAACAACACTACACTACAAGTTTCTGATTTCTTATCTGCTTTTTTCATCACAAGCTGTGCCATCTTTAAATGCTGTCTAGCCAACTCGCCACTCCTAGTTGATCTCTCCCTAAAATTTGACACTTTGCCATAAAGCTCAACACACTCATGACATTTATGGGGCAATCTTACCATTTTGTCCCATCGGCCAACGGACAGGGCGAGCTGGAAAGATTGCAAGACAGCCAAGGAATTGGGTTTGCACTTGATTTCTCACCTCTTGCGATCTTATCAACACCAGATGTCTGGTGAGATTAGCCTTGTGCCAAAAAGATCATGAGGTTGATTACAATATTTAAATATATTTAATTTGATTTTGTGACTTTGCACTGAAAGATTATCTCTGCAAGGATTACACATGATCCCCATTAATGGGGCCCAGATATGATAGCCTCACTGATAGAACTGGAGGCCATTAAGATCCCCCTAACCCCCAGAAGGTCAGGGATGCCTTTGAGCAGTGCCAGGATGCAGGATGGCATTGCCCACCAAGCAGCTGGCATTGCTAGCCAGGCACACTGGCAGTGCTTACCTGGCATTGGGCAGTGCCAAGGGGCAGGACTAGGCCAGCGTTGGCCATTCAGTTGGGGGGGGGGGAACAACTGCTGCTTTGTAACAGTGATTGTTGGGGCAAGGAGGGACTGCTGTCACTCTGCAACAGTGATAGGAGGGTTGGCAATCAGCCATGGAGTACCATGGTAGTAGGGGTTTCATCCATGAAGGTCAGCTATCGCTAGAAGAACTGACAAGATTTCTGAAAATGCTCAATTGCGCCCTCTGGTGCTATCAGCCAGGTTTTGGACAATTTAGGCCCGTCCACTTCATCCCACAGACACAAAACAAATTTGTCAAGATATTTTTCCCTAAGTCAAGTAAGATTCGATTTTTAAGTCACCTCACAAAGTGATGCTAATTTCTCCCATGTTTACACTCATTTGGGACTCAACTTTTTTGTTCAGATTGCCCCCATTCAAATTTTTTGGGGAAAATTCCATCCTAGAGGGTGAATTTTCTCATTCTGCTCATCACTGGAATCAGAATGGATGAGAGGCGCACCATTGAAAGGTCTGTTAACCTTGGATGTGATTTTCCAATTTTGGGACAAGTGTAGCCAGAAAATCCAATCCTTGTCTTTTTGGGTGTAATTGTGTGTGTTTGTGAGTATGTGCTATTGTGTGACTATGTGTTTGTGTTTGTGCAAGTTGTGTATGTATTTGTGTGTTATCATGAGTGTGTTTGTGAGTGTGTGTCATTGTGTGTGTGAGTGTATTTGTGTGAGTGTGAGTTATTGTGGCTGTGTATGTTTTGTGGTTGTGTGTGTATATCATTGTATGTGAGACAGGGTGTTTGTGTGTGAGAGAGGATGTGTAGATGTACAAATCTATATGTGCTTGAGAGCACAAGTTGTGTGTCTGTACGAGTGCTTTATTGTATGTGTGTGTTGTGTGTCTGTTTGAGAGCGAGAATTATTGTGTGTTTGAGTGTGTTTTATTGTGTGTGCTGTTGTGTATGTTTCTATGAATTGTTTCGGTTGTTCTGTTGAACATCTTTTGAGAAAATCTTCATTAGTTTGGAAAAGCTGAATAGTCTGTGAAAATATTTCCCATCCTATGTATTCACTTCCTCTGTACCATCTGTTCCAAAGTGCAAGTGGCTCCAAAACGTGTAGAGTATTAACAACAAAACTATTCAGACAAGTGTCATGATTAAACTCTGGCCAGTGAAGCCAGCGAATCCAAATATTCTGTGCTGTTATCCCATTTGACTGATTGACGAATTCACTGGGATTTTTGGTGTCTTGGGGTCTTGGGGTCCGAGTCCATAGGTCTCTTAAATCTGCCTCACAAGTGGAGGATGTGGTCAAGAAGGCATATGGTGTCCTTCATTAATAGAGGAATTGAGTTTAGGAGTCGTGAGGTAATGCTGCAACTTTATAAGACCCTTGTCAGACCCCACTTGTAGTATTGTGTGCAGTTCTGGTTGCCTCACTGTAGGAAGGATTTGGAAGCTATTGAGAGGGTGCAGAGGAGATTTACAAGGATGTTGCCTGGATTGGGGGGCATGCCTTATGAAGATAGGTTGAGAGAGCTAGGTCTCTTCTCCCTGGAGAGACGAAGGTTGAGAGGCCACCTGATAGAGGTTTATAAGATGTTGAGAGGAATAGATAGAGTGGATTCTCGGAGGCTATTTCCCAGGGCTGAAATGGTCGCTATGAGAGGACACAAGTTTAAGGTGCTGGGGGGCAAGTACAGAGGAGATGTTAGAGGTAAGTTTTTCACTCAGAGGGTGGTGAGTGAATGGACTCGGTTGCCGTCAGTGGTGGTAGAGGCAAACTCGCTGGGGTCTTTTAAGAGACTTCTGGATGAGTACATGGGATTTAGTGGGATTGGGAGTTACAGATAGTTCTATGGCCTGGTAAGTATAGATATGATCGGCACAACTTGTGGGCCGAATGGCCTGTTTGTGCTGTAGTGTTAGAACATAGAACATAGAACATAGAACATTACAGCACAGAACAGGCCCTTCGGCCTTCGATGTTGTGTCGACCAAAATAAAAAGCAATGCCCCTCCAAACTAAACCATTCCCTTCTCTTCCATATACTTATCAATTAACCTCTTAAACGCCACCAAACTTGGCGCATCTACAACAGCTGCAGGCAGGGCATTCCACTCCCTAATCACTCTTTGAGTAAAGAACCTACCTCTGATATCCGTCCTATAACTCATACCCTTAATTTAAAGCTGTGTCCCCTCGTGCTAGCTTTCTCCATCCTAGGAAAAAGGCTATCACTGTCCACCCTATCTAAACCTCTAATCATCTTATATGTTTCAATAAGATCCCCTCTTAGCCGCCTCCTTTCTAACGAAAACAACCTCAAATCCTTCAACCTCTCTTCATAGGACCTGCCCTCCATACCAGGCAACATCCTGGTAAACCTCCTCTGTACCCTCTCCAATGCCTCCACATCTTTCTTATAATGTGGGGACCAGAACTGCACACAATACTCCAAGTGCGGCCGCACTAGAGTTTTGTACAGTTGCAACATGATGCTGCGGCTCCTAAATTCAATCCCCCTACCAATAAAAGCTAAGACTCCATATGCCTTCTTAACAACTTTATCCACTTGACTGCCTACTTTCAGGGATCTATTGACACATACACCAAGATCCTTCTGTTCCTCAACACTATTAAGAGCCCTACCATTAGCCCTATACTCTACACATTTATTGTTCCTGCCAAAGTGCATTACCTCACACTTTTCCACATTAAACTCCATTTGCCACCTCTCGGCCCAGCTCTGCAACTTGTCCAAGTCACTCTGTAAACTATAACACCCCTCTTCACTATCTACCACTCCACCGACTTTAGTGTCATCTGCAAATTTACTGATCCATCCCTCAATACCCTCATCCAGATCATTTATAAAAATTACAAACAGCAGGGGCCCCAAAACAGACCCCTGAGGCACACCACTCGTCACCGAACTCCACGATGAATATCTCCCATCAACCACCACCCTCTGTCTTCTATCTGCCAGCCAATTCCTAATCCAATTAGCTAAATCACCCTCTATTCCACACATCTGCATTTTCTGTAGAAGTCTTCCATGGGCTTCCATGTTCTATGTTCTTGTCCTCAATCTCTAAATGAGACACAACGCCTGGGGTTCAGGCACACAATTTCACTTCTACACAATAAAAAGTAACCTACCAACAATTTAAAAGCAGCCAAATAATGATTTAAATCATTAATGATTCATCAACTCATTTTATTTTATCGTTAACTTATCTGAAGAAAGAAGATGGAAGGTTCTGATTTGTCTCTATTATACCATCCTTCAGCCCTGTTATCGTATGTGCCAGTGCTGCTAATGAATCTCCACTGTGTTAACCTGAATATATAGAGCATCAAACTGGAACCACTTTTTCATTTGGCCAAAGCTTAATCCTTTCTTCAAAAATATATACAGTAAGAAGTCTCACAAACCAGGTTAAAGTCCAACAGGTTTATTTGGTAGCACAAGTTTTTGAGCGCTGCATCTTCATCAGGAGAGTGTGACGCTCGGGTGTGACATTCAGATCTGACACATCATTGTAATATATTTACTGTAAAAGCAAATTTGCAAGAAAATCACTCAGAGGGTGCACTGTGTTGTTTCAGAAGTAAATATGCAATGTGTTCCCCAGTTACAGGCATGAGACAGTAGCCCATTGGATGAATTGGATGATGGGGATTGGGTGCTGTCCTTGATCTGGGTATTTTGAGTGATATAATTCACTTCACAGATCCCAGATCAGAGTTTTTAATCCTGGTAGCCAGGGACAGCCCTCCATCCTCCCCCAGCAACACAGATCCCTCATTCTCCCCAAAAGCTCCCTAGCAACACAATATCCCCATCCCATAACCCCCCAGCAACACAGTTCTCCATCCTCCCCCCGCAACACAGCCTTCCATCCTGCCCCAGCAACACAGACCTCCCATTCCCCCCTCAGCAACACAGTCTCCCCATCCTCCCCCAGTAACATACTCAGAACCAGTGCAGCAGTGACCACAGGCAGTGCTACTTGAAAAGACGTAAAGCTGCAGAGCTGCCACTTCATGGGGTTTCCAGCAGCATCCCTACGGTCCGAGGTCAGTGCTGAGACCCATGTCTGTGCTGAAAATCAGATATTAGACACCATGATCAGCAATAGCCCCCCACCACACACTCCCCGACACACTCACAGAACCCTCCCAACTCAAAACACATGGCCACTATGAAGCAATTCCCTGTGAACACCACAGAGCCACCCGACTGCAGGCATTTATCTCCTCACTAGCCTTCACTGAGGGAGCGCCAGAAGCCCACTTTCACAGAGGAGATGTTTTCCAAGCCAACATCTTGGACAAATAAGGTGATAAAGGCAGGCAGACTGATAAATTGGGGCATGCAGCTTGCCAATTGAATTCAGGTGAATGCAAAAATATTTAAATTGACATCTTGCATGTTTTGGGTGGGTCCTGATTGCACCAAACGTTTTCCCTTCATAAAAAAGGAACTGGCAAGAAAATGGGCATCGATCACATTCATCACTTCATGCCCCAATTTACAAGCTTTTCGCGCCCAAAAATGAGGGCAACGTGTTGGTAAAACTCTGCCCATAACAAATCACTCCAAGAAAGTAGAAGAATACCATAACAAATTTCTATCCAAAAACCTACAGATACCATAACAAACCACCCCAGACAACTGCAGAGACAATATAACAAATCTCCACAAAAAAGTGCAGAAACACCATAACAAATCTCTCCAAAAGCATACACCGACACCATAACAAATCCCCAAAATATAGAGACACCAGAACAAATCCCCCCAGAAAGTACAGAAATGCCAGAAGAAACCTCTCCCCAAAAAGTACAGAGACACCATAACAAATCTCCCCAAGGAAAGTACAGAGACACCATAACAAATTTCCCCAAAGAAAGTACAGAGACACCATAACAAATCCTCCCAAGAAAAGTAGAGTCACACCATAACAAATCCCCTCAAAGGAAGTACAGAGACACCATAACAAATCCCCCCAAGAAAAGTACAGTCACACCATAACAAATCCTCCCAAGGAAAGTACAGAGACACTTAACAAATCCCCCCAAGGAAAATATAGAGACACCATAATAAATCTCTCTCCAAAAAAATACGGAAGCATTGTTACAAATCTCCCCAAAATGTACAGAGATACAAGAAAAAATGCCCCCCCCCAAAAAAATAGAGATACCATAACAAATCTCTGTAAAAACAAGTACAGCCAGCTTAACAAATCCCTGTCCAAAAAAGTACAGAGACACATAATAAATCTTTCCCCCAGATAATGCAAAGACACCTTAACAAATCTCTTCCCAAAAAAGTATAGATACCATAACAAATCCTCCCAAAATAGTGCAGACATACCATGGCAAATCTCCCCAAAAATTGACAGAGACACCATAACAAATGTCCCAAAAAAAAGTACAGCCAAATACTTTTATTCTGACCAAAAAAATACGGCCACATAACACATTTCTGACAAAACAGTACAGACACCATAACGAATCTCTGTCCAAAAAGTACAGAGACACCATAACAAAGCTCCCCAAAAATGTAGAAAGATGCCATAACAAATTTCTGTCCAAAAAAGTAGAGACACCATAACAAATGTCCCGAAGAAAGTAAAACCTTCATAACAAATCTCTCCAAAAAAAGTACACAGACACCATAATAAACTTCTGTCCAAAAAGTACAGACACCATAGCAATTCTCTCAAAAAAGTATAGACACACCATGACAAATCTCCCCAAAAATTGACAGAGACACCATAACAAATCTCCCCCAAAAAATACAGCCAACATAAATCTCTGTCCAGAAAAGAATAGCCAACATAACACATTTCTGACAAAACAGTATAGACACCATAACGAATCTCTGTCCAAAGAAATAGAGACACCATAACAAAGGTCCCCCAAAACATAGAGAGATACCACAACAAATCTCTGTCCAAAAATGTACACAGACATCATAACAAATCTTTGTCCAAAAAAGATATAGAGACACCATAACAAATTTCTCCAAGTAAGTACAGCCAACATAATAAATCTCTCCAAAAATGTACACAGACATCATAATAAACATCAGTCCAAAAAGTACAGAGACATCATAATAAATTTCCCAATAAAAGATACCATGACAATTCTCTCCAAAAAAGTATAGCCAGCATAACAATCTCTCCAAAAATCACAGCCTCAATAATAAAAAATCTGTCCAAAAAGTACAAAGACACCATAACAAATCTACCCAAGAAAGTGCAGCTACCATAACAAATCTATCCATAAAAGTACAGCCAACATAACAAGTCTCTTCAAGAAAGTATAGAGACGCCAAAACAAATTGTCCCAGAAAGGTACAATGACATCATGACAAATCTCCACAAATGGCACAGAGCCATCATAACAAATTGCCCTAGAGAGGTACAGTGATATCATGACAAACCTCCACAAAAGAATACAAAGAATGCATATTGAATCTCTCCCCAAAAATGTACAGAAACACTATAATAAATCTCTTCCCAAAAAAGCAGAGAGCATGATAAGAAATCTCTCCCCACATGATACGGAGACACCATAACAAATCTCCCCAAAAAGGTACAGGAGCACCATAATAAATCTTCCCCCAAAACTACAGAGACATCATAACAAATCTCTGTCCAAAAAAATACCAAGGAGGCATAAAAAATCTCCCCAAGTACAGAAGTACCATAACAAATCTCCCCAACAAAGTATAGCCACCAAATCTCTGTCCAAAACAATACAGAGACACACATAAAAATCTCCCCAAACAAGTATGAGACCCCATAACAAATCTCTGTCCAAGAAATACAGAGGCATCATAAATCTGTCCAAGAAAGTACAGCTACCAAAATCTCTGTCCAAAAAAGTAGATACATAACAAATCTCCCAAAAAGTACAGACACACTATGACAAATCTCCCCAAGAGTTTGCAAAGATACCATAACATATCTCCCCAGAAAAGGACAGCCAACGTAACACATCTCTATCCAAAAAAGTACAGACACCTTAACAAATTTCCCAAAAAAAAGACACATTAGAACAAATTTCCCCAAAGAATTAAAGCAAATCTCCCCCAAATGACAGAGATAGCAATGCAAATCTCCCTAAAAAGGTACAGAGATACCAGAACAAATCTCCCTCCAAAAAGTACAGCCAACTAAGAAGTCTCTGTCCAAAAAGATATAGCGGCATTGTAACAAATCTCCCCAAAAAAGTACAGACACCATAAAAAATCTCTCTTCAATTAAGTAGAGACACCCTAACAACTCTCCCTGAACAAATAGAGGCACCATAACAAATCATCCTTCCCTTCACAAAAAAAGTACGGAGATACCACAACAAATCTTAAACAAGTATAGCGGCATCGTAATGGATCTCCAAAAAAGTGCAGAGACACCATAACAAATTTCTCGCCCCAGCCTCACAGCGTAATGGCAGAAAGTGATTCTGTGGGACAGCGATTGCAAAAAATGCTTTTATTTGATCTATGATTTCATGTGTTCCCTCCTAACAGGTATTTTTAGTTGTGAGGTTGTTATTTATACTCATTTTGCATTTGTTTGACGCTGTCATTGTTAAAGCCAATGTAAAAGTAATTCGTACTGTTCCAATTTTAAAGGTAACAATTAAACTACACTCCAAAGTTAATTCAAAAATTTCAATGCAGTAAAAATATTGCAACTATTGAGCTTGTCATGAAAATTGCCGGATAATTCGTTTTTAATCGTGAGCTATATAAATAAATTTAACACAAGCCTGCTAGTGTGTGATAAAGTATGTTCGAATACGAGTATCAATCTATTGTCTAATCTGTGAAGACACTTGCGGTGAATAAGGTGTTTTGATTGATTAATCTTTTGTTTGGGTGCTTGATTTTTAATTGTTCTGAAACGCAACCTGTGTAGGCAAACAAAAATAAAGATTGTTCACTTAATTGGGAGACATGGCAAGTTCAGAAACGAACCCAAATGATCCAACCTATCTAAGAAGACTCGGGAACAAGTGCAATTGTGAACTTTCGAAGCGGATTTTAAAGCTTTCGCTGCGCACTCCTTTTATGCAAAGTGAGGAGGAATAAGATACTCCAGTCCCACCTTCTGCTGTCCAGTGAGCAGCAGACAGGTGAGTCCATCGAGTCTGTGAGTGGAAGAGGTCAGAACAATTCAAAGGATGAAACGCCACAAGAAATCACAGAGAAACCCTGCTTGTCTATTCTGAAACGTTGTGTTTGCAAAAAGTAATTGCCGCATTTTCATCTTTTGAAGCGTTAGGAAAAGTTTGCTGTATTAGATTAAATAAAATGAATCTGACTTTCAGCGCGTAAAAATGTACTGAATTTCGCAGTGCCTCTGAGCAACTCGCCGAGAAAGACAGTCCACTAAACACGAATCAACAGATACTTCACACACCTCCCATCGTCTTACACAGATGATGGACAATGTTTCGGATGAAGATTTGTTTCAGTTAAAGTTGATTTCACAAAGGAGTTTATGGAATCTATCCATGCACTGGGGCAATGTCAGGTACCTTGCCTTGAACAGCGTTGTTAATGTCCCGGTAACATTAGTTTCATTGCGCGCGGTATTTAAAAAGGGAAAGCTTCATTGGTCCTGGGAAAGAAAGCATCTCAAACAGTGCCCGGCAGAAGACCGGATTACATTTGAAAACAAACTTTTTCAAGTTTGAATGAAGGGAGAGTTTATTACTAAAACGCTATCCGACCAAAACAACATGTTCGTTTTAAAATGCACACACAATTGTTACCTTGCCAAATTGCGGGTTGAATAGGGATTACAGAACTGCAGTTTGAGGGGACCCTAACTGCTTAAAATTCCTTCTATAAATGTCTGGACTTCACCCCCATATTTAAATCGCTCCTGAAAAGCGGGTTGGCCACACTTTGGGGTAGTTGTCTTCATTTCTCCTTAGTGTAGAAGAGTGTCTGATTGAGTTTGAAAATGTTCCTCTGAGAGGCCTTGAAATATTTTACTAGATAAAGGCGCTAAATAAATGCAAGCTGTTAAGGGGGGTAGGGGTCTATTGAACGTATCTCCGGTTCCTCTCAGTGTCATTCCGTCATGATGGTATAGATGACATCTATTACTTTCTGCTTTTCAAAACAAAAAATGTCAAGCATCTGAAACATTCATCCAACTTTCTATGCCGGTACTTGTACAGAATCTTACAGGATTTGGAAATGCATTTTTAGCAGTAAATATTCAATTGCAATGACCAGGAGCATTAAGGGCTCCTCATTTCAATTTCACGTTCATAATAAGGTTTCTCTGTCGACTGCAAAGCAGGAATGGAGATTACAAAGAGACAAGTCTTGTGCGATTATTTCCACTCATGCTTTACTGTGACACGGCTATAATCCCCCGGCTCTCGGTCAGAAGCTCCCAGGTCCCGCTGGAGCACTTGATGGCCACGGAAGGTGCGTTCAGAAGTCGGCGAGCGAGATTGGCTGCCGGGGGTAAGAGCAACAGACTTAGTGGCCAGCCATGCTCGACACGCAGCGGCGCTTCTCAAGCTAAAACCTCTCGCGTCAGGCTAGCGAACCGTTCCAGAAAAAAACACAACCGTTTGCCTGGTGGATCGGGCGGGACGGGAAGTTAGAAACAACTCCTTTAATTCGCAGGAAAAAGTTAAAGGATCAGGAAATACTCAGGCGGAGAGAAAGATGTACATGGTGTTACTTTAACACTTGAAGTAAAGCAGTCATAAAATGGTTAAATGAGAACTATTAAACTCTCATCAGATTTTTGAATTGACCTACTTCACATTAAGTTGAACTTTCTCTGCACCCTAGCTATGACTGTAACATTGCTGCACTCTCTCCTTTCCTTTCCTATGAACGATATGCTTTGTCTGCGTAGCGCGCAAGAAACAATACTTTTCACTGTATACTAATACTTGTGACAATAATAAATCAAGTCAAATCAAATTGTCTAATATTGGCTCCAAACTAACCTCCCAACTTTCGTTCAAACTATGAATTTAGACACGAATTCTCGTTTGGTTTACTTGAAAGTACAGGAAGTGACCGTTTCATTTCTGCAATGTCGGTTCACCCACGCCTTAGGAACTGAAGGAAATCCGAGGCTACTCCGTGTTTAGCAACAAGCCCTCGCCACGGCAGATTCGGTTTCAGTTATGTTTATTTGCTTCGCCTAAAGTAAACACACACACAGTTTCCGGGTAAGTTCTCTCCACCTGTAGCCTCCCTTCTCCAACCCAAACGCCGAGCTGAACCCAGCATCATTCTGTACGTGCTGGCAATTAATCCGCGCAATTAGACAATTACAACTTATTCCAAATATAACTGTCAACCATCACTAAATCATGCGTGACAATAATTTGGAATGTAGGCAATGCTAATGGTAATATACAGTCTGTGCAAAATGAATGAATGTTGTAGCCATGGCTCACGCTAATAAGTCAGCGACCCAGTTTGGTTTTCTATTTACAGGAACTAAAATAGCAACACGTGCAAAGATATCCTTCGGCAGGGAAGCCAGCATTGCCACCTTGCACTCCTTGTTCTATCTGCCTTCAATTCACTTTGAATAAACATAGCATCACTTTTTCTGAGCCCCTTTCTGTTCCGTTCAAACATCAAGGGTTCAGGGCTGGAGGGAGGAGCAGTAGCATCGCGTAAATTTCCCCCCTCTGCGTTCTGAAGTCAGAATAACAGGTTCTTCTCATTCAGTAAGGAAAGAACTGGGATTAATCTTCTTACGCAAAACCAGATATCATTGCACAGTCCTTTGAAATATTTGATGTTAAATCATAATGATTAAAACAATAATAGTGTACGTCAACTGTAGTCATGCAAATTCTAAATGCTTAATACTTCCGGAACAAATTAGTTCATTGTATTCGCTGAAGATTACAAATCGACGGGTTATAAACTTTTGCACCGTAGTTTTAATCTGGAAACAGGTAGCACGGTATAAATTCTACATTAACTGTAAAACGATAATTGAAATAAAATCCATAAAATGGGAGGTTGGAATAGCCTAACTATTCAATTGTTAGGCTAAGGTACCGTTCGCAATTCGAATTACACCTACATGAATTACAATCGGATAAATCCCAAGTTTAAACGCACAATTAAGTGATGTGCCGCAAATAGTTTGCCATTATATGTAATAAATGTACATTTGGAAACAAGACAACTTCTTCAACCCCTCATTTTCAACTCAAGCTCTGAGCGTGCACTACACATTTAAACAAAATAACTTCGGGAGGCTTTGTTCAGTTAGAGTGAACTTTTTAATTAGAAAAGGGGAAGAGTAAAGGAAAGGCAAGTACAGAAACTGCAATTGATACCATCTCAAAATAACTACAGCACGACGGTGCAGAACTATACCGCGAAAAAAAAGCACTGCTAAACCAGCCGTTTGGTGAATCCCATTCAAGCAATGAACCCGAGGTCTGTTGGATATCCGAAAATACAAATTCAAAGAGGTCCAAATATCACCTTGACAAAAACTGCTGACTTCTCTGTATATAACGCAGTGTTCGACAATCGATCAGTCCAAAACTGCGATTAGCAGAAATATACTTCATCCATCGACCAAATTAATTTACTCATCGGTTACTTAGTGCATTATTTCCCAGCTACAGTTTTCAAACAATATTTAGTTTGACACTTCAAACACTTGTCCTTGTTTTATAATGTTCCTCGTGTAAACAAATTATTTGTGCCGAAACGCTGCCAACTGACAGAAAAGGCAATCGGACTTCTCCATGGCATTAATAATAAGGGCACTTGGATAGGAAAACAACTCAATTATACCAAACAAAAACTACACTAAAAAATATTACTCACATCGTTACTCTATAAAAAGGGGGCATATTTCTGTTCTAAGTTTGGTATTTTTTATACTGATGGTTAAACTTCTGGGCCGTCTCTGCTGTGAATAAGGTTATTAACGCTGAAGTTGTTACACAGGGAGCCACTCAGTCCATTCTGTTGACCTGAAACTGGAGATTGGTAGTAGTTCAACCGATTGTGGAAGTCGCCTGTGTTATGCATTGAGTTGTGCGAAGGTGAGTAAGAGTTAAGTCCGGGGAGAGTCTGTCTGCCTTGTGATAAATCGCCCAGCAGTGTCCCAGAGGAAATAGGCCGGTGCATCCCATTGCTGCTGTTGACCATGGAGCTCATGTTCGACACAAAGTTGCTGTAGCAGGAGTTGGATTGCATGGTGGGTGAAGGCGAGGCTTTGGGATCACTTGCGAGCCCCGGGACGTTTTCCAGTTCGGGAGAAGCAGCAGCCCCCAGGATGCCGGCCGAGTCTGCAGTTTTAATATTGCCCTCCTCAGTCTTGTCAGTCAGAGGGAGTCCACTGGAACCCGCAGTGTCCGAACGGCGCTTTCTTTTCCTCCTGAAATTCCCATTGTCAAACATTTTCTCGCAGTTGGGATCTAGGGTCCAGTAGTTCCCTTTACCTGGAGGAATAAACACACCGAATCAGTCAAATGGAAGGACTTCATACATAGCCAACTTCACATAATACTTTAAAAAAATATCCCCCCCCCCAATTCCCCATCAACATCTTAGCTTAATGCTTTAAAACTAACATTTCCGTCCAGCTGAGTATGGAATCACAGAATGGAATTTGAAACAAACTGCGTTTTTTTTTGAACGATCAAGTTCATTCTATCAAAGTTGCAACTGATTCAAATTCCACCCCCCTCTTTAAACAGGCACCTGACTGCAACTCGGGAAGGACATTGAGGCCAAACGCAATGACATGTTTTTTTGACAAGTAACTCGCCCACACTTTCTGAAAACAAACTTTGCAAAGGGCGTCCCGCTTCCAATTCCGACCCAACTCGGGTTGTGAGCTCAACTTTTAACTTCAGCCAAGCAACTGCTAAGCGAGAGAAAACAAGCGGCTTCTTATCAACCCGAGTCATTAAGGACAGGGGTTTAGAATTGTTACAGAGGGAAAACAATAAGAAAGGGATGGGAAGGAGGCTCAGAAAGGAGCAGGGTTGTACCTTGAGTTTGTAGCGGGAATTGCCTAGTGAGTGTGCACAAAAAAAACACTTAGTTCTGGCCCCATTTCCTCTCTCTTTTAACTGAAGGTTATTTTTCTAACTGACTCATTTGCAAATTGAATATAACACAAAAAGCACCCCAGAGGTAAAAAGAATCAAAGTGTACCTGGATCGTCCTCATCTCTGGGGACTTTCTTGAAGCAGTCATTGAGGGAGAGGTTGTGGCGGATGGAGTTCTGCCAACCCGCTTTACTCTTCTTGTAAAAGGGAAAGTTCTCAGCCACGTACTGGTAGATCTGACTGAGGGTCAGCTTCTTGTCCGACGCGTTCTGGATGGCCATGGCGATCAGCGCAGAGTACGAGTAAGGAGGGCGAACCATCTTAAAGAGTTCCTGCTGACTGGGGAGGGAGAGCCAGCCCAGCTCCGCGCTCCCGTAGCCCGAGGGAGGCGGCAGGAACTGCCGCTGGCCCGTCCCGTAGCCGGACGGGATGTAAGCCGTCCCATTGCTCCCGGGGAGGTAAGGAGAGGAGCTCATGGTGGCTCCGTTGAGCCAGAGGTAAGGGTTGGCGCTCGGGCTGGTGTAGTCGGCCAGCCCGTAGCTGGGCGGGTGGGGAGAGGGTCTCTGAGGATGGTGGTGGTGGTGGTGGAGGTTTTGCGGGTACACGCTGAAGTTGTCGCAGTACACGGCCATGTCCAGGATCTCCTGCGCGTTAGGGTGTTGGAGAGGGGAAGGTTGAGGATTAGGAACCGGCTGCTGTCCAAAGGCATTCATAATCCGCTGGGGCCAGGCTGGCTGGGGCTTTAAAGAGCAGAGGGGCGAACTCTGATACCAAACTGTGCTCTCTGAGAGCCGGAACCAAGTGCGGCATTTAAATAATGACTCGGTGCATCGCCTGCAGTCTCAGCCAGAACAGGTAGATCCATCTGGCTGCACCTCCCCCCCCCCCCCCCCCCACACCCACACTACCAACAGCAGCAACCCACCCCAACATCCACACAGGAGCAGGGCAGAATCCTCAAAAGTCCCACCAACTCACAATGTGGGACACAAGACATTCTGCACACTTAATTGACATTTCAATCCTGAATGTGTTGCAACTTTCCACAACTTGTTTGACATCATTCTCAAACAGGTAACACAAAATCAATGTTTGTTTTCCCCTGGCGGTTAAAAATTCGGAAAGGCTTGCAGTGCACCCGCTCCCCAACTTAATCGAAAACAAAATAATTGTACTTACCATTAATGCCAGACAGGTGAATTGTTTGGAATTAGAGATTGCAGTCCTTTCACCTTCTGCATCCTGTCCTGGTCCTTTTACAAAAAAAAACATTCTGAAATGTGCTCCGTTTAAACAATTAAATAGGAGAAATCTTTCTGAAATTACCACCAAAAGGACTGTGTATGTGCAAACTCAACCCGAGCCTGGGTGACTTGAAAGCTATTCTTTTTGCTGCAGAAATAAACAGCCGGAGATTGATCAGTACACTTAGCAACTCGGGGATCAGGACTAAGAGAAGTTATTTTGCATCACTTGAGGCGAAACATGTATATCTGCTCTTGATGTTTACCGGCAAACACTTCGGCTTATGCACTCTGTGTATTGGTTAGATGGGGAAATCATCAGGATGTTGTGACATGTAGTACTTAAGCTTAGTACCATCTCCCAAAATATTTCGTTGTACACAAAGTTATGTGTATTCGCTCATTTTTCCGAATGTAGTGTTGTGGTTTGGAGTATATGAATTGTTCCATTTATTTTCTGTGTTCTAGGACAGAATGCAAGCAATGGGGCTTGGAGATTGTCCTTTCCTGCCCCCTCTTGGTAGTTCAGGCACGAGGCAGGATCACCAGCACTGCACCATAGCTTCCCACTGTCACTCTGTTTTGGGGCTTGACACACAACCTGGTGTTGTGAAACTTCTTACTGAGATCAGGTGGCAGGTAAAGCTATGCAAGATAGAGTGAGAGGGTGGGGGATGGGGTGAGAGGACAGGTGATCTGCGAGGGTGGGCTGGGGAGCAGTTAGAGAAGGGGGTATCTGGGGGTAGTGGGGGAATAAGGAGAGCTGTGAGAGGAGGGGGAGATCTGTGGGGATGGGGTGAGAGGATGGGTGATCTGCGAGGATGAGTTGGGGGAGCAGTTAGAGAAGAGGATATCTGGGGGTAGAGGGGGAATGGGGAGAGCTGTGAGAGGAGGGGGAGATCTGTGGGGGAGGGGTTGAGCTGTAAAAGGAGGGATTATTTACACTACAAAGCTTTCAAATAAGAAACAATTATCTTTTCTTTGGCTTTTTTAGAGCAGGAATCAGGCCTTAAAGACCACTGAGTTGGGCCATGCCCACTATTAACAAAAGCAAGAATATTAAGGGACCATGTAGCTGTTAACATTCAGTCCAAACTCCATTGTAGCTACAATCACACAGTACAGCACAGAAAAAGGCCTTCAGCCCATCTAACCCATGCCAGCCATTTTCAATTAGGAGCATTGAACAAACTGTTAGAGAACAATCTTCAAATAATACAAAGGAAGTATTTGCATTTATATAGTAATTACATCCTTAAGATGTTGCCAAGTGCCTTACAGCCAGTTAATTTTGATGTATTCTCATGATTGACTATCTATAAAGGCAAACACAGCAACCAGTTTATACAGTCAGTTCACACAAGCTGATGAATGGCCAGTTACCATAATCTATTTTTGCTGGGTTGATTAAAGGAGAAATGACAGTCAGATCATTGAAAACACTTTGTACTCCTCTTTGAATAATGCTAATAATAAAAAGGCAAACAAAAGGTATAGCTTTGACATCTGAAAGACAGCAATTTTGTCAATCCATTGGAAGCAGTTTAGAGAAGGTTCACTCAGCTAATTTCTGGAATGAAGAGGTTGTCTCATGATGAAAGATTAGTAGCTTGTGCCTTTACTCATTGGAGTTTAGAAAAATGAGAGATAACCTTATTGAAACACATAAGATCACTGGAATTTAGAAGAGTGAGAGGGGATCTCATACAAACTTATAAAATTCTAACAGAGGTTGACAGGGTAGATTCAGAAAAAATGTTCCCAATGGTGGGGGAGTCCAGAACCAGGGGGATCATTGTTTGAGGATAAGGGGTAACCACCACCCTCTGTCTTCTATCTGCTAGCCAATTCCTAATCCAATTAGCTAAATCACCCTCAATCCCATACATCTGCATTTTCTGCAGAAGCCTTCCATGGCCACCTTATCGAACGCCTTACTAAAGTCCATATATACCACATCAACTGCCTTACCCCCATCCACCTCTTTGGTCACTTTTTCAAAAACTCAATAAGGTTAGTAAGGCACGACCTACCCTTCACAAAACCATGCTGACTATTCCCAATCAATTCATTTCTCTCTAAATAACTATAAATCCTATCCCTAATAATTCTTTCCAATACTTTGCCCACAACAGAAGTAAGAGTCACCGGTCTATAATTCCCAGGAAAGTCTCTATTTCCCTTCTTGAACAATGGGACCACATTCGCTATCCTCCAGTCTTCTGGCACTATACCCGTAACCAACGACGACCTGAAGATCAGAGCCAGACTCTCTGCAATCGCCTCTCTCGCCTCCCAGAGAATCCTAGGGTAAATCCCGTCCGGCCCAGGGGACTTATCTAACTTCAAACCCTCAAGAATATCTAGCACATCCTCCCTATCTACTTCAATACTTTCCAGTTTGCAACCTGTACCTCAGTGTTCTCCACAACTACATTTACATCTCCCTGCGTGAATACCGAAGAGAAATATTTATTCAGTGCCTCTCCAATCTCTTCAGCTCCACGCACAACTTCCCACTGCTGTCTATGACTGGCCCTAATCTTGCCCTAACCAATCTTCTATTCTTAACATATCTAAAGAAAGCTTTAGGATTCTCCTTGATCCTATCAGCCAAAGTCTTCTCGCGTCCCCTTTTACAATATCAGAAATAATCCTATTGAATGGCAGAGCAACTCAATGGTCAAATAGGCAACTTCTGCCTTTTTTGATCTTATGTTAATGCCACAGTCCTTCAGTACTGCACTAGAATGTTAGTTAGTTTATGTCCTGGATTCAGCTTGACTCAGAATCAAGAGTTTTATAGTAGATACATATTTGCTATTTGAAGAGGGGAAAGGAGATTAGCCAGAACTCTTGATTTCTGGCCAGTGATCTTTGTCAAACAGCAAAAGTATGTTGAGATTGAGTGAGGTTTAGTTTGTTATCCATCCCTAATTTCCCTCAAGAAGTTGATTTTGAGCTGCCTTCTTGAGCCTTGCAATGAAAATACCCTCACAGTGCTGTTAGGGAGGGAGTTCCAGGACTTTGACCAAGCAGTAATAAAAGAACAGCAGCACATTTCCAAGTCAAGCTTCGTTGGTGATCTGGAGGGTAACATGCAGATGGTGGTGTTCCCAGCAAGTGCTGTGCTCGTCTCTGAACAGTGGACGTTACAGGTTTGGAAGGTGCTGGCAAAGAAATCTTGGTGAGTTGCTGCACTGCCTTTTGCAAGTGGTATACAGGCATAGTGATTAGCACTGCTGCCTCACAGTGCCAGGGAGCCAGGTTCTTTTCCTGGCTTGGGTCACTGTCTGTGTGGAGTTTGCATGTTCTCCCTGTGTCTGTGTGGATTTCCTCCGGGTGGTCCAGTTTCCTCCCACAGTGCAGAGACGCACTGGTTCGGTGAAGTGGCCGTGCTAAATTCTTCCTCAGTGTACTCGAACAGGGGCCGAAGTGTGGCAACTAGGGGATTTTCACAGTAACTTCATTGCAATGGGAATGTAAGCCTACTTGTGACTAATAAGTAAAAATACTTTACTGTGTGCCTGTGGAGGAGGAAGTATATGTTGAAAGTGGTGCATTGTGGTAATCTGCTTTTTTCTGATGGTATGAAGCTTCTTGAGAGTTGTTGGAGCTGTACTCATCCAAGTAGTTGGAGAGTATTCCATCACATTCTTGACTTGTGCCTTTGTTGATCAGACAGGTTTTAAGGATATAGGAAATGAGTCACCTATCACAGAGTTCTGAGACTCTGATCTGCCGTTGTAGCCATAGTATTAATGTGGTTGGACCATTTAAGTTTCTGGTCAGTGGTAATCCCAGGATATTAATGGTGGGGGACTTAACAATGGTAATGTTATTGAACATCAAGGAAGATGGTTAGATTCTCTCTTGATGGAAGTGGCTATTGCCTGATACCTATGTGGTGCAAATGTTACTTGCCATTTATCAACCCAAATATGAATCTTCTCTAGTCTTCCTGCATAAGGACATGGACATGGGAGAAAGGCAGAGATAGGCCAGTTAGTTTAATATCCATTATTGGCAAGATATTTAAGTCAATAATCAAAGATGAGATAGCTAATCATTTAGGGAAGGTGAATATAATCAAACCCAGCTAACATGGTTTTATGAAAGGTAAATCATGTTTAACAAGTTTGCTTGAATTCTTTGAGGATGTAATAGGGAGAATAGATAGAGGGAAGATGTAGATGTAATGCATTTAGATTTACAAAAAGGCATATGACAAAGTGCCACATAAGAGGCTGGTACATAAAGTAAAAGCCCCTGGAATTGGAGGAGTGCAGTGTAACAGATGGGGGAAGGGCAGGAACCTGATGCGAATACAACAGCATATCATTAACAAGCACTCATGCTGGCTATTGAGGCTGCACTGAGTATTCAGCTGGCACCAGTGTGATGTCATGTTGGTGCGGTTTACAACAGCTCTACATAAGCATGAACCCAATGCTGTCACCTCCGAGGGGAATATTAGAAATGAGTGCACACATGATCATTTCTTCTTGGGCAGTCCAAAACTCAAGAGGCACCTTGAAGAAAGGTGGGTAGATAAAGAAGTGCAGCTCAAGGCTTGAGGTGAGAGTCACTATCACCATCCATGGGGAGGTGTAGAGGGGGGCTTTGGGGGGAGATGTGGGTGGGTAACTCAGAAGCCTTACCTTCCCCTCATATTGGGTCACCCCTTATTCCAAAGGGATGTGCTGGCTGCCAAGCAGGCATCGCTTCCTGGTTCCTCCATGCTGGGTTAGTGTTCAAACAGTAGCTGAATGAGTTTCCTTCCGTAGTGGACCTACAAACTGAATGGAAGGTGGTCGCAATAGAGGTGCAGTATTAGGTGTGACTATGAGGTCCTGCAATCCTACTTTCTGAGAGACCAGGCTACAAAGGTAATGGGGGGTATCAGTGGTGGGGAGCTACCTTGCCTCATGAGGCTTAAAGACCTCTCACTTGGGGAAGGGCGACTGCAGTGATACCTTAAATCCTCACCCTGTCAATAGTGTGAGGCCAGAGGGAAATTACTGGACAGGAAGTTTAAATCCACTTCTCTGTGAATTCTGATGGTCAGGTACAGCAGTGAGAGTGCATTGATTACTCTCATGCAAGGCTGCTTAACTGCACAGCATTGAAAACCCCGAAGAATGAAACTGTCCTCTAGGGAATTGCTTCGAAAGCTAATTGTGTATCACTCAGGATTCAGCTGTGTCACACCAAGATGAATGTTGTTGGCAGAGGGACTAACTCTTTAAGGATTCCAATATGTCAGTCTAATATCCAGAACTAGATCTAGCTATACGGTCTAGAGACAAAATTCCCTTTGGAACACCAAGCCCCAAGAATGTAGGTCCTCTTTCAATTCAAGCTTTAACAGTTCATACTGTAGTGAACCCCCTGGCAAAGTAGGATATCCGCCACTACTTCTCTCTGTATCATGTCCAGCACCATTTTTGAGGTGCCCCATCAGGATGCAGACCCTGTTGTCGCGCATTTTCTCTGATGCACTTTAGTACTATACAAGTTTGGGACTAATATTTTTTGGGGTGGGTGGGGAATGTGTGAATCAGATGCCACGAGACAACGGAAACTCAACGCTATTCACCCTGCTGGAGTACAGAGAAAACTATGTCAGAATTGGCTGTAGTGACAAAGCGGGTAGAGTGAGGGAGAGCAGAAATTCACACAGGTAACAGGAAGAACTGGGGTGGAAGTCACAGAGACATGGAACAATGACTCCTCAATGTTCACTGTGGTGTTCTCAGTCTATCAGTGCCTGATTCAGGATAATCATGGAGCTTGTTGAGTTGGCCTTTCTATTGATTGGGATTGACCAGCTGCAGAGACAATGATGTGTGGCTACACAAGGCCAGGACCAGCAGCTGTAGCTGTTTAGGAAGCAGGAACTCGCATGGAGGAACAATGTCAGAGACAATGGCAGCCAGAGCTGATGTTTGTACGTTCAATTGTCTGAGCTGCAATGCCAGGGAAGACTGCATCTGTCCTAGGGAACAATGGGCCACTTTTGACGTATACAGTACCATATGGAACTGGAAGACACCCAATGCCTGTGACCCTTAAACTGATAACCGCTCTGAACTTTTATGCAAATGGTTCATTCCTGGGCAGCACAAGGGACATCTGTGGAATCTCCCAATCTGCAACACACAAATGTATGTGCTTTAATTAACCATCACCATTCACGACAGAATATAACAGGGTTGCAGAGCTTTGATCTCTTCTATTGGTTATGGGATCAATCAGCTTTGTCTGCAGCATACTGCTTCTGCAGTTCAATTTGCATATAGTCCTTTGACAAAGGATCATCTGGACTCGAAGCATCAGCTCTTTTCTCCTTACAGATGCTACCAGACTTACTGAGATTTTCTAGCGTTTTCTCTTTTGGCTGCTCTTTACATGTCGTCCGATACTTGTCTTTGAACTGGAGTTGTCCCATCTTTTTATAGTGTAACATTAGTGTACTTTTAAGAATTTTTTAAAAATCACATTCTCTGCAGATTACAAACAGTTTCTTTTTTCATTGTAACACTTGATGCCTGTTTAGAAGTCCTTTTATTGCTGCTTCAATTTTTTTTTAAGTGGGGTTTTGTTTACTTTTATTCTGGGCTTCGTGCAGTGTCTGGGATTTTACGATCGTTTGAATTGTTAAGAAGAAGATTGATTGACAAGCCAAAGTCAGATGGTTCCTTCACAGAGGAATAAGAACATAAGAGCTAGGAACAGGAGTAGGCCATCTCCATCATTCAGTAAGATCATGGCTGATCTTTTTGTGGACCTAGTTCCATTTACACGCTCACTCAACATAACCCTTCATTCCTTTATTGTTCAAAATTTTATCTATCTTTGCCTTAAAAATATTCAATGAGGTAGCCTCTACTACTTCACTGGGAAAGGAATTCCATAGATTCACAACCCTTTGTGTGAAGAAGTTCCTCCTCAACTCAATCCTAAATTTGCTTCCCTTTATTTTGAGGCCCCCTAGTTCTAGTTTCACCCACCAATGGAAACAACTTCCCTGCTTCTATCTTATCTATTCCCTTCATAATCTTATATGTTTCTATAAGATCTCCCCTCATTCTTCTGAATTCCAATGAGTATAACCCCAGTCTACTCAGTCTCTCCTCATAAGCCAACTCTCTTAACTCCAGAATCAACCTAGTGAATCTCCTCTGCTAGTGTATTCTTTCTCAAATAAGGAGACCAAAACTATACACAGTTCTCCAGGTGTGGCCTCACCAGCACCTTATACATTTGCAACATAATCTTGCTGTTTATAAACTCCATCTCTCTAGCAATGAAGAATAAAATTCCATTTGCCTTCTTAATTACCTGCTGCACCTGCAAACCAACTCCTTGAGATTCCTGCACAAGGACATCCAAGTTCTCGCTCTCCCTGGTATTGTTAGTTCTGCTGGCTAGTGGAAGCAGTCTTATTGCTTTTCTAGAGTGAAAATTCTGCTGCTGGTGGTTTGTTAGCTAGTAACAAGCGTATTTCTCTTTCTCCCTGGTGTTTTGGGAAGCTGTTCTGACTTCAATTGTGCCTATGTATGTGTCAGGACAGCTGCAGAATCCAACCAAAGGACTAAATTCCAGCATCATGTGAGCATTTGTATTTTCTGTGCTAAACTTGTAGCAAGCATATGTCTTAAGCAGATTGGTAAACATTTTTGCTTTATGTTAACTGTATTCTGAAATAAATTTCGTTTGATAAAAACTTTTGAATGGGTCATTTGAATCATAGCTGAAGTGAATCATCTCTTCCTATCCTAGCCAAATTCAAATTGCAAAACTTATGATCCAGGTGGACTTCATGAAACACTTTAGAGTTTCTGACCTTGAATTATAACAATAGTAATGGTCGAATGGGAGATATATTGGGCCATGAGGTTACAATATTTCATGGATGCCCAGGTTTGAGCTGCCAGATCCATTCTGAACCATTTAACATGGTGGTATTGCAACATAACATGGTGAAGGGGATCCTCAGAGCAAAGACAGGAGTTCATCTCCACAGGGACTGTGCTGTGGTCACAATTTATCAATATCGTCATGGATAACTACATCTGATAGAGGTCAATTGGTGAGGTTGATATCAAGTAGGTTTTTCTCTTGTGTGGTTGTCATATTCCCTGCTACCAGCCCAGTCTGGAAGTTATGTTTTCTAAGGACTTGACCAGATCAGTCAACAAAGGTATGACTCTTGGTGGTGGATGTTAGAGGTCCCCCAGGCAGGCATTCTATGCTCTTGCTATAATCAGTGCTTCTCCCTTGTGATGTTCTGAGTGCTGACACATAAGCTCAAGAAGGAAGTAGATGGTAGCCAGCAGAAGCTGTCCTTGCTCATTGTTGACCTCAAACCATGAGATTTCATGGGGTCTAGAGTCCATTTTGACAATGGACAGGGCTAATCCATCCTGAATGTAAATCACTGGGACAGACCCAATGTAGATCACTGGGTCTGTCCCAACTGCCATGGCACAAAGTTAGTAATGAAATTTTTTGGATACAGGATGAAATGAATAATTTAGCGAGATTTAGTTTTTAGTTCTGGTTGCTCTGTTAAAATCATGATGGCCTCCTTCTGCGAATTGATTTAAACTTCCTGTTTCCATCCATTCCTAGAACAAAGAACAAAGAAGAAAGAGCAACACAGCACGGGAAACAGGCCCTTCGGCCCAACGAGCCCGCGCCACCGTCCTAACGTCTTAATGACATATCCATGACTTTAGGCTATGCCTATTCTGGAATATTCCCATATAGGGACCAATATAGGGACAATTTGTTACCCAATCAGCCTAAGAGCACATTTTTGGGATGTGGAGATTGTCCGATTGTGATTTGAATTTATGTTTTTGGATCATTAGACCAGGCCTCGAGGTTGCTAATCCAGTAACATCCCACTATACCATCATATCCATTACCACTATAACCACTATATCCTTAACTACTATAACAGCTATAACCACCATTGCCCTAACCACTATCGATCTAAAACTGTAGAAACTAATGTCCTATTTTGTGATGAAAATTCAAAGATTGGGAATATTGCAGCATCAGCTTAAATGTGTGCTTTGCTAGCTTTATTTTTAATGGAAATCTATCCCCAGTGATGTTTTCTTCTAAGTTTCTCCCATAAATACATATTAATTCAACAAGTTTGGTCAGCTTTTATCTATATTCTTCTTTTTATTTTCTTTCTGCATCAACATTAATCTATTGTTTTACTCAAAGCACTGAAGGAGAAACTGGAAGGAACTCTCTTGGTTTTTTTTCAGCGTTGGTTCATATGAGGTCAGTGGCATGCAGCCCATTGGCTGCACTGCTCAATTCTCTCCCCGCTTCCTCCAATATATTCCAACACTGAGGAAAACAATTGCTGCTGGCGGGTCCCATGTCAGCACACTGACGGTGCAAGGTCTCTCACCAGTAGAAAGGGCACTCCGATGTAACAGAACTAAAAATAAAATCAACATCCCAACCCATTCGTGCAGGAAACCCCCACCTCACCCCCACAACATGAACACAGGGAACCCGCCCCATAAACACAGGAAACCACTCCCCATGAACACAGAGAACCCTCCCCTCCATAAACACAGAGAATATCCCTACCATGAAGACAGGTAACCGCCCCATGAACACGGAGAATCTCCCCACCACAAACACAGAAAACCCCACTATGAACACAGAAAACTCTCCAATGAACACAGAGAACCACCCCCCACTATGAACACAGAGAACCCTCCAATGAGCGCAGAGAACCCCCCCCCCCCACTATGAACACAGAAAACCCTCCAATGAACACAGAGAACCCCCCGCCTACGAACACAGAGAACCTCCCCCTCCTGCCACTATGAACACAGAGAACCCCCTATGAACACAGAGAACTCCCCTATGAACACAGGAACATCCCCCCCATGAATACAGGGAACCTCCCCCCTCCTTTGATACAGGGAACTGTCCATGGACCTCCCCAGAGGAAGTCCTCCCTTAGCATTGCCCTCTGACATGGCCTTCTAGTACCATTCCCAAGTGCTAAGGAGCAGTGAGTGGGGCAGTGTCAGGGCACATCCCAGGCATGTCTCTCTCCCCCAAGGAGCTGTACATACCAATGCGCGGATTCTCTTAATCTGGTTTGCATTTCTCCAGACCTCTTGTAAACCTCACCGATGTGAGATCCGAATGTGGAATGTCGGGGGGACAATATAGTGAGAAGTCCACTAATGACATTAAAATGTATTAAAATGGCATTCCCCACTATATGGCAATAAACCTATTACATCACTGGTGGGGGTGGGGATGATCGCATTACAAGATCTCGCCAATGTGAATCTCATTTTTAGCCTCTCACAAGACTTTGTACCCCAGTAATTAATTTTTACCTGACATTTTTAACATTCTAATCCTGAAATTCTTAAGTTTTTTCAATTTTCATACAATTAGGATTTTGTCGCATCACTAATAGAACAGGCAATTATGGTGCAATCAGCACAAATTACTTATTGAAATTATTTATTTCTAATTTGAGTGAAAATAAAAATCTTCGCAAAACTAAATAATTGCACAGAAAGTGCCAACTGAGAATTACATTAATTCTTTTTTGCCTTTAATGAGACATGAAAGATCTCGTTACCTACTCACACCCATAGAAATAAATAATACAGCACCTCATCACATCCTTCACACATTTCCATGTGTTCTACAATCAATCAATTCAATTTTCCAGTGCATTTAAAATTGGGTAGTTTTTGAAGGCAGGGTGAAATCAAGCAAACAGGAGTATTTCTGTGTGTGTATAATGCTGATGAGCCTGATGGCAGGGAACACGCATTTGTAAATAACCAAAGAGTTTAAATGGAGATAGACAACCAGAGCAAATTTGCAGCAGTAGGTCAGAATGAAGATATACATTTGTAATCAAGGATGAGGACTTGAAATCATTGCATTGGGGGATATGGAGCTAATGAATCATCACGTGGACAGGATGATAGTGAGTGAACTCAGTAAACTATAGGACATGGGCAGTAATGTTCTGGATGAGTCAATAATTGTGTAGAGTGAAGCTAATGGAGAAGTTCTGTTTGATGTATCTGTTAAAGTTGGGTGATGTTATCATAGAATCATAGAATCCTTATAGAGCAAAGGAGACCCATTGAATCTGTACCAACCACAATTCCACCCAGGTCCTATTCCTCTAACTCCATTTTTTTATTCTGCTAATTTCCCTGACACTACAGAGCAATTTAACATAGCCACCTAATCCGCAAATCTTTGCATTGTGGGAAGAAAGCGGAGCACCCAGAAGAAATCCACTCAGACATGGGGAGAATGTGCAAACTCCACACAGCCCTGACACTGTGAGGCAGCAATGCTAAACACCATGCCACCTCTATTGCATATTGAAAAAGTGAAAATTGGTCTTTAGATGTGTGGTTTGAAATATAACAAAGTTGCACACCGAGTTGAAAATGAGCAGGTATAGGGATTCAAAAGCAAATCTATGAAGCTTCTGGCAAAAACAGAACAGGATGTCTTCGGTGGTGTTGCTGTTGTTTAATTGGAGAAAGTTCTAACTCATCTGCATCTGATGAATGGCAGGCAGTCAGACAGCACAATAGCAGTTATAAAGCCAAGTTTAATAGCAGAGAGGCGAAGCTGACTATCATCTGTGTATATAAGGAAGCTCAACCAGTGTTTCCAAAACATTGACTTCAAAAGACACCATGTATGTGAGGAATAGGATGACGCAAGATGTCAGAGCTAAACAAGCTGCCACTGGACGGGAAGTTATTGCAAGAGATATGTTAATTACACTGAGGCAACTAGAAAAAATGAGGGTGGCACGGTGGCACAGTAGTTTGTACTGTTGCCTTACATCGCAGGGATCTGGGTTCAATTCCAGCCTTGGGTGACTTTTGTTCAGAGCCTGTATGTTCTTCCTGTGTCTGCGTGGGTTTCCTTCGGGTGCTGTAGTTTCCTCTCACAGTCTAAAGATGTGTGGGTTAGGTGGATTGACCATGCTAAATTGCTCCTTTTTGTCCCAAGATATGTGGGTTAAGGAGAATAGCAGAGTAAACATGTGAAGTTATGGGCAGGGGATGGGCCTGGGAAAGAAGCTCTGTCGGCAAGTCAGTGCAGACTCGATGGGTCAAATGGCCTCCTTCTGCACTGGAAGGATCCTGTGATTCTATGATAATGGTAGATCACAGAAAATAAGTTGAGTAGCAGATGGTGTGATTAACCAAGAATAAAACTATCATTAGCTTTTTGCTTCAGCAAAGTCAAAAATGACCCCAATTAACTGTGATCACAGATATTAGTTTGGCCCAGAGCAGGGCAATTAGCTGGGTAAATATGTGATGTTATGGGAATAGGCCTGGATGGGATTGTGGTTGGTTGTAGGATCTATGGACTGAATGGCTTCTTTCTGCAATGTACGGATTCTATGATTCTATTCTATGTGCTGTAACTAGTCTCTGATTTAACAATTTTCAATTTCATTTTGTGAATGTGTTGTTCAGTATGTTATAATATTCCTGAAGCTGATGCAGACTTCAGAACATTAAAGGTTTAACAAAATCAAAGACAGACAAGTCTCCATGTGGTATATACCTAATGTTATAATCTCAGATAATACTTTGTTAATAAAGCAGTTGCAGAAAAATTGATATGTTAAAATAATTCACCAGACTCGCATGGGGAGAGGTGGGTTTGGTTGGTCAGGCAGTGGGGGTTAGCCAGGGGATGGTGAGTGCTCAGGGGATTGATTGGGGCCAGGGGAATTGGGGGCAGTCAGTAATGGGATAGGGATCAGGTCATCATTAGAATGGTTTGATCAGAGGAGGAGTTGGTTGGAGGGGTTTTGGGTGAGGAATCAGTTGACTGGGAGACGGGGTCAGGTGACTACTAGAAGTCATTCAGGTTATCAATGTGGTGGGGGTGGAGGGAAGAAGAGGCAGGAATGAGGTCAGTCAAGGCGGGGTCAAGTGGTTGTGTGGATAGGAAATGGGGTGGAATGGTTGGGTGGTTTAAGTTGACAGTGGGCTGATGAGGGTGGGTGGTCAGTGATGGGGTGGAAGTGGAGAGGTCAGTTGAAGAGATGAGTCAGATGGAAAGTTGATCGGGGAGTGTCGGTCAAAGGCATGGGTAGTTAATGGGGGAGACGGTTTGTTGGTTGGTGGCGGTTCAGTTGAAGGAAATCAGTAACCGGGGTTTGGATGGCTAGTTGGGGTCAGGCGATTAATGGGAGCTTGGGGTTGGGTGGTTAGGGAGAGTGATCAGTGGGGGGCTGGGGTCAGGTGGTCAGGAAAGAGGTCAGTGGGAGTCAGGTGGTTGGAGAGTGGAACAGCCCCCTGGGGGATTTGGGGGGTGAACCTGAACACTGTTCCCTGAGACCCCTGTCTCCAGACATAGCAATACCCCTCAGCAGAGCTGGCCTGTCAATAGTCCCACCACTCCAAGCTAGTGTTGATGATCTGTAAAACTGTTCTCTTTTTTTAATTGATTTATAGGATATGGATGTCACTGGCTGCCCTGCATTTATTGCCCATCCCTAGTTTCCTATGGGTAGTTGAGAGTCAACCACATTGCTGTGGCTATAGAGTCACATATTGATCAGACCAGGATGGCAGATTTCCTTCCCTAAAGGATACTAGTGAACCAGATGGGTTTTCTGACGATCAGCAATGTTTTATGGTCATCAGTAGATTCTTAAATTCAGATACTTTTACTGAATTCAAATTGCATCATCTGCAGTGACAGGATTCAAACCCAGATACTCAGAGCATTATCTAAGTTTTTGGATTGATAGTCTAATGATAATACTATGAGGCCATCATCTCCACTATGAGGGTGGAACTTCCTACTAAGAGAGGGACAGAATTGCCATTTAGCAATCAGAGTGGCTCACAGTGTTAAATTGCTCAGGGGCAGCCATTGGAATCATCGTAGGTTTCCTCCAACCCGTGACCATGTAGCTGGGAGTGTGGAAGACAGCATCCCATAAAGTACAGCCCTGTTTCCCACATCAGTGAATCATATTTGACTTGAACAAAATAATGTCTAATTGCTCGATTGCATTCTCTTTCGATTGGCCAAAGTTTATCTTTGCAGTTTTCTCTTTAAAAAACCTGGTTAACTACCTATGTCTCTTCCTTTGTTCTTTGTCTCCATCTGTTCAAACCAACAAAGAAACCAGAAACTTCTCAATACAATAGCTTTTTCATTTCCAGGACAGGTTAGTAAGTTGTTCTTTAATTACAGTTTTCAGGGGAACAGCTGCAAATCTCAACAGAAGAGCAAAATACAGCACTGCTGAACATCTTAAATCAAAACAAAAATGCTGGAAGTACTCAACAGGTCAGGCAGCATCTGTGGAGAGAGATACAGCAACATTTTAGGTCAATAACTTCCATAAGACCATCAGATGTAGGAGCAGAATTAAACCATTTGGCCTATCGAGTCTACTCTCATGGCTGATATCTCTCTCAACTCCATTCTCCACCTTTAATCCCCTTACCAATCAAGAAGCTGTCTACCTCTATCTTAAATACACTCAATGAGCTGGCTTCCACTGCCTTCTGTGGCAATGAATTCTTTAGATTCACCACTCTGGCTGAAGAAATTCCTCCTCATCTCAATTCTAAAGTGTTGCCCCTTTACTCTGAGGCTGTGCCCCCGAATCCTAGTCTCTCCTACTAATGGAAACATCTTCCCCACATCCATTCTATTCAGGCCTTTCAGTATTTTATAAGTTTCAGTGAGATTCTCCCTCATCCTTCGAAATTCCATCAAGCACAGACCCAGGGTCCTCAAACACTTCTCATTCCTTTCATTCCCAGGGTCAATCTTGTGAATCATCTCTGGATCCTTCCAAAGCCATCTTCCTTTGAGATGGAGCCCAACATTGCTCACAACATTCCAAATGGTCTGATCAGAGCCTTATAAAGCCTCAGCAGTACACTCTAAGTTAAGTTCTTGATTAAAATGAATAGTTTTTTAAAACTACGTTTCTAACAATGTCAGAAATATTCTGTTGCTGGTATGAGATATGGAACATGTTAAATTGGGAAATTATTTATAAAATTCACATATTAGATTGTTAACATAATAGATTAATAATTTTAAATGCCATATTTGGTTCTCCTATCTGAAAATATTGACATTGTTTGCATTTAAGCACTGAAAAGCAAACATTTAGCCATCATTTAATATATTTTTCTTTCAAAGGCAATCAATTACTAATAAATTCACATTGCAAGTCACATAATTGATATCATTATCATCAGTTGTCCCAACTGGAGTGTTCAAACTTTTATGATGGACAACTTCACTTACCTTAAGCATTTGACATCTAAAACATTCACAGTTTATTTTATATATTTATTCTATTTCTATATTTCTGAATATTGGTAGCTTCAAAATCCTAAAACTGAGCTATCTTTAGGAATTCCAGACTCTATTGCAACATGTACTTTTTGACAAGTAGCTTTAATTTTTTTATGATGTGTAGCACTCCTCTTCCCCCACTGTACCCTCCCCACCACTGTCCCATAGAGAAATTTTCTTCCATGCCCCCAAATCCCCAAATTGCAGCATATTCCTCCTTTTCTCCCCTCCCTTCCTCTTTCTCTCCTTCTCCCATCACCAAGTCTCCCTTCACCCACCTCCCTTCCTCCCTCTATTCCTTTCCCCCCTCTTCCACATACTCCCTTTCCCTTTCCTTTCCCCTCTCCCTCTCTCCCCATCTTTCCCCTCATCTCTCCTCTTCTCATGGGAGGTTAGTCGAGAAGGTCAAGGCAAATGGGATACAAGGACATGTAGCTAGATGGATAAGCAACTGGCTTGGTTATAGGAGACAGAGAGTAATAGCGGAAGGGTGTTTCTCTAGCTGGAGGTCGGTCACTAGTAGTGTGCTGCAGGGCTCGGTACTGGGACCTCTTCTATTTGTAATATATATAAATGACTTGGAAGAGGGAGTAAGTGGAGTGATCAGCAAGTTTGCAGACGATACAAAGATGGCTGGACTTGCGGATAGTGAGGAGCATTGTCAGGCGATGCAGCAGGACATAGATAGGCTGGTAGCTTGGGCAGACAGATGGCAGATGGAATTCAATCCTGATAAATGTGAGGTGATGCATTTCGGGAGAAAGAATGTAGGGGGGAGGTATATGATAAAGGGTAGACCTATTAAGAGTATAGAAACGCAGAGGGACCTGGGGGTGCAAGTGAACAAGTCTCTGAAGGTGGCAGAGCAAGTGGAGAAGGTTGTGAAGAAAGCATATAGTATGCTAGCCTTTATAGGAAGGGGTATAGAGTACAAGAGCTGGCCTTTAATGTTGCAGTTGTATAAAACGCTAGTTAGACCTCATTTGGAGTACCGTGTCCAGTTCTGGTCGCCTTACTACCGGAAGGACGTGGAGACTCTGGAAAGAGTGCAGAGGAGGTTTACCAGGATGCTGCCTGGTATGGAAGGTCTGAGTTACGAGGAGAGGTTAGGCAAATTTTTTCCTTGGAAGGACGTAGACTTAGAGGAGATCTTGTAGAGGTGTACAAGATTTTGAAGGGGATAGTTAGAGTAAACAGGGCTAAGCTTTTTCCTAGGATGGACTCAAATAGCACGAGGAGTCACGGGCTTAGGGTGAGGGGGGTAAGGTATAATTTGGATGCTAGAGGGAGTTTTTTCACACAGAGGGTGGTGGGAGTATGGAATGCGCTGCCAAGTAAAGTGGTGGAGGCAGGTACTCTGGAGTTATTTAAGAAATACTTAGATGGGCACATGGACAGAATGGGAATGGAGGGGTATAGAAAACTGATTTAAAATAGGGATCATGAGCCTTGGGAGTCCCTGGGAAGTGTGTAAATAGATGATGATATTGATGTACTTGTTTTTATCCTACAGGTGCTTTGGTCCACCTTGTTGTCTAACGAGGGGCATACACGCGATGGGTCGTGAGAGGGCTGCTCTTGGATTTTTTTCGAGAGTATCCTAGTGCTTCACGTCGTTAGTGTACGCTTGACCTGGACCATTTGATGGGCAACACGACAGCTCAGTGACTATCGCTGTGCTGTGCAGATACATGGATTTGGGCCTGTGTCTGTGGGAGTTTGCGCATTCTCCCCGTGCTTGCGTGGGTTTTCTCCGGGTGCTCCGGTTTCCTCCCACATCCCAAAGATGTGCTCTTAGGCTAATTGGCAAAACAAATTCTCCCTAAATTGTCTCAAATTTGGTTTTTAATCCATAGATCTATAAACATGGACAGGGATCGCGGGAGAAGTGGGAACATCGAGGTGGCGGCGCGGGCTCGTTGGGCCGAAGGGCCTGTTTCCCGTGCTGTTTTGTTCTTTGTTCTTTGTTCTTTCCCTTTCCCTCTTGCCTCTCTCCCCTCTCATCCATCCCAATCATCCACACCCGCTCCTTACTCTCCATTATCCCCTATTCTCCCTCTCCATTCCTTCTTCCTTCCCATCTCTCCCACTACCACTCCTCTTCCACTACCACTCTTCCTCTCCACCTTGAGTTCAGGGGAGAGGGAGTTTAGACCCTGAGATGGAGGGGAAGGTAGTAAATTTAGATTCTTTGGGTGGGATTTTCCAGCTGCACTCACTCTAAAACTGGAAAATCCCCCACCCGAGATCAACAGACCTTTGCATGCCCGCTGCGATTTCCAAGGTGGATTGGACATGCAAACTCCTTTCTGAGTCTGGGGAGCAGGGTGGAAAATATAGACCCTAAGACTAAAGTGAGTTAAAACTGATGGGGATCTCAAATGTGTACTGAATAATGGAGTGATATTTTGGACTAAGAGTGAGAACTAAATAAATTCAGATATTAAGTAATTAATTTCCTTGTATTTTTCAGTGCAGTTTTCTGAATGCATTTGCTGACTTTGGATGTATTTGATAGCTTTGAACATGCTCAATGCCTTTCAATACTTTATGCCATTTGATCACATTTGATACCAAAGATGAAAAAAATGCCACTGATTGCAAAACGCTTTCCAAATGAAGACATTTGGACTGGGATTCTCCTAACCCACTGTGCTACTCAAGACCTTCAGCGAGAGTCGCAATTGGCAGGATACCGATTACAAATCTCCGAAGCCTTTCTAGTATGTTGCTGAATACAATGTGGAAATAGCAATTTCCATACAATTAGCAGACCCGGGACGATATTTTCCAAACCTATCTGCATCTTTCCCCCTCCGCCAGGAGAGATTCCCACAGCAGGGTTTACAACAGCTCCTCACTAATGGAGAACAGGTACCTTCTGCCACTGAAGGGGACAGAGGCAATTGAGGTTCCCTGGGAGATCGAGGGCAAGGAGGGTGCCCCTTGGATAGTGCCAGCTCTGCCCTCTCCCTACTGACAGATCAGCAAATGCGCAGTGGCCTACTGAGCACAGCTGGTGGCCTCTCGCGTGGGATTAGGCCCCAAACCCTATTTTCCAGTGTGAATCACTCCGAGGCACTCTATTGCACAGAGTGTCAGAGATTTGATCAGATTTGCCCATGGAAGACTTCGACAGAAAATGCAGATGTGTGGAATAGAGGGTGATTTAGCTAATTGGATTAGGAATTGGCTGGCAGATAGAAGACAGAGGGTGGTGGTTGATGGGAGATATTCATCGTGGAGTTCGGTGACGAGTGGTGTGCCTCAGGGGTCTGTTTTGGGGCCCCTGCTGTTTGTAATTTTTATAAATGATCTGGATGAGGGTATTGAGGGATGGATCAGTAAATTTGCAGATGATACTAAAGTCGGTGGTGTGGTAGATAGTGAAGAGGGGTGTTTTAGTTTACAGAGTGACTTGGACAAGTTGCAGAGCTGGGCCGAGAGGTGGCAAATGGAGTTTAATGTGGAAAAGTGTGAGGTAATGCACTTTGGCAGGAACAATAAATGTGTAGAGTATAGGGCTAATGGTAGGGCTCTTAATAGTGTTGAGGAACAGAAGGATCTTGGTGTATGTGTCAATAGATCCCTGAAAGTAGGCAGTCAAGTGGATAAAGTTGTTAAGAAGGCATATGGAGTCTTAGCTTTTATTGGTAGGGGGATTGAATTTAGGAGCCGCAGCATCATGTTGCAACTGTACAAAACTCTAGTGCGGCCGCACTTGGAGTATTGTGTGCAGTTCTGGTCGCCACATTATAAGAAAGATGTGGAGGCATTGGAGAGGGTACAGAGGAGGTTTACTAGGATGTTGCCTGGTATGGAGGGCAGGTCCTATGAAGAGAGGTTGAAGGATTTGAGGTTGTTTTCGTTAGAAAGGAGGCGGCTAAGAGGGGATCTTATTGAAGCATATAAGATGATTAGAGGTTTAGATAGGGTGGACAGTGATAGCCTTTTTCCTAGGATGGAGAAAGCTAGCACGAGGGGACACAGCTTTAAATTAAGGGGTATGAGTTATAGGACGGATATCAGAGGTAGGTTCTTTACTCAAAGAGTGATTAGGGAGTGGAATGCCCTGCCTGCAGCTGTTGTAGATGCGCCAAGTTTGGTGGCGTTTAAGAGGTTAATTGATAAGTATATGGAAGAGAAGGGAATGGTTTAGTTTGGAGGGGCATTGCTTTTTATTTTGGTCGGCACAACATCGAAGGCCGAAGGGCCTGTTCTGTGCTGTAATGTTCTATGTTCTATGTTCTATGTTCTATAAGTACGCCCAATAAACTGGTAGGAAATGCTCCCGTCTTCCTGACCATTGTTTTTTTTTTCTGGAGAATCCCAACCTTGATGTTAAATTGTTGCTGATTGTTTCTGAGTGCATTTGAAAGTAAAAATTATAACAAAATTTTTGTGTAATGCATCATATATGTCAAAAGCTGAAGTTTGGTATTTGTATTGAAATTGATTAAGCTGTACACAAAAAACGTCATAGCTAAAGGCATGATTTAAAAAATGACAAATATGAAACAGTGACCAGAATTTTATCCTTCTGCCCACCACAGGAATCGGAGCGGGTGAGACGCAGATTAAAAGGTCTGTTGATCTCGAGTGGGACTTTCTGGTTTCAGAGCAGGCAAGGCTGGAAAATCCCACCCAGCATCTCTACATTTCAAATTTAGTAGGAAAAACAAGGAAATATTATTAAACACATTCATTGTAGGTAAAATAATGTGTTTAGACACCGTCTCCTGGTGTCTGTTTAGAAGCTGGTCCAGATTCCTCTCTCTGATGCCTGTAAAGGGATTAACGGAAACAAACTCTGAGACATTTTCAATCTAGTCCTTTGTGACTGGAAGTGATACATTAGCACTAAATTGGAAATCGAGTTTTGTGGGTGGCACGGTGGCACAGTGGTTAGCACTGCAGCCTCATAGAGCCAGGGACCTGGGTTCGATTCCTGGCTTGGGTCACTGTTTGTACAGAGTTTGCATGTTCCCCTGTGTGGGTTTCCTCCAGGTGCTCCAGTTTCCTTCCACAGTCTGAAAGATGCACTAGTTAAGTGCATTGAACTGAACAGGCACCAGGGTGTGGCGACTAGAGGATTTTCACAGCAATTTCATTGCAGTATCAATGTAAACCTACTTGTGACTAATAAATAAACTTTAACTTTAGGATGCCTGCCATCAATTGTGTAGAAAGAATCACTTCAGTGCACTTGTTGGATCCTTAGACAGATTAGAACAATTTGTTGTAGAGTTTTATTCTGCATGTAACTATAGTGCACAGTATCTGATTGTAGGTACATGATTGGATTGGCATCCATCTTCCCCCTCATGCTTCTAGGAAGCACATTTCAATGTCTTTCTACTTTAAAGGCTCGGTTTAAAGGCCAGTTTATTGTTGTTGATGATGCTGGCAGTGGATCCCAGAAATGGAAAAACCTTCCTGCTACAGCACTGGCATCTCTGAGATGAACAAAACATGAAATTTTGTAAAACTCCAGAAGATTTTAACTTTCATAAGATATTGACAATGAATCCAATTTACAGGGGTAATTTAAGTAAGGGCTGATTCCTCCACCTTAACTGCGTTTCTATAATCCATTGGTTTCACTGGGTATATGAAATACTTCTCTTCTGTACACAATACTTCTTATGATCACACATTCTGTCCCTAAGCTCAGTAAAATGCAGCAGAATATCTGAAAGCTAATGCTGTAAAGAAACATCAATAACAACTGCAATAACAGATATTGGCAGAATGACAAGAAATCAGATTCTTTCAGGTGAAAATTTGATTTTTAAAATAACATTTGCAATTGACCAAAGGGATGGAGCAAACATGCAGACTGGAAAAGACCTTGTAATCCTCCTGGCTACTAGTAAGTTCAAAAAATATTACACTCCAATTTTTAAAGCTCTGAATCAGTTCTTTCATATATTGTGACCAAGTTCAGAGGGGTGAATAAATTCTCCTTGTTTCTATCCCTGAAGATGGCTATAAAAGAGTTTGATGGGATCTTTTTAAGTGGTGATTTCATCATAAAATCCCTGCAATAAAGAAGGAGGCCATTTGGCCCATCGAGTGTACACCAACTCTCTGACAGAGAAACCCACCCAGTGCCTAACCCCACTAATTCCCCTAACCTATACATCTTGGGACACTAAGGGACAATTTAGTATGGCCAATTCACCTAACCTGCACATCTTTGGACTATGGGAGGAAACTGGAACACCTGGGGGAAACCCATGCAGACATGGGGGTAACATGCAAACTCCACACAGACAGTGATCCAAGGCTGGAATTGAATCCAGATCTCGGGGCACTGTGAGTCAGCAGTGCCCACCACTGTGCTGCTGTGCCATCGCAATGACATTTAAAGTGCTAAGCCATCAAATCTGAAAAGTCTGCCTCTGTTGTGCTTATAGCTGCAAACTGCATCCCATCATATGTGTCCACATTCAACCCCATCAACCTATCTGGCTTTGGACACAGATCCTCCTTCTCCATTTAATACTGATTTTTCAATTCACCATGTACTTAATGATATGCAAATCAATGTGAATAAATAAGCCAGCCAACCTATTGAATTAGCAAGTAAGGAGTTGGTGTTATTGCAAAATACTTACTCAGGTAACAGTATAAGACTTACTAAAAAGATAAGTGCCGAATTCCAAGACATAAATATGAAAAGCAGAACATGTTACAGGCTTAAAGGTTTGGAATTGATAATCATAGAATCATAGAATTTCTTCAGTATAGAAGGAGGCCATTCAGCCCATAGAGTCCACACCAACAACTGCTTTCCACTTGAACTAAGAATGGATTTTCATCCCACAATTATTCCTATTGTCTTTCTTGGGTTCCTGCAGCATTTCTATCAAAGTTACAGCAGATAAGCAGGAAAATCCCAAGTGGAAGTTCTCCCCCTTCATGCCCAATAACTTTACTTGTCCCCAGTGAAATCTCAATTTCTCTAGTTCTCAAGAAAGTTTGGTGACTAACTCTCTGTTAAAAAGTTATCTACTCTCTTCTGTCCAAATGTCTCCACTGCATCTAAAATGTAATGTTACTCCAGGCGTGGGAGAACTGTTCAATAGCAGCTCACTTACTTCGTGGCATTTTATATTGCTCTATTCCAGAATTCAGATGCCTATAGTAAGTTCAGGTGAGACGTAGAAAGATTCCATGACACTATTCAAAGAACACAAGCAGTTCATCCTAGGTCCTGGGCAACATGCAGAATGATTTAAAGTGAGCAAGGACTTTAAAGTGGTGCCTCAATGGTTAGCACTGCTGCTCACAGTGCCAGGGACCTGGATTCAATTCCCGACACGGATCACTGTCTGTGTGAAGTTTGCACATTCTCCCTGTGTCTGCATGGATTTCCTCCAAATCCTCCAGTTTCCTCCCACAGTCCAAAGATGTGCCAGTTAGGTGAATTGGCCATGCTAAATTGTCCCTTAGTTTCAGGGGAACTAGCTGGGATAAATACATGGGATTAAGGGAATAGGACCTGAGTGGGATTGTGGTTAGTGCAGACTCAATAGGCCAAATGGCCTCCTTCTGCGCTATAAGATTCTGTGATTCTATGAAGCAACATACAACATGAAGTGGGAAGTTGGAATCTGAAACAAAAACTAAGGAAGCTGGAACAGCTCAGAACGGTTGCCACCATCTATGAGAAGAGAACAGAGTTAATGTTTCAAGTCAGGGAACCTTGGTCAGAACACTGACCATTGAACGAATACAATTGTCACCCATCCACAAAGAAAAGATCACAACTAACTGCAACCAATCATCATCAGACCAACCAGCCCTGGGACACCATCCGTCAATGGGAGAAGAGAATGAAGCCAAGCCCACATTCCAGTATGACCTCCACTCACTGCCAAGAGCAAGAATTCTCAAAGGGCGGCACAGTTGCAGAGTGGTTAGCACTGCTGCCTCACAACAGCATGAATCTGGTTCAATTCCAGCTTTGGGTAACTGTCTGTGTGGAGTTTGCATTTTCTTCCTGTGTCTGTGTGGATTTCCTCCGGGTGCTCCAGTTTCTTCCCACAGTCCAAAGATGTACAGGTTAAGTGGATTGGCTATGCTAAATTCCCCTTTATTGTCCCAAGAAATCTAGGTTAGAAGAAATAGTGGGGTAAATATGTGGGGTTATGGGGTAAGCCTGGGTAAGAGTTGGTGTAGACTCAATGAACCAAAAGGCCTCCTTCCTGAATTGTAGGGATTCTATGATTCTAATCTCCAAGACAAAGGAGAAGCAAAAGGGATGTAAGACCTTCAAACTGCCTGAATCTCTGATATCAAGGAGTGGAGCTGGGATAGTAAGAACATTGTTAATGCATGATGTTAATGTTTATAATCAAATAGCATAGGATTAGAATAGTTTGTTATTGGATTATTAAACTTGGTACATGAGGCTTATATTAATGTAAGATTTGAAGTAAACCGGAAGTAAACTACTGTCAGTCTCTATCCAACATGTAGAGACTTGGGGCCTGGTATTATAAAAGCATCTGGCATCTAAAGAGTTAACATGAGACTGAGTCCAGTATCCCCCCCACAATGATGTAAGAAGCCACGTGAACTAGAGGTAGGGCCAGTTTAGAGATGTGCAGCAATGTATGGTATCCTCTCCTTGTAGTATAAATACGTAGGTTCATTATTTTCAGTTAAAGTATAGACCAAATGTTATGTGAAAATGTGACGAAGCGGCTATGAAAAAAGTCACATGGCAGGTGCATGGGAGTGAGATGTGGGCAGGGCACCTGTGTTGTATTTCATTGTTGAGCTCAGGAATAAACTACCTTTGTTGGAATTCCCTGATGTTGGTTATTGAAAGAACCACCCAATATTCTATAAAAGGCTTCCTTGTAATCTATATAAAACTGCTTCATGGGATCCAAGTAACATCTTTCAAGGACAGTGACAACAGAATATATCATGGTACCAGCAGAAGGATTCATCATATTGCTTAATAAAAACATATTCATTTTCATTTATTTTAGCTACTATTGATGACAATTTGATATGTGAAAACCAGCTATCTTTACCAAACACTTAAAAATGAATTCATTTTAGGTGGAGTATTATGCAGATATAGAAAGGTGCTGCATAAATACAAGTTCTTTTTATCTTGATGCAATCATAAAGACATTTTGACTGATTTCTGAAAAACAACATTAATATGAGATTTAACTATACATAGACAGCACAGTGGCACAGTGGTTAGCGCTGCTGCCTCACAGCTTCAGGAACCTGGTTCGATTCCCAGCTTGAGTCACTGTCTGTGTAGAGTTTGCACGTTCTCCCCATGTCTGCATGGGCTTCCTCCAGTTTCCTTCCACAATTCAAAGATGTGCGGGTTAGTTGCATTGGCCATGCCAAATTGCCCCTTACTGTCCAAAGATGCATGGGTTAGAGGAATTAGTGGGGTAAATATGTGGTATTAAGGGATAGGGCCTGGGTGGGATTGTTGTAGGTGCAGATCCAATGAGCCAAATGGCCTTGTTCTGCACTGTAGGGATTCTATGATTTCACTATGAAGATTCAGGTTGGAACTTACTGGCCATTTAGGTCAGTGGGATCTTCTGGTCATGCAACAGCACCCCTATCCCCCACTACAGGGTTCACAGCACCAAGGGGCAAATTCACTTGGAAATCCCCTTGACAACAGCAGGACCAGAAGATCCCATTGCTGGCCACTCCTGCTGCAGCGAAATACACTGCGGGTTGACTGGTAAATCCTGCCTTTTTTAATCTGTGCTTTTCCTAATTCCACTTCAGGCTAATTTCGCAACATGAGAATAAACTCCTTTTTTAAGAAGAAATTTTTGAAATGTTCAAATAAACTACACATTATTCCCTGAAAAGGGAACGCCATCAACGGCATATCTGGTATGAGCCAAAGAGTTATTGTCTTCCTCTGTTGATACTAATTACTTCTATGTTGACAAAATAACATTTTTTCTTACTGGGCTGGAGTGAACAAGTTAGGGAAAATTTCATGAAGTGATTATGCTGCCCTCGAGTGGTTGAAATTTGATATTATTTCTAGAGATGGGATCTCAAAGGTTAATATTTTCCTCAAGTCATTTATGGAATAAAAGATCATTCTACTTTGTTATTTATCAGATCAAAGCACTGAAAACATTTATCCGGGTTCAGACCAGTTTTGTTTTGTGTTTCTGTTACTTTATTCTAAGTACAGAATAACTAATAGAATTGAAGGTGAGGTGTCAGAATCCGTGTGCAATACCCAAATTGTAACACATTGGGACAGAGGTTGAATATTGTTCAGACATGCTGTCAAAATTTTTTGGCTTCACTCACTCATCAGGACAAATGTAAAAATGCAAAATTTCAAAATCGGCATCCCTTTTCTCTTGCAGTGTAAATTGTTGTGATCATTTCTAGTTTAATATTCTTGTGTTTGTCCAGATGAATTCACAGCATAGAGCTTCGGTAACTTGTCTCCCTTTTCGGCTAAAACACATGGATGAAAAAAAACGTGTAATTTATGCTGCGCTGCTAAACAATCACCTCCTCTATAATGACGGCATCCTCAGCAGACAAACCAAATTAGAGAATGATTTATTCTATCCATTTAAAATTTGGTAGTTGCCAGGGTTTTTGTTTCTCCTCTCCGTAATAATTTACTGTTGTATCTCTGCTGTTAATTACACCTGTAGGGCTATGAATGCTTTCCAAATTTGATGTCGCAATTTTGTTTTAATGACCTGAGTGTTATCGCTTCCAGAAACTCAGAAGTTTTCATTTTGAGCATTCCCGATCGAAACGCAGTGTCAGAAGTGGTTTAGGCTGGGACTGAGTGACTGCACAAAGAAGAAACTAGACTTGCCCACTGATATAGAAAAATGTATGTTTGGGGTTAGAAAAATGACATTTTCAGTTTGAAGCACACAGTTTGGGGACAATGTATAAACTAAAAATGGCACCTTTTGAGTTCACCAAAGTATGTTTACAATGTGCGAAAGCTTCAATACTGGCTTTTTATGATACACAGACGATGAAGATTTGCAGTTAAAGGAAAGTACTTTGTTTTTCAAACGAAAGTGCATTTGAAATAAATATTCATTGAAAATCACCTATCGAGTGTTGCTGATGAAGAATTGAGAATTTCAGCTTGTACTATTACATCTACACCACCAGAGGACAGTCTCCCTTCTATTCCCTGAGATGCTGCAAGATGAAATTTAAAGATAACAATAGGACTTATCCACATAATCATTTCCAGAGCTGTTTGCTCAGCTGCTGGCATTCAGAGCTAGACCAGAAGACCCCCGGCGATCACAGAATAATCAAAGTGGAAAATGCCATAAAAAGACAAAGTTGTTTGATAAGTTAAGGTTGCAGATAAACTCTCCAGTTAATAAATTTTCATCATTCCAGCGGTAAGGCTGAATTGGCCCCATGTCAATAAAATGCAAACACTGCCAATGTTTTCCCTTCTTTTCCTATTCACTAGCACTTTATTTCCAATCAAGATAGTAAATAAAAGCATCTCGCCTGTAATAATTGCAGTTAACTTGACAGGCTATCCAGAGAAAAGCACTATTGAACCCAATTGAAATGTGATTAATTCTAGTGCCGTGTAGTATTGAATCTCCTTCCTGCATCCTTTAAAGCAGAGTGCTTCACACCTTAACAAATAGCTGTATAAAAATACCCCCATCCCCTCTCTGACTCTTCCTGTGGTTCTCTCAATGGCGCAGCGGGCCGGCAAAATCGTGCATTTGCGGGGTTCCCGCGAGTGTTAGTGCCACTATTGCATCTCCCAGGACCGGATTTCTGGCAGTGTCTGCGCAGCACCGGCAATCGGCTGGGAGGCGAGTCAGTATTTAAATATTATGTAGCATACTATTTAAATATTATTAGCAGGCCCGGAATTGAATTCCCCAGGCCAGCTAGCATCTCCCACCTCGCCAAAGTGTTTCAGTCCAGCGGGATTTAGCATAGCTCTTCATTATCAGGGAACTAGCAGCCCAACCCCGCTAGAGTGAAGGGGAGCAATTAGGGGCCCGCAAGGGATTGGGCAGTAGGAGGGTGCTGGTGCCTCCTGAGTATGGGCACTCTGACAGTGCTCAATGGATAAAGTGTCCAGGCCCAGGGCTACCTTGGCATACCATGTCAGGCATGGGGCAGTGCCAAGGAGGTGGGACATATGGGCAGGGTCTAGGAGCAATCGATGAGTGTGAGGGGTCCCACTGCCACTGGGATCAATGGGGGCAGGAAGGTGGACAATGATTGGGGTGGGCTGGGGGAAGTGGGGTGGTCTGCTGTGGGAGGAGGTGTCTGCACTGCGGGGTTGGGGATTCGGCATTGCAGGAGGAGGGGGCTGGAGATCGAGGCAATTCAGAATGAGGGGACTACAAACGAGCCATGGGGGTGTTGGGGAGAGCATCATTGCAGGGGTCCAGAGTTGGCCTGCGATCGAGCTGGCTAGGAAACAAGAGACAGAAGTTTGGGGCCACTGTGCATGACAAGAGCAGCAGGTACCTGGGAGCACCACCAATCAGTTCTTCTCCAAACTACTCACCATCCTGACTTGGAAATATAAGCTATATTGTTGTTCCTATATTGTTATTGGGTCAAAATCCTGGCACTCCCTCCTTAACAGTGATGTGGGAATACCTACAACACGTGGACTGCAGTGGTTTAAAAAGGCAGTTCACCAGCATCTTCTCAAGAGTAACTAGTAATGGGCAATAAATGCTGGTCTACCCAGCAATGTTTGTATTCTGTAAAAATGAAAAAAGAAAACTGTCCAAGATTTTGATATCCTTTCTGGGGTATCCAGAATAATCCAGTTGATGTCTGACCAGTGATTAATAAAAATTTAGCATAATTTTCCTGCTTTTCTATTCCATGTTTCTGTTGACCAAGTCAAAGGTCTTAAAAACTTGTATGACTGAGAATAGTACAATTATTTTTAAAAGCTTTAGAAACCAGTCTGGTTTTTCTTTATTTCCTATTGCGAGGACTCTCTGGCTTCCCCACACTGATTTTTTTGGTGGTGGAAGATGGTGAACTGTTTTCCAGGGGTGGGAAGATGTTGCTAAAATCCTAACTCATGTATCGAACACCTCGAGGTAGGATATCAGCAATCATCTTTCTGACTGTTTCTGTCCTCCATATGTGATAAGTGATCTGGAGTATTGGGCTTGCATTCTCACCTTTGGCCATTATCATAACATTCCTGTCTTCCCAAGATCCATTGGTTTTATTTGGCCTTAAGAATTGACTTAAAGATTCTAAATCTGCATCCTCAAACTGTGACATAGGATCACCGTCCATACATCTATAAATGCCGTAGATCTGTCTATGCAGTTCTGTCTCTCTAACACCAGTCTAGTCCTTGCTCCTGCTGCTCCATCAGTAGCCACTCATTCAATTTTTTGACTATCTTTGGCAATTATTTGGTTTGCAACTGGATTTGTCTGTAACTCTCCACCATGCATTTAATTTTATTTGTTCTAGCACTATTCTTAACACCAATGGATCTCTCAACGAGGTGGTTGGAAGAAGGGGGGGACCAACAAAACTGTGCTGAACAGGGTCTGACAGCACAAGAGTCATCCTCTTGCGCTGTCAGACCCTGTTTAGCACCAATTGGACACACACACATATGTATGCTTCTCTTTGGCGTGTGATCGGTGTGCACGAAAACACCTCTCCCTTTCAAAATCACCCTGACATAGCAGCCATAATAGCATCATTCAGACATGCACATGTCTTATTAATTTTAATGTTGAATGTTCCCTTAGAGACACATTCCAATCTCAGTGTGTCACATTTTTAGTGGCTCTGCATAAAAGCAGACATGCCAGGGTGATCAACAGGAAGCATATCTTAATTGCCCATACTTGCCAGGATGCAGGCTCTGGCCTGCCTTCGAGGCAACGGCCACGTCAAACATTTTTCAGGGGCATCAGATAGCCAGATAATTTCCTTCCAGCAACAAGTTACCATGCAACAGTGAAAAATAATCATTTTAAAGCCATTTGCTGTGCTGAGACTCTTCCCACAAGATGCTTAACTGTTTGTAGTATCAGGATTTAGCTGTGTTTTCTCATTTTTCACCTATTAAAAAGATAAACACTGTACAAGCTGCAAATCTGAAACAAGAAGTAGAAAATGTTAGGAACACTCAGCAAACCAAGTAATATATTTGACAAGATCAAAGAAGATAATGTTATGACTAAAATGTTTACTTACCTGTTGTATACCTTTCAACTACCCAGTTCTGTGTTAAATTATTTATACTAGGCAACTTATATCAATTTGTAGTGTAACAGCACCATTACTTAAGTGTCCTAAATCTGAATATTACCAGATGATACCAACTTTTTAATCCCCACTGTGTTGCACTTAGTTAATTTTTGAACATTTCACACCCTGGATTGTAAATTTCTGCAAGATAATTTGGTGAAGGGTGTGAGATCATTGGTATTATATTATTCCTGTACATTCACACCTTCCACATGTCACTTGCAGTTAAAGTGTAAAGTACATGAGGATTGCCCAATTGCAGTGTCATAGAAACAGAATCATAGAAGCTTACAGTACAGAAAAAGGCCATTCAGCCCATTGAGTCTGTACCAACTACAATCCCACCCAGGCCCTACCCCCATTTCCACCCACTAATCCCTCTAACATACGCATCTCAGGAACCTAAAGGCAATTTTTAGCATAGCCAATCAACCTAACTCACACATCTTTGAACTGTGAGAGGAAACTGGAGCACCTGGAGGAAAGCCACTTAGACATGAGGAGAATGTGCAAACTCCACACAGACAGTGACCCAAGCTGGGAATTGAATCCAGGTCCCTGGAGCTGTGAAGCACCAGTGCTAACCACTGTGCTACCATGCCACCCTTTTTCTTAACATAGAATCATAGAATCCTACAGTGCAGAAAGAGGTCATTCAGCCCATCGAGTCTGCACCGACCACAATCCCACCCAGGCCCTACCCCCATTTCCCTAATATTATGAGTTAGAGATCATATCCCATCTCTCTAACCTACGCATCTCAGGACACTGAGAGACAATTTTAGCATGGCAATCAACCTAACTCGCACATCTTTGGACTGTGGGAGGAAACCAGAGCACCCAGAGGAAACCCATTCAGACACGAGGAGAATGTGCAAACTCCAAACAGATAGTAACCCAAACCAGGAATCAAACTCAGGTCTCTGGAGCTGTGAAGCAGCAGTGCTAACCACTGTACTACTGGCATTACCTGGACCAGGAATACTTTGCAACAGATAAATGAGGCATTAGCTGTAATATAGGTGGGAAAGATCATACAAATAAGGAAAACACATCCAACAAGGAACACTGTATTATTAATGTATCCAAAGTAAGTTTCAAACTGTTTATTATAACATAAACGGACATGTTTATTACACAGTACACATACTCACTTTAAAAAGTACAAATCCTAATCCAATCAAGTTGTCACATATTGCTGAAATTCAATTTTTAAAATTAGCAAAACACCAATTTGTCTGTTTTCATTCTTTTACATAACTTGACCATTCATTTTTATTGTAGTCTGGGCATCTGTAGCTTCTGGCAACTGTAGCAGTAGGCATTGTGTTCTTTCTTCTCTGGCTTTCATCAAGCCTCCAACAAGTCCATATCTCGATACTATCAACCCATTTAACTTTCTTCTTCCTCTTCTGTTTACACCTTCAGTTTCTCTGCATCTATTACCAGGATAAGTCTGTTGCATCTTCATTTTCAATATCTGTACTTGGCTATTTTTCTTCAGCAATTCTTTTGATTCCTGAACATCTACTCTTCATTGACACACTCATCTATTCTTCTGACCATCCAGGAACCTCTGCCACTATCCACACTTCAAAATGTTACAGCCACAGTGAAGAGAATGAAAATTAAATCTACTGGCAGTGGAACTAATAAGACTATAAGACAGATGTAGGTCATTCAGCCCATTGAGTCTACTCCACCATTCAGTGAAATCATGGCTGATTTGATATGATAATCCTCAACTCCACGTACTGCCTTATCCCCATAACCCTTGATTCACTCATTGATTAAAAATTTGTCTATCTCAGCCTTGAATACACTTAACGACCCAATCTCTACAACTCTCTGTAGTAAAGAATTCAACAGACACCTTCCGAAAGAAGAAATTTCTCCTCATCCCCTCTTTATTAGCAACCCTGCACTCTGAAATTATGCCCTCTGGTCCTAGATTCTCCCAAAAGGGGAAACAACCTCTCAGCATCTACCCTATCACCGCTCAAAAATCCTATATGTTTCAATAATGTCTCATTATTCTAAACTCTAATGAGCACAGGCTCAACCATCTCTTCTACTGAACTCATTTACCTATCCATTCCAAGCAACTTTGTCCTCATTTCTTTGTAGTTACTCTTATTTAACTTTAGTACAGTTGGTTCTGACCCAAGTTTCTCACTCTCAAACTGAATGCTAAATTCTAGCATGTTATGGTTACTGTTCCTAGAGAATCTAGGGATCTAATCCCATTAGTTGCATAATTGTCTAAGATAATTCTTGTCTAAATGTGCTGAGTTGAGAACTTTGCTCTTATCTGTCGGTTGTGGTACTACCTAACTCAAACCGTAGTCTTCTGCATTTAGTGTTTAATATGCAGGTGCCCTATATTGTAACTTCATTAGGTCAATGTCTCATTCTATGGTGTGCCATATATTACTCTGAGCATTTGAATCAAGATTGGTATCTATGGGAAATGATGAACCGCAGATGTGGTATATATATTCTGTGATATTGTATGTTTTGATGATATATAATTCTGCTGCTGCTAATGGCCCTCAGTACCTAATGGATACCAAGTTTTGTCTATTAAATCAGTCCAATTTGGACAATGGTAGAGCTACACCATACAAAGTAAGATTGCAAGATCTGTGAGATAGTTATTTCAACCAACGTAGATAGATGTGTCTGCCATAAGGCGTCTGGTAAGAATCACTGAAGTTATTATTCCAGTGCTAAAACTATTACTATTTTAAACGTGTCCTCTATTTATCAATTCGCTGACGGGTAGAACTATCATTTTTCATGAATAATTACGATAGGGAAGCAAGAAATGAATGTAACCTTTGCATGCTTCAAAAAATCAGTTCACCTTTTCACATTCATTTCACAGTAGACATAGATTTTATTAAAATGATAAATATTTCCAATCCTTAAGACACTTAACTTGTTTATTGCAATAAGAACGGTCACCAGTGCTATTCTCTTCACAGCTTACTGCTCCCCACTAATTACAGTCTGTCTGTTTTTAATGGAAGTCTTTGAAGAAATAGAAATGAACATATCAAACTGACATGACTGTACCTCAGGTAATGGTTGTGCATATGAGAGCAATGCATTTGTGTTGACATATGACTTTAGTAAGGCGTTTGATAAGGTCCCACATGCAAGGCTTCTGGAGAAGGTGAGAGGGCATGGGATCCAAGGGGCTTTGGCCTCGTGGATCCAGAACTGGCTTGCCGGCAGAAGCAGAGAGTGGTTGTGGATGGGTCTTGTTCTGCATGGAGGTCGGTAACCAGTGGAGTGCCCCAAGGATCTGTTCTGGGACCCCTGCTGTTTGTCATTTTCATAAATGACCTGGATGAGGAAGTGGAGGGATGGGTTAGCAAGTTCGCCGACGATACAAAGATCGATGGTGTTGTGGATGGTCTGGAGGGATGCCAAAAGTTGCAGCGGGACATAGACAGGATGCAAGACTGGGCGGAGAAGTGGCAGATGGACTTCAACACAGATAAATGTGTAGTGGTCCATTTTGGTAGGAATAATGGGATGAAGGAGTACAATATAAGGGGTAGGAGTCTTAGATGTGTTGTAGAGCAGAAGGATCTCGGGGTCCGGGTCCATAGGACTCTTAAATCGGCCTTGCAGGTGGAGGAAGTGGTCAAGAAGGCGTACGGTGTACTGGCCTTCATTAATCAAGAAATAGAGTTTAGGAGTCAGGAGGTAATGATGCAGCTCTATAAGACTCTTGTCAGACCCCAGTTGGAGTATTGTGCACAGTTCTGGTCGCCTCATTATAGGAAGGATGTAGAGGCTATTGAGAGGGCTCAGAGGAGATTTACAAGGATGCTGCCTGGATTGGGAGGCAGGCCTTATGAAGATAGGTTGAGGGAGCTGGGACTTTTCTCACTGGAGAGATGTAGGTTGAGAGGCTACCTGATAGAGGTTTATAAAATGTTGAGAGGAATAGATAGAGTGGACTCTCAGAGACTATTTCCCCGAGCTGAAATGGTCACTACGAGAGGACACAGATTTAAGGTGCAGGGAAGCAAATACAAAGGAGATGTCAGGGGTAGGTTTTTCACTCAGAAGGTGGTGAGTGAATGGAACCGACTGCCGTCGGAGGTTGTTGAGGCAAACTCATTGGGGTCTTTTCAGAGACTTCTGGATGAGTATATGGAAAAGAATAGGATAGAGGGTTATAGATAGGTCTGTGGATTGGTACATGTGATCGGCGCAACTCATGGGCTGAAGGGCCTGTTTGTGCTGTATTGTTCTATGTTCTATGTTCTATGTTCTACGTTCTGTGTATGAGAAAATGGACAGCCCTTGATGAAATGAACAAGATTCACACCATCTCCATAGAGTACAATGGGTTTTGGTTTTATAACACATTAATGATTGTGCTTTGGTAACAACACTGTTTTGTGAGTAGTGCCCTGTTTATTATTATGGTTCTCCTCTGATACTGGACATTAGTCATTTAACTTCATTAAAAGGTTTGAGCAATTTGCTGTAGAAGAATTCAATTATTCTGACACTTTTTTTGTTTCAATCTACGGTCAAATAACATGAAACCTGGTCTTACAAATACTCAAATGAAGAATAACTGAAAAATAATTTGGGGGGCGAGTTTTCCCATCCTGTCCACCACAGAAATCATAGTGGGAAGAGAGGGTGGACCATGCAAAGGTCTGTTGACCTCAGATGAGATTTTCCAGTTTTGGGACAAAGGCAGCTGGAAAATCCCACCCATGGACAATTCACGATTGTCACAAATAATTTACGTTATAAAAGATGTAAGAGTTAATCATATATTAATTGTATTTGGTTATATGCAGGTGGTGGCACAATGGATAGCATCTTGCCTCTGAGTCAGAGGATTTGGGTTCAAATCCCACCCCAAGGCTTGATGGCTAAGAGAGGTGCGTTCATAATGTGGACTTGCAGGCTGAGTGTTCAACTGCAAGTCCTTCCAACTATACCAACGGTAGGTGGTAAGAGTGGGAGAGGTGACTGGTCAGCCATGTTTGATGTAGAGTAGCTCCTCTAAAGCTATAAGCCTCTGGTGACTGACTAGCAACCTGTTCTGGGAATTACTAGCTATGGAAACAAATAAAAATTTGTCTTAGGGCACCATTAGGTTCCGGAAAAGAATTGGAATATGTAGACGGTAGGTATTAATTGGAGCTTCACTTAATAGAATCCTACAGTGCAGAAGAAGGCCATTCGGCCTATCGAGTCTGCACCAACCACAATTCCAAGCAGTCCCTATCCCCATAACCCAATGCATTTACTCTGGCTAATCCCCCTGAAATCTTGGGGCAGTTTAGCATGGCCAATCAACCCAATAGGACATCTTTGGACTGTGGGTGGAAACTCTGCAGCAGCTGAAGGAAATCCATGCAGACACAGGGAGAACATGCAAACTCCACACAACTGATGACCCAAGAAGAAAATTGAATCCGGTCCCTGATGCTGTGAGACAGCAATGCTAACCACTGTGCCACCATGCTGCCCAGTTAGCACATATAAAGACAGCATTGAAGGTGTGTTGTGGTTGAGTTAGGAAGAATATGTTTATGATGTTTAACTCTTTAAATAAAAGTAAGACAGATTAAAGATCGGCTCAGTATCAAAGTTCATTACAGAATAGCCTCTGAAATAACGAGTACTATAAATCACAGACCACAGCCAGCCTTCAATGTTACATGATTTATTTACTTAATATATTTTACACTTAGACAAGGGGCAAGGGTCACTGTAAACTTTTTAACAAGCAATGTTATCTGTGCCTAATTACAATGGGCTGATTTCAGTTACATTTCGCCAAGAAGCATTTCTTCATTGGTCACAATCACTGATGGTGCTCATGTTGTGCTCAAAATTGTTCTGAAATGTGCTTTTTGTCCCCATATTTCTGCTTAAACTTATTTACCTATCACTGGGTATAAAATCTGCTGTGAACCGAGTGCAATTTGGCTGTGCTTTGAAACATAATATGAAAAAAACACAAAAGGTTGTCTTAAAAATGCTTTGTTGAGGTACCTAAGAGTTGTAACTTGGTAAAGTTAAAATAATACAGCTGAATCTGGGTATATTTCAAAAGATAAAGGTTGAAATTTTCCGATGATGCTGCCAGCATGACCCATGGGAAAACGCATTGAAAGCGGTGGGACTGAAAGCACTCACTGCCAACCAGTGACACGCCACATCCACCACTGCAAAATATACCACGGGAGAGGGAATCCTGCCCAGTTCTAAATGAGTCAACGTGATTGAAGAGATATACTAAACCATTTTCTAGTTAGTCTGTGCGCAATATTCAGTTTCTTGGTAAATTCTTAATAAATGGATTCAGAATTTTTGAAAACTTAGCTATTAGGTTCACCCAAATGACACAATTTAACCTTTGGAGCCTCCAAGAGAGCTTAGAGACAACATAATTGAATGAAGCTCTCAGATTAAAGTTTATTTATTAATGTCACAAGTTGGCTTACATTAATACTCAATGAAGTTACTATGAAAATTCCCTCTGTCGCCTGTTCGGTTACACTGAAGGAGAATTTAGCATGGTCAATGCATATAACCAACTCATCTTTCAGGCTGTAGGAGGAAACCAGAGCAACCGGAGGAAACCCACGCAGACATGGGGAGAACACACTGCACAGACAGTGATCCAAGCCAGGATCAAACCCAGGACCTTGGCATCGTGAGGCAGCAGTGCTAACCATGAATAATGTGGCCTAGGGGGTTTGGCAGTTTTGAGAACAAATCCTTTTGTAAAACTGGTGCAAAAAAAAATCACAGATTTGCAAGTTGTGCTAGTTGCAACTTGTACTTAAATGTGCATGGTCTTTAGTCCCGGTTATGCCTCTACTGGGTAAATAACATCAAAAAGAACAATACAAAGAACAGAAATGTTTGGTTGTCATGTCTCATGATCATGAAATGTAATGCATATATTTACAATCAGGTTCAGGAATAGGTTGAATAATGGTTCCTAAACTCATGTGTGATGTCTGGACCCCAAATAAGTACTTTCAATACAAAATTTATCAACTAATGACACTCTATGTAAAGGTTAGCTAAAACTATATCCAGCAAATGATCATTTGGCATATTCAGACACCAGAAAAAAAAAGGTTAGCTGTTGCCATTCTCTTTCTGTTCATACTTCACAGTTTCCACTGTTGGGTATAAATAGAAATCCCCCCATGGGGCTCCAATAAAAGTCTACCACAGCACTGCGCATGGCACTGCACCTTGGCACAGGCTGACAGTACCAGGTTGGCACTTTGTGCCAAGGAGCAATACCAAGTGCCCCTGTCCCCTGGGGCTATACTTTACAGCCCCAGAGAGATCCCCTAGACTGAACCTCATTTTTGAAAAGCTGTCGTAACCTTGATGATATGACATCATGTTGGCGAGGTTTGAATATTCAGTGAGAGGGATCGTGGTGCAGGTGGGGTCGGAAGTTGGGTGATGATATGCAAATGTTTTGAAATCCATTTTAATGGCATTCTCACGCTTTGTGGGTGAGTACCTCATTCATCACCGAGAAGGGGCAGGAAAAATCAGGAAACACAATCTCTCTGATGGGAATCGCATTTTTTGATTCTCTCTACATTTTACACTCCCATTACCATTCTCTCTGGCTGAAAATCAACCAATATTTTTCATTCGAGGCTTGGAAAATATTTGAGAAAATACTTTCACATCATAATGATGTGGAGATGCTGGCATTGGTTTGGAGTGGGCACAGTAAAAAGTCTCACAACACCAGGTTAAAGTCCAAGTTGGTAGTTGAGCTTTCAGAGCGCTGCTCCTTCCTCAGCAACTTCATCAGCACTCACCTGATGAAGGAACATCGCTCCAAAAGCTCATGGTACTAAATAAATCTATTGGACTTTAACCTGGTATCATGAGATCAGTTACTGTGCTCACATCATAATATTCATAGTTATGTAGTAAAGGTACAAGATTCAAAATAATGTCATCAATTAATTTTCCTTTATATCATGATGTGGTTTTTCTGTATGGAGCATAGTTGAAATTAATTTTTATCTGGCTAATAAAGCATAATATGTTGAAAGGAAGACAGATACATGCAGTCACTGCACTGCACTAAAGCTGACTTTAAAATACAGCCTGAACATCACAGAATATTTATGCACACCCACTAAATGGCAGTGTTTACATATTCCTTCTCATCATGGCACAGACAAATTGACTACTGATGCAGTTGTTTTTAACAGTCACCTTCTCCCCACAGCCTCAGTCTTATACAGGAGAACACTGAATATAAGACAAGGAAGTGTTGTTGAGTTTGTACAAATTATTGGAGAGTCCACAGTTTAATATTGCCTATAATTCTCTGTACCAGCTCTGCTGTACGGATCAAGTACAGCAAGACTTCACTACAATGATAGGTCGTAGATAGAAAGAAAGGTTTGGAATATCAGGGAGAGTGTCAGAAGTCCCACACTCTTCATGTTTAGACTGCTGGCCACAGAACATACTTTAAGACCATAACTGTGGAATAACAGTAACACAATTGCACATGAGTGGTAGGGCAAGAGGGAAGGGCTGAGATGGAGGTAGGACTTGGGGGCATCATGAGAGGAGAGGGGTGGGACAGAGACTGGAGTAGGGGTGTTCAAGGTACAGTGTGGAATAGTGAAAGATTGTCTAGAGGCAAGAGTTAAAACTCTATCCATGGAAGTGTCAGAGACTGTCCTGGGATTGAGGCCATGTTGTTGGAGGAGCAGTGGGGGACGGATATATTTCAGAGTGGCTATCCTGGGGCTGTACATGCAGTTATTAGAGAGTTCTGCATTGCACATATCTTGGGTAGGGAAAGGTCTCTCTGGCCTGTAATCGTTGCGTACAGAATGATGCACAAAGCATGGCCAGGCACCTCAGACACTTAGTCCTGGGCTTTGAGAGATATTGTGAAGTAGAGAGCGAAGCAATACTCATGGAAATCAATCAGCTCCTGAAGACCAGTAGCTGAAAAGTCATGTGGGATGTTGAATGGTCTTGTTGGCCAGAGGGAAGATCCTGAAATGTAAGTTTGAATGTGGCATTAAGGATGGGAGGATGAGGTTGATGTAAGGCATGGGAATATCAAGGTTGAAAGGTTCAGGAGGAGATCAGGAACATTGACGTGGACAATGATGGAGCCAAAGGTGACAGGGGAAGGCTGGATAAGCATCAGGTGCATAGAATCATAGAATCTTACAGTGCAGGAGGAGGCCATTTGGTTCATTGAGACTGCAGCAATGACAATCCCACCCAGGTACTATCCCCATAATCCCATACATTTACCTTAGCAGGTCCTCGTGACACTAAGGGGCAATTAAGCATGACCAATCCACCTAACCCGCACATCTGTGGGAGGAAACCGGAGGAAGCCCACACAGACACATAGAAACATAGAAAATCGACAGCACAATACAGGCCCTTTGGCCCACAAAGTTGTGCTGAACGTGTCCATACCTTAGAGATTACTAGGTTTACCTATAACCCTCTATCTTACTAAGTTCCATGTACTTATCTTAAAAGACCAGAGCGAATCCGCAGGAGAATGTGCAAACTCCACACAGACAGTGATCCAACCCAGGAATCGAACCCGGGTTCCTGCACTGTGAGGCAGCAGTGCTAACCACTGTGCTGCTCCCAAGCAATGGAAATTAGATGATAGTGACAATGAACGTGGCTGAGAGGGACTTGGTGAATGATAAGGGGAGTTTGGAAACTTGTCCCATTTATTATATTAAGAGCACCATTTTCACAATCACCAAAGAATGATGCAATTTGAAAAACAAACTTGAGAAAAGTCAACAGGGGACAGATATCAGGGCATGTTGGGAGAATTCAGAAAAAACAATGGTCGATTAAAACAACATTCTATAACTGCCGCTTAATCTTTGGTTCAGCTGAGTGCTGGACTCGAGGGTCTAATGCACAATGAATGAGTTTTATGCATGGTATGCATTCAGGCAAGAATCCTTAAGTTTTAGTGCTGCAGTACATTTGTCCTGAATTGGCATCTAAGGGTCAAACAATAAAGTGACGTGGTTGCTGTACAAAAGCAAAATGGACCTTACAAACCTCAAGATTCCCACTATGCTTACTGTTATGACATACATACAAGGAATGAGTATCAATAGTTAGTTTGTAGATGACAAGAGAGCAACTAACAATAACCTGCCTGAGGCTTGCAGGTTTTCTGAAGCTAATTAGCATTTTAGTTTTTAATACGCAGTCACATTTGAGCGACTAAGCCACCTGTCATCCTCCAGGATGTAATGATCCTGCAGATTGCATCTCAGTCTCTACATGGATGCCATATTGAGACTGAGGGCAGGTCAAAGGCCACAGACTAGATTCCTGCCTTGAACACAGAAAGAGATCATTAAAAGGGAGCCATCACTGACTGCTCAATTGTATCCATTCGCAGATACAAGGAGTGGAAAATGTAGAAAATGCTGCCTTGTTGATAGTTATGATTAGAATGAGGGGAAGATGGACTTGTCACTGATTAGTAATGTCATTATTAGCATCTCCTTAAGCAATTCCATAATACAGTCCTTTCAACCAGTAATGGGTGTGGCAATTTCAATGGCTAGAAAGCAAATGGACACACTCATGTCAGTAGATACCAGCTTAGCAAAGTGGCCAGAACAGTAAAACAATTATCAGTGGTTACCACTTTATCATCCCAGGAGGGAGCAGCATCCAGACAGCACCATCTCTCTAATTGCCAGCTCTCATCAGTGAATAATGCATCATCTTGCTATTGACCTCCAATAGCCCTTCGCCCATCAGAATGCAGTCATGTATAACCTAATGCACCTAAAGCTCTGAGGTTTATTTGTATGGTGTGCAAAGAGAGTCCTCATCATGTCAATGGTTTGATGAATAACAAACACTCAGTACTCTGCAATCATCAGGAATCTGACTAGCTTCAGTAAGGAGAAACCTGTCCCGATCAGTATTGATACTGCAGTCAATACTAACTTCTTCCTTTCACAGGCCCTGCTGAAGAATTAAGAGATGTGCAAAGGCATCACTTTCAAAATATGACAGACATTGCCCAGCTCTCAAAGGCCAATCCAGAGCTTAAGTATGGCAACACAGTGGCATAGTGGTTAGCACTGCTACCTCACAGTGCCAGGGACCTAGATTCACTTCCAGCCTTTGGGACTGTCTGTCTCTTAGATCCAATTCCAGAGGCTGATCAGACTCAGACTCAGCAAGGGCTTGGTCTCCAGCAGTCTTCCAAGTTTCAGAGAACTCCATTGTCACTGCATCCATGATTTGTGGACTTGTGTCAGTGAGGGTGATCATTAGGTGATGAACCTGCACCTATTCTAGAACTAGAAACCACTGAGATTTATTTCTGCGAATGGAGGGTGTGGGTAAACAGTTCTTCGATGGTCAGTCCACTCCCTCAGCTGAGTTGATTGGGGACTGGAGCCGATTGGTTGGAAGGACAAAATCTTTCATCTTTTCTTGCTAATTGCTTGAACAGAGAGAAGCAAAGATTAGCGATTAGCTGGGCAGGCATTATAGATGACTCATAATCATTGTCCTCATATTGTCGATGTAACTGGATGCATTCTCACTGGCTTGTTGGAGGTGGTCAATTTTGCCTTCCACCCTGGAACAATCCCTGTCCTCTCCAGCCAGCTCTGCAACCTGTTCCTTCAATGGTGGAGACTCTTTAAGTCTCCATTCTTGCCTTCACTCTGTCCCTTTTTTAATGGAAATTTTACCCTGCATAAAGACAGATGGATTGACTGTGAACACTATGGATGAAAGAGCAGTTCAGAAACATGCACACCTGCAGTATGTGCTGATCCATCCCCAGATTAAGATGCCATGCGTGCAGGAACTTACGTGAGATGGGGTTGGCAGACATGGGGCTGGCAGGTAATCAGTGCTGACGCCCCAACTGCCGATAATGCTTGACATCCCTGTGAACTTGATCCCTTAGACTGCTTGATGCTTTTATGAGAATGAGAATATGGTAAGTCTCACTTACCCTGGCAAAGCAGAGCACATCATTCATCCTAAGTTGTTTCTGTTAAAAAAAAGAAATTATAAAAAGATACGGAAGAAGTTAGTTGGGAGTGTGTATATATATCCTGTTCAAAGACATTTGCAGCCATCAGGTGACAAATTATTTCCTTATGTGATAAAAATTCTGTGATTCTCTGAAAAACAAAACAAATGAAATAGTGGAGAGAATGATGGAGAGAGACAAAGAGAGAAATAGCGTGTGGGTTTTGTTTTGTTTCTCCTGGATGCTAACCTCCCCAGCAACCTGCTCCCAGACTGGCCTGTCAGGAGAGACTACCTCCTGCACCCACCCTGAAGAAAAAGGGCCTCCTGCCTTTCCTGGATAGACTGGGGAAAAATCCTCCAGACCGGATATGCTGAAATGCGGTGCGATGGTTTGCTCTTGTTGGTGCCAAGGATTACCTGTCTAGTGGGACACTGGGATTACAGTGTGCGAAAGTCTGTCCTCAAACCATTTAATTACGGCACAACGATAACAATGGGTTGGATGATTCTTTACCTATCCCATCATGAGATTCTCTGAGCATCTTGTTGATGCACAACTGATGAGCTGAAAAGCGGATGTTCAGCTAACCGGAATTACTAGGCAGTGCCTGGGTGGCTGTGATAGGTCAGCAGTGCCAGGGCTGGGCTCCCCCTTATGTGTGTTGAAGCCGGGAGGTGAGGATAGAGCTGATGCCTGCAAAGGGGAGGGAGGAATGCCTCAATAATTTATTGGTTATTGGTGGTGGGAGTTGTGGGGGGGGGGGGGGGGGGGGGGGGGGGGGGGAAAGACTGCCTCCACTACTTGCATAGTGAAGGTGTGGTCACCCCAGTGTTTGTTGAGAGGTCCTCCGTGTCTGTGGGGGAGTTGGGTTTGCAGCACAGATCAAGATGTCCTTCAAAGATAGTCCCCTGATCTGTGTGGACTCAGCCTAGTTGGTTCTATCAAACCCCACCCCGCCAGACTGACAGTACAAACGATACCTCCAGATTCCCTATGCACTAAGTACCAGAAAATCTAGTCTGAAAACTCAACCGTACATAGGAGAGATGCACACCAGTTTTCAATCAGAACCTGACACTCCGACAAATTTTGGTAAAATTCTGCAAGCTGACTTTTCTATCCATCACTGCACTTAGTCTCCAGAATAAAAATTTCGGCCTGCTGTGTAAATGCAAGTTGTTTCTGTTAAAAAAAAATAAATTATAAAAAGATGCGGAAAATGTTAGTTGGGAGAGTGTATATATATCTGTTCAAAGACATTTGCAGCCATGAGGAGACAAATTATTTCCTTATGTGATAAAAATTCTGTGATTCTCTGAAAAAAAACAAATGAAATAGTGGATAGAATGATGGAGAGAGACAAAGAGAGAAATAGATGGCAATGCAGGAAGAGAAACAAAGATATCATGAAGGAAAAAACCTAATATGAAAGAGAGTGACAGACATGGAGGAAGAGAGAAGAAAACAAAGAGGAAAAGGGAAGAGAGTGTTAGAATTGAAAGGTGGAAATAGCCTGGACCAAGAAATTCTGTCATAATTCTGTCTGAATTTGACTTAATTAGACACAGCTCATTCATTAGTTCAAGACGTCTTGTGGCACAATGGGTGGCATTCCTGCCTCTGAACTTTGGGTTCAAGCCCCACCACAGGACTTGATGGCCAAGGAATGTTCATAATACAGTCAATAAATCAAATATTAACCTGCAAAATCTTTCCAACACGCCAATGACAGTAGTATGAATGGGGGAGACTCCTGGTCAACCATGCTTGATATGGAGTGGCACCAGTTAAGATAGAAGCCTCTGGTGACAAGCTAGCAACCTCGTCCAGGGAAATACCTCACTATGAGAATAGATGAAAGTCTGCCTTGTGCACCACCAGGTGTGGGAAAAAATTGACAACAATACTCATTTGTTGCATCACAAAGACCCAGATTCTTGTTGTTTTAAAAGGTTGCACTCTCTCACCCTCCTTCCCCCCCCCCCCCCCAATATGAGTGTACCTACTTGGAGTGCAGGGATTCAAAAATGCAACTTCTTGAGGGCAATAATATCTTCAACTAGCCAAGGACTATTGAAGATATTCTTTGAGACTTGTTGGGACTGGATTATCTCCGAGGGTCTTTGCAGGACCATTAAATTCAAGACTGAGTTAGATAGATTTTATGTCAGTTAGGGAGTTAAGGGCTTTTTTTTAAGTTTATTCCTTTTTTGAAGTTATAAAACCAATGCCATATCAAATTAACCAACAATCTTTTGACGAAGGAAATGAGAGAGTGCAAAATGTCATGTTATAGCCATAGATAGGATGCAAGAAAGGTCAACTTAATTCAAGGTAGGTCCGTTCAAAAGTCTGACAACAGCAGGAAAGAAGCTGCTCTTGAATTGGTTAGTATGTGAACTCAGACTTTTGTATCTTTTTCTGACAGGGAAGAAGGCAGAAGAGAGAATGTCTGGGGTGCATAAGGTCCTTGATTGTGCTGGCTGCTTTGCCAAGGCAGTGGGAAGTGTAGACAGAGTCAATGAATGGGAGACTGGATGTTTGTGCCTGGTTCAGGATCTACGCAACAGCAGAACATTTCTGCCCTTTTTTGCACTATCATTTGCTATAATACAGCTTTTTAATTTTTCCAGCTTGATGACAATGTTTTGCACATAACACACCTTTATGGACAAAAATGTTTCATTCTTGGAAGATGTGCCACATTTATGCCATTAAAGTAGTAAATTGTGCTGATCAGCCATCAGCAAATCAAAATAATTGATTGCACTTAGAATCATAGAATTCTTACTGTGCAGAGAGGCTATTCAGCCCATCTGCACTGATTCTCTAACAAAGTATTTTACCTAGGCCCTCTCCTCCACTCTCTCTCTGTAATCCCACACATTTACCATGACTAATTGTTTTTCATTTGTTCGTGGAAGTCGGCATTGCTGGCTGGGCCAGCATTTATTGCCTATCACTGACGGCATTTGGAGAGGGCAGTGCTGCAAAGCAATTATAATTTCTTCACAATTGATGGCAATTAAATCTGCTGGTCACCTCAATTCCTAACATGGAGTTTCTCTCTCATAGTGAAATCAAAATTCACAGTGATAGTTTCTAAGTTAAGAATCATATGGCTTCAAAATAATTTGGTTTATGTTAGAGATTGAATTGTTATTGAACAAAATACTGCCTGTGAATCAATATATATTTTTATATTAAAAAACATGATTATTAACAGAGTATTCAGTGTCTCCTCCAATCTTCTGAGTAAAATATGGATGTATATGATAAAAGCGAGTTCCAAGCCATTTAAAATCAATCGCTAAAATTTAAATGGACCAAACTCATTAATGAAATGGCAATCATTTTGATGAATCACATAGGCTTGTTCAATTTATAATTGGACTTCCACAAAAAATGCTTTGCACGTTCTAGCCTTGTATTAAAGTTCAAGGATTTTTTGATACATTGAAGAAAATAAGATGTCTGTGCTACTTATTTATGGGCTTGTAAAAGTATACTGCAGCAGTGAGCCTGAAGTAATGGAATCTATTACGTGCCAGGATTTTGCCTTTGTAACGACAGTGTCAGCGATCGCTCGCATCCCTCCACTGAAACCAACAGCAAATTCTGGAGACAGCACATGTGAAATAACGTGCAGAATTCAATGTTGTCAATGATTCTGCGCTTTCCCATAAATTGTGCTGCTAAAGTCCCAGCAGGCTGCAATCAAGTAGAAATCACCGAATTGACAAGAACTTGCCCCTTTCATACTATTCATCACATTGTAAAAATCCACACCTTTTGAATGAGTTGCAACTGGGTTTTTAATGGCATGTTATATTTACAATTATTGTTGCCTATTCTCATTGTCACAGAGAAATGAGTTTCACAATTTTAAAATGTCATTTTTCTTCTATTAAGATTATAAACACATTATTAAAATAATATATATTTAAAAATATATATATGTTCATGTTATTTCAGCTTAATCTTCCGACAAATTTTCCAACCACTCCTGTTGATGGGATCTTCTGGTCGCTCTGAAGTCAATGGAAATTTAAATTCATCAATGCATCTATCACAAGAAAACCCACTGCGACAGAGCCTGAAGACCTCGGAGTTACTGTATGTCCCAATCATTTATTGCACTTAATTTAATTTAAACATTTAAACATTAAATTAATTTAATTTAAATTCAGTTCTGGCACTGCTGCGCTATACTTTCTCCTGCTAAGAGGCAGATGTCCCAGGTTCACCTACTGTTGGCAGTGCATTTGGCTGTGGTATGGCCTTGTTTAACAACAGTTCCCTTGAAACCAATATTTCATCTGAGGGTGGGTGAGTAGTAACCCCCTACTCCTTGTAAAATTCAGCCTATTGCATTTAACATCTCTAATCCTTGGCTGCATTTACAATAAAACTCGACCATAGTGCAGGGTGGATTTCCTTCTCACCAGTAAAAATACAACGTCAGGATCCAGCCAGACATTTAAATAAAGGAGGGTGAAATTTCCTAAAGAAGCAGCACATTTTAATCCACTCTGCTTCATATTCAGGTTGGGTGCTGAGTGCGAATTTGCACTCATAGGGCAGAATTTACCTGTCCCACCTGCCTTGGGAATTATAGCTGGTGGGACATGGACCATGCAAAGGTCCATTGACCTCAGGCAGGATTTTCCAACTTTGGGGCGAGTGTGGCTTGAAAATCCCATCCATAATCTCTTAGCATTAGTGCAGTGTGATGTAAAGGCAGGTGACCACCAAATTGATTAAGAAATGAATGATTTATTAAGGTAAGTAACAAGACACAGAGAGTGATAGAAAGGCTACCCATACCCCAGACTTCTAACTGCCAAGGAAAACCTGCGCTCAGCTCCAGGATTTGTGTGCTCCAGCCCAATCTGCCAAATGAGTAACATGACCCTCAAAAAGCTTGCCTCTTAAAGGGGCACGTTACCACATCCTTTCTCTTTTAAGTTCCAGATGAACATGTTTCAATAGCAATAGAACTACTTGCAAAATTATACAACAAATGAATCAAGAAATTTAGAGCAAGAACAATTTCCTATGGTACCATCTTGAAGTTGTTTAACCTGTATACTTCAGAATGTTGTTCAGGATTATTTTCAATATTGTGTACTGGAGGATTCTCATTTGCTGGCCCCCAGAAGAATCTACTTATTCTTGCATTTACTCTTAATATGTCCCCTCATATGGCATGCTAACATATAGATTCCCTCATCTCCTGGGGGTGATCTTTCCCATACCGGTAGTATTCTCCATAGCTCCTTGTCTGAGAACCAAATTCCCTATATTTCTGCAACCTCTTTTGCACTGAGCCTCTTTATTCATTACCTCCTGTGCCCTTCTCCAGGGCATCTCAACTGCCAATGGCTTCCCACCAAACATGGTGGATTTTGTCTGCTTGCATGCTGTGCAATTCCATCACACTGCCACATCACCCCCCAGCGCTCCCACACTTCCTGCCCCCCTCGTTCCCCAAAGCTTTCAGGACTTTCTAAGGCATGGACAAGTCTAATTCCATCTTTAAACTAATTTCTGCCTCTGCTAATAATTTCTTTTGTATACTTGTTATGTTAACACCACAGACTAGCCTGTCTCGCAACATGTTGTTGTGTGCAGAGCAGAACTTGTACCTATTTGTCTCAGACATGCCACCAACACCATTATTAACTCACCTGAGGCCCTTGTCATCGAATCAAGTTTGTATCGCTGCATTATCACCAAGGGCTTTGGTGATAATTCCACAAGCTGCGTTTTAGGGTCAAATGGGTCTACTTTCCCAAAAAGGGGCATTTTGAAACTGACAAACTGCTTAATGAGTTTGCTTCAAAAAGACTTTCACGCAAGGTCAGCTCTCTCGATTTCTGCAGCAGTGGAAAGAAACTTCAATTAGTCCGCAGCGCCAAACGTAGTATCTGCAAAGATGGACAACCACCAAATCGAAAAACAAATAAGCAGTTTATTATAGTAAGTAACTATGTGTCGAGAGTGAAATACATGCTACCGTTCTCCTGACTGCCAAGGAAAACCTGTGCTTACCCCAGGATTCACACACTCTGGCCTGATTGGACAAACAGGTCAAATGATCTTTTGAGAGTTTACCTCTTAAAGAGGCACAGGACCACTATTAATGTGAAATTGTACAACACCCACTGTTTCAGTGTAAATGTAGCCGCATTTGTAGACAACTGAAGTTGGTCATAAATATTTGAAAGCAACTGTCTTTAAATGTTAATTTGATGGATCCTATGGAATAATTTTCACTTTTTCTGCATGTGCAACAATCTGATGGATCAGATAATCTACGCATTATAGGAACAGCAGGATTTTTACTTCCTTTGACTGCAAGCGTAGGCAATCTGCCTCATCACCTTAGTGCCTGAAGGAGGATGTCAGTTGGATCAGTTTACTGGCAAGAAGACAATGGACTCGATGTAGGATGACTTCTCAAGTAAAACAGTTTATTCAAGCTTACAAGCAGGGGAAAAGACTCAAGACTGCTCTCAATGTATTTCTCAAGATACACAAGTTTGTGAACTACATTTATAACTTTACAAAAGTTGTATACTCATTCTCCCAACTGCTTGTGTAATCAGCCCTCCTCTGTTCTGATCATTGTTCAGGCTGACCCTTTACATGATTCTCTGTTCTTGCAACTGCATTAGTTCTTTTCAGTATCTTTTCCTGATTATGAGATTGAATTGTCACATCTGACCACCGGTCTTTCTCCAATGCAATTATGTCTCCTAACACAATTAGAAGTTATGTCTCATCCTTAAGTCTTTTATATCCCCTAACAGAAGGGGATTTTCAGCTTCCCCAATCTTGAAGGTGAAAATCAGCGTGTTTCTTGGGAGTAAAGACCACAAGCCCTATTTTATCAGTGCGTCGCGCCCGTTTACAGGTGCAAAAACATGGTAAAGTCAGGTGTGAAGCCATTAACGTAATTCACGCCTGTGTCTGTGCCAGTTTAATGAAACTCAGGAATGGCCACAATCTGCTTCATGCCCAAAATGGCAATTCAAATGTATTCGCATGTATTTCAATTGAACTGCCCACCCAACTTAATCACCATTTCCCCCTTTATCACCATGTTCACCAATCCGGAATCACGCCAAAATGAACCTGCTGAATAATACTCTGAATCGGGCGCTCCAGCTGCTGAAGAGGTGAGTTCAAAGCTTCCAATGCTCTCTGACTCAGATCAGTCGGGGGGTGTGTGGGGAGTGGGGGGGTCGGGGAGAATCAGATCACTCTCTGTTTGGAGGGGGGAAGGGGAGTGAGGCCAAATCATTCTCTGGGGGTGTGGGGAAAAGGAAGAGATCTGAATTACGCCCAGATTCAGCACTTACAATGAAAGTGGTAAAATCAGGCCCCAGGTATACCTTGGGAAAGCTGATTCTGAAGCCATCAGTTCTCACTTTACAGTTTAAAGGGGTTTGTGGTTTTTATGAAAAGGGACATTGGCATATGTTTTCTTGTTTGAAATATTTGAGGATTTTATTTCAGTTGCTAGAACAAGTTTTTTGAAGATAATGTACATTGAAGTGGCAATATAAAAGTACTTCAATCATCCATGTAGATAGAGGAACAGCATGCAATTGTGCCTTGCAGATCTGCTCTCTAATGTTCACAGGGAACAAAAATATTGATCTTAAATTTCTACCCTGGGGGTCACAAAATATCTTTAAAAATATGCACGCTCTCCCTTAACTTTAGGACAGATAAAATGTTGACAAAATGTAGGCAGAGCTTGCAAGAGACTTGTTGATATTTCTAAATAACATGAGGTCTGAGACTTGAGATTTATGTATTAATGCATCAATTGCAAACATTCTGTGTGCAAATAACAGAACAAATGCTGCCTCCCCCGAGGACCCCACCACCATAGATGTCATTCCTCAAACAATTCAATTCTCTTCAGGTTTTAATAAAAAAACAGAGGATAGCACTGGATACTGCAAAGACAATGGGTTCTGACAATATCCCAGCTATAGTACTGAAGATTTGTACTGCAGAGTTGGCCTTAGCCAAGCTGTTCCCATACAATTACAATATTAGCATTACTAGACAATGTGGAAATTTGCCCAAATTTGTTTGTTCACAAAAAAAAGAACAAATCCAATCCAAGCTATAACAACAATGAGTCGATAATCAATCATCCATCAGATAAAATCAACAAGAGGGAATCTATCCATCTCCCTTCGATCTTCACCAGCGGGACAGCACGGTGGCACAGTGCTTAGCACTTCTGCCTCACAGCACTGGGGACTCAGGTTTAATTCCGGTCTCGGATAACAGCCGTGTCTGTGTGGATTTCTTTCAGATGCTCCAGTTTCCTCCCACATTCCAAAGATTTGTGGATTATGTTTATTGGCCATTATAAATTGCCCATGTCAGGGGAATTAGCAGGATAAATATGTGAGGTTACGCAGACAGGGATTGTTGTCAATGCAGGCTCCATGAGCTGAATGGCCTTTATCTGCACTGTAGGGATTTCTATGATTTCCATGATTCTATTGCTGCTGAATATAACAACCATTAACTTCCTGCAGGTTACAATTGAATACTGATTGGGCCAGCCTTATGGATACAATGGCTATAAAAGCAGGTTAGAGAATAGCAATTCTGCGGTGAGTTAACTGACGTCTAAGAGTCTGCCCACAATTTACAAGTCCCAAGTGAGAAAGGAACATCATGAACCTGCATGAATGCAGCACCACCCAACTCAAGAAGCTCAACACCCATCCAAGACAGCAGCCTATTTGAATGGCACCCCATCCACCACCTAAAATGTTCATTCCCCCTGTGGCAGCAGGTGTAATATTGTGTCTCACTGCTGCAGAGGTATCTCAGTAAGGAGACATTTAAACATGAACTGAGTGCTGCTAGTCCTTAACTACTCATAGACACAATGGTATGGCCATGACAGAATGTTGTATCTAGACTGTTCACTCAGAGTCTTTTAACATATGATAGACTAGGCTTATCCAACATATGGCCCGCAGGTTATTACCTGACCCATCAGACCTCTCCATTGGCCCGCGGACCCCCTGTTCAAAATGTCAGTAAGTGAATTGGAAGAACTGATCTTCCAATCACAGGCTGTATCTGTCAGGTTTGCTGTTGCTAAGATCACAAATGAGCCAATCAGTAGCAGAGATGGAAGAGAACCAGTTTTTGATTGGAAGAGCAATTTTTCTTCTGTCTGAGGCTTATAGATATGGCTGGACAGCTAATCTGCTGGAGAGGGAGGTAGATTCTCAGGCTAGGGGGAAGTGTCAAAGTGGCTGTAGGGTGTTGGGGGGCGCTGTTTGTATGTACGTGCGCAAGTGAGGATGTGAGTGAGTCTAATTCACCCTAATATCCACATACAAACATACTCATTCTAATTTACAAAGTGGTATGGATACAGATGAATGGATAAGTACCCTAAGACTGAGAGTGAGCTGGAGAATCACTAGTTTCCTTATCACAAAACATCACCATTTCTTTATTATAAAGTTCCATATGACCCTCTCACACTCTAATGGTCACCTTTACTAACTCTATCATTTTAAGTTCTCAATTTATTGCTTTGAAATTGCTACATTTTTATCAGCAAGTTGTTTCTTTTCTTCATACCTCATTATTTTACTGAAATTCATATTTATTGTGGCACTAAAGCATATCTTTTTGGAATCTACTCATTGACTCCTTGTATGAGTGAGAAAAGAATGAAATGTAGCCTCTTGCATGAAAAGGTAACATAAGCCTGATGTACATCATATCATCAGTGGTGTTATTCTCCAGCTCGATGTTAACTCTTGCTTTGCTGAGCCACTTTACAGTATCATGGCAATGCAGGCATTATCACAACAACCCCCTTTCTTCTTCAGAAATCTTTCCTCACTTTTACAGATTGTTACAAAACTGTAGGAGGCTATTAAATTGAACTTTTTTTTGCACAAGTTAAATTCAACTGCCATGTATTTTGTCAATCATGCTTGGGCAGCAACTGTGAGAAAGAAAAGAATAGGGAACAGGGTGTTCATTGCAAATGAAACAATTAGTAGTCCGATAGCTCTGTACCAGGAAACAGTTTAGACACAGATGAGGTGTTGAAAAAGCAGCAGCAAGAGAGAGAGAGGCAGCCATCCACCAGAACCAACTTAGCCACAGATTTGAAGCTTAAGGCAGCAGAAAAGCAGGGGAGAGGAACAGTCACCTCAGAGAAACAGCTCAGCTAGAGATGAAGTGCTGAAGACAAAATTCTATAATTGTGCAACTCATAGCTTCATTATTCACTTTTGGCCTGGAAAGTTCTACAACTTTTCCCTTCAGTGTCTTCTATTTTCCGTTCAACTGCTTCTTTGGTTTTTCTGTCTGCTTCTTGTAGCCGCTATCTTCCTCCTGGAATATGAACATTGCTGAATCTACTATCAGTTGATTTGTCAACTTCAGAGTGATGTGAAACTATTTGTCCTTCCCTTTGTGATTTTTCAGAAGAATAAACCTTATCCTGAGGGATTCTTGGAGCGTGTGAAGAACTTTCAACAGGTTTTCCCTCTCTTTACAAAGCTTGCTTGCTTTGCGGCTCGGTGGCACAATGGTTAACACTGCTTTCTCACAGTGCCAGGGACTTGGGTTCAATTCCTGGCTTGGGTCACCGGATGTGCGGAGATTGCTATAGTTCGCACAATCCTATAGTCCAGAACATTGGTTAAGTAGATTGGCCATCCTCAATTCTCCCTCAATGTACCCATACAGGCACCGGAGTGTGCCAACTACAGGATTTTCACAGTAGCTTCATTGCAGTGTTAATGTAAGCCTACTAATAAATAAACTTAAACTTTATACTTCATCTTGAACTTTCCTGTGATTCAGTCGAGTCACCATGAGTGTCTTCTGTTGCGCTTCCATTTTGCTCTTTGAGACAGTCTTCATTTCTTCATTGTCAATCAACAGTTTATTCTCTCATTGCCCTCCATCTGGGGTCTTTAGTGGCCTTCTCTCTGATGTCTTTTGTTGTGTTTTGCGGTTTACTGGGAATGTGCTAAAATACTCCTGTGTCTGGTGATGCCATTTTCTCATCAAATTTGTCCAGCTTTTCTAATTTTCTGTCTATGGATGCTTGTTTTATTTTCATATATTTATCACTTTAAAAGTGTTCTCACTTTAAGACTGAGTGTTGTCACCATTCTTTGACATAGGCTGTAGTTGTTAGGATACAGTTGGCCTCCCACACCTTCTTTGATGTCTTGTTGCTGGGCAGATTTTTGCAGGTCTAGTGTTTCGCAACGAACATATCAGTAAAGGTGCGGAAGCCACAATCTGATGGCCCTATTGGCCACATGCGCAACTCCCGTAATGGCTGCTGAATCTCGCGAGCAGCCAAAAAGAGGATAGAAACATAGAAATTGAAGCAGGAGTAGGCCATTCGGCCCTCAGTTTGAGATCTCCCAGTTCCCTCCTGTGACACCTTTTTTAAGGCATGAACCTCATTTGCATACATTTTAATATATTGTCATGTGATTACTGGGCTTGATGTTGTAGTGTCTGACCGCGACATATCCTCTGCAATGGCAAAAATGAAAACTGGTCATGGTATAGCCCCAGCTGGTGTTGGAAGTGACCAGGCAGTGCCCCTGGCATTGCTCTCTGGCACTGCAAACCTGGCAGTACCAAGGTGGTACTGCTAAAGGTGGGCACTCTGGGGAGCCGCATAGATGGGTTTCCCCTTATTTATGGAGTGGGGGGGGTGATTTTTTTAAGCAAGGGGTGGTGTTTGTATTGGTGTTTGGGGAACATGGTGCTGATTGAGAGAGGTGTTGTGTCTACATTGGAATGGGGTTGGATTGATGCCTATGAAGGGAGGTGGGGATGAAACCTGTGAAAGGCTATGGTGACAGTGCCAGTGATAGAGTGAGGCTGCCCCGAAGCCTGTGAGAGTGGGGAGGGAGGAGGAATGACCTGAAGCTGGTGGCAAGGGGCAGTCGGGTCACCCCAATGCTTGCGTGGTGGGGCATGTGGTGACTTCAGCCAGGCTAGTGAGGTTGGCTTGCTGGAGTATGAGCTACTTGATGAGTCCTAATTACTGGTTAGATCAGGAAGCCTCATGCTCCCTATTTAAAGCAGGTGAATCAGTCTCCCAGGCTGCATTCTGCAGGGAGCGATTGGAGAACTGGCTGTGTACAGATGTGTGGTGTAAATAAAGTATCTTAATGACAGAACTTTCACATCCATGGAATTATTACAGGAGGGAATGCCCCAATCTTTGTATTGTGGGAGGACGGTGCCCCAATTTTTGCAAAAAGGATAGTATTCTCTTTCTGCATGTAGGGACTGGGGGCTGTTCCCCTTGTCTGCTAGGGTGTCCCAACCTCCGCGAGATGTCCAGATCCCCATCGGTTTTGGGGAGTGGGGGGGCAGGAAGTGGGGGTGTTGATTTCTATGAAGGGGAAGATGGAACCTTAAATTTAACTTTTTTAAAGGGTTCCCCTATCTCAGAATCCCGGTTTTGCCAGTATGTTCAGCCTCTGCCTCTCCGACTGTCCTTATGATCCTCGCTAGCACTTTGAAATTGTACAGAGTGCTGCTAAATCAGGGAAGGGATGAAGCCAATGAGTTTCACACAGCTTTTCCTGTCTGATCCAACACTCTGCAACTGTGGGAAAATTGCACCGAGAGTGTTCCAGCTCTTTGTACTGCACTGGGCTTGGAAAAATGTTATGCCTCTGCTTTAAGTTGGAACAAAACATTTATCATTTTATACCACTTCCCTTCAGTTTAGAGTGCTTTTCAAAACAAGATTTCAACATTTCTGAAATGTTTGGAAGGGCTGCATTCAAAGTTTGTTCTAATTCTGAAGGAATTTTTCCAACTTTTTAACTATGCTCTTCTGTTTCTATATTCAACTCTACCTGCCATTTATTCTGCAGGTTTTCCTTTTCTCTACTTGTCTGTTTTTGTTTGCTCTTTTTTTTTGCTGAAGCTGTCTTTCAGCCATTTACTGAGCCTGTGGGACTGTTACCCTATTCTACAATGTAAGTACATCTTTTTTGTAATTTTTTGCTCAAGGTCTCATGAATTAAGTCTTTAATATTCTTGAATTTTCTGTCATCAGCTTTCTTCAACTTTTTGTTCAAGTTTTCTTCTCAGGTGTGTATCTTTCCAGTCCGGCTTCAACCCTTCATACTTTGGGATCCTGTTCTGGGTTGATGTATTTAGCTGCTATTTTTCATATCACCATGGATCAACATGTTAGACTATGGTACTATCTCTGATATAATATCTTTTAGGAGGTCCCACCACTGCCAACCATCTTGTAATATTGTGTCTCACTGCCACAGAATGTCTCAATGAGGAGATCCATCGACTTTCATGTTTAATCCTAATCTTTATGTATGGTCCAAAGTATGGTCATGCATGGCAAAGTCCCAAGCAGGCAGGCTACTTACTTACAGTGTTGCTTCTAAATTGTTTTCTCAGAGTCACTTCACATGTGACTTTATACATCATACTATAGGCAATGTTATTTCCCAGACCCATGTTAATCCTGCTGTCCTGAATACCTTTACATTTACAGTAGCAAGCAGGCAATGTTACAATAACAGGGAGCACAATTTACAAGATAACTGCAGCAACTCACTGATGCTCTTTCAACAGCATCTTGTCACTTAAAAGAAGGTGGGCAAGAGAAGCGTCGGAACACCACTAATTGCAAGTTTCCTTTCTTGTCACTCACCATCCTGACTTGGAACCATATTACCAAATTTTATTGTCGCTTGGCTAAAACCCTGGAACTCTCTCCTTAACAGCATTGTGGATGTATCTCATGGATACAATGGTTTCAGAACACTGCTCACTTTCAACTTCTCAGGAGGAATTAAGGATGGATAATAAATGCTGGTTTTCATAGAATTCCTAAAACACAGAAGAGGCCATTCAACTTATTGCATCTGCACCGACTCTCTGACAGAGTACCTTACTTAGGCTCACTACTCCCCGCCCTATTCCTGTACCCCAAACATTTCCAGTGACTAATCCATCTAATCGACACATCTTGGGATACCAAGGGGCAATTGATCATTGCCAATCTACCTAACCTGCACATCTTTGGAGTGTAGGAGGAAACGGAAGCACCCAGAAGAAACCCACACAGACATGGGAGAACATGCAAACCCCATACAGACAGTCAAGGCTGGAATTGGGTCCCTAATGCTGAGAGGCAATAGTGCTAACCAATGTGCCACCATGCAGCCAGTGATCTTCATATCCCAAGAGAAAATTTTTAAAAATACATCTTCCACTAACAATCATAACCAAATGGAAATATTCAATTAGAAGACAGTAGGATCGGTGCATGATCTTAGTAGGTTAAAATCAGTCTATTCTAACTGACCATTTCTCAAGATTCCATCAAGCAAATAGGATTAAAATCATCCCAATAACCTCTGCTACTGTTGTAGCTTTTGATTTTTCTTCCAGTATCTGAATCTAATGGACTCTGTCAGTCTTGAAGAGAGCAAAGGTGTAAAGGCATTGAAGCAATGGAGATAATACATTCATCTCAATTCCTGGTAGTAATTTTTCCCTCAATCAAGTTATTTATATGAAGCACACATATAATTGTCATTAAGACAAAAGTAAATACATATATTGATAAAGTCACTATGCTGTTTATCTCCTGGAGAAAGACATTGATATTTACAGAGGAATGCACTGGCACATTGGGTTAATTGGCAAGTCAAGTGATTCCTAATTTCAATCACAGACAGTTCAATAAATGCTATAACAGAACAACTTCAGCCTATGTGTTATGCATCAGAATTCAGAATAACTGAAGACTTTCAATTCTTCTGACGTGCATTAAGTAACTGCAAGTTTTTTAAGATTTTCAATAAATGAATCAAGGGCTTACTTACGGAGTGAATGGTTTTGCTTTCCCATCTCAAATGGAAAGATAAATTTAATGATTGACTAGTCTAATCTTTTGAACGTTTCCCCCTTTATCAGGAGGTGAATCTTAGGTGAAACTATCCACACACTGCACATATTCTCATGGCCTATCAAAATCTTACTAAAAAACCTTAAAAGTTGCATATTTGCAAGGACAAGATAAATCATTCAATTCAATGCTGCATTCTTGAAAAAAGTAGGATGAGAAGCCTAAACTCGTTTATATTCAAAATTTGAATTTAAAAACACTGCTCTAATTATTTAAATGGTGCTGGAAGTTTGCAAGCAATCCTGTGTTGGTGAGCTCTGATGCTGAATAATGCAGCACCTACTCTGTCTCAGTGACCTATGTTTTTATATGCTGTAGTGGGCTCTTCAGTCTCACAAAGCAGTAATCTTCTGTACCATACATTCCATTACAAATCTCATCTGGTGACTATTGACACTGTATAATTTTCAATCCTATAATGGAATTGACTATGCAGTTGTTATTTCTTGAAGGATAAAGTGAATAAGAGGGACCCATATACAGTTTATATAGATTTTCTTACTAAATATGAGTTTAAAACAGATAGAAATAAATGCATTAACCTGCTCTGAGTTGTATTTATCATGACTCACAGATGAAATATTTTTGCTGTATCTATTGCAATGTACTGAATTTTCCATTGTGTTTTCGCATGCAGACTGTAAAGCATCAAGTGAAACAAATATATTAAGCTACGTTCATATTGCAGTCTTGTAAACTGAATAATTCAAGAAGAGTTCCTTACTTTTCTGTTTTTTTTCTATCATCTTATCAGCTGAAAAAATGACCATTAACGCTTGAACTTTTATAACATGTTTTGGTTAAACACACAACTGTTCATCTTATGCATGCCTGAGAATGGAATGAGATATAATAATGTTGCAAACGTGAGCAACATCTTTTCCTTAAGCATTGTGGTTAAGATTCAGGTTGCAAATAACTTCCATGCTGAATGTTCTTGGTGTTGCAATGAGCATTCACATTCAATTGCCTGTACCTTCCTGGTAAATATTAACAGAGAGGCATTGAAACAAAATGAAGCAATCAAAATACAGCATGGGAAAGCTTTTCCAAATTAATTAACAATTAATTAACAGCAAAATGAGTGTATTAAGGCTAAGTTAGAAAACAAAGATGTTTTCCACAATTCATACAAAACTCAGTTTTTAATTGATCACACATTGTTTGGCTTAATATTGGATTATAGCTAATTAGTCATTCAATTACAAAAAAAACTATATGTAATAGAGGAATACACTCCCTGAATGTGGCTCCCACATCAGGGAGTTCTGAGTGCAGCAGAGACAAACAACAATAATCAATAAGATGCAGAAATAATTTAAACATATGTTGATTAATTTAAAATAAGTTTGAAAAGGAACAATTCGAATTAGATTCTTAACCCTCTAGTGTTGGCCTGATGACAATTTTACTTTTAAAATATTAAAAAAAACTCGAACACCCCCCATCCCACCCCCAGTGTCAGATAGGCAAAAAAAGCATGGATTTTTTTTTAGAAATTTAAACAATAAAGCAGATGGTTTGAGAGAAATGCAAAAGTTTGTTCACCAGACATCTGCGATGGACTGATGTGAGTCTCTGGGATTCTCAGATACTTAAGTGTCATCAGACAAGGAAATGACTAGAAAAATAATCTGTCTATTGAGCTGTAGCGGTTTTGATAGGTTCACTACTTCTCTGCTCCAGCTCCAGGGCAAGATGTAAAAGCAACGGGATTGACAACTCACAACCTCAGGGAAGCAGGTGAAACAACTTACAAAGCACTTTACTGAACCAGCCAGGGCCCAACATGTGCTAAGAAGAACTTTGTGCACAATGGGAGGCGTCCACACTGGGGCAGGTAATGCTTCAGACAGAATGTAACTCTATATTCTCTGTGTCATTATTATTGATGAAACAGGAGCTGAGACTGAGGGCTTTTTAACACTTTGCATAGTTCTGAGCACTCAACCATTCCGTGTCCTCGCCATCAGACTCCTAGATGGGAGACTGTGTTTTTTCCTGTCACATCTTTTGCTGTGAAGATTTTGTTTTCAGCTATAAATCACCTACAGTTTGGAGAATAACAGCACCCTTTAGGGTTATGTCCAGACTAATCCATAATTCCTTCAAAATTTTTTTTCTCTAAAACAAAGGCCATGATTTTAGGCCTCAATTTGTCAGGGCTTCGGGGCTGTTTTTGTCAAACCATGCTTTTAAACGAGGGTTAATCAGATTTTTATCTGGTGCCACATACCAGAGGAGAGGCAAGGAAAAACCTTCAGCTAGAGGGAAAAAAAAACTGAGTTTGCATTTGGCTGTTCAAAGGCCTCAAGCAGTCGTGCCCATAACCTCCCACATAGACTTGCAGCCTAGTATTAATACTTTCATCACCTAGTTTTAGAGTTCATTAAGAGTCTCAGAGTTTCCATCTACTAGGAAATAGAAGTCATGTAGCATCACCTATCAAACTTCTGACACAGTTCCATTACTGAAAATATATCTGGTACTTACCAACTCCCCCAGGAGATCAGCCTACGGTAATGATGGTTCTAACATCATGCACTGTTCATTTCACAAATGCAGAGATCTAACATCTGAGACAGTTGAAGTTCATTTGGTGCCTCTTAAGGAGCAGTTACAAATCAGTCTCCATCTGACATACTTTATTTCAAACATTTCCCTGTTCAATATGTGACCAGGCTCTAAATTTAGTTTGCACTAAATAATTGGTTTAGCAGAAGTCAGCAATAAGTTTTGCTAAATATTTGGCCTTACTAACTATGGGACATTAATTGTCATATTCGCTGATGTTGTGAAACAGCACGGATAAAAATTGTGGAATTAAAGTTTATCCATTAGTCATAAGTTGGCTTGCATTAACACTGTAATGAAGTTACTGTGAAAATCCCTTAGTTGCCACAGTCTGCCATCTGTTCAGGTACACTGAGGAAGAACTTAGCATGGCCAATCCATCTAACCCACGCATCTCTCAGACTGTGGGAGGAAACTGGAGCATCTGAAGGAAACCCACACAGACATGGGGAGAATATGTAAACTCCACACAGACAGTGACCCAAGCTGGGAATTGAACCTGGTGCTGCGAGGCAGCAATGCTAACCACTGTGCCAATGTGCTATCCCAAGGTGTCACTGAATAATTCATTCACATCTTATACTGCTTGAATTATTCCTGTTTCAGCCAAAATGTTTCAAAAGTTCAAAAGGTCAGAAAGATATATTTTCTTGGCTTGATGCATAACCTTGTTGAGATCACAAAGAACAAATTAAAAGCAACATGTTGACGTAAGTTTGGCCACTTTTATCCAAACCACCAGCCTCTTCTGCCGCTGCTTTGGTCGTGTCAGCACCACAATATGCCGCTGATATTTGCATGGACACCACCGGCTAAACCAGGTACGATCTGCCAAAATGGTAGTTCTGGTAATGAAAACTCATAACTGGAAATAATGTAAAGATGATTCTCAAAAATTTCAAGTGATGGGGCTGTGATTATTTCCTCTGGCAGCATGTTATATCGTGGGCTTGTCCTTGGGAAAGTAGATTATTGATAAACTGTCTTGGAAATAAATGGTCTTTGTGGTTTGTGTGGATCGCGCTGCCTTGTGTTTTGTCATTGCCGAAGGGCACCAGGTACTTGTGTCTGTCAATTCCCACCAGTCCATTCCATATTTTATAAAACATTTCTTTCCCTTCTGCGTGTAGTGATTCCCATTCCAAATCTTTGATCAAGGATGTGACATTATTATTTTAAGTACTGATTCATGCATAAGTGTGCATCTTTAGACCACTACAACCTTATTTATATATCCCATATTCAAATTACATATTCCAGAATTGGATGACCAAATGATTGGTACACTATAATTCTGATATTTTTGTTGCAATACCGAAGATCCCTCCTCATAAATCCAAGAACTCTGTTTGCTTTGAATATTATCTGCTGAATGCGGAATCCCCACTGAAGATTGTTTCTAAGATGAACCCCAAAGTATTGTTGCTTATCTACCTGTTGGAAAATTTGATTGCAGAGCTTTTTGGCAGATCTTTTTTTGTGGCAATGAACATTGCATTGCATTTGTTTGGCATTAAATGCCACTTCGCATTGCTCCTGTCACTTCTGCAATTATCAAAGATCATTTTGCAATGAATTAATATAATCATGAATTTCCCCTGATGCATAAATCACACAGTCAGCTACAAACAGTCACACACTGTTTTTCAACTTGCTGGGAAGGTTGTTTCTGTATGTCAAAAATAATTAAAGTCTCAAGTAAAGGTTAATTGGCCATGGTAAATTGCCCCATAGTGTCAGGTGTATTAGCAAGATAAATATGTGGGGTCAAGTTGATAGAACTTAGGTGGGATTGTGGTCAATGCAGACTCATGGGCTGAATGACCTCTTTCTGCACTGTAGGGATCCTATAATGATTAGAACGTGGTGGATGGAATATATGTTAATAAGTGTGAAGATATCCACTTTGTTAGAAAAAGCAAAGGCAGAGTATTTCTTAAATAGCAAGATCTTAGGAAATGTTGATTCCAAAGGAATCTGGATGTCCTTGTTCATGAGTCACAAAATCCAATTCTATGTTGTCCTTCATCGCAAGGGGATTTGATTGCAGGAATAAAGTTGTCTCGCTGCATGTGTATGGAGCCTTGGTGAGACCGTACCTGGATTATTGTGTACAGTTTTGGTCTCTTTATCTAAAGTATATAATTAATGGAGGGAGTGGAACAGTGATTAATTTCTGGGATGACATGATTATTTGATGAGGATAGATTGAGGAAACTGGACTTTTATCCTCTAGAGTTTTGAAGAATGAGAGGTGATCTCATTGAAACTTACAACATTTTTAAAGGGTGTGACAGAGCCAGCATGAATAAGATGTTTCTTCTGGCTGGTGGGTCTAGCACAGTCTCTGAATGGAGGGCAGGCCATTTAGTACTGAGACCAGGAGGAATTTCTTCACTCAGAGGGTGGTGAATCTTTGGAATCCTCTACACCAGAGGGCTATAGAAGTTCAATCATTGAGTACGTTCAAGACAGAATTCGATAGATTTCTGGATACAAATGATATTTCAGCATATGGGGATAGTGGAGGCAAGTGGTGTTGAGGTTGATAATCAACCTTGATCAAATAGAATGGCAGAGTAGGCTCGATGGGCTGAGTTGCCCGCTCCTGTTCCTATGTTACAGTTTTCCTTTATGTTTTTTGGGAGAAAACATCTTTAGGAGAGGATGAAATTTTCCATCACACACCAACCCGGATTTCAGCTGCCCTGAACGCAAAAGCTGTCTGCTATTATTTTCCAATCAATCAATAGCAGAATACTTAATCTGCCATCAGTTGACCTCCTGTTCCCAGATCTTCAATAGTGTCTCTGGGCGGAAGTTAATCATAGAATCATAAAATCCCTACAGTGCAGAAAGAGGCCATTTGGCGCATCAAGTCTACACTAACTCTTTGACACAGCATCTTACCAAGGCCCACCCTCCACTCTATCCCATAACCCCACACATTTACCCCACTAATCCCCCAACCTACTCATCTCGGGTTATAGTTTTCCCTGCCTCCGAATTGGACATGAGGGAACAGCGCACCTCTTCCCCCAAAATGCAAACTCAACAGGATTTCCTTGAGTCTTCTCACCTGGCGACCCCACCCCCACTTGCCACTGGTTAATACAAGCAGCAATGGAAATAATTGCCCACCAAAGGGGCTCAATTAGTTGCAAAACAGGACAGCCATCCACAAGCTTTTCCGCTACTGACCTAATCAGGGTAGAGGCAGGAAGACAGCAGCAGGACCCTCCTGCTAATTAAATGCCCCTCTGCCTCAGAATCTCCCTAAAGGAGGGCATTAAATTTCACTCCACAGTTAAATTTTTTAATGGTGAGTTTTCTTCCTCTCAATTGCTGTTTGATGGTTCAGAGTATGAGTGTGTGAGATTGAACTGAAGCATTTGTAATCGTTTCTTTTACCTACAGCTGACTGTGAAGCTTACTTTTTTTCCTTGGAGACTCATTATTTCGAATGGTTTGCTTGATTATTTATTTATTTCAGTGATATTGGAATTGGTTATACCAGTCAGGTACTCAGACTGATCTGTGGAACATTAACCGTAACAAGCCACATCATTAATCTAACTGTTAGGTGGGGTGGGGGCAGTAAAACCTAGCATGTTGGTGGAACCAGCTTCACAGTGTTTGAGCACCATTTTGCTAAGGCGCTCTGATTTGCCAGTGAACAGGGAGATATCTTTTCACCCAACATAGAGAACGGGCCTCCCCACTTCATCGGAGACATGTGCTTCCTCCTATGCCAACACGGATCACTGGCATCGGGGCATCAGGGCACTCCTGATGGGTATCTCTGGCTGATTCCCATCATGATTCCCGATATTCCCTTCCATCATCATGACTCCCTGCACAATCCAGCCCTGCATACACACCTCTATGTAGCCTGTCCGAATAGCACACACCCCCCCCCCCCAATTGATGCCATCCAGGCCCCACCATTGGCACTACTAGGGTGTCTGGTGGGCATTCCCTGACCATGCTGGGGGCTTCAATGACTTCTGAGCCCCCCTCCTCCCCCCACTCTGGTGTTACCAGCTTACCATATCTGTGTTAGTGCAGACCAGTCGTAATTCATGCCAGCATGACGGTTCACCGGGGAGGCTTGAAGAATCCAGGAAGGGGACAAACAACTGTGCCAAGCTCGCTAATGATTGTGAAATTCTGTCAATCTTATGCTAATAGGTTTCACGCCCAGCAATAGTTGGTGCATTTAAAAAATCCCAGGAAGATGGCAAACTGTTTCATGCCAGATGCGAAATGGATTTTTTGCCTGGCACACTGTTTTCCCAGCTCACTTTGCTGATCAATGGGCATAGTGAGCTGGTCAGATCGTGGCCCTTTTCAGCTCTTTGCTTGTACTCTTGCAGCAGACTGTGGAACCACTGGGGACTGCTAGACCTGTTGGTATTTCCTCCATCTCGTTTTCACTCTTCTCATATTCTCATTGTGTTCACACATCCTTCATATCTTTGATTTTGCTCATTATTCTGCCACTTGTTTCCTCCTAACTTCACTTCTGCCATTCTGTCATCTCCCATCCTCCATCTAAGCACACTCACTCCATTTTTATTTCTTTTGCGCAATGTGTGTTTTTTCTTTTTCGCTGACCCTACTCCTTCTAGAGTACTGTTGATGAGAAATATCTGAGGAAGAGTCTTGCGTATGAAATGCCAACAGACTAACTTCTGCCCCTCCATAGGTACTACCTGAACCTGCTTCAGTGACTCTCTTTTAACCCAAAATGCTAAGCAGTTGGCTGAAGTATTTGGAAGGTTTGATTTTAAATCCCTCTGAAGGATGGCTTCACAGGTGAAAGACTCACCATAATTCAGGGCTCTGCCATGTGAGAAAAAATAAACCCACATTTCACAGATGCAAAACATTGGTTAGAAAATACATTGGCCAGAGCTCTATCACTTCAACAGCCACAGAGTCGGAGCGGGTAAGGATCTGATAATGTTATTCTCTGTTGACCCAGGGCGGAAATTTCTGATCTTGCTCGAGTGAGACCACAAAATCCTGCCCATTATCTGGGCTATTTAGAAAACCAAGCATAAAATCTAAAGATGCTAAAACCAGGGATTGTAATGCATGAAAAACACTCGGCCATTGCTTTCAATGCACACAAACCTCATGTTACCTATTCATTTACATAATGAAGTATCTAACCAATGCTAAGCATGCTGTTACGTGACTGAGAGCCTGACTAAGGAGTTTAAAGCATGAGAAACTCATACAAGTTAAAGTCAGCTTATGTCTCTTAAAGGGGAAATGTATTTTGACTGGAACTTGTACAGGAAGACATTGCCCAAACAGGGAAAGGTACAAGAAAATATTTATGAAGAAAGACTTGCACCTATTGTAGAATGTACCAAACATTTACAATCAGTGAAGTATTTCAAAAGCGTAGTCATTATTGTAAAGTGGGAAATAAGTAGCCAGTTTATGCACAACTAACTCCAACAAACAGCAATGCAATAATTGTCTGATTATCTGTTTCTTGTGATGTTGATTAAAGGCCAACTTTTATATCAGCTTGGGAGTGAGACAGGTCTCGATTTAACACAAGTGAAAGACAACACCTCTGACAATGCAGCACTGAAGTCCTGGACACAGTAAGAAGTTTCAGAACACCAAGTTAAAGTCCAACAGGTTTATTTGGAATCACGAGCTTGTGGACCAGGTGATTGGAGAGTTGGGTTCACAAACAGGACATATATAGACTAAGACTCAATTGCAAGATAATGGTTGGAATGCAAGTCTTTACAGGTAATCAAGTCTTCACAGTTACAAACAGTGCGAGTGGAGAAAGAGGGATAATCACAGATTAAAGGGGCGTGAATTATCTCAAGCCAGGACAGTAAGTAGGATTTTGCAAGCCCAGGCCAAATGGTGAGGGTTATACATAGTGTGACATAAATCCAAGATCCTGATAGAGGCTGTTCTCATGTGTGGGGAACTTGGCTATCAGTTTCTGCTTCTGGAATAAGACTAAAGGCAGGAAGCAACTGAGCCTCACAAACAGGCAGACTGCATACTCGAAGGTTCTCAAGATGCAGCTCTGGAAGCGGTCAGAAGAGAGGGGACCAGATTGCTCTCGATGAAAACACTATGGAAGTGGGATCAGATTGCCAGCATTGGTCATTTCACTATGAAGACTTTCCGCACTGCTGGAAGAAGTTCAATGACTTCCGATAAATGGTCAAGATTGGTGAATACAACTAAAAATGCTATATTCCACTGCTGCACCCGCTGCCTCATACACTACCCTATTCACCACATCCCCCCCTATCCATCTAACAATAATCTCTATCAAGCATGTCTCATACTTCATGTTCATTGTCTCACTTCACCCTCACACAGTTAGCTCTACTGAAAGCCTCAAGCTCACAACTCACGGTCAGATCAACAATCAAGCTAATCAACAATCACAGACAAATCATCCTAGCACATTCAATGGCACACTTCACTCTCTCTTGTCAGATAAGATAATGGAGGTAGCAGCAACAAATTGGCAGGAGGCAGATAAGGCTGCATGTCCTCATCCCAATGAACGAGACAATTCTCAATGTCACTGAAGCAGCCATAACTAAAGTAATGGCTAGCAGTGAAGCTGAAAACATTGAAGATGATGGTGCGCTCATACCGAATCCACTTTCTCACATGCCCCATCCACACACACCTTCTAATTTACAAGCTGATTCACCCACAAATCCTACTCTGGTCTGGGCGGTACGGTGACACACTGATTAGCACTGCTGCCTCACAGTGTTAGGGACGCGGGTTTGATTCCCAGCTTGGGTTACTGTCTGTGCGGAGTCTGCACACGCTCCCTGTGTGTCTGCGTGGGTTTCCTTCAGGTGCTCTGGTTTCTTCCTAGAGTCCAAAGATGTGCAAGTTATGTTGAATTGGCCCTTAGTGTCAGGGGATTTGCCGGGTAAATACATGGGATTATGGAGATGGGGGCTGGGTAGGATTGTTGTCAGGCTCCACGGGCTGAATGGCCTCCTTCTGCGTTGTAGGGATTGTATGGTCCCTTTCTCCTTTCAGAATTGTCCCCTGAATGGCAGTGGTAGAAGAGCAAAAGGTGAAAAAGAAACTATTGATGAAGAGTCAACATCCCTTAATCTGTCACTCACAGCCATCAGATATTAATGTGTGTATTTTAAAGGTTAGCTAAAAGGCAGGATCTGCACATGGCGACGCAACCGTATGGCCTACAGCCTACAGGGGGAAAGGTTAGCCCAGGTGCCAACTCGTCAGAGAGTGAGGTTGCAGACAAACTCTCCTGGAGCAGGCTCAGGTGAGGCCTTCAGGTGCAGCGCATGTAACTGGGAGAAAACAGTCTGAACAGTACCCCTGAAATAAAAGCAAGGCGTGTGCTACACCACTGCCTGGAAACTTCAGCAATCTCAAACTCCACATCTCCAAACACTTCAGTAGAAATCAATCAGTAACATGCTGAAATTGGTTGATGATCCCTTTAAATAGCTCTGGTGGTGGTGGGTCAGGGAGACGGGGGAGGTGCAGGGTGCTTACTGTTGCTGAATGCGTGTTCAGCTGTATGAGGTTAAGAGAGAGTGTTGATTGAAGCATTCAAATTGAAAATGCATCGGCATTGTATGAACTGCCTACTCTGTATTCTTCTGCCGTATGCCTTAAATAACCAAACTAACGACCTATCCAAAATGCTGTCCAATGCAATCTGCACAGGAAATCTGCAAGCACCATTTTGGATACGAAATGGCACTTAGCCCCACAATTACAGACATATTACAACTCTGAAGTTTTCTATAAATATGTGACACATTTGCATTTAAACGTTAAGGTCTGTTTGTCCAAAATTGCAGCTTACTGCAAATTGCAATGAAAAATGCATTTTACTGGGGTTGGCAAATCGCAGACCTCTCACTATTGTGGAGAAGTAAATGAGTCTGTTGTGATTTGTCACATAATACAATCACCTGAACATCTTTCTGCTTATGGAATAATAATCTGAGGGGCTGCAAATTCTTTTTCATTTGGGGCCATTTTCTAGTTTCATCCATGTCTGTGATTTAAGGAATGTCATCATTTATTCCTCTTTCCCTACACAAGTTGCCTAAATCAGCTTTTGAACTTGGCCAAAAGCTGCTGTACCAAGTAGCATGTTAGATTTGAGAGAAGTGTTGTTGAAGAATTGAATTTTAACACCTCAGCAATGTGTGAAAAAGCCTTTATTAGATGCTGAGTGTCTGTTGAAACAAGCACAAGTCTCAGCCTGTCAACAAAAAATGCCGTGCTGTTCCAAGAAAGCTGGATTTTCCATGGGTGGAGTGGGAATCAGAGAATTGTTCCGGCACAGAAGGAGGCCATTTGGCCCATCTGTCTGCACCAACTCTCCAAACGAGCATCATGAATTAGTGCCATTCCCCTGCCTTTTCCCTGTAACCCTGCACATTATTCCTACTCAGATAAGCATTTAATGGTCTCTTTAATGCTTTGATTGAATCTGCCTCCACCAGCACACTTCCAAGCAGTGCATTCCAGATTGAAACCATTTGCTGTGTATAAAAGCTTTTCTCTCACATCACATTTGCTCCTTTTGCAAATCACTTTAGATCTTTACTTTCTAATTCTTGATTCTTTTACAAAGGGGAACAGTTTCTCACTCTCTATCCAGCCTCTTCATAATTTTGAACACTTCTATCAAATCTCATCTGGGCTTTTTGTCTCCAAAGAGAACAGTCCCAACCTTTCCAACCTATCCTTCTAACTGAAGTTTCTCATCCCTTGGACTATACTTGTAAACCTCTTCTCCACTCTGTCTAATGCATTCACATCCTTCCCATAGTGTGCATACAATATTCCAGCTGAGATCTAACTAGTGCCTTGTATGAGTTTAACATTACTTCCTTGTACTCTATGTTCCTACTGATAAAGGGCAAAATTCTAGAAGCTTTAACTGTTTTCTCCACCTCAACTACCACCTTCAATGATCTGTGCACATATATACTCAAGTCCTTCTGCTGCTGCATCTCTTTAAAATTGTATCCCTTAATTTATGTTGCCTCTCCATGTTCTTCCCATCAAAATGCATCACCTCACACTTCTCAGCATCAAACTTCATCTGCCATCTAACTGCCCACTCCACCAACTTGTCTATTGTCCCTTTGAAGTGCTACACTGCCCTCTTCGCAGTTTACAATACTTTTCAAGTTTTGCTTCATTCGCAGACTTTGAAATTGTCTCCTGCACACCAAGATCTAGATCACAGGAATCACTTTTGGAATAATATCCTCATGTGGGATGTCAGTGAAATAATTATAGAATCCCTACAGTGCAGAAGGAGGCCATTCATGTCTAGCTCACCCCTCCGATGAACTTACCACCCAGCCCCACCCCTTTCCCTATTCCCACAACCCAGCACGTTCACCATAGCTAATTCACTTAACCTACAAACTAGGGGCAATTTACCATGGCCAATCAACCTAACCCGCACATCTTTGGACATTGGACTGTGGGAGGAAATTGGAGCACCCAGAGGAAACCCACACAGATGCAGAGAGAACATACAAACTGCACACAGTCATTCGAGACCTGAATCAAACCCAGGTTCCTGGAACTGTGAGGCAGCAGTGCTCACCACTGTGTCCCTGTGCCACCCATTAGGTGTGTCACCTTGGTGCTGATGACACCACCCTCCCTCGTCCCATACCAAATGTGTGGCCATGGTGACATTGCTTAAGCTGCAGCCACAAATGTTAATAGAAGACACTTTACACACGTTCACACAATATAGGTGAATGTATTTAAAAGTGCAAAACTTGACAATATTTCTCCTGAACCAGAGTTTGTAATTATGATACATATCTGTCAGACTCAGCGTATCTTAGTGCAGTGTACAATTGCAAAGGGAATTTGAATTCCTTCGAGTGGTTATTGTGAATGTTGACTCACCAGATCTTCCCGAGCTCTCCATATAGAATGAGTTTGGATGATGCTAACTCTTTGCCCCCCTGTGCCTTTTTGGAGCTGCTCATTACTTATTGGATTTTTTTTCCTTCTGCTGTCTCAAAGTAGTTATTGTGAATAATTACCTGACCACCATGCCAGCTCCTCTCTGCAGTGTCATTGTGGGTTCCACAATGCTCTATTCCACGGCGCTTACAACTGTACAAAATACCATTTTATAATTTATAATCAGTAACCAAGGAAGTCAATGATACATATTGATCAAATCATAACTCACCCCTCTGCTTTTCCTGACCAACAACTAAACAAATAATTACATTTGCATACCTGGTATAATGATGAGATCTCACGCCCCATGACCGTGTCTATTACTCTTCTTTTATTTAGTAATCAAAAAATGCATTTAGCCACATCTGGATTCCCAGTTAACTACTTGTGACTAATGGTGAACGTATATTTTAAAACTGGTATAACATTGCTGTGTGCTTCTCTGTGCTCTCTCAGGAATCTCGCCATCTCCTGTGGTGTGGAGAGAATGTTAATGCTTACAGCACATTGTTCTGACATATGCTGAAAAGAATATTTTGGAACAGATTCTGTGAAATGATGTTTCCCTGTGTACTTTAGCAAAGGTCTCCTTCTTGCTGGTGGATTTCAGCCGATAAATCTGAAAAGAAATGCGATTTGATATCCATTGTAAATCACACTCTCTTTAGTTCTAGCTGCGTTCCTGATTTTATCCATGGCTGATGTTAAAGGGGTTTTACAAAAATCTGTTAACTTCATTTACTTTAGCTAAGAGTCATCTATGAATGTGTTCAATCTCCAGGACACGTTGCTCTCCTGATTGCTAGCTAGGTCTAAGTGGTCAGTTTTAACTTGGTGAAAATGAGGTGGAAGTTGGAGAGGTTGTAAATATATCCGTTAAGATGGAGCAGGTTCCCTTACTGCCCAAATCTAGTACTTTAAATTTAAGGTATAAAGAGTATTCTACCAATGGAGATTTTTTTAAGATAAGCACATTGTGTAATGATGCAATAACTTGGGTCTGATTTATTATTTTAGTAAAGTCTGGTTGAGTGAGGCAATACTTCCAGCAGAGTAAGTTTTAACAAAAATTGATGTTTCTTGTTGTCCAAAAGGGAATAAAAAGTGCACCCCACTCACTTCCCAGATACCTTACCTGATAATAAATCCCCTCCTAGAATATTTATGCCACCACTCCTGCCCAATGTATTGTTTCAGTCATAAAGACAGCAAGTGACATAGAAACACAAAAGTAGGAGCAGGAGTAAGCCATTTGTCCCCTCAGGTCTACTCTGCCATCCAGTATGAAATGGCTGATCATTCAACTCAATAGCTATTGCACCTTCCCTCCATATCCTTTGATCTTTTCCATCCCAAGAGCTGTATCTAACTCTTTTAAAATACGCAATGTTTTGGCCTCAACTCCTTTCTGTGGTAGCAAATTCCATATGCTTACCACTCTCTGGGGGAAGATGTTTCTCCTCAACTCTGTCCTAAATGGTTCTACCCTGTATCTTCAGGCTACGACCCCTTGTTCTGAAGTCTCCACAAAATCAGGAACATCCTTCTTGCATCTGCCCTGTCTAGTGCTGTTAGAATTTTGCAGATTTTTATGAGATCCTCCACATTCTTCTGAGTACCAGCAAATATTATCCTAACTGTCTCAATGGGCGGCATTTTCTGGCTGCACTCACCCCAAGACCAGAATATCACATCCGAGGTCAACAGACCTTTGCTTGGTCATGTCCTACCCACTACAATTCCCATTGTGGGCAGGACAAGAAATTTCCACCCAATGTCCCTTCGCATTTCAGTGCTGCCATTCCAGGAATCAGTCTGGTAAATCTTTACTGCACTCCCTTCAGAACAAGAACATCCTTCCTCAGATAAGGAGACCAAAGTTGCATACGATATTCCAGATGTGGCCTCACTAAGCCACTCTACAATTGCAGCAAGACACTCCTGCTCCTGTACTATGAAGGCAAACATACCATTTAATCTTTATACCACATGCTCATACTTACCTTCAGTGACTGGTGTACTACGCCATCCAGGTCTTGCTGCACATTTTGAATAGTTAGGTTAAAATTCTCCTTTCTCACACGCCCCTGTCGTTGAGAACGAAGAATTTGGCAGCCACCCAGATCTCATACGGTCAGAGCAGCGGGACTGGACAACCCCAACAGTGGATGGAAGTTGGAAAATTCCTGCCTTAAAAAAATTCAACAGCTGAGTGAGTATCTCAATGTGAGTAAACATAACTAGGCGTGCAAAGCTTCATCCTGCCAGAGGATTCGGAGTTCCAACTGGACAGTATAAATGACATGCTGCTTGGCTGCGATCATACATGACACCATCAGCCTTTTCAAGTTGACAATACTTCGACCTTCAGCAAGTCAACAATTTACAATATGAAGCAGATTTTCTCCTCCAATAAGGAGTTATCAGGATCAACCATTAGATTGGTTGTGTGATTGCGCCGAGCCTTTAGAAGCAATGAATCACCTATTTCTGTATGTTGAAGCAGAAATGTTTTCAGATGGGCTGACGGTTCCTGGGAGTTGCAATTATCGCTTTGTCTATTCACAGAATGTTCCAAAGCTTTTCAAAACCTGATCGTCTTCAAAGGAACCTTCTGGAGCATGTCAATCATTTGTCTCACATGAAGATTTTTTGTTGCGAGACTTGACAAAAGTCACACTGTTCATTCAGCATGTCGGAGCTGGAACAGGGAAAGAAATCATGAAGTGATATCACAGGACAATAGATCACGTGGGGTGAACATAATGGTAAGCTTTTAATTGAATTTAAATTAATCAACTATAAAAGTAAGACTAGATCAATTAACTGGTAGAAGGAATCTGGACTCTTTTGATAATTTATTATATCATCTTTATCAGTATTCAGTTAATTAATCAGATCCAGAAGATAAAGCTGAAATTAAATAGTAAGTTGCAGTAGCACTAAAAGGTTCTGAATTTTTCAACAAATTAAAATCTGATGTATGTAGATAATAAGTTAAGTAAAAATATTTAAGTTAACTGCATTAAAATAACATCATATCCACACAAGGGAAGCAGCTGATTGAGTAGCTAGTGAGTGCATTTATTGAATCTTAAGTTTATTTATCTTAATTTAGTTAATAGCCTAATAAATAGAGGTGCAGTGAAGTGCACATTATTCTCCAAGTGGGAACTCCAGGATGCTTTTGACTGAAAATGATTACAAATGCTTCACTTACGACTGTTGCGCCCACATGCTCGGTTCACCATCACTGAAGATGGGATGTTCATGGAGCCTCCACTATCATCATCCACCATCATTTACAACTAGATGTGGTAGGATTACATGGCTTCTATCTGAATCATTGGTTGTGGAATTGCGTAAATTCATCTATAACTTCACCTATAATGTAGCGCTGTTTTGTAGCTTCTCCACGTTGGCACCTTATTGTCTGGTAACCTTGGTGCTGCTATTGGCACACTCTCCGACTCTCTTCATTGAAGCAGGATTGGGCGCCTAGCTTTATCGTAATGGTGCAGTGAGTAATATAGCAGACATGAGGTGATTGAATATAATGGAATACAACTCCCCACTACTGAGGGCCCACAGGGCCTCCTGAACCTAAGTCTGAGTTGCTAGATTTGTTCTTATCCTTTCACATTTGCCACAATGGCAGTGCAGCAAAACATGAGGGAGATTGTCCTCAGTGTGAATATGGAACTTCATCTCCATAACAATTGTGCGGTAGCCAATTCTACCAATACACTCATGGGCAGATGCACTGGCAATAGTTAGATTGGCAAGGAGGAAGCCAGATAGGTTTTTATCTTATGTTGGTTCCCTCACCACATGCTACAAGCTTGGTGAAAGTACATATCTACCACAATCGATCCTTGGAAGACTGCAAAATAGATGCAATACATGATTGAATTTCTAAGCCTTTTTTTTTGTCCCTGCAATTTAGCTGCTTGACGGGAAAATAATTTTTAAAATACATAATCAAAAATGATTCTTAATTTAAGTATTGTATATATGTATAATGAACTAATCTCTCATTGAAGATAAACAAATTAAAATAAATCTTATAAATAAATGTAAAGATCTCCAAGTTTTTTAAATTGTATATGCTTATAAACATGCAAATTAGGAGTAGATGTAAGCCACTCAGTCTTTTGAGTCTACTTTCCCATTCAATAAGACGATGATTGAAACCTCAACTCCACATCCCTACATACCCATGATAACCTTTCACCCCCTTGCTTAGGAGGAATCTGTTTGGTTCTGCCTTCAAAACATTCAAAGACTCTGCTTCCATAATCTTTTCAGGAACCTTTTCGAAGACTCATAATTTTCTGAGAGAAAAAATATTTCTCCTCATCTTTGCCTTAAATGGGTAACCTCTTACTTTTAAACAGTAACCCCTTAGATCTGGATTCTCCCACAAGAGGAAACATTCTTTTCACATTCATCCTGTCAAGACCCCTCAGGATCTTATATCTTTCAATCAAGTCACCTCTTATACTTCTAAACTCCATCAGATAATGCCTAATCTATCCAACCTTTCCTCAATCCTCAAAGATTATCCTGGTATTAGTCTGGTAAAGCTTCTCTGAACTGTTTCAAATGCATTTACATCCCTCCTTAAATAAGGAGACCAACACTGTACACAGTATTCCAGTTATAGAACATAGAACATAGAACATTACAGCACAGAACAGGCCCTTCGGCCTTCGATGTTGCACTGACCAATATAAAAAGCAATGACCCTCCAAACTAAACCATTCCCTTCTCTTCCATAAACTTATCAACTAACCTCTTAAACGCCACCAAACTTGGCTCATCTACAACTGCCGCAGGCAGGGCATTCCACTCCCGAACCACCCTTTGGGTAAAGAACCTACCTCTGATATCCGTCCTATAACTATCACCCCTTAATTTAAAGCTGTGTCCCCTCGTGCTAGCTTTCTCCATCCTAGGAAAAAGGCTATCACTGTCCACCCTATCTAAACCTCTAATCATCTTATATGTTTCATGAGACAGCATGGTGTTACAGTGCTTGGCACAATTGCCTCACAGCGCCAGGGACCCAGGTTCGATTCCCAACTTGGGTTACTGTCTATGTGGAGTTTGCATGTTTTCCCCATATCTGCATGAGTTTCCTCTGGGTAATCCAGTTTCCTCACACAGTCTGAAAGATGCACTGGTTGTGAGCATTGGCCATATTAAGTTCTCTCTCAGTGTGCCTGAACAGGCCCTGGAATGTGGCAACTAGGGATTTTCACAGTAACTTCATTGTAATGTTAATGTAAGCCCACTGTGACACTATAAATAAACTTTAAACTTTAACATCTTTACTTCTACATTCAATTCCTCTCACAACAAATAACATTCTATTAACTTTACAAATTACTTGCTGTACCTGCATGCTAACTTTTGCAATCCATGCACTAGGACCCCCAGATCCCTCTGCACCTTTGAGCATGAGTCAGACTCAGAAAGTTATTTAAAACAATAACATCAATATCATTATCAACAAAAAGACATTAGGCTGCTTTGCCAAAAAGATAATTGGTGTCACAACAGATTAGTTCCTGGAAGGTTTTGATAAGATGAAGAATTATTTTTGCACAGACTAACAAGTACCATTATCTGTCTGTAGTCAGCATGATGCCTCGGATTTTATTCAGAACTAAGCATACATTATCGCTTTTAAAAAGTCAGGAGATAATTAAGTTTGACCTATCTGGATTGGAGACATAATAGGAAGAAAATTAAAACAAAATCAAGATGATAAGATGTTGAAATAAGTTAATTGCAAGAGGGAAGAACAGAAGGAGGAAAATTAGTGTGATTATTATTCTTTTATAGTTACCACCTTGTTTCCCATTTTGAATTGTCTGATTCCTTAGTGTCTTTTTTGGAAGATCAGCTAACTAGACTGGCGGTAGTCCAGTGAGACTATTTTCCTCTTATCACCATCCTGGTAATGTTTAAGAATGGGGAAGGATGAAATCCTAAGCAAGTCATTGGTAGATGTGCCAATTTCTTTCTGCATTGACATTTGTTCTGATCTTTGAGTAGGCCTATAATCCCGGTGCGGAGAACTTCCATTGGATATGAGGAAGTGATGTGTGCCAGCATTTCATGATTTTTTTTTGGAACAAGCTGCTAAACATGATACCAGGAGAAAAGATCCAAGTTCATCCTTCAGACTTGTCAGATGTAATGGAATCAAAAGAAAAATATTTCAGACAAGAAGTATCTTTTCTCTTCCCGATCGTTTTTGAAAATCCTATTTGTGTGATTAAAAACTGTTAGACTGTGGGGAAGTACAGTCTCAACAATCTCAGATTTTAATAATGAGATGTATAGAATGGATTTTACCATGCAACCTGCTGCAAAGATGACCCGCTTTTGGCTGTTGGCAGAATTTTTTGGTCCTACCATTTGTCAACGGGGTTTCCCACCGAGTGCGCCCCTTGCTGCCAGAAAACCCATGGTGCGGTTGTGCCATCAGCAGGAAGATCCAGCCAGTGTGAATGGCTGGAAAATTCCAGCCATAATTACATCAATTCGGTGAATTCCTGTTATTTAATCTTTATAGGAATGAAATAAATGTTATTGGTGCTGGCAGATAATCTCATGGCTGAATTATTTTAACAAGAAGATTTTTCATTGTTTAGTTCTATTACTTATTAATGAAGTTCCTCCCTATGCAATCTCCTCCAGCCTCACGATCCATTGAAAAATCTTTGTTCCTCAAATTCTGGATGTTTGATCCACCTAATTTTAATCATTCCACTCTTGGTGATCACACCTTCAGCTGCCTTTGGCCCTAAGGTCTGGGATTTCCTCCCAACATCTCTCCCCAACTCTACCTTGCCGTCATTCTTTCAGACACAACCCTAACATCTAATATTGACAAAGCTTTTGGTCACCTCCTATGTAGCTTGGTGTTACATGTTTCATAGGCCAGAATTTTACTGCTTGCCCACCCTGAAATCTGGATGAGTGAGGCTCGCAGAACAAAATTCTCTATTGGCTTCAGCGGGATTTTACGAGTCTCAACCGAGTGAGGTTGTATACTCCCGCCCAGAATGTGCCAATGAAGTGCATTGGGACATTTTATTATGTTAAAGACATTACATAAATATATATGCAGTGACTACAGCTCAAGCAGGCATGTTCTCAATAGTTCAGTGATTTCTAATTGATTGAAGTCAGTGAGGACTCAGCAGGGGAACCCCAGGAGGAAGTGTAGAATCAGTGGGTTTCTATGTTTAACTGTGCATGTATAAATATCAGAAGTTGCTGTCAGTTTCAGCAGAGTAATGACAGTGGACATTGACAGTTGTCTTTATTACTACAAAACCTGAAGTATAATCTCTGTCATAGGCAATGCAAACTGCTCAGACCAAAGAAAATTGCACAATTTGAAGATGAATTCAATCATAAAAGAAGGAAATTGATGGTTGTTAAAATATGTGGAAAATTTTGCACATGCAAAAGAACAATAGAAATGCAAATTGCATAATCATTTGAAACAGAGGAATGTGATTTATGGTCAGTAGAATATCAATACTCTGTAAAACCAATACCTCTCAATCGCTCAATCCCTTAAGTAGCAAGTTAAGTGCTTCTTAAATTTTGTTATTTTGTCTATATACACTTCCTCTCTTGGTAGTTCATTTGACAGATTCAGCACCCTCTGCTTTAAGTCCAGTAGTTAAATCTAAATCTAAACCACATTCTATGGTTTTAGCATTTGTGGCAATCTCAAACAGACTATCAGGGTTCAGTTTCTCTCTTCCCTGAAAAAAATCTTGGACACTTGTATAAAAACTTCTCAAAGCTTCTTTTCTCGAAAGCAAATTCTTCAACAGCTCCTCATAGTTCATGCCCTTTAAACTAGATTTTAGCTTGCTTGTTTTATTTCTGTACTGTTTCAATGTCTAGATATACTTGCAACAGTATTGTGACCAAAATGCCATGGAATTGCTTCTCAGAATGTGGCTGTATCGATGTATTGGACAGATTAATTTATATGTCCTGTGATTTATATTGTCATTTGATTATACTGTGTATCCTACGATGACAAGGTCTGTGGCCCATACCTGCTGTAGCTGAGTGGATAGTAAGCAGTATTTGTTCCTGTGACAGCATTTCAAAGGACAATGCTGCCATAGAATGTCAGAAGGTTTATATCTCATTACCCTCTGTTGGTATAGTAAGCAAAACCAAATGGACCTTTGTAAGGTTTAATAGGGTAGTTCAAATTAAATATAAATTGATTTAACTTGTGTGCATTATTCAGTTCCAAATCAGCCCCCTAAAATGCTGAAGTTCAGGCAATATTCAATGATAAGGCAGGACTGTAGAATGGCAAATAATATCAAAGTCTATTTTAAAAGGAAGAACTGTGTGCTTAGCAAAATACTCAATAGACTTTTGAAACTTCAATCCAGTTAGAAGTGTAAATTGACCTCAAGTTGCCTCATTCTGACAGCAATTTCCCTGAAATCATAGAACACTTACAGTGCAGAAAGAGGCCATTTGGCCCATTGAGCCTGTACTGACAACAACCCCACATGGGGCCCTATTTCTGTAGCCTCATGTACCCTGCCAATCCACTGATAATAAGGGGCAATTTAGAACAGCCAATCAATCTAACCCGCACATCTTTGGACTATGGGAGGAACCAGAGCACCTGGAGAACCCTTGGTACCTCTTATGAATAAAATATATCTGTCTCATAACTAACAGTAAAGATGATTCTCAAAACCTCAATTATTAAGTCTTGAATTAGCTTTACCTCATCTTGAATTGGTCTTTTGGGCAATGGGTAGCTTTCGTTCCTCTGAGCCAGAAGTTTCTGGTTCAAGTCCCACTTGAGGACTCAATGGCCCAGGAAGATGTATTCATTACGTGGCAAACAGGTTAAATATCCTTCCAGATTGCCAATGGCAGGTGGTAAGAACAGGAGAGACTCTTGATGAAACTATTCTTGATGTAGAGTGGCAGCCCACAAGATATAAAGATCTGGTAATATGTTAGCGATCTGTTCCAGGAACAAACTTGCTGTGGGAATAGATGAAGAAATCTGCCTTGTGCACCCTCGGTGTGGGAAGCGAAGCAATTACAACAATAATTTGTTATTATTGGGTTAATTTAATTGAATTTAACCATTTGCACACATTGCTCTGCTGAACAGAACAAAGAGACTATTCATGAGGTTTCCCTTATCTGAATATGTACAAATATCTATTCATTGACATGCATTTGAGAGGCATTGATCCGAGACTTTTAAAATCAAACAGGCTTCAAAAGAGCTGAGAGATTGTAGCCAGCTGCTTGCTCAGCCAAGAGCTGCTGGAGTTCTTTCTGCTTAATATTAAATCGCAATCTGAGGGTCTCTCAGTCTCCAAAAGAAAAAAATAGATTTCAAATGGCCATTCAAGTCATATGATTTTCTTTTTCCATAGTGATTTTAAAATGATGTTTATCCATTCTCTGAGACTAGCTTTGGCTTCAGGAATGATAATGTCCCAGTCATTAGCTTTTCTTAAGAGTTTCCCTCAATATGGGTGGCATGGTAGCACAGTGGTTAGCATTGCTGCCTCACAGCGCCAGGCTGCTGGATTCAATTCCCAGCTTGGATCCCTGTTTGTGTGGAGTTTGTATGTTCTCTCTGTGTCTGTGTGGCCTTCCTCCAAGTGCTCCTGTTTCCTCCATCATTCTGAAAGATGTGCTGGTTAGATGCATTGACCCTCACAAGCAACGGACTGTGGCGACTAGGGAAATTTCATAGTAACTTCATTGCAATATTAATATAAGCCTTACTTGTGACTAATAAACTACCTTTAACAATATTGAGCTTTTTGTGTTGGAAACCCAGTGTCTTGGCAGACCCTCTGACTCAGCTAGAGGGCTAAACTGAACAAGATGCAAATGATGCCCATTGTCTCCTTTTGAAATGGACTTGGACAACCCCCAGTGTGAGATGGATCTGTTAGCTCTGCGGAAAAACAAATTTTGATCTGTGAGTCCGCTGGTTTTGTGATGATGGTGTGAGATTCCATGATGGTGAATGGAGGATTCTATTGTTCTTGTAACTTCTGTTTGAAGCTTCCAAAACAATGGGTCAATCCTGTGGTTCAGCAAAATTTTAAAAATAGCAAAAAGCAATAAGCTTTGATTCATACAGTTTAGGATTTATTTTCATGTCTTATTGACTGAAAAGTAGTATAGGAATCTGGCATAGAAAAGGTTAACATGGGTTTGGGTACAATGCCACCCACAGTTTGATGTAAAGGAACATACAATCTGAGTCTCAGGGATAGTCTTGGATTGGAGAGTGATGTGTGTAAAGGCAAGCATGGAGAGAGCTCCCAGCTTAGATGTTATACTAATTACACATATATCGTTACAAGTAGTTAATGAACATTTACTGTTAAACTATAGGAGACTCCGAACCACTTCATGAGACTGACAAAACTACACACAGCATCTTACAATAAAATTCTCATGATAGACAGAGATACATTGGGATAGCCTAATCCTTCTTTGATGTTGTCTCACTCATCCACACTTCTGTTCTTCTCCTTGTACTCCTAACTTGCCAATTCAAACAGAGATTTCCAAATCCTAAAAGCAACAAAAAAACTAAACTAAATTAATTACATTTCATATAGATTAGAGCTGTAATTTCTCATTGTGTCGAAAAGAAATACATCAGTGGATTTCCAGAAAAAATAGTGGCTGACTCATGTGATATTATGGGATGTATTTATTATAGGACTCTGTGGCATAAAAGTTGAATGCGGTGGTGACCTTCATGGCTGTTGGTCAGGTATGGCAGATGGTTAACTGTCTTTGCAAGTTTTCATGGGCCAGATGGCATAATGAATCACAACTAACATGTACAGAGCTGTTTAGTTCTAACTGGACAGCTGACTTTGTTGTAGTGCTCCTGGTCTTTTAATCATTCACCTCCCATGTTGTCGATTTCTAATTATCCCTCCTCCTCCTATGCAATATATAATGTTGCCAACTCTACTCCTTCATGGTATTTACCTTTCTATTGCTGCAATGATGATTCAATACCTTTTCATTAAACTCAATGATCTAGATTTCTAGCCTAACCCAGCATGAGCGTATTTGCAGTGGATCTGGGGATTCCTGGCTGGAAAAGTACTTTTTAATTCATTCGTAGGACACAGGTGTCACCAGTAAAGCTAAAATTTATTTCTCGTGAAAGAGTAAAGTTGGGCATTTGTTCTTGAACAGCTGAAAGTGTTCATCCTAATATTACCATCACCTTATGTCCAAATCCGTAACCCAGGTCTGATAGGTGACGCTATCACAATTAAACACAAATGAGGAAACTACGTTAATGACTACTTCCCGAAATTTGCATCATTTGAACAATTGTTTGCAAAGGACATCTATTAGCTTTGACTGTTTTAACATTAAAAATACAGTATCAATGTTGAAAATAGAAAAGCTCTTTATTACTATATAACGCGGAATGCCTGTCTGTATGGCATGCAAGAAACAATACATTTTCTTGTATGCAAATACATCTGACAATAATAAATCAAATAATAAATAAGCTTATATTTGTATTGGGGGCAGTACAGTGAAGATTCACCAGATTGGTCCCAGAAATGAGGAGTTGCCCAGTGATGAGAGGCTAAATAAATTTGGCATATATTCTCTGGAGTTAGAAGAGTGAGAAGTGATCTCATTGAAACCTACTAAATTCTGATGGAACTTGATAGGATGGAGTCTAAAGATTGTTTCTGCAGAGCGGAGAATCTAAAACATGGAGTCACAGTCTCAGGATGAAGGGACAATCATTTAGGACTGAGATGAGGAGAAATTACTTCATTCAAAGTGTTGTGAATCTTTGGAATTTTCCCCCAAATGGTTGTAGATTCTCCTTCATTAAATGTATTTGAGACTGCGATAGATAGATATTTGGTCTCAGAGAATTAAGAGAAAGGGTAAGAAAATGAAGTTAAAACTCATGATCAGCCATAATTGTATTGAATGGTGGAGACCGTTCAATGGGCCATATGGTCTATTCCTGCCTCTGTTTCTTATGTTCTTGACTTCAACATGTGAATGTCACATGCACTGAATTAACTCATGATGCATTTATTATAAAGATGCCACACATTGCCCGTATGTTTGGGAAAGTTATCAGCCTGATGGTTGGTTAATTGGGGATAAAGAGTGTTTCTGCTGCATTGAGAGGGGAATCATATGGCAGGGCAGGGTGAGGTGGAGGGGCTCAGTAATGAGATTAAAATGTATGCAGAAGCATTAAAATGAGATTCACGCCCTTTGTGGGTGTTAACTCAATGACTTCACTGACAAGGGACATGGAAAACTGGGAACCACGACCTCACCAGCATGTTTCCTGATTCTCGCTGATGGACAACACAGGCTGAAAATCACCCCAATATATTTACCAATTAGATAAATTTAAGTATTGCAGATTTTGTTTTGGAATTGACACCACAGCTAGGAGATCAATGAATACATTATTTGACGTATTTATTTATTTTTACCAATCAATTTCAATTTTAACACTCAGAAAATGATTATTCATGACCAAAGGAAATATGAGTTATATTTGTCGATATTGATTAATGCATTAAATCTTGGAAAAATATCACTTCCAAAAAAAACTGCCACTTATACTTAAAGCAAAATTATTCCTGCGGAATTCTGGACCCTGCCATCTGGTTTAATTTGAATTCAAAAACTTGCACTGTGTGGGAAACAGTCATCAGTTGTAATTTTGTCCGAATTAGCCAATTAAGAATGATGGATAGCTCTTTTAGCTAGAAGGCCAATAGGAGGTGACACCCTCTCTCCAACTTCAATATATTAAGTAAAAAGAACAGCAGCTTGGCTATTATTGTTAGGTAAGGAGACAGTAACCTTCCAAAGAGTAATCTTGGACTACAGGCGAAGCCAGGCAATAAAGTTAAGTACAACCTCCAACAAGAGGCCTTACTAGGCCTTCATTCATTTGAACCAGCTACGTATTGCTTGCAAGCGAATAGCCTTGTACATCACCCATTCCCGCCTCTGATAAAGCTATCCAATTTGAAGTGGAGAATGATGCTTTTTTTTTAAGCACTGGCCAAATTTGGATGCAGAAGACAGGTTCTTGGTGTCTTGTCTTGCTTCCCATCCTTTAAGCTCCGATGAGATGATTCCCTATTAGCTGCAATTTGGGAGATTACAAGCTGCTGATCTATCATTGAGGATGCTGGAGGGCTCCTGAGGAATTTTCTCCAGCAGAATTTCCATGTAGAAGATTTTTAAATTTACTGTCGATCGTAGTTGACCTTTTGGCTCAGTGAAATAAATTCATTGACCCCTGCTGTTAATAAGAGTGTACATGTTAGGCCAATGCCATTTTACCCGAGGTGAGAATGCAGTGGTATTGTCACTAATCCAGAGGTCCAGGGCAATGTTCTGGAGATTGGAGAAAATAGGGTTCAAATCCCACTGTGGCAGATGGTGAAATTTGAATTCAGTAAAACAAATCTGGAATTAAAAATCTAATCACGAACACAAGACCACTGTTGATTGTCATAAAAACCCATTTGGTTCACTAATATCCTTTAGGTAAAGAAATTTACCAACCTTTCCCAGTGTGGCCTACATATGATAACAATGTGGTTGACTCTTAGATGCCCTCAGAAATGGCCTGCAATTAGGGGTGGCAATAAATGCTGGCTCAGCCAGAAGTGCTCATATCCCATGAACAATTTTTTAAAAAATGATTCTCTAATGTGCAGCACCTACACCCGCATAGCATTACTGATCAGCATGCTAATTTGTTGGCTCTATCCCACCCTGGGGCCATTGTGTTTAAAGGTAGCAGGCCTGGCTGTGTGCAAACAGAAAAATAATGGCCACTTAAAATAGCTGACGGAAGTCAATGGTGACTTTCCAGTCGGCCTCCAAGTTTCCGGGGACGGGGTGAGTGGGTTGGTGAGGGGAAGTACAAGTGGAAGTGTCTCTTCTTGTTGGCAGGCAAAGGGGAAGGTGAGTTCTCCAGGCAAACGTAGAGCCCCCCAAGCCTGGTTGCAGCATCAGCCCTTGTCTTCCAATGGAAAGATTCCCCCCATAATGGTCCAGTTGCAAGGATGTGGAGATGCCGGCGTTGGACTGGGGTAAACGCAGTAAGAAGTCTGACAACACCACATTTAAATCCAACTGATTTAATTGATAGTAAACTCACAAGCTTTCAACCTATGGCCTTCGTCACGTGAATGAGGTGTTCTGGTCTCCAACAGCACACATAACAGCACAGACTGTTTACAGATTACTGATTAGAATGCGAATCTTTACACCTAACCTGCTATTCAAGTCTGAAAGTGGCTAACAATGTGAGTGGATTGAAAACCATGGCATTCTGTTTCTGCTTTCAAACTAAAAACCTCCTATTGACCCTCCAGCCTGAAAAGCACTGTCATATGCTGATCCCAACCTTTGGTCTGTAATTGGTCAAATTGGAGTGAAGCACAACTAAGTGTTTCTGAAATGGTGCTGATTTTTGACGTCCATTTGCCCCATAGTGGGACTCCGAAGCCGGCAGGAAAATCTTGCTCCACGTGTTCCAAACATCAGTCAATAGTGATATCTTATAGGAGACCTTTTGAATATCCAAACCTATTACATGTGTTCAGTTCCCTTATCTACTCTTTCTGTTACTTCCTTCAAAGAATGCAATAAGTTATTCACTTTGGAAGCAAAAACAAGAAGGCAGATTACTATCTGAATGGCTGTAAATTGGGAGAAGGGAGTGTGCAGCGGGACCTGGACATCCTTGTGCATCAATCACCAAAGGTAAGCATGCAGGTGCAGTGGGCGATAAAGAAGGCGAATGTATGTTGGCCTTTGTTGTGAGATGTTTTGTGTACAAGAACAGAGATGTGTTATTGCAATTATATAGGGCCTTGGTGAGACCACACTTAAAATATTGTGTGCAGTTTTGGTCTTCTTTTCTGAGAAAGAATATTCTCGTTCTTGACGGAGTGCAGCAAATGTTTACCAGGTTGATTCCAGGGATGGCAAAACTGATGTATGAGGAGAGATTGACCAGCTCAGGACTGTTTTCACTGGAGTTCATGCAAATGAGAGGGATGCGGGGGTGGGGGGGTGGTGGAGGGGAATTTCATAGAAACTTATAAAATTCTAATGGGACTTGAAAGGAAGAGGCAGCACGGATGTTCCCAAAGGTGAGAACCAGGGTTACAAGCTAAAGATATAGTCTAGACCATCTAGGATGGAGATGAGGAACATTTTTTCATCCAAAGAGAGGTGAGCCTGTAGAATTCATTACCACAGGAAGTAATTGATGCCAAAAGGGACAGCAAGATATAGTACTTGGGGCAAATGGCGTCAAAGGTTATGGCCAGAAAGCAGGACTAGGCTATTGAGTTGGACAATCAGCTATGATTGTGATGAGTGGCAGAACAGGATTGAAGGGCCAAAAGGCTTCCTCTTGTCCTATCTTTTATGTTTCTATGGAAGTTCAGTTTAGAATGACCTTTCATTTGAAATTCTAGCTGGCTACTTTTTAACAAAAATTTGCAGTTTCTAGATAATTTTCTATTATATATTTGAGTAAGCATTTCCATTATCTTCCTTACCACTGACATTAAGCTAATTAGTCCCTGAACCTGCTACAGTGAGATCATTGAATTTCATCTCACATTAAATGAAGTAATAGATTACCAACTAATTGAAGTCAACTCATTTCTAACATGGAAAAGCTTCTGTTTCCTTTTGTGTGAAAATTCAAGTGCTACTGTTATAATTATTAATAAGAAATGATAATAATATTCCCTGGCAGCGTGGAAATACTGAAAGAAATTCCAAAACTGCATCTGAAAGGTTGTGGTAATAGATGTGTCTTTATTCCATTTATCAGATTTATTAACAATGGGAACCATACATAATTCGATTATAATAAAGAATGTATTTTACAATAGCGTTTTTATGGTACTGCCTTATTAATGAGACACCCATGAATACAGTATATAAGATTTATACCAAAAGATTGTTGTGCTTATATATATAATTGTGGTGTGTTGTAGTGATATATTGTATTGCATATTCTTACCATTGACCAAACACAGTAACTGTTTTCTTATTGATTGTTTTATGCATCGGAAAAAAGATTTATTAGGATGAATGTTACCGCACAGTGTTTTCCAATGTCATAAATTCTTCTGAATAGACGAACTGAGACTAGGAGGTAAAATCATTCATTGAAAGGGTTGTATTTACATATCAGATCTTACAGGGGAATCTCAAAATGATCCACATGGTGAATCACTTTGAAATGCAATAAGGAAGGTATGGTCTGATTGAACTGAGTGACCTATTTTGCCAATGTGTATTGTATGTAAGTAGGTAAGTATAGCTACCATTTTTCATACAGCAAGATCCTGCAAAACAGCAACGAGATTATCTAGTAATTTTGTGTCGAGCCTCTAAGAAAGAAGCAAAAACAGGTTCCCACCAATTCCCCAAGTAACGGGTGGGACTCCATTGCACAAACATACTGAGGATGATTTTTCTACCTCGCCATGCCTGGTTCAGATCATGTCGATCCCAGTAAATAGCATGCAGGCCTAAAAAATAGGCTTAGTGCCTAGCATCAAATCATTCTGGCCCCTTTCTATTTGCAAAACCGGATCATGCCCAAAAAAGAGTGCATGGTCAATTAGCATATTTAAAGTAGTATTTAAATATGTTGAACCCATTCAACACTAGATTTTCACAGCTCCCGGGACCTTTCGACCTATAGACAATGGTGAGAGTCACTACTGGTCTCAACTAGTGCAAAGGAGGCCCTGGCCCAACATGCCCTTTGGAGAGTGCCCACCTGGTAGTTCCCAGCATGGCAGAGGCTGTGCTATGGGGGTGGCGACAGAGTAGAGGTGGGATCTGAGTGGGGACTATGACAGGGGGGTGTCAATGATGTGGATGCTATAACAGGGAGGTATAATGGTGGGTTTATGATGGGGGTTGGTTTAAATTGGGGATGCCAAAACAAGTAGGCTATGATGGTGGGACAATGACAGGAAAGCTATGATGGAGGACTGGAAAGGGTCATAATGGGGGCATGCCAGAAGTCATGGTGGGGCACATATTCAGGATAAACCAGGAGGACCCATTGAGAGTGCCCCAATCCCGCAATCCACGTCTGTTGCCAATGAGGGAGGTGGGTGGTGGAGGACAATCCCATGTCCGTGGGGGAAGGGAAGGGATCTCCCAGTACACTGTGAGATCAGGGCATCCTTGCAAATGGCACCCGTGTACTTTGCAGATGGCCTCACCATTTAGCCTGAACACTCCCATCTCCAGTACTGGCATGCAAATCATCACTGTCTAAAAAAGTGACCAAATGTAGAACAAATGTGACCTTGAGCCCACTTGACAGACCACCACGGATTGCTCCAATATTCTCGGCATTATGTCATTTTGCCCCTTGTTCTAGGTGGTGTTGGGCTTAGCTAGGACTCATTAAACACTGTTATGGGACTGTTGATGTTCACCTGAACCACTGGCTGACAATGAGAAAACCCCTCAGTACGGCAATGGTCAGTAATTATGTGCTCAAAACTTGGGCAGATACTTGAACCCACAACCTTCATATTCAGAGGCAAGACTATTATCAGCTGAGCCAATGCAACATTCACTCCAACAGTTCTGGAAGTATTTATATCATAAATAGATTGGTGCTTGCATTTAGCATCACACTTTTCTTTTTTATGCGTGTAGCAGAAAAGTTTATTAACTAGCAGCTTATAATGATTAGTAGGAGAAAAGTTCACTTCCAGATAATGTATTCTGGACACTTAGCAGTTGAATGGCTAATGTGAAAAACGATTAACCCGCATTTACGATCTCTATTTCTCAGAGAATATTCCCTTGCTAAGGTCACTGTTCTTTTGCAGTCGTGTCAAATTTGTCATTGTCATGCCACTCCATCATGTGTCTCGTTCAATGGGTTTCATACTAATTGGAAATATATCTGCCTTCGTCTGAAGAGAATGGTTCAGAACACATTTTTCTTTTATGACACTGCCTATAGGAAAGTGTGTTTGTTTCATCTGAATTTCCACGGAACAAAATAACATGGAAAAAATCCAATCTTCTTCTTTCTTTAAAATGGGAACAATCACATTTCACCTCTTGCAGAAGCTATGATCACTTTATATGAAAAATAAATCAGAATGCAATTCCTTTGCCCTGGAAAATATCAGTTTTCTAAGTGTAATAATGTTCTAAACATAAAACCAGTGACAAATATTGATGACAGAATAATAAAATATATGGTATACTAACCATTTCAGAAAGATATACCGGAACATAGTATTACACAGAGCTGCTGAAATAATAATGATGAATGAAGTACTTACCATTAGTCATCACTAAGTAGGTCTTTAGAAACTGAATCACAGTAATTCATTACACCCAAATTCCTTATGCATTTAAAATGCCAAGGAGTGGCCAGGCACTGACTAAAATGGACTTTAATGCATTAATGTAACAATTTAATACTATCTTTAGCATCACTTAACAGCACCATGTCTGGAAGAAACCAAACATAGGTATGGAGGAAAGTGAATGTAATGTGGGGTTGAGAGAGTGAGAAAATGATGAAAGTGCACATTACATGAAACAGCCTGAATTGTGCTACCACAAAAATCCATTTATAAGACAATGATGCAGAACCCAGTTACAGTATGAACTTAACTATTTGAAATATGAAGGCCTATTGCTACTTTCATTACAGCTGTATGTGTTGTATCTTAAATTGCCATAAATACTAGTTGTAAAGTTGAAATTTTGAGCCAACCTTTTTGACCAAAGGTCAGGGGTTGAACTTGATATTAGTTATGTTATCGAGAGGTTGACATCTGTGCTTGATTTGGGCCCAAGTGAAATCCAAAACATTTACAATGAAATTGAATCATTAACTTTTCCAGGATTATACTTTGGTTCAGAATTTTTTTGGCTTTGACCTGAAACACTTTTACATGAGGTATATGAAAAGCTTTAGGCCAGAAATCATGGGGTCAACTTTTACATGAAATCAAGTAGATATGGAATATTCTGCAACTTCTTACATATATTATGTGTATAATATGTACATTTAATATACATATGTATACATGATAAAAGTAAAAGACCACAGGAGGATATCAATTGACTGGTCAGGTAAGCAGAGCAGTAGCAAATAGAATTCAACCTAGAAAAGTGTGAGGTAACTTCAGGAGAGCTAACAAGGCAAAGGGTTACTCTATGAATGATAGGATCCTGTAAAATGCTAAGGATCAAAGGGATCTTGAAGGGCATGTCCACACATCCCTGAAAGTGGCATCAGGTAGATAAGATAGTTAAGAAGGCATATAGGCTACTTGCCTTTATTAGCCAAGACATTGAATACAAAAGCAGGGAGATCATGCTGGGATTGGATCAAACACTGGTTAAGCCAAAACTGGATTGCTATATGCAGTTCTGTTTACCATATTGTCAGAAGGAATTGATATCACTGGAAAGAGTGGAGAGGACTGATACCGAGTTTCTGCCTAGGTTTGTGGTTCTGAGCTATGAGGAAAGTTTGAATAAGCTGGGATTGTTTTTCTTGGAGCAGCAACGATTGACAGTGGACCATATAGGGGAGTATAAGATTATGAGATGCATAGAGTGGATCAGAAAGCACTGTTTTCCATTAGTAGAGTGGTCCATGACTAGGTGGCATGAATTTAAAATAAGGGGTAAAAGGCTAAAGGGGGGGTGGTTTGAGAAGAAATATTTCCACACGGAAGGTGGTGAGAGTCTGGAATTCATTGTCTGAAAGGTTGGTTGAGTCAGAAACTCTCACAATATTTGAGAAATATTTAAACTTGTCCTGCCTATTGGGCCATAGACTGTTGGGAAATGGGATTCGTGGGGTCAGGTCCTTGTGGACCTGCATGAACATGATAGGCCAAATGGTCTCTTTCTGTGTTATAAACGTCTATGAATTTATGAATCGCTAAATCAATCAATTCCATGGAAATGCAGAAAAAAAATCATACTTTACTTTTCATAAAATCATAAAATCATCCACCTCATGTACCCACATTATTCCTAACCACAATGTTTATCAAGACTCTAAGTCTGATTGCTGCAGAATGGAGTGCCGCAGTGATTTAAAAGACTGCCAACCATCCAGTGGGTGTGGTGATTTAAGTTTTATAGTTTATTTACTAATGTCACAGGTATGCTTACATTAAAACCGCAGTGAAGTTCCTGTGAAAATTCTCCTAGTCATCTCACTCTGGCACCTGTTTAGGTACACTGAAGGAGAATTCAGCACGGCCAATGCACCTAACCGGCATGTCTTTCCAGCATGCAGACATGGGGAGAACATGCATACTCCATACAGACAATGACCCAAGCTAAGAATCAAATCTGGGTTCCTGGCACTGTGAGGCAGCAGTGCTAACCATTGTGCCACCGTGCTGCCCTAGTAACATGGCCACTTCAAATTTTCACAGCTGACAGACAGGAATAAAAATGTTGATCACAGGGTGCCTGAAACCTCCAAATAAGAGGTGATCTTCAGGTCTGCGAGGGTTAGAAAAAGAGCCCTGTTGGCAGCTAAAAAAGTTATATCATTCAAGATTTCCTGTTCACCTTCTCGGCAAGGATTTGGCAGCTGAAACAATGAGATGAGTGAAAAAGGATAATAGAATTAAAATAAAAAATAACAAGTGGAGCATAAAAATAAGATGGTTATAAATTTATACTACAATATATTCAGTAATTTCACTTGTGTACACTAAGCTTTCACTCATAAAATACATGAATCAGTTTTAGGCTTATGTGTCTAAATTAAATACACAGCTTTTCTAATGAATTATGGGTTTACAGTTTTCAACCTGAAATTTGTTAAAATAAGTGCTAGTATTAGTATCTTTGCTTGCCATGAATCTTCCAAAATTTCTAAATTAAGGCTTAACTTACATTTCCTATGGTGTTTCATAATCATATCTTCTTTTGGTAAATTGAAGTCCACTGATGTTGAAAATAAATAAACCTAATCAGGTATTCATTGATTCCTTAGCTCTGCCATGAATCCCTAAACAAAGTCTGTAATAATAATTTAAAAATGATGCATGATCTCAGCATACCCAGAATTCTACTGAACCTCAAGTTGCTGCCAATCGTGATTTTATACAATATTTACTTATCCAGCAGGATAATTTTAATAATAAACCCATTCTAAACAATTTTTAACAATTGTACAAAACATTTTTCAGCAAAAAGCTTTTCACTTTAACATAACACCTGCAAATTTAATGTTTTGTCAATGATGAGCATTTGCCTCTGACCTTGAATAAAACTCTCCACAAAGGTTTCGGTAGCATGGATGCTGCCTTTCCTGATATCAGTTTAGTTTACATCTGGTGTCAGGTCAAAGCAATTTCTGACAGTTCATCAATTTTTGCTTAAGTTTATTTATTAGTGTCATAAGTAGGCTTACATTAACACTGCAATGAAGTTGCTGTGAAAATCCACTAGTGGCCACACTCCAGCACCTGTTCAGGTATCCTGAAGAGAAATTTATAATGGTCAATGCATCTAACTAGCATGACAATGGGAGGAAACCAGAGCACCCAGAAGAAGCCCACACAGATATGGGGAGAACATGCAGACTCCACACAAACAGTGATCTGAGTCGGGTATCGAACCCATGCCTGTGGCACTGCGAGGCAAAGTGTCAACCACTGTGACACTGCTGTCATTAAGCAAGATGAGCAGCCAACCACATTGAAACGTTCACAAGGACAACAACCTGGAAGTAAAATGCACCAACTTTTTCATTTTCAATTAAAATTTCACATAAAGTCAAATCAATAAATCAACCATACTCATGGGAAAAGCTGAAATATCAAACCTGAAAAAATAGAAATATAAATCTTTTATTAATTGATGCAGCAACAGTGAATAAATGGCAATATTGTTTCACCTCAAGATGGTGAGTGACTTGGAGAGAAACTTGCAAATGATGGTGCAACCTTGCATCTGCTATCTTTGTTCATCTATGTGTTAAAGGTTACCAGTTTGGAAGGTGCTATCAAAGTAGTCTTTGTAAATTGCTGCAGTGCATCTTAATTTGGCACACACTGCCACAATTGTATGTCAGTGGTGGTGGGAACAAATGTCTAATAGGATGCCAGGCAAGCTGGCTGTACTGTCTTGGATGGTGTCCAGCTTCTTGAGTGTTGTTGGAGCTGCACTCAACCAAGCAAGTGGGGAGTATTCTATTACATCCCTGACTGGTACCTTATTAATGATGGAATAGCTTTGAGGAGTCTGGAGTCGAGTTATTCACCACAGGATTCTAGTCACTTATCTGCTCTTATAGCCACAATATTAATATTACCGGTGCAGTTACTTTTTCAGGTCAATGGTGACACCCTACATCTTGCATGCAGGCAAGAGTTCCTGTGAATCAAACTGAACACTGTACAATTATCAGTGAAAATCCCCACTCAGAGTTCATGATATAGGAAAGATAATTGATGAAGTGGTTGAAGATGGTTGGGCCTAGGACACGACACTGAGGAACTCCTGGGATTCTGATCCAATAAACACACATCCATATTTGTGCTTGTTATGACTGTAAGTCAGTGGAGAGATTTTACTTATATATTTTAACTATTGGAAGGTATCTCCAAATCTTTTAATTCTGTAAGGATCCTACGTGTGTATCATGAAACTTCACAGCTACATATTGACCAGAATTCTCTGGCTATTCACGCCAGCAGGATTCTCTGGTTGCATCAGCAATGCACCCCTACTCACAGATTGCCTCCCGACGTGGAGCAGCTTCAATGGGAAATCCCAACGACAGCAATGGGACCAGAGAATTCCACCTCCTCTCTCACCTCCTTGGCAGGATGGATTTCCCACTCGTCCATTGTTGAGTGCTCAGTTACATGAAGTTTATAAAATTATAGAATCCTTGCAGTGCAGACAGAGACTGTTTGACCCATCGAGTCTGCACCATCTGTTTGACAAAGTATCTTACCGAAGCCCTCTCCCCACCCTTTCCCCAACACCTAAACATCTGTCATGGTTAATCCATCTAACCTACTCATCTTTGGACACTTTACCTTGGCCAATCCATCTAATCTGCACATCTGTGGGAAGAAACCAGAGCATCCAAAGGAAACCCATGCAGACACGGGGCGAACATGCAATCTCGACACAGTCACCCAAGGCCGCTATTGAATTCGGATCCCTGGCGTTGTGAGGCAGCAGTGCTAACCATAGTGCCACCATGCCACCCAATTGGTTCCAACTGTATTCATCTGCACAGATGTCAGGCTGATAATAGAAACAGCTTTTAGCATCTGACTTATACAACAGCTAAGAACAAAACGACTGGTAAGAAAGAGAAAAAATTGTGATTAGAACTGAGTTTCTGGCTTTCGGTGATGGAGTTGCTGGAGAATGAAATCCACAGGTTGTAGCTTAGACAAAGCTAACCCATGTTATTTGACTTAGAAAGAATCATAGAAACTCTACAGTACAGAAAGACACCGTTCAGCCCATCGAGTCTGCACTGACCATAATCCCACCCAGGCCCTACCCCAATATCCCCACATATTTACCCACTAATCCCTCTAACCTATACATCTCAGGACACTAAGGACAATTTTGGCATGGCTAATCAACCTAACCCACACATCTTTGGACTGTGAGAGGAAACTGGAGCACCCGGAGGAAACCCACGCAGACACAAGGAGAATGTGCAAATTCCACACAGACAGAGACCCAAGCCGGGAATCAAATCTAGGTCCTGGAGCTGTGAAGCAGCAGTGCTAACCATTGTTCTACCATGCCACCCACTTCTGATAAGATGCCACTGATTATATTTACAATGTTTACAGGTCTTTTTGATAAGGTGGCATTTCGTTACACTTGGTTATTACATGTATGATTCAAGTAATAATTTTAAATATTTATGTTACTTCCCAACAGGAAAGAAAAATTCATAATTCTTGCAATTAGTTAATTTTGAGACAAGTTCCATGTCATTTCAAACCACTGCAATATGCTGCCTGGTTTGCGTGGAATAACACTGAAGTCCAAATCTACAGGGAAATTGTACAGTGTTCTAATGAAAGTGGGTTGCCTGCAGAGAAGTTGAGTTCATTTAATAATTTATCACTATCTCTTGTGTTGGCCATTCAGATAAATTATTAAAGCAATTGATATTATCAAATAACCTGCATAAAATCAGTTTGCTATAAAACCTTGCGCTCTGAAACTTCACAAATAATCTTTTTATTACAAAGCAGCATTCCAAAGATATTTTTAAAGTTTCCTCAGCAACTTTTCCTTTTAATGTCCCAAATATTTTTACTAAATAAGCAAAAAGATCTTTACAAGATGCAACTTTCAGTATAATTAGTATCTTTGACACACACTCTACAACAACGGTTTTAATTGTATTCCCATAGATCAATACCAAACAGTGAATTCCCATGGTAAGATTCCTCTATTTATGATATTCTGGGTAGTTCAAACTATCCACCAAATGGTGGCAGTATTTTCAAGACCAAAAATCATTTTTAGGTTTGAACTTGATGCCAGAAATGTTTTCTCTTTGTAAATAGTGAATATGAGTGAGGAAAAGGTTCCTTCAAAATTAATAACATACAACTAGACTCAAAAAGTTGTCATTGCATTTTCTGCAATGTTATATCTCCTGCAGTGTTTCACATGCAGAGAGAAAGGCAGTCTCTTCAATCCGCCCTATCCATTTACTGTACTGTTTGTCTCCATCAGTGTTTTCCAGCACAATCAGTACCAGACAGGATGTACTGCCTGAAACTGTAAACCTGCTGTACAGAAACATGTATTGCAAAGTTAAGTATCACAGTGCTGTGTATCTCAAGGATATTACCTGCAATGGCTGTTAAAGGAAAATCTCTGCAGTCTAACTGAAATTGAATGCATAGCAGACTCCAGATTCAAAAGCAAATCTGATGCAGAAGTGTCATTATGCAAACCAATTTCTAATCAGCAAGCATAAAATGTTCCTACGTAATCATATAGTAAATAGGCAGTCTAGCATAATTGACCCCCATCATTCAGACTCGCTCATGCGAGATATCTTATTTTCTATTATAAGTGACTATACTACGCGGGTGTTAATGGTAATTCTTCTGCCCAAGGATATGATAAATTAAATATTGGCTGCCTTAGAGTGTTTTAAAAAGCAGTAAAAGAAATTAAATAATGTACATAGCTTCATAAAACATGAAAGTCTTATCTTAAAGCAAGACAACTATTCATATTTGCAATATTATGGAATTTTTGACTATTTCATCCAGTTACCGCCAAGCTGCAATAACAGGACTTGGATCTCAATATTTATAACAGAAGGGCAAAAGGAGACAGGTTCACTTGTGATAATGATTTTGGACGATGCGGATATGTGCTGTAACCATTCTACAGTTTTATTCCGTTCACACTCAATGATCAATCACACGCGATTCATTCCAGAACACATTTGGAAAAGAAATCTATGGAATAGCAATTAGAAGTGTAACATTTCCAGTGCATACTGAAGATGGTATTCTTGATTAAAACTCATTCAGATGAATCTTCTCTACTTGTAAAACAATTCCTGGAACATCCTGCCAGCCATGCGATAATACACTTAATTTAGATTTAGTTAACACTGCGGTTTTTTTTTGTTGGGGAGCGGGGGGGGGGGGGCAAATCCATTACATATTTTTCAGGACTTTGCTGCACTATCATTCTATTGAATGAAACCACTGTGAAACTGTGGCTAAATTATACAAATTAACCTGGAAGCATTGTTGTTCTTTAAATCTATATAAATGTCCTTAATGGCACCTGTTTTAACTTGATTAAAATTTTATAAGCACAAAGAGGGATCAGCACACCCAACTGCAGCCACTTGTGTCAAATCAATTTCACATACTGGTTGATGTCTTGTAATATGGCTTTTTGTAGAGCAGTAAGAATATTCATTACGTGTATGTGTTGTGTACAATGTATGGCACTCTGTATATTTTTGGATTATTCATACACCCCACATTATAAACTTCAATTTAAATGCTGCAATAAAAGGCAAACAAACATTAAACCTGACCCAACCCTACATATTAGCCTCAGGAAAAACATTTTTGAAGGGATTCTTTTTTGTACCCAAAAGTAAAGCAAATTGAAATTGCTCTGTGGAGTGATTGTGCTGTAATTCCTCATTACTGTTGTATGGTTATCAGGGATCAATGAGCAGGAATTACCATGGTTCAATGTCAGATGAGGTTCTTCAGTTAGATTGTTCCACAGACTGATCATGGCAGCTGTTTTCAGATGGCTAAGGCCTACCAATGATTATCGGTTAACGGGAAACAATAACAAATGTGATTCTCTATTTTTTTTTCACCACTCCGAAATAATTGTCCAGTGATTACCTAGCAAGTGGCACTTTTTTGATCAATTAGACTACTAGCAGTGACACAATAGTGGATTCGTCCTATGGTTAATATTAGTCAGGAAACTGTTTTGGCACTTTTGCTGTGTGCATGTTTGTACATATACCCATTTTATAATCAGTGGATTTTTTTTTATTCATTCTCAGGATGTGGGCATCACTGCTAGGCCAGCATTTATTGCTGTGGCTCTGGAATCACATGTAGGTAAGACCAGGTAAGTGTAGCAGATTTCTTTCCCTAAAGGGCATTAGTGAACCAGATGGGTTTTTACAACAATGGTTTTACAGACATGATTAGACACTTAGGGTGGGATTTTCCCATCCTGCCCACCACGGGAATCGTAGCAGGTGGAGGCAGACCATGCAAAGGTCCATTGATCTCAGATGGGACCTTCCAGTCTTGGGGGAGTGCAGCTGGAAAATCCTATCCTTAATTCCAGATTTTTATTGTACTCAAATTTTATCTTCTGCTGTGGTGGGATTTGAACTCGAGTCCCCAGAACATTATCCTGGATCTCTCTCTCTCTCTCTGATTCTCTCTCTCTCTATATACCATTTTATAACAAATAGATAAAGAGACCTATTCTATTGATTGGAGCTGAATTCAAACTCAGCTCACAGACGTAAAAAGAAAATGCATGCTGCCATGTGGTCATCGATCAGACCCTTAAATAGGCCTTGGATGATACTGCAAGCTGCTTGATATTCATTGTCTTTTCCTGTGCTTTCACTCTTATTTGTCAGGATTAGTTTAGCTAGTTGATCTTAGTATGTAGTTTTATTGGGACAAAGTACCCTGGGGCAGAAATGTATCATATCCAAATAATCTGCTGCAAGTATCTTTTAAACCCATTTTTCAATTTAGGTGCTTTGTGTTCAATGTCAAAGGGGTTTTGCCACTTTTTCTTTGATCAGCACCTCAGAGGTAAAAACTGGCATGGAAGCCCGCAAGACACGATTAGAGAGATTTAGACTAAAGATTATTGGGAAAATGAAAATATGAAGCATTAATGTATTAAGATAGGCAAACGAGACCAAGATGCAAGCAAATATTTAGTTCAAATAACACAGTACCTGTTCATTATTTACAGAAAATGCAATGCATTTTCTAATTTGTTTCAATATATGCAACATTTTGGTTGTTTGCACAGAGTTGTGACTTGCATTTAAATGTGACTTAGCAGTGCTGCACAAGCACCAGCTGTTCCTCGGCAAACCGCAGGTGCACTGCACTGATGCAATTTCTTTCTGTCATTTTGCATCTATGTCATTAATCAATAAGCATCTGTTTCCTTTTAATTTTCGCAGATAACTACATTCAGGAATTAATTTCTTTCAGCAGCTTCTAGATTAATGGAAAGTTTCTTACCTTCCATATAACCTCGGTGTGGATAATTCCTGACTCAGTCACGAAGGAATGCAAAGCAGCGGTGCTAATATAAACTGAAGGTGCAACCCCAATTCCAGACTTACCTGTGGCCCCTGTAATGACAAAGCAAGTGGCCTGACATTTGCGATGACCAAGCTGCCAGTGGAGGTGTGACTGTGCTGGTAGCTTATGCATAAACTTTAATGAAGCCTGGAAGCACAATGGCTGTCGACCTTATTCAATCTGGCCTATATGTGATTCCGATCTGACACCAATTTAGTTGATGTTCCAATGAAAGATCCTGGCCTCCATTGTACAAAGCCTCAGCAAAGAATGACATTGAATATACAGCACTGAAACGGGGCATTTGGCTGCCGAGTCCAGATCGTTTTTTTTTTACATGAGCAACCAACCTACCTTACCCTATTAACATGCCCCTCCATTCCTTTCTTCCTATTTGGTGCTTAATTAATTTTCCTTAAATAGAATCTCACCACACTTATTCCATGACAAATTCCACATGACAATTAACACAAGACACCAGCAGAAATCACATCATGGGAATGCATAATAATTTTTGTATAAATCTATATTGAACTTTTCTATATGTCTTAATAATTCTATATGTTTCCAGAGCGTTATCCTTTTCAAGATGATATGCACAACACCTCCAAGAGTTTCCTCATAACTCAAATCCCTGACATGAGGGACGCCTTTGTCTTCAGTTCTTTATACTAACTTGAAAGATGCTTGAACAAAACACATTGAGAGAAATTTTCTCAGAAAATGTCAAACAGAAGCGAAAACGGGAGGTTTTCTTGTCCATCCTTCCAGTGAGGTAAGTGGTAATACTTTATGGCATCCTACACATTACTGAAATTCCTGCCATTGGTGGGGTGGAACCTATTCACACTGGGAAGCCGTCTGCAGACTGCTTGTGGCACCATTATGCAGGCACCGTGGTCTTCCAGTCTCCCAGTATATTCTATACTGTATACTGGGAGAGCTGTCATTGCCCACTGCCCCACCCAGCATGGGCATTGTACACCAATACCACCACAGACCTGCCTCCCCTCTCCGATCACCATCCCCACTCCCTGGATTGCCACTCCCAACCCCCAATCACTGGCCTCCCAAATCACTGGCCCATGTCAGTCACCACCCACAATTGCCAAGCCCCTTATTTCAGGCCCTTGGATCGCAGCCCAATCCCTGGCTCTGAGAACCATCCCTCAGCTCCTTGATGCAGAATTCCCCGCTTTCCTCCCTTCCTGTCCCCTCCGTCCCTCCCTGTCGGCCCCTGCTTCCTCAGGATTCCAGGGTTGCAATGCCCCATGGAAAATTGGCAAGTCATGTTGCAGCTTTATAGAATCTTAGTTCAGCCGTACTTGGAATATAGTGTTTAAATCTGGTTGCCGCACTACCAAAAGGATGTGGAGGCTTTGGAGAGGGTACAGAAAAGATTTACCAGGATGTTGCCAGGTATGGAGGGCAGTAGCTATGAGGAGAGGTTGGAAAAACTTGGTTTGTTCTCACTGGAATGATGGAAGTTGAGGGATGACCTGATAGAGGTCTACAAGGTTGTGAGGGGCATGGACAGGGTGGATAGTCAGAAGCCTTTTTGCAGAGTGGAAGAGTCAATTACTTGAGGGCAGAGGTTTAAGGTGCGAGGAGCAAGGTTTAAAGAAGACGTACGAGGCAAATTTTTTACACAGGGTGTGGTGGGTTAGCTGGCCCTGTCCTCGACCACTTAGGCGATTTCAATGGCCTCCAGTCCCATTGGTAATCCATCACAAAGAACAAAGAATAAAGAAAATTACAGAATAGGAACAGGCCCTCTGTCCCTCCAAGCCTGCACCGACCATTCTGCCCAATTGAACCAAAACCCCCTCCTTTTCCAGGAACTATATCCCTGTATTTCCATCTTATTTATCTACTTGTCAAGATGCCTCTTAAAAGTCACTATTATATCTGCTTCCAGTACCTCCCCCAGCAGTGATTTCAGAAACCCACCACACCCTGTGTAAAAAATTTGCCTCGTACGTCTTCTTTAAACCTTGCTCCTCGCACCTTAAACCTCTGCCCTCAAGTAATTGACTCTTCCACTCTGCAAAAAGGCTTCTGACTATCCACTCTGTCCATGCCCCTCACAACCTTGTAGACCTCTATCAGGTCATCCCTCAACTTCCATCATTCCAGTGAGAACAAACCAAGTTTCTCCAACCTCTCCTCATAGCTACTGCCCTCCATACCTGGCAACATCCTGGTAAATCTTTTCTGTACCCTCTCCAAAGCCTCCACATCCTTTTGGTAGTGCGGCAACCAGATTTAAACACTATATTCCAAGTACGGCTGAACTAAGATTCTATAAAGCTGCAACATGACTTGCCAATTTTACACTAAATGCCCCTGCCGATGAAGGAAAGCATGCTGTATACCTTCTTGACTATCTTCTCCACCTTTGTTGCCACTTTCAGTGACCTCTGTATCTGTACACCCAAATCTCTCTGCCTATCAATACTCTTACGTGTTCTGCCATTTACTATATATTTCCCATATGTATTAGACCTTCCAAAATGTAATACTTCACATTTGTCCAGATTGCCATCTCGCTGCCAAGTCTCCAACCAAACTATATCCTGATGTATCTTTTGATTGTCCTCATCATTATCCACAAAATCACCAACCTCTGTGTTGTCCACAAACCTACCAATCAAACCAGTTACATTTTTCTCCAAATCATTTATATATTTATTACAAACAGCAAATCTAGCACTGATCCCTGAAGAACACCACTTGTCACAGCCCTCCATTCAGAAATGCACGTTTCCACTGTCATCCTTTATCTTCTATGACCAAGCCAGTTCCATATCCACTTTGTCAGCTCATCTCTTATCCTATGTGACTTCACTTTCTACCATGAGGAACATTGTCAAGTCTTACTGAAATCCAAGTAGACAGCATCCACTGCTCTACCCTCGTCAATCTCTTCGTAAATTCCTCGAAAAACTTGATCAACTTAGTTAGATACGACCTTCCCTTCACAAAACCATGTTGCCTTTCACTAATACATCCACTTATTTCCAAGTGGGAATAAATCCTGTCTCAAAGAATCCTCTCCAATAATTTCTCTACCATGATGTAAGGCTCACTGGCCTTTAATTACCTGGATTATTCTTGCTATCCTTCTTAAACAAAGGAACAACATTGGCTATGCTCTAATCCTCTGGGAACTCTCCTGTAGGCAGTGAGGATACAAAGATTTCTCTCAAGACCCCAACAATTTCCTCCCTTGCCTCTCTCAGTCTTCTGGGTATGTCCTATCAGGCCCTGGGGACTTGTCAACCTTAATGTTTCTCAAGAATCCCAATACCTCCACCTTTTTGATCTCAACTTGACTCAAACTATCTACACACCCTTTCCCAGACTCATCATCCACCAAATCCTTCTCTTTAGTGAATACTGACACAAAGTACTCATTTACTACCTCACTCATTTCCTCTTTCTCTGGTCACAGTTGGTGGAGAACATCTATGATCCTTGTTGGTGAGCATCACAGATAGGAAAGGTAAATGAGCCCAGATGATTGCATCCAAGGGTCATTAATTTCATGCAAACGTCATTAATATTGAAATCAGCCTCATGCCCTTCCCAGCTGCTGAAAGAGGAATTCAGAAGGGCTAGGGATGACTGGAATATCTTGAGAGGAAGGCTCTGGCATGGGCTCCCTTTATTACTTCCTCCTTTGTGCTTCCTGTGGGCCCTGTACACTTCATGGGATGAAGGAGCAGTTGGAGTGAGCTTGATGGGAGTCACAGCAGGGCCGCAGTGGGTGGCGGGGGGAGGCTGAGAAATTGTGAGACTGCTTAGTGCCGTATTATCTTCCTGGTGTGACTGACTGTGAGTGCAGTTGGAGTGTTTAAATGCAGCGTGCCCTGCTTTGCAGTGCACAGCAGAGCAGTTTAGGGTGAGTCATGGACCTGGAGCCTCCATCACTGTGTGATTCACATGGAGGCTTTTTCATTGCACTTAGTGTCAAAAGATTGTGATACAGAACAGTTTTCACCCCATTTTTTTCACCATTATGATACTTAGAAATTCTGGAGGAAAATTTCATCCTCAAAAGTTTACCTGTGTTAAGATTTCTAGTGATACCTTGGGCATACTTGCTTCATGACTGCAACTTTGACAATTATAAAAGGAATGGACAGCGAATCACATAATTTGGTGAAAAATCTAAAAGGCAGTGAATGTTAAATGTGATTGTAATGATGATCTACAAATCTGGATTAGACAGCAATCAGTTGATAATGAAATTGTAGCCTAAAACACATGAAGAATGGTTACAATCAAGATGCTCAAGTTCTATTCAATTGACAGAAATTCTCACTGATCAGAAATGTTCACTATTTCCATTTAATACCATCAAGTGATAGGAGATCCAGGGGCAATGAGATGTAATGTTATTAATATGCTCTGCACTGTCTGAATGGAGATAAATCGCATAACTGCCTTTAAGGGAAAGCTAGATAAATATATGATGGAGAAAGGAATAGAAGGTTATGCTGGTAGGGTTAGATGAAGCAGAGTGGGAGGAGGCTAGTGCAGAGGTTAAACATTTGCATAGCTGGGTCAATTGGCCTGTTTCGGTGTCATAAATTTGATGTAATTCTCATGTAAACTTAACCCGAATGTTCAAGAAAAGCTAATTCCCCATCAGGTATTCACACAGAGAAACTGACATCAAGCTTCTTTCACAGCATGCTAACTAAGCAAGTTGTGAAGTCTAGATGAATCAAGGGGCATAACTATTTGTCCTTTCTTAGTTCATCAATTATTCATATATATTCAGTTTTAATTAGTTATTACACTGCTCATTATTTATCTTTTATGTGTATAAGTCTTCTGTAATAGCACTACACTCATGATATGCATTAAGTAATTTTGATAACTGCGTCTCATAATTGTGGTAAACGGCCACAATCGTGTAGCACCTTATTTATTACATTCACTATGGGGAAATCTTCTGCCCCCCCTTTCTTACGCTGTAAGATTTCAGAGGCCCTTCTCATCAATGAGCTCAGTGTGGATGAATACATAGGAACATAGGAGCAAGAGTAGGTCATTTGGCTCCTCAAGACTGCTCCACCATTTAACTAGTTCATGGCTGATCCTCCAACTCAACATAATTTTCCCATTCTGCCCCTATATCCTCTTATGTCATTGGTATCTAGAAGGCTGTCGACATCTGCTTTGAACAGACTCAATGACTGAGCCTCGGCAGCCGTCTGGGAATCATTATCCTGTGACTGAAGAAATTCTTCCTCATCCTGGCTCTATTCTGAGACCCTGTTGTGAGAACCCCTAACCAGGGGAAACATCCTTCCTGCATCTACCATGTCAAGCCCTGTAAGAATATTGTATATTTGTACAAGATCTCCTCTCATTCTTCTAAACTTTTGAGAATACAGGCCCAATCTCCTAAGTCTCTTCTCGTAAGACAATTTTGCCAAACCTGAACATTGATCTTGCTGGACACTTATCTGACAGGGGAAAATAATTTTCCATTTGATGAAGCCTCCCCAGCCGATTATTCGTTATAAATGACCACAATTGTGTAGCATCCTATTTATGATATTCACAACAGGGAAATCTTCTCCTCCTCCTCACACTGTTAGTTTTCAGAGGCCCTTCTCATCACCTTTTCCACCCAAACCACTACAGAGACAGGATATCCTTATCACTAAATCATATCACTATTCTTCTGACACTTTTCCCTCCATTGAATACCTCGCCTTGTTCCTCCCGTTTAGTTTATACTGTGCAATCCTCACTCTTCACTCAAGTACTATGCCAATTTCATGAGATATCTTCACTGTTTTTTACCTTTGGCTTCTGCGCTGAGCACCTTCATGATCATTCCAACCTCCATCTCAAGTCATAATGCCCTCCCTCTTCTAGTCTCACAGTCTCCTATCCTCTCAATCTCTTCCTCCATGTAAATATCCCTATCTATATTCACAAACATCCTCACAGCCTCACCAATCACTCAGCCTCACCATCACCTCAGCCTCACCTTTTTCTTAATCTCACTATCTCATGTAGTCTCTATCTTCTACTATGCCAATCAAAAATAAGATCACCTTTGCTTGCATCACTCTCCACTTACTTCCCTCTTCCCCCTCCCCACCTCATTTCCTTCCACACCAGCCTCTGGAAAATACTCTTCACCAAGTCACTTACAATGATATCTTCAAATTCCCTACAGTCTAGCCTTTGGAGTTCCATTCATCACAATACTTCCACAACTACTGCTCTGTTCTGTCACAGCTTCAACCCACCTTTGATTACCACCTCTCAATAATGTTCTTTCTCATCTTAATCTCATGCAGGGCTTGAGCAAAAATTAAGGCTGGCCCTTCTGTGCAGTACTGAAAGAATGCTGCACTGTTGGAAGTGCCACCTTTTGGATGCAAAGTCAAAGTCTGCTTGTTTGATGGATGTAAAACTTCCTTGGTTCTATTTTGACGAGTAAGGGAGTATTCACGGGAACATTTTTATCTATTAATCAAACATTACAAAAGAACAGATTATCTGGTTATTATCATATTACTGTTTGTGGGAGCTTCCTCTTCATAAATTGGTTGTGATGTTTCTTTCATTACAGCAGGGACACACAGTAGTTAGCTCTGCTGCTTCACAGTGCCAGGCACCTGAGTTCAATTCCCGGCTTGGGTCATTGTCTGTGTGGAGTTTGCAAATTCTTCCCATGTCTGTGTGGGTTTCCTCTGGGTGCTCTGGTTTCCTCCCACATACTAAAAGATGTGCAAGTTAGGTGCTTTGACCCAAACAGGTGCTGGACTGTGGCAACTAGGGGAATTTCACAGTAACTTCATTGCAGTGTTAATGTAAGCCTTACTTGTGACAATAAATAAGCTTTAACTTTACTTCAAAGACAATACTTCAAAAGTGTTTAATTGGTTGTAGAGTGTTTTGAGATGTCCAATGGTAATGAAAAGCGTTACTTAAATGCAAGTTTTTCTTTCTTCCTGGTTGTTCCTCTATACAATCCTGAGTTCCACTATGTTTAGTCTAAGGGATAAAGAATTGGATCTTATGGTGAACAATTCGTTTAGCCTTTTCTGGCTGGGACTGCAGTAAGCACCATCATGCCCTGTTCCAGGCTACTAAAACTCTTCAATAATTCCAGAATCATTCTCAAATGCAAAGACAACTCGACTTCTCTTCTCCTTTATGAGTTGCAGGTTCTACCCTACTCACACCTCCAACTGTATCAGATCAGTCATGGTCTCATTGAATAATGGAGCAGATACGGTGGACCAAATGGTGTAGTTCTGCTCCAACATCTTATGGTCTAATGGTCTAACAGGCACAAGGAACTTGTGAGCTTATTCATCACCAAGATTCAGACTATCCACCAACTACCTCTGCATATTCCTTTTTCTCTTAATCCAACAAGCCAGCTTTCCCCTAAGATTGCCCTACCCAGCCTTGAACTGTAGTTCCTCATCCATTTCTTGTTACGCCTTCTTCCAGTTCATCTTATCTATGGGTCCATAATTTGTGGCTTGATCTTATTTCCATTTTTGCCAGGCTCCTTTTCCCATTCTCTACCGCAGAGGGATGTAGGTGCTTAATTGTTGAGTGTATTCAAGATGAGATGGATAGACTATTCGGGCACTTAATGAAATATGGGTATGAGCTGGGAAAGTGGATTTCAGATAAAAGGTTTGCCATGATCATATTGAATTGCAGAGGTTGATGGGATACTAGAACCTCTCCTGGCTCCTGGATATAAGGTAAGATATAAAACATTGGTCTGGACGTTGTGCTTAGTGGTGAATTATGACTTCGTTCCAGACCACCCTTATTATCAGTGAATGTGTGTAGCCTCTATGCATTTTTAATGAGTCAGCATCTTGCAAATAGATAGCTAAAACTGACAAGCTAATGCCCGTTAGGTCAAACCGAAATGACTCCTGCTTTTGTGCAAAATAAGTAAGATGAGAACATAGAGCAAACTGATTCATGTCCCATATTAGCATTGGCCATGCTTTAGTGCAGCACCAAGTAAAGCAGCTTAATTTGCATCCTGTTCCGTTAGCTACAAGTTAATTAAAGAATGAAGATAGTGTTATTTTAAAGGTACTCATCACATATTCTAACTAAATGTTAAAAGTGGTTAGGAGTATATCACGTGACAATAACTTATTTAATCTTTTTAATAATTTCAAAGATTGTAACTGAATTTGAATGATTGCGGTGAACTAACCATCAGCACAGAACGAGCAGCAAGTAAGTAGAATGAATCTGCTATTTGGCCGTTTATGCAAGTGGTAGACGCAAGCTTTTTTGAGTACCAGGCCATACTTCCATTGCGCCTGCAAGCTATGGCTAAGCCACAGAGCTTTCCAGTTCTGGGAGGATGAGAAACAGTTGGCTTCAACCCTGAGCTGACCAACCATCTCTGAGTAAGAGAGAGGCCTCAGATAGACCATTGTATTGGTTCTCAGTTAACTCATCTTCTCTAACTTGAGCAGGCTGGGTAAGCTAATGGATATTGACTTGGCTTGGATCATTGTGGGACTTCTCAGAGTATGCCTTTTCCAAAGATCAGTAACAATGTTAAGCTGTAGCAATGGAACAATATTTCTTTTTTGTTATCCATACATGGGCTAGATCAGCATTTTGCCTATCGTTAATTGCCCTTGAGATGATGATGGTGAGTTGCCTGCTCAAACTGCTACAGTGTCATAGGTACACCCACAGGGCTGATTGAAAGGGGGTTCTAGGATTTTAACCCGAAGATAGTGAAAGAATGGTGATATGTTTCCAGGTCAGAATGGTGTGCAGCATGGAGGGAAACTTGCTGATGATGATGTTCCAAGGTAGCTGCTGCCCTTGTCCTTCTTGACGGTAGCCACCATGGGTTTCGAAGCTGCTGTCAAAAACAGACTTTGTGAGTTCCTGTAGTGCATCGTTAAAATGCGTAGGCATGCAACATGCAAATGTACGAATGGCTTTCATCTTCTTAATGCTTAATTGAAGGAAATTGCAGCTCATTTACAGTCTGAACTTTGGGCAAAAAGGCTGTCAACATAGAGACAATGGGTGGTCAGAATGGAAGTGAATAATTAGAGCTGGGTCAACGACATGGGGCGATTTTGAGCCCACACTCTCCATAAGAATGGCAGCGTATGCTCAAAATCCAGAGAGACTCAGAAAGCATGATTCACACCAGCAGCTTCTGATCTTCCAGCCCTCTCACTGGTAGCGTGAAATATGCCACGGGACACCAGGAAGTTCATTTTAATATGCTATTGCATTTCATTAGCGAGCACTCTCTCCGGGACTCTACACCTCATGTCCCCACTGGGTAACTGGTGTTTACAACATGTTCACCTAGACATGAACCTGTTGTGGGGATCCCCCCGGTGGTGTAAAGGTGAGTATAGCCTTCAAGGGAGTAGGACATAGCAAGACAGTGGCCTGGAAGTGCCCCTTGGCACAAGTTGGTACTGCCTGGTCAGCACTAAGCCCATGTCAACCTCTGTCAACCAATGGACCTCAGTGGCAGTCTCTTGGGAGAGGAATAGATTCATTCTGATTTGTTTGTGGGTCAGGTACAGATGAAAGGGCAGTGATGACTCTGTGCAGCAGGGGCGGAGGTGTTATCAGTCCTGACTGTGGAGATTGCGGGGGGGGAGAAGGGGTCTTTGATTGCAGGGAATGGGCAAATGATCGGGGGTGCTAACTCTGTTTGCGGATACAGAAAGGAGTCCCTGAGACCTGCTTGGTGGTTTGGGATGGAAGTTTATCCCTGTTATGATTGCTGGCATATTGAGGCCCTGTTCCCCGTTACCCCCCCCCTCCACTATGGTGGAGTGAAATACACCCCCTTAATTCTTTTTTTAGGCAAAGTATCATAAGATCTAGAGAGAAAACTCACGGTTTTCTCACTGGAAACAACACTGCCATGTTTGGGTAAAGTTCTCCCCATAAATCTGATGCCACATCTTCAAATGATGTTGCTGATGGCAACACATAGCTGGGGTAGAGATACTTAAAGGTAGAACAGATAAAAGCCCCACTCAGAGAATGGAGGAGAGCTATTGAGGCCAGATGATATGTTCAATGAACTGCAGTGAGGATAAAATGAGATTGTTCACCAACATTGGAAGGTATCATTTATGACTTTGACAACACTCCTTTCAATTTTGTAGCAAAGCTAGAAGGCTGATTGATGAGATTCAAGCATGTATTTGAGAACCAACACCAACACTTTTAGAAATAAATTGTGGCCAAATTGACCAATGGACCCTATTGGGGCATAACTCGGAGAAGTCATGACCAATGAGCATCTTGTAATTGAATTGCAGCAGGATTTCTCCTCCAATGTTGCAATCAGTGGGGAATCATCTCATAATAGCACAAAATAGGAGTTAAAGGAATGAGAAACAGTCTATAGATTTGCCTTTAAACTACTAAAGCCATATGTACTTTAAGAAGATTTCTATACAGGAAGTGTTATCGTCATAGCTGCTGACCTTGGATTAGCAAGTGATATGAATACCAATAGTGCTTTTTTTTCCACAGGAAGTCGATGTTGCTGGCGAACAGTGTTTATTGCCTTTCTTAATTCTTTGAAGAATTGTGGGCATGTTGTTCTGGATTAGCTACACAGTTGAGAGAGTAAAAATTTCTCTGAGCATACCCCTTTCTACCTGCTCTCCTTCCTTCTGCTTTCCTTCTTCTCTCGCCAGATGAATTCCTTGATTTCGACAGTTAAAAAACAAGTCATGCCTGAAGCCCCTTAACACTTCCAGACATACCACAGCAAGCAGCTTCAAATGCCAAAAACCCACACACAAGATACAGCAAGAAAGAAAGTCTTTTTGAGTACAACTGAGGATCTCTTTAAAGAGCATTTCAAATGATTACCGCAGGATTTGTACAATTCAAGTGGCAAAATCATAGAATCCTATAGAAGGAAGCCATTCAGTCCATCATACCTGCACCAACAACAATCCCCCTCAGGCCCTAAGCCTTGTAACCTCATGAATTTACCCTGCCATCCCCCTGACACAGAGAGGCAATTTAGAATGGCCAATTGACCTAACCTGCGCATCTTTGGGCAAATACAACTGGACAAGAGAAATATAAACAGTGGGAGCAGCAGTGGATATAACTTTAAAAAAGTGTGGGGTTTGTGATACATGATTACCTGACACCCATTCCTTCCAATGTAGGCAGCACACAAACCTTGTGCAACCTGCTTATTCCACGATAGTTGCTCGCAACCCAGCATTGAACGTGCTGCTGAATGACTGCACTTCTCCACAGGGGATTCGAGCATGTGCATGGTTAGCACCATTCAAAGCTAGTCTGCATTACTCTAAGGGGTGTTGTTTTATGGATGGAACAGGTGCTGGAAGTGACTGAGAAGATTTTCTCAAGGAAAAGAAGAAGAGTGATTAATAGCATTTCGGAGAAGTGAGAATGATCCAAGGTTCTCAGATGCAGCATTGGAGGCATTGGTGATGGATCTGAAAAGGAAAATTGAGATGGTCTCTATCCATCGAGGGACAGAAGTCCCTCCAGACGGATGCTGAAAAACCAGTATTTCTAGATAGACATCATCAATGCTAACAATGTAACTCCAAAGACATATTTAATAATTCACAACATCAAGGTCAGTGATTTCTCAAATGTCAAATGCTTACAATTGAATCTATAGTCTCAGACATTTCTCAATTAATTAACTACCCTCTTCAATCACCTACCAGCAAATATTCATACTTGTACTCATGCCTCACGTTTATAGTTTCAAATCATTGCTCACTGCACATCACCGCAAACCTCATTGCCATATTCCACAGCTTGCATACAATTGCTGGAATCTTACCACTGTTCATGCTGACAGGATTTTCCCATCCTGTTATAGTGAAGGAAGATTTGGCTAGCCGCTAAATTCTCTGATCTTGCTGCAGTGGGAGCATGGCAGACAAGTTCACGCCCACTGATTTTGACAGGAGAATCACCCAAACATATTGCACCACACCAACTGATAGTCCTTCATCTCCCTGCAGGACAAAATCCCCATAGTGCAGAAGAAGTCCATCTGGCCCATCAAGCCTGTATCAATAATAATCCCACCCCATTATTTACCCTGCTAATTTAATCAATTTAGCATGACCAAGCAACCTAACCCACACATCTTTGGAGTGTGGGAGGAAACTGGAACCCCCAGAGGGAACCCACGTAGACATGGGGAGAACGCACAAACTCCACACAGATAGTGACCCAAGGCCAGAATTAAATCCGGTCGCTGATGCTGTGAGGCAGCAGTGCTAACCACTGTGGGGCCGACAAGCCTAACTAGCAAGGGAGAAGCACATGTCCTTACCCCCATGGAGGTTTCAGAATTGGATTGGATTGGCTTGGCTACAACAGTGGACCTGGCCAATAATGGCACTGAAAGAATTGAAGATGATGATATTCTCATAATGGATCTCCACTCCCTTTCTATCACACAATCTCTACTGATTTACTACTTGCACAAGATATGGGCATGCACCAGTTGTGTCGCCCCTTCTCTACCCTCTATCACCACAACTCTAGTGTTGTATCCTTTTCCTTTTAGATACCAGGTACTGTGGTGACTGAAAGGAAGGTGAGAACACTTGGTCTTACGCTAACAACCCACCAGCTCAGATAGTGACACTGAACATACTTTAGAGGATAGTTTAGGAATCTGCACACAATGAGACTAGGCATAAGTGACCTGCATCCAAACTAGAGAATAAGGATAGTACAAGTGTCAGTTCGAGGTAAGGTTGCAGGCAGATTCTGTTGCAGACAAATCAGGTGAGGTGGACTACAGAAGAAGATTTGTAAGTTTAAACACACATAGCAAACCAGCCAAACAGCCTGAGGCACATGTCAAGGAGGAATGCAGTCTGAATTTAACAAAAGGTTTTGCTCAGAGCTTGGAACCTACCATTTACAGCATGGAAATGGTGGTCAATTCCAGAACAACATTTGTGGACCCAACTATGATGCACCATCTGATAGCTGATGAGTTCAGTCCATTGCAGTATAGGCAGAAGCCACCCAGTGTCTGGATGTTGGAGTGGAAGCTCAGACTGAAATTCAGAGCACTGCCATCATATTAGTGTTCAAAGCAGCTTGCAGGATCTAAGAGAAGTTCAGCAATTTGACCTCAACATCTTGAGATGCCACTCAGGCTGTGGCAGTAGCTCTATGGAACGCAAATCTATTATCCTCTCTCAGGGTGACAACATTTATCTTCACACCACTGCCATTCCACTAGCTGCCTGTCAAGTAGACAGCCCAAATGGCTGCTATCCATACCAGGATGATGCTGGTATCAAAGCTGAGCATTGTAGGATCAGGGCTGCATACAGTCACCCTCCTGAAGCGGAGATAATCTGACACACAGCATAGTATTTTGTGGAGGTGACATGGGTCTGAGCTCCCTTGTCAACTCTTTCTGGAAAGGCCCACCAGAATCACACCAAGCTAAGGTCTTGAACTGAAGAAGGACCCAGGCACTAATGAGTGATCATAGGAGACAATACATGGTGGAGAGAGGGTAGAGAAGCAATAGCAAGTGAGTGGCTTTCAATGGATGCCCCCCTTCCAGATGCCAGAACCTCAATCGGGCACTGAGTGCCATTGAATGGGGGACTTCCCCTAGGAGCCCAAATGCAAGCAAATCTAGGGTTTGAACACCAAGCTTCCCCCATGACAAGCCTTCTGTCTATTACTGGCATAATATTAGCAGTAGGCATAAGATTTTGTCCACAGTTTCTCAAAGGTTGAAGCAGGGAAACTGCAGCCTGAAGACCCTGGATGGATATGTCCTCCTGTTCAGAGCCCATCCCCTGATCCTCCTCTTCTCTCTCCTGCACCTTGTCTCCCACTGTCATGCTTCTGCTCAATTTGCCTATTAAGGTGCAAAGCGAAGACAATACAAATGATTACCTCCAGGTCTGTGAGAAAGTTTGATCAGAACCCTTGAAGGCAGAGATAAGATCTGCAGCATGTGTCACACCACTCTCTGTTGACCTTAGTATTAGTAATTGGCAGAACAAACCAAGAAGAATTTCTAAAACTGCAACATCAAATAATAGCAATCAATTAGCAATTTATTTGAAAGTAGTTGATGGTCACTTTGAACAGAACTGATGGGGTCTTTCCTGCTGCTGAATACATGTTCAGCTGTGTAATGTCAAGAGAGGGCATTGGCTGGAACATTAAGATCTAAAATGGCAACATTGGTATCAAATAAGCATCACACTCTCAATAAAAACAGAAAATGCTCGAAAATCACAGCAGGTCTGACAGCATGTGTGGAGAGAGAATAGAGCCAATGTTTTGAGTCAAGATGACCCCTTTATCAGAAGTTTTGTCAGATTCCGGCATCTGCAGTAGTTTTGCCTTTATCTTTGCATTACACACTGATTGATGGCACCACTCTCTGTCCCCACACTAACACTTAACAAAACGGAATCCCATGTGGTCAGAAGTTTACGCGTGTAGTGCAGGCATCATTACGTATCTGAGCCGCCACTCACAATGCTCAGTGAGCCTTTATTTTCAGCCTTCTCCCCTTTCAACGGTGAGCATATATAAGCTTGTACATAATACCAGTATTCTTCACTAAATAAACTTACCCTCTTTTTTTCCCAAAATCAGCACAAAGCAGTAATTCTACCAAGTGGAAAACCCTCTGAAAAACCCAGCTCAGGAATATTTGCATCATGCAGAAATTCATTTTCCAACATTAGTTGTGCCAAGGAATGTGTGAAAATGTATGAAATAGCTTCCCTCATTATACCAACTGCAACATCAAGAGGTGAAAATTAGAGCTTCATCTGAGCACTTTCTCTTTGACGACACCAAGTGCATGTCCCAGATTTATAGAGGGTAACTGATATGCAGATGAAGATTGATTTTTAATTTAAATTTAGCTGTTGTCCTTGTCGAGACCACTAGCAATTTATAGATCCTTCAAACATAAATAGTTTCAGTTTCATATAGTTTATGTTACCTTTCCACTTACATATATTATTTCCAGATGTTTTCTGCAGATGTCAATGTGGCTCACACATTTGACTTTCATATTTTTAATTTCTTTGTTCTTTCCTCTGCTCCTTCAACATCCCATTTTACAGGAAAAATTATCTCTGCAAATGAAAAACATAATTCTTAAAGACTCCACACAGAAATAACTTGAAGGCAGCGTGGTGGCACAATTTGATAGCACAGCTGCCTCATAGTGCTGGGGATTTGGATGCGATTCCTGGCTTAGATCACTGTCTGTGTGGAGACTGCAAGTTCTCCCTGTGTTTCCTCCGGGTGTTCAAAGCTTTGATAAAGGATTACCTGGACTCGAAATGTCAACTCCTTTCTCTCCTTACAGAGACTACCAGATCTGCTAAGATTTTCTCAAGTTTTCTCTTTTGGTAGCTGGATAGGTGCATTAGCCATGCTAAGTTCTCCCTCCACGTACCTGAACAGGTGTTGGAGTGTGGCGACTGGAGGATTTTCACAATAACTTTATTGCAGTGTTAGTATAAGCTTTCTTGTGACATTAATAAACAAACTTTAAAAACTTTTTAAAAATTAAGAGAATATTTGTAATACGCACACGCCCTAACTCATCAGTAAACTGCACAAACTGCAGAATGAAACTTGTGTCCGCGGATGCTGTAATGTTTTAAAGAAAGTTTCATTACACACATTTGGGTTTGCTGATCAATTAACAGTCACTGTGAAGTTACCACAGCTTCATGACACCCCATAGACATCCTGACAAAAATTGTGTGAAATAACTGCAAAAATTGCTTTAGTTGATAATGTTGGAAACGCTGCGTGACATTTTGTGTGAAAATTCACACAATTAGTTAAGTGTTACTGGTCTAAAAACATTACCAACTGCCTTAATTGTCTCTCACTGATCTCAAAATCCAGATCCTTAATTTCTAAACTATACATTCATAATTATCCATCTTATCTGCAGCATAATGCTACAGGTCAGCCCTTCATAATCTCTTCTTTCTTAAACTTCCTGAGTTCATGAAACTCAGGAGTATTAATCATGGGGAGCTAATAATCATCAGGTAAGCAGTGACAGCATTGCTTCAGGTCAAATATAGCGGACTCAGGTGGAAGTTAAAACTCATAATATACTGCCACAATCAACAGATTCAATTTTCCAATGGGTGTCTGGAACCTGATGTTGGAATCACATCATCAGCCTGGCACCTCAGTATCCCTAAACAGGTGCTGAAGTGGGGCAACTGGGGGATTTTCACAGTAACTTCGTTGCAGCGTTAATGTGATCCTACTTGTGACGCTAATCAATAAACATTAAACAAATCCATCGATTGATAAGATTTTCATGTAATGTGAACTACAATAGCTCATCCTGGGGAAGAATGAAGTATCACTGACATTAACTATGTTTACTTGCACGAGTGTTAATGTTAGAAGTTTCTGGCAGATTCACAGTTTAATGGCAACAAATAGCACACAGTTCGGCTGTCACTAGAATGGCAAAATCCCAGTCAACGTTTAAAAACCTGAAGAGAACCAATGCAGCCTGGAAATGGATGAATACATACAATACTAATTTCAATGTTGATCATTGAACAAAATGACTCTTTGCTGAAAGTTTGAAGGGCGTGTTCTTCCCATCTGGCTGCAGATAGATTTGCTCTAACAATCACACTACAGGAACTCACCAAGCTTCCATTGACAGCAGCTTCCAAATGCACAACCACTATTTCCTAGAAAAATGAGGACAGCAGACACAATGGGAACACAACCACCTAGAAGTTTCCCTCCCAGCCATTATTTCACAGGAGATGGCCAATTAATAAGTTACCTCTGCGCTCATCATCCATTAAGGAAAACTTGTGCATTCCTAAGATAGGAGTAGAGGAGGTCACAGCCCTCTGCAATGCAGAATGGCAGCCACAACCGTGAGGACAGAAACTCAGGTTTGGGGCGTATCAATACAGTGTAAATATGGAGAAAACACCTGGTCCATTAAGTGGTAAGACAGTATTAATGACCACATGGAGTATTGATCAATTTCCTGCTGTTTTTCCAGCTCATACCAACCTAATTTTAAAAAGTTCATTCATGGGATGTGGATTTTTCTGCCCTTGAGAAGGTAGTGGTGAGCTGCCTTCTTAAACCATTACAGTCATATGATGTAGAGACACCCACGTTGCTATTAGGGAGGAACTTCCAGGATATTGACCCAGTGACAGTGAAGAAATGGCAACGTATTTCCAAGTCATGATGGAGAATGGCTGGGAGGGGAACTTCTAGGTGGTTGTGTTCCCATGTGTCTGCTGTCCTCATTCTTTTAGGAAATAATGGTTGTGCATTTGGAAGCTGCTGTCAATGGAAGCTTGGTGAGTTCCTGTAGTGTGATTGTTAGAGCAAATCTATCTGCAGCCAGATGGGAAGAACACGCCCTTCAAACTTTCAGCAAAGAGTCATTCTGTTCAATGATCAACATTGGAATTAGTATTGTATGTATTCATCCATTTCCAGGCTGCATTGGTTCTCTTCAGGTTTTTAAACGTTAACTGGGATTTTGCCATTCTAGTGACAGCCGAACTGTGTGCTATTTGTTGCCATTAAATTGTGAATCTGCCAGAAACTTCTAACATTAACACTCATGCAGTTAAACATAGTTGATTTCAGTGATACTTCATTCTTCCCTGGGATGAGCTATTGTAGTTCACATTCATGAAAATCTTACCAATCAATGGATTTGTTCAAAGTTTAAAGCCTTTATAGGGAGGGGTATAGAGGACAAGAGCTGGCCTTTAATGTTGCAGTTGTATAAAATGTTGGTTAGACCTCATTTGGAATACTGCGTCCAGTTCTGCTCACCTTACTACCGGAAGGACGTGGAGACTCTGGAGAGAGTGCAGAGGAGGTTTACCAGGGTGCTGCCTGGAATGGAAGATCTGAGTTACGAGGAGAGGTTAGGCAAATTGGGACTGTTTTCCTTAGAAAGACGTAAACTCAGAGGAGATCTAGTAGAGGTGTACAAGATTATGAGGGGTATAGATAGAGTAAACAGGGTTAAGCTTTTTCCTAGGATGGACTCGAATAGCACGAGGGGTCACGGGCTTAGGGTGAGGGGGGTAAGGTATAATTTGGATGCTAGAGGGAGTTTTTTCACACAGAGGGTGGTGGGGGTATGGAATGCGCTGCCAAGTAAAGTGGTGGAGGCAGGTACTCTGGAGTTATTTAAGAAATACTTAGATGGGCACATGAACAGAATGGGAATGGAGGGGTATAGAAAACTGATTTAAAATAGGGATCATGAGCCTTGGGAGTCCCTGGGAAGTGTGTAAATAGATGATGATATTGATGTACTTGTTTTTATCCTACAGGTGCTTTGGTCCACCTTGTTGTCTAACAAGGGGCATACACGCGATGGGTCGTGAGAGGGCTGCTCTTGGATTTTTTTTTTCGAGAGTATCCTAGTGCTTCACGTCGTTAGTGTACGCTTGACCTGGACCATTTGATGGGCAACACGACAGCTCAGTGACTATCGCTGTGCTGTGCAGATACATGGATTTGGGCCTGTGTCTGTGGGAGTTTGCGCATTCTCCCTGTGCTTGCGTGGGTTTCCTCCGGGTGCTCCGGTTTCCTCCCACATCTCGAAGATGTGCTCTTAGGTTGATTGGCAAAACAAATTCTCCCTAAATTGTCTCAAATTTGGTTTTTAATCCATAGATCTATAAACATAGGCAGGGATCACGGATAGAAGTGGGAACATCGGGGTGGCGGCGAGGGCTTATTGGGCCAAAGGGCCTGTTTCCTGTGACATTTTGTTCTTTGTTCTTCCTTGTTCTTTATTGATTAGTGTCACAAGTAGGATTACATTAACACTGCAATGAAGTTACTGTGAAAATCCCCTAGTTGCCACACTTCGGCGCCTGTTTAGGGTTACTGCAGGAGAATTTAATATTGCCAATGCACCTAACTAGCACATTAGCACCCAAAAAAACCCATGCAGACACAGAGAGAATGTGCAGACTCTGCATAGACAATGACCCAATCCAGGATCAAACTCAGATTCCTACTGTCAGGCAACAGTGTTAACCACTGTGCTACTATTTGGATGGGACTTCAATTGTTTACGCAATTTGTCTTGTAAAAATCTATGACAAAGTCAACTTTATTGGTTGAAGCATAACCAAGTGTACAAATCATAATTACTGAACCATCTCAGTATCCCTGGAAAACTAATTTTATACATATGAAATGTCACATTTCTCTATCATGATTGAAAATGTTCCATAGTTTTTAAATTAATTTAATTATTTGCTTATAACATTTCAGCCTTCATCCCATTAGTATGTCCCAATCCTCTATTTACTCTCTGTAAAATGATTTAAAGAATGACAGATAAATTGTGCTCTTACTCCCTGGTTTACTGTCTGTGACAATTCTTCAATATCATTGGCTGCTTACCTCGAATGACTATATCACTGTTGCTGGATGCCACAATTAAGCTGCCAGCTGAAAAGATGAAATCAGCACAGGATCATGGAATCCTTGTGGGCAGCTTTCTTTGAGATTAGTGAGAGAATTAACATTCTGCTACTGTCCACAATATCCTGGCTATTAAATCTAGCCTTTACCCTAATATCTTACATTACATGTATGGTTCAGAAATACTCACCCTTAGTTAATTTCTATTTGTAGCTGATTCACTCAAACTTCTATGTCATTATGCAAATATCTTCCATCGAATAGCTGCTGTACAAACTTATTAACTGGTTCAGTCATATGCAAATCATTCAGCAAGGAGAAAATGAGCCAATTAGATATTGCCACACAAAGAAATCTAAAAATCTTTTCGTCTTCCTTTTTTTCTTACAAATTTAATGATCCGTAGCTCAAAATAGATTTTGTAATGTAATATAAACATTAGAAACATATTTATTTTGCAATAGCATGATTATATTTACCTATAGAATTATCTTTGGTATCTTTACATACATTTAATAATATCTATACTCTGAGACCTCAACCTCTCTATAAGTCCAGGCTTGAAGTTATTATTCTCCCTCAGGCTTCACATTGAAAGGAATTGCCAACCTTGGATTTGTCTGCAATTCCCAGGAAAGTGCAACCTGAGTAATGTGAACAATCTCACAATATATTTATGTGTATGATTATCTTGGTATGATTGAACAAGTGCTTTCTCACAGAAATTCAAGACAAGACATGTCCGAAAATAAATTTTGGAACCTTAATTTGGAATAATGTGACACATTAAGATGATTGAGTTTCGTACGGTCATTGTTTTACTTCAGAGAAGAGAAATAGAGAAATGCACTCAAAGGAGCGGTAGCTTCAATGAAAATTGGCTGTGTTAAATTGCCAATTAGTGACCCGCAGATACATAGGTTAGTGGAATTATCAAGGTAAATTTGTGGGGTTATGGGATAGGGCCTGGGTAAGATACTTTGTCGGAGAGACAGTACAGACTTGATCAGTCAAATGGTCTTTTTCTCTGCTGTAGGGATTCTAACGGTTCATTAGTGCACTCTTAGCTTGTTAATAGTGAAAATGTGAAGAGAATAGTTCACTTAAAGATTTATTTTGTGCAGCACAAACAAATGGACCACTTATTTTCCAAGAACCAATTTAAAATTATTTCTTCACAACAAAGAGATATTTTAGGAAATCCTTAGTGAATTCTTTCACTGGAATGTACATCTTCACCCTCCAAGTTCCTCATCCCCCACATCCTCCTTACAACAGCAATATCATTAATTTACCATGGACAATGCCACATGAGATCCACTAGTATTATTATTAAAACAGTATATCACATTGCAACATAATATATCAATACTCCTTCTTCATGGGAAAAAAAACCTGGCAATCAATGTTGTTACAATTGATTGGCCTATAACCAATTCAATATAGCTAACCCAGACATCTTTTACTGATTGATATTTCATTTTAGTTATTGTGATTCACTCATAAGGAAATGTCTTACCCAATGAAAGGCAAACCAATCAAATTGTTCAAACTACTTTTTGAAAGAGTTTCATCTGCTCTTTCTTTCCCTTTAGCCAGCTGAATATGGACTCAAAATAAGACTTCTAACAGAATAAAAGAAACTTCTGACATTCGCAGTTATATAATTGTATTCACGCATAAAGTTGGAGGTCACGGTCGGACACTTTCATTAATTTATTTACAAAGAGGTATCATAGAACTCCTACAGTGCATAAAAGGACATTCGGCCTATCAGGTCTGTACCGACTCTCTGACAGATTGGTTGGAACTTTCCAGCCGGGCACACCTCAAAACCAGATAATCCCATCAAAGGTCAATGGATCTTTGCATGGCCCAACTCCCTCCCATCCACTATGTAGTAGGCAGGATGGGAAAAACTCCCCCATTATCTCATCCAGCCCATCTCTCCCATCCTATCCCTGCAACCATGCATATTTAACATGGTCAGTGAACCTGACAGGTGCAGCTTTGGATTGTGGGGGGAGACCAGTGCACCCAGAGGAAGCCCACGCATACACGGGGAGCATGTGCAACTCCGTACAGACAGTCACCTGAGGCTGGATTTCAGCCCGTGTCCCTGGAACTGTGAGGCAACAGAGCTAATCACTGTATAAGCCACTGGTAAAACCTAGAATGGACACTTTTTCACTACTGCAATTTCTACTAGCTGTTAGAAAGTTACAAATTATGCTCAATTTCCAGAATGCCTGTCTCTAGCTATAAAGTATCAAGAATATCTCAGTATCCATCAGTATAATAGTCTCATTTGAACTATGAACATATCTTTCTCTTGACAGTTTCAATGTGTGTCCATTTTTTCAGATGCTTTGAAGAAATGCTGGGTAACACATTTTGTACGTTTTTTTCCCACGCAATATTGAGTAATTTGTACATCAGACAGCAAGAGGGAAAGAGAAATAGAAACATTCCAATGGCAAGGATTTCTTAAAATTCTTGCTTTTAGAGGAATGATGGGCTGAATTTAATGGCTGTTCCTGGAGTCCTGTCCACCAGTTGGAGTGTTGATGGGGACCCCACCTCAGCCATTTCCAGGATCACGATGGAATTAAGTCCCAAATAATCAAGAACTTGCCTGCCTGCTGTTAGGAGGGAACACACTGCCAATGGAGGTGGTAGAAGCAGATGCATTAGCAAAGTTCAAGGCATTTCTTGATAGATGCGTGAACCGAAGGTGAAAAGAGAGGTAAAAATCACATGTGGGTATTAAGTAGTGGGTCTAACTAAGGATTAGGAATGGGCACAGGTTTAGTGTTCCTGGACCTTTCAAGATGAAGACATGTTCAAGAACTACCACAAATCAGAGGCCAGGTGCAGCGGCCACTATTGGGATGAGAAACATTGGCTGGAATTTGCCACTCTCGCACGCCCCGCTGCCAGTGAGAACAGAGAATTTGGCACCCAGACAAATTTCCATTCACAGCAGTGACCCCAGAGAATGTTAGCTGCAGTTGAGGTTGAAGAATTCCAGCCAGTGATGGAAGCCCCATTAAAAGGGCTTGAGGCTAGCATGCAATCCTGGGTGAGGGAGGGGTGTTGGGGGTTAATGTGGAGGATGGTGGAGGAATCGAAAATATTTGCTTCGTTACAAAGAAACATTTTAGGAAGTCCTCACCAAATTCTTTCCAGGAATGCACATCCTTCCCCTCCAACCACACCTTCCCTATCCCCCACACCCTCCTTACAACAGCAATATAATTGATTTACCATGGACAATGTCACAAGAGATCCACTACCATTACTTACATATCATAGGAAAATACCAGAGGCAATGGGATGAATGGTGGTCCTGAACTGATCACCTAAGGACTTCAGTTGGGCCTTCGCCACCTTTGATTTAATTGATGGGAGCCAGGAAAGAGATGGACTCTCTTCCAACCAACATCTTCCCATTCTATTAAATAGCATCCCTCTCCCGCTCCATCTAAGCCCCGAGCCCATCCCAGATGAAAGGAAGCAACAGTGAGCATTAAATTCAACCCAATGTTCAAACAGTGGGAATAAATTGACAGAGAGAGAAAAAGACTTTGATTACATTAACTATTGTTTCTTGACTGCTAGTGTTTAAGAATGCAAACACTGAATTACATAGCACTACTAGTTACATTTTCAACTTCCACAGCAGGTAATGAAAACAAAGGAGGAAAGATGGATTTTCAATGTTCTGTTCACAAACTCTTCAAAGCAATATTGTTGTCAACATTCAAGTCTGCAAATCCCATCTCATCAAATAGTATCAAAGCGAAAGAACTACTGCCACCCCACTGCTGTACATGCTGATCGTTAAAGATGCGAACAGATATAATTAATTAGATGCACAAAAGTGCATACAATAATAATGAAAGCAATTGGTTCAGAATCTTCATAAAGAAATGGAGAGATTCATGAAATTTTATCTTGAAAATGCTGGTTAAAAAATCTCAAAATGTTACGCATTACACACTTTTAAGTTATCGGGAAAAGTTTATTTATTAGTGTCACAAGTAAGCTTACATTAACACTGCAATGAAGTTACTGTGACAATATCCTAATCATCACACTCCACCACCTATTCGGGTACACTGATGGAGAATTTAGCATAGTTAGTGCACCTAACCATCACGTCTTCGACTGTGGGAGAAAACCGCAGCATCTAGAGGAAACCCGAGCAGACATGGGAGAACGTGCAGACTCCGCACAGAGAGTAAACCAAGCTGGGAATTGAGTCTGGATCCCTAGTGCTGTGAGACAGCTGTGCTAACAACTGTGCCAATGTATAAGTTATCAGGAGAGGTGGTGGTATTGTCACTGGATTAGACTCACGTAATGCCCTAGAGACCTGGGCTGCAGCGTACAATGCAATTTGAATTCAATTTTAAAAAAATCTGAAATTAAAGTCAAATGATGATAATGTAACATTTGTCATTAAAACCCATCTGGTTCAATAATGTCTTTCAATGAAGGAAATCTGCCATCTTCACTTGATCTGGCCAACTTGTAAGTATCCAAATCCACAGCAATATGATTGACTTCAAAATGTCCTTTGAAATGACCTAGCAAGTTACTCGGTTCAAGGGCAGTTAGGGAGGGACAATAAATGCTGACCCAGCCAGCGAAGCCCACATCACATAATTGAATAAAAAGCAAATGCAAAGTCCATTGATATAGCACCGTTTCAAAGTGATACTATGTAGACTGCACCAAGTGTAAGGCTGCACCATGAAGCATTTGAATGTCACTGATGAATCCTGTGCAATTCATGCAAGTAGCATCTTGCAGCACTGTCTGGCCCCACTGGGAAAGCAGCATAGCCTACATAGCGCCATTGTGAACACATGTTTAGTCCCAAGTGTTCTGGCTATATTCATCCAGTCGAATGCTAACACAATTCCCACCTTGTGAACATTTAGAAGTGAAAATCTAGAGCAAATTATTTCTGCTTCAATCATTTATCGTCTTTGCATCTAGAAACAGTTCCTAGCCAATTCTTTGATTTTCCATTCAACAGTGGACTAACAATGCTAATACCAATGCATTCTTTACAATAGTGAAGTTTATGCAACTTTTTAAGAGGCCCACTGCACATTGCCTTCTGAGAATGTATTCATTTTATTTCTTTGATGTTGTATTTGGTGCCATCCAAAGTTAAGGTTTTCACATTGTCAGCAGTAACCCCAGTGCAAACTTGCCAGATTATTATAGCCAGTTGCTGGGAAGACTCATTTTTACCAGGTCTTCTTGTCAACTTCCCTTAGTGAGTTTACACTGAGACTGCCACTGGCCTTCTGAAGTTCAATGGCAATAATACAGCACCAGAAAATACAAAAACCCCTGTTAATAAGGTTGCCTTTCTGCTGCTCATGACCATTTGCACTGACGAATGTTCATGTCTGCAGTTCCACTGCCAAGATAGGATAGCCTGGTTTAATCAGATAAACACCAAAAGCTGATTCACAGATGTAGAATCTTGGGGTCCAAAATAAGCAAGCACCAATGTAAAAATGGCTGTGCATGTCTGATCTTTCCAATTCTAATTCTACCTTTTAGTAAATATCAGATGGGATCTATTATGGGTGGGCAAATTAAAATTGACCCCATAAATGTCTAAGTGAAATGCAGATGATTATTGATGGCTGTAAAGTGCCTTTTTATCTCACACTTAAATAGTCTATGATATTTTTGTAGGTGCTGAAAATCTTGAAATTTCATACACTCATTTTCGAAACTTCGCCAAAAAAAATTCTGTAATTTCGACCTAATGAAACACAATGTTGAGCTGCTGCTCAAAGGTTCTTAATTTGATTTAACAGAATCAGGAAAATACAAGCAAATTTAATGCTGGAAAATACTTTTCTTTTTAGCATCTCCCCAATTTAGGAAAATTAGACCCAGTCTCTGGTCTTCAGATACTTACAGCTTATATTTCACAAGGTGACAGCCTTTTAATGTTCCACATAAACAAAAATCTGATGAAAAATGTCAAACAAATCAGATGGCTGACAGATATTGGGGAATTATCAAACACTGCTATAAATTATTCCTGAAATATGCTTAACCGTAAGGTTTAGAATTTGCATGTACACAAATCAGGATTGATTTGCATTATTAAACGCATGGAAGCAATGTGCGTACAGGAAATGAATCTCATTAATTTCTTCCCTTGAGACACGTTTCTAATCTATGTTCCTACAGCTGATTTTATTTTCCACATCTTCAGTTTGCCTTCTAGTAGGAGGTTCATTTAAATAGCAATCAGTTACTGTGACATCCTGAGGTCAATTTCTGTCTGGTGACAATCAGACAGGATATAGCAGTTCAAAGTCGGGGGATGAACATGACATAGTCATTGCTTATATATTACCAATAGTTATATAGAATTTTCAGCACAAAATAAGGCCATTCAGCCCAATCAGTCTATTGTTTATCCTCTAATTACTCATCTCATCTTTTCTCTTCTAAATCTAGTATCATAACCATCTGATCCCTTCTCTCTGTATGCATAGCCTAGTTTCCCCTTAAATACAGTGATACTACACAGTTCAGCCCCTTCTTGTGACAGCAACAAAAACAGAACATGCTGGAGAACTCAGCAGGTCTGACCGCGTGAGTGAAGAGAGAATAGAATCAATGTTTCAAGTCTGGATGACCCTTCATGAGAGCGGTAGAGTTGCAAAAGCAGCTCCCATGCCGTGGTGAAAGCTGCAAACATATGGCTGAAGATGATGAAATTGCAAGACAGGTGAAGTGACTGCCAAGAAGTTGGCAATCATCTGTCAAACAGTGAAAGCACTCTGTCAGAGCATTCTCTATGAACAGTAGCCTCTTGCCTGGCCATGGCTGTAACTCTTCAGCTTCACTAATTAAAGTCTTCCCAGCCTGTCAATTTCATTAATAAGTACTAACCTACTTGCACTCACCTCATGATTCTGGTGACTTTTTTGTAGCTTAGGAAACAGATTCACTGGCAGTTAGAGCCAGAACATTTGGTGAAAAATACACATTGATGACCTATTTAGATGTTTAAATTACTTACCCAACAGCTGCATAGAAATTCAGAAATGGACAGGATGATGATGGGTTCCCAAATCAATATCACTTTGAAGGGATTTAAATGTTGGCATGCACCAAAATATATCTCCTCTCATCTGTTGAAACTCCATAAGCCCAGAGTGTCTCAGTGAAGATTCATCAATCTGACAGTCTCAGATTGAAGAGTCTCATTATTTCTTTTCTGTGCTCAGGCATACCACAAATGATGTAGAGGTGCCAGCCTTAGACTGGGGTAAGCACAGTAAGAAGTCTCACAACACCAGGTTAAAATCCAACAGGTTTATTTGATAGAGCAAGCTTTCAGAGTGTTGCTCCTTCTTCAGGTAACTGAGGAGTTGTGTTCATAAACAGGGCAGATATAGACACAGACTCAATTCACAAGATAATGATTGGAATGCAAGTCTTTACAGGTTATCAAGCACAGGTTAAAGAGGTGTGCATTAACTCCAGCCGGGACAATTAGTGAGATTTTACCTGTGCTTAGTCCTCTCTCCACTCACATTGTCTGTACCTTAAAGACTTGATTACCTGTAAAGACTCGCACCCAACCATTATCTTGTAAATTGAGTCTGTGTCTATAGCCGCCCTGTTTGTGAATGCACATGAAGAAGCAGCAACACTCTGAAAGCTTGTGCTATCAAATAAACCTGTTGGACTTTAACCTGGTGTTGTGAGACTTCTTACTGCGCCCACCACAAATGTATAGGGCGCTGCACTGGATTCTGATATTGGGTTAGAGTTAAGTCTCTGCTCAAAAACCTGCAACAGCTATCTAGTGAATAGCGAGAGCCGATTCTTCGGCACTGACAACCAAACGAGGGCCATTGTTTTTATGTCTCCTTTTGGTTCCTTGTGAGCTAGGAAAAGCAGGGATCCTTCACTTCCTTAAACAGTCTTCACTGGCAACTGAACCAAGATTTCCCTCTAAAAGCACTCAAGTCTCTGGAGTCCCCAGTAACAACCACCTGGTTTTAACAGCCAGACTGCCATTTTCCAGCGACAACTCAAAAAGCGACTCATTGATGAAGTCTACTCACTCAAATCACTGTATATTCCTATTGATGACTCCAGGAGGCCAACCGTTCATCCTGCTACCTTCCCAGCCACAGTTAAAATCAAACTTGTCCTAATTCATGACTTAGGAAATGCCAGAGGTTATTAGTACTAGACTGTTCTTTGGAATCAATAGCAGCAGCTTGCAAATTGCTTATTTTTTAATCATCTTTGAATTGAATTCTAAATTCAAATTGGGCCAATTCAAATTTATTCTCAAATAGCTGAAAATCTAACAGATTTAGACACGGTTATTACTATTCCATCCTCTTAACAACTGAAATAAATTGATTGTATGACAATCAATACAGGGATATTAGCGTCTGAGAACATTATTACTTTGAGCACCCAGTATCATTACCGAACATTCACCAATCCAAATGTAATTTGAGTTAAATAGAGGATCTCAACAAGAGTACTTTTATAAACTGATGTGTGAGCTTTATTCTTACACAAATTGCCCTTATGGTCTCTCAGAATGAGATTGCCAAATTAGTCCCAATTAGTTCTAAATTATAGTCAGTTTTATGCGGTGGATTACTGGTTATGAAGAACTGGATAGAAACTGTCCAAACCCAATTAATAAAACACCCAAGGGCAATACAAAACATACATTCCTCCTATTAACCTGAAACAAATTCTTATTCCAGTAGCTGATAATATTATATTGGTACATAGTGAAATTTTGGTTCAATTTAGAATCATAGAAACCTTACACTGCAGAAGAAGGTCATTTGGCCCATTGAGCCTGCACTCCAACAATCCCACTTATTCACTTAGCCCAATGTATTTACTCTGCTAATCCCCCTGACACTAAGGGGCAATTTAACATGGCCAATCCACCCTAATACATGCAGCTTTCCAGTTGAATTTGAATAAATTTGAATTATTTAAATTCAAAAAACACATTTTTACTCATGCACAATCGCCTACCCTGCTCCATGGTCATGTAACATTACGTTGTAAAATTAATACTGATTAACCACAGGCCTTATCCCTGCAATCCCACATATTTACTCTGCTAATCCCCCTAAGACTATGTGTGGATTTTTCCCATCCTGCCCATCATGGGAAACATAGCAAGCGGGATAGGACCACATAAAGGTCCTTTGACATCGGGCAGGATTTTTCAGTCTTGGGGTGAGCATGGCCAGAAAATCCCACCCTATGGGGCAATTTAGAATGGCCAATCAAACTAACCTGCATGTCTTTGGACTGTGAGAGGAAATTGGAGCACCCTTAAGAAACCTACGCAGACTCGGGGAGAATGTGCAAACTTCACACAGACAGTCACCCAAGGCCAGAATTAAACCAGGGCCCCTGACATTCTGAGGCAGCAGTGTTAACCATTGCGCCACTATTGATCCATTCAGTGGGAAGGTCCTAATTAGAGACCATTGGAAAGTATTTTGTTTTTGCTTTTAATGAGGTGTTTTTGCTTTGGTGGAGGTAATGGATGACCTCGGGAATAGATATCCAAGACTGATATTTCCTTAGGTAACCATTGAAATAAACACTTGATTTGCATAATCAATTGATCACCATGGACACAAAATAAATTAAACAATCAGACCAACAAATACAAAAATTAGAGAAATAAGAATCTGTGTTCAAATTGTCAGCTGCAGAATTCTGCAGAGAAATAAGGGGTGATTATCCCAGTTCAATCAGAGGCTATGTAGCAGGCTTGCTGCTCGGTACCTTCTGCACTATAGGGGTTCTATGACTGATTCTGTGAAGTTGTATTTACAAGACAATAGCAAATAATTGTCTGACAGACATATCTGCATTGGATGTCAATGTTGTCAATTATATTGTGTTCAGAATCATAGGGTGGAATTTTATGAGATTTTTTTCTAAATGTCCAGCTAGCATGAAAATGGGAGAGTTCTTGATTCATTTTTCATGCGGGTTTTCACGGGGCAGCTTTTCAGACTTTGAAAATATGGGCTAGATCATTTTTAGCCACTAAGTGGAAGAGGCTTAATACACCAGACAGTCAGCAGTTCAGATTGGAGTCACCAACTGCGCGTGTACAGAAAAAGCTCACACGGTTCCAAGGGAGGAGGACAGGCTCAAGCTCAAGCCAGGGTCTTCCACCCAGGAGACTGTGGCTGCACCTTCTGACTCCCTCCTTCCTGACATCGATGCATTTCAGAGGCAGCTGGATGAAGAGGATGTCATTGAAACATCCCTGATGCTTGAAAGCTGCCAGGGCCCTCAAAGTCCAGGATCTCCAGGGAACGATTGCCAGGGGCATCATAGGCCATGGGGCACACAAGGCAGCTGGCCACCTCCGCCTCTGATGTACATCCTGGGAAGACACTGAGACATAGTGATAGATCATGTAAAGTTAAGAAGTTGTAGCGGCACTAAGTGCGATGGATGAAGGGCAACACCATTTAGATAGAATATTTAGGCATTTTAACATCTCGCATTCATGTGTTTTTATATTATCTCTTACTTTGAAGGCACTCTTATTGGCATCAACAAATGTTATTTTGCCCCACACCTGTAGCTAATTTGCCTCTCATTAGCCTCTAACAGGAATGTACTTATCCTGACAAAGACTGGAGGGATCCTAAACTTGATTTAGTAGGGCAGGCCCCTCACTGCACTGCTACTATGAAAATCAAGGTACTCAAATAATTCACTGACTACAATGGGTGGCATGCTCAACTTGCAGCATCTGCCATGCCATCTCCAGAAACCATGAGAGATTCCCTCCCATCCTACCCCACCCACCCTGGAGCCCTGCAAGCATGTTTATTGCTCACTTGCTACCACCCAGATGTGGGCTCAGGTGCCAACGTGCATGTGGAACTCGGGTAAGAGTCAGACTAGTTTGCACCAAGGGATCATCACAATAGTACATAGTGAGTCATCATCACCCTCCCGCTTGCCACAGAAATTCACTAACACAGCGTACCCAGACCACACTCTGGTGTTACAACTTTGCAGGAGATTATAGAATCGCATTGGAGTGGGGGAGGGGGATGGAATCCACATGCGGCAACACAGGCCCCTAGTGACCAAAGTACATGATGATCAGGGTATCCCTCACTGCCTTCAGAGCCTGGCCCTTGTTACCACCAGCCCTCCAGCACCTGGGTGGTGTGAGTCACTATCATCCTCCTCCTCCTCTTCGTCCTCCTGCTGGATCGCCTCCTCCCCAGTAACATCTGGTTGGTCAGCCTCCTTCAAAAGGTTTCCTCACTGCTGCGCCAGGCTGTGAGGGCAAAGAACACAATCACAACGTAGGACGATGTCGGGGGCTATATTGGAAGGCCTGCCAGAGCAGTCCACCTGAACCGCATTTTGAGGAGCCTAATGCACTTTCCCACTATTGAATGGATAGCAACATGAGTGACCCTCATTATACTGGGTCGCCATCTCAGTTTCAGGCCTTCGGACAAGTCTGGTGGGTATCCCATGTCCCCTACAAGCTAACCTTGCACCCTGGGCTCTTTCTCAAAGAGCTCAAGGACATCGGGGCCCCTCAATATGAAGCTGTCATGCACATGTGCAGATGTGCATGATGTTCAGCTGATGGTCACACAACATCTGCACATTAATTGAATGAAAGCCCTTTCTGTTCATGAATTTTTCTGGATTCTTCACTGCTATCTCATCAATCTGAATTGGAGGGTGTGATGTTGGGAGGGACGAGATGGTTGGGTAAGGGGACAAGCAGACGGAGAGGTTAAAGAACTTGTTCACCCCCAAGCCAACAATACACACTCCCTATTACTCCTCCCCTCAGATCCCCAGAAACACACTCTCCCCATACCCAACCCCACAGGCTCCCGACAACGCCTCCCACAGCCTCCTAGCAACACACACTTCCCATACCACCCCCCCACAGCCTCCTAGCAACACACACTTCCCATACCACCCCCCACAGCCTCATAGCAACACACTCTCCCAATATCCACTCCCACAGAAACACACACTCCCCATACACCCTTCACAGGCTCCCAATACACACTCCTAATGCCCCCCACAGCCTCCTGGCAAAATTCCTCCTGTAGTCATAAATTCATTGAGTCATACTTCCCGTACACCCCTACAGCACCCTAGCAGCACGCACTCCCCATACTCCCCCCCCCCCCCCACAGTGCCCTATTAACAGATACTCCCATGCACCCCCAGCAGCTCCTCAGAAACACACACTCCCCACAAGTGGCAACACAGCTCATTCCCACACCCAGAAACACACACACACCCAGAACCCATGCAACTGTGGCGACAGACAGTGCTGTTTGAAAAGTCCTGAGGCTGTAGCACAGCCACTTCAGAGAGTTTCCAGCCCATCCCTCACCAGCAACAGTGCTTGCTGCTGCCAGCACTAGGACCCAGAGCCAGCGCTCAGACCCAAGGTCTGACCTGGATACGTGCAGAGGGGATCCCATGAACAACAGCAGCCCCCAATCCCTCCACACACTCATGGGTCTCCCTGACCTGCAATGCAACATAGCTGCCATAAAACATTCCCTCCTGACCAACATGGAGCAGATTGAAAACAGAGATTTTCCCTCCTCACTCACCTTCATTGCTCAAGAACTTGAATGCAACTTTTATAGAGAAACTATTTTCCTGACTGATTCAGCTGAAGGGAACGAGGTCTTTAAGGCAGGTGAATTGGGATGATTGGGAGTAAAGCTCACTAATTATATTATGATGAATGCAAAACAATGTGAATTAACATTCTGCCTATTTTGGATGGGGTCCCAATCGCATATAATTTTTTCTTGCTAAAATGGAAATGGCCAAAATTCCCAGTAGTCAAATCATGCCTGATTTTACAACATTTTCTTACTGCAAAACAGGTGCAATGAGGTCGTAGAATTCCTCCTGTAGTCATATAGTCATTGAGTAGTACAGCACAGAAAAGACCATTCAGTCCATCAAGTCAATAGCTACAAGTAAAGGAGCACTAATCCCATTTTCCTACACTTGCTCCATATTCTTGAATGTTATTATATTTCAAGTGCTCGTCCAAATATTTTTTAAAGATTGTAAGGTTTCCGACCTCAACTACCTTCCCAGGCAGTGCATTCTAGATTCTCACCACTCTCTGAGTGAAGAAGCTTTTTTCTCAAATCCCCTCTGATACTCCTGCCTCTTACCCTAAAATTATGCACCTCATCCCCTGTGATTGACCCCTCAACCAAGGGCAACAGGAAACTACCAAGAGGCCAGCAGAAATGCTTTTGAGACTTTCAAACTTTGCAAGCCAACTCAAAGGCGATCCTGGCTCGTAACTGATAAAAATAGAGATGGTTCAATCAGGAAGGGGTCAAACATATCAAAGACTTTGGGCCCAATTTTACCATCAAGTCGGCTCCATTTCCAGGCATGAAAACTTAGTAAAGTCAGGTGTGAGGCGAGTAGCGTGATCCAGGCCCGCCTTTGCACCAGTTCCCCTTTTACCAAGGCCCGAAAATGGCTGCAATCGGGATCACACTCAAAACAGACGCGATGGCCATTTAAATACATTTGCATGCATTTAAGTTGACGTAATGGGCTGTACGCCCAGTCTTGCCAACACTTCTCCTTTACCACTGCGTTCCCCCACCCAGAATCGATGCAAAATATATACGCTCCACAGAAGTCCAATTCAAATATTAGTGAAGGGGTAAGTGCCGAGCTCCTGATGTCTCTCTGCTTGATATCGGTGGCGGGGATGGGGAAGGTGGATCTAATGGCTCTCTGCTTGGAAGGTGCTGCACATATGAGCTTTAGGTGAGAACAGAATTAGACACAATTACTTAAATTGCTTTCATCAAGAAAGAACTTGCCAGTACTGTCTCAGCAGCAGCAATTCTATAAAAGCAGAGAGCTGTTGCCCGATGAATCATGTCTAAATACAAGTCAGCAAAGGGAAAAGAACTAAACATAAAGATAAAAATAACCATCCCCACTGCGATTAATTTCTCATTTTTCATAGCCATCGGACATGACATTCAGAGAGAACAATAGATTGACTTTATAAACACTAGCTATTGTATCCCTCCCCCGTTCTTTTGACTCAGTCCCTTGGGATTGAGGGGGACTTGCTTCCACCGCAGTGCAATGGGTTCTGAGATGTCTGCTGAGTCCAGTGTGTGATCTGCAGCCTCTGCTGCATTTGCGTTGAGTGGTATTTACAGGGATGGGTAAGTGTGTTGTTTGAAGGTTTGTAGGTTCCCTCGAATGCTTTGACTTCGCCTCTGCACATTTCTTGAGAAACAGCCCTATTTTACCATTTTGATTCTAAATGCTGGTCAGACTTGAAACTGGGAGTGTTTCATATCTAACTTTTAGACCCCGTATGCACTCTGCCTGCAAGAATATCAGCAATTCTGAATCGCACTGCACAAGCCTGTTGCGGGGTTTAATGCACCAAAATACTGCAGCTTCGACTGGTGCCTCCAACTATGCATGTGCAAAATAAAAGATAGAATGTGGCTCCCCGCCACATTGCTCCCAGGTCTAATAATGCCTCCCTTAGGCATTGGCCTAGCCCCTAAATATTACTGACCCCTTTATCCCCCACCCCCGGCTACCACTCACTGATCTCAGATAGAGTGACAAAGGACCATTCCTCCCCCTCACTGATCACAGGCAGTATGGTAGCAGATCACCCCCTCTCTTGGGTGAGGGGAGGTGTGACTATGCAAGGGAAATAAGTTGCAGCCAATTTCATGCCACTATGGGTGGGTCTGCTGCACAAGAAGGAAGGAGAAAGCATGTCAGGGCTGCATGGTAAAGGATTCAATAGTAAGGGAAATGGGCAGCTACAAAAAAGATTCCTGGGTGGTATGCTGCTTTCCTAGTGTCAGGGTCACTGAAGAGCTGCAGAGAGGGAAGTCAAACAGATAGAAACTGTGGTACATAATGGTACCAATGATACAGGTTAAAAAAAAGAATGAGCTCCTGCAGTAGTATTTATGGAGCTAGGAAGTGGATTAAGGAAAGAGCCCAGAAGGTGGTAATCTCTGCATTACTCTCTCTGCTAATAAATTAGTGATTGAAAATTAGTCCAGATGAATGTGTGGCTGAAGAGATGGTGCAGGAGGGAAGGCTTTAGATTTCTGTGACTTTGGGAGCAATTTTGTAGATGGTGGGTCCTGTACAAGGGTTGCATCTGAACTAATTTAGGGAATTTTTAATTACGAAGAGAGATTGGATTTGTTTGTTTTCCATGGAACACAGGAGATTGAGAGGGAACATGGTTGAGATGTTTAAAACAATGAGGGGCATAGATTGACAGGAAGAAACCTTTACCCTTGGTAGAGGGATCAATGAATAGTAGCATAGATTTAATGTCAGTGGCATCAGATTTAATGGGGATGTGAGGAAAATCTTTTTCATCCTAAGGATGATGGCAGTTTGGAACTCGTTGTCTGAAAGTGTGGTGGAGGCAGAGACACTCATAATTTTTAGAAAGTATTTAGATGTACACTTGTGATGCCAAGGCATACAAGACTATGGGCCAAGTGCTGAGCAATGGGTTTAGAATAGTTGGGTGGTTTGCCTTTGAGTAGCACAGATATGATGGGCCACATTGCTCCCAGGCCTGATAATGCCTCCCTTAGGCATTGGCCTAGTCCCTAAATATTACTGACCCCTTTATCCCCCACCCCCGGCTACCACTCACTGATCTCAGATAGAGTGACAAAGGACCATTCCTCCCCCTCACTAAGGGAGAACCTTTTTCTGTGCTGTACACCTCTATGACTCAATGATATGCACACACAGACATAAATATACACATACATGCGTACTCACATGCACACAGCACAGACACATACAAATGCATGTGCACACAGACACACACATATATATACATACATGCACACACACACATACATGCACACACTCACAAATATTACACATACATGCACATATACATAGAAGAAATCCTACAGTACAGAAAAAGGCCATTTGGCCCATCGGGTATGCTGACAACAATTCTACCCAGGATCTACCCCCATATCCCTATATATTTTACCTACTAATCTCTCTAAACTACACATCTCAGGACACTAAGGGACAATTTTTAGCTTGGCCAATCAATCAAAACCTGCACATCTTTGGACTATGGGAGGAAACCAAAGCACCCAGAGGAAATCCACGCAGAAATGAGGAGAACGTGCAAACTCCACACAGACAGTGACCCGAGCTGGGAATTGAATCCAGGTCACTAGAGCTGTGAAGCAGCAGTGCTAACCACTGGGTTACCATGCCGCCACATGTGTGTACACAGACCTCAGGCACACACACGCACACACGCACACACGCACACACGCACCATCCCCCTCCTGGTCTTTCATCCTGAGGAAGGCTACCATGCCCATTTTAGTGCCTGATTAGCTTTTGCCACTCAATCTAGCCAACCTTCCTGAAAAGAAGTAAAATGGTGTCCTTTCCCCCTCTAAAGCCAGCAGGGAAGATCCTTGTTGCTGTCAATAAATACCGACCATCACTTTCAGTCACTGATATTTTTCTCATATTCATTCTTGCTTTCTTCATTTCATACAGTCGGCCATCTCTTATTCCAATTAGTAGATTGTGCCTCTGCAGCCTGCTAATCAATATGCTTCCAACAGCTGTAAAATTCATTTGGAAACTGGCAATGAAAAAAAGTTAATAGGCAACGTTTGTGGTCCAAACAACTGAACTGTGATAGTGAAAAATTAGCTGCTGAATATCACTGAGACGACAGGGTTGAGCAAAGTGTTTATCTTGGAATTAATTTTCTTCAATACTTCAACCTTATGTAAAAATATTAAAGATAGAAGCTGGCTAATGAGAGAAAGCATGCTCACTAATGGGCAGAATTGCCCTCCAGACATATTATTAAATTTGCATTAATTATAAAACTAACATATTCTTCATTTTATGTGAAACATCAGTAAAATGCATTGATTTCAAACACTGTTGGAAATTAACGTCGGTGATGTATTTTCAATGGAAGATAATCTGAGACGTGGGGCAATGCACCCGAGGTGGAAGTGAGATTCTTGCTAGTGGAGAGGATATGTGATGGGAACCTGGCCACATAGAACACCCAGGTCTGAACTCTCTGGTTCATCCTCAGACAGTGAGGATAGAATATAGATATGTATACAGTGGTTCGCACTGATGCCTGTCAGTGCCAGGGACCTGAGTTCAATTCCCAGCTTAAGTGACTGTGTGGAGTCTACACATTCTCCTTACATCTGCATGGATTTTCTCAAGGTGTCCTGGGTTCCTCCCACACTCCAAAGATGTGCAGGTTAGGTGAAATGGCCATGGTAAATTGCATCAGGGGACTATCTAGGTAAAGGGTAAATATATGGCATTATGGGGATAGGGCTTGAGTCAGATTGAAGCTGGTGCAGTCTTGATGAGCCAAATGGCCTCTTTCTGCACTGTAGGATTCTATGACTCAATGGTAGTGGCCAAGAGAGGGATGGAATTGCCGGCTAGTGAATGGAATGAGTGGTCGGGGCTTCCTACAATGGCTTTGCTCTTCTTGATATTTAGTTGAAAATTTCTGCTCATCTAATGCTGGATGTCGGAGAAGTAATGTGGGAAATGAGAGGCAACGAAAGGACCAAATGCAGTGAAGCAGAACTGAACATCATCAGATTCCTTGCAGAAGCCAACTCCATTCTTCTGGATGATGTTGCTGAGGGACAGCATGTTGATAGGAAATAGAAGCAGTGGGCTTTGGCAGGGTAGGGGCAATGATAGATCCTTGGGGGATTCCAAAAGATAATAGAGCGGGAAGAGAAATTATTGCAGATGTGTCTATTGACTGCAACTGGACAGATAACAATAGAATCAGCAGGAGGGAGTCTCACACAGCTGCACAATAGAAGAGGAACATTCATGAAGAATGGGGTGGTCAACTGTGTTATAGACAATCAAGAAGAACGAGGAGGTATAGTTTGCTGTAGTCACATGAAATGGCATATGTAATTTCGACATAGGCCGTGACTGAGACGGAAACCTAATTGGAGGGATTCAAACATGGAGTTCCATAAAGATGGGCATGGATTTGAATCACAGAGGAATCAAGGCTAACTTTTTGAGAAAGGGTTAATGACAGCAGATTTCAAAGGGATGGGACAATACTTGTGAAAAGGGAACAATATTTCCAAATATGGGGTACGATGAGAAATTGGTTGGAAGAGGATCAAAGGACCAAGAAGTGGGTCTCATCGACAAGATGAACTTAAAGAAGAAGCAAGGTGAAATGGAAACTGGGAAATGAACGAGCTCAAGGTAGAAGGAGGTTTAGCTTAGCGGACTAGCGGAAGGCAGCCGTGGTGACATCTGAACTGATCTTCTCAATCTTGGTGACAACATCGGTGATCTTGTTGGAGATAGGGTCATAGGAAAGGGGAGATGGGTTTAAGGAGATTGTTTGTGATCAGGAAAAGAAACTGAGGTTTATCTTTGCATTCATTGGTATGCCTGAAATTGTGAGTGGTTTGTCAGAAAGTAAGATACCAATGTATTTTATATGAAAACAAAATGTGGATCTGCATGCTAGAAATCTGAAATAAAAACAGAAAATGCTGGATAAATTCAGCAGCATCTGTGGAGAGAGAAACGGTGTTAATGGTTTGAGCCTAAATAACCGTTAGCTTCATGATGAGACAGAGTATAGGAAAGAGCTAGAGAATCTGATGAATTGGTGTGACAACAATAATCTCTCCCTCAATGTCAACAAAACAAGGAGATTGTCACTGGCTTCAGGAAGTGTAGTGGAGAACACGCCCCTATCTCTGTCAATAGGGATGAAGTAGAAATGGTAAAGAGCTTCAAGGTTTTTAGGTGTCAGATCACTGACAATCTGTCCTGGTTCCCCCAGTGCTGACCAAGAGTTACTAATGCTCTACTTTCTCAGAAGACTAAGGAAATTTGGCATGTCAGTTGTGACTCTCACCAACTTTTACGGATGCATCACAGAAAGCATTCTTTCTGGCCGTATCACCAGCTTGGTATGGCTCCTGCTCGACCTAAGACTGCAAAAAACTACAAAAGGTTGTGAATGTAACCCAATCTATCACCCAGATCAGCCTCCCATCCATTAGACTCAGTCTACGATTCCCGCTGTCTCGAAAAAGCAGCCAACATAATTAAGGATCCCACGTATCCCAGACACACACTCTTTCACCTTCTTCCATCAGAAAAAAGATACAAAATTCTGAGGTCATTTACCAACCAATTCAAGAATAGCTTCTTCCCTGCTGCCGTCAGACTTTTGAATGGAAATGTCTTGCATTAAGTTGATCTTTCTCTACGCCCGAGCTATGACTTTTCTTCTGTGTGAACAGTATGCTTTGTCTGTATAGTGTGTAAGAATCAATACTTTTCAAAGTATATTAATACATGTGACAATAGTAAATCAAATCAAATCAAAATAATTAAATCAAAAATCTTGCTTCAACCAAATTGACTAATTTGTAAGTAAAGGTTTGAAATGCAACTAGATATTGGGAACAAACAAACAAATAGATAACTGAAAATAAGTGGCCAATAAAATTTTACAGCCCTGCTAATGTATTTTCATTAACCTTCTCCCCTTAGAATGTAACTTACTTCCCTGGATTAAAAGAGTACACTGAAAAATGCTTAATTGACTGTGAAGCACTATGTTATATCCTGAAGTCATGAACTGAGATATATAAATGCAAGGTCTTTTTTTATTTCACTTTTGCATTAGTGGTCCAGCTGTGTGTTCACAGGAAGATTATTTTTACAATTTTTGCCTGCTGCTTTTGGCAATCGTTTCATCGTTTTTGATGTATTGTAAACAAAAATTGCAAACTATGATTAGTGAGTAAATACTTTAAATGAATGTGCAACACTTTCTATGTAGTTGCAGCTCTGTGCTTAAAAGCTACGTGAGATTACACTCAGGCACTTCACACTGGCAATGTCATCGATAGCAGGACCTGGATACTCCTGTTGTGAATGGCACTAATATTAAATCTAATATTAACAAGTCCATTTCCATAACTGACAGCACCAAGGGCACATCTTTCACTAGGTTCAATACGCAGAAAGATATCAACAGCACAGAACAAAAAAAAACATCCTCCAGTCTAGTGAGAGGATCAAAGGTGATAGATATACAGCCCTCTTTCTCCCCGTTGACTGTCCAACAGAGTCATCAATGACAGGCAGACAGAAGTCAGAAATTATTCCCAGGGCAGAAACACGAAGATTCTCAGAGATCCCTGACAATCATTCTCTAAGCTTCACAAGTTGTGCAATATGGGATAGATGCCACTTTCTATGGAACCAACTCCCAGCACTTGCCACTGCCGTCAGGAGGGAGGGGAGAAATTTTGGAAAAATGCCTTTTGCTAAATTACATTTTGCAAATAAATCAAGGAGGCAGTAAAACAGCTCTTACCGTGAAATAGGATAATTTCATTATAAATCACAAAATGATAGGCATCTTCAGGAAAGTAAGTCTGCGAGTTTTACTCTCTATGATCTGATGCAAGAGAAGTCATGAGATACACATTTACATCCAAAGAATACAAATTCCCTTATTTGGCTGTGTTCCATCAACTCGCACCCTGTGAGGTGTATTCAGAGACAAAGGGCAGTAGATTAAAGCTGGCACAGATCAATGCACTCCTGCTAAATGCTGCTTCATGTTAACTAATCATGAGGCAACATTAATAACAGCCATGGAGCAGTCATTGCTGTATCCTAAAGCATGAAAAATCAGCACACTATTGGTGATAGTATAAAGAACAAAGAGAATTACAGCACGGGAACAGGCCCTTTGGCTCTCTAAGCTTATTGTCCATTTCACCCAGAACCTGAAAACTATGGTTAAAGTGAGAAATGACAAGGTACTTGATGACCAACACACACACAATGGGCCAAAGGGCCTTGTTCTGTGCTGTAAAGATAAATATTGCTGCTTCACAAAAACAGAGAATCATGTTTTTAAAATGATGTAAATGGGACCATCAGAGCCATTTGAAAGAGAAAATGAGGCTGGTTAGTTCCTAATCCCAACTCTCCTCTGCAATTTATCTGGGAAGATTCAGGTTCTGAAAAGATAAACATAAAGTCTTGTAAACCCATCAAGCTGATTTCCTTACCCATCTTTACATTGTCTGCACCGCAAGGGAATCTCCAGGAAATTTGGGGGCAAAAGTTGAACATAGAAAATAGATAAGTGATCCTGGCTTTCCCAACATTTTTTTCTAAAAGTTCACCAGAAGTCCATCAAAAATCAAGGTTATCTAAAGAAGGTCTAACTCCTGTGTGCGGTCACTTCACATTGGGATGTCTGAAGAACCAAGTAGCAAGATAAAAGAGGCCTCAATCACTAAGTACATTCTTTTTAAATTCCCTAATGGGATCCATTGGGTGTTTAAACATGGAACCCTTTGGTTGATTATTTTAAGTGACATTCAGAAGACGTGCCTCTGTTGAAGATTTCTCAGGTGCGAAACAGCAATCAGCTTTCCTGCCCTGAGTCAAGCCCCCTATCTCACTGCTACATTAGTCTATGGAAACGATCTGAACCAGTGTCAAGTTTGATCAGGACGTGCAGCCTTGAGATATGCCCATTGCAATGGAAAAAGAAAAATCAGGATATCTTTGTCAGTACTGCTGTGGGAAGAGCAACTTTAGTGAAAGTGGAAGAAGAGAGAACAAGTCATAGAATCATTGAAGTTTACTGCTTAGAAAAAGGCCCTTCAGCCTGTTGTCCATGTTGTCCTTTTTAAGCCTCTGAGCTAGTCCTAATTGCCCACATTTGGTCCTTATCCTTCTGTACCTAACTTGCCCATGTAATTGTCTAAATACTTTTTAAAAGACAAAATTGTACCTGCCTCTACTGCTACCTCTGGCAGCTTGTTCCTGATATTCACCACCCTCTGTGTGAAAAAATTGCCCTTCTGGGCCCTTTTATTATCTCTCCCCTCTTACCTTAAACCTATGCCCTCTAGTGTTAGATTCCCCTATCTTTAGGAAAAGATGTTTACTATCTAGCTGATCTGTGCCCCTCATTATTTTATAGATCTTTAATAAGATCAGCCCTAAGCTTCCTATGCTCCAGGGAAAGAAGTCCCAGCCTATCCAGCCTCTCTTATAACTCAAACTATCAAGTCCCAGTAGCATCCCAGTAAATCTTTTCTGCGCTTTTTCCAGATTAATAATACCCTTTCTATAATAGGGTGACCAGAAGTATACACTGTATTCCAACTGTGGCCTTACCAATATCTGGTACAACTTCAACAAGACAGTCCAACTCCTGTACTCAATGTTCTGAGCAATGAAACCAAGCATGCCGAATGCCTTCTTCACCATTCTATCATAGTATATCATAGAGGCAGAAATTTCTCAAATAACAGAAACAAATGAAAGGAGCGGCTGTATCTCTGTAATCAGACAACAGAATCAATTTAAAAGATGAAAGCAGAGAACGGAAAGGCTCTATGATTTCCGAGAGAAGGAGCACAACATTGAGAATGATATGATTAAGGATTACCTTATCGATAAATATTGGAAAAAGGGCTTGAACCTCTGCCATTATGGTTTTCGGATGTCTTTTGTAAGTCAGCAAATTACCACAATTTGGATTCTGTATCTTCCCAGCTTTCTCCTTATAAAGAGACACCCCTTTTAATCAGGTTCTCTGTGGTTACACTTTCTATTTTAATGATTCCTCAATCTGTACTAAAGCTTCTGAAATGCCCTTTGCTTATTACCTCTCAGGCTGTGCTCATCTAAAGTCAAGAAGGACCTTGGCAGAAGCTACCCATTCCCATACATGGCCTCACAGCTCATCTCCCTCTTAAAAAAGTGACAAAGTCTCTCTTTACTTTGAAAAAGGTTTCCAGATGCACCAAAAAAGGTTTTGCTATTGTTATATTTTTAAAAGAGTGGCAGCTTGCTTTATGGGCTGATCACATGATTTGTTGGTGCTGTCATTAGGATGTTTACAGAAGCTTCTGTTTTACTTTTCATTTGTACTCTGTGCAGTGCAGAGAACATCTCCTTCAATAAAATTGTTGCTAATTTGAATTGTTAACAGGGATGGGAGTGCGTGAGCAATCTTACCAGAATTTGTCAGAGTGTCGGTTCTAACGTGAAAAATGGAGTAAATCACATCAATATCTTTGACTGAACCTTGAGCCTCATTGACAAAATCAATGCCATGCCAGCAGCAATCTTCCTCTGATTCACCCCAGCTCCACTTAATTGCACCAATCACTGAAGAGATACATATAAACAGCTTGCAACATCTCTAGCATTTATTCCACAGCGACTGTAGAGGATGGCAGGAGGAAGCCCGCACCATGATTCTCAGAAACAGCCCTCACTAGATGCACTAGGATGCACTCAACCCTCAATCCAGGAGAAGGCCTCCCACTGATTTTATTTGTCTTCAGTTCTGACGAAGGGGCACCCTGACTCGACATATTGCCTCTATACTCTCTCACCACAGATACTGTCGGAGCTGCTGAGATTTTCCAGCGTTTTCTATTTTTGTACAACAGCATTAAACGATAGAGCTGTAGGGGTCAAGGTGGCTGCACTGTCATGTTCTTGGTCCACTCCAGGTGTGGCCATTGTTGGCTGAAATGGCTGCCTTTAACACTTTAAAACAGTTGGCATAACTGGCGGCCAGTCTCTGAAACACATTCTTTTCACAATTCACTAATTAGTGTAAAATTACCCTCAGCCAAATAACAGCAAAATTCCAGAAATTTCTGTTAACATGGTACGGAGTTGGGGCACAGAAATGATCCCAATATCCAAGTCGCAAGCTCAGGCTGAAAATCCAGTCCTTCATTTTTGCCAGTGTTGTCTTCAAAGGGTCTATCTGGTCCTTTGGCCTTTTAGCTCCCATCTATGTATGAATACAAATCAGTGCCTGTTTTCTATTCTAGCTGCTTTTGCTTTTATATTGCCTTTTTACCTCATCTAATATTTGTTTTTGTGTGTTTATAAATCCATAATATGTTGTGCTTCCTTTCAAGTACTTCTGCTTGACCTTTTTAGATTATTTTGACTTACTTATTTGACTACAGTTGGTTAGAGAAATGATCTGTACAGCAACCCAAGAGAAGTTAAAGAATTTGAAAGCTGATCTCAGTGGGTGATGGAATAAATATACGGGAAAAGACGCGTGTCTAAAATTAAACAGGAATGTCATACGGACAACGTGAAATGACTAGCACTAGTAAGTAGATGATTTATATTTGAATCTTGTAGGTCAAAATTAATCAGAACAGTGTTAAATGGAAATTAAAGAGCTGAATGTTGATATAATTGAATAAACCTTTATCATTCTTGATTCATTTTTATGCCAGTTTCTTACCAAACTGGCTCTTACATACCAGATACTTGTTTGTAAATTTTCTTCTCCAATCAAATTATTCATTAGGTTCAAAGCCTTGATTATCTTATAGTTAGACCATCAATTCAGGTCCTTTGTCTGAAGTGGGCCACATTTTTTACTCTACGGAATTAACCCACCCACCACCTCCTCCACCCTCCGGTCACCAATCCAATTTGCCTGTCTCCAATTCTCAAGCCAGGTCAGGTCCATGTCCATCACTTGGCCTGAAGTGAATATTTCTGCTCTCTCTTTACCTGCACCTCTCACCAGTGTAGTTAATTTGATCACTAGTGTCCCCATTGTACTCAACTTGGGGTCAATCTTACGAGAATTAGGCAATGTGTCAGATTGAGAGAAAAGCAGAATGAATCCCACCAATGGCTCCAGCATAAACTCTGACCAAACTTTGGGACTGATTAACCAAAGTTTTTATGGCCACGAGAATCACGAACTCCATGGCGCTCAGCTTCAACTGGATGTTGCAGCCTTAACAGCAAGCCTCCTCAGCTGCAGGTCCTTGGGAAGCATCTAGGCATAGTGGGGGGTGGGGAGATCAAGGAGTGATAAGCACCCAATTGGCATGGATGAGAGTATACATACATAGACAAGTTGCCACAGTATATAATTACAAATAATAAAGCACTCTTGTCACTCACATAGCCTCTACTCTGTCATTTCATGCCACAAATCTCAGTGGATCCAAGCTCACACCCAGCGCTTCATTCCTGTGGAGTGTGAGAATGACTGTGCTATGTCTCTCCCACAGCGAGAGCAAAATAAAGGAGCCCTGTCTCAGGCAGCTCCATGGAGCCACTCCCCACCCTTTAATAAACCTCTGGCCACCCTTCCCAAGATGCCTGAGGTGTAATAGCTGCCTGAGTGTTCACCTCCGATATCCCCCCTTGGAGGTGAAGTTGCCAGATTCATACTTACGTAGACCCATTGTAAATGCTGAATATTTAATGCAGCCTCAATATCTGGAGGCAGTCCTCACTAATGAGATGCTGATGTATACAAATTAGGTCCCTGGCCTCCCATGGCATGATCTCCCTCACTCTGTCGGCAAGGTTGGTTGAAAATTGGAAAATGCAAATCCAAACTCTCTGCATTTTGAGCATCGCCGTTATTCCTGTGGACAGTGACTCTGGGCTCAAAATTCCACCCACTATCGTTGTTGCCTCAGACCTGAGCTCACAGGTCCCCGTACCTTCATTCTCTCACTGTCCTCACTTACATCCTTCATTGCATAGTAACCCTAACTGGAGCAAATATCTTCAGCTTGCTCTCCTTCTCTTCTTGACTCCTGTCTGACATTTCAGAACTAGACTCTTTTGGGGGAGAATCAAGAAACAAATTTTCCATCCTAAAGGGTGTTAGAAATCCAGAATTTTCTGCCTCAAAAGGCTATGCTCCTCAATGCCAGTAGAATCTAGGAGAATTGGAGTTTTGAAGACCAAGATCAATAGATTTTTCTTGGCTAAGGTACTCGCAGTTTAAACGGCTAAATTAATTTAATGTATAGATCAACAATGAACCAGCTGAGTAATAGAGAAGGCTCAAGAGACTGAATGACTATTCCTGTTAAAACCAATATTACATCTTAAAATATTTCTGGCTCAGAAATGTATGCAATCAACAGGAAGTAGAATCTAATTCACTACTAACAAACTGGCAATGCTGCCCTTCAAATGATCTAAAGTTGATCATATTGATTCCAATGAAAAGAGTTAATTATTCTTCTGAAGCACTTGCAAACTAATATATTGACTAAAATGTTGACTGTCAATTTTTCAAATTAAAAAGTGGTATACCTAAGTCTCGTCATAGTTAGGCTTGAGGTTTATAAGACCTCTATCACCAACAAGCATTTCCTCATTTGCTTTCTTCCCTCCAAATTAATTTACAGGTAAAATAAGTGGTGAATGTGAGTGCCCTCTCAGATGGATATAAAAAAACCTCTTGGCACTATTCTGAACAGCAGAGCGACTCCTGATGTCCTGGCCAATACTCGTTCTTCAACCATCATCAGTAAATCAACATCAGGGGAATTTCATAGTAACTTCATTGCAATGTTAATGTAAGCCTTACTTGTGATTAATAAATAAATTTTCAAACTTTAAAAACTTCAACTTTAAAACCAGTCATTTTTCCCTGTGGGAGTTATAGAGCTTGACATGGTCATTAGCCCTGCTGCTCATAGTTCAATTGGGTAGGGAATGTCAGATGAGACTTTGTTCTCCTGAGGCGGCATAGTGGTTAGCACTGCTGCCTCACAGTTCTGGCGATGTGGGTGATTATCTGTCTATGTAGAATCTGCACATTCTCCCTGTGTCTGCATGGATTTCCTTGCACACCCACAGTGCAGGTTAAGTGGATTGTCCCTTAGTGTCCCAAAATCTGTAGGTTAGGTGATTAGTGGGGTAAAAGTATGGAGTTAGAGGGATAGTATAGGGGAGAGGGCCAGTGCAGGATGTTCTGTCAGAGACTCGGTGCAGTCTCAAAAGGGCCAAATGGCCTCCTTCGGCACTACAGGGGTTCTATGATTCAATATGCATGGGTGATGTGAATCTGGGAGTCACATCAGATACAGGACCATTGACTAGTTTATATTATCCCTAGTCCAAGTATACAAATAGCCACTGCATTCTTGGGGGACATTTCTGAACCACCTTATTCTTATTGTAGGTATTGTTTGCAACTTTGTATTTTCCTTTGATATTTATTAGCCCAGTGAAGCACTATGCTTCCTCATTTTATAATTTACTGGCATGCATTCACTACAATTTGTCACAGTGCACAATTACTTGGGTGACCAACATTGAAAGAATGAGAATAACAAAATGTAGTTTACTTACTTTTCTGGCCTGTGTCCTAGATAGAATATTACTTCTGCCTCACTTGAGGAACACAGTAGTTGTTAGGAGCAAGAGAATGCAATTTTGTCCAAGAAGTCCATTCTTTCTTTGTTGATTGCACCTCAATCTTTTTTATTTCTCACAATCATCTACAAACAATAGAAAGCATCCTTTCTGCTGTATCACAGCTTGGTATGGTTCTTGCTCTGATCAAGGCCATAAAAAACTACAAAGGGTTGTGAACAAAGCCCAGTCCATCATGTAAACCAGCCTACCATCCATTGACTCTATCTATGCTTCCTGCTGCCTCAGAAAAACATAATCAACGACCCCATGTGTCCTGGACATATTGTCTTCCACCTTCCTCCATCAGGAAAAACATATAAAAGTCTGTGATCACATACCAACCAACTCAAGGACAGCTTCTTCCATACTGCCACCAGACTTTTGAATGGACCTACCCTATATTAAATTATTCTTTCTCTACATTCTAGCTGTGGCTATAACATTTCATTCTGCACCATCTCCCTTACTTCTCCTCTATGTACTCTTCGAACGATATGCTTTGCCTGTGCAATGCACAAGGAATAATACTTTTCACTAAATCCCAATATATGTGACAATAATAAATCTAATCAAACTTGTCTTCAGAAATATATTTGGTTCCTTTGTTCATGCCTTGTACCAATCTCTCAGTTGGCAGACAGTAAGTCTGATTGTCTAATCTGACATTGTTGTTGCAGAAAGCTTATATGTATCTTTTTATTTGTACATTCTTTCAAAATTATAAGACACAAAGTTCATGAAAACAATGCATCTGTAACATCTTACAACATAGTGCAGTATAGAAATAGCCATCTAAACCAATACGTATGTCTGCCCATTGCCCTGCATGATAAGAATAATATTGGGAATAACATTCGCCAAACTGTGCACAATTGTACAAAACACACTTGCTAAATGTCCCTTTTAGTAAGTTCTACTTTCCAGATGAGTGTCATGGTTTCTTCAAAAAAAAAACCCATCAATTCGGAACGTCACTTCCATCGAACTGAAAAACAATGCAATCTAAAAGGTAGAAACAGAATCAGTCTTAGCAATTACTGACCCATTTAGTTGAGTAGCCTAAGGTTAGGAATCTATCTTGAATGCAAGCCTCTGTACTCTCAGTTCTAAGCAAAGTTTTAACCCTGAATGATGTGACCCTGTGAACTACTTACTCTGTCTTATATAAGTAAAGAGAAGCCTTAAGTGACAATCTCAGTGACTATTTTAGTATGATTCATGTACTTGAAGTGGATCATAAGTCACTGAGGAACAAAAGTGCCTTCAAAGCTCAGCAGCATCAATACTTGGAGCTTTTGAAGATTTTGTGTTTGAAATTACCTTCCTCACTCTCTTTGTAGGGTGTGAATGTCTGACATGAAAGCATTCAACCTAGATTCAGCCTATTCTAAATAAAATCTACAAAAAAATGGAGGAAATAATATAGCTTATGTTCAACGATAGAAAAAAACTTTTTATATCAATTTCCTGATGTATTATGGAATTCTAAAACTGGGTTGTTTGTAGAGCATCCTGACCTCTTATCCAGTGAAGACTAAAATATGAGATAATGAGCTGTATCTCTCCAACTCACCAAAATCTCTGCCAAGATGACTTATTTTGCTGATCCATTTTTCAGCTGGCTGCTAGCTTAACTCCTTAGAATCTGCTGAAAAACTGTTTTTAATATCTCAACATGGACATCATGGTGGCACAGTGGTTAGCACTGCTGCCTCACAATGCCAGGGACCCAGGTTCAATTCCTGCCTCAGGTCACTGTCTGTCTGGTGTTTGCAATTCTCCCTGTGTCTATGTGTGTTTCCTCCAGGTGCTCCAGTTGTCTCCTACAGTCCAAAAGATGTGTGGATTAGGTTGATTAGCCATGCTAAATTGAAGCTAGTATCAGCAGGATAAATATGCGGGTATGGAAATAGGGCCTGAATGGTTGGTACAGACCCAATGAGCCAAATGGCCTCCTTCTGTACTGTGGGATAATATGTGCAAGTTAGATGGATTAGCCATGCTAAACTACCCCTTAACCTCAGGTTAAATGTGGTTACAGGAATAGGGCCTGGTGAGATTGCTGTCAGTGCAGGCTCAATGGACTGAATGGCCTCCTTCTCTACTGTAAAGTCTATGATTCTATTCTATGATTCTATGATCTATTGCCAATTAGTCAAGAAAAAGATTTGGAAATACATTAGGAGTCCTAATGCATTCAGGTTGTCTTCTTGGGTGACTCAAGAGTGGTAGTTCTTCAACAGCATGTTACCCCACTTACAGTTAAATGAGCTTTGAAGAGTATGAAACTATTACAATGTATTGACTGGTGCATTGGGAAGAGGGCAGGTGAACTCTGAATCATAGTAAGAATGCAATTTTCTTTCAGTTTCAGGTTCCAATTCAGCCGTTACGATCCAAAACACAAACATCCATGAAGCTTAATTGAACTTTCTATCCAGTTGCATTGTGAGTTGGAAGATGTAGAAGGTAGAGAAGAGGCAATGTTATTAAGAAACTTTAATTTCTACCACTCACTCCTTATACTGTTAAGGATTGACTCACGTATTATGAGGGATTGGGTAGCATCACATTCATAGGTAAGCTCATTGATATGTAGGCTAAATATTGGTGCCACAAGTCAGGAGTCTGAGGCAGATGGGACAACATTTAGTCCTGATATGGAGGTGCCAGTCTTGGATTGGGATGGAGAAGATGAAAGGTCACACAACACCAGGTTATAATCCAACAGGTTTATTTAAAATCACAAGCTTTCAGAGCACAGCTCCTTTGGCAGGTGAAGTTGGAGTGAGGCATGCAGACACAGAATATGCTCCACGTACATAGTCTGTGCTTGTGCAACTCTCTCCACTTCACCTGATGAAGGAGCAGTGCTCCAAAAGCTTGTGATTTTTAAAAAAACTTGTTGGTCTATAGCCTGGTGTGGTGTGACCTCTTAGCATTTCATCCAGATATGAACTATTATGGCAACTGTCTTTCATTTCTTTGAAAGTGACAGTAATTTGATCCTAAATTTTTTTCACAAAGACTGATTGGTGGAAGAGAAAATTCAGAATGGAGAATTGTTCTTGCTAGAATGTGAGCTGTCATTTTTGTAGGATGGAAATGGTGAGAAATCCAACTGGAAAGCAGAAAGACACATACACTTCAGATGTTTAACAAACGGGAAAGCATAAAATTACAAATTTACAAATGTTATTTCAAGAAAATAGTGCTGTTGCATTCTTCTTCCAAGTTGCAGATGGCTGAATGCGTTGAATTTATTTGAATGCAATCTTTTGCTTGTTCAATGTAACAAAATAACAAAAGAGATTCGATTTATTTTGTGTGTCCAGCAGTGTAATTTAGTATTTTTGAATATCATGACTGGGAACAGCCCTAAACCTGATGCCTACAAACAGCAGGGTATATTTATAATCATGAAATATGCTCTAAAGTAACCTATAGGCTGCACTTGTAACTTTTTTAATATAGGGAAGTGACGTATACTTTTGCAATTAATAGAAGTCTTATTATATGATAATTAATGTGAAAAGGATACCCTGGACTTTATTGTGCTTTTCATTTCCAAGTTTAAGATTCTTTTCTTACACCATTTTCTGCTCTGTTCCAGCATTTATCCTGCAGCATGAATAATGGACTCAGTTTATGGGATAATCTGGTGACTTGCTTCTAAGTCTCCATAAAAGCTGTTCTGAAAGCAATCGGTGGGAGCTGTACAAGTATGATCCAAAGTAATCCTTCCATCATTTGTCCTTTATGCTGTCATACGAAATGCTTGACAGTTTTTGCGTGACAGTTTCGCATGGCAACATGGCCTAGAGGTTAGGAGTTCAGCCTGGCAGGAGATCAAGAGATCACTTACCTTTCTAGCTAAAAATAGTAATGTGAAGTGAATGAGGAAAAACAAATAATTTGCAAATGGCAACCTGAAATAGTGGGTTAGGTGATGTGTGCTCTCTACCTATCAATTGTCCTTTACATCCACCAAATGAGAATAAAGTGCAGTATATCAATAAGGGATCACGTAAAACATTTATATAAACCTTAACTGTCACATTGAGGATTCCCAAGTATCGCTTAGGTTAAATATCAATGAATTCTGTTTACATACCAGGTAGGTTGATGTCATATTCATGTAGCTGTTATGAACTATTTATTACCTGTAAACATTGTGACAATATTTGATGTTTTTTCTGTAGATCAAAATCTAGTACTTCTGGGCTGTGGATTGAATTTTGTTCTATGACTAAGTAATGTGATTTGAGTAAACATCCATAGCCAAATCTGATTTCCCTCATCAGAATGCATTACAATACACAGGACTAATTATTGTTTGCTTGGTTAATGAGACAGGGAGCTCTTCATCAGAATTTAAATCGACAGTCTGACTTTAATTTTTAGTATACAGCTAAAGAGTGATCGCAATTATCACTGGAAGGAATTATTCAGAAGTGGCCCAGTGTTACTGCTTGAAGCCACACTTTTCATATTTTATTTATTTCTGTTTGAGGATCAGTGGTACTCTGAATCCTGTTAAGTTTATGATTTCACACTTGAACAAACAAGTTGGAAACAAAATGGCTGGAATTTAGAACACCTTCCGTTTCCAATTATTTAGATATTGCTGTTGCAAAGGTTTGTGGAGGATTATCTGACTTTACTTCATCAGCTGCTTTGGACAAAGTTTATTGTCTAAATACGGCCATTTGCCTCCTGTGCTCAACTCTGTTCAGATCTTCAAGCTCTCTGCAATAACATTTTCAGATACAGGGTGGAATTTCCAGTCAAGCTTGCTTCAAAACTGGAAAATCCTGCCTGAGGTCATGGTCCATGCTCCCACCTGCTATGATTCCCATGGTGACTGGGACAGGAAAACTCTCCCTGTAAATTCTCTTAATTCTCACTCTCTCTGTCTCACCACTGGCAGTCAAGCAATCAGCCACCTTGACTCTATGCTCCGCCTGCGTCTCCACCTCTTCATTTTCTTTTCAAGGGTCTCCTTAAGCAATTACCTCTTTGACCAGGCTTTTAGTCATTCTCCATCTTTGTCTGATTGCCCTCTTGTGAAACACTTTGGACAATTTTCTTTTGTTAGAGGTGTTATGTTGCTGAATTACACGTGCGGGCTAAGTATATGGAAGCCTGCAATTCTTCAGAGTTCAGTTCACATTAGCGCTTTGAAACGGAATCCTTGATGAGGAATTACAGAAGTACATGCTCAGTGAAATCATCGTAGCCGAGCTTTAGAAATGAGGATGAAGTGCCACTACTAATTTCATCACAGGAACATGTATGCTCAAAAACAATAAGCCAGTGATTTGAAGTGATCTTTTTGCCAATTATTCATATTAACCAGGATTTGTCTCTCCAATCCCATTCTGAAGTATAGTTAATGTCAAAACCACCAAGAATGCCAATGGGATGTATTTTTGTCAAGTGTTCAGGTGCAGGTGTTTGGTGAATCTTGTCTAATTGGAACCTTGCATTAAACATTTGCATCTGTAATATTGTGATTCCAATACAGTGGTGAGCTACTAACATTACTAATTTGTTCATGACAATTATCATAGAATCATAGAATGAATCATAAAATCCCTACAGTGTAGAAATAGGCCATTAGGCTCATCAAGCCTGCACTGGCAATGATCCCATCCTGGTCCCATCCTCGAAACCCTACACATTCACCCTGACGTCCCTGTAATTCTAAGGAGCAATTTAGCAGGGCCAATCATCCTAACCCGCACACATTTTTGGACTGTGGGATGAAACTGTAGCAGAGGGTGGGAGCAGTAGCTGTTGGGTGGTCAGTGGGTGGGTGGGGATCTTGAGTTGGGGGGGTTGTGAATTGGGGGAATCAGTTGGTCAGGAGTGGTCAGTTTATTGGTGGGGGTAGATGTCCAGAGGTCAGTAAGGAGAGTCAGTTGGTGGGGCAGGGGTTGGGAGAGGCCAATTGAAGGTTTTAGTTGGGGACTGTAGTCTGGGTGGGGTATTGTCAGGGAGTGTAGTCAGTGGGGTGCAGTAGAGGGACAAATTGGGTGCACTTTGAAGGGTATGGGAGGAGTTATGGTCAGAGCAGGAAAAGTGTAGATGGAACAGTGCAGTCAAGGCCAGTGTAGACAGTAGAAGCAGCTCCTAATTAATCTGGAATAAAGTGCTAGCCTTATTATTAATGATCATGAAACTAATGCATTGTCATAAAAACTATTTCAGGGGAAGATCCTTACATGGGTCTGGCCTACATTTGACCCATAGAAATGTGATTGATCCGGAGGAAACCCATGCAGACATGGGGAGGAAGTGCAAACTCCACATAGATAGTGACATGAGGCCAGAATTGAACCCATGTCTCTGGTGTTGTGAGGTTTCCAGAGGTCAGGAGGGAGGGTCAGTCAAAAAGAGTCAGTTGGTTGCAGTGGGTGGGGGATTGGTTCTGCCACCATGCCGTCCCATATATCAATATGACCCCAACATTGATCCATGCTAACCACGTGATACCACAGATCAATTAGGTCATTGGGAAAAATAAATCAACTTGTTTTTAGTCACGAAGATTGTTTCCAGCATTTGTAATTTTCCACTTTGGTTATTCTAACTATTTCTCTTCCCTTTTGCTTCAGTCTTGGGCTTGGCCTCAGTTTCTGCTCTGCTCTCTCTATTCCACTCCTACTGTTTCAAGTCTGTTCACTTCCCTACGTTTCTGTTCATTGTTGCTTTTGGCTCATTTGCATCCCTCTTGCCCCAGAGTCAGCAGGTTGTAAGTTTAACTTTTGACTACATAGTGTTAGCTGATAAATCAGTGAAGTTCTATTTTTTGAATGAAATGTAAACTCAGGCTGTGACGACCTGTTCTGCCAGATATAAATATTTGAAGAAGGGCAGGAAATTCTCTGGGTGGCCCAACTAACATCCAGTCACAAATTCACATTGAGTCATTATAACTGCTGTTTCTGGGAAGTTGCTATTTTAAAATGTCTGCTACATTTAACTACACAATAAAAGTGAATGAAAACTAATTCGTTGATTGTGCAGAACTTTGAGACATTCGGGGGATGTGAAATGCATTTTATGAACATACTAGAGGAGAGCATGAGCTGACACTCACTGTCCATGCAAATGTCAACAGGGGCTCAGGATTCAAAGGTTGCTGATCTCACTGATAGGTAGATATTAGTGAGAGGGGGTTGGGTGTCCAGAGGTCAATAAGGAGGATCAGTCAAGGGGTCAGTTGGCTGTGGATGGGGGGGGGGATTGTTGTTGGTGGTCAGTGGGTGGATGGGGATCATGAGTTGGGGGGGTTATGAGTTGGGGGAGTCAGTTGGTCAGGAGTGGTCAGTTTCTTGGTGGGGATAGATGTCCAGACATCAGTAATGTGTGTCAGTTGGGGAAGGGTCAGTTGGGAGAGGCCAATTGAAGGTTATAGTTGGGGACTGTAGTCAGGGTAGGGTATTGTCAGGGATTGTAGTCAGGGGGTGCAATGGAGGGACAAATTGGGTGCACTTTGTGGGGTACTGGGGAGGTATGATCAGAGCAGGAAAGGTGTAGATGGGACAGTGCACTCAAGGGCGGTGTAGGTGGTAGAAGCTGCTCCTAATTACTCTGGAATAAAATGCTAGTCTTATTATTAATGATCATGAAATTAATACACTGTCATAAAAACCCTTTCAGGGGAAGACCCTTACATGCTCTGGCCTATACTTGACCCACAGAAATATGATTGATCCAGTCAATTACTGTTCCATCAACCTAATGTTATTCCTGGAATAATACTCTCTTACGAGAAAAGATAATTAAGCAGTTTTAAAGAAATTTGAAACCTCTTGGCCCTGACGGTATGTGTGCAAAAGGGGTCACCAGGTAGTTTATAGTTATGGAAATAAAACACAAGCTTGGAAAACTGTGTTCAAAAGTTGGTTTTGGTTCTGTTTGAGAAGAAGAAAGACCAACAGCTTCTGAAAAGAATTCAGCAGCCTTTCTGCAGTCTAGGGCAAGTCCACAGCTGGAAGTGAATAGAAGATGATCCTAAATTACTGTATATGCTGGAATTGAGTACCTGCAAATGTTCCTCCAGCCCACCTGAAGAACAGCGCAAATCATTGATTGTTTTGTAAATCAGCTCTGAGGCAATGACCATAAAACTCAGATGTGATTCAAGGATTCCACCATCTTTCCTTTTCCCTTGAACCATATGCTTCAACCCTTTGGCTGAATTCCTCTACTTTTATTTATTTTTGATGTTTGTGTGATTTAATGCATCTCAGAAGGGTAATTAGTTTACTCTCATTTATCATACTCTATGCCAATATGTTTTGTCTTTCTATTTGACAAGACTGGTTTCATAATAAACTGATATGTTTGTTGTTTTTTGAAAGAAGCCTAATTAAAGTCTCTTTTATCCTGGATCTAACAAGAGTGAAGGTAAACAACTGGCCATTTCAATGAGTGAAATAAACTTCTAAACCAAGAATGCAGAGTAATGAGGTTAATCAAACTGCATATCTCTCCTATCCCAGTCGTAACTACTTCTTAAACTGGAAATGTATCATCTAATAATGGATTTTGAGTTCTGAATTTCTTCCTTCTTTCCACTCAGGGTAGCACGGTGGCACAGTATTCAGCACTGCTGCTTCACAGTGCCAGGGACCTCGGTTCAATTCCAGCCTCGGGTGACTGTCTGTGTGGAGCTTGCATATTCTCCCTGTGTCCACATAGGTTTCCTCTGGGTATTACTGTTTGCTCCCACATACCAAAGATATGGGGGTTATGTTGACGGGCCATGCCAAATTGCCTCTTAGTGTCGGGGGGATTAGCAGGGTATATATGTGGGGTTACGGGGATTGGGCCCAGAGTGGGACTGTTGTTGCTGCAGGATCAATGGGTCTCCTTTGCACTGTAGAAACTGTATGATTCACAGTACATTTAATACGTTGGCATTTAAAAATGTTCCTTAAGATCAAAATCCTTTCTATGTATTGATGACACAATCCTTTCACAAAGTAATCCATCATTGCTTTCCCCTTCAGTGTGCATATTCTGATAAATATGGGAACGTTTTTAAAAATGAAAGCTACTCCATTTACTGTATTGCCTTTCTCACTCCTGACCTTACATTAATAGCCACTTTATTGAACTTTACCAGTTCATAACTATTAGGAGTGTGGATTTACAATAATTTAGTATGATTAGCATGAATCTGTAAAATATTTAAGAAAGTCTGTTCCATTGTAGAAGTAGGTCGAGGAATAGATATAAAAGGTTATTCATTGGCACTCCTTCAATTCTGCTCACCAATCCCTATTGCTGTTCTCTGCATCAGTTTACAACGCAATTCATTTACTGGCATCCACATCCCTAAGTTAAGGCAAGAAGAATCTATTCAAAAAGTTGCTTTAAAGCTGGAGCCTAAATCATTCCGACAAATTGCTGTGTGCCTCTGTGTCGTTCTTTGCCTTTATAAATTCCTGTAAAGCATGTATTCAGTCTATCTGGCCGTTACATGTTAATATTCACTATGATACCTTCACATTATGTGTTCTTTTAATTTATCCCTAGGTTCAGTTTCTATGCTATTTTCCCCATTTACTTTTATTGAAAACTAACCGTTTGCATACAGGCAATATTCTCTACAGTAGCACTATTTGTAAGATTTGCTTAATATACTCCTGATAATGATGGAGTACACACATAGCTTAATGGATATGGAGCTTTAAATATTAAGGCCCACTTTAGATGTAGCAGCATACATTTTTAAAATTACTCCATTTTGAGTAAATTCCTCTCCCAATGATGTCATATTAAAAAAATAAATCTTCTGACATTAAATCAATAGCTCTGTTAATTTAGTAAATGAATCACTGAGTATTTGGCTAAATGTAGAAGGATGAAATACTGCAGTCTCTGCAGAACAGCCTGGTTGCCATGGTGCATATCGCAGTCTTACAATAAATAAGAGCAAAGAATCACATTTTATTAGGTCTTATGTTTTGTATCACGTTTTCTAACCGGAAAACAATGATATAATGCAAGAATACTTTTATCTGTTAAATGTAATTCTGCCACAAGATAATTATAATGAGGCGGTCCATTTATCTCATTTTGTTTGTCCGTTCCGAACCATCCTATTGTCTGTCATAACAATATCTAATTATTTTTTAAATGCATTCAAAGTTTTCACATTTTTGTTGCATAGTCCATTCCATGCACTGATTTACTTTCTCACAAGAGGACCTTCATGGGTATAAGAAATAGGAGTAGGTATCAGCCTGTTCAATATGATCATAGATGATCTTTTGCCTTAATTTTACTTTCTTTCTCCACAAATTCCTTGGATTCCCTGAGAGATCAAAAATCTATCTATTCCAAAAATATGATGGGCACCCACATCCCTCTATACAGAAATCCTAAGATTCAGAACCCTTTGAGTGAAGACATTTCTTCTCAATTCAGTCCTAAATGAAACTAACTGATTAGCATGAATCTGTAAAATATATAAGGAAGTCCATACCATGCTTGAAGTAGGTCGATGAATAGATATAAAAGATTATTCAATGGCATTCCTTCAATTCTGCTCAGCAATCCCTATTGCTGTTCTCCACATCAGCTTTCAATGCCATTCATTTGCTGGCATCTTAAGTTAAGACAATAAGTTAACATCATCTTAACCTAAGACTGGTCCCATGTTCTAGATTGTCCAGTAAGAAGTCTCACAACACCAGGTTAAAGTCCAACCAATTTATTTGATAGTAAACTCACAAGCTTTGAGGGTTTGCTCCTTCGTTCTCCTGTGAGTTTACTATCAAATAAATTGGTTGGACTTTAACCTGGTGTTGTGAGACTTCTTACTGTGTTTACCCAGTCCAAAGCCAGCATCTCCACATCATGACTAGATTCTCCAGCCAGGGAAACAACCTTGTTGCACCTATCCTGTCAAGCAGAATCTAATACATTTCAATGAGATCTCCTCTCATTTCACTAAACTCCAGAATGTGTTGGCCTAAATTATTCAGCCTGCCTTTATAAGATAACTCTCTCATCCGAGGAACCGAGCTGTAAATCTTCAATGTACTGCCTCCAGTGTAAGTATATGATTCCTTAGGTATGGAGACAAAGCTGTGCATAAAAAAGCTCTGGACCAGTAGAATAAGACTTTTCTTGTTTTTGTACTCCAATCCCCTCACAATAAATGCCAGCATGCCATTTGTCTTCCTAGCTATGGCAGAGTAAGACCTCTCAGAACACAAGGTTAAGGTCGAACAGATTTATTTGAAATCCAGTGGGGAAACAGCAGTGTTCTAAAAGCTCATGATTCCATATAAACTTGTTGGACTTTAACCTGGTGTTGTGAGACTTCTTATTGTGCTCACCCCAGTCCAACGCTGGCATCTCCACATCATAGCAATAACAGAGATGACAGGCATCAGATAATATAAATATGATAAACATTGCCTCTTAAATTAGTTAAGATCATCTATAATGGGTCAGAGAGGAATTTTCCATTCTCTTTTCTATAATTGGCCGTGGATTCTTATTTTTATTTCCCATAGAGATATTTGAATCATCGATAGTCACAGATGAGATGCCTGGAGATTGGAAGATGTCAAATGTTGTGTTTTTGTTTAAGAAGGGCTGCAGGGAAAAGCCTGGGAACTACAGGCTGGTGAGCCTCACATCTGTAAGTTGTTAGAAGATAGTTTGAGAGAGAGGATCTACAGGCATTTAGAGAAGCAAAAACTGATTAGGGGCATTCAGCATGGCTTTGTAAATGGAAAATCAAGTCTCGCAAATTTGATTAAATTTTTAAAGAGGTAACCAAGAAGGTAAATGAAGGCAATATGGTTGATGTTGTTTACATGGACTTTAGCAAGACTTTTGACAAGGTACCACATGGTAGGTTGTTGTAAGGTTAAGTCTCATGTGATCAAAGGTGAGGTAGCCAAATGCATATAAAATTAGCTTGATGACAGAAGGCAGAGAATGGATGTAGAGTGTTGTTTTTCAAACTGGAAGACTGTGACCAGCAGTGTGCCTCTGGGATCGGTGCTGAGTCCACTGTTACTTGTAATTTATATTAATGGTTTGAATGAGAATTTATAGGCATGGTTAATAAGTTTGCAGATGACACCAAGATTAATAGCATAGTAGACAGTGAAAAAGGTTATCTAGAATTGCAACGGGATCTTGATCAATTAGGCCAGTGGGCTGATGAATGGCAGATCGAGTTTAATTTTGATAAATTTTGGTACATTTTGGTACATAGAACCAGGGCAGGATTTACTCAGTTAATGGTAGGGTGTTGGGGAGAGTTATAGAACAAAGAGATCTAGGGATACAGGTTTACAACTCCATGAAAGTGGAGTTACAGGTGGACAGAGTGGTGAAGAAGGCATTTGGCATGCTTGCTTTATTGGTCAGAACAGAATTGGGACATCTTGTTGAAGTTGCACAAGACATTGGTATGGCCACATTTGGAATACTATATACAGTTCTGGTCACCCCATTATAGAAAGGATATTATTAAACTAGAAAGAGGGCAGAAAAGATTTACTAGGGTGCTACCAGGACTTGATGGTTTCAGTTATAAGGAGAGGCTGGATAAACTGCAAACTTTTTTCTCTGGAGTATAGGAAGCTTAGAGATGATCCGCTAGCAGTCTATAAAATAATGATGGGCATAGATCAGCTAGATAGTCAATAACTTTTTCCAAAGATAGAGGAGTCTAAAATTAGAGGGCATAGGTTTAAGATGAGAAGGGAGAGATACAAAAAGAGTCCAATTTTTTCACACCGAGTGGTGAGTGTCTGGAACAAGCAGCCAAAGATTATAGTACAGGCGGATACAATTTTGTCTTTTAAAAAGCGTTTAGACAGTTACACAGGTAAGATGGGTATAATGGGATATGGGCCAAACGCAGGCAATTAGCTTAGAGGTTAAAAAAAGGGATGGCATGGACAAGTTGGGTCAAAGGGTCTGTTTTCATGCTGTAAACCTCTATGACTCTGTAACTCTACAGGTTTACTGGCAGATAGGGGTCTGACGATAATGCTTCACCATTCATAAAATAGCTACAGATGAAGCAGAAAGAAATTAAGGACTGTCACTAGACTCAGTGCTAAAAACACATGATCATTGTATAGTAACAATCCACAAAGCCAACAGAATAAAAGAATTTTGAACAACACGCTGTCACTAAAACAACTGAAGATATATCAGAAGAAAGCACGATCAAACTATATAAATCATGCGTTATGTATTATGTTCAGTTCTGATTGCTAAAACAACAGGAATACCCAAACTAACTGCCCCCTCCCCCTAACAAACATCACCTCAACAACCACCTCTCCCCAACCTAAAATATGGGTAAACCCATGTATCCACTATGCTTTTTCTCCAAGGGTCCTGACCAACAGGACCTTTTCCTCCGCCTTTTTTCCCCCTCACATAAATATACGCTCCCATCCATCTGTCCACCACCCACATCAGAAAAAACTAACGAGTAACAAAAAAAGAAAAAAGCCCAGGAGATAAGAGAACAAGACATAATATAAGGTCAAAGCATCACAAGGGCAACAGTCAGATGTGAGCCAAACAAAAAGAGGCAGAGCAACAGCAAAAGAGAACATGTCTCCTCTCTTTCCAACGCCAACAACCCTATTGCAGTGGTGTGCCTGGTCAAGAATTGAACTATTAAGTCTAATTAGTGACATGATTAAGGTGAATAAGATAGTAAATGGTATGGAAAAGGTAAATCTGGGATATTATGGGTTAAATTGTTCAAATAGGATTTCTCCAATAAGTATAGCTCAAGCTGAAATTTAACTTAAGATTTTAAATTTGACTTAGAACTTTAAAACTGTAAAGGAAATGCTAGAAGTACTCAGCAGATCTGGCAACACTTGACAGGGATTTTCTGGTCCCGACACTATTAGACAGGAACATTTGGAGAACTGTTGACCTTTACCGGTTCTCCATATTTTAAGTTTAAGTTTATTTACTGGTATCACAAGAAGGTTTATATTGACACTGAAGTGAAGTTATTGTGAAAATCCCCTATTGGTCACACTCTAGTGCCTGCCTCATTACCCAGTCCTGCCGATGATGACACTGACCAGTCCACAGGGCTGGCAAATCCAGCCCAATGTTTCAGATTGTGGTTTCTCATTAAAGAAATTGCAATTTAAGTGACCTAGTTAACAGAAACGGCTCGTCAATGTCAGCTAAATGTCAATTAGTTGAAAGTGGCTGTTTGAATAGGTGTTAATTGCTGTAGCGTGAATCTGATTTAGCAGCTGCAACTTGGGTCTGAGTTATAAATTCTGTTGACAGTGTTTACTGCCACACACAGAGACAGAAAATGCTAGAAAATCTCAGCATGTCTGACAGCATCCGTGGGGAAAGAACAGAGCCAACATTTCAAGTCGAGTTGGCCCTTTGTCAGAGTTGCTGTGAGTTACCACACATTGGGCAGAAATGAATGTAGGAAATCAGTTAAATCTATTTCTTCAATGTCATTTTCCTGCACTATTCCCATATCCCTTGATAAATTTATCATCTATCAGTCCTTGTCTTGAATATGCTCAAAGGCTGTGTCTACACAGACCCTTGAGTGAAAAAAAATCCTCCTCATCTCTGTCCTAAATAGTCTACTTCTTATTCTAGTTTGAATCTCTCTTGAAGCATTGTCATGACTCACTGCACAAGTCAGCATGGTTTGTTCTAAAAACCTACTGTCTTCAGGATACAAAGAAATTCTAACTTCTGTAGCTGACTCCTGCTCTTCTCCATTATATTGGTGTAATCTCGCAATAAGAATACCATCTTGTCAATTTCTGAAATATGCAAATTGTCTAAAACCTATTTCAGGATGGACATTTGAGACCTATTTTTTTGCCCACATCAATGCGATGGCATTCACTTCCACCTTGTAATGAGTCCCGTTCATCACATTGAACCTTATGAGAGTATGTCATGCCCTAAATGAGGTCACGTTCCAAGGCTGAGAATCTTAAACTTAAAATTACAAAATAAAAAAATTAGATGACTGTTCATATCAGTTCAATAATAAAGTTCATTACTAGTCACAAGTAGGTTTACATTAACACTGCAGTGAAGTTACTGTGATAATCCCCCAATCACCACATTCTGGCACCTGATTGGGTATATTCAGGGAGAATTTAGCATGATCAATGCAGCTAACCAGCACGTCTTCCAGACTAGGGGAGGAAACTAGAGCACCCTGAGGAAAACCACGCAGACACGGGGAGAATATGCAGATTCCATTCAGACAGAGACCTAAGCCAGGAATCGAACACAGGTTTCCAGCACTCTGAGGCAGCAGTGCTAACTGTGCCACTGTGCCACCAGAACACTGATACACGATTTCTAAGACAATTATAAAAAATTTATAATTGATGACAAAATATTTTTGTGGTCATACTGAGATTTTACTTGTTATTCACAGTATGGCTTACCACATTTCTACAGCTGAAATCAGCAGCTCACCATGTAGAAAATCATTCACGCGATAATTATAATGAAGAGAACAATTTGACCCATCCTAATTCAATCTCCAAATTGACCCTATGGTCACCAAATGTAGCATATTATTTCTTAAATTATTCTAAGATTTTCATTTCTGCTCTATCTGAAAGTCTATTACATTTGTTGATTACTTTTTGTAAGAAGAATAAATAATCAGTCCAAATAATCAGTCTTAAATTCACCTTTTGCTATTCATTTCAAAGAAATTGAAAGGGAAATAAAATTAATCTCAACTAAACACAGAATCATATATGCATTTTCGTAAATAATAAGTCTTCCAATGAGAGCACTAAAAGTTATTAAAAGCATAAACCAGGCTTGTCTGACCCAGAGCCTGCAGGCACTAGCCAGCCCACAGAGTCGTTTTCAAAATGTCACGAAATGAATTTGAAGATCTTTCAAAGAACTGCCCCTCCAATCAAAGGCCGCTTCACTCCCATGTCTGCTGTTGCTAGGATCACTAATGAAGCAGTAGCTGTGGGAGAGAAACAATCTCTAACTGGAAAAGCAGTTCTCTGAGGTTTGGAAATATGGCACAATGGCAGTGCTGGGAGAGAGGAGGAGGCAGCTGGGCGAAGGGGTGGAGTGACTACTGGGTAGGGACGGAGAGGTTGATGAGAGGAAATGGAGGGGAAGGAATGACTATCAGACAGGTGGAGGAGACTGGCTGCGAGTGGGGTGAGAGACACTGGGAGCTGGTGGCAGGAGAGATAAACAGACTGCTGGGTGTGTGTGTTTATATGTGCGCGTGTGTGTGCGTCTGAAAGCACAAATGTGGGATGTCTGAGTAAGACTATGTACATGTGTGAGAAAGAGTTTGGTTTACTCCCAGGGTGGAGTTTTCTGGCTGCATTTGCCCCAAGACTGGAAAATCTCCTCCAAGGTAAACAGACCTTTCTATGGTCCATGTCCCACCCACTACAATTCCCATGGTGGGTAGGATGGGAAATTTCACCCCCAGTCTCAGGGTTCACTCTGACCCTTACCTCCCGCAACACTAACCTACACTGTGGGTGAGGCTGAATGAATAAGTACCCTGACAGTGAGTCAGGAAAACACAATTCAATCCTCTCACAATCTAATGGTTATCTTTAGGAATTACTCAATATTTAAATGATTATTTTATTTTTGCTCTGAAAGTTGTTTATTTTCTTCATACTACAACATTGTATTGAAACATTATTTAACATAACGTCATATCTTATCTTTACAAAATTTACTCACCTGTCCCGGAGTGAGAAAAAAATTGACATTTGCCCCTTGCATGAAAAGGCCTAGAATTTACCCAGAAATTTTGATCATTTGAAATTGTATAAATGTCTGAGATCTTTGTGGAATTTGTAGGAAAGGTTTAGAATAAGGGAGAGGAGAGGATCTGTCACTTTTACACTACAGTGAAATTTCATCTTGCTGATCACAAAGAAGTTATCAATCTTCAATTCTATCATTTCCACACTTAAAACAAACCTACTGAATCCAACATATGCAACGATAAAACAAGAGTATTCTAAAACAGCAAAAGAGGAAAGTTGACTCTACAACTTCAAAAATAAATTATCTTTCACTATGTAGTTATGATGTGGAGATGTCAGCATTGGACAGGGGTGGGCACAGTAAGAAGTCTCACAGCACCAGGTTAAAGTCCAACAGGTTTATTTGGAATCACGAGCTTTCAGAGTGTGGCTCCTTTCTCACCTGATGATGGAGCAGCACTCTGAAAGCTCGTGATTCCAAATAAACCTGTTGGACTTTAACCTAGTGGTGTGAAGTTTCTTACTATGGAGTTGGACAGGGACTGATAAATTCAATTTGTCAAAATTTGTTGCCATTTTCCTTTCAGGCTCCTCACTTCATTTGGAAGTCTTCCCTGAAATTAGTTTTGGTGTGGGACATTTCCTTAAAGTAATAGTATCCTGGAGTTCCCAATGAGGATTGTAGAGCAAAAGGAGGAGAAATAACAAAGATGATGGGAGCACACGGGTGTACCGCAGAAGACTCAAACTGCTCCGCAGATGTCCAGCCATCAGGGTTTCTGGCATGGACTAGCTGGGTTGAATGTCCCATTTCAGTTCCAAATATCCTACAAACATAACCCTGCAATTATGCATAAAAATGTCTTGCTTACACCAGGGAACCTCGACCCATACAGGATAAAAGCAAATTACCGCGGATGCTGGAATCTGAAACCAAAAGAGAAAATCAAAACTTTGACAATTTTCATCTGGACTCGAAATGTCACCTATTTTCTCTCCTTACAAATGCTGCCAGGCCTGCTGAGACTTTCCAGCAATTTCTCTTTCGATTTCTTGATCCATACTAGTGGGAGATCTGCAAACTTTCTTTAGAATCTTACTATGGCACAAGTCCCGGTCCAATGTATCACTTCAATAGGCAGCGAATTAAATAGAGAAATACATAGAAATTACAAGATAGCATTTTTGAGTTCAGCCTAACCTCACCATGACTACATGATGGAATATTCCGAATGATAGTCACACACTTGGTTCCCATAATCTTTCGTCTTCTTATCCAGATCATCTTGAGCGTTGGCAGATATGTCAAATTTCCACATGCTCCTCTCTGTGTTGTGACTTCAACAGAAACAATTGAACTAATAAGTATCCCCAGAACTTTGCATGAAGACGTTTCCCTTGCTCTGCCTTAACTCTTTTACACCTAATCTTCTATCTATGGCCCCTCGTTCTTGATCCCTTTGCGTGAGTTAATTTGTCACTCATTCTTGCATAAGTGCAGTAATTAATGCTGAATTTGCCAAGACAGCCCAGTCCAGTTCATTACGTTTGATGTAAGAAAGAGATAAATGGGTGAGTGGACCATTAATTATCAGATCACAGTATCCATGAGTGCTTCGAGCTATAGATTGTACTCATATAACCATACAAACTCCTGCTGTCAACCCACACTATTATATGAACCAAAAGGGATTTACTTGCTTAATGTTCAATTAGTATGCAATTATAGCACAGGCTTATGCGTGTCAGTGCCCAGTATTCTGGAAACTGTCACGGTTCATTCATTCTTCGGCGGCCGTTCCTCCTGTAGTATTTCAGAATGAAATATAAGGAGCTGGCTGTCTTCTTGGATACAAAGTGGGTGCAGGACCTCCCACAACTTCATCCTCTGTTACAAGATCATAAAATAATTACAGCTGTGAAAGGCAATTAACCCATCTTAATTCATCTATTCAGAAAAATCCAAGCAATGCCATTGTAAAATCCAATTGTTTTTTTAAATGATTTCAGGGATTTCACACATGAGAAAATAATTCCTCTAGCTTTCAGGCGCAGGCTGGTTTATTTGATAAAAATTGGAGAACTCATCTCACTCCTCCCATGGACGTTGATTCTTCAAAGGGCATGCATGCATTTCACAACTCTTTAGGGATAAAAGCTTAAAGATAAGTGCCAGTGAAATGTATTACTTCATATTAAACATAATCCCTGGTGATTCTCAATCATCACTTTCTATTTCCCTCTTATGCCTCTGCACACTCTCGCACATTTCACCAATCATAACCTCCTTCTAGATGCTACTCGAGTGTCCAAAATGCAAGCTGCTGACTCATGGCACGAGTTTCATAGGCGGACGACTGCCTCTGGGAGCCAATACTCGACAAAAGAGCAATTGCAGGTGGCATCACCAAACCTGGTGCCAGGTCACATTCCGACTTGTAACCTGGTGCTCAGACTGGATGCTAATTCGTTCAGGTACCTCGGCAACTTACTTGACAGAGATGCTCACTCGACCTTCATTTTCGAGAGCTTCACCTCGTTTACTGTGCAGAACCAAAACTGTCTTTCCCTGATCATTACCTCCAGGAAATTTGGAAGTGATCTGATAGATCATGGGGTGGGCTATTGAGAGCAGAAAGGAGGGAAAATGAGGCTCATTCTTTTCCACCAAAGTATAAAAATAGGGAAGTCTTGCTAAAACTAAACAAGGCATTAGTTAGACATGAAATACTGTGAACAGTTTTAGCCCCCTTACCTAAGAAAAGATACACTGGCATTGGAAACAGTCCAGAGAAGATTACTCAGTTGATCCCCTGTATGGAAAATGTTCTTATGAGGAGAGTTTGAGTAGGTTGGGCCTGGACTCATTGGAGTTTAAAACAATGGGTGGGAACTTTATTGAGACATATAGGATTCTCAGGGCAGCTGGTGCTGAGAAGTTGTTTCCATTGTGGGAGAGCCTAGGACCAGAGGACATAATCTCAGCATAAAGGGTATCCCATTTAAAACAGAGGGCTATAGAGATTGGTTTGTTAAATATGTTCAAGGCTGGGATAGACAACATTTTAATCAGTAAGGGAATAAGGGTTATGGAAATGAAGTGGGATAGTGGAGCCAAAAATATTATATTACATCAGTCATGATCTCATTGCATGACGGAGCAGACTCGATGGGCTGAATGGCCTACTTCTGCTCTTATGTCTTCTGATCTTATAAATGCTTTATGTCCCTCAAGTGATAGTTTTCACTCTGTCCCCTGTAGGCTGCCTCTCCCTAGTACCGTGCACTATCTTATGCTGAGGATAATATTAATTATATGTCTCCTTTGCCCCATACAAAGGGGTTCAAAGAACGATTGAGTGACAACTGGAAACTTTGTGACTCTAATGCTGAAAGCTTCAGATAGTAACATCCGGGGGGAGAATTCTAAGTGTTGAATTTGTGTGAAAACTGGAGTAAATCCCAATTGCTTTTTCAGCAGGATTTTCAAAATGAATCTCCCACCCTCTGTGCACTGCACCAATAACTCCCCACCAATGACCCCCTCCACTGGCAGCCCCAATCCCTCCCACTCAGGAGCCCCGGCATCCCCAACAGGGTAATCTCACTTCTCCACCGCAAAGGCCAGCCTCGATCACTGGCCTCCCTCCTTCTGTCACACAGCCCCAGTGCAGAGATGCAGCAGGACCCTCCACTCCCTTGGCACTGTCCTATGCTCATTGCCATGATGGCTTTGGAGGATTGGCATTTTGCTCCAGGCTGGCACAGCCAAAGTGGCAATGCCCAGGAGCCACCCCCTTACCTGGCACTTGACTATCAGGGAGGCCTCAATTGTCCCTCCCTTCAGTCTAGACGGGTCACGCCACCAACTTCCAGTAAGTGGGGAGATACAGTAAATCCCGTTGGATTGAACAACTCCTGGCGGGAGAGAGGCTAGTGGGCCCAAAGATTTCAGTCCTGGGTCTTCTAATACTATTTAAATTAGATTTAAAATAAATTATGTAGTATCACACCAGAAATTAGCACAGAGCTGACGGTGCCAGAAATCCAGCTGTTGAAGATGTATGGAGGCCATGGCACTCAGCAATGACCTCTATCCCCAAGTCTCCTGGCCCATGATGGTGTCTGGATGCTTGTGTGGATAGAATGTCAGATGTGATTGTGAATGTTGTCTCTTCATCATGTTCTTACTGAAAACAGTTAATCCTGGAACACTGATTAAACTAAAAGGACCACAATCAAATGGGCCCAGATGTTTAGTGAGCGGTTCACCAATCCTGCCCACTTTGGGAACGTCATTAAAAAATATTCCACACCCAATTTGCTGATCTGGAATTCACTGCTATAGCCACCTACCTCTGCAAGTTCCTCAAATAATTGCCTGCCTTGCTCTTATTTCTTCACAAAGTGTTTGTTATGATCCTTGTAGAGAGTATTCATATTTAAAAAGAAATCTGAACACCCAGAAATTAACTAAAAGACCCTGACCAAAAAACTTCATTTCTTTTAGAGAGGTAAGACATGGGTTTGGGTGGAGAGAAAGGGGCAGGGCTTCAAGCAGTTGAGAGCTACTGGTCTCCCCACTTGGTACTGGCTCTACCCAGCACGGAAACATTTACAGTGGCGTTGTCAATTGGTTATAATTGACCATTTAAAGGCCTCAATTATTCCCCAGTTAGACGGGTTGCCTGACACACTTGTAAAATTGCAGTGAGCTTTGGATTGGGTGGACAGGTGCTGAGCAAGACATCCATGGCCTTGCGCCTAATTTTATGCCCCTCTTCCTGCAACTCCTCAGGAAGACTTAAAATTCTGCCCCAAATCTGGCATTAAGCTTGTCAATTTTGTACCTTCATCTTCTAGGCTGCAAATAACAGTTTAGCGAGGCAACAGGGAAGAAGCTGTTCTTGAGTCGGTTGGTAAGTAACTTCAGACTTTTGTATCTTTTTCCTGACGGAAGAAGGTGGAAGGAAGAACGCCCGGGTTGCATAGGCTTCTTGATTATGCTGGCTGCTTTGCCGGTGCAGCGGGAAATGTAGACAGAGTCAATGGATGGGAGGCTGATTTGCATGAAGAACTGGGCTACATTCACAACTCTTTCTTGCAGTCTTGGTCAGGGCAGGTGTCAGTTTGAACAAGATCTGGATCAATGTTTCCTGTACAGAAGTAAAAACATCTCTCAGAACCTGAACAAGCTGGTCGTTATCTGAATTTTCTTTAGGCGGTTGCATCTCTTGCTGATGGGTTTAGCTGTTACGTTTGAGATTACCTTTTTGTGAAATGAAATTGGGCAGAACAGACAACCTTTTACACCTTTGTCAGACTATGCAGTAGGATTGTTCAAGGTACCTGAAGTACGACTTTAAGTGTCCATGGTTTGATCCATCATGATTCTGACAAACGAAGGGATAGGAATAGCTCTAGTTATAGCATTGTTCAGCTGACTTCTGAGAAAGTAAACATTTGGCTTCAGAAACTTGCCTTTCTGTGGTAAAGAGGGCGAATCATCACAAAATAAGCACATTGTGACAATGTACACGTGAAGGCAAAGATGGAGAGGAAAAGTCATTTTTCTTCATAAAAGTGGCATTCTGCATTGACAGCTGGGGCCATATGCTTGGAGTGTTATTTGCACTGGATAGTGGGTCAACTGACATCTTTTAGATTGGGATTGACAGAATTGTGCTAGGTAAAGGCACCAAGGGATAGTGATCAAAAGTAGGTAAATGAGACTGAGGTGCAGATCAGCCTGGATCTAATAGAATGGCAGATCAGGCTTGAGAGACATACTCCTATTGCTATAATTGGGAAAAAAACGTGGAGTGCTGTGATCATTGTTTTTCTGTCAGAGCTGGTCTCTCTCACGAAGTAAAAAGCTAACAGTTCCTTAATTTGGTTGATAGATTCACCTAGCTGGTCATAGATTGAGTAGGTTGGTTTTATTTGAAGTTCCCAAAATGTATGTGATACCTCAATGCATCTTCATACTGATTTTACTGTGGCCTGAATTTTCAAGATGGTGAGAGTTCTGCACCAGTAATCTGGTTACTAGGTGTATTCCCGCTGCCATTTTACACTCTTATCAAGCATCGAATTGCATTAATTGGCCATAATTAGAAGAGAGTTCCATCTTAGAGAGCTGTTAGCTGATCAGATTGGCTAATAGTTCTCTAGCCAATCCAGGCACAGCTTTACAGTGCTAGAAGTACTGCTGCACTATGTCTGAGACAGACTCCCAGGAACTGCAGTAATAGGGAGCACCAGGGCCTTTGGGGATAGAGCTCTCAAAGGGCTGATTTTGCCCCCAGTCTGAGCCCACGCAAATCCCAAGATCCTTGGGAGACCCTTCCTCTGCAGTCTGGCAGCAGCAGAGGGAACATGGGCACAGAATTTACTTCCTCGACCACCCCCATGGGGTCCAAGGCACCAAACCAGGATCAGTGTCATGATACCAGGGAGTAGTGCATCATTGCTAAGGCGCAGTGTCTGAAGAAGGGGCTTGAGGGGCTGAGTGGGAGTGTAAGGGGAGAGGACAACTAAGCAGGGGACAGAAGGAGGGGATTCTAGTCGGGTCATTCTCATGCCTGCATGTTGTGGGAGGGAGTGATCTGTTATGTGAGTGATGGGAAGGAGTTGTTGGTGCTTCCCTAGTTAGCAGCGGGCTGGAGAGTCACCACTTCCATATTGGGGGCAGAGAGGTGACTGTCGATGCTCTTTATAAATGTCACCGCAATCTATGAAAAGCCGGGTGGCCAACATGTTTCCTGAGATGCATTAATTTGCATCCATCAGATGGGGGAATACAACCTGACAGACACTGCCAGTGCCAGCGGAAAACACACTAGGTGTCCCACTGCCGTGGGCATTTAGTGCTAATTCAGGAGAATTGCACCTTTTATTCCATCACAGGAGAAGAGATATCTATTGTAATTGAGATTATTACATATATTGCTGGGAAGAAATAAAGCATTGTATAAAATTAAGAAATAAATGCAATACTGGTAAAACATGGAAATCAAAATTAATGTAACCTGAAAAAAATCTTTTTTTTTTGGAAAACTTCATAAAGTTTAATTGATTGAACTTTTAATTTATAAGATATAAGAACTGGCAGTTAAATAAATGAATGTGATATGTCTCAGTGGTCATATACATCAACTGTGTGCAAAAATTTTATTATAATATATAACTCGATGGAATGTGATATTTTGGTATTGACAATTAAGAATATCTATCTAAAAGGGGAGGGTGAGAGAGAATATTTATATACCGTTAAGAAATAACTTGTGTAAAGTAGGAAATGTTGGGAGGTGGGAAAGTTAGAGAGAACAGATGGTCTGCTCTAAATAAATTACAGACAACAGCTCAGTTGGCAGCTGAGTGGTTGATGTAAGTCTCAAATAATCAGTTTGTAAATGTTTTCTAAATTTGCTTACGGCTTTCCTTTGACTTGATTCAAATAACAGGTATTGTGACTGAATCGATGCAGTTTTTGTACAAGTTATTTGGACAAAAAAAGCAGACACAAATAAATAACTGTGACCTTATAAAATTAAATGGATAGCGAAAGACAAATCTAAAATATTGTTATAAGGGAGTTTTTAGAATTGAGTACAAGTCAGGAACTTTTTTGACAGTCATGAGTTGATGTAATATTTCACTGTTCTATGTCAAGCAATCAAGTATCCCAATAAAATGGCTTGTGTTATTTCTGCATCAATCCATCATTCAGCCTTCCTTGGAAAATATTTTCTATTGTGCCTAAAGGCAAAGATTGCTATCCTGCATCTTTTAGCTACTATACTTTACATGTTTACATCCATTGAATGTTGTGCAAACTGAAAGCCAGTTGGAGGGAGCTAAAGCAGTTGACAGTCACTGTGCTGTTGATGCTTTTATAAATTAGAGGTGAGTTGAGCAGGTAGATGTTTTCTATGGTATCTCTGAAGTAACTGTCATTATATTGCTTCTTAGCTGTTCAAGATTTAGCTTGACAAGAGACACTGGAAGTACTGAGTTGCTTGTTTACACATAATTGAGCATTCATTTATGGAAAATGCTAATCTTCAAGATTGAGGAGCTCTGGAATTTCTCAAAAGAAGTTATTCTGGTACTGCATGAACTAATTCATATTTATATTGTTAATCATTAAATGGAATGGTAAGTCATGACTTAATGTCTAGGGGATTGATTTTTTTTTTGTGCATACACAGGTAAGTTTCCTGATCGTTTCTTCCTCTTGATTCTCTGCCGGTATAGAGAAACATATGAGGCGGATGGAGCACACGCTGACCTGCTCTAGTAGCTTGATTTTCCAATAACAGGTCACTAGACTGAAGCCAGAGCTTGAGAGGCACGACTCTGAATCAGGCACTGTTTGATTCAGGGGAGACCAGGAGTTTCTCCCATTCTTATCATCTACCAACAGTGTATTAGAAGGATTTACAGGTTGATAATCATGTCTCAAATACACCTTCCATGGCCATGAAGTCCTGGATTAATGTTCAAACCCAGCAGAGGCAGGCATAAAACGAGATTTCCTTCCAAAGGTTTAGTAGCACAAAAATCGTTGGGTTATTCCTGACTTCCAGTTTAGTTTATTTCCTCCAGACACACAAGTATCCTACACTACAAAACTATAAGTCAGAAGGGATAGGTAGAGTGTGGCTAGAATATGGATAAGGAAAGGATATTGGAGCAGGCTTAGAACTGAGGATGGCATGGTGGCCCAGTTGTTAGCACTGCTGCCTCACAGTGCCAGGGATCTCGGTTCAACTCCAAACTCAAATGACTATTGTGTGGAATTTGAATGATCTTGCCATGTCAGCATAGGTTTCCTCCCACAGTCCAAAGATGTGCACGTTCGGCTCATTGGCCATGATAACTTGCTCCTTAGTGTCAGGGGAATTAATGGATTGAATGCATGCTGTTACAGGGATGGTGAGGCCTGGGTGGGATAGTTGTCATTGCAGATTTGATGGGCTAAAAGGCTTCCTTTTGCACCATAGGGATTCTATGAGATGGGGCAACGTTATAGACTCAGCAGGAGATGGAGCAAATATAGCAGAGTCAGAGGCTGGGATAGGAACAGCTAGACACGGTTACAGACTGAGTGGGAGTTAAATGAAATGTAAAATATTTGAGTAATAATGTGTTATGTATATAAAGTCTATGCAAACATTTGAATATATTTGCATTCAATTGAATCGAATGGAATATTTTGGCATTGAGAGGAAATGGCAATAATAGGACGAAGTAAAAGGCCAGGTGAGACAGGCTGAAGTGGTGCAGGTAGCTGCTGCAAACATATTGTGCAGTGGGCAATGGGGTGGAGCAGGGGTGCTGATCGGGAAGGGGTGGGAGCAGTGATAATGTTCCTTTTTCATCCATTGTGGGAAAGCAACCGCTGTGTAGAGGATCTAAAAAGCAGGAAGATGAACAAGAACTTGCATTTATGCATTGCCTTTACATACTAAAAGTATATACAGCTTCATTTTTAAAGAAAACTTTGACATTTTACCAAGATTTATAAGAAGAGATGACTAAAGACATGGTAAACAGGTATACCTTAAGAAGTATCTTAAGCTAGATGAGACAGAGAGATTTATAGAGAGAATTCCAGAGCTTAGAACTAAGTAAGTTGAAGACACACCCATAAATGGCAAAGAAAAGAAAACTGAGGAGGTGCAAGATATCAGAATTAAAGGAGCACAGAGATCTTTGAGGATTACAGGAGGTTTTCGAGATAGGAGAAGTGAAGCGCTGATGAAGTTTGAAAACAGGGATGAGAAATTTCAAATTTATTTATTGCCAGAGCAGGACAAGATGTCAATTTGTGACCATTGAGGTCATTGCCAAATGTGACGTGATACAAGTTAGGATATTACAGCTTTGCAGGAGATCAGGTTTTGAGAATGCAGGTGGAAGGTCAGCCAGGAGAGCATCGGAATAGTTCAGTCCAGAGATAATATAGGCATGGATGATAGTTTCAGCAGCAGATCAGTTGTGGCAGAGATGGAAATAGGTGACGTTATGGACTTGGAAGTAGAAAGTCTTGGTGATGAGAGCGGATGTAGGTTTCAAAGCTCAGTTCAGAATTAAATAAATGCTAAGTTTGCGCACATGGCTATTGCTTGGGAAAACAACCTTTGACCTTACCAATAAGAATAAACACCTATTCATACAATACTGAATAGTGAATGAGCAGCAAGTGCAGGGTCAAGACAGATTATGGTGAGGTAGAGAGTTAGCAGCATACATATGGCAAGATTTTCCATAAGGAAACTGGTGTGCGGCTCACCAGCAGGCTTTTCTTTCTATGCTTTCCAGGACTTAATAAAAGAATGCCAGAGATATTTCCCATATCATCATACTGGCAGGGCAGAATCTGATAGAGCTGGCAATCACATCTGTCTCCCACCCAGGGGCTATACTTATCAAGGTAAGCCTGGATCTCAGAGCAACAGGAAAGTTGTGGCTACGGTGCAGAGCCTTGCTATTTGTCCAGGAGACTCTTTTATAACTTGCCCTTACCTGCATTGTCATCTGATCGCTGAAAACATGAATGAATGAATAACCCCCCTGCTAATATAACTGCATGTATCTCACATGCCTGCTGCTGGCCGTTCATATTTTAATTTTATTGTGTGCACCAGCTCCCAAAATGCATGTGGAAGCTGCACTCACTTCCATTTCCAGTTCCACCATTGGGATCCAAGTCACTTGTTCAATTCCACCTTTAATGTTGACTTACATCCTGAAACATTCAAGTAAAACTTTTCATTTAAAACTAGATGCTGAAAAATACCAGAGGAGAGCATCGAATTCTGCTCTCTGCCTTAATAATCAGCACAGAGCTCAGATTTAGTGGGGACTAACGAAGAAGTGATGGCATTTAGTAGCTTTAAAGAGCCCAATTTCACCTTAGCAAAATAACACATTACCAGGGTCAATGCCCATCATGGTGCAATATGTGGCGTAAGTAATAATCTTGAGATTAGTATTCTATAGGCCTTGTATTTTAATCTAAATCCTCTCTTTTGGATCTGACTTTGGATGACCTTGAACTGTGGTCTTTCCTAGTTGTTAGTTCCAATGTGAACCATGACCTCTAGCTGCTCACTTCCCCTTTCCAAGAGTCTATAGCTATTACTTTAGGCACAATACACTTGCACCATAGGCAACATATCAAACATTGGGTTATCGACAGAAATAGCTATGTTTTTGCATTATTATGTACGGCCTACACAAATTACTTTCCTGCTCTCTAGTCCAATCATCCTTCCCTTATTTTCCTCAGGTAACTTTTTGTTTCATAGTGCTGTTCCTGACCAGCTTTCCTGAGCCATTATCCTTTACATCCTGTGTATAAAGAACCATATATCTTTTAGACAAGTGCAAAAGTTAAGGAATCCCCTCTGACTTCAATTCATTTTGCTTTCTGTCTCCCTGTGGGTGGTCATTCACTTACCAGCACTTGCTTCAATTTCAAACTCTGACTGTCCTTCAATTGGTAGGGGTGAACATAATCTGAATTATGTGAACCATAAAATTCTCTTTGTTCTATTTGCTGCACAGCTCTGAAGTTCCTTGTTTTCTATACCCCCAAACTTTGTGGATCCACAACAATCCACATCATCCATCCTGCATAATTATATTCTGTTTTTGTAACCCTTCCAACACTTCTTATCTGGTCTCTACTAAATCTGTAACGACTATTGAAGACAAAGGTATTTTATACCCTCCTCTGTGATAAGTTTGGAGACAGGAAGGGCATTTATTTGGATGGGTGGTGGTGATTGGGAACCTTTCCATGTTTCCACCTCCACCCCAATTAATTCCATGATGGGAAGGCCTATGGATTGTCTTCCCGTCCCGCTGCCAGTTGAGGTCCTGAAGTGAGCAATGCCAAACTATGTGCACCACCCTGCTGCTGCTGGTATTCAATCAGACAAACAAGCCTGTGCTGGTTGTTCGTTGTCTCCCAAAGGAAATGGGGGGTGGGGGGGAGAGACCCTCATTGCAAGACACCCAGTGCCTGATTGGCAGTCCAATCCTCTGCCTCAGCTGCTGATACCCCATTCTTCATGACCCTATGCTGTGAAATCCCCCTCATCACTCACCTGAAATCCAGGGATACATTGAAGATTTGGGTGTCATTCCTGCAGCAGCCACTGCTCCCTATGGTGTTGCTCAGCAAAAGAGCTGCTGGCCTCTGATTGGTCACTAGATCTCTCACTTCCTGGGTCTTGACCCTGTGGAAGACCAGCCAGTGAACTCTCTCTCGCCTGATTGTCAGGTAATACCATCAGCAAGAGGTAATGTGGGTCTCTCGCTGGATCTCCAGCTAGTAACCTCCATAAAATTCCCTTAGTGCTGCCACAGCATTAAGTTCCCTTTAAAACTGAAACCTTTTACTCAGTTTTATGCCTCACTTAACTTATGTGTATCTCATGAGCTTGTCTCTTTCACAGGAGCTGTTTTATATATCTAGTGGAACTTAGACTTTGTTGAGTTAAGTCTAACCCTGCCTCTTTGGGCAGAATTCTCCCAAACTCCTGCTGGCCAGTTTAATGGCACGTTGGCAGGAAGAATTTGGCAGGAGGTCCAAAAATCGGTTTTATGCTGGCAAGGGTTTACAACGGGAAGTTTCACTGGTCCCACCATGGTAGATTGGGAAGTGCTCTGGAGGCTGGCATGAAACTCAACTGCATCCCACCAACAGGATGCAGTCGAAGGCCTGACCATTTACTGGATTCTCTGCACTGTTAGCAGGGAAAACACGCTGGCTCAAAACAATTCTGGAACAACGTGGTGTGATGTCAGGACTCATCTGGACAATCCCTGAGGCTACCGCTGGCATTTCAGGATGGAAGCCATTGATAACCTTGGACCCTGGAATACCACAGCAGACGCGGGGCGGGGGGGGGAGGTTTAGGTGGGTAACATGTGCAGACAGACTTTCCAAATTCGGTGCAGTTGGTGAGGTACCTGATGTGATCAGTACTGTCAGGAAAATTCAGACAAGACGGGACTCATAAAGCCAATGTCTCTGAACCAAAGATTTAGCTTTATTTAGATCAGCAGCTGTTGGGAGAAATCAGACAAAGGGTTGAGGCTGCTCTAAGACAGATCAAATCAAGTTCTAATGTATACAGTTCAATACAGGTCAATTATAGATTTTTTCTCACATTAGCTTTGAATCAATCATTTTCATTATACATCAATCAGCAGTATATACTTTACCCAGTCACATCTCTCCCTATGGCATCATTGTATTTCATTAGTTAGTTAAAAACAAATGATCCTTCTTTTCTTGACTCAAATTAATTTCCCCGTTCCTGGTTACCCTAGATGCTGGCTACGAAGGTTAAAATGTATGTTGCTATGGGTTCTATTAAAGATCACAGCCAAATCAGATGCACATACACATCTGGACATACATTCATGCTATATGGTCAATGAACAGACTCTATTCATGAAGTCTGATTAAGTGCTCTCATTGTTTCTACCACTAGATAATGAACTCTCTTAAGGCTATAGAATTTTCTCAGAATATGATTTGACCCAATGGATTTTACCCAATGGATTTTACCGTAATGCTTTGCAGGATTTACCTTGATTAAAGCATACAATAATTCTTAAAAAGTACATTGATATATTCAAAAATATTATGTTTTAAATCTCAATCACGTGTTTAAACCTCTTAAGTGCATTTCATATATGTGTAAACTGCCTCTTTATTGGCTTATAAGTCTGTGTTTTAAGAATCTTTTCACTTAATGATGATAATTCTGTCAATGCCTTAATTTCTAATGTTTCAGAATCTTACTAATTTTATTACCCCACTTCAGGTACTGTGGAGGAAGTTAATTTTCCAGCCTTAGAATGGTCCTGGAGATAGTGGTGGCACTATGGCAGTGTTTAGCACTGCTGCCTAGCAGTGCCAGGGACCTGGGTTTGATTCCTGGCTTGGATTTCTGTCTGTGTGGAGTTTGCACGTGCTCCCCTTGTCTGCATGGGTTTCCCCCTACAGTCTGATTGTATTGGCCATATTAAATTCTCTCTCAATGTACCCATATAGGTGCTGGAGTGTGGCGACTAGGGGATTTTTCACAATAACTTTGTTGGAGTGTTAATGTAAACCTACTTCTGCCACTAATAAAAAATGTCTTCTTTTTCCACCTTTTGGCCTCACAATATTTCCAGAGATCCATCTTCATTTTCAGGAAGTCCGTCTTCTTCCTTCAATCATGTGTTAGTTCAATATGGCACCCAGATAGGACAGCACACAGTGTGCCATCAGGCTTGCCCCACTGTGCAAAACAACTAGTTGGATAATTAATTATATTGGGTTATGGCATGTTTTCCTGCCAGCGTCTGCAGTGGGAAACACTATATTCCCAGATGGGAGAACTCTACTCTTTATCTCAGATGACAAACCTGACCAATTAAATATTATCATCCACATGGCTCCTTTTTCCATGTGAACTAACAACTACTTTCTTGTATTTGCTAGTGCTACAAGGGAGGATTTAAACTAGATTGGCAGAGAGGTGAGACCCTCAGCAGCAGGAAAGCAAATGAGAGGCTGAAAGGAGATGCAGTACTTAGCAACAACAAGCTGAATGGACATAATAGGCAGGAGCACACAGAGAGCAGGGAAAACCTGTTGGATTAAATTGCATCTATTTCAATGCAAGAGGCCTGACAAATAAGGCTGATGAACTCAGGGCATGGGTAGAATGTGTGACTGGAATATTATAACTATAACTGAAACACGGCTAAGGGAGGGACAAGACTGGCAGCTTAATGTTCCAGGTACAGCTGCTTTAGGCAGGACAGAAGTGGAGGAAAGAGAGGAGGGAGAGTTGTATTTTTGATGAAGAGAAGCATCAGGATAGCAGTCAGAGATGAAATAACCAAGGGATCATTCAGTGAATCTTTGTGAGTGGAACTAAGAAATAAGAAGAGGATGGTGATCTTATTTGGGTTGTACTATAGGCCCCCAAATAGTCAAGGGGAATTAGAATAAATATGCAGGGAGACTGGGGAGTAATAGGATTGTCATAGTAGAGGATTTTAATTTTCCTTACATAGACTGGGACTGCCAATATGTAAAGGACTTAGATGGTATGGCATATAAAGTGTGTTCAGGAAAGTTTCTTCAGACAATATGTGGAGGGTTCTACTTGGGAAAGGGCAAAACTTGATGTAATCTTGAGAAATAGAGTAGGGCAAGTGACTGAGGTGAACATGCAGGGCCACTTTGGAACCAATGGCCTTAGTTCAATTAATTTTTAAAGTAGTTGTGGAAAGGGACAAAACTGGTCCACAGGTGCAAGTTCTAAATTGGTGCTAGGTGGATTTTGATGGAATTAGACATGGTTGATGGAATTAGACAGGAGCTTGCAAGAGTTGATTGGAATAGATAGTTTGAAGGCAAAGGGACCTCTGGCAAGTGGAAGGACTTTAAAAGTGAAATAGCTAGAATTCAGGGTTTATATTGTTGCTGTTAGAGTGAAGGACAAGGCTGGCTGGAGTAGGGAACTCTGGATGATAAAATATATTGAAGTTTTGACCAAGAAAAAGGAAGCATGGCTCAGGTACAAGCAAGGTATTGCTTGGAGATATATAAGGGATGCAAAAGTATACCCAAGAAGGAAATTAGGAGAGCAAAAAGGAGGCATGAGGTAGCTTTGGCTGACAGGATCAAGGTGAATCTGAAGGTATTCTTTAAGTCTATTAAAGGAAAAGAATTCTGAGGGATAAAATATACAACATTTGGAAAGACAGTTTGATTAGAAAAGTCAGCATGGGTTCGTGTATGGGAGACCATGTCTTACAAATTTGTTAAAGTTCTTTGATAAAGTGACCAGGAAGCTTGATGAGGGCAGGGTGGTTGATGTAATCTATATGGACTTCAGTAAGGCCTTTGATAAGGCAGCTCTGGAAGATTAGATCACAGGGAATCCAGGGGGAGCTGGAAGTTAGATATACAACTGGCTTATGGTAGAAAGCAGAGGATAACGATGGAAGGATGCTTGTCAGATTGGAGGCCTGTGACTGGGGGTGTGCCTCAGGGGTCAGTGCTACACCCATTGATTTTTTTAAAATCTAAATCAACGATTTGGATGAGAAGGTACAAGCATGATCAGAAAGTCTGCAGATGACACTAAGTAGGTGGTATTGTGGACAGTAAGAAAGGTTTCAAAAATTGCAGCAAGATCTTGATCAGCTGTGGAATTGAGAAATGGCAAATGGAGTTCAATACAAATATGCACAAGGTTTGCATTTTGGAAAGTCAAATCAAGGTAGGATTTTCACAGTTAATTGTAGGACCTTAGGGAGTATTGTGGAGCAGAAGGATCTTGGAGTTCAGATGCACATTCTCTAAAGGTGGAGTCACAGGAAGAGAGAACAGTGAAGAAGGCTTTTGGCATGCTGGCCGTCATCAGTCAGGGCATTGAGTATTGAACTTGGTAACTTAGGTTGCAGTTGTACAGGACATTGGTGAGGCCATACCTAGTGTACCATGTTCAGTTCTGGTCATCTTGTTATAGGAAAGATGTTATTAAACTGGGGAGAATGTGTAAGAGATTAACAAGGATGTTGCCAGTACTCAAGGGACTGAATTATAAGGAGATTGGACAGGCTAGGACCTTTTTCCTTTGAAATGTAGGAGACTGAAAGGTGATCTTAGAGGTGTATAAGATCATAACAGGCAAAAATAGGGTGAATGCACTGAGTCTTTTTCCCAGGATTGGGGAATTGAGAACTAGAGGTTTAAATTAAGAGTGAAAAGAATAAATGGGAACCTGAGGAGCAACATTTTTACACAGATTATGGTACATATGTGGAATGAGCTGCCAGAGGACGTGGTTGATGCAGGAGCATTGACAACGTTTAAAAGACATTTGGACAAATATATGGATAGGAAAAGTTTAGAGGGATGTGGGCCAAATGAAGGCAAATGGGGTTAGCTTAGATGGGCATTTTGGTTGGCATAGATCAATTTGGATCTATGCACTGTCTCCATGTTGTAGATTCTATGAAGAAACAGATATTAACTTTTAGACAACTAGAAAATGTAGGCTTACACAATGGCATGGAATTAGTTCTGGATTGTGCTTTTCTTAGTGCAATTCACCTACCATTAGCAAATCAGCATAAAAGGTCAAGGCATCTAAACTGCAAATTACATCCCACGCAATTTGAGTTTCTGAAATCATTGCATTGATTTAAAAGAAGTATCATGTTGGAAGCTGGCCTGCCCACAAAACTAGGCATGTCCTCAGATTGATTTAATCACTGTATTAATCACTAATACTGCCAATTTGCAGACCTTCAGAGAGGCTCCTAAACATAAAATAAGCAAAATATTGCAGATTCTGGAACCTGAAAGAAAAACAAAGGATGTTGGAAAAACCCTGTAGGTCTGGCAGCCTCTGTAAGGAGAAAAAAAAATAGACTTAACGTTTCAAGTTTATTTGGCTTTTCATCAAAACTAATGAGGGAGAATTGTGTTACATATTAAATAGTAACTGTGAGAGAAAGCAACAAAATATAACAAAGAACAACACAGCACGGGAAACAGGCCCTTCGGCCCAATGAGCCCGCGCCGCCGTCCTAACGTCTTAATGACATATAGAGACCAATATAGGGACAATTTGTTACCCAATCAGCCTAAGAGCACATTTTTGGGATGTGGGAGGAAACCGGAGCACCATAACCTTAAGAACGAAACACAGATGGCTTGGTATATAGAGTGGGGTGGAGGGATGAAGGGTTGCATTAGGGCAATACATGTATGGGATATTTATTAAAAAAACTTTATACAGTGACTTTTCTCCTCCATCTTAAATCCCTTTATAAATATCCCAATCATGCCATTGCCATCCGCAGTCCTCCTCACACATATGACAGGCCATTTGTTAATTTGCTAAATGTTGTCACAATCTCTTACAGCTACAGCTTAATTTATTAGCATTAGAAGTAGGCTTGCATTAATACTGTAATGAAGTTACTGTGACAATTAATGATTTGGATGAGGGGACAAAGTGTAACATCTGAAAGCATGCAGATGACAGCAAGTTGGGTGGGAACTGTGACAAAGATGCAGAGATCATTCAGAATGATTTGGGCAGGTTGGGTGAGTGGCAGATGCAGTATAATTTGGATAAATGGGAGATTATTCAATTTGGAAGTAAAAACAAGGCAGCAGATTATGACTTGAATGGGAGAGGAGTGTGCAGCAGGATCTGGGTGTCCTTGTGCACTAGTCACTGAAGGTAAGTATGCAGGTGCAGCAGGTGGTAAAGAAGGCAAATGGTATAATGGCCTTCATTACAAGAGATTTTGAGCACAGGAACAAGGCTGTGCTGTTGCAACTATACAGGGCCTTGGTGAGGCCACACCTAAAGTATTGTGTGCAGTTTTGGTCTCCTTTTCTGAGGAAGGATGTTCATGCTCTCAAGGGCTTGCAGTAAAGGTTTAGTGATGTATGAGAGATTGATTACGTTAGGATTCTTTTCGCTGGAGATCAGATGAATGAGAGGTGATTTTATAAAGTTCTAACAGGATTAGACAGGGTAGATGCAGGGAGGATATTCCTGATGGTGGCCAAGTCCAGGACCAGGAGTCACTGTCTAAGGATTTAGGGTAGACCATTTAGGACAGACATTTTTTCACCCAAAGACTGGTGAGCCTGTGGAATTCATTATTTCAAGATGTAGTTGCTACCAAAACATTGAATGTATTCAAGAGGTGGTTAGATATAACACTTGGAGCAAATGGAATCAAAGGTTATGGGGAGAAAGCTGGATTCGGCTATTGAGTTGGATGATCAGTCATGATCATGATGAATAGCAGAGTGGTTTTGAAGGGCCAAATATCTCTTGCTGTATCTTCTATGTTTTTATCCTCTAGTTGCTGCACTCCAATGCCTCTTTGGGGATATTGAGGGAAGTTCTAATGAAGAGTCAAGTGGCCTTGAAATTCTGTTTTCCCTCTTTATTGATGTTGCCTTACTGGAGTTTTCCAGCATCATATGTTCTTGTCTCTTAAAATTAAAGCTTTTGTAGAACAAATATACTTCCCTTTTAACATTTACCTATAAAAAATGTTTTAATATGCCATGAAACTGACTACTGTATCCTCGTGAAACAAGTAAATTTGTAATGTTCTATAATTTTCAGTTATTTAAAATTACTATTTCATGACAAAATGAAGCAATGCTGAAAATCTGGAATAAGAACAAAAATTGCTGTAAATGGCAGTATTTTTAGAGAGAGAAGCAGTTACTGGGTCTTGCCCAGCCTGAAATTGTAAAATCCTGCCCAAGGTCAATGGACTTTCCCATGCTTCGACCCTTGCCCACACCGATTCCCACGGCTGGTCGGTTGGTAAAATTCCAGCCAGTGTTTCAGATTGATTTCATCAGATGCTGCTAGGCCTGCTGAGTATTTCCAGCAATTGTTTTGGTTTAAAAATCACGTGCCATACTGAACACTGATTAAAAATGCTTATGGTTTGTGAGCAGTCCGTTTTCAGCTGTATTAGCAGAACTATTTGTGGGGCTTTTTACTTAACAGAACTACACCAGGTTGCCATTCTTAAATGAATCAAGGAATAGTCTTAATACAAGAAAGAAAAACAATTACCTTCCAACGTGCTGTCCAATTTCATTAGTTTACAGAAAACGTTACGCGTGCAAATGAGTTTGAGCAGAAACATGAGCAAAAAAAATCAACTCTCAAAGAGAAGCCTTTCTTTAATGTATCCTTAAGAGATATTCCTATCTCATACCTACTTCAGAAACCCGCTTACTAAATTACTGCAACAGTTCATTTCTACTGAGCTTTGGGCTTTCTCTTTCACCAAGACCCAAAAGACTTCTTTACTGCTGAGTTGGAAAAACCAATCCAATAACTTCTTCAAATTTGTCAAGAAAACTGACTCACTCTTGGGATGCTAATTTGCATAACTTATTGACCTCTAATGGAGCAGCTGATCAAAATATGCACATGTACTATCATCTGAATAATTTGGGAGATTTTCGTATTATGCTTATCTATCTGCACTAAACAGTCTTCATAATTGCTGTTTTGTTCCCTTCTAACTAATATGATGTTAGTTACAGTTTACATATATATAAAAAGTACAAAGAATAAAGAAAAATATAGCATAGGAACAGGTCAGTCAAGCTGACCATGATGCTCTAATTAAAAAAAAAAACCTTTTGCCCTTACTTGGCCCATATCCCTCTATTTCCTTCCTATTCATGTACCTATCCGGATACCTCTTTAATGTTGTTAATGTGCCTGCTTCCACCACATCCTCTGGCAATGTGTTCCAGGCACTCGCCACTTTCTGCATGCAAAAAACTAACCCCCACACATCTCTCTTAAACTTTCCCCCTCTCACCTTGAACCTGTGCCCCTTTTTTCCACCCTTGGAAAAAGCTCTGTCCATCCAACCTGTCTATGCCTCTCAATTTTGTAGACTTCTATTAGGTTTCCCCTCAGCCTCTGTGTTGCCAGTGAAAACAATCCTGGTTTATTCAACCTCTCTTCATAGCAATATTCTGGTGCACCTTCTTTGCACTCTCTCCAAAGTTTCCACACCCTTCTGATAGTATGATGACGAGAACTGTATGTAATACTCCAACTGCAGTCTAACCAATGTTTTATATAGTTGCAACACGATTTCCCAATTCCTGTGCTCAATGCCCTGGCTAATGAAGGCAAGAATGCCCTATGCCTCCTTAATCACCTTGGCCGCCTGTGTTGCTACTTTTAGGGAATTGTGGACCTGCATGCCCAGATCCCTCCGTTAATGTTAACGTTTCTAAGGATTCTGCTATTTACAGTATAATTCACACCTAAATTTGATCCTCCAAAATGCATCATCTCACTTTTGTCCAGATTAAACTCCATCTGCCATTTCTGTGCCCAAGGTTTTCTGTGTACAATCTGTTTATATTCTGTTGTATATTTTGACAATCCTTGCCATTATCAGCAACTGGGCCAATTTTTGTGTCATCTGCAAATTTACTAATCAGACTAACCACATTTTCCTCCAGATCATTTATATATACTACAAACAGAGGTCCCAGTGCCGACTTTTGTGGAACATCACTAGCTACTCGTCTCCATTCTGAAAAACACCCTTTCACCGCAGCTTTCTTTCTTCTAAACCAAGCCAGTTCTATGTCTATCTAGCAGGTTCACCATAAATCCAAAGTGATTTTAGTTTTCGTACCAGTCTGCCATGTGGAAGTTTGTTAAAATACCTTACTAAAGTTCTTATAAATTATATCCACTGTCCTTCTCTCATCAATTTACTTCATCACCTCTTCAAAAAACTCGATCAAGTTGGTAAGTCACGACCTTCCCCGTCCAAAACCAGTAGCATGGTTTATCACTAACTAGTCCACTTCCCTCCATGTGTGTATATATCCTGTCCCTCAGCAAATTCTCCAAAAGTTTCCCTACCACAGATGTTAGGCTCATCAGCCTATAATTTGATGGATATTCCCTGCTTCTTTTAAACAAGGGCTATTCTCCAATACTTTGGAACCTTGCCTGTGGTCAAAGATGTAAAGATATCTGTTAAGGCACTAGCTATTTCTCCCTTTGCCTCCCGCAGTAACCTGGGATAGATCCCATCTGGTTCTGGGTACTTGTCTACTTTAATGCAATTCAGATATTCAGCACTTCCTTCTTTGATATTCTCACATTCTCTATAGCATTCACACATCTCTCCCTAACCTCAACATCCATCATATTCTTTTTCTTGGTGAATACCAATAAAGTACTCATAAAGGATTTTACCCATTTCCTGCAATTTCATGCATAATTTCCCTTCATTGTCCTTGAGTGGGCTTACTTTTCCTCTAACTATTCTCTTGCTCCTAATATATGCATAAAAAACCTTGGGATTCTCCTTAACCCTGTTTTCTAAAAACATTTCATGGCCTCTTTTAGCCTTCCTAATGCCACATTTAAGTTCCTTTCTACTTTCACACTGTACTCATCAACCGTTTTGTCAGTTTTTAGATATAGACCTATTGTATGTTTCCTTCTTCCTTTTGACTAAACTTGCAATTTCTCTTTGTCATCCATGGTTCCCAAATCCCGTCATTTCTATCTTTCATTGAGTACAGGACAAGCATGTCCTGGCAATCAACTGATCTTTAAAAGCCTCCCACATGCGAGACATGGGTTTGGTCTCCTTTGGCTTCTTCTAATCCACATTCCCCAGTTTCTGTCTAATTTAGATGTAATGGTCCTCGCCCAATTAAGCACTGCCACCCAAGGGCCATTCTTGTCCTTATCCATGAATCTATGAACTTGGGAAACATAACTCTACTCAAGTACTTAATTAATTCAAAACCTGATCTTTTGTGTAATCTGAACAATAAAACCAAAATTAGAAACATCTTGCATTTGGATTTTCAAATAGCACCGACTTTAAACATCTGCACGTTTAACGATAGACCGAGGGTGACACTTAACTGAAGGATAAAGCAGACAAAACGAATCTAATTCACTGACAATGAAAATTTCAGCCACTAAAACTTTGAACATTTTTGTTTTTATTTTGGGAATCAGTAGTGAATTGATTAATCTAGTTTCACTCATATCATGATTACAGAAAATGCTAAAAATTACATTTTAGAAATCATAAAATCATAACAAAAGAACTGTAAAAAGTTAGTTGGCATATTCCATTTCCCATTTTAACCCTATTAAATAAAACAAAAACAAGATCTTTTAGCAAAATATGACCAATAGTTTACAGTCAATAAGCTTTGAAATCTAAAAGCTCTTATTAGGAATAAATCCATTTGCAGAATTATACTAAGCAATTGTAATAAATGTTGACACCATAAAATGAGTTTTAAAATTTCAGCTTCATATATATATACATACTTCTGTACATAATGATTACACTCCATGGACAAAGCAGTAATTTGTTTCATCAAAGACTATTACTTTACCCGTCTTATTTAAAAAGTAAGCAAAATTTCATATCTGAGAATGAATCAATTGTTGAATAACTATTTAAATTGAAAATCAAGAAAAGTAATATATTCTAACGCAAGAATCATTGGCCCGGAGTTTGCAGTGGTAATAATGGTGAAAGTATCAGTGTTTGTTGTCATTATTCCTACGAAGCTGACAACAACCTCTGGAATATCTGCATGTGAAATTAAAAGCGGAAATCCAGAAGTTGCTTTCAGTGATTCTACCCTTTTCTATAGGGTGCACTGCTGAAGTCCCTGTATAATGTAATCAGTTGGAAATGAGGAATTCCCCCTTTACACTGTAATAGCACTATTAAAACCGTCTAAAATGTTATACTTTGCTGATGAGGTGTACCTTAGTTGTCTGAAGAACTTCTCTCACCCTTGTTAACTGATTTTCTATTTGTGCAAAATCATTTTTGTTTCGTTCTGATCAAAATTTCTAAATTTTAATATAATGATTTTTGATGTTTACCATACTTCAATTTTAGATGTCCCAAATGTTTACTTTATGCTGAGGAATTAAAATACATGAAGGATAATCTGTGCTTCCTGGCTAGTTGCTGCGAAAATTCTTCAATGTATCTAGTTGTTTGCCCTGCTTTTTCGAATGAGTTCATTTGTGGCAAATGGACGGGCTTACTCAAGCCATAACAAGTTCGGTTTGACCATCAGCAATGGGAGGACAAATGTTATGGGATGTTGCCAAACCATCATCTATCAGCATTGATAATATGGCAGTAAGGTTGATGGCTTCACATATCTAGGCTCCACAATAACTGACAATCTTTCACTTGATACTGAAATCAACATACACACTACGAAGCTACAGCTGTATTGTCCAAGCTGAGTAAAAGTGTGGAACAACAACCTGACTGAAAACATCAAACTGGAAGTCTACCAAGCTTGTGTCCTCAGTGCATTGTTCCACAGTGGTGAGACTTGGATAACACACGCTAGGCAAAGACATTCTGTATTGTGAACTGGCTACGAGGTTATGACTTCTAGGCATTCACACCTCTGCTACAAGGGCACCTATAAATGAGATATGAAGATGGCAGATATTGATTACTGATAACCAGGAGACAGTCACTATGGCTGGGGTTTCTGGGTGCAGACTAGAAGGGCATTGGAAGAGTAGAAATGAAAGTTGGCTGAGAAGAGGGCTAGAGAAAACAGAGGCCAGTGGATTGTACACTTGAAGCTTCTAAGTCACAGGCAATGCTTAGCCGGCCATCATGGCACAAACCATCATATGAGGCAAAAGGCTTTTGCATCCTACCCTGTTTAATGTTATTGCTGTTGTTGGACACCTGGACTCTTTATTTGCTGTCGAATTCAAACTAATGTCAGGAAGGATGAAATTCATGCCATTGAGATTGTTAGATTTTTGTAGACATCTCCCTTCAAGTTAGTAATGAGCAACATCACTTTGCTGCTGACCACAAAATCCAGACATTTTCAGTCCCCTAACCAAATGCCAGGAATTTTCATCCATTTAGCAACATTTCCAATCTTACAGCACAAAAGAAGTTTCAAATATAACATTTCAGCTGTTTTAACATTTTATGTGCATATTATACATATTAGTTAATATTTAAAATTCAGCAGCAGAATCTGTTGGCTAAAGCACATATTTTTTGTCTCCTTATTTGACTGTGTAGATCTAAATGAGGTGGATTTTTTTTTAATGTCTCTTCTGTTTGAAAGGCAAAAGAATGGACAGGTTGCATTTTCTGTCTTTTGTGTAGCTTGGAATTGGTATTGGGTACAGTGTCAGTACTGTACAATCCCAGAATCTACTGATGTTTGCTTCCGAGTTGTCTTTGGAGGAGGAGGAGGAGGTGTCTTGCTTGGTAGAGGTGGTGGAAGCTGTTGGAAAGAAAATCACTTTGGTGAGCTGTTCATTTCTCATTTACAGAATCTTTAACAGTGACTTTGCCTTAAATTGAATATTGAGCACTGGATGGCCTTAAATATACTTAATGCTATCAATTTATGACAAAGCTACAAGTACATCAGAATAAAGCACAGCATTGATTTTGCTATTTGCTATAACTACTTTTTAAACTATTAAATGTCATCATTTTTTCTATTATGCAGAACACATTTAACTAGAAATTACTTTGAAAATTACAGTGAGAACTGGACTCATGTGCAATGATACCACAACTTCAGATGAGGGGTAGATATGCAGTTAAACATGGAAATCCAAACGCTGGTGTCAAAGTTGCACTGTGAATTTTTCAAAAATAGCATCTTGCTTTCTGTCTCACCACTGAAAGGCAGGGAATGATGTGATAGTGCTATATTTATACAGTAGATATGAATTAAATTTGTCAGAGCAAGTTAAGTTTTGTCTATTTCATTCTAAAGTACCTTTTAGCACTGTGATAAATATTGAACATACTCAGGCTCTGGAAGTGTGTGATTACAAGCATGAACTCTTGTTCCTTCACAGTTTAACTGTTCATTTCAAAAATATAAAAACTGAAATTGTTCTAATTCTTTTTTTTTCCTTTCAACCACTTTCTTCTCTTTTTCTCCAACCTCCAAAAGTTTTCTCTTTTTTGTCCCAGATTTGACATTTAATTGACTCCCCCCCCAGCTCTGTTTCACAACAGCAAATTGTGGACATTTATCAAAATATAAAATCAATTTTATTGAGAAAGTTTTGAAGTTTGGTTAAGTTTCTATTATTGTTAAATGTTAGTGGTTCAAAAGTAAATTCAATAAATTTAAAGAGATTAATCTAAGACTGGTTTTGCAACATTGACAAAGGTTGTTTATATCAACTTGTCAACAAGTAACTTGTAACTTTTATCAAGTTACTGAAAGAAAACTGTGTAAAGTGTTGCTGGAAAAACTAAATTGAACATTTATCTGAATAATAAGATGAATTTTTTAGTCTATATTTGTCATCTGAATGAATAGTGACACAGACTTAAAATCTGGAGAGAATTGGGAAACAGAGAGATTGCGTTTTGCGATTTTCCCTAGCTCCCCCCCCCCACCCATTGGTGACATAATGAGGTTCACACACAAAGGGCAAGAATCTCGTTTGAGTGTATTTTAACATGTTTGAACTTCGTTAACACCATCCCTCCACTACCCACCCACCCCCCCATACATTCCCCACTCGCCGTATTTTCAAACCTCGTCAACGTGGACTTTAGAACAGGTTCACCCAGCCCTGATTATTAGTGGTGGTAGTTCGGGAGGGGAGGAGGAGATGCTGACAGTGACTGTTGGTTGATGGGATTGTGTGTTAGTGTTGATTGCATTGGTGGGGAGGGGGATGCTGCCATTGATCATGGGGGGAGTGTATGCGTGTATGTGTCGTGGGGAAGATGTCAGTGTTGATTGGGGAGCGGGGGGCTGGGGGAGTTAGTTTAAAAATTGATTATGAAAAGAACAGAAGTATTGCATGTTAACTTCAGATCATAGTTACCCTAGGTTGATGTAGGGGTGATGTGATAGAAGTGGCGAATTCTTGACTTTCAGTCAGTGTTCCATAATCACCACTGTTGCCTTTAACAGGAAGTGGAGGTGGTATTCCAGTCTGCTCAGGATTATCTGCGCCATTAAGATCTACATCTAGAAAGAACAGATTGAAATTATATTTGAATTTTAATCATCATCTATTTGGACTGTAGCATTTTCTCCTGGATATAAGAATATACTGTAAAATGCAATTTATTTGATAACTTTTTAAGAGACTTGAACTAGTCTAACAAAATTGTATATAAAGTGGCAAATACACTAATTATAAAAATATTCAGGAATATAACAGATTTACAAACAGCTTATAGTATCCTGTAAAAATGATCTTATACAGGAAAATCAACAAGAATCAGAATTTTATTTTATAATAAGCACCACATGCTCCAAGAGTAATTTATGAACTGTAGCAGTAGAAATTCTACTCAAGTTTGCCAGCAATATGTAAGTGTGGAAAGTGACATAATTGTATCAAATAATACTTCTAGCTATACCAAATAATCTTAATAGCTTAACCTTATGTGACTAATTTGAATCTAAATAATAATAAAATCTCTGGAAGATTTCACAGTGCCAAAACCTGGTTCATTATTTAATTATTCCTTCTATATTGAACTCTACATGATGCAGAATTTACTCCCATACTTTTAGAAACATTATCATCTGTAGCTGGAATTGCTCTTTTCAGCATAGGCTAGATATTTTGTTTATTTTTGATGAATATATGTTATCTTATTATATCAGTTTTATTCATCTTGTATCTGGAATTACAAAGGAAATACTTTTTTCTACATTTCTTCCAATTTTTTCTATTTTGTCCATACACAAACACAATGGCCTTGCTATTTTTGCTATCTCTCTCTCACTAACACAGACACGTTGTTTGGTCATAGGCTTTGTTATATTTTTGAGTAAGATAATGCACAGCTGTTTCTGCCCAGGTATAAAAGACAGTGCTGCCTTCAACTTTTTGTCATTTATCAAGTTTTCAATACCTACGAACATACATATTTAACTGAATAAATCAAATGAATAAAATATTTGAAATTATAGGCTTATTCCCACTTGTTTTGATGATCCTATTACAAATTAATCTTGCATGGCAAAATTGATTACGAAGAGTGCTATTTAAAGAAATTATTAAACAATATAATTATTGTCATAACACTCGCTAGTAGCCACAATCTTATGTAATGTGTTTCAGTCTTGAGCTTCACTGGTGTGGTTACAACTTCTTCTGGAGAGGAAAACGCAAGGATTAGCTCAGGATGCATGGAATCCCTATCAGCTATTCCTGAAAATCTGGGTGAGAAGAAATCCCTGCCAGATTCAGGGATGCTGCCATCACCACCATGTTCAAGAAAGTCAAAACAGACTGTGGAAAGCACTGAGGAATCTCTCTACTCTCTATCACTGGGAAGATCATCACCTAAATCCTTATTAGCTACCTTCTTCCAATCTCTGAAGAAATCCTTCTGGAAAGCCAGCATGGCTTCTGATCAAACAGTTGAACAAGGTATGATTTTCACTATTTGACAACTTCAAGAGGAATACCAGGAATAACATCAATCACTCTATATGGCCTTCATTGATTTGATCAAGGTGTTTGATTCAATCAATTGAGAAGTGCTATGGAAGACTCTGTCAAAGGCTGACTGTCCGGAGGTGGGGAGACGGTGGTGTAGTGGTTATCATCACTGAATTAGTAATCCAGAGACCGAAGATAATGCTTTGGAGATCTGGGTTCAAGTCCCACTACGGTACTTGGTGAAATTTGAATTCAATACAAATCTGGAATTAAATGACTGTGATAACCATGAAACTGTTGCTGATTGTCATAAAACCATATCTGGTTAGGAAGGAAATCTGCCAGTCTCATCTGGTCTGGCTTACATGTGACTCCAGATCCATAGAAATCAGATTGATCCTCTCTAAAATGGCCTAGCAGATCACTCAGTTTAATAAATGCTGGTGGCTCAGCAATGTCCACATCCCCTGAACAAATTAAGAAAAATAAATTCATCAGCATCCTCTGACTCCTCCACAACAAGATGTGAGTGGAGGAAACATGACAGAAATATGACTGGTGTCAAGTAAGGATGTGTTATCACCCAACCCCTCTTCTCCATCTTCATTACGACTATCCTTCACTTTGACATGAATAAACTTCCTCGTGGAGGGGACATCATTGACAGGATGCTCGGAAGTCTTTTCAACCTCAACTAATCAATATTCAAGGAAGAAACGACACTGATATCACTTGTAGAACTTGAGTATGCAGATGACAACGCTATTTCTGCTCTCTTGAAACAGAAACACCAAGTCATGCTTGATGCTTTTGCAGAAGAATATTGAAAAATTGTCTGAGTCTCAACCTCAACATTCAAGACAGTCATCCTCCTCATTCTTCTATATGCTCATAAACTTGGATTTTTAGATGCCAACTGAAAGCCCTGGAGAGATACCACGAATGCTGTCTGAGATGGATTCTCCACATCAGCTGGGAGGACAGGCACGCTAACATCAACATTCTTGAAGGAGTCAAGAACTTGAGGCCATTGAGGCCATAGTCATCTGAACCAATTCTGCTAGGCCAACCACGTGCTTAGAATGCTCAAGTCCTGACTGCCACAGCAAATCTTCTTTGCCTAGCTTAAGGTAAGCACCCAAACAAGAGGAAGACATAGGAAATGCTTCAAAGAAATGCCTGGAAACCTTTGCTCAGAAGAAACCAATTTGGAGGAACCTCTTATTCAAAGGAAAACAACTCTTCAAGAATATCCAACTGCAAGATGAGGTCTGGAAAGGAGCCTCAGAAAGGAAAGCCAAAGATCTCAAGTCCAAGGACCAATTCCACCTCTCAGACACAATTGCCAATTGTGCAGTCAGAGATGTGGCTTGGGCTCATCAGCCATGCAAGGACCCGTAGAACACATGGCCAGTGACACACGGTTTCTTAGTTGGACAATCATACTCATCAGTTTCTGGTCACCAAAGAGGAAGAGTTTACAATAAAACTAAAATTCAATAAATCAACGTTACCATTGACAGAAAAACGTGGATACTTATAGATTTGGTTTCCACTACTTTTCCAGGTAAGACATTCCAATTCCCAATAGTACTCTATTTAAAAATAAATGCTCCTTATTGCTCCCTTTCTTCTTTTGCCTTCTACATCACTTACACACCCAATGGCGGAAAGAGATTTTTTTCCTTTGTCGCGATGGGGTGGCACAGTGGCATAGTGGTACAGTGGTTAGTTCTGCTGCCTCACAGCGCCAGAGACCTGGGGTCAATTCCCGGTTTGAAACACTGTCTATGTGGAGTTTGCACATTCTCTCCTGTGTCTGCAAGGGTTTTTTCCAGATGCTCCAGTTGCCTCCCACAATCTTAAAGATGTGCTGGTTAGGTTCACTGACCCAAACAGGCACCGGAATGTGGCAACTGGGGGAATTTCAAGTAACTTCATTGCAATGTTAACGTAAGCCTTACTTGTGATTTCAATCCCACTTTATAATATTAGACAAGTCAGGGCCCAGATTAAAACCTGGCTTGAAGATCCTAACTTGCTTTTTGCTTTTTCAGAAACTGTGGAAAAAATTTACTGAACAAATTCACAGAGTTTACTATTAACATAAAGAATAAAATAATTATTAAACAAGGAATAAAAAAAACTATACCTTACTAAATGAAAGAGTTCAAAAAAACTTAATCCAAACACAAGAAAATGATTCAAATTCCTTCTATTTCTTTTATCCCAGCAATATCCTTACAGACACAAAAATCCAGTGAAGATTTATCACGATCTTTATAGCAAGGTATCTTACTCGGGCTGATCCAGTTGCAAACAATTTCTGATGTATTATTGAACATTCTCTGGATGCTTTTTCTCTAAATGGTATCTCTCACTGAGACAAAACGAACTCTCTATTACTTCATCTGTAGATCAAACACAAGCTCCCTACATTCTAACTCTGGTGACCTTGCAACATTTTTTGTCAGAGAACTTAGAATTCCCACGGAGCAGAGGTGGCCATTCGACCTATTCTGTCTTCTCCCTCTGACATAAATTTCTTTTCTATGTTTTTATGTGTCTCTATGTTTTTCTGCATCACTGCTGCTAGGCATCAACAGTTTTTCCTACTTTGTGTTTTCCCCCCAAATCTTTAAATCTTTGTAACCCATCTCTTCATTTCAAGGGTTATAAAATATATTAAAAATGCATGCATACAACAAATCCAAAACCTGATCTTTTTGTTAGAAAGCCCTCTTCTCTAGACTTCTTCACACCATGTTCACAAAAAAGCTAAATGGAAATAAAATTGTGTTTTATTTTTAAACACACAAATACACATTAAACTTGAATTTATACACTGCTCCCAACACCCTATCATATTGAAACTTCTAATAACACTGAATGCTTATATCAGACATCTTCTTAATCTTTTTATTCCATTGAAAAGAGACTTGGTTTTTCTATACTCTTATAACTGAAGACTCTCATCCCTATAATATTGCAATAAATTGCTTCTGTAATCTCTACATAATCCAACCTCTTCCTGAACTAGTTTTCTCAGATTGGGAACACCATATCCTGATACAACCAGATAAATGATTCGTACTGTTTTAGTGTTATGTCATTGTTCTTGTAGTCTATGCATTATATCTAAAGAAAAACTCACATTCATTAAATAAAAAACAATTGTTTTATTATGTACCTTCTAACTTTAAAAGATATATGTACACATTGTGCTGCATTTAATTTCACCCATCCAAAAAGATCCTAAATTGCTCCCATTCTGGAAACAGTTCCTCAGCAATTATCAGAGATTTTGCCTTTACCACTCTTACTGGCAGAATATTACATACATTATCACAGTGTAAAGAAAAAATGCTAACATCAGTTCCAAATTTACTTTTTAGTACTAGCTTGAACTCCATTACCTTATCCTATTCTTGATAGCTTTATTCAAAAATTCACCATATCCCTTTTCCAATTCTTTAACTATTGTCATACTGATAGCTTTTAGATGCTTCCTTTTCAGGTTGCAAATCTTGTGTCTTCCCTCATAACTGAGACATCTGCCATTATGGATCAGCCTTGTGTCTCTAGGCCTTGAATTAATTCCTATGTCTTAGTGACTAGAACTAAGCACACTGCTTGACCTGCAGTTTATCTTGCTCACTAAGTAGTTTGTCCAAAGTTAATTTGTATTCTATTGCTTTAGTTTTGCAGTTCTGCACTCTATTGGCTTTATTGAGGGCACTGATTACAGACATTGGTCTAGAATTCTGATTGCACTTTAAAATGAACAAGTATTGCACATTCTTGTTTCTGTGAGCATAAAGACTACATGTAATTTATACAGAGATCTTCTAATATAATGAGCCAGGCCTGCAGCTATTGCTACCTTTGCTGATTCTTGGCTTGTTTTGGGAGGCAAAAAATTGAGTTCATTGATGATAGCTGAAGTCACCAGCAACAGTTGGAGGGGCTATTTACTTGCTACTGACAGCACTGAAGCACCATCAAAGGCTAAAACATTAGGAAGCACAGAAAGCATGTATAGGTTTTCAATGTATTGATGGAGGTCCTGATCCACGACGCATTTTTTCACTTAAAGGGCTGTAGAAATTTGTACCCTCCATTGGCTATGGTTGCTGGAACAACTGAAGCTTTCAAGACTAAGATTGCTAAATTCTTATTAGATATAGATATTAAAGTACATAATGGGCAAATGGATTTGAGGTATAGATCAGCCATAGTCTAATTAAATAGCATAGGAGGCTTGAGGGCCTAATGAATTTCTCCTGTTCCAATGTTCTTATGACTCAGGACACTTGAGAGGTTAGTGAAAAACACCTTGCGTTTTCTGGAGATGCAACTGGATTGATTAATCTTCGCATCAGATTGAAAGTCAAAGGCTTGTGTGATGATCCTTCCAATACTAGCTTCTCTGACTTTGTAAAATTGGCTGAATAGGGAGAACCTTAATGGAGTTTATTAAATTGAACAAATCTGTAAAAAATATCTTAAAGGGATTTCTTGTGCTAATGTTTTGTTTTTCTATCATATCAGTATTACTGGTTCTGATCAACAAAGCAGAGTTATATAAGGATGGCAGTGGAAATGGGATGCTTCAACTGCAGCCTGTAGGTGTTGATGGAGAATACTGCAATCCAGGACAAGTACAATTACAATAACTGTCTGCATCTTGAGGGACCTCAACTCAGTTGCTGAGCTGGAATCAAAGATGTAGACTTTGCATACAGAGAGAGAGAAATAATTGGACACTTTAGTCCAGGAGGCAGTGAGACCCCTTAGGTTAGCTGTTGGTCAGGGATAATTGTGTGTCACTATGGTTCAAGCAGGCTTCCTCAGGTGCAGTACTGGAGGAGCCTCTGTGTTGCTCTTTATCTAGCTGATACAACGTTCTTGTTGCAAGTGCTGATGAGGGCAACGGATGAGCAAATTGACCACAGCATTGAAATTGAAGCCCATTCAAGTAGAGGAGTAAAAGAGAATGTGTAAGTCATAGGGTTTTAAGCACAAAAAGAGGTCTTTCGACCCATCATGTAAAAGTGGCTGGATAAAATACAGTTAGGGGAATAGATACTGCTGTCTGCAGCCACAACTGGTGGTTCTGAATGTTACATTGGCTGCTTAGTGCTAAGTTTAGAAACACGTCCTCAGGTTGAGGAAAAACTTGAAGGGGGAGTATTAAGTTGCCGGGTTCCATGTAGAAATCAACACAATGGGTAGAAATAAGAATAAGATTCTAATCAGAATGTGTGAGGAGCTAGGGTACGTAGAATCATAGAATCCCTAAAGTTCAGAAAGAGACTATTTTGCCCATAGAACCAACAACAATACCATCCAAGCTCAATGCCCATAACCGTTCTAAACCAAAATGCAGAACTTCACAGCTAATAATTTCTGGAATGCTATCCAACCCATGGACTAATAGACATACGGGTAAACAGGATAGAAGGTTAAATGCATGGCTAAAAGAACAGTGTAGGGGTTCATATCATGGTACTCTGCAAATAGAACTGGGAAAAGAGAGACAAAAACAGAAAGTACTCGAAAATCTCAGCAGGTCTGGTAGCATCTGTGGGGACAGAATAGAGCCAACATTTCAAGTCCACAGGAGGTGTCAGATCTGCTGAGATTTTCCAGCGTTTTCTGTTTTTGTTTCAGATTCCAGCATCCTCCATATTTTGCTTTTATCATGGGGAAAGTGGGAACTGTTCTCTTGGGATGGATGAGCGAATTGAATGACTAGAGATTTTAAATCAGTGAAAAGTGAGGTGGGGGGATTAGGAGAAGAAAAAATTCAAACACAGCAAAAGAAATGTCAAGGCTGTTTAATTGAATAACAATCTGAGTAAAAATAAGCAGTGGCTTTAGAAGAGACAAATAGCAATAGGACACTATTGACTAAGATGGCATCAATTAAAGCCAAAGCACAATACCTGAACCTGCAAACCATCAAATAAATTAATACCCTTGTACATAGTGCACTGGGAGATCAGGGTGCATGCTCAAAGTGCCCTCTAGCAGTCAGCGCTCAGCTTGAATAGCTTCCCAATCCCATTCCCCTTATCAGCAAAAATTACATTTTGCCTCTTTTTTTTAAACAGCCATAAGATTGCGCTTGGGCGCAATTCTATCCCGTTTTCACATCTGTTCGGCACTTAAAATTTTTATGGTAAAATTGGCCCTGACCACTCCCCCAACTCCCAACCATCTCAGTCTTTTGCGAATGAGGAATACAATGAAATTACATCAGTAACAGAAAAGTATTAGAAAAATAAGTAATCGTTATTAGATACAGGGACAGAGTATATTGCTGCCAAATTTGCTGATGGGCAAAAATAGATTGGTAAGCAAATTCTGAGGAGGAAAGAGAATCAGCGTTGGGATAAAGTGAATAGGCAAACAAAATTCCAGATGGAGCACAGTGTGGAAAAATGTGAGCTTATCAACTTTGATAGGAAGAATAAAAAACAAATTATTATTTAAATGGGGTTAGACTAGTGAATGCTGTGGTACAAAAGGATTCACAAACATGCATCACAGAAGTTAGCATTCAGGTATAGAGAATAATGAGGAAGGCAAATGGAATATTGGCCTTTATTGCAAGGGGGATGGAGTATAAAAATAGGGGAGTCTTGTTATAACCACATAGTGCAGTGGTGAGATCATATTGTTAAAGTCTCCTTATTTAAGGAACGATATACTTGTATAGGAAACAGTTCAGGGAAGGTTCACTCAGTTGATTCCTTGGATGACAGGTTGTTTTATGAGGTAAGGCTGAACAAGTTAGTCTTATACTCATTGGAATTTAGAAAAGTGAAAACTAATCTGCTTAAAACAATTAAGATTCAGACAGGGCTTGACAGGATAGATACAGTGAGGATGTTTCTTATAGAAGAATTTAGAATTACTGTGCATAATTTAAAATTATGGGCTCTGTGGTCTAAGATAGGGATGATGAGGAATTTATTCTCTCAGTTGATCAACCATGATTTTATTGAATGATGGAGCAGGCTCGAGAGGCTAAATGGTTTATTCCTGCTCCTATTTTTTATGTTCATTTGTTTGACAAATCCTCAGATCTGATGGGATATGGGAATAGAAAAAGAATACTAGATTAAGATAGTTGATTATATTGAATGGTGGAGCAACCTCAAATGACCTCCTTTTTCTATTTCATATGTTCATGACTTAGAATGTTGATAAACGCCTTAACAAATATATACAATCCTTGGTTATTGGATTCTAGAACTAGATACTTTTACATAGAACATAACAGCGCAATACAGGCCCTTCGGCCCTCGATGTTGCGCCGGCCAGTGGACCCTCTAACCTAAACTATTCCAATATCATCCATATGCCTATCCACCGAACATTTGAATGCCCCCAAAGTAGGCGAGTCCACAACTGCTGCAGGCAGGGCATTCCAAGCTCTCTTCACTGCTGAAAGCTGACTGGCATGCAGAGAATCTGACAAGCATGTTAATTGTGGTTAATGGTGTAGGAGATTGTGTTGGGCCTTAGGCCTTTAAAAGCTCTTTGCCAACTATGAGGGTCAATATACAATGTGCTTGCTTGATGGATTTCTAAGGAATTAGGCTTATCAATGACCAATGTTTCATGTTTGCACTTATTTTCAATTTATCCTGGGCAAACAGTGTCTGATCAAGCATAACTCTGAAGTGTCTCCATGCAAAGTAAAAACTGGTTTGGGCTTGCTGTCAGTTAATGTTACCTTCCAACTATTAATTTGCTCATGAGATTGTGCACTGCGAAAGGAAGCAGGGGAAATGGGTGCGCAGTCAATGTTTTCAACAAGTAACATGGGATTGGGACTGCCAAGGTTAAATTGACAAAAGTAACTCAGAAAGTTACAAGATGGCATGAGATGTTAATGTGCAATAGTGTTTGTAATTTAAACAGAAACCTAAAACAAGACCATTTATGTTTTAGCAAAACTTCTTTATATCTTCTCTTAAAAATCAGTACAATCGAATAGTTGACAATTATGAAAAACAAAAAAATGCTTCTGAGATATATCACAATACTTACTCAGGACAGGCTGTAAGGAAAAAGATAACTTGGCTTTGGGAGTTACTGGAGTTTGCATTGGTGAAGAAGAAAGCCGTTTATCAGGTGCCATTATATTAATCACCTGGCTCTTTGGTCTCTGTGGCCTTAAAGGACTGATCTGAAAACAAGACATGAGTTGTTAAAGTGTGAATGAAGTCAATTTGTTTTACAATGCATGAATGTCTTGTCATAATGATAAGTTAATATCCAGACAGAAGATGAGGATTTGCTACTTTGCTGATACGATACATTTGCTATGCATTTGATAAGATGACATTAACATCACAATTCTTAAGTCCTAATTCTATTTGTGTGAATACATGTACTGCTGTACTGGACCAAGCTGATCAGGAGGTCTCAAGTTTGTTGCTTTTGTCTTAATGTTCCAAAATAGGAAAAAGAACCAGTCAAAAATTTTGTTTCGCAATTAATTGGATTTGAGTTTGATGTCATCGCTATCAGACAATCAATGAACACAAATAACCTAGGATCACACATGAGAAATAGCAATGTGCTTGAAGATTGATAGTTCTTCTGCAAATATACCCAATAGGAACAACCAATTTCAGAAAAAGAGGAAATGTTGGGAAGACAAAATCTCCATTTTATTTATATTTCATGCAATAGCAGGAACAACTGCAAATATTAGAAATTGTTTTTGACTGCAAGTGAATTTAGTCCTTATAATACAATCTCATCAAGTTTTTACTCCATACACATCTAGCTTCATGTTCACTATTACAGTAAAATCATAAAGCTCTAAATAAAATCACTATAAGTAACAATAACTTAATCAGACAAGATGCAAAACTTCATTTTAAAAACAGGAACACAAAAATAGAAACATAAGAAGACAAATACACACTAGTTAAATGGGACCTCTGATGTTATTTTGGTTCTCACATTTTTTGATGGGAAGCTAATGCTTAACATGGCTAGGACTTTTTAATGTATTTGCTTTACAAAACTTCTTGCAAGTAAGTGCCTAACTGATGGAAGTTTAAAGATCTAAGCAGCCTCCTCCAATCTGCTTCACTTCTCAGTGCTGTTTTCATCATGTCTAAATGGTTGATGCATTTTCCATGTACTTAGTCACTTAGATGGAATTTTCTTGTCCTCGATACTTGTGCATCCTCATTATCTCTGTTGTACTTGCAAAAACAACTTTGTTTTGAAAAGTTAATGTGAATCCATTATCTCTTGTTGACAATCTGATTATGACATTAAAGTTGTTATAATGCAGTACTCAAAAAAAGTGACATAAAGTGAAGTTTTAAAATATAGAAAATCGTTGATGGTAATTTACGTTACATCTTCAATGTAAACTGCTCAGTTTCTTAATGCTACATTACTTCATCTGTACTTACAAAGTGCAATCTTGCAACCATTAAGCAATTCCTCTCAATTATCTCCTGGTTTTCAGAACTTGCATTTTAAGTAGTCATTGAATATTTAAATGACAGGTACTTTATTCGGAAGTCGACATAACTCCAGTCCACAAATTATCATGCAATTACCGTTTCAGAGAGAATCACTGCCTCTGTAGACTGGCTAGAAATATCAGTAGTTTTAAATTCTTTGTCAAACATTTCTTGATGTCTGCTATTTCTTTTCTCCTTTCTGCGCTCTCTCTTGTCTTTGTCCATTTCATCCTTATCCAATTTATCTTGAGATCTCGAATGCATCTTCTTTGGAAGTAGGGGCTCAAGAATAAATCTAAAATAAACATTGATTAATAAAAAAACTTTTTTAATAAAAGAAATAAGTAAATCGTTGTTCACTGAACTATTTCTATTAATGCAATTTGGAAAATAAAATCTGAATAAATATTTCTGGTACAAAATATTTCTGATGGTACTTGGTAAACTCTACTGCAGCATCCAAGCAATGTCTACCAGCTTTCAACTTTTAATTTTAAATCTTCAACATATACTTATTTTCATGAAGATGCAAAAGTAGCTTCCCAAAGATCAGTAGTCATGTCTGGATTTTTCATACTGCATTATTTTATTTGTGAGAATAACTCTGCTCAGAAAACTGAATGTTAGCCTGTTGAAATATATTTTGAAACAACTCATTATTCTAATGTGAATAATGACTATACTGCACTATACCATAGAAAAATGCTTAGATTATTAGTGAAATAGGACGAAGCATTAAGGCTATCTAAATTGGACACAGGAAACAAATTAGACTTTTGTAAGCAAAATTAGACTTTTGTAAGGAATAGCCAAAATCAGTTTCCTTCCTCTCAAAAAGTTTTATTTCTAAATTGAACCTAACAGTTAAACCTTGTGTGTGTGTGTGTGTGTGTGTATATACATATATATAAAATATATATACACATATCTTACTTGTGACACTTCTGAACTTGGAAACTTTTTTTATTTTAGGCAAGGCAAATTTTGAAACCAATTTTGTATTTTTTCTTGTTCCAGTTTATAATTAAAAATCATTACATGACTCGAAATGAGCAGAAATATGAAGAAAATAATCTGAGTTCCAGCAGATGGAACTATGAGGAAGCATTAGGAAATAAAGTACATTTTTAGCTTGTCTTTCAGCAACGTTTCAATAGATTAATATTAATTTTTCAAAGGTTGCAGGATGGATTGGTCCCATTTACTACGATTAGAGTTTGTCTACCATCATCATCATCATCATCAGTCCTCCTTGTGAAAACTGATGAGAAGAATGTATGCAGTATGTCTCTCATCTCCTCATGATCTATAACAGCTTTTACCCAATTTATCCTTTAATGGACACAGCTGACCTATGACCTTCTTTTGATTATCATAGTTACATTCTCTAGAATCATCTTACCCTATGTGATCAGTCTTTACTTTCCTTTGACACAAATACATTTCTCTCCATACTTAGATCCCAGAATGAATTCAAATCACTTTTCTTTCCCTTTATCTTTACGAAGTATTTGTGTTTCATTTTCAGTTAATTTTAAGTTCTTTATTAAACTACAATGGTACAGATTTTTTTTTTGCCTTATGAAATATACCTTGTTTCCTCATGACTCATCCTGTATAATAGTATAAAATACATTTTAATTTTTTTTTGTTCAACTCTGGTTTCTAATTATTGTCCCTCAAGATTTTTCTCAAAGAGCCAAACTCTGTTCCTCTGAAGTTTCATACATCTATAGTCTTGGATCATAAATTTTTGTATAAAATCTACTAGACCAATTGCTCCAACCCAAGTTTTCACTAATCTCTACCTTATTTAACAGCTTTGCTAAATTATTAAACATCAAATTCACCATAGGCTGATGTTTAACGGAGGCAAAGGGGACCTTGCCCACCAGTTAGACAGCCAGTGAGAGCCCCTTGTTGCCTCTTTCTGTAAAGGCTTGACAAATTAAGTGCCATTCAAGCATTTAATTGTACAGTTGAGAGCTTTCCCCCAAGTCCAGGACTGCCAATAGAAGTCCAATCAGAGACTGGCATCTCTGCTGAGTGACACCATCTGAGAGCAGACGGTGACTGCCGGTGGAACAACACCCACCTCAGGCCTAGGACTATTGCTGGATCCCAGACCACAGGTTAGTTATGGTAGGAAGGGATCATTGGAAGAGATGTTGGCAGCCAAGTAAGGTAGGGTTCCTCTAAGTGGGCATTCCCTCAATCATGTCTACTCCCACTTCCAGATAGGACATTGAATGCTTTTGGGTGATGGACCCTGCTTGGGATCATGCAAAGAACGCAGTATAGATATGCTGGTTATGCTCTCTGCATGACAAATTACATTAATGGGGAAAGATGATGACATAGTGGTAATGTGAATAGACTAGTATTCCAGAGACCCAGTCTGGCGACATGGGTTTAAATCCCATCATGCAATATAAAGTTAATTTCAGTCATGGCGACCTTGAAACTATCAATTATTATAAAAAACTTTCTGGTTAACTAATATCCTTCAGGGAAGGAAATTGTCATCCTTACTCTGTCTGGCCTATATTTGACATCATACATATAGTAAAGTTGTCCACAGAATTGGACTAGAGATGGACAATAAATGCTGGCTTTGTAAGTGATGCCCACATCCCAAGAAAAGATAAATTTTTAAAAGTTGGTGATGAGGTGGAAAGGCCATCCATGGGCCTTTCTGCCATGGACTTAAGCGGAGTGGAGGCAAGAAGACAACAGGATACCCATCCATCATCCTCTAGCTTGATTAAATTCCCCCACTACCAAGTTTGCCACAGTGGAGGGAATTAAATTCCAAGCACAATAAATGTTCTAGTAGCCAACCTTGTCAACTTGCTTATACTGTAACACATTTTGATTGTCCCCATTTGTCTATTCCATCTCTAGAATGTTTAAATTGCTTTATGATTATACTGCAATATTTGGTGTAGCTCTCCTCATCTGCCTAAGCAATTCCCTAAATTTCCCTTTTTTGATCACTCATAATTATCAATTAATAATTTTGTATCCTAATCAGTTTGATCTGTATTATTCCAACATTATTCCTTCTATTACTATAGCCACTCATTCTATAGATGATGCATCATTCTTCATCAATAATGTAACTCTCTTTGTAGTTTTAATCACTGAGACATTTTATTACACTTGATTTACCCTATATTAATACCAACTTTATTGTTAGCTGCATTTATCTTGAACTCCAGTACTTTACTCCTGATATTCTTTGCACTTGGATAAAAACATATCAAATCACCCTTCAAAACTTATCTTTCTTACTTGATGATTGTGCGACTGAAATCATCTACTTCCCCTTTTCAGTCAATCTTTAAAATTCACACTTCCCCACGCTTTAATAGTTAAAATCCTCCCTCTACTACACAACTGATTTTGTCCTCCATTTTGGTACCTCTGCAATTCACAACATTTGTATATTTTTGTATAACCCTCATACAAATCAGGAGCATGTAGCAGAAAATCATTATGCTAAGTTCTCTGTACCTTTTTATGTTTTCTCAGAATATTTAGAAAACTGGATGCATCCTTGCAACAGGTACAGGCTCAACATTCAGACATCTATGGAGCGGTGGGTGGGAGATTACCAACCTCTATTTCTCAAAGTTTGCTTCACAAGGATCCCAAATACACAAGTCCCTCAAGAGGTAGGTCATAGACTTACCAGGCCACTCCTATCCAGATCAGAAGGTGTGGAGGGAGCCCCAACTGAATGTTGAAGAGTATCCAAATAATAAGTTCCAATTCTCAGCAACTGGAATTTGGGAACCATGGAGCTCCATTTCCTCCTTCATTTTCAGGTACACTGTTTTGTTATGTATGAGCTCAAAATGCACATGAATATTTATTTATTTAGCAACAACAGTTGTCCTCATATTTGCCAAATTTCTCAGAAAACTAATCATATGAACTCTAAAACATACCCATCAGAACCAGGCCTTGATGGGGTACTGTCAGATGATATGGAGGAGACTGACGCAACTGATAGCGGCCTTGGAGTTGATGGCATTGTGAAGGATCGCACCATTGAACGAGGCCGGCTTCCTCTGCGATCATCAGGATTTGCAGACTGGAAATAATATATTTACATGATAAACTCATATTCAACTTCCAATGTAAAGACTGCTTTGTTAACACTTTTAAAATACAGTTAATGTACAAGTCTGACATTTCTGTACACATTTACACAATCTTCTTGAATGAACATGATTCCGTAAAACGTGACAATACTCAGAATTCATCTGCTGGTTTAATCTGCAAGATAATAGTGGTTGGCACAGTGTTTAGAATTGCTGCCTTACAGCACCAGTGATCTGAGTTTGATTCTTGGCTTGGATCTCTGTCTGGGTGGAGTTTGCATATTTTCCCTGTGTCTGCATGGGTTTTCTCCCATAGTCCAAAGATGTGCAGGTTAGGTGAATTGACCATGCTAAATTCTTCCTCAGTGTATCCAAATAGGTGCTGGAGTGTGGCGATTAAGGGATTTTCACAGTAACTTCATTGCAGGTGAGTGTAAGCGTACTTGTGATTAATAAATAAACTTAAAAAAAGTGTAGGAAAGAAACTCTGGTGTGATTATAAAATTAATGTAAAGCACATATCCGTTTTACAGCTGATAAGGAAATACTGATCCTGGAATAGTCGCTACCCAAATGCCTTGCTAAATATGAGAACATATGCTTAGACATGTAAAGTTCTATGGCAGAGTTTTAGGTGAGCCAAATAGTTTCTGAACAGATGGAGGCACCATTCAGTGGACAGACTGCATGTCAAGATGACAACGGCACTACACTCATACATTTAATGCCAAGTTATATGAGTCATCCAAGAAAAATAGGGTGATAATAATCAAAAGATTTTAATTTTCCCAACATTGACTGGGACAGCCATAGTATTAGAGAATTGCATGGAGCGAAATTTGTTGAATGTATTCAGGAGGAATTTCTCATTCAGTATGTGGATGGTCCAACTAGAGAGGGGGCAATACTTGACTTCCTCTTGGGAAATAAGGAAGAGCAGATGACAGAAGTATTAGTGAGGGATCACTTTGGGGCCAATGACCATAGTGCTATTAATTTTAAAACAGCTAAAGTTCCCAAAAGTTGAAATTCTAAATTGGGGCAAAGCCAATTTTGATGATATCAGGCCAGAACTTTCAAAAGTTAATTGGGGAAGTCTGTGGAAAGGCAAACGGATGGACAGTAAGTGGCATGCTTTCAAAAGTGTGTTAACCATGGTTCAGGATAAACACATTCCTCTTACAGTGAAGGGCAAGGCTGGCAGAAGGCGAGAACTCTGGATGACTCGGGATATTGAGGCCCTCGTCAAGAAGAAGAAAGAGGCACATGACATGCATAGGCAGCTGGGATCAAGTGAATCTTTTGAAGAGTATAGGATGTTTAGGAGTAGAGTTAAGGGAGAAATCAGGAGGGCAAAATGGAGATATGAAATTGTTTTGGTGGATAAGACAAAGGAGAACCCAAAGAACTTCTACAAATGCATAAAGGGCAAAAGAGCAACAAGGGAGAGAACAGGGCCTCTTAAGGATCAACAAGGTCATCTATGTGTAGATCCACAAGAGATGGGTGAGATCCTGAAGGAATATTTCTCATCAATATTTACTGTTGAGAAAAACATGGATGTTAGGGAACTTGGGAAATAAATAGTGATGTCTTGAGGAGTGTAAATATTACAGAGGAGGTGGTGCTGGAAGTCTTAAAGATAGATAAATCTGCAGAACATGATGAGGTATATTCCAGAACATTGTGGGAGGCTGGGAAGGAAATTGCGGGTGCCCTAGCCGAGATATTTGAATCATCGTTAGTCATGGGTGAGGTGCCTGAAGATTGGAAAGTAGCAAATGTTGTGCCTTTTTTAAAGAAGGGCTGCAGAGAAGAACCTGGGAACTACAGGCCAGTGAGCCTCTCATCTGTGGTGGGTAAATTCTTGAAAGGTATTTTGAGAAACAGGATCTATAGGCATTTAGAGATCCAAGGACTGATTAGGGACAGTCTTCGTGGCTTTGTGAGTGGAAAAATCATGTCTCACAAATTTAATAGAGATTTTTGAAGGGGTAACCAACAAGGTAGATGCAGGTAGCAAGTGGAGATCATTCCATCACAGTTTTGATTTGTGCTTAAAGATGTTGTACAGGAATTCCTGCAGTAATGACCTGGGGTTGAGATTACTGTCCTCCAAAACCCTACTCCAACCAGTGGAGAGTTTTTTGTTAGGGGAACTGGAAGGGAGGAGGAAAAATAATTTTAGATTGAGTGGACCACTTAACCTGCAAACTTGTCTATGACTTCATATAGTTCTACATTATCCATCTCTCAGTGTACAACGCTTCCAAGTTTTATATCATCTGCAAATTTTGAAACTGTCCCCTAATGTAGATTAACATATATCAGGAAAAGCATGGTCCCAGTAATAGAACATAGAACATTACAGTGCAGAACAGGCCCTTCAGCCCTCGATGTTGCGTCAACCCATTGAGAAAAAGCAATGACCCTCTAACCTAAACCATTCTCTTTTCATCCATAAACCTATCCACTGACCACTTAAACGCCCCCAAACTTGGCACATCTACAACTGCTGCAGGCAGGGCATTCCATACCCTTACCACCCTCTGGGTAAAGAACCTACCTCTGACATCCGTCCTATAACTACCACCCCCTAATTTAAAGCTATGTCCCCTCGTGCTAGCTTTCTCCATCCTAGGAAAAAGGCTATCACTGTCCACCCTGTCTAATCCTCTGATCATCTTATATGCCTCAATAAGGTCACCTCTTAGCCGCCTTCTCTCTAATGAAAACAACCTCAAATCCCTCAGCCTCTCCTCATAAGACCTGCCCTCCATACCAGGCAACATCCTGGTAAACCTCCTCTGCACCCTCTCCAATGCCTCCACATCTTTCTTATAATGTGGGGACCAGAACTGTACGCAATACTCCAAGTGCGGCCACAGCAAAGTTTTGTACAGTTGCAACATGACGTTGCGACTCCAAAATTCAATCCCCCTACCAATAAAAGCCAAGACTCCGTACGCCTTCTTAATAACCCTATCGACCTGATTGCCAACTTTCAGGGATCTATGCACATATACACTGAGATCCCTCTGTTCGTCAACAGAGTCCTACCATTAGCCCTATACTCTATACATTTGTTATTTCTGCCAAAGTGAATTACCTCACACTTTTCCGCATTAAACTCCACTTGCCACCTCTCGGCCCAGCTCTGCAACTTATCTAATTCTCTCTGCAAACCAAAACACCTCTCTTCACTATCTACCATTCCTCCAACTTTGGTGTCGTCAGCAAATTTAGTAATCCATCCTTCTATACCCTCATCCAGATCATTTATAAAAATTACAAACAGCAGAGGCCCCAAAACAGATCCCTGAGGCACACCACTTATAACCAAACTCCATGATGAATAATTCCCATCAACCACCACCCTCTGTCTTCTATCAGCTAGCCAATTCCTAATCCAATTAGCTAAATCAATGACCCCTGGGAACTAAAAAAAACTAAAAAATGCCTCCAGCCTGAAAAATATCCAACATTATTCTCTACTTCCTATTACTCAGCTACTAAAGACACATTTTGCTGCATCAAACAACAGCTTAAAAAATACCAAGAGATGGAAGGCCCCTGTGTTGATGTAATAACATGCTACATACTGAGCCTCACAGTCCTCACATTTTGATTTGATTGGCCCAGATGGGGTACGGGGATGAGCAATCAGATCCTTAGTGGATCAGCTGATGAGGGTATTCGCAGATATCTTCAACCTCTCTTTACAACAATCTGAGTCCCTATCTGCTTTAAGAAGAGGCCATCATCTCAATACCTGAGAAAAGCCAAGCAACAGCCTCAATGTTTATTGTCTGGTAGCTCTGACCTACATCATTATGAACTGCTTTGAAAGGCTAGTTATGGCACAAATCAATACCAGCCTCATGGACTGCCTGGATCCACTACAGTTTGCCTACCGCCACAACAGGTCCACAGCAGACGCCATCTCTGGCCCCTGCACTCAACTATGGAACACCTAGATAACAAAGGTACCTTTGTCAAACTCCTATTGACTACAGCTGAGCCTTGAAAACTCATCTCCAAACTCCATGGTCTGGGCCTTGGCTCCTCCCTCTGCGACTGGATCCTGAACTTCCTAACTCACACACCAAAATCAGTAAGGATAGGCAACAACATCTCCTCCATAATCATCCTCACCACCGCTTCTCTACCAAGCTGTGTTTTCAGCCCCCTACGATATGCCTTATGCACTTATAACTATGCAGCCAAATTCCTCTCCAATTCAATTTTCAAGTTTGCTGAAGACACCACATAGTGGGTTGGATCTCAAACAATAATGAGACAAAGTACAGGATTGAGATAGAGAATCTGGTGAACTGGTGCAGCTACAATAATCTCTCCCTCAATGTCAACAAAACAAAGGAGATTGTCATCAACTTCAGGAAGTGTAGAGGAGAACATGCCCCTGTCTACTTCAACAGGAACGAAGTAGAAAGGGTTGGGAGCTTCAGGTTTTTAAGTGTCCAGATCACCAACAACCTTTCTTAGTCCCCCTATGCCAACACTATAGTTAAGAAAGCCCACAATGCTCTACTTTCTCAGAAGAAAAAGAATATTTGGCATGTCAGCTATGACTCTCACCAGCTTTTACAGATGAACCATATATAAACATTCTTTCTACTTGATTCATGTTCTGTCCAAGACCCAAGAGACTACAAAAGGTAGTGAGTGTAGTCCAATCCATCATGCAAAGCATCCTCCCATCCATTGACCCTATCTACATTTCCTGCTGTCTCGCAAAGTAGCCAGCATAATTAAGGACCTCATGCACCCTGGACATTCTCTTCCCTAGGGAAAAAGATACAAAAATCTGAGATTACATACCAACCAACTCAAGAACAGCTTTTTCCCTGCTGCTGTCAGACTTACCTTGCATTAAGTTGATTTTTCTCTATACCCTAGCTATGACTGTAATGCTACATTCTGCACTCTCTCATTTCCTTCTCTATGAACAGTTTGCTTTGTCTGTAGAGTGCGCAAGAAACAATACTTTCCACTGTATACTAATACAGACAATAATAAATCAAATCAAAATCAAATCAAATCAAATCCTTCAATTCCAGTAGCTCATTATGACAATGAATGAGCAATGAGGAGTTTCCTCACAAGGGGTGAGTCAGAAGACAAATTATTGCTCCACATGTTCCTTGGGTCTTATATTTAGGCAAGAATCACCACCACGTGCTTTGAGAGGCGTAAAGATGCCCAGAATGAAAGGACAGGGTCACTAGAATACTGGCTATAAAGTAAAAGGAAGAGTAGAACAAATTACTGGCTTCCAGGATAGTGCTTTCCTCCTGTTTCTAATTAAAAACATATCAATGACTCTGTGAGCTTAACAAGAATACATATGAATATACACATTAGATCATAAAAAAATACACATTAGAAGCAGGTGTAGGCCACCAGCCCAATCGTTTACTCTTCCAATAAGATCACAGCTGATATTTGTAACCTCCAGTCCATGTTCCTGCTTACCCCCAATAACCTTTCATCCCCCTGTTGATCAAGAATCTATCTACTTCCGCCTTAAAATTATTCAGGGACTCTGCTTCTACTTCTTTTTGAGGAAGAGAGTTCCAAAGACTCATAACCCGAGTAGCTGGACTAAATGAGATAATCTGTTCACAGTTTTTGCTGAGTTAGCTAATTTTAATTAAGGTGCTACAACTTTTATCAGTGATTCTTGTTTAAGAAGTGATATATACACTGATACAAAGGCAAAATGCTGCAAGTGCTGGCAATATCAAATAAAAAGGAAAACAAAGCCTCATATACACAGCAGGTTTTGCAGCATCTATGGAGAGAGAAACTGTGTTAATATTTCAGGTTAAAGCCTTGCTTTGGTGCATTAATTTTTCTGCATAGTTTGTCGTTCAGCAATACATTTTGAAAGTCTGAGTAAATCTTGACTTGGACAGGAAGGCTTTGCTTTGTTTTTACCTTCTACCCACTGTGAGAAATTAGTCTCTGATATCCAATAATGGATATTTGATCAGTTTTCCTGTAGGAATGATAGGTCTGTGGACTGGTACCACGCAAGGAGCAATTGTCTTCATGAGATAAGAAAATTGATGAGAAAGAGAAAAGCATCAGTGGCACATCTTATCTATGTATATCAAAAGGTCTGAAAAAAATACTCACGAATGTTTTGACTCCATATTGTTTCTCCACTTTTTCTTTCAATTGTTTGAAACAGGTTTCCAATCTCTCATGGAAAGGCCTCAATGCTTCAGTTACCTTTTCACCATGAATGCGGACGCCCTCATTCAGAAATGGAATCTAAATAATTTTAGAAATGCATAATGATACCAATGTTCTACAACAACAACTTTCACTTGCATATTTCCGTTTACAGAACAAATGTCTCAAAAAGCTCTTTGCAGCAGAGAGAAAATTTGGAGGGAACTTGAGCGATCAAAGGTGATTGAGGTGATCAAAGATACTGGTAAAGAAGCAACTCTGGTTAAATAAAAACAAATGCTGGAAAAACTCAGCAGATCTGGCAGTATCAATGGAGAAAGGAACAGTTAACATTTTGAGTTCAATATGACTCTTCCTCAGAATTGAAGTGAGGTAGAAATGTTTTATACTGTTGAAATGGAGAAGAAAGATCAGGAATAGGTAAGAGGAAAGGTGAGCTCAAATAACAAAGACATCATGGAACAAAAGACAAAGATAGTTGTAATGGTTACAGCAAAGAAACAAAACATTAATCCGGAATATGAGTTAACGACAAGTGTTACTGGTAGAATAAAGGTAATGAGTCTGAAAGCAAAACCACTGGCCGGGATTTTGCGCTCCTGTTCGCTTTAGGGTGTTTGGTGATGGGAGTGAGAAATATCGTGAGAGGTGCAAAGTCATTTTTATCTCGGCATGATCACATGACTCAATTGTCCCCTCTCCTGTCAGTGACAAAGCCTTTTTCCCAATGTTTAACATCAGGAACATTATTTGAATACATTAAGATATATTTATCAGGCCCATACGTGAAAATTATCTTCCCCCATCAAAAAGTCCATCTATGGCAATGTGACAGGAGAATGGCAGGAAGCCCAACTGCTCTCTGAAAGTGTACAATGGCGAGTAGACCTTCCAGGTGAGTACAGCACTCAAGGGGGAAGAGGGTCATGACTGAGTAATACCCTGGCACCCTGAGCACTGCCCAGGTATTCTGCTGTAGTGTCAGAGCAGTGTCCAAATAGTGTCCTGGTAGTGCCAGGTCAGTGTTCAGATAGCACCAATGAGGTGTCAGGTAGTGCCTAGGAGATTGCCAAGGGGGAGGGGGAGAAAATAATATTTTCTCACTCATTCTTGATATTTAGCGGATTGTCCATAGTTCATTTAAAACTATTGTTCTGAATTTGTAACATGACAATGTTCCTTTCATGCCTGAAAGCACACTTGTTATATTGTGTGGTAACTACATTGCTGCTTGTAATAAACTCATCTTGTTCATATATTCAATTCTGTAAAGTGTGTTGTTACTTTTATTTTAATCTTTTAGATTGAATGTTAAGTGAAAAAATGAAGTGTTATAGTATTTGCAAATTTTGAAAGTGATTACAGTATTTGCAAATTATAAAGACTTCTTTTTATGACCAGTGTTGGCAACAATTAATCTGTTGCATAGTTTAAAACTATAATACTATACTAACAATAAATAAAATGCTATAATTTCAATGAAGTCTCTTTACAAAACCAATATAATATTTTAATTTCTCAAACCAGCCATTATTAAGCAATTAGTGTTGAAATATATATCAATTTATGTACAGTATTGTCAGTGATAATTTTAATAAATGTGAACTTCCAGTAACTGGATAAAAATTTAAAGTTTAAGACTTTTACTTTAATACACAAACCAAAAGCTTTGATATGCTGAAGTTTTTACTGTAACACACAAACCAGAACATTGTCTAAACACTATTTCAGTAGGTAATTTACACTCTGAATTGTAGAAAGGATCCCCCAGTTAACATTTAAAACAACTGAAAATCTCTATCTATGGTTGCACTTCGCCCATCCCTTCTTTCTCGAGGAAGCAATCCAAATGCTTCTTTTCCAGTTTAATAATTTCTAACCTGCGTATTGACTTTCATGGTGTGGATTACTCTGGAGCTAACTCCCTGTAGCCAATACGCAAGCTCTCACCTGCATTTTGCCTGGTGAATAATAAAGATTTTCCAGAGTGGGCCAAAATGTGGCAGATGGAGTTTAACGTGGATAAGTGTGGTGTCATGCATTTTGGTCAGAAAAATAGAAAGGCAACTTATTATGTAAATGGGGAGAGACTTTGGGGTGCATAGAGGGATCTGGTGTTCTCATTCATTTAGCATGCAGGTAAAGCAGATAATCAAGAAAGTGAACTGAATGTTAGCATTTATAGCTAAAGGAATAGCATATAAAGGTAAGGAAGTATTGTTGCATCTATACAAGGCTTTGGTGAGGCCTCATTTGGTCCCATTATTTGAGGAAAGATGTAGTGCCATTGGAGGCAGCTCAGAGGAGGTTCACTAGATTAATTCCAGAGATTAGGGATTTGTGGATGAAGAGAAATTTAACAATTTAATTCTATACTCTCTGGAATTTAAGAGAATGAGGGGAGGTGAAATTGAGAAATACAAGATGAAATTGAGAAATACAAGATGATAAAAGGTATGGATAATGTAAACATGGAGCAGATGGTTCCTCCTATGGGGCATTCTAGAACAAAGAGTAGGGACAAAGATGCAGGGACAGTGAGTAAATTTAAGGAGGAATTAGACAGATTTTTAATTGGTAATGGGAAAAGGCAGGAAAATGGGGATGAGGAGCATATCATGCCATGATCGAATGGTGGAACAGACTCGATGGGCTGAATGGTCTAATTCTGCTCCTATATCTTATGAACTTACGAATCAATGAACTTCATCTTTTGGCACTCTCTCACTTAAATTCTTGCAGACTTGCCTTGACTGTGAGATTCACTGATGCATAGGACCATTTGCAATTTGATTTTATATTGGCTTTCTATGAACTCTTCCCACTCGAAGTCTATCTCCATGACAACGTGAATTACTCAGGCTTTATATCCAGGTAGAAAAACTAATTACTATCCTTTAGACCTCACAATTTCATACTCTCTTGGAATTAAATAGACAGTTTGTAATCATTTACAAAACGTTACATTCTTAATACCACTGACAAAGTTATACTAAGTGGTCCATAGTTGTTGGGTTTATCCTTACACCTTCTTCAAACAACGGTATAATATTTGTAATTCTCCGTCCTTTGGCATCACTCCAGTATCTAAGGATTGTAAAAATTATGGCCATCTCGGGTGCATCCAATTTGTTCCCAGTGATGTATCAACTTTAAAAACAGTCAATCCTCCTTATATTACTTTTTTGATCAAGGCAAATGCAAAGTACTCATTATATAGAAGACTTTTAGATTCTCTATACTGTTAATTGCCAGCTTCTTTTCATACTCTTTCTTTTCGTTGCTCCAATGTCATTTTTCACTTCCTCTCTGAAATTTCTATAGTAAGCCTGGTTCTCACTTGTATTATCAACTGATATAATCCTTTTGCTTCATCTTACACTCCTCCCTTTTGTTATTCAGAGATTTCTGGTTTTGGGTTTCCTTCCATTGCCTCTTGTGGAAACGTACCTCAATAGCACCTAAACTATTTCCTCCACCTTTAAGACCACTCCGAAAAGTGTGAAATGATGCACTTTGAAAGGAGCAACAACACAAGGGAATACTCAATGAATGGCCGGACACGAGGAAGCTCAGAGGAACAGGGGGATCTGGGGGTGCTTGTCCAGAGATCCTGAAGATGGTAAGACAGGTTAACAGGTAGTTAAGAAGGCATATGGGACACTTGCCTTTATCAGTTGTGGCACTGATTATAAAAGCAGGGAGGTTATGTTGGAACTGTACAAAACTTGGTTATGCCATAACTGGAGTACTGTGTATGGTTCTGGTCTCCTGGAAAGATGTGATTGCACTGGAGAGGGTGCAGAGCAGATTCACCAGGATGTTCTCTGGGATGGAACAACTGAGTTATGAAGAGAGGTTGGATAGGCTCAGGTTGTTTTCTTTAGAGTACAGAAGGCTGAAGGGGGATTGAGGTGCACAAGATTATGAGGAGTATGGACAGGACAGATAGGAAGTAGCTGTTCCCCTTAGTTGAGGGGACATAATTTTAAGGCGAGGGACAGGAAATTTAGAGCAGATCTGAGGAAAAATATTTTCATCCAGAGGGTGATGGGAATCTGGAATTCATTGCTGGGAGGGTAGTAGAGGCGGGAAAACGTAACAATCTTTAAGTATGTAGCTGAGCACTTGAAATGTCATAGCGTTCAAGGATATGGGCCAAGTGCTTTAAGGAGAGATTAGTGTAGATATAATGTAGTTTTGTCAGATCAGGCTTGATAGGCCAACGGACCCCTTCTGTACTGTATGACTCTATGACCTCATGAAGTCTCATTGCATCAGGTCAAACATGGACAAGGTAACCCCCCCACATACCAATACAGAAGGTTTCTGATTTCAACCTCCCATGAAGTCATAGGCATCCCTAATCTGCATCCCTACAAATCATGGCAAATGCACAAGTTGAAAATTAAAAACTCTTCTATGTGCGATTGTAGTCACCCAGAACATGGAATACATAAGGGGAAATTTTCCCATCCTGCCTGCCACGGGGTTGTAGTGGGCCAGGAATGGAGGGGGTTGGGGGTGGTTGCAGACCTCAGCAGGATTTTCCAGTTTTGGAATGAGCATGGCCAGAAAATCCAGCCCATATGCCAGAATTCTACTGCCAGATCCACCATGGAATTGGAGCAGGCAAGGGGCAGATAACAGAAATATCCATTGACCTCGGGCAAGAATTTCTGGTCTCATTCGAGCAAGGCTATAAAATCCTGCTCATAATGTCTGAATGTCTAACTCATAAATATGAAGAGTGTATTACAGCAGCACTGTTGACTGAGCTGGATGAGTCCTGAAGGACACAGCTGAAAGATGTAGCCTGCAGCAAGTAGTGAGTGAACCCACAAGAGGGAAAACCTACTTGACACAGCCCTCTCTGACATACGTGTCCACAACAGTATTGGCAGGAGTGACAATTGCATACTGGCAAAGCTATTGTACTGAACTACTTACAATTCAGAGCTAAGAGATCCCACAATCAATGGATCAGATCTAAGCTCTGCAGTTTTGCCATGTACAGTTACGAATGGTAGTGGGCAATTAAATAACTAACAGGAGGTGAAAGTTTCACGAATAACCCCACCTGCAATGATGGTGGAGCCAAACATATCAGTTCAAACAATGAGGCATTTGCAATTATCTTCAGTCAGAAATGCCAGGTGAATGATCCACTCGGCCTCCTTCTGAAGTCCCTAGTGTCAGATATCAGTCTTCAACCAATTTGAAATCTTCTACATGATATCAAGGAACAGTTGAAGACATTGGATATTGCAAAGCCAATAGGCTCTGACAATGTTCCAATGGCGGGGCTGAAGACCTTTGCTCCAGAACAAGCCACGTCCCTTGTAAGTTACTCTTGTATATCTACTTGACAATATGGAAAATTACCTAGGTATATATGGACTATAAAAATGTAGGACAAATCCAACTTGGGCAATTAGATCATCAATCTATTCTTGATCATCAGCAAAGTGGATGGAAGATGTCATCAACAGTATTATCAAGTAATACTTAGTGAACAATAGCTTGCTCACTGATGCTCAGGTTGGGTTCTGCCTGGACCATTCATCTCTTGGCCTCATTACAACCTTGGTCCAAATATGGACTCAAGAAGTGAGGCAATATGATGCAGTACGGCACCAAGGGACTCTAGCAAAACCCAAGTTTGCACAATGAGCATCAGGAAAAAAATTCTCCTTTGGTTGGAGTCATACCGCGTGCAAAGGAAGTTGTTTGTGGTTGTTGGAAGTCAATCATCTCAATTTCAGGGCATATTGCAGGAGTTCCTCAGGCTAATGTCCTGAGCTCAAGCATGTTCAACTGTTTCATCAATGATCTTCTTTGCATCATAAGGTCAGATCAGAAAGCTTAGTGCCATTTGTAACTCCTCAGATATTGAAGCGGACCACGTCCATATGCAACAAGGCTTAGACAACTTTCAGGCCTAGGCTGAAAGGTGGCAAATAAAATTCATAACATACTAGTGCCAGGCAATGACTATCTCTAACAAGAGAGAATGTAATCATCTCCTAAGAGTTTCAATAGCATTACCAATGCTGAATTTCCCCACTATAAACATCTTGGGGGTTATCGAAGACCAGAAACTGAACTGGACTAGATACATAAATACTGTGGCTACAAGAGCAGGTCAGATGCAGGGAATCTTGTGACAGGTAACCTACATCTTGATTCCCCAAAGCCTGTTCACCACCACAAGTCAAATGTAAGGGGTGTGACGGAATACTCTCCACTTGTCTACTTGAGTGCACCTCTAACTACAGTCAAGAAGCTTGACACCATCCAGGACAAAGCAGCCCACTTGATTGGCACCCCATCCACAAACTTAAATATTTACTCCCTCCACCACACACACAGTGGCAGCAGTCTTTACTATCTACAAGATGCATTGCAGCAAACAACCAAGGCTCCATTGACAGCGACTTCAGAATTATCAATCTCTTCCATCTAAAATTGCTAGAAGGACAATGCATGGGAACATCACCACTTCTAATTCCCTTCTAAGCTACACATCATCCTGACTTGGAACTCTATTGTCATTCCTGCATTGTCACTGAGTCAAAATCCTGGAATTCCCTTCCTCACAATACTGTGGATGTACCTGCAACACATGGACTGCAGCAGTTCAAGGAGGCTTGTCAACACGTCTTAATGGTAATTAAGGATGTGCAAAAAAATGCTGGCCTATCAAAAAAGGAGATGGATGGCCTCAGGGGGAACTGTCTTTGTCCATTCGTAAACATTAAAAACCCCTTCAAATCTTCGCTAAGTCTCGAGAAACCTAGTAAAACCAAAATTGAACCTTTTCCCAAGTTCTCAGATCCCTAGGCCGCCCTTCGTGCTAATAATCAGTGTTTCCAATAACACTGTTCTTGTACAGGCACTAGATTCTATGGGACATTCGCTAAAACGTAAATATAATTACATCAGTAATTATCAGTTCAATCAGCTTTTTTCCATCATTTTAATTATGATTTATTTTGATAGTTGTTTGGTTAGCATTTAGAAAAAAACTGAAGTACCCGTGTAATTGTCAACAGTGTGGCTTTATTATTTTCAAGATTGGATTTTGAGGTCTTTTTTATTCTGCTGCATCATAATCTGAAATATGTCACAGTATGTGGGCAAATCTATATTTCAAATACTTGCTGGAAAATGGTTTGGTGGTGAGTGGGAGGTTGTGCCCCAGTAGCATTCTCCTGTATGACTAAGGCCATGGAATGATGCGTGGGTAGACAGCAAATAAGACGAGATACAGATTTATGGAAGGAGCTTTGTGCAGATTTGTACAGCTGCAGGGATAAAACAAATATGTTTTTAAACACTATCTTAAAGGTCAGAAATTCTCCCACTCACACATAAATTGACTAAACCGTGTGATGGCAGAATGCTATTCCTTATGAAGACAGCTTTTGTAACTGAAATAGGTCTGTGATTCAAATCATGGTACGTGCAAAACCACTGGATAATCTCATTAACTCTGATACAACATAAATGTTTTGTTCTTAGTACTGGATCAAGGACAATCCTTACAATGAAATTTCCAGAAGCATAAAACCACTTATTTTATATAGTTATAGGTAACCAAATGTAGCTACTTTCTCTTGAGATAGCGTTGGCATCCAATTTTAATTCTGTTCTCCAATAATGTCTAACAAAATATTTCTGGCCATAACCATTTTACATTAAAATAGTTTCATCCTTTAGATCTAGCTTCAGCTTAGAATGTTCAGATCACCTGGGGCTTCAATTTTAATCCCCCCCCCCCCACCACCCCTGTGGAAGTAAGAAAGAATGGCAGTTTAAATGCAGCTTGCGCACTATTCCTTCACTCCAATCTGGCCCCTCCAACTTTAATTGGCAGGCACCAAAGCCACCTGACTGGATCCAGCAGGATCCTTCTTAAATATGCTGGCTGTGCTCTAATCTGTTATTCTAACCTGAAGCTTGAGTGAAAAACAGTGGTGCCTTCAACGCCATTCCAAAACCTGCCAGGAACTGCCGTCAGGGCCAAAATATTCTTCCTACTTGGCATTTCCATGGTTTATTATCTTACAAACCAGCATGCTGCACAGCATTTAATTATCTCTATTTGTGCTTATCCCTATAATGTTAATCATATCCTTAACAAGCCATTCATCTTGCTTTTCTTGTAAATATTAATTGACACACCATTAGCCAGGCATCTTATCCATATTTCAATTATTCTGTCGGAGAAAATTGAATTTCTTCCAGTTCCAAATCTTGTTTCAGGATTTCTAATTCATACCTGTATTTTCTGTTCACACTTAGCCTTTTGATTTCTGATCTCTTTATACCAGATGTTGGAAAAACACACTTATTGTAATAGAAAAGCAAAATATTGTGGATGATAAAAATCTGAAATAAAAACTTGTGGAAATGAAAATGGTCTGATTTTTTGAGATACCAGCTGCTGGTAATAATTCCATTCTTGTCATTTTCAGCTCCTCTAAACCCATTTTTTGTTTTTCTCTTGTCCCACTTTTATTCTCTCTTCCACTAGCATTCCTTCAATCACTTCATGCCTTTCCCCCATCACAGATGTCCCCTTTTCTTCTTCCCCATCTTTCTCAGCCTCTGCACTTGTTTAAAACCTGTTTTATCTCTGACTTTTTCCCGTTCTGTTGAAGTCATTAACATGGTTTCTCCCCTCACATAAGCTGGTTGACCTGAATTTTTCTAGCATTCGGCACTTTGATTCACCTGAACAAAGCTACTTAAACAGTACAAATAACATAATTTTATTCCAGAATTAAAGCATTATGGTAATATTAACTACTAAATGAAACACAAAATAGAATTTATGTCATAAACACATTTAAGTGGCTTTTCATTTGCAGTGGCTGTTTTTTACTCTTTTTATTTTAACTTCAGTTTTACCACCCAAATTTTATCTATTTTAATCCTTTTCACTAATTGGAGTTCACGTCTTTTAGTACTTTAACATTTATCTCAGTATTTCCTATATCCATTTTAAAAGTGGAATCAATGATAATGATCTTTAAAGATCTTGTTTGTACAAGTAATCCCATGTCACCCCATGGATGGTGGATGAAATTAGTCAATCCAAGATGTAAAAATTGGGTCAGAACCAGGAAGCGCTTCATTACAATGAATAGTACTGTTGCTTCATAGAAAAGCAAGCCAAACTTCTTTTCAACTGTAATAAATGATAGGTGTGACAATCTATTTGACAAATGATGGGTCTAGTCAATAAATGACAGTTAGGAAATTCTGGTGAGGCCAAAATCACATCTTTCACTCAATATTCTATTGGGTCAGAATTCAAAAGGTATGCTTTTTGTATCTTAGGATATGATGCTTGGTTTAACATCCTCTAGGATAGATAGAATTAACATCTGCCACTACTCACTACCCTAAGAGATGGGTATATGATGCATACTTTTCTCAGAAATAATCAAATAGATAGGCTGAAGTGCATATTTATGATTCAATAATACCTCAGGCGTTTCAACAGCCATGATTAGGTTGAATGGGCTGACTGACAAAAAAAGGATAAAATTACTAAGTGATTTATATCTTTACCAATGGGGAAAAACACTTTGGCAAATTTTTCTTAACTTAGTACTCCAAAGTCCTAATGTAACAAAACATTAAAAACCCTCTAAATCATGAGACTATATTTGATTTGAACTGAAGCCAAATACATTGGATACATTAACAATGCAGGGAGATTGCTAACTCGGCAATTCACACAGACGGACGACATAGAGTAAACCAGTAATAGAATAGGAAATAGAGCCATCTTGATTCATTTGAATATAATTAATGAAACATCTACAAATTTTTCTAAGAAAAAGTTATACATCCAAGGTTGCTCTGATTGTGAAATCATGGCTCGCTAAATGTCAGCTTGTCTTTAAAACTAAGCAATATATCCTATTGAAACATTCTTAAATAAACACCCTTGCATATAGTTTTGGAATTAATGGTTTTTCAGCAAGTTGTTACTTTTTCTAAATTATCTCTACCATTAACCAACATAATTTGATATTGCTAAGGAAGCTAGACCGATGGAAAATTTATACTCATGAAACACAGTCCAAATTATGAGGTTACAGAAAAAAGGCAGGGTTTCTATGGACCTGGAGTAATGTCATACAATAAACTTCCATCTTCTCTCTTATAGATTGCAAAATGTTGAAGATTTTAGAACCTTGGGTGAAGGTAAGAAATAGTTGGAAGGATTGGGACTAAAATCATTGTGGTACACAAATAGCATGGACTCAGATGGAGCAAGTTAGGTGTTGTAATTGAGACTTAGCAAGACTAAATGCAAACAACATCAACAAACTTGCATGTAAATATGAATGTAAATGATAAATGAATTTCAATATAGATGTGTGAGGTAGTGCATTTTGTACAGATAAGGAGCCACATAGTCCTTGGAAGATAATACCTATTTAAGATAGAAATTCAAGGGATCTATGGATATAGATTCACAAAGCTTTAAAAATAGTAATGCAGGCTAAAGTCATAAAATGTGCAAACAAAGCATTGGAGTTTATTTCAAGAGAAACAGAAATTAAAAGCAAAGAAGTTATGTTGAACTGAGGTCAAAATAAGTGCCATACTGAGCTCAAAACGTTTACTCTGTTTCTCTCCCCACAGATACTGTCAGATCTGCTGAGATTTTTTATCACTGTTTTTTTTTCAATATCAGATCCCCATCATCTGTGCTATTTTGCTTTTATTTTAATGGGATGGATCAGGTGGACAGATCAAGTAACAAATGAAGTAGTGCTGGAGAATGAACAAACACAGAAAATTGTTGAATCTAATTAGGAAAAGGCGCAGGGACCAGACAGGATATCTTTTAACAGGAAACATACTATTATGAGATATTATGAAGGGAAGAGGTCAAGCAAAACATGAAGGAGGAAAGAAGAGAACATAAAATCCCTACTGTACAGAAGGAGGCTATTTAGCCCATTGAGTGTGCACCAACTCTCTGATCGAGCATCTTACTGAGGTCCATCTTCTGCTCTTTTCACTTAACTTCATGCATTTACTCTTTGAAATCCCTAATCTACATATCTTGGGACACTAAAGGGCAATTTAGCATGGCTAATCCACCTAACCTTCACATCTTTGGAGTGTAGGAGGAAACCGGAGCACCTGCAGGAAACTCACACAGACATGGGGAGAATGGGCAAACTCGACAAAGACAGTCACTCAAGGCAGGAATCAAACTTGGGTCCCTGGTGCTGTCAGGCAGCAGTGCTAACCACTGTGCCACCATGCCACATGATGCCTTGAAATTTGAACAAAATTACTGCAAAATGAGAAAAAAAACTTGGACAGGGTGTGAGTCATGGAGAAGACTATGAGGCCTTTGGGTAGGGCATGTAAAATAATAATGAAGATGACCAGGTAAAACTGCCCCAATACTTATGTTGCTTTCAGTTCAGTTCCTTAGACCCTGGAAGGATATGCAAGGGTTGAATCTTGACCTTGTTTCCTAGTCCTAGGGGAGATCTTTTTCTACTGAAAATCTGTCTGTTAGACTCAGCTCATTTCTGAAAAGGTTCGTCAGGGATTGAACCAGGATCCTCCCCTTGCATTCATAATAAAAACTTGTAGGAAACCTACAAATATTATGTTTATTTGTTAATAGTGATGCCAATAAAAGACAAAGAGAACAGAGCATCATTCTCCACTCCCAGTAATTTAATGAATACTGTTATGGGCCCAATTATGGTACTGTTATTGGACAAGTGTGATCATTGTTAAGAACTGAAATACACAGCACAATCTGGGAGGCATGAGCGATAGTCAGTCATGGCGATAATGCTAATATGTAATTACGTACAATATCTACAAAATAGAACTTTCCATATTGTTGTACTTAATTAATCAGAAGGCAAGATCCCTTTTAATCATCAGAGATTATAATCACTTCCAATTTTAAATAACTACTTTATTTTCCAAAAATGTTTTTGAGATCTATAGAAAAAGGTGTTAAAACTGAACTTCACTTTATGTTATCTGATAACTAATTTTCTGAATATGTACTACCAATGTTGCAGAAGGTGCCAATGAAGTACAACAGCCTACAAGTGTAAATGCAGGTTACTGTGTACAGATTAAAAGCATTGACAGAGAAAATATTGTCTTTTAGTCTCGTATGGGATTATCTACTGACATTTGTGTGTCATAATCTGAAACTCATGATTTTGTGACATTTTTTCTGTCAGATGAAGTGACAGACAACTTTTCATCAAAAAAAATGCAGTGCTGTCTCATAGGTTGCTGGTTTATTCCTTTCAAGGCTCACAATATCTCAAGTGGTTAAAATCATACAGAATTTACCTGCCATGCAATGAGATCCTTAAGTTTTTCAATCTTTTCATGGTCTTCCGTATGTTCCTGCAGATATTTTTCAGTGAAGAATGCCTGGTATATAAAATAAAACTTACGTTGTTTTATCAAGAACAATTAGGAATTTATTTTAAATGTTTAATCATAATAGAACTTGGAAGTGTTGCTGTCTTTATTAGAAAATATGTGAAGGGGGGAACCAAACTTCTAACTGTAAGCTTTAGTAAATATAAAACAAACATTTTCACCTCATGTAGAAAAATGTGATATTAAATGTTTTATTTATCCATACCCTTGCTAAAATTAACTGAGTGTGACGAGGTAAAATCTATCGAGAAAAAATTTATAATAGACTAGGCAATCTTAAAATTAATCTGATTATTCAATGATAATGTGATTTAAATAAGGGTTTATGACTTTGACATCTGTACTGTTCAATAGAAAAGGGGAGAGAAAAATCAATGATCAAACCTTTTCATAATTGGTGAATCCTCCCATTACTGCAGGATCCACAATTCCATTCAGCAGCATGGAGAGAGGGTTAATCGGCAGGTTTGGATCATTCATGTGCTGTTGAACCATATTATTGATCTTCTCATTCGTTAACTCCATTGTTTCTATTGCATTTTCTAGAGGACTTATCTCAACCTACAAAGACAATATTTATGAAAAATATATACATGTAAAAATATAACCTTCAGACTAGCACTTTTCTGCTTGAAATAATTATAATGTGAATAAATTCCGATATATTTGTACCATGCTCAGAAAGAAAGAAACTAAGGTATTTTGCATTTTATTTCAACTGCAAAAAGCAATTTCATGTTTGTCTCTAATTTTCTCTATTATAACCATTAACAGCAATACGTGTTTCATAATCTGAAGAAAATCAGTATTCAAAATGGTTTATAATCCTCTGACCTGAATTTTTTTGGTTACTAAGTAATGAGAATGCCATTATCTTATGGAATCCCTACACTATAGAAGGCAGCCATTTGGTTGTTTGAGCCTGCACTGACAGCCATCCCACCCACACCCTAACTCATAGCCTCACATATTTACCCTGCTAACCCTCTGATATCAAGGAGCAATTTTAGCATAGCCAAACCACTTAACCCACATATCTTTGAACTGTGGGAAGAAACTGGAGCGCCTGAAGGAAACTCACGTGGACACAAGAAGTATGTACAAACTCAACAACTGACCCAAAGCCGGAATTGAACCTGGGTCCCTGGCTTTGTGAGGCAGCAATGCTAACCACTGTGCCTCTTGTCAGTTCCAGAAGGTTACATTCCTCACAGATATGTCCCTGAGAAGTCACCAGTCTGTGCCTAAAGATATATTCAGGTAAGTTATATAAAATTAAACAAATTAAAATGATTTAGTTTGCTTTAAGCATTGTTGCAGTATTATTCCTTGGATGACAAACATCCTGTCAACTATAATCTTGGATTTCAGTTGTTATGATTCGGTTCTACAATCATATGTAAACATTAATATACACCTTGGATAAAACTGGCTGTGTAATTTAATCATTATAGCCAACATCAATAAATATCCACAGCATAGAATAATGGCTTGGATTTTGAGGTCAGTTGTGAACAAATAACATGTCCCATTCTTTATACTGACATCTTCCTACAGATTCTGCTTGGACAGGTTATGATTAAATCCCTCTGCATATATGACTATAGATACCCAAAATCTGGTCACATGTAAACTACTTGGCTTAATAGATTGTGGAAATTTGGATTGAAGTGAGTTATGTGCATCATTACAATATGTTTAATCTCCCTACCCTCTAAAATACCTCTTTATTTGAATTTTGACTGGTAACTTACTCTGAAGTTGACATGACAACAGTAACAGTACAGTAGGATGCCCAGAAATAAGATGAATGTAAAATTAATCCATCAAACGCTCTGTCCAAACAAACTTATGCCCTCAAACTGGCCACATTTTTGCCTCTCCAGTGGGAATATGCTCTAATTGCACTTTTTTACTTGCATACAATTCAAAATGTTGATAATAGATTCTCAGGCACTGTAGAAAACAAAGTCAATTCCTCTTCTGGAAAGTCAATTTCTTGTCTTGTGACAAGAAATATGTTCAATATTTTTGAACATTTTTAAAAATTCATTCTCATTGGAGACCTGCATTGTGTTTGCTGTTTGGAATAATATAGTTTTATTGCACACGTTTAAGTCACATTAAAATTTCAACAATCTGACTGCAGGTTTTCAAACATGTTGTTCAAACATGTGATCTGCATGGAGCATGAATACATTAATCGAAAAACGTAAATTTTACAATTCAAAGAGGAAACATTTTGGTGTGAAATTGGTGTATTTTAGGCCCCGATTGTTTACATTGAATTCTACTTATTTATATCCGTTTAAGGTTTGTACATATCCTGATGAGATTAGAAGGAATGCGTTTTGGCATTGGCAAAAATGAGTGTGACATTGGGCACTTTCTGTGTCAACCTTTAGGTTTGAACCCATGTAGGAAACTTCAGGCCTTGTTCTGGCATAGCATGTTTATTTGAAGAAACTTTGCATTTGAGTGCTCTGCTACATCTGTACTATTTTGTTCTCTTCTCAACTACAGAGACTCCCCTGAAAAAGGAGCATGCTCCTAAAGCTTGTGTGACCAAATAAACCTGTTGGCCTTTAACCTGGTGCTATGAGACTTCTTATTATATCTATTTACCTCAACAATCTCCTGTGGGAGCAAGTTCCACATTTAACCAAACTGAATAAAAAAAAAATTCTCCTTATTTCTTTATTGAATTGGTTAGCAACTATCATGTATTTATTATCCCTGGCTTTGGATTCATCCACAAGTAAAAACAGTCTCTCCACATCTAGTTAAACATATTCAAAATTTTAAAGATCTTCATCAGTTCTAAGTCTTTTTCTGAAGATAACACATTTTAGAATTGAAAGTAGGAAGTTTGTGGTCCAAATATCTAATCAGATGGTAAGAAATTTAGTTTTTTTTTGGATGGACAAATCCAAACATTTCATTTGATATTTGAACAAATTATTACATGGCATAATTGGATTTCTTTAAATGATAATGAACTTGTTTTTAGAACAAAGTCACTTAATCTGACTGACAAAAATATTACTGGAATATAGCAATGACACACTGATAATGTCAGCCTATCAACATGGGAGAGACAATGCCTAGTGATATTATCGCTAGACTATTAATCCGGAAAGTCAGTTAATGTTCTGGGGACCTAGAATCGAATCCCACTACGGCAATAAAAACATATCTGGAGTTAAGAATCTACCGATCAACCATTGTTGATTGTTGGAAAAACCCATCTGGTTCACTGATGTTCTTTAGGAAAGGAAATCTGCATCTTTACCTGGCCAACATATAACTGCAAAACCACAACAACGTGGTTGACTCTCAACTGCCTTCTGAATTGGGCAGCCATTCAGTTCAAGGGTAATTACGGATGGGTAATAAATGCTGGCCAGCCAGCAATGCCCATTTCCACAAATGATTAAAAAATATTAGGTTGTAACTCTGCAATACTGGACTCCGGGGAGGTGCCAGAAGATTGGAAAACAGGTTAATGTTATGCCGCTGTTTAAAAAAGGTAGCAGACAGAAAGCAGGGAATTACAGGCCGTTTAGTTTAACGTCTGTTGTCAGAAAAATGCTTGAATCTGTCATCAAAGCAGAAATAATGAGGCACCTGGATACGAATGGTTTGATCAGACAGACGCAGCACGGATTTGTTAAGAGGAAGTCGTGCTTGATGAATTTATTGGAGTTCTATGAGGAAGTGACTAGTGCGGTAGATAGAGGGGAACCGGTGGATGTGGTGTTTTTGGATTTCTAAAAGACGTTTGATAAGGTGCCTCACCAAAGATTGCTGTAGAAGGTTAGGGTGCAGGGGGTTGGGGGTAGGGTGTTAGACTAGATAGAGGATTGGTTGTCTAATAGGAAGCAGAAAGTGGGTATTAATGGGTGCTATTCTGATTGGCAGCTGGTGACTAGTGGGGTGCCCCAGGAATCGGTGCTGGAGCCTCAACTATTTACCATTTACATAGATGATCTGGAGGAAGGGGCTGAGTACAGGATAATGAAATTTGCTGATGACACAAAGATGAGTGGAAAAGCAAATTGCGTGGAGGGTGTAGAAAGCCTACAGAGGGATCTGGATAGGTTGAGTGAGTGGGCAAGGACCTGGCAGATGGAGTATAACGTTAGCAAGTGTGAGGTTATCCACTTTGGTAGGAATAATGGTAGTAAGGGTTACTATTTAAATGGCGAAAAGCTGCAGCAAGGGATGGTGCAGAGGGACCTGGAGGTCCTTGTGCACGAATCGCAAAAACACAGTATGCAGGTGATTAAGAAGGCAAATGCAATGTTGGCTTTTATAGCTAGGGGGATAGAATATAAAAGTAAGGAGATTCTGTTGCAGCTGTATAGGGCACTGGTGAGGCAGCAGCTGGAGTACTGTGTGCAGTTTTAGTCGCCACATTCGAGGAAGGATGTATTGGCCTTGGAGGGGGTGCAGAGAAGGTTTACTAGGCTGATACCGGAGATGAGGGCGTTGGATTATGAGGAGAGACTGAATAGGCTAGGTTTGTACTCTTTGGAGTTTAGAAGGCTGAGAGACGATCTTATAGAGACGTATAAGATAATGAAGGAGATGGATAGGGTAGGGGTTGAGAGACTCTTCCCGCTTAGCAAAGATAGCAGGACTAGAGGGCATCCCCTTAAGAGTGGGGGGGGGGGGGTGGTGGTGGTGTGTGGTGGTGGTGGTGGTGGTGTGGTTCGGTTCAGATCAGAGTTGAGGAGGAATTTCTTCAAGCAAAGGGTGGTGAATCTTTGGAATTCTCTGCCTGTTGAAGTGGTGGAGGCTACCTTGCTGAATACGTTCAAGTCAAGAGTGGGTAGGTTTTTGATTGACAAGGAAATTAAGGGTTACGGGGAGAAAGTGGGAAAGTGGTACTGAACCACCAAAGATCAGCCATGATTTTATTGAATGGCTGGGCAGGCTGGCCTACTCCTGCTCCTATTTCTTATGTTCTTAATACAGAATTCAGTACCTTAGATCACAACTATCATTCCAAATTTGTTGGACAATAGTTGCAGTAATAAGTTTCCTATAACTCATTACGTCATCAGGGCCCTATTTTGCTTTTTCACTTGTCCCTTTTCTTATTTGTCGCAAATAGGCTTGTATTAACACTGCAATGAAGTTACTGTGAAAATCCCTTAGTCGGCACACTCCTGCCCCTACACTGAGGAAGAATTTAGCATGGTCAATGCACCTAAGCAGCATGTCTTTTGGACGGTGGGAGGAACCCTAGCTCGTAGAGAATGTGCAGACTCTTCACAATGACTCAAACCAGGAATTGAACCTGGGACCCTGGCGCTGTGAGGCAGCAGTGTTAACCACTGTGCCACCACTGCCTTATAGCATCACAGCGTTTTGTTGCATTTAGTCACTCCTGGCCTACCTCCTATTACAAATCTTCTCTTTGTTTTCACAAGCTCTCTGATGCTTGTTCTGCACTTGCTAAAAGTGGAAAATCTCTTTAACATCTGCAGTTCAATGAAATTTATTCACTTGAAGGTTAATCCTGTTTCACTCCTCACAGATGCTATCAGCATGCTGAGTATTCCACACATTTACTAATTTTACTTTGGATTTCCAGCATTTTGCTTTGGTGTAGGTTTTTATTTTCAATGTCCAAGTATGCTCTGCCATTGCTTCTACTTAATTTGAAAAATATTCTACAATTTTTACAAAGCAAACTTCAAAAGGTAATCTATTTTAATCCTTACTGTGATCTTAGTGTCCCTTTAAGAAAGGTTTTTCTTTAAACAATGGTCACAATCTTAGGCTCTCTCTCTCTCTATTTTTTTAAAAGTTTTACCAGTTAGTTGAAAGCATAGTTTAGTGCCATTCTGCAGTAAATAATCTACGTTTTACTGGGCTGCTGTAAGGAGTCTATGCTTTTGATGTTTGGAGGAGCCGATGATTACAACTGATCTGAATTTTCAAGGTTATTTGAAATCAGCATTTAATCCAGGAAGCTAGATTCCAGTATTATGAGAATTATAGCCTGTGCAATGATAAATCTGTTTAAAGGATTTTGATTATTGGATTTTGATTTTAATTGGAATATATTAGAGATAATCATTAAGAGTTATACATTATAGTGGTTATTTTGTTTCTTGTTTGTAATTGATAAAAATTCTTGCTAATTTTCTTACAATACACGTTAACTAAATTGAACTGTGTATGATAAAAGCACTCTGTGGATCACTTGAATTATACGTAAAGTGAAACATCTCATGTTCATCCTAGCCAAATTCAAAACGCAAAACTTATGGTTTAAGCAGGCTTCACAAAACACTTCGGAGTTTCTAATCTGAACCAAAACACTACCTCTGAAATTCTACTCATAGTTCTTATTGCAAAAGATTGATTCCCATTCAATCCAAACCAAGTGCCAAGAGATGCAAGTAGGCATATACATTAAAATTGTCTGTCTTTGACATATTTTATTGCCTTCGTATGACAAAATGTCTGCTTGCTTTTCCTAATGTTGCGTTTAATCATGGTGAAGGCCAAGTTATGTAAATTATGGATCAAATCACATCGAAAAGTGAATATTAATCGATGCAATTAGATTTATTTAGCATCTTCCTCATCAGAGTTAACAAAAATCAAAAAAATTTCTGCAAAGCTACATACTAAGTCATTCCTTGTATATTCAGTTCTTGACAAGAAATCTGATGATGATGATAGAAAAATCATTTGTCACGTTCTATGAAAACCTGAACAGGAAACTTGAAGTAATTGAAGGGGGACAGCACAACTCATTGAAACTTGAAAGTGATATGGATGGTTGCTACCATGATCAATTTTGGATAGTAAGCTAGTAAAATAATCTGTTTGAATCCTTTTAAAATGATAGTCACAAGTTGATATGCTTGGACAAAGCCATAACTAATACTCTTCCCACAAAAAATGATGAGAATTTACCTCACTTTAGTGAATAGTAGTTTTCTTAATAAATGCCAGATGATAGATTGCCATTTATCTGGCATAAACATTTTCTACATTTTTGATAAAGCACTTACCAAGTAAATATTCAGTTCAACATTATCAGATCATAAATACTACTCTCATTTTATCAGCTAGTGGATACTGGTCAATCAATTAATTCATTTTATTGTCCATACAGAAATACATTTTGGATAAACTGCTTGTTTGTGAAAAAAGTTACATCTGAATGGGTAATCTTTCTTTTATTGTTATTATTCAATTACAAAGATCTAACTTTAGTTTAAAATTATATTCTTTTTCTTTGGCAGTCCCTTAGAATCGAGGATGATCTGCGTCCACTCCAAGAAAGTGGGTTCTACAGTAGCTGCAGGGTCCAATTCAGGAGCTGCAGAATCTGTCACAGGTTTGGCAGGTAGTGTTTGATGAGGTGGGTGGATGGGACGCTCTAGATTCTGCGCTGTCTTTTCCCTGTTTACACTTGGCTTCTGCACCTGATAATGCTCAAGGTGAATGGTGCATTTGCAGATCATCATCTTCAGTTTGTGATTCAAGTGATTCTTATGCGTTGATGGGGATGTTACACTTATTTCAGAATGTCCTTGCAACATTTCTTTTGCCCTTCTAGGGATTGTTTGCCATTGCAGAGCTCACAGCACAGCAATTGTTTCATGTTTTGTATAGGGCTTGTGGACAATATGGCCTGTTCATCACAGCTGGTCCTGCATGACCAATGATTCGATACTGGGGATATTGGCCTAGGAGAGGATATTCACGTTAGTTTGCCTACCCTGTTGATGAATTTGCAGAATTTTGAAAAGGCAAAACTGATTAAACTTTTCCAGGGATTTGAGGTATTTGCTGTGCATTGTCCATGTTTCTGATGCATCAGGAGAGCAGGGATCACAGCTGCTCTATAGACCATGAATCTGATGCTTGCTTCGAAGTTTTGTTATTTCTCGGGTGACCAAAACACTGGCACATTGAAATCAATATTGGATTTCATCTTCGGAGTTTGCCTGTGTTGAGAGGAAGTTCTGAGGTAGGGAAAATGATATTTACTTAGAGATAGTAACAATGAAGGCATTCTGGAGATCTCCCAGCATGCTTTCTTCCATTCGGACAAGAGTGATGAGTTATGGATTCAAGTCAAGAATGTCTCTCTGCCACATTTTAAAATTTAGCAGAGTTTCCATCTGTGCTGAAGGACCTGTTGTTCCATCTGCATTGGATGGCTTTTTCAACATCGCAGTGAGCTACGGTTGGTGAAATGGTGGTAGATACCATGTCATAGGATAGTATCAAGGACATTTGCAGTGAAGACCGCATCTTGATTGAAGAGGTCCTTACAGTGCTCTCTCCAATGACCTGTTTTTGAGTCTCAGTGGACCATGCATAGTTTTAATTGCACTGAAGCTATTCATATTGTGGTTCATAGTGAGTTGCTAAGTCTCCTATACTCTTTCTACCCCCATTTGTATGTTAGGTCATTGGTTCTTTGTTGCACCTTCTCCTACAGTTGTTACAAACTAGATTCCATTCAGTAGCTGAGCAACTATTCCAAGTTTGTGCTCTGCCATCACTCTGGGCAGAACTCATACACTCCTGCCACATGACCCATTTTTAATTGCATCATTATATGACCATTCGGATTACATCTTTTCCTTTAAATTGCGGCAATCAGTGGTACTGATATGCAACAGTATGCATGAACAGTAATTGTGCATATAACATACAGATTTAAAAGGCTAACAACACATAATTGTTTATATATGGTGAGACATAAATTAAGCTGCTGCAATTGGTGCATGGCCCATTGCAGTTACTCCACTCCCTCTCTTTTGTTGTGTATACTTGAGATTTAAAGGCCAGTTGCAGGCTAAGTGGTGACATAGTCCTGGAACCTTGTCTTTGGTTTGATCACACATCCTGAGCACGTGGTAGTGACAATTGGTTGTGCTAGATTTTCTCAGGCTGGTGTCCTCAGTGTTGACAGTCTGGGACATTCTCTCAATATGTTCGGTGAATGAAGAGCTCACTGCATTGGCCTCTGGAGTAGTCTACATATAATACAGTTGTATTGTAGGCTGGATGACAGGAATGCTGTGGGATCTGTTGGTGCTGGTTCTGATACCTCTAGGAAGTGACAACAATTGCCCATGTAGTGGACATTATCTGAGGTTATCATGCAATTGTTCAGATGTGGGCCATGGCTGTGTACCACCATCAATTGGTCATGGTCACGTGGTCAGAATCCTGGCCATTTGATCAACTGTAGAGGGCTGGATCTGTGGCAATTTGATCATATTGCGGATTGCTTCTCAATTGACATTTCATAAGAATATCATTCACATTGGTTCCAAGTTTGAGCTACGTAGAGCCTTAGCAGTAGGGATTATGGTTCTAGTGCACTTGAAACAGAGCTGTTGAGCCATTGAGGCCTGACCCTAGTGGAGCAAATTTCATAAGTTCAGGAGTGTAGCATAATAATCTGAGATATCCTGGGAACATGACTCTAGAAGATGCTTGGCTGAGTGCTCAAAGTCCCATGTCTATAACGTTTAAGAATTGGTGAGCATTGTGTCATGAGTCTCGGAGGGATGCTGTGGGGCAACGTATTCTTGAGCATGATGATGACTGTTATACATCATATTTGGCAGACGGTTGAGTTGAAACCAGAGAGAATATAAATCAACTAGGGCTGAATGTTGCTTACCATTCCAATTGATTATATTAGCTCTGCGGATAACTAAGGGAGGTCCAGAACTTCATGTAAGTACAGTGGTTCTTTTGCTTGATGCAACTTGAGTGCATTGCATGATACCCATCTGGAAATCTCCCTTTCCATGTCAGCATACGTGACAGGGCAGTATAGTGATTGCTTGGTCCTGTATCTGGTTTCTGCTTGAAAGGATTTTAATTTTCTTGAGGTGGTATAATCATGTAAGTCCCTTAGCCGCTGTTAGTACACACTTGTAGTTAGTAACTATGGTGATTGTTCTGTTGTCATTCACACCTCCTCTAGATTATCTTTAGTTTCTTTATTTGTCTCATTACCTTCCACCTTTGCACCATTATCTCTTATGTCATTTAACACTCACCTGTCACAGTCCTATCCTTTGTTTCCAAAGCCCCCACTTTTTTGCTGTATTTGCTAAAGAAATTAAATCTTGGACCTTTTGCTGTTTTGACTGAAAGTCATGAATCTGAAATGTTAACTTTGTTTTTCTCTCTATAGATGTTATATGGGCTGTGGAGTATTCAGGTTTTTTTTATTTCAAATTTCAAGCATCCACACCATATTGCTTTTGCACAAGAGGTTTTAGAGACAATAATTTACAGTTTTGACTTTATATTCTTTTCTTAACAAGATCACTGTTACATGCTTGTTTAAAAGCTATGCAGAGTCAGTATGTAAATAGGATTTATATACACCTATATTAGTTATGTATCATTTAGAAAGTACAAAAATATATTATGAAAAGTTAGCCATAAATTGGTTAGTTACTTTTCAGATGTTCCATTTTGATGCGTTTGTGTGCTGACAATGTTGGCTTTCGAAAAAGACTTAGGCCACAAAATTACATCCCCCTCTTGGTGGATTTTGAAATAGGGTGAAAACATCAAACTTCACATATGGGATTTGCTCTGGGTTCCCCCTCTGCTTCTACCTGATAATGATAAGTGGTCACTTAAGGGCCATTTCCCAACCAGTCTCAAGTTTTAGGCTGGTGGATGACAGTTCGGTGAGAGGAACACATAAATAAATATAGTTGGAACTCAACAGAAGGGTGAGGGTAACGTTGGAGAAGAAGCTCTCTGCAGATGCAGGGTGCCCTCTCCTAAGCCCTGATCCCTGGTGATCTTTGGACTTTCCTCTCCCATCCCCCATGAATCTCTTGTTAAACCCCTCGCAATCCCCCAGCATACTCATCCCTTGCTTCCCTGGGGCCACGGTCACTTTTCTTGTCCTGCAGTTCCTGCAGTGCCAGGCAGCTCCTTGCAGTGCCTCTTCTAGCTACTGCAGCACTATCCCTGGAGAGGAGCCAACCACTCTGACTAGCTGCCAGCTTTTCCAAGGCAGGACATCCTCCTGAGTGAGAGGTGAATGTTTCACCTTATGCTAATCGATGCTGGTTAGAGCACAGTTTGGCATTGGTGCTGTTGGATTTGGTAGGGGTGTGTTCCCCAAGGCCCCCTCCCAATCCTGAAAGTTCGGGCCTTCGTGTAAAAACCCAGCTCAATCTAGAGATTTTATAATAGTTAAATTAAATTATATAGTCATCATGGTAAGATTTTTCATCATCATATGAAATCAGCTTCCATGGACAGTAAGCTTTGTGTTCAACCATTTGGACAGATTTACTTGTAAGTGCCTTAACTACTTTTCCGGTAGAATTTTACATTGCTCTGCAAATGGATTTGCAGGCTTGCATGGGATTGGAAGAGGTGGCAGGATGGCATGTAAAATTCAGTGGCTGCCTTTCCAGTATTTACCCACCTGCACTTGATCTGACCATAATTTATGGACAGCAAGTGAGGCCTCAGATGGTCTGCTTGCCTTCACGGTAATTGAAATCCTTAAGTAGCCAATTAAAGAGTATTTAAGGGCTATTCTCCACCCCCCCCCCCCCCCCCCCCCCCACCCACACACACACACACACACACACACACACACACACACACACACAGTTGCAATATTTTGGCCAGTAGGAGAAAGTGGTTGTCATAAGAGTTTGCTGGGGCCTTAAGTGCATAAGGGGAGGTGCCTCCTTCCCATCTTTGCCAACAGGAGACATCTGTCCCCCTGCTGCCTCTAAGTTCTGCCCCCACTGGGCATCCCCTCCACTTGTGCACCCTGGCACCATCCCTATTACGCTCTCCAGATCACCTCTATCCCTGAGGCTTCATAACCTGTCCCCATCGATAATCCCTCGCCCCCAAACATCCAGTCTATGCTTCTTATTCTTCAAAGAATGGATGTTGTCCCAGCAGTGGTCATCACTCCTATTAGTGGTGCTGGGACCAGACAGCTTTTGGTCAGACTGGCCAGCAGCACTTAGTATTGTGACTTCCACCCCAGATGGTATTGCAAGGCTCACCTCAAGCTAATTTTAAATGGCTGTTGTTCAGCCTGTCAGAGGGAGAAGAGTTTTATGATGAGAGGGAAAACACCAGCACCCATAAATTCCTGCTCTATGCTTAGCTGATTGAAGATTTTCCAACTGCCTGAGTAAATATTATTTTGCTTGTTAACTGGTACTCATAAAATACTGCAACAATGGAGGAACTCTCTGGTTGGAAAAGCTTTTGATGAGTTAAAAAGTGACCAGATCAAAGGCACCTTAAGGAAATTCTTTTAGATGCTTTATTGCATAGTTATTAGTTCAGGTGATAGCCCAAAGAAAATTCATCAAAGAACACCATATGCATAAATAGAATGCTTATCACTGTAAAAGCTTGCATATACCTCTGAGCTGAAACATCAATACATGGCTGATTTAAGCTTCATCTCTTATTGATTGATGTCAGCAGTCAGTGGCCTGAATAAATGATAGCAGCAAAATAATTCAAGAGGTTTTCTGTTTAATAAAGAGAAGTCAAGAATTAAAGTATTGATTGTATTTCTGGGAATATGAAATAATTTTTTTGCCCTTTACTGTGCAAAGTACCTTCAACCTCATCTGACAGTATTTAAAATATTCCTTTGGTCACCTGTTAAATCATAGGAACTTAAGTAGTCCATCAAGCTTGTTCCACCATCCAATGAAGTCATATCTGATCTTTATCTTAATCTATCTACGTACTTTGATTTCGTAACCCGTAACTTACCACTGCCTAACAAAAATCTACCAGTTCTAAAAATCTCATTTGACTGAGTCTCAACAATTTTTGCAAGAGAAAGGCCTCTCACGTCTATACTATCTAGTCCTCCAAAAAATCTTCTATGTTTCTATCATCTATCACTCTTCAAAACTCCAATTAGCAAAGCCCAACCACCTCATGAGACAATCCTTTCATCCCTGGAGTTAGTCAAGTGAATCATCTCTGAATTGCCTCCAATACAAATTTATCCTTCCTCAAGTAAGGAAATCCCTGGTGTGGTCTTGTCAATGTCCTATTCAGTTGCAGCAAAACTTTCCTGCTTTTATACTCCATTTCCCTTGTAATAAAGACTAACATCCTATTTTCCTTCCTAATTACTTGCTGTACCTGCATGCTAAAGTTTGTGATTCACATACAAAGACATGCAGATCCCTCTGTACTGCAGCACACTGAAGTCTCTGTCCATTCTGCTTTTCTTGTTTTCTGCCAAAGTGGTCAACTTTACAGACTCTTTGTATCCCCCTCACAACTTACTTTCCTAACTATTTTTCTATCATCAGCAAATCTGGCTACGATGCAGTTGATTCCTTTATCCTAACTTGTTGACATACGTTATAAATAAGCCAGCACTTGTAATCCATTTCTAATTGCTTTTGGGAGCTGGTGGTGAGGCATCTTCTTGAAATGCACTTGTTCATTTGAACTAGGTGCACCTACAGTGTTGTTGAGAAGGGGCTTCCAGGGCTTTGATCTAGTAATGGTGAAGAAACAGCAATATAATTCCAAGTCAGGACGATGTGTGGCGTGGAACGGAACTTCCAGGTGGTCATGTTCCCATTCATTTGCTGCTCGTCCATCTTGGTAGTACAGGTTGCAGGTTTCACCTGCAGTTCATGATCCCTGGTGAATTTTTGCACTGCATCTTGTAGATGATTCACACTGCTGCCACTGTGGGTCACTGATGAAAGGAATGAATTTTTAAAGTAGTGGATGGGGTGCTAATCAAGCAGGCTGCTTCGTTCTCGATGGTATCAAACTTCTCAAGTTGCATTCATCCAGGTAAGCTGAGCCATCTCACTCCTGATTTGTGTCTTGTAATGGTAGACAGGTTTTTGGAAGTCAGGTGGTGAGTTACTCACTGCAGGATTTTCAACATCTGATCTGATCTGCTTTTAGTTGGTACTCTATTTATACAGCTGGTCTAACTCAGTTTCTGGTCAATAATATCCCCCAGGATACTGATAATGAGAGATTCAGTATGATAAAGCATTGAATGTCAAGGGGTGATGGTAAGATTCTCTCTTGTTAAAGATGGTTGTTGTGCGAAAGTTACTTGCCACTTAGCCTGAATGTTGTCCACGTCAGGTCTTGCCGCATATGTGCTACAAGTATTAGAAGATGCCCACATGTCAATGGCCTGCTGCAACGCTCCAGTGATGCTCAACTCAAAATAAAAGAACAATACACCTCAACCTCCCATTGTGCACGTGACATCTTTCTGGACTCAACACTGAGTTCAACAACTTTATAATTTCAAGTTTTCCCTCGATCTTATCTCCTTTTTTGTTTTCTGATAGTAGCTTTGTCCTGGCTTATTCCAAAATAACACCACCCTTTTCTATCATGGCCACTTTCCCTTGCTATTCAGTTTTGCTCCCATTGACCTATATTCTCCTATTAACACATTCTGACATTCTTCAGTTCCCTTTGTTTTATGATCATGACATTTTTGTCAATCTCTCCTTTGCTCTAACCAATCACTAATATTCCATTCTGCATATGCCCTCTCTGTATAATGATTAATCATACTTCTATCCTTCTTCAGCTCTGTAGTAAGGTCATATAGAATCAAAACATTAGCTGTGATTTTCTCTCCACAGATCTACCAGAACTGCTGAGTTTATCCAGAAATTTCTGTTTCTATTATAGTGTCTAAAGATTTGTGAATGGTACTGAATCATAGAAACAGTGCAGAGGAAGCTACTTGGCTCATCAAGTCTGCACTGACCACAATCCCACCCAATTCCATGTTTTTACCCTGCTAGTCCCCCTGAACTGAGGTGCAATTTAGCACGGCCAATCAACCTAAACCTCACATCTTTGGACTGGGGAGGAAACCAGGGCATCTGGAGGAAACCCATGCAGCAAACACTCCCAATTCTGGCTTTCTGATGGAGGAATGGTCACTGGTGAAGCAGCTGAAGATATCTTGGCCCAGGACACTACTCTGAGAAGCTTCTGCAGATGTCCTCAGATTGAGATGACTGACCTCCAACAACCACAACTATCTTCATTTATATCAGGTATAAATCCAATACATGGAGAGTTTTCTCTAATTCCCATGGACTTCAGTTTTGCTAGATGTCACACTCAAGTCACAGAAGTAGGCCATTCAGCCCACAGGGACTGCACCGATTCTTACCCAGTGTTTAGCCTGTAATCCCATGTATTGACACCATTAACCTCTATATCTTGGGGCACTAGGGGGTAATTTAGTATGGCCAATCAACCTAACCTGCGCATCTTTGGACTGTAGGAAGGAACATGAGCCCCTGGAGAAAACCCACACAGACATGGGGAGATAGACATTCCTGTGGCTATAAAAGATACTCCAGGATATGTTATCTCCCTGGTGCTAGAGTCAAGGATGTCCCAGGACATTTGTAGGACACTCTGAAGGGTTGTTGGGGGAGCCAGTTGTCAAAGTACAAATTGGTACAAACGATAAAAAAGGTTAAAAAAAGAATGATGTCCTAAAAGCAGAATATAGGATGCAAGTTGAAAATTAGGACCTCAAAGATGGTTCCCTCAGGATTACTACCATTGTCACATGCTACTCAGAGTAGAACAGCGGGATATATGGGATAAACATGTGGCTGAAAAAATGGTGCATGGGGCTGGGGAGAGGAGATGGGAACCGATGTAGGGATTAACAGCAAGGGGAATCAAGAACAAGAGAAAAGGACAGAAAGCAGAATTAAAAAAGTGATAGGCAAAGAAATCAAGGGCCAGAAAAAAAAAATGTAGGAATGGGACAAGAAATTTTAAAAGGACTAGCCTCAAAGTTTATGCCTGAATGCTCGGAGCATTTGAAATAAAATGAATTAATTAATTGTGCAAATAGATGTAAAGGATATAATATAGTCTCCTTTAAAAGGCGCCTGCCACCATATTTTTGTGTCAGAGAGGCAGGGGTAGGCCCGAGGCAGGAACGGAGGAAGGTGGATGACAAGGCTGACAGGCTGGAACGCCTATTTTTCTTCAATGGAATATGTGCCCAGATTTAATGATGAATGCCAGGCAGTCAGACCCTCATGCCACATCAACCCCTATGCCCTCTCCATATCATGTCTCCCCTTTAGCTACTCACTATGCACCATGGGCAGGCTTCTGCAGGCATGTTCTCATGAGCAGTTAGGGATGAGCAATGAATACTCTTGCCAGTAATGCTCACGTCCCATGGATGAATAAAAAAACTGCCATTTCTTGATTTCCAATTACAACATGAAAGTGTAACAGCTCAATTAAATTAACTTTCATAGAATTTATAGGGTATACATAAAAGCACAATATCATTAATATTTAAGAGCCTGGTAACTATAATCATTTAAGTTATAGATGCAAGAAATTATCTGTTATGATTGGACAGATGGTCAGATTCCCATATGCCAAATTTCAAAAATACCGAGAACCCGATGATAGCAAGTCTCGTATCCTGCTTGCAAAACTCAGTTGAAGTGTTTACAGATGGCTTGCAAGACTAGCAGACAAAACAAAATGATGCCTTCTTGCAAAGGATTCAACAGCAAAATTATGTCAATGCAATTCTTAATGTATGAGTATCTCCTATAAGAGAGATACTAGTGTTAATTTTTGGTCACCTCCTCTTAAATGCCACAGAAATTGACTTCTTTTAAAAAAAAACACCATATCAAAGTTCTTCTTTCAAACCATTCTGTTCAAAATGTAAGTGTAGGTCAATAGACAGTGGGGTCACTCAGCCTTATAATGGCAAATGTTGCTCCATGAATAGCTTGCTCTTACAGGTGAAATGATCTGATGAGATCTACCAAAAGCAAATTCAGGTAAACATAGCAAACAATGGCAACATTTATAGGTTACCCATTTCAAACATGGAGGAAATTTTAAAACATAAACATAAACATAGTGCACAAGTGGCAAAACTTCACCCTTTCAATATCCACAAGTGACAAGGGAAGAAAAAGGTTATTAAAGGCTGAGGCAAACTAAATAATTTGTACTTGAATTTATTCACACTGACAGTACTATTAATAGTTACTGTTTTATTTTTGCTCCAAACTGTGATCATGTAAGATTAGCAGGAGAAACTGCTAAGATGCCAATGTGAAATACTGCTATGTCTAGACTTGATTCCAGTATATAATGAGCAACCTCAAAGACTAAACATCTTAAACATCTCCCTGCCTATTCAATACTTTTTCAATGCAATTGTGAATATTTTTGTGGAAAGCATTTATGCACACATTTCTCAACATCAGTTTCCAAAGGTTTCAAACAATAGATTTAAACAGGATAAGAAAATGAACTATATAACTGTTGTTATTAATCCTTATTAATGTACTTCAAAAAAGACAGAAATCTCACAAATGCTGGCTACAGCTAAAGGTTATTCATTGTACTATATTTCAACTTGAAATTGTGCAGTATGTAGCTTGTTATTGTGCTTTATGTTTGCTTTCTTTAATGTTCTTCAGTTTAATCCAAATAATCCTTTCCAAAACTACTCTGTCTGAGTGTGGTGACGGGGGTTCAGGTCTGCCTGGGGTTGTTGCGGCGGAGGGGAGGTGGGGGGGGGCAGTGTTGTTGCTGTTGAGTTCACTCCTGGGATGCCAGGGCCCAGATCTGCTCCTTAAGGTACTGACTATTGGCAGATACATCCGAAGGCAGCGATATAAATTGCTTTGTTGAATGGTTTCCAGTGTAATGCAATTGTGCAGGGTAAGTTAGTGTTTCTAGACAATTGTTGCACAAAGCCTCACCTCAAAATTTCCAAGGAGGATTCCCCAGTCCATCTTTGGGCACCTGCCAAATCTGACACTGGGGAAGTTGCGGGCGTGTGTATTTTGGACTTTCAGGAGAAGGCAGCTTACAGTGCCAAAGAGATGGTCTAAACTGGGAAAATAGTGCCACTGCCACAATGTGGCTGAGGGCAAGATACAAAAGTTTGAGATCACATACCAACCGACTCAAAAACAACTTCTTCCTTGCTGCTATCTGATTTTTGAATGGACTTACCTTTTATTAAGTTGATCTTTTTCTACACTTAGCTATGACCGTAATATTATATTCTGCACCCTCTCCTTTTCTTCTCTGTATACTCTGATCAGTATGTTTTGACTGAAAAATGTGCAAAAACAATACTTTTCACTATATCCCAATACATGTGCCAATAATAAATCAAATCAAAGATGATTGAAGGCATTGTCCTAGAACTGCGTATGTTCTCACAATGTTCAAGGCTTACTTTAATTGCTTCCTTTTGTGTCTCATACAGATTTCATCACTGCTTGCCCACCCCAATAAGCTGGTGCATTCCTTTTTTTTTATTCCAATTCAATCAAATCAAGTCCAATTCAGTGTCCCATAAAGTTGAGACATTCGAGATCCAAGCTGACAAGACAGGCCTTTCACCTCCTGATTTGGGCATGATCTACATGATCCAAACTGATTGGAGCAGGCACCGCACCTCCTCCAAGGCTTGATCTCATTTGCATCTTAGCCAAAAGGCTGAGATGCTGCTTTTAAAAATTACTTCAAATGAAGCTAAAATGTAATCTAATGACTCTAACCAAGTATAGCACATCAATATTACACTTGATCTTAGCCAAAAGGCCGAGAAGCGACGATAAGAACAGATACTACACCTTTGGCATCTGGAAGATGAAGAGATGTCAAAGAACAAAGAACAACACAGCACGGGAAACAGGCCCTTCGGCCCAACTAGCCCGTGCCACCATCCTAATGTCTTAATGACATATAGAGACCAATATAGGGACAATTTGTTACCCAATCAGCCTAAGAGCACATTTTTGGGATGTGGGAGGAAACCGGAGCACCCGGAGAAAACCCACGCAACCACGGGGAGAACGCGCAAACTCCCGCAGACACAGGCCCAAATCCATGTGTCTGCACAGCAACAGCGATAGTCTCTGAGCTGTCATGTTGCCCATCTGATGGTCCAGTTTAAGCATACACTAATGACGTGAAGCACTAGGCCACTCCTGAAGTAACCTCCAGGAGCAGCCCTCGCACGACCTGCCGAATGCATGCACCTTGTTGGTCAACAAGGTGGACCGAATAGCCTGTGGAAACAATTAAAGTATTTAAACAGTCCTCATATATCCCTCTATCTGCAGACCGCTCATGTGGCTGTCCAAGAGACCCTTAAACAACCCTAGCGTGCCTGCTCCCACCACCTTACTCGGTAGTGCATTCCACACCCCCACTACCCTTTGTGTGAAAAAATGCCCTCTAATATTAGTCTTATACATAGCCCCCCTCACCCTAAGGCCGTGACCCCTCGTTCTATCCAAATCTAATGGTGGAAAAAGCTTACCACTATTTACTCTATCTATACCCCTCATAATCTTATATACCTCTAATAGATCCCCTCTCAGCCGATGTCTTTCAAGGGAAAACAACCCCAGTACGTTCAACCTTTCCTCGTAAGACAGCCCTTCCATACCAGGCAGCATCCTGGTAAATCTCCTCTGCACTCTCTCCAGGGACTCCACATCCTTCCGGTAGTACGGCGACCAGAACTGGACGCAGTACTCCAAGTGAGGCCTAACCAATGTTCTATACACTTGCAACATCAAACTCCTACTCTTGTATTCTATACCCCTTCCTATGAAGGCTAACATACCATACGCTTTCTTTATCACTTTTTCCACCTGTACTGACACCTTCAGAGACTTGTGAACCTGCACCCCCAGGTCTCTCTGCGTCTCTATACTCCGGATAGTTTTACCTTTTATCCTATAACTTCCCTCTACAGTATTCCGGCCAAAATGCATCACCTCGCATTTATCCGGATTAAATTCCATTTGCCATCTATCTGCCCAATCTACCAGCCTATCAATGTCCTGTTGTATTGCCTGGCACTGCTCCTCAGTCCCCGCCAATCCAAGTATCTTAGTGTCATCAGCAAATTTGCTGATCACCCAACATAGTAACCTCTCCCTTCCTATTCCTCAACTCCACCCATAGCGACTCAATTCCTAACTCAGCCATACCACCCTCCTTCTGCACTGCTATGATGTGATCCTTAACTAATAACGCCACTCCTCCTCCTCTCCTCAAACCACCTCTATCATGCCTAAAACACTTATACCCCGGAATATTCAATTGCCAGTCCTGCCCTTCCTTTAGCCACGTCTCAGTCACCGCCACCACTTCTAACTTCCTCTCGAACATTATTGCCTTCAGTTCATCTGTTTTGCCAGTCACACTCCTCGCATTAAAACACATGCACTGAAGGCCCTCAGGCACTCTCTGATCTTCCCTCCTACTCTCCGGAGTTACCCTGTCTCCCATCTCTCTCCCACTCCAAGTTCCCTCTATCTCCCCACCCCCCCTCCATATTAGTTTAAACCCTGCCGAAACACTCCAGCTAACCTCCCAGCTAAAATATGAGTGCCCTTCCCAGACAACTGTTCCCCGTCCCTCTTGTATAGATGCCCCTCCCTCCTGAAGACTTCCCAATGGTCTAAGAATTTGAATCCCTCCACCCTACACCAATCCCTCAACCACGCATTCAGTTGGAGCACTTCGTTGTTCCTAACCCTGTCATTCCCAGGCATCGGAAGCAGCCCAGAGCCCTGGAGGCCCTACACTTCAGCTGAGCCCCCAATTCCCTGAACTGCCTACGTATGTCCCCCGTGCACTTTGCTCCTACATCCTTCTCTCCCACATGGACTATTACATCAGCCTTAGCCCCTCCACCCTTCAAAATACCCTCTACCCTCTCCGTAACATCCTGGACCCCTGCTCCAGGGAGGCAGACTACCATCCTGGAGTCCCGCTTTTGCCCACAGAACCGCCTGTCGATCCCCTTGACTTTCTCATCCCCCACCACTATCTCATATCCCTCACTCCTGCCGTCCTCTGGGGCATTCTGATCCCCCTCCCTTGCACTCTCTACCTCAGCTGTTGCCCCACCCTTGATGTTCTGGGATGCCTCCTCTGGGGTGATCTTAGTGCCGTGACTCCTTTTCTTTTTCAACTTCCTATCTGTTACCCACCCATCCCTCCTCATAGGCCCTGGGGTCCCTTCTGGACTGTGGTCCCTGTTCATTAGCCCCTCGTTCTCTCTGACTATAAACATATCCTCCAGTCTCAGCTCCAGCTGCCTCACCCGAGCCCTCAATCGTTGCAATTCCAAACACTTTGTGCATATATGGGCCTTCGGGAGACGTGCTGCCTCCAAGAATGCCCATATATGGCATCGAACACAGCAGACGTGTTTTATCATGGACCCTGACATTTTATACACACCCTTTAGAGGTATGGGACCTAGAGTTTGGGTGGGACAGGAGTCCAGCCACTTATGACGTCCAAGCCTACGCTCGCCCAAGCCCAGTGAGCTTAAGCCCTTACAGCTCTCACTCTGCTCCCCGCCTCACTCCACTGCCCGCTGTCTACCTTGGCCTTATTTATATAGTCCCGCGCTTCCTTCCCAGCAGTCCCCGCGCCTATCTCCCGCTACGGAGCACCAAAATAAACACAAAACCCCCGTGACCTAAACCTATTGATTAAAGAAAGATTTCAAACTTCAATAGTCTCAACAGCAAGCAGCCACTCTTCAAAATCACAGCTCCGGAGAACAGTGAGGAATGTCTGGGGAAGCACTGTCACATCTTTATAGCTTAAAGTCTATGAACACAGGTATTAATCCATTGGAGGGATACTGCAAGTGATTTAGGTTAGTGGCACCTGGTGGAGTGCTGGGACTAGAGAGATGTTTGAATCATGAGACATTCTATGCACAGTCCTTCTGAGAGGAATAATTACAATGGTGTTTCAGTCGATATTGAGGTAAGGCCTCAGGATATATATTTTGGCCACAATACTTGAAGCAATAGCAGCAAATGTATGAATATCTATTACAGTTCCTTGAGGCAATGAGAGCTCACATACTTTGAGTGGAAAAGTGCATTGAAGTGACAAGCTCAAACATGTCTCAATGACTTGACTGAGTTCCACCTGTGAGGGATTGGTCAATCTCATGGAGAGATACATGCAGCCTCACACAGAGTACATTCAAGAGCAGTGTGGAGCCCTGCAAAGGGTTTAGGTCTCACTTAGTAGTCTAGAGCAGGCTGTCAGTGTATGAGTGTTGACCTGCATGGACTAAGTGAGGAGTTGCATTCCTTAAACAGGATATTTATGCAGATGGCACAGCAGTGGAGAGAAGGGATGTGTACTGTACCCCAGCAGTCAGCCCTATTTATCTGCCTAAGTGCCAACCCCAGGCTGTTAGATGGGTGAGAAGGAAAAGGTTTCAACATCACTACAGCACCCTCATCTTCCATTGCTTCCCTAGCCCCTCTGCCAGATCCTTCACCTGTGCTATACGTTTCAATTAGAAGGGCTGTCCCTGGAGAAATGCAGGGAATGCAATCATAGGCAGCTCCCTAGTGGGTATTTCTAAAAGATGAGTCTCGCCATTATATTCCTCAATGTTTTGTAGAGGAGGCAAGCAGTCTTCCTCTACTCAAACAATTGTTACATTGATCAGCAATTACCTAAGAACATAAGAAATAGGAGCAGGAGTAGGCTATCTAACCCCTCGAGCCTGCCCCACCATTCAATAAGATCATGGCTGATCTGTAGTGGTTCAGTACCACTTTCCCGCTTTCTCCCCGTCACTCTTAATTCCCTTGTCAATCAAAAACCTATCCATTCTTGACTTGAACATATTCAGCGAGGAAGCCTCCACCACTTCAACTGGCAGAGAATTCCAAAGATTCACAACCCTTTGCGTGAAGAAACTCTTCTGCAACTCTGATCTGAACTGCACCCCCCCACCCCCCAACTATTCTTAAGGCTGTGCTCTCTAGTCCTGTTATCTTTGCTAAGTGGGAAAGTCTCTCAACCTCTACCCTATCCATCCCCTTCACTATCTTATACGTCGCTATAAGATCCCCTCTCAGCCTTCTAAACTCCAAAGAGTACAAACCTAGCCTATTCAGTCTCTCCTCATAATCCAACGCCCTCATCTTCGGTATCAGCCTAGTAAACTTTCTCTGCACCCCTTCCAAGGCCAATATATCCTTACTCGAATGCGGCGACCAAAACTGCACACAGTACTTTAGCTGCGGGCTCACCAGTACGCTATACAGCTGCAACAGAACCTCCCTACTTTTATATTCTATCCCTCTAGCTATAAAAGCCAACATTGCATTTGCCTTCTGAATCACCTGCTGCACCTGCATACTGTGTTTATGCGATTTGTGCACAAGGACCTCCAGGTCCCTCTGCACCATTGCATGCTGCAGCTTTTCGCCATTTAAATAGTAATCCTTCCGACCATTATTCCTACTAAAGTGCATAACCTCACACTTTACTTAATTACTTTATATATTAGTTAGTCAAAATAATTTGCAAACAAATATCTTAGCAATATGCAAGTTCAAATAATAATTTAAATAAAAATCGTTTAAAATCTTAGTTGGCAATACTTAAAAATATCTGCTGGAATTCCTTAGAGCAAATTATATTCTAGTATGGGCATAATTGATTTTGAAACATTTAGGGAATCTGCACAATTGCATTCCATCAGTTACATTAGTTTTAGATATTAATAATCACTTTAGTGACACTACTACTATTGCTCCACATCAATCTACAAATAATGCAACCATATGTAAAAGTTTCCAACATTGTGTTTCAGTTTGCTGCAAACAAAAACATAATACCCATTGACCAAATGGTTTATGAAGTCTAAATAGACAAATTACATTAATTTTATCTGCATGGTGCATTTAGTAGGTGGCTGATCGTGAACCTTCTGGGTCATGCTTACCATTGAGACAGATTTCACTTCAAACCATCTTAGAATGCCAGGCAATTTGTATGCTGTCACGTAAGTGGTCCTTTCAATCCACATATTCTGTGGAAACAATTTAAAGCAATTAGTTTAGCTTTGGAAAATAAAACCACCAAGAATCACACAATTAAATCTAATCTGCACAAAACTGCACTCATCTATGACACAATTCAAAAAAATACATTTGACTGCTGTTTGTATGGGTGAGAAAGAACTGAAGCGCCTTTATAGTTGTATCAGTTTCTATAGTATCTGATTTGTTGAAATTCTATTCTGTCTTTTTTCCAAACAGGCAACGTGATCATTTATAAGTAAGCAAAGCACTTGCAGTTCAAAATGATTTAAAATCTGCGATGAACAACTTTTCTTAAGCCCTGAAGAGTTACGCAAATACTGTAATGGATAAATTAGATTGTATTACAACCCAACTGAGAGTTTAGATTATTGAAGACGGGAGAAGCTCAAGTGATTAGATTCACAATAATATACTGCTCCCTGTAATCTTTTAGTATCCATCCATGTTTTTAAAATTAAAAATCTTTTGCCATTAAGTGATCATACAAACTAATGAACTGATGATTAGTGAAACGATGAAGTGCACAGATGGTCATAATGCTATGGAGAACAATTTGAGACTTCACAGAAAATCATGTTCTGTTGGATGATGAATTACAATGAAATTAAAATTGCAGATAATTGCAACATATTTCCCTATCAGCTTTCAAGTGTACCTTGTTATTGAACACACATTGAAAAATTAGCATTGTTGTGGTCTAACTACATTACATTGTAGCAATAGAACATTTTTGCACAATAGTTGTTTTCTTTTAACTCCAGACATTTTTGTCCTTTTTGTTTTATACTTTTCATACTTCTAAAATATTTCATATTTTTAAATATTACATGAAATGCGGCAAGATGCTTGATCAGATCAGAAATGAGCTTAATCAGAGGAAGCAAAAGCTACATGAAGCAGCATTAGAAGGGAAGGTGCTGATGAGCAATGGCTAGCGATTAGTAAAATGCCACAGGGATCAGACTATAGTTTAAATCATGTATACATGGTTTTATTCAAGTATCAAGGTTTTGAAAGGCATGGATGAAGCAAGTTATAGAAATTAGTTGATATAAACACAAATTCTATGAACGTGATCTTATCACCCGTTCATGTCACACTCCCACTGCAGCAAGGTCAGAGAATTTGACTGCCAGCCAAATCTCTTTTCACTGCGGTGGGATGGGAAAATCCTGCCAGTGTGAACAGTGGTAAGATTCCTGCCTGTAACTGAGAGCAGAGATTTAAATCTAAGTCGAATAGACTAAGATGTATAAGTATTTTAAGATAATTAAACAGACTGCTTAAGTATTGAGAGTCTTGAGAATTTTTTTTATCTTTGGGACCAACTAAATATACCAAAGAAGTATTTTCCAGCCCTCTCCCATTGCAACACTCTCTCCTTTAATTAATGCAGATATTAAATAGGAATTCAATGCTTTAGATTGCCAAATGGCGAATTATTAATAGAAGTGATTTTTATAAGTCTATTCAATTTATGCCTACCTCTATCAAATAAGAACTTACTGAAAAATAAAGCTTATAATTGCGACAAACATAGAATACAAACATAATACATTACAGCAAATTCATTGTCTGGGTCTTTCTCTCCTTTCCTAATCGGCCTTGAATACTGGAACCGCTGCACCTCATTCACTGCATAAAAACTATAAAAGAAAACATCACAAAAAGTGTAAGTAAAACGATTATAAGTTAAAACAGGATTGCCAAAGCTAAACCTACTGAGTACTATGATAAAAGCTCTCAGACCATTCCTATGATAAAGAAGAAATTATATTCAAAAGTGATACAGTTGACTAAATACACCTGAATTTTCTTAGAGATATTTAATATTCATAACCCTCTGACAGTAAATCATGCTAGAATATAAATTTTAAAACATAACTTATTCTTTGCTTTGGATCTTATTAATGAACAAATCTACTCAGGCATGCAATGTATAGCTGCAAAGAACTATACAGCAGCAATCTATAAGGCACTGACAGCAAGCAGCTGATGATAGACGATGCCAAAAAACCAAACATCATCTAAACCCAGAAATGACATTGCAGTTTCAAATCACTTCCGTGATATAGACACAAATTGTTTGTAATCTTATTTGGTTATGGTCAGAAAGATAGTAACATCTGACACATTCCACAACATTGGAAGAGCCATGATCTCTACATTGAGGTGGACATGAAGCAAGGCAGAACATTGCTAGCTTCGAGTGAAAGGTACATGAGGATAACGAAAGGGAGTCGAATTCCTTCCCCCATGACAGTGCAGTACGTTTCTCCTTCTCTAGATCCTTTCCAAAAGGTTTTCTAATTTCCCATCTGAGAACTTATGCACCCTCTTTCCTGAGCCATGCTGAAATATGGCACATGTACTTCCTGTCAAATTTAGATTATGGTAATCAGCAATTTGCACCAAGAATTGTGTACTAAATCCACATTTTCAAACAGGTGTGCCTAACTGGTGCAATCACTCTTTTGCCAAAATAACCCAAATGTGTGTCTAATACTACATCACTCGGCTTCAGAGGGAAAAGTTTCTGTAGTAATTCAGCCAAATGCTAGTTTCCTATCAATGACACCCATTATTGTGCACCATAGGAAAAGGCTGCTCCCATAGTTTACATTTAAGTAATCTTCATCTCTGCACCTACAGCACCAGTCCAGGTAAAATTACAGGCTTAAAAACCCTATTGACAGCTTCCCTTTGGGGAACCTCTACTCAGTAAGGCAGCTTGTACTTAATGAAGCCCACAGGTTGATCTATTGATGATTCCCCATTGCCTTCATGGTCGTCATAACAGTTTACAAGGATAAGGTATTGGTTACACAAATAGATTGGAGAATCTGGGATTTTTCTACTTAGAGTAGGGAAGACATTTAAAATCAAGAAGCGTTTAGATCAAGTAAATAAAGAGAAACTGTTTCTAACAGAAAGGTTGGTTAGCAGAAGGCAGAATTAAAATGATTGATAAAAAAACCAAAAGTCAAATGAAAACAGTTTTTTTATATATAAGGGGTAGTTAGCATTTGGAATGCAATGCCTGACATGAATGTGGGTTAGTTTAACTGGCTGATGGCTTCAGGGTGGTGCAAATGATGCCAACAGCAGAGGTTTAATCCCTTTCATGGCTGTGTCAGTTTCTTCAAGAGCTATCTCTTGCGTTGCTCCATGCTTTATGGAAAGTGGTGCCCCTAAAGCTACATATCCAACTGGAAGAAAACATCTATGGTCATTCATGGATCACAACTTACTTGCCTGATATGGTGGTAAAACAGATTCAATAATAGTTTCAAAAAAATAAATACTAAAAGCAAAAATAAATTACAAAGACATGGGAAAAGAGCTGGAAATAGGGACTACCAAGTATTTTCTTCAAAGGAGCTAAAACAAACTCATTAGTCTGAATGGTATCCTGTACTGCACTACTCAGCAGCACATTGGCACAGTGGTTAGCACTGTTGCCTCACAGAGTCATGGATATGGGTTTAATTCCAAGCTTGGGTCACTGTCTGTGTGGAGTTTGCACATTCTCCCCGTGTCTGCATGGGTTTCCTCTGGGCACTCTGATTTCCTCCCACAGTCCAAGGATGTGCAGGTTTGGTTGATTGACCATGGTCACTCCTACAGATGTGATTTATCTGAACTTCCATAAGGTATTTGATAAGAGACTGATCCAGAAGGTTAGATCCGAAGGGGTTAGAATAGAATATTGGCTTGGATTCCCCCAAGGTTCAGTTCTCGGACCACAACTATTTACAATCTATATCAATGATCTACAAGCAGGGACAAAGTGTAACATAGTGAAATTTGATGATGACATAAAAATGAGGAGATGAAGAGTTTACAAATGGATATTGACAGGCGAGAGGAATAGGTCAGAATCTGGCAGATGGAATTTAATGTGGATAAATAGGAGATTATGCATTTTGGTCAGAAAGTAAAAAGGCAAATTACTATTTAAATGGGAAACAGATTCTAAAGGTGTCTTTGCAAAGGGATCTGGAAAGTCTCAGCAAGTGGTATACAGATGTAGAATGTTATAAGGAAGGCAAATAGAATCTTGACATTTATTGCAAAGGAGCTAGAGTATGAAAGTAGAGAAGTGTTGTTACACTTGTAGTACTGTTTTCAATTCTGGTCAACTTTTTTAAGGAAGGATGTGGTGGAACTGGAGATGGTTCAGAAGAGATTAACTAGATTGATTGCAGGTTTGAAGGAGCAGCTGAGTGGCTAGGGTTTGTACTTGCAGGAATAGAGATGAATGAAGGGGAGGTATATAAAATACTCAGTGGGTTTGATAAAGAAATGTTAATCAATTGTTCTCCCTTCTAGAACAGTATAGGACAAGAGGTCATAGTTGTAGAGTAAAAGGGAGAAGGTTCAAGACAGAAATAAGGAAAAACTACTTCTCACAAAGAGTTGTGAATCAAAGGAACTCATTACCCCAGAATGTTGTGGATACAGAATCAATAATTTTTGATTTGACTTATTGTCACAAGTAATTAACATACAGTGAAAAGTACTGTTTCTTGCATACTATACAACAAAACATACTGTTTATTGAGAAGTAAATGAGAAAGTGCAGAATATAGTGTTACAGTCATAACTAGCGTGTAGAAATAGATCAACTTAATGCAAAGTAAGTCCATTCAAAAGCCTGACAGCAGCAGGAACGAAGCTATTCTTGAGTTGATTGCTATGTGACCTCAGACTTTTGTATCTTTTTCCCAAAGAAGGTGGAAGAGAGAATGTCCGGAGTGCATGGGATCCTTAATTATGCTGACTGTTTTGCCAAGGCAGTAGCAAGTGTAGACAGGGTCATTGGATGGGAGGCTGGTTTTCGTGATCGATTGAGCTATGTTCATGACCTTTTGTAGTTTCTTGCGGTTTTGGGCAGACCAGGAGTTTTGATACAACCAGAAAGAATGCTTTCTATGGTGCCTCAGTAAAAGTTGCTGAGAATCGTAGCTGACATGCCAAATTTCCTTAGTCTTCTGGGAAAGTAGAGTCATTGGTGGGCTTTCTTAACTACAGTGTTGGCATGGGGGGTTCAGGACAGGTAACTGATGATCTGGACAACTAAAAACTTGAAGCTCTTGACCCTTTCTACTTCATCCCCATTGATATAGAAGGGGCATGTTCTCCTTTATGATTCCTCAAGTCGATGATAAACTCCTTCGTTTTGTTGACTTTGAGGGAGAGATTATTGTTGCCATACCAGTTCATCAGATTCTCTATCTCATTCCCGTACCCTGTCTTGTTATTGTTTGAAGTCGAACCCACTATAATGAATGGATTTAAGAAGGGGATAGGTAAATATTAGATCAAAAGTGGGATAAAGGGCTATGGGGGAAAAGGCAGGGAAGCGGAGTTAGGATGAGATGGAGATCAGCCACGATCATATAGAATGGCAGAGCGGGCTTAAAGGGCTGAATTGCCAAATCTCGCTCCTAATTCTTACATTCCTAAGTTGCCTCTTAGTGTCCCAAGATCTATAGGTTAGGTAAATTAGCCATGGTAAATCTGTGCGGTGAAGTGGATTAGGGGAAGGGACACGTTTGAGGTGGTAGGAGGGGAAGGCAGGTCAGACTAGAGAAAAGGAAAGATGGGGGGAGTGGAATAAGTGGGTCAGTCCAAATAGGAAGGGACGGCCTTCCTAGCTCAGCGCAACGGCAATAGCATTATGAAACCAAATGGAGACAAGTGTAAAATATAGCAAGTAAGAAAGATACGAAAAGCAACACTCTTAATATAATGTAACATAATGCTGTCCACCCTACTGGACTCAACATTTAACAGCGCAGTAACTATAAAGCTTAAAAATAGTAGAAAATACAAGAATAGAAAATACTGGAAATCATCAGCAATTAGGCAATACCTGGGGATAGAACAGATAAATTAACCCCTCGGTTGTGGATTCCTTGTTAAAACCAGTTAATTAATTTATTCTCTCCACAGATCACAGCTAACCTTCTCACGGTTTCCAGAAATTCTACATTAGTTCCAAATATCCTGCAGTTTTTTTTCCCCATTTTTTTTAAACAGCAGAATACAAGTCAGAAAACGTTGTAATCAAACAATGTATTGCTCTGCTCAGATTGCAGCTTTGAGTACTTTGCCTATATCCAGTTGCCAAGAAACAAATGGAGAATTCAAATGCTGGAGACAGTGCTGAGAAGAGCCACAAACAAGGTTGAACCCAAGTGGAAGCCATCTGAATTTTGATAAAATATGAAATATTGTAAATATAAATATAGAAAAACAAATTCTTCATCCTGAAGAGAATGCATCTCAAAAATGATCTCATATAGGCAGCGTATGCAAGATGGTAAATGAAATGGAAAAGGTCAATCTAAAGTACTGCATCAAATTAAATCATGATATTATGATAAAAGGATACAGGTTTAGAATAAAAGATAACTTACGGAATAATATTACAAAATTCTTCGTACAGAAATTGATAAACGCCACAAATGAACTTTTTGGGAGGATGGTGAATAAAGAACTTTGAAAACATTTAACAAACAATATAGTTGCAGCAAAGGGGTTTAAAAGAGTTGTTTGTGTTTGATGAATTATGATGGCACGGAGGCTTTTCTTGTCCAAATGAATCTTGATATATGTATAAAGAAAGCAAGACAGATAGAAGATATTACCTCAATATTTGTTCTGAGACAGTCTTGTTCTTGAACTTCGGTGGGAGTTCACGTATGGCTTGTACTGTGAAACACTGAATATCTACAGAAGTTTGTTAAAGAATTTACTTCAATTTACTTCTCAATTACCACTAAGTTTAACCATCAGAAATAGCTGAATCATATTAAGCACTTTCGAATTTTATCCAACCCACCATGAGCAACCATAACTACACACATCTGGCCACTGTTTGGTATTATCCCCTTAAACTTACTGACCTCCTACTCCTCCTTATGATCTACATCTGACCTCTCCTAATATCTCACCACATTTGGTCCACCATCCATTTAGGTTGATGCCAACTCCATGAAACATTTTGGGATAACTTATTTGTATGTTAAAAGCTTTATGCAAATACTAGTTGCTGTTTGACTTCAAAATTTTGCAATTCTACAGCAATCATCCAATCTTCTTGAAAATCAGTTTTTGTCCTTTTCATTACAGCTACTTTATTTAAATATATGAAAATTTCATTTGCAGTATTGAAAACTAAGGATGATATTAAACAGTGAATAGGTACTTTGATAAAAATTGTACGTTTTATATTCTGTAAGAATAGCAATAAAATCCCAATCCCAAATCTCAGGCAAATATAGCTGCTGATTCCTCAAAAGATATCAAAAAAAGAGGTTCACCTGTATTACTGTCAATGTATATTGCACTAAATGTATCAAGTACTTGATTTATATAAGGAAGAAATGGTACCTTTATGGAACACTGTTTAGCAATGAAGATTTCTTCAATCCTTCTCTATGTACGGGCAATTAGATTGTGACCACAATATTATATCATTTGCCAAAGCTCCTACTATACTATAAACACTACAGGTGGAAAACCATTAACTAGAAGCTATGCAAATTTGAAGACATATATCAAAGAAAATTGAAATAACCAAAGTTTGGTTTTAAACAAAACTACTTTTTGGCATTCAATCTACCTCTAAATCCATCCTGGCAATTTTAGTTTCAGCCAATTTAAGGAGAGTTTTAATTAGAAGAAAATGCAAGGCATTAAATAATTGGTTAGATAGAAATCATAGAATCATAGAAACCTACTGTGCAGAAAGAGGCCATTTGACCCATCGAGTCTACATCGACCACAATCCCACCCAGGCCCTACCCCCATATTCCACATATTTACCCGCTAATCCCTCTAATCTACACATCTCAGGACACTAAGGGGAAATTTTAGCACGGCCAATCAATCTATCCCTGATGTTTGTGGCAATACCACGTAAACATAATGCCTAGTGTTGTCATGAGGACTTCAATAACATACACTTAACATGAAAATTTAACTTCAATAACCACCTAGCTGAACAATTATCAAATTTGTCCTTTTAAATATGGCTATAAAGTGCATTTTGAATTTTGCACAAATTAGAGTGAAATGCTGTTAGCAACATTAGTTGTACTAGTGTTAATAATTTCAGCTTATGAAATAAATGATGTGCAAGAAGTGCTTTGGGTCCAATACATGATATAAATCTAATGGAAATTTTCCAAAATCACAACTAACACGCAAACTCATATTTTCTTCATTTGTACATTTCTATTAAATTAAAATTCGTTTTGCTCAGGAAAGTAGCCTTTGCCTGCCCAAAGATACACATTGCAGCGCATTCGAAGGATACACTGTCCAGAAGAATTTTTAATATCATCATTTGGAGGAGATGTTGTCTTCATTTTTTCTGCATTAGGAAATATCGTGAATAGCCTTGCTTCAAAGTCTTCACGTCGCTCATACTCCTTTCCTCTATAAATGAACATCTTGTTCTGGAAAAAAAATTAAAACATAAAATTTTATGAAGCTCCTTCGCTAATCAGAACAACTAGCTCTTCTGCAGTCTCACTGCTGCACGGTGTAGATGGAGAAGACAGTAAAATTTGTCACCCCCAGCTAATCTTTGTCATGGCATAATAACATTTCACAGTAATTTTTATTTGGCAGCGGTACAAATATTACTTGTTCTGGCTCTTTCACAATTTTGCAGTTGAACACAAAGAGACACTAGCTTCTACTTATCCTGACTGCTCGATATTTCCAAATTCTAATCCAGTTTCTTCTATATTGTACTCACCATCTTCTTGCTTCTATGTTTTCAAGAGTCACCTCCATTCCTATTAAAAGTCTCTCTGTGATTTTGAATACCCTTTCACATCCTATCAATGTCTAAGAATTTCCTTCATCTGAGGTTTTGTCGCTTTTTACATCATCTCTGATTTATCCCCATTGTTCTCATACAAGTTACTTTTCCCCAGGACAGAAGACATTCTACATCCTTAAGGCACTTAATTCATATGAGGATATTGCATTGCAATTAAGGAATACAAAAACAGCTATAAAATTAGCTGAGAGATATATCGAAAAGAAGGTAATGTATAACTGTAGCAGTAAAGGTAACAGTAACATTTATTGTTAAGTAACTTCAGAAATCAAATGTAGTATCAACATGCTGTGCTTGGTTGAAGTCATTAGTTACATTTTAGCTTCATTTGAAGCAATTTTTAAAAACGGCATCTCGGCCTTTTAGCTAAGATGCAAATGAAATCAAACCTTGGAGGAAGAACTATGCCTATTCCAATCAGCTTGGATCATGTAAATCAAGCCCAAGACAGGAGGTGAGAGCCCTGTCCTGTCATCTTGGATCAGGAATGTCTCAACTTGTTGAGATTCTGAATTAGACTTGATTTGATCGAATTGGAATAAAAACAAAAAAAAGATACAATATAGTTACTAAAAGATACTGTAGGGCAAATTCAAATTGATTCTCAGATTATTGTGAAGCTACCAAGTGACCATTTCCCATAAACCTGATAGGACTTTTAACTTCTTGGACCAAAGCATGCTGGTATTGACTTCTGAACAGGTGCCAAGACCTGAATGGGTATTTGCAAGCCTTGAACAGCTTGAGTAGTGGCACACAGTGACCTGTAGTGTGCAAAAGTAGCACAAAGGTAAATGTGTAGGCACTGAAACATTTGAGGAGGCTAACCCTACAGGTGCATAGTCCAGGTGGCTGTGATCTTGTTCTGGAAGCAAGGGAGGACAAGGTTGAAGATGGGAGCTGAGCTTTATGATATGGAGATAAGTAGTAATAAAGAGCAGCTGCTCACATAGTAAATACAGGCCAAGGCCTCTGGGGCAGGCAGAAAAGTCAGATGATTCTGTCTGCTTCATCCCTAATTGGATGCCTAGCCACTAATTGATCGGCTTGTTCAAAATTCTACGTCGGGTCAAAATCCAAAAAAGCAGAGCGTCAGCCTTAGATCCAAAATTCTGCATTACTTAATACTTATGCTCCAGATTGGGGTAGTCAGAAATAACTAGCATTATTGATATTAAAATAGATAGTTACTTAGATAGATTAACAAGATCGAAAAAGCTCCAGTATCACAGTCATCCATGGGTGATCAATGGCCGGAATAGGATATGTGCTCTGTAAGATACCGGTCCCTATCTTCGTTTCAGACATAATTTCTTTAGACTAGAAGTTAGCTTTGGTGTTTCTTATTTTTGGAAAAAGGCACAGATCAGAGCTAGGAAACTGTAGGCTTTTATTATCATTGGGAAAAGAGGCCTTTAGAAGTTCACGAAATAGCTTCTGAGTAGGGCTTTTGATAACGATTATAGGACCAAAGTGATTCTTGGATGCTAAGTTTATATAGTGCAGACCTGAGTCAAATGGTTTGTTTCAGTAAACAATATCATGAACACTTCCCCTGAGGACATCCTACTAGATGATTGATGCTTCACATGCATCTTTAGCTTGCATGTCATGCTGTCTTGGACAGAAATTAGTGCTGAAGTTATTTCCACAACTGAATACAATAAATCCAGAGGTGATCTTTATGTAAAGATTTCTCATTCCATGACAGGGATGAACGTATGTTATCTAAGGCCATTTGGTTGAGACAATGGCGGCATGGTGGCATAGTAGTTACAACTGCTGCCCCGCAGTGCCTGGGATCTGAGTTCCATTTCAACCTTGGGTGACTGCCTGTGTGGAGTTTTCACAGTCCAAAGTTGTGTAGCTTAGGTAGATTGATTATACTACATTGCCCCTTAGTATCTCAAGATGTTAGGGGGATTGGTGGGATAAATGTGTGGGGGTGTCGGAATAGGGCAAGATGTGAGCATGGATAAGATGCCCTATCGGACAATTGATGCAGACCTGATGGGCTGACTGGCCTTCTCCTGCACTGTTGGTGTTCTATGATCCTATGAATGGTCTCCTCCATTCCTTAATTATATTAATGTTGGTGGTTATTTTGTTATTGCCCTAGGTTCCAGTCCTTTTGATAACGTCAGTTCTGTTGGAGTTGGCAGTGTGATTGAAATACAACTAGAGTAGTTATATGAACTATTTTAAAACTCTGTATCGTTGGAGAAGTTTCCAATGATACAGTTTACAAGTGAAGATTGTCTCCCAGCCTGCATTAATGAATAAAAGCTGGTTGACATTTGAACCAAAGACTCTGTGAGTTGGTTTAAAATACTCCACAAAAACTTCTGAAGTTCATGCTTAATAAATTTACTAGCATTTTTTTCAGCATGTCATTAAGATAATGGATGAGGGAAATTTGATAGACATTGTCTATGTGAACTGTCTTTGCTAAGGCTTTTTCACAAAATGATATTATATGTCAGGATACAGCATTGCAATTTTCATTATATCCACAGAAATCAATGGAATAGATACTATTGAAAACCATTCTCAAGTAGGATTCTTTGTTCATCCTTTCAAGGAATAAGGATGCCACCAATAATGCCAGTATTTGTTGCTTGTCTCTAATTGCCCTGAACTGAGAGACTTACTAAGCCATGGCAAAAGGCAGTTAAGAGTCAACCACATTGCTGTGGATCTGGAGTCACAAGTAGGCCAGATCTAGGTAAGGATGGCAGATTTCTTTCCTTAAAGGGTATGAGTGAGCCAGATGGGTTTTTACAACAATTGGCATGGTCACTATTACTGAGAATAGCTTTTTATTCCAAATATATTAATTGAATGTAAATTCCAATTGAGATGAAATTTGAATCCATGTCCCAAGAGCATTAGTCTTCTGGAAATCCAGTGATATTATCACTATAACTCCATCTCCCTCCAAATTAATATCAGTACAAATGTGAAAGACTAGTTTCGGAATGGGCTCCAATCCTGCAGACCAGAAGTTATAGTTAATGGATAAAATGACTATATGGACAGGTGGAGTAAGTGCCGTGGTGACAGGCAGTGAAAAAGTGTTTTAACAATTATGGTCTGGCCATCATGATGTGGACAGGCTTGGGAGACTAGTTGATTATTTCCTGCCCACCATTTTCATAGGTTCAAAATGCTACTGGTCTTGCATGTCACTAGCAGTCCTCTAGGAGAACAAACTGATTTTTCATTGTCTGTAAATAAAAGTGGATAACATATTTTATAGTACTGCAGAATTTTACTTTGTGGGTCGACACAGGTTATATTTCAAGAACAACAATTTAACTTTGCTAAACATATCATAATTTACCATTCAACAAAAATATGCAATCTGAACTGCAGTCCTTGGCTTAAAATTAGGGGTAATTTACAACCGCTACCACTTACCTGTTATCGGAAAACTACATGACCAGCAACTAAAAATTCAGTGGGTATCTCAAGCACCTATTAATGTCCAAAGCCCACTTGGAACGTCTGAAGTAAGGCAGCAGCAGGCGTTCTGAAATGGATGAGAGTTGTCTTAATTCTGCAAACTGCCATCCCATTGCATTGCGGATCCGTGTGTCCAATTTTCAGTATAAACTGATGAAATTCAGGACAGATTTGAATCAACACACAATGAGAATTCTGGCTTTTCAGCAGGCTGCAGCACTTGCATTGATTTTATTTACTTTAGTTCACTTATGAGTCCGTGTAAAGGTCAATTCAGTAGATTGACAGCGAAGATGATTGCTAATGTACACCACACACGAACTAAGGCTCCTCATAAAATAGTCTAGGAAATTCATTTTCTCCTTTGCTTTCCAAAGATCTCCATCCTGATGATGAATCACTGCCTCCAAACTCTGCTGGCTGAAGAGTGGGAACTGGACAATTTGCTACACTTCCAAATGCAACTAAGCAGGAGGGAATGCTAATAAGGCTGATGGCACGTGTGCCACTCTGGCATGAAAAAATATGCCTTGCTAATTTTGCATATTGTTTTATTCATGCGTGGAATGTGGGCATCATTGACTGAGCCAGCACTTGTTATCCATACTAACTGCTGTTGACCTGAGTGGCTTCAGAGGGCATTTAACTGTCAGCCACATTGTTATGGCTCTGGAGTCATGTGTAGGCCAGAGTAAGTAAGGATGGAATATTTCCTTCATTGATGAACCAGACGAGTTTTATGACAAACAACTATGGTTTCATTAGAGTTCCAAGTCCAGATTTTACTGAGTTCAAATTTCACCATCTGCTATGGTGGGTTTGACCTCCAGAGCATCATCCCTGGAGTCTAGATTACTGGCTCAGCAGCAATTCCATGACACTACTGCTTCCCACTAATACTTTTATATTGCATCCTGTTTGATTTTACTTTCATTGTAAACTAAAAATATGTCAGTCTGGACATACAAATCCATTCTGTAGCTTGTTTTTCATTTCAAATGCATCAAATGTAAAAATGTATCAGTGAAAATTCATGACTACCCTTTTCATGTTTTACATTTTAAGTTGTTTTTGTTCTTCTGGTTATATCTTCAAATGTAAATTTTTATTCATTCTTACAGACAGTTGTACATTTCTACATTCAAGTGTTCAGCAAAGGAAAGTAGGAGCTTAAAAATTCTAACTGGAAAACACATCCATTGATCAATGACAAAAGAATTCTCTTTTTCCAGTGAGATTATATACACAATTTCTAAATGTAGGTTAAGGATCAAAAATATATATTTTTGTTTTCAATTAAAAGCCCAGAAGAAACCCGAATCTTTTAAACCTTCACAGAAGGAGAATTCGTGTTTTTGAAGGACTGCAGCAGTTGTATTGATCAGATATATTCACTTAAGAGTCAGTGTGAAGGTCAATTTAATAGATTGACAGTATAAATGATAGCTAATGTACACAGAAAGTTACTTTAAACTTGGAGAGTTTCAAAAACTACAATGGAACAACTATTATAGACATTTTTGAAGTGTTTTCATTAAGTTGCACTGCTAATTTATATTCCTCTCCATGGAACGCAATGACTTCAGGCAAGTTTCAATGGAAACTTTCACAAGATATTCATAAGACAATTAGAATTGAATGTGAACATACATTTTACATTCACTTGTACTCTATAAACGTAATTTTGTATTGGACTACATGATAACTTGATTTAATTAATGCAAATAATTAATTTTAGGAGATAACGCTAGTGCAGTAAAATTACACATGTAAGTAACTGTTTTAATCAATCAGAGGAAAAGTACATTAAAAAAAAATAGATACCATTGTCATAGAAGAACATTACAACTTTCTTTACAAATACTGTAACATGAATAGGGTAACAATATTGTTGTCAACTATTTTGGGCCATGAATAAAATTATTCATTTGAAATTAGAAATGTGATCAACATTTTCATTTTTTTGTTATACAACAAATTCTAAATGGCAGCTAAGGGACTTTGATAGTACAAGGATGCTGCAGTCATTTCATATCCAAAAGCTGAGTTAAAATAAAACTCAAATTGATGACATCACAATCTGATATTTTCTGTAGCAGTATGGATCATATCTAAAACATGTTAGGCAATGTCAACCCAACTCTTAGTAGAAAATTAGACACAAATAATCACGAATTGACTCCAAGGAGTACATTTTATGCTCTTTGAAAAATTGGGATGCCTCATTTTCATTACAAGTGCTAACGTAAACAATAACGACTTGTGTTTATATAGCATTTTACATACTAATCTGTCCCAAGGCAAAAAGCTAACACCAAGAATACGAGGAAATATTAAGGCAGATGATCAAAGCTTTTGGAAATTCCAGGAGTTAGCAGCACCTTACCGAAAGGCACGGATGCATTGATGGTGCAATTAAAGAGGACATGCTCAAGAAGCCAGAATTAGAGGAGTGCAGATATCTTGGAAGGTCTGGAGCTGAACAAGGGAGTGGTGAGGCCAAGAAGGGACTTGAAAATTTGTGGTGCTACTTAACCAGGAGCCAACATAAGTCAGTGAGCAAAGTGGTGAAATGTGAATGAAAACTTTGTGCCTATTGGAATATGTGGGCAGTAGAATTTTATATGTTTAATGCTACATTATTCTGTAAATGAGCAGCTTTGACAATATAATTGAATAAAAGTAAATACAAAACTCTCAACAAGAATGCACCACTTACAATGGCACTCAGTTCATAGAATACACAGAACCCTTACAGTGTAGAAGGAGACCTTTGGCCCATCACATTTGCACCAACTCTCTAACAGAGTATCTTACTAAGGCCCTCCTGCCCACAATATCCCTGCAACCCCTGTGCATTTACTACAGCTAATCCACCTTTGCACACTATGAGATAAGTTACGAGAACCAATCTACCTAAGCTGCACAGCTCTGGACTGTGGGAGGAAACTGGAGCACTGGGAGAAAACCCATGCAGACAAAGGGAAAACATGCAAACTCCACACAGATTCCAAAAGCGGAATTGAACATAGTTCCCTGGCACTGTGAGGCAGCAGTGCCAACCCCTGGGCCACCATGCCATCCTTGACATCTTGGAAGCATTTAATTAAATATTAAATCAGGATGAACATTGAAATGTTTGTTAAAGCAGATTTTGTAGGTGCAAATTTTGACTAAAGCTATAGTTGTGATTACCTCAATTTATTCACCTAGCATTGCACTAACTGTTAACATATATAATGGAATGCTACGTACAAATTTTTGACGGGAGAGACGGTTTGAGATTTGCAAGATAAGCAAAAATATAGCACAATGTCACTCATTATATGAATGCAGGGTCAACTTGCAAAGTACCTACCGAGAGGTTTGGAGAATTTCCACAACTTAAAGAGGATTACAAAGATGAGACTTGCATAATGATTTGAAAGAAGCAGAATAGGATATCTATGGACTTGAAGGAAAGACGTAGTAACAGATATTCAGCCAAATTTTCCTGCAGTAGGGCATGAACGATATTTGCTATTAATTTGACTTGCCCTTGCACATTTAGGTTTTCAAATATTTTTGCATGTTAAGTTGCTGAATGTGCAAGCTGATGACATTGCAGCAAGAGAAACAAAGCATCTGGACTCTGAGCGCACAGGACAAGCAACTGAATATTTTGTTAATACATCAGATTGAAGCACGATGAAATAATTATCAAAATAATTCAAATGTAAATGCAACAATTAGATTACTACATTACTAAATCAGGAACAAAAGAAAAATGAGGAAAAGGAAGACTAAATTAAAGGAAAAAATGTCAGAATAGAAAAGCAAAAAGGAGTATTTTTAGAAGATCTCCAACAATTAACATTTAAAGAATGAGACACCACTCTTGTTATAATTAAGTTTCAGGTCAAAGATATTGACTGGCAGTAAATAAAATGGGGCTGAATTTTCCAGTGAGTAACAATCATTGGGGGATTGGCACTTTGCTTTTGTTTACATATCTTCACTGAAGCTCCACATTTCTTGCCCAGACTACAGAATCAAGCCTCTTTAGAAATGTGGAGCGTATCTGTTCCGAGGCCACCTTCATAGTGCAGTGGCATCAAGGGAACCAAGACCAGCTGCCTTGTTTTGGCACGAACTGTCAAATTTCAGCAAGATTAAACATTCCAAAACCATTTTGAGAAACTACAGAGAAAAGGTAAGGGTTAAGATAAGTGGATGATGAGGTAAGGTGGCAGGTACACGGATAGGGTAGTAGGTAAGTGGATGAAGAGGTAGACTGGGTTGGGGGATCGTGGGGAGGAACAGATGGATACAAAAGTTGGTGGTTGGGTTTCAGGGGGAAGATGAGGGCAGAATTAGGGGTCAGTAATAGTTACTAAGCAATTAGAACTGATTTTAATCTTTCTAGTTTTCCTCCGAGTGCTATTCTGTTAAGTGAATTGGAACTATCTAGAGTCTTTAATTTTAACTCTGCATTTTGTAGGATTGCAGCCACAGTGTAAGTATAAATTTTCTGGAAAATTCCTATATAGCGAGTGCGTGGGCACTTCCAAGGAGTTCCCTAGTGCTCCTTGGAGGTTCCTCTGAGATTCAATCATAAAGAGATTGGAAGCTCCGGACCATTTATTGTGTCATTAAAAGGTTACTTAGACTGAAATGGGCAAAGCTTAAATTTCTGCAGGTGAGTTTAGTTTATTTGTGCCACATAGGTTCAGCATTGTTATACCACTATTCAATGCACTTTTGATGCCATTTTTGCAAGGATAAATGTGCAATTAGCAGCAATTTTAAGCATGTGTTTAATCATGCATGTGCCCTAAGTTGTTGCATCATTTGGGTATTAATAATGGCAAACACTATTTACCTCATTGTCATTTTAAACGAGGGCAAAATTTTCTCTTTTTGTTTTGCAAAGTGACATAATGGTGGGAAAATTAGCATGGAAGCCACTGACCCAAAGGGCTGCTTCCACTGCCATATTTGTAGGTAGAAACGTTAAGGGGTGGGTCCCATAACATCACCCCACCAGTCTATAGTAGGGCACGCCAATTTAAAGAACAGAATTAAAGAACACCACCCCACAAAATTCCTGTTCCCTCTGGAGCACATGACAGAACTCCTCTCCTCAATCCCCCACCATGACAGAACACCTCCATCCCTCCTTGGGCCTCAACCCCCATTCTCCATCTCCCTTTGGGCATTGGCAGGGGCAGTGCAACTGAGCAGTGATTGGGCAGTACTAGGGCACTGGGCAGGCTTTACCCTCTCTCCATTGGGGGATATATGCACCAGCACACCTCCAGCAGGTTCTGCTCATGAATGAAAATATGTAAATAATTTAAAATGTGGATCATGACATTGAATGGTGGGGGTGGAGACAATCAGAAGGGGAAATCCTGATGGTATGAACCACGTTTTGGGACTCCCATGGGATTTCCCACTCCTGCCACAGATCCCACCACATGAAAACTGGAGCAGAAAATCTACCCACCCTTGTATTTTCAATACTAACAGGAAAATCCTATCAATATTGAATACAGAAAAGCAAGCTCCAAATTGTCAATTTCACAGTGAAAGATCATAAGGTTAGTTGGAGTTAGAAGCAGAAAAAGATTCACTGTCAGTGAAGGGATCACTCCACTGAAGTCAGCATTCAAGCTGCTTAAAGCTGCACTTCTGAATTTAACATAGTTTATTTTAGATGCCTAATAATATTGCTGCATGAAATTGCAAAAAATGTACTGGTATATAATTTGTTTTCTACTTTGTAGCACAAATATAAGGCATAAGTTTTTCACAGTTAATTTGTCAAGAAAGGGGGACCAGTAAGAACAATTACTGATTTTCAGAACTTGAAATAAAAAGATTATGTTGTGGTTAATAAACTTTGAGTACACGCTAAAGATGCAAAGCTTTCCTCTGAAAGCTCTTGGCTGCATATTTCCCATTATAACATAATTAACAGTGACAATACATATGTCACTGTGACTAAGTTCTCTGAGAGAAAATATTTAAATAGCTCTTCTGCATTCAGCTAAGATTCTAGAGTATCAGAAAAATTAACTGTTTCTTTCCATGGATGCTGCTTGCTGAGTATTTCCAAGAATTCACCTGTTTTTATTTCAGATTTCCAGTGGCTGCAGTATTTTGCTTTTGCATAAAGCTTGTAAAAAGTTCTTTAGGAGTGTTTCATGTTCATGGGATCCTTGCTGGTCCAATATGAGTATCATAGAAACCCCACAGTGCAGAAGGAGGCCATTTGGCCCATCGGGTCTGCACTGACTACAATCTTACCCAGGCCCTACCCCCATATCCCTACACATTTACCTGCTAATACCTCTAACCTATGTATCTCACAACATTAAAGGGCAATTTTTAGCATGGTCAATCAACCTAACCGGCACATCTTTGCAGTAACGGAATATTGAGTTTATCCAAGACTCAGATTATTAGTTTATGTCTCCTTGCATTTTTGGGGGTAATTTCTGAGTCCCCTTGTCACTGAATGGAAGATTCTTTGAAGAGCAATCATAATTGCCAAATTGGAACCATAATTGGGTTTTAGTCACAACTGAAATATTTTCATTTTAACACCGAAAGATGTTGCCTTTTATTTGTTCAATATGCTTTAATTTCAAAATATTTTGCTGGAACAAATACTGAAAATCTAAACTTACATACGCATAATTTTCAGCCATTTACACAAGTTAGAACATAACATTACATAGAATTTTACAGCCCAGAAAATGGTCACCCAGCCCAACAGGTCAACAAAAGCATTTACTTTCCACTCGAGACTTCTCCCATTTCACTTCATCAAGCCTTCAGCAGTATACGAGTCCCTACAGGTGACGGTGTGACTCAGGTGGTCATCCTTGTTTTTACATCATAAGTTTATACTCCTGATTTTCTGAATCATCAGCTTCTGCTAGCTTTCTAAATTAGCATGTAGATTAACTCATAGGTCACCTTTTCAGGAAATGTCATGGAAGCTTGCACATGGCCATGCTTTGCAATGTTTGAATAAGACTTATAGAACTTATCATAAATTATTTCAAGCTAGTCAAAATGATTTTCAATGTGACAAATGACTGATCAGGTCGAAAACTTTAATAGAACTTAATTTTACAAAGTTAATGCAAAAGTATATATATAATTGATACAGAATCAATTATTCTGATTCACTGCAGTAGTGAATCAGAATAATTGGCCTTATTGATCATTAAATAATGTTGGAAGAGAATTGTCTGGAGCATCATCACTGGTGTAGACCTATTTGGCTAGATAGCCTGTTTCCATGTTGCAAAATTCTTTGCAAGTTTTTGTACTAATTTATGTAAATTACAGAAAATTCAAAATATTAATTTCAGTTTTCAGTATTTATCAAAATATTTTTAAATTAAGGCATATTGTGTTAATTCATTCAGGTTAGTTGTGAAGTAGGAAATCAAGAACTAAGTTTTTACTTGATACTAGATTTATTTACAGAATGCAACAGTAAAAATGTTTGCCTCCTCCCTTGGGAATATCCTGTATCTAGTAGCATTGTTATACATTCTTTTGAGTATTTAAACTAACGGAATCAATTATGAAAGGGCACAGGAAAAACACTTGGGCATAAATTATTAGAACTGGTTCCAATCACATTCCTTAGTGAATCTCATCAGCCTGTGAGTATTTTTGTACACGTTAACAAAAATCAAATAAATTAAACAAGAATGAGAGAATGGCAACTCCTGTTGGGACACTGTACCTAAAGTAAGATGTCCAAGGAAAATAAATAACTAAACCAAGTTTCATTTATTTTGCATCCCAGCCTTTGCCCTGTCCACTGGTTGTGGAAGGCTTGAAGCATGCCAGTGAACACCACATGCACCCTCTCTAGGATCACCCAACTGTGAACATGAGTCAAATGATTTGATTTATTATTGTCATATGTATTTGCATTCAGAGAAAAGTATTGTTTCTTACACGCTATACAGACAAAGCATACAGCTCATAGAGAAGAAAATGGGAGAGTGCAGAATGTAGTGTTACAGTCTTAGCTAGGGTGTAGAGAAAGATCAACTTAATGCTGGGTAGGCCCATTCAAAAGGCTGACAGTAGCAGGAAAGGTGTTCTTGAGTTGGTTGGTATGTGATCTCAAACTTTTGTAGCTTTTTCTTGACAGAAGGAGGTGAAAGAATGAAAGTTCGGGGGGCGTGGGTGTCCTTAATTATGCTGGCTGCTTGCCGGGGCAGTGGGAAGTGTAGACAGAGTTAGTAGATGAGAGGGTAGTTTGCATGGTGGATTGGCTACGTTCACAACCTTTTACAGTTTCTTGCTGCCTTGGGCACAATAGGAGCATACCAAACTGTATTGTAACCAGAAAGAATATTTTCTATGGTGCATCTATAAAAGTTGATAGACTTGTAGTCAAAGCTATTTTTTGAGAAAGTAGAGGTGTTGGTGGGCTTTCGTATCCATAGTGTCAGCATAGGCCAAGAGGGAGTGGTGGTGACCAGGATAAGTTGTTGGTGATTTAGATACCAAAAAACTTAAAGTTCTCAACCATTTCTATCTCCATCCCTTTGATATTCTCCTCTTTGTTTCCTTAAGTCGATGGTAATCTCCTTCGTTTTGTTAATATTAAGGGAGAGATTATTGCTGCCGTACCTACTCACCAGATTCTCTATCTCATTCCTGTACTCTGTCTTGTCATTGTTTGAGATCTGGCCATTACGGTGATGTCATTAGCAAACTTGAAAATTGAATTGGAGAGGAATTTAGCCACATAGTCATAGGTGTATAAAGAGTGTAGTAAGGGGCCGAGAACACAGCCTTGTGAGGCTTTGGGTGTTGAGGATGATTGTGGAGGAGGAGTTGTTGCCTATCCTTACTAACTGTCCTTGACCATCTTCTGCCTGAGCCTTTTGAAGGCCAGACCCAGAAGTTGGCTCACATGGAAGTCCTTCTCCCTCCATCCCCTCTTCTGCACTGCATGACCAAAGATCAGGGATGAGTATTACCATGTATAAGTCCAAGTACTTAATCAAAGTCCTTTACCAATGTTTTATTAATCTTGATAACAAAATTAACATACCATTAAAGATTCTCATCTTTTCTTTAAAACTTTATGACACACAAACAATATTTTAAAATTTAAAAAATGATTTTGCACGTTCAATGTACTACATTACAATACAAGTTATTCTTTTTCTAAGACCTCCAATACTTTATTTTCGCAAACATTTCTTTCTGTAAAGAAATACAACAATTGGTGGCTTGCAATGACCAATAATTAATTCCCTCAGACTGATCATTATCAACTTCAACTTGTGAATTTTCCTTGTCAAGCATTGCTCCAAAAATTCTGTTGTTCTGCTTTGGGATATTTTGAGTCATATGTGAAACACCTGTTAACAGTCTGTACTTCCTTGAGTTTTGTTAATCTATTATTATTCCTCCAATCCCGGTGTTGGCTAAATTTGCTAAAAATGATTTTATCCTCATTCCTTCTCCATTTTTCAATTGGTCATAAAATTCAGATTCAGAAAATAGAGATGGATAATCATACTTTGTCAATTTACACTCGTTTTCAGTCCATTCTTCACAAAACGAAGATTACAATCTTCTAACTAATTTTATATCTTAATTTCCAACTTCTACCTTTACTGACAACCATCCTCTGCTACCATGTTAAAGTATTGATAAGACAGTTAGTGAAGTAGGAAATCAGATGCCGATCTTTTACTAGAGACCAGATTTACAAATATTTGCCTCCTCTTTATCCAACACCCAATGTCCTAACAGATTTTCTTTATTTGTGCTCAAGGTACTTAATCAATTCCCTTCATCTGTGTATCCTTCACCATATTAATACAATAAACATTCTATTGTGACTATTCACCAGAGTTGAGAAATTTAAACTCTTGCGAAAGATTTCAGACAGAATTAATCATTCTCTCTCAGTTTCTGATCAATCATTAATTTTCATCAATTTCTATAAAAGTATTTATATAAATTAAAAATAGCTTCATCATTGAACTTCTCCATTATTTTTGCAGCTACTAGCATCGATATGGCACCTCTAACATTGGTAGATATAACAGTGAGCTTCACAGAAGCATGACCAAATAAAACCAAATGAAAATAGAAGAATAAGGGGAGATCTTACAGAAACATATAAGATTATCAAGGAAGTAAATAGGATAGAAACAGGGAGGTCGTTTATACTGGCAAGTGAAACTAGAGCTAGGGAGCATGGCCTCAAAATAAGGGAGAGAAGACTTAGAACTGAGTTGAGGAGGAAATTCTTCATCCAAAGGGTTGTGAATCTGTGGAATTCACTACCCAGAGAAACAGTCGAGGCTATCTCATTGAATGTTTTTAAGGCAAAGATACATACATTCTTGAATGGTGAAGGAACTAAGGGTTATGATGAGCAGGCAAGTAAGTGGAGCTCAGTCCACTAAAAGATCAGCTATGATTGGGCAGCACAGTAGCATAGTGGTTAGCACTGCTTCTTCACAGCTCTAGGGTCCTGGTTTGACTCCCAGCTTGGGTCAGTGTGGAGTTTACACATTCTCCTTGTGTCTGTGTGGGTTTCTTCTGGGTGCTCCGGTTTCCTCCTACAGTGTAAAGATGTGTGGGGTTAGGTTGATGGCCATGCTAAGAAACTGCCCCTTAGTGTCAAGGGATGTGTAAGTTAGAGGGATTACTGGGTACAATATGTAGGGATATGGGGGTAGGGCTCGAGTGGGATTGTGTTCGGTGCAGACTTGATGGGCCGAAAGGCCTTTTTCTGCACTGTAGGGTTCTGTGATTCTATGATGTCGGCCGAAAATAAATGTAAAAAAAATACAATCACATTACTACAGAAAATGGTGTGTTGGCGTTGGAGAATTCGTAACAATTCATGGAAATGGCAGAGAGAGAGATTGAATAGAAAGTTAATAAAAAGTTAACTGTAATTTTAAATGCACATCTCAAAACATCACTCATTTCAAGCCAAGTATTACAGATATATGTAAATATTAAGTACAAGTCACAATTTGAAAGTGATCACTTACAAAACTAGCCTTACTTCCTCACTTTCAGTCAGTTCATGCAAGGTATGCAGTCTTCACATGCTTCACTTCAAAATTTAGACATTCATTGTTTCAAATTGAAAACTGAGTAGTACAGTTGGGAATCTGAAGTATTTTCTGAATGTCAATATATCACCAACTCAGTCGTACAATGCATCATCCAAGTTTCAGAGTAACATGCTGCTTTCTAAGTGATAATGGTATTATCCATTTCTATAGATTAACATTTTGTGGATCTAATTTTATAGACGGGTACATTTTGGTGTAAATGGTACATTGCACTTTCTAACTTACAACAAGGACATGCAAGTGGTACTGCAATATACTGTATTATTATGTTTGAATCCGTTCAAACTTCACGTTATATATAATTTCATATTTAGTGAAATATATATTGTCCAATAGCTTTCACTGATATTTTATTGTCTATATTCTCTTCTAACATACATCTTGACATGAGTTGCCGAATATAATTTACTATTCAAATTCCCAGACATAAGGATATCTGAAATGTCAATGCCTTGCATTATTAGTACTGCCAATAAATGGACATTAAAAATAAACCATGTTTATCTACACAGATTGCTATTTGGTGGGGCACAAACACTCTGCCACATCCTTGGATAAAAATTCTCTCTCATATCATAATTATTGAAATGATTTTGATCACAGAACTCCTATTATGCAGAAGGAGGCCATTTGCCCAACTAGGCTGCACTGATTCTCCAACAGAGAATTTTACTCTATGCTCTATCCCCGTAATTCCACTCATTTATATCGCTAACCCCTAACCCACACATCTTGGGACACCAAGGGACAATTTAGCATGACCAATCCATCTAACTTGTACACCTTTGGATAGTGGGAGGAAATCCATTCACACACAGGAAGAACATGTGAACTCCAAACTGTGAAGCAGCAGTGCCAATCATTGTGCCACCCTGATTTACCCAATGTATATTTTAATTTTGTCTAAATGTTGGATTAAAGAAATTGAAAATAAGGTAGAGTTATTTGTAAGGAACGGACTCATTGGGCCGAAGGGCCTGTTTCCCATGCTGTTTTGTTCTTTGTTTTGTTTTTTTGAAAAGATAGTGAATGTCAGATAGTAGATTGTACAGGACATTGACTTGGATATATCCATGTGAGACATATATCCAGTATATATGCAATTCGTAATGAACAACTGATCAAAGGAGAGATAGCAGCCTGATGGGTATTGAAACAGACACGAGCAAAGCTTGATAGTTAAAAGGTTAACTCTGTATCAACAATGAGTGGCATGTGCAGTGAAGATCAGGCATAAGGGCTGCTTGGACTGTGATTGTTACAATGCTTTGAACAGTGACTGAATTTAGACCCATTTGTGTCGTACTCCTGAGAGAAATATGATCCCCTGAGAGAGACACAACTCTGAGCATTTGTGACCAAAAGACAGTGATTTATTAATGCCTGACTGTGAATACTTGACTGAAAGCTCATCAGTGACAGCAGAATCTCTATAAGGAGAAACAAAGAAATTTCTGGAGTAGACCAACCACTGCAGAAGAAGTTATCTGTATGTTGCTGTGTTGTTTCCAGACTGATTATGATCACCATATTTCTACTGTTCACTATGAATATCAAGTTAGAAACTATTGATACACAACAAAGGTTCACATTGTGACTATGCACAACTACTTATGATAAATTGGTTTCTCTAAATCTCCCTTTGTTAAGAGAGCTCAGAGCAAATAAGTCTAGAAGTCTGCAAATTTTGAACTTCGGGTAAATGCACAAACAATATGAGATCTGAACTCCACTAGTGGTTTTGTCTGGAGCTTTCCAGAGAGTTGAGGTAATTCTGGGACTGTGCAAAAATTCACATTACCCTCAGTAGCCTGCTTAACAAATTTTAAAGCCCATTTTTAAAAGCAGTGCTACTTCAGGTCAATTATGTACTGATGATTTATTAGGACTGCCTCCTGAATACAGCAGGTTCATAGATCTCAGTCTTCAGTCAATGTGATATATGTCACATGATATATGTCACATGATATCAATGCCCTATATTGCAAAGGCATTGGGCTCTGATAATATTCCAGCAATAGTACTGAAGGCTTGTGCTCCAGAGATAGCAATGACTCAAAGAAAGCCATTGCAGCACAGCTACAACACTGGCACCTAGTTAGACATGTGGAAAATTACCTAGGCATGTTCTGTCAACAAAAGAAGGGGATAAATCTAGCCCAGCAAATTACCTCCCCATTACTCTACTCTTGCTCATCAGTGAATTGATGAAAGCTCACTGATACTTAGGTGGTGAGAACTTTCCATTGGTTGGACTCATACCTGACATAAATGAAGATAGCTATGGTGTACTTATATATCACTCCATTCCAGGCTAGTGTCCTAGCCCAAATACCCTCAGGTGTTTTAGCAATGATCAGCCTCCATTGTACAATCAGATGTGGGGAAGTTGCTAACGATTGTACAGTCCAGTACCATTCACAACTCATCAGATACAAAAGCAATCCATGCAGCAAGACCTGGGAAACATGCAGGCTATAGGAAGTACCAGGGAATGGCCATCCTCCAACAAGAGAGAATCTAATCATCTTCCCATAACATTTAACGATATTACCATTACTGAATCTCCCATTATCTGAGGGTTGAGATTGACCAGAAATTGAACTAGACCAACCAAATAAAAAATGTGGCTACAACAGTAGGTAGAGACTGGTGAATTGATGGTGAAAAATCACTTCTTGACACCTCAAAGCCTGCACTCCTGATTTGTGATTTGTAGATGGTTGGCAGGCTTTGAGGTGTCAAGAAATGAGTTTTCACCATCAATTCACCAGCCTCTGACCTACTGTTGTAGCCACATTTTTAATTTGGTTGGTCTAGTTCAATTATCAGGAGTGTGATAGAATACTCTTCACTTGCCTGGATTAGTGCAACTCCAATAACACTCGAGTAGCTTAACAACATCCAGAACAATGCAAACTGCTTGATTGGTACCCTATTCACCACTCAAACATTCACTCCCTCTATTATAGATGCACAGCGACAGCAATTAGTGCCATCTATAAGAAGCATGGCAGCATCTCAATAAGGCACCTTCAACATCACCTTCCAAAGCCACAACCACTAAGAGCACTAAATTCTTGAAAATACAACATCTGTAAGCTTTCCTCTAGGCCAATCACCATTGTGACTTGGAAATTATGCTGTTCCTTCTGTGATACTACCTTTAAAAAAGTTTTTTGTAAAGTCATGATCTCTGCAGCTCTCACAGTTTCTGTATTTCTCAGCTCACAGCCTTAGCTGACATCATTATAGCACCAGCTTGTCTAGAGATGTCCTTTTATTGCTACTTCAAAGGTTTAAATGTGATCTGTTTATTTTAACTGTGGGTTGTCCTATGGTTTTGCATTGTTAGGAAAAAACTGGTTGGCAGGTCAGGATAGGAGTTTTTTTTGAGTTGAATTGCAGTTTGGTTGAGTTTTAAATGGAGAATCAAGTCAAAAAGTTGTTTTTCTCTCTCTCTCTTTCTCCCTCCCTGATTTTTGGAAATTCTGCTACATAGCTAAAAGCAATGCATCTTGCCTTCCTGAAAGAGATTCTGTTGTTGACGGTTTGCCTGCAATCTTCCCTGTTTTGGGAAGCTGTTCTGACTTAAATTCTTCTGAGTCTGCCCAGAGAACCGCAGACTTCGTACAAAGGGCGCAATTCCAGAATCATGTGAGCCTTAGTCTTTGCTGTGTTAAACTTGTTTAAAGGGTTTTCTTTGTATTAGTTTGATTGGAGTACATTAAATTATTTGTTAAGGGTTATCATGGTTTTGCTTTGTTTTTTGTTTGTAATTGATAAAAGTTCTTGCTAATTTTTTTTATTATACATGCTAACTATATTCTTAAATAAACATGTTGTATCGAGGCTCCTTTAGGGGATCATTTGAATCATTCTGAAGTGAAACATATCATGCTTATCCAAGCCAAGTTCAAGATGTAAAACTTATGACCCAGGCAAGCTCCATAGGACACTTTAGAGTTTCTGATTTTGAATTATAATACTGTCACTGGTTGAAAGTCCTGGAATTTCTTTTCTACTGGAACTGTGGGTATACTTACACCACATGGAATGCAGTGGTTCAAAAAGCAGATTCACCTTCATCTTCTTGAGAGCAAATAGAAATGGACAATAAATCCTGGCTAGCCAGTGATGTCCACATCTCATGAATGAATAAAAAATAAAGCAGTTTATGTTTACAGCTATGAGCATGCCTTTTACTTAGACAATAAATCACCTTTTATTTCGTGCAACAACAATGTATCTGCTACTAACAATGTGGTTTGCTCTACTGACTCACTGCTTTGCAGAACACTTCAGTTCAGTCTACAAGCATAATACACACTTTCAACAGCCTGCTATTTTAATTCTCCACTTTGCACACTGACAACTTTGCCACAGTATCATGCACTGCTCCAATGAAGCTTCACACAAGCTCGAGGGACCTCATCTTTCGACTTGGCACTTTATAGCCTTCTGGATTCAAATTTGAATTAAACAATTTCAAACTGTAATCTCTGCCCCCGCTCATCAGTTAGCTTTCTTTTCATGTGTGGGTCCTAATTCTTTTTGTTTGTTTTTACTTTTGTATAGCAATATTTATTCTTCTGCCATTCATACTTTTTCTGGACTATCTTTTTGTTTCTGTTCTTGTCTCATTACTGCTCTCTTTTATTTAATGTCTTCCACCATTTATTCCATCACAGGCCCGCCTGCTTTTTACCACCTCCCCTTATCTACTTAAAAGCCACTTCTAACTTTTTCCAGTCCTGCCAAAAGGTCATGGTCTGAAATGCTGACTCTGTCTCCTCACAGATGCTGCCAGGCTTATAAAATATTTGAAGGATTTTTTGTTTTCATTTCAAATTTTCAGCATTCATGGTAATTTACTTCTGGAATACAAAGTTATAACCCATGATCGCAATACTGAGTGAGAGAATATGGGTTTAGTTCATTCTCTCAAAGAATTGTTCTGATGTGAATACAAATATGTTTAGCAAGGATGGCAAAGGCAAAGTTCCCAATGCACAGATTCTCTGTGCGTTTCATCCTGGCCAAAGAAGTTATTACCTGGAACCAGGCCAGAAATATGTAAAAATACAGAAAACTAAAATGGCAACTATTCAATAGAAGAAAAATGTGTTCAAAAAAAATCTTATATTTAATGTACGAGAATTCAAGTTATAATTCTGTGCCAATTTACTAGGTTCTTGAAAATTCTTTGCTCAGTCTTGTACAAAGATTTTAAAAATATTATCTGAGAAACTGCCAGCACCATTCTTGAGATAATGAATTTTAAATGATCAAAATGAGTGTTCTAAGTCAAAATAAATCCAGAATGGAACATGCGTTGTTGAAGTCTATGGTTCATAAAGATGTTTAAATTCAGGTACAAAATACTAGTGACCTTCAATAAATGCGAATGTATAAGTCCATCTTCGTTTGTATGTACTTTGTCTACCAATAGTTCTTTTTGAAAAATTTAGAAGGAACTCATCAGCTCAACACTGTGCTTTCTAGTCTGTCCTTTGAATTGTGTATCTGTAAAAGCACTGAGCCAGTCAAAAAACAGTAGGCAATGACTATTTTTAGGAAATGGAAATAACAAAGTTAATATTTATGTTTAATGTATGTTGGCACTCACAAAAAGACATCCTTATAAATATTAATATTGGAGAATAAGCATCAAATCTGTCAAGGTATTACTGATGGTGTAGCAGAACCACAGAGGTCAATTTGACTACTGCATCAACGCAGCAGGTTTGACAGTTGTTTTTAGGGATAGGGAAAGAGGAAAATCAATGTTAGTGAATACATAAGGCTTTAATATTGCTTGACTCTTGTCTAACTTTTTCCTAGATATTTATATTGCAAGATGGTGTGTCTCAGGGGTCAGTGCTGGGCCCATTGCTGTTTGTTATCTATGTCAACGATTCGGATGAGATGGTACATGGCATGATCAGTACGTTTGCAGCTAACATAAAATAAGTAATATTGTAGACAATGAGGAAGGTTATCAAAAATTGCAACAGGAGCTTGATCAGCTGGGGAAATGGGCTGAGAAATGGCAAATAGAGTTCAATACAGATAAGAGTGATGTGTTGTATTTTAGAAAGTCAAATCAAGGTAGGATTTTCACGGTGAATGATGGGACCTTAGGGAGTACTGTGGAACAGAACGACCTTGGGGTTCAGATGGACAGTTCTCTAAAGATGGAGTCATAGGCAGATAGGGCAATAAAGGTGGCTTTTGGCATGCTAGCCTTCCTCAGTTAGAGCATTCAGTATAGAAGTTGGGAAGTTATGTTGCAGTTGTACAGGACATTGGTGAGGCCGCACCTGGAGTACTATGTTCAGTTTTGGTCGCTTTGCTGTAGAAAGGATGTTATTAAACTGGAGACAGTGCAGAAAAGATTTACAAGGATGTTGTCAGGACGTAAGGGACTGAGTTATAGGGAGAGATAGGATGGACTAGGACATTTTTCTTGGAGCCTAGGAGACTGAGGGATGATCTTATAGAGATGTATAAGATCATGAGAGGCACGGATAGGGTGAATGCACTCAATCTTTTTTCCAGGGTTCAGGAATTGAGTATTAGAGGGCATAGGTTTAAGAGGGGAAAGAATTAATGGGAACCTGAAGAGCAAATTCTATTTTTTCCACATAGAGTGGTACATCTATGGAATGAGCTGCTGAAGAAAAGATGAGGCAAGGACATTGATAACATTTAAAAGCCATGTGAATAGATACACAGATAGGAAAGGTTTAGAGGGATATGGGCCAGATGCAGGCAAATGGGGTTAACTTTAGATGGCATTTTGGTCAGCATGGACCAGTTTGGGCTGAAGGGTACGTCTCTGTGCCACAGATTCTATGATTATAGAATCCCTACAGTGCAGGAGGCCATTCAGCCCATCAAGTTTCCACCAACCACAATCCCTCCCAGACCCTATTCCAATAACCCAACATATTTACTCTGCTTGTCCCCTAACACTAGGGTCAATTTAGCATGACCAATCAACCTAACCTGTACATCTCTGGACAGTGAGTGGAAACTGGAGCACCCAGACAACACCCACACAGACACTGGGAGAATGTGCAAACTCCACTCAGATAATGACCCAAGGTCAGAACTGAACCCAGGTCTCTGGTGCTATGAGGCAGCAGTGCTAACCACTGCACCACTGTGTCGCCCTGAAGTGATTCTAAATTATAACTGTTTAACATTCACCTATGCCATAAATATCTTATTGAATAATGCTGGAATCAGTAATTCACAATACATTTTTATCCCACCAATTCTTTTGCCATTCTTTGGGAATATTTCTGATTCTGAACAAAAGAAGCTATTGACACCAATGTGAAAAGTATCCTGGTATATTAAATAAATTAATAGAAGTTTTCGGGGTTTTGTTCAAATATTTTCCACACCAATCTCAAAAATTAAAAATGAACTACCTCTTACCCGAATAAATGAAGGAAAGCCTTGGCCATAGTATCCTACAGCAAAATAATCCGGTTTTGCACGTATCACTTTGACAATATTTTCATAGAATTGGGCTTGTTTTTGCTGCAAAAGTGATTCACAAATCAGTCTGGATGATTAACAGCTGATGCAAGAAAAAATAATTACAAAGTATGTTGCATGATCTACTATTTAATGTCTTACCAGCAATTCACTGAGTTGTTCATAATCAAACAGCTCATTTTCATATTGTTCAGCAAGTTCTTTGCCTAAAGAAATCGCCTCCTCCCACATCTGATAGAGAGAAAACAGTACACAAAGCAGGAGCACTTAATGTTTTCTAATTACTCAATGTTGTATACTAATCTCTACGCACATAGTGTTATGTCAAGGTTAGTATGTTCTACTTCAATTCATTGTTTTTGCTAGAAAAAATTCTGATTATATGTGTCTTAGAAATTGTGCAGTAATTTTTGCTCTGAATAACAACAATGTTAAAGTTCTGAACACTCATTCCCATTTCTTTCACTGCTCCAAGAAAAGCAGAGTACACATTAATGAACTTGGTTGCCTTTCATCCTGCACTGATTAAATATCCTGAATTTACATTATGCTCTTGATTTGCAGAGCATGAACGAATTGCACAGTGTACCTTCAAAAGATTAGACATAAATTTTACTGAAACAAAGAGACTCAGGGTACGATGGGATTGAAAGTTTGCAGATTGTCATGGGGCATTGGCAAATCAGGAATGTGAATTGGAAGATTGGTGTTACAGTGTGAGAGATCAGGAATTGGACACCTTGAGGTGGAGTAATTAGGAGGCTCCTTTAATGTGACGTTGAGAGTAACACCCTTGCTCCTTATGGTACCCACAATCAGGTAGTTAACTTGTTTTTGTTGCAACCTTCCATTGGACTGGTTTTCCTGAGTTTAGCCTGTGATAGCGCCAACTGCTTCAAGAAAAATAACTAGCGGAAATAGACAATTTCCTTGTATATTGAAAACTTCTAACACCTGTTTTGACAACAGATAATGGACACCTCGTTTGCCCTTACTCAACATAGGAGGTGTCACATTTCAAAGTGGAAATGTACTCCCATTTCCTGCCTGCCATTTTGGGACCTTTGTGGACTGTGCAATCCCTGAAAAGAAGGTACTTCTAATCCAGTGAACTTGAGAGGACATGGGTTTGCATGAAGGCGATATGAGGCTGTTCGGAGTCTTGGGGTTGAGGGATGTGAAGAAGATATGAATATATAAATTTTCTTTAACAATTTTAAAGGAATGTATATATCCAATATCAAGCTGTTTAAAGGAACTGGCAAATTATTATGTATAAAAGAAGTATAAATGTGAACAATTTAACTTTTTGATTGCTAACCAACCTTTTCTTTAGCTTCTTCATTACAATTAAGTTAATATGTGCATAGGCTGATCGACTATTCCATTGCTTTACTTGGAATATTTGAACAAACAGGATATTTACCAAGTTCAGAAAAATACAATGAAGGTTTTGTTATTGATTGTTTATACTTCTGATTCTTTCTGGAGGAGTAGGTAGGTGGAAATTAATTTTCACAAGTAAACTATAAATTGATGAGAAGGTCAATGAAAAATTGTGCTCTCCTTACAGAACACAAGAATCCCATGTCTTTTGACCCAGCCCAAAATAAAAATTCCCTACTTCAAACAATAAGATTGAGTACTACCACTTGCTATGGGAGAAATTTATGATGCAGTGATGATTCTGAAATCCACAATTCCAATTAACAATTCCAATTAACAATATGGAACAGAATTCTATTCTGGGAGAAGCAATTGGCAAATGTTGGGACTGATGATGAAGTCCAAATTTATTAATGGAAGTACTGAGAAATGGAAAAGAGAGCAAGAACAATGTCAATCTGAACTATGGTCCAAATTTTGCTCCTGAGGGAGATGACTCAAGTTGAGAAACTTTCCAACTTGGTAGTCTTGTCTTAGTTTAATGAGCCCCTCGAATCAATTTTCCTACAAGGAGATGCACCAGGATAGAACCCACAGACCCTGGAAGCAGATCCTAAAAGGCCTGCTTCAGCTCTTTTGTCCCAGTCATTTTAAAAGCTGTTAAAGCCTCCAGTCCTCCTTCCTCACATCCCTCAACCCCACGACTCCGAACAGCCTCATATCACCTTCATGCAAACCCATGTCCTCTCAAGTTCTCCATCCACATTCCATGACCTCTCAAATCACTTCTATAGCCACCCAATATCCACCACAGACCTCAGGAGCAATCTGGAGATGAAAAGAAAAATGAACTCCTAACAATTCAAAACAACTTTCATTCATTCACACTTAATTCTGCAAAACCTACATTCAAAATATCCATTCAAAACTCTTACATCTCTTCAAGTGATTATCTTTTAAAAAACGTCCTTCCACTCAGATTTCAAGTCAAGTAAATCTAATCCTTTAATAGCCTCTTCAAACTATCAAACATTGAATTCAGAACCCTTTGAGTTAATTGTAGCTTTTCAAATTCAGGCAAACATCCATAATTGCGTAATGATAGACCTAGGAATTCCACTGAACTTGCACGACCAGATGGTATTCTTTTCTAACCTACACCAGATAGTTTGCCAATCAAAGCAGCCTAACAGAGGGATATTTTTAAAATCTCACTGACAACTTCAGCTAGTTGTATTTTGCATGCTTAAAGAGAGGGGACTTAAAAAACTTCAGATCACAACACTTAAACAGACGTTATCCACTTTCAAGATAATTTACATCTAGATCATGAATTTGTGACTCCCATAGGTTAACACCTCTGGAACAGATCAGGGTCTAATTGAACTCTGCACTAAATTCAAATGGTCTGCTGAGTTTTTGTGTTTCCCGTTGGTGTGATTTATGTCTTGCCCTCTTCCTTCTCCTGGCAAGAAAATATCTTCAGGAAAAGTGGTAGGATTTTTGCATTCCGGTCCTGTCTGTCATATTTAAAGGTCCATGGCATTTTCTCAACTTCACAAAATGCCAGACCAATGTGAAACATGAAAGTAGAGTTTAAGCATGAATTCATTTGAGGAAGAAGTGTAACAACTGAATGCGTTGAGTGTGGGACATACAATTTCAGGTGGCCTTCATGGAAGAAAAGTGTTAATATGGAATGAAAGCAGACTAATATCAGCCTAACAGGTTGAGGCAGCTGGAGTGAAGGAGTGGAAAAATGGTATATCAAACAATACAATTAATGTAATAGTTAGCAACAAAACAGGTCAATTTTTATCACAATAACCATTATTGGGGCAGCATAGTGGCTAGCACTGCTGCCTCACAACATCAGGGACCCAGGTTTGAATCCCTACTGGGTCACTGTCTGTGTGGAGTGTGCACATTCTCCCTGTGTCTGCATGGATTTCCTCCAGGTGCTCCAGTTTCCTCCCACAATTCAAAGAAGTGCAGTAAGGCCATGCCAAACTGTCCCTTAGTATCAGGTGGGCCAGCTAGGGTAAATGGAGGTAGTGCCTGAGTGGGATTGTGATTTATGCAGATGGGCCAAATGGCCTCCTTCTATGATACTGATTCGATGATTCTCACTTAGTTGCAGTGTTAATGTAAGGCTTACTTGTGACTAATAAATAAATGTCAACTTCTCCTTAATTTCTCTATAAAAAGGGATAATCTGTAACTTTTGTCACAATGTTCCATTTTTCCAAATGTTGTACTGATAAGGAACTTCTTAAAACAGTAAAGTAGTTCAGGGGTTAAACCAATATTTATGTAATCAATAGATTAAGCAATATACAATTAATAAGTGTACCATTATCTTCATATGCAATATAATTTTTTTTAAAAAATTAATTATGTAGTAAAGTGCACATAAAAATAGAAAATGTGACCTTTTAAGATATTAAATTGTTAATGTTATTATACAATCAATGAAAAATTGTGTGATTATGATTATGTCGATGTTGGCAGTTGAACAAATGAGACAGTTAAGAAACTAGTCTGATCCAGTTCAAAATTGCGTGGGAAGAATATAAGTATTTAATTAGCATAATTTAGCTCCATGGAAGCACAGCCTGTTAAATATCCCAAGAACAATAAGCTTTAAAATTCAATACCGTATCTAATAAATGCAGATTTAAGTATAACTAACAATTTAAAATACAATTAGCACAAATCATTAATTATCACAGTATATAGCATTTTAGTAAATGTATTAAATCTGTTTTAAAAAATGTACAGTTGTTTTAGCTACAAAGGTTTTTAATATGTAGTCATATAAGGAATGATTTTCCTGATACTCCAGTTTCCTGAATACAAAGATTAGGGCAAAAGTGAAAACCTGGATAATTGGGTCACCATCCCTTTAAATTATTTTGAGAATTCTGGGGGCTGGCTGGGTGAACAGAACTTTACTTGTAACCGTATTAAGTATAGATCAATTGGGGCAATTCAAATTAGTTGGCTGGGAAAATATTCAGTCTTGCACCGGACTTTCAGCATCCAATACTGAATGGACATCATAGCACAGGTGCATCCAAAAACACGTCATTGTGAGGTACCTCCAAAATTTTCAAGTTCGCAGTATATATTGGATAGGGTCAAAACCTGTAAGATCAGAATTCTTTTGAGTTAAACATTCTCCCTTCCAGATGCTAACTTCCAGTCAGACCTCTGCTGGCAGTCAGAGGTTGAAAATCTGGGAAGCTCATCTATCAATGTTATGGTTATAGTGGTTATAATATGGTTATAAATCAATGTTATCAATAATATCAATATCAGGCTAATATTCACAAAGGTAGAGGTGAGTAGTAGGGTATCCCAGATCACAAAAATTGTTTGGCACAGGAAACATAGGTGTCCTTGGGCAGGATATGATTCGTGGCCACACAGTCTTTCAGCTGTACTTAATTTGGAAATGAACAGGCTTAGGCTTAGTCTGAAGTAGAATCAAATAATTCCAACAGTACAGAAGTAGGCCATTTGACCCATCAAGGCTACATGAACAACAATCCCACCCAGGCCCTATCCCTGTAACCTCACAGGTTTACACTGCTAATCCCCTTGATGCTAAGGGGCAATTTAACATGGCCAATCCTTCTAATCCAGAGGATATCTTTGGAGTGTGGGAGGAAACCAGAGCATGCTGAGGAAATGCATGTAGACACAGGGAGAACATGCAAATCCCAAATAGTCAGCCAGCCAAGGTCAGAATTGTATCTGGATTCCTGGCATTGTGAGGCAGAAGTACTAACCACTGTGCCACTATACTGCTATATAATCTGAATTATATTCAAATGGCATACAGCAAAAGGTTTTTTTTTATATAATCACAGGTTGTATTCCACTTCTTGATCTAGGAATGTTCATGCTTTCTGACTATTATTGCTAACATTTTAACACATTAAATCACTTGTGTTTTAAACTGGAAGTAATCTTCAAAACTAGGGTGTGCAAGCCAACGTTGGAAATATAGCCAAACTTGAATGATATAAAATAGTGCTGGTTTCAAAATGTTGAAGTGGCTTAACACATATTTAACCAGTTTACAGAAAATCTATCACTGTTAAAGCAGATGCAGCAAATGCAGTCTGAGACAACTAAATCTGAACCATTAATGCAAAACAGAGTTTATTTCACAGAAAAGGCTCTATCTCAACTTATGGACGCAGTGCTTGAATGGACACAAGTTCCTACTGGTTTAGCACAAATCAGTTCTGAGACCAGGCGCTAGCATGTGTGACAAGATGGTTCTATTAGGGGGAACATTGGTATCCTGCTGTGCTTGGGTCAAAATGTGGGTCCTAAGAATTTGGAAGTCCTGTAATATTGCTGCATACAAGTATGTGACTGCCTTACATAAATTTACAGACAACTCATTGGGGATAATTTGTAGAAACATGATGCAATACATTATTTTATAAATAAGCTCTTTTAGTGGTACTTGCAATAAGTTTTGCCTGGGGACACAACAGCATAATGTTAGATTTATAAACTATGCAATATTAATATTGCTGATGAAAACATTATTTTGTAATGACATCTCATATTGATAGGGCATTGAAAAATAATTTTACCTTTCCTTTATCAAAGTAATGGATAATTTCCTGGTAAAGCTGTTCCTTCAGTTGACCTTGAGTCTGTGCTTGATATCCATCTCTCTGATTCAGGTGAGCTGCACAGGGCTGTTCAGACCACTAAACAAAAATAACGATAGAACAGGTATATTTTAGTTTATATATACATATATAATATATAAATATATATATACATTTCTAAACTCATCAGTATCAACTAGACCACTACACCGTTGATATTTGCTGCAGGGAAGGAAGCAAATCCTTCACCACACCAGTTTCATCACAATCCCATTGTTCTGCATTTTCCCCTTAAAAGGATCAAATAGTTTTTGGTACAATAACTCCCTGTGACATGTAATTCATAACACATTTTCAATTTAATGATCACCCATAAAGGAAATAATTTGCATTAATAGCAAGATGAGAAAATATAACCTACCAAGTGCCCATTGTGAACAACTGGCAAACAAAGAGTTAAGCACAAAACTGACTAGCTTTTGGTCTTCGAAGATGCAGTTCATTCTTTTGCAGATTGCACAGTGAAATTATGAATGCAATCATGAAGTAAAGCTTGAAACTGGCACAATACTAAGATTTTCCACATACTGTCCAAAAATGCATTGTCAATACTATAGCAACCTATACCTGACTGACCTATAAGAGGTCTTTTTCTTCTATGCTTCTGCAGTATCAGGATTTCTTACATTTGCCTTTAATTTTATTTTTAAACTTGTGCTGTAGTTGCATTATTTTCTTCTGATAGATACGATTGTTCCTTTCAATTGGGAGATAAAGCTGAGTACATCCCACTGTGTTTGAATTTTCAAAGTAGAATCAAAGGAGCAAGCAAATGGAATAATTCAGTGCTACTCCTTCTCACTGCTTCAGGAACTGAACTAAGAACAGTGTCAGCCAAAGTCTGGGAGCACTTCTATTTTTTAAATGCTAACTAAGTATTCAAATCCCTTGATTTCTTTGGTTGAAAATTCTACTTTTAAATATGACCTGTTTAAACTTTATATGCTACAAAATAATAATAGAGTTTAGCCTTGTCTTCTTTCAGCACAAGGGTACTGCCAGAATATACATGTCAATGTATAGAAGTATAGATGAGGGGGAAGAAAAATAATTATCTTAATTAATTATCCATATTAGATGCTGGCAGTATACAATAGGCTTTCATAATTTGGAAAATAGAATCTGGTACACATTTAGGGGCCTGCTCATGTAAATAGCATAAAATGTGGAAAGAATGCTACTTAACATACCTGATCAATTTGGAATTGGTACTGGATTTTTATAATTGGGATTGGAAAATTATAATCCATAAATCTGATTACAAATAGAGGATATAACATTAAAATAAAATGGCAACATTTGGAATAAAATGCAGGAGTATATAGTTAAAAATTGAAAAGATTGAAAGGTCCAGATTATGCAAGGAAAAATCATTTTATAAGTTTTCACAAGTTTGAAATGTGAAGTGAGAGACATAGCACCAAGTCAAAGTTGTGGAGTATGGCACTCAATGTAGCCAATAATAATATAAAATTTCAACAAACAACCAGGAAATAAATATCTGTGGCATTTTAATTTAATCTGGAAAATTTATTTACTCAGAGTACAGGAAAGAGATCAAAGCATCATCAGAACTGATAAAGCTTCCTTGCCTTCCAGCAGTTGGAAATAAATTTGAAACACTGGAGTAATCAAACCAAACAAAGAATAGTACAGCACAGGGACAGGCCCTTTGGCCCATCATGTATGTGCCTCTCTAATATGTTTTTGCCTCTATATGGTCCATATCCCTCCATTCTTTGCCTATTCATGTATCTATTCAGGTGCCTCTTGAATGTTGTTATAAAATCTGCCTCCACTACCTCCTCGAGCAGCATGTTCCAGGCATTTACCACAGTCTGAGTGAAAAACATGTCCCTTACATCTCTTCAAAACTTTCCCCTCTCACTTTCAACCTATGTCCCTGAGTAATTGACGCTATGACTCTGACAGAGTATCTTATCTAGGCCCTGTCTCCCACCCCTTCCTTGCAATGCCATCAATTTAGAATGATTAATCCACCTACTGTACACATCTTGGGCCACTAAGGAGTAATTTAGCATGGCAAATCCATATTATTCATACATAATTCTAAAAAAAGAAAATCAATGCATGTCAGACTCTGTAAAAATTGTCACCATTTACCTGCAGTTCTATTTATTTCTGGTACCATTATCAGTATTTATAATGTTAAAGAATGGTCAAGCAATGTAAGAGTAAATACTTGGCCTTTTGGCCTTTAAATCTGATTGAGATAATGTTTGTCTTCAACAACTGAACACAAATCTGGCAGTGCAAAGCAAGTCATGCATTTTTTACAGGGTGGCTAAAACGAAAATAAGGCCAGTTCTATAAAAGATGGAGTTGAATGTTTCCTAAATTATTGTATCCACCTATGGAGTGCCAAAAGTCAAAATGTCTACAGGATGGCAGTGAATAAAAAATCATAATGTGAAGCTGATAGTCCACCATCTCCGCCCACCTCCTCTCACCCCTCTGCAATATTCCACTCTTCTACGTCACCCCAAATCAAGAATGCAGCATGTGGAAACTTCCTGATACTTTGAAAGAGAGCTGATACAAAGCTTCTCCAGAATTGCACCAATTATAAAGAAATTATTAATCACCATCCAACTTAATGGCAAAACTATAATTTCTTTCTCCCAGACATTTCTGAGTAGACAACATTGTGTCCACTACAACAGGTCTCTCTTTCTTTTGTAATGTCCTAGAAATTGAGAACTTTCTCAAAGAGAGGAAAAGGAGGAGGAGAAGGAGGAGGGGCTGAGTTTTGTTTCCAATCAACATTGTAGGAAATGAGCGAGAGTGAGGGGCAGACCCTCTCACCTTAATTTTCTAATTGCATGATCAATTCAAACACGGCTACCCCATGAAGTTAGCTTTCAAAAAATATGGATATCAACACAACAATATCATTATTGATCCAACACAAACTGACAGCCAGAGTCAAAAAAAAATCAAACTTAAGTAGTGTGGGAAACAGAAAATTCATGTGAGCACAACAGGAGCTGCACTTGTGAAGGTAATATTAAGGAGTAGTGCTGAGGGAATGCCAATCTACATCTCATCAGGAAAGGACAAATACTAAAACCAACACCTGGAGACCATCAGCTGATCCAATTGGCAGAATGGCTTGTGGAAAGATAATAATTGGCAACAATTCTGGTAGTAGATTGGTAAAGCTAATGAAATCTGCTCAGGGAATTGTGAAGAGGAGTGAGTAGTGCAGTGTCAGTCTATTCTCTAGGATGTGCAAGCCCATTAATTGGCAGTAAAATGACAATTCTGAAAAAAAGTCAGAAATATGGCTGCTACACTGTCCAACTTGATGCTGTGTGTGTGCACAACAACTTCTTGGAAAGACAAAATGTTCCACTTTCCGAATATTCCTCACATTGATGAGTCTGCAAAATTAGACCTTACACTCATTCCAGAAATCCTACAACTCAACTTTTAATACCATTATTTCTGAGACTCCAAACTTTGCAACTGGACCCTAGACTTCCTAACCAACAGTTAGTAAGGATAGGCAATGACACCACCTCCACGATCATTATCTGCACTGGTGCTCCACAAGGCTGTGTCCTCAGCCCCTTACTATACTCCTTACACACCAATGACTATGTGGCCAAATCCCCCTCCAATTCGATTGTCATCAATTGCTGATGACACCACCATTGTAGGTCGGATCTCAAACAATGACGAGATAGAGTACAAGAAAGAGATAGAGAATCTGCTGAACTAGTACAACAATAATCTCTCCCTCAATGTCAACAAAATGAAGGACATAGTCATCAACTTATAGAATCATAGATCATAGAATCCCTCTATGCAGAAAGAGGCAATTCAGCCCATCGAGTCTGCACCAATCACAATCCCACCCAGCTCTAGCCCCATAACCTCTTTCATTTACTCTAGCTTGTCCTCTGACACGAAGGAGCAATTTAGATGGCCAATCTACATAATCCATACATCTTTGAACTGTGGGAGGAAACTCTGGAGCACCCAAAGGAAATCCATGCAAGGACAGGGAGATTGTGCAAACTCTGCAGAGACAGTGACCCAAGCCAGGAATCAAACCTGGATCCCTTGTGATGTGAGGCAGCAGCGCTAACCACTGTGCTACCATGCCGCTGTCTATATCAAACGGGATGTAACAGCAATGGTCGAAAGCTTCAAGTTTTTAAGTATTCAGATCATCAACAGCCTGTCCTGGCGCCTCCACACTGACGCTATAGTTAAGAAAGCCCACCAATGCCTCTACTTTCTCAAGAGACTAAGGAAATTTGACATATCTGCTACAATTCTCACCATCTTTTACAGATGCGCCATAGAAAGCATTCTTTCTGGTTGTCTCACAGCTTGGTATGGCTCCTGCTCCATCCAAGACCACAACAAATTACAAAGAATCATGAATGAAGCCCAGTTCATCACTCGAGCCCAGCTTTCCATCCACTGACATAGTTTATGCTTCCTGGAGCCTCAGAAAAGCAGCTAGCATAGTCAAGGACCCCATGCACCCTGGACATACTCTTTTCCATCTTCTTCCATTGGGAAAAAGATACAAAAGTCTGAGGTCACGCACTAACAGTCTCAAAAACAGCTTCTTCCCTGCTGCCATAGGACTTTTAAATGGACCTACCTCGCATTAAGAAACTTCTCTATACCCTAGCTATGGTTGTAACACTACATTCTATAGAACATAGAACGTTACAGCGCAGAACAGGCCTTTCAGCCCTCGATGTTGCGCCGACCAATTAAGAAAAAGCAATGACCCTCTAACCTAAACCATTCCCTTTTCATCCATAAACCTATCCACTGAACACTTAAACGCCCCCAAACTTGGCGCATCTACAACTGCAGCAGGCAGGGCATTCCATACTCTTACCATCCTCTGGGTAAAGAGCCTACCTCTGACATCCATCCTATAATTACCATCCCTTAATTTAAAGCTATGTCCCCTCGTTCTAGCTTTCTCCATCCGAGGAAAAAGGCTATCAATGTCCACCCTATCTAAGTCTCTAATCATCTTATATGTTTCAATAAGGTGTCCTCTTAGCCGCCTTCTTTCTAACAAAAACAACCTCAAATCCCTCAGCATCTCCTCATGAGACCTGCCCTCCATGCCAGGCAACATCCTGGTAAACCTCCTCTGCAACCTCTCCAATGCCTCCACATCTTTCTTATAATGTGGGGACCAGAACTGTATGCAATACTCCAAGTGCGGCCACACCAGAGTTTTGTATAGTTGCAACATGATGTTGCGGCTCTGAAATTCAATCCCCAAAATTCAATCCCCTGTACTCTCTCCTTTCCTTCTCTACATATACTTTGTCTGTATAGCACGTGAGAAACAATACTTTTTGCTGCATACTAATACATGAGACAATAATAAATACAAAAAAATGAGAAAACAATATACTCATTAATATAGTGTATTGGGACTGAAATGTGTGTGAACTAATACGATCAACATCAACACTGGTAAAAGTAACAGGATTGGAGCTGATGTTGAGCTAGCACTGAAACCATCAGGATGGACTAAATTGAAACCTTCTGCACTGAAATTTCAAGGATTTCACTAAGATTATAGAATTTTATAGTCCAGGGCATGAATTTTGTTCTTGTTGAGCAGCAGTGATTGGTAGGCCCAGAGGCAGCTTCAGTGTCCACTTACACTGGCGAATGCCAGAGTGATGCAATTTTTTTACTGGCTGGCTAATTAAGGACTGGCCAATGGGTAAAGTACCCAGACATTGGTGCAATACTTACAGCAGGAGCATGGTCAGTGCCAGGTCAAATGGTGACCCAGAGAGGGTAAAGCAAGCCCAAGCAGCTCCCAGGGAGGAACCTAATGGTGTTGTAGTCAAGAGACTGGAAAGTTTGGCGTAAGTGATGACCTTAGCATCTGGTGAGTACTCTGCTCCATGATTCTCAGGCAATAGCCTGTACACTCTAGTGGAGGCAGTGACTGCCCGACTTGAAATATCCATGTTACAGATGAAGGAGGCCTAGTTGGAGGTAGCTGCTCAGGTGAGCAGGCATGACGTGGTGCGGTCACACATGCATTGAGAGCTAGAAAAGGTTCAGTGATCCTTTGCATTTGACGCGGATTACCAACCTGGCCTGGAATTTAGCATAGGTGTCAAGTAGGATGGCTATTATTTATGATGTTAGGCACCTAGGCGTGAACCTGTCGTGGGAAACCTTCTGGGGGAAATGTGAGTACAGCCCCAGCTGAAAAGGGACATGCCTGCGCAATGCCCCCTGGCAAAGGTGCCAGTGTTAGGCAGACCCTAGTGAAAGCCTCATGGGGACAGTGCCAGGATGTCTGATAGACACCGACAGGTGTCAGGTTGATAATACCAGCATACACTCAGGCTCTCAAATGACACTGCCAGGATACCAGGCTGGCAGTGCCAGGCTTGAACTGTCCAAGAGGCACTGTTTGCCCTTGCCCCCGACTGGTGAGGCCACCATGTCTAGTCCCTGCTGTTGATCTTTGTTGGTGAGGGCCTCCACCGGTGAGGCTTTCAAGACGATTGCATCCCAAGCTCATTAATAATATTTGAATAGCCTAATGAATGTTAAAATTAGTCTCGTGCCTGAGTTTCAAATGATAGACTGGGCAGGTAATGTGGCAAGAGGTCAGTGGAATAAGCCAGTAAAATCGTCCCCAGAGTCTCCTGTGGCACTGAACCTCTGAAATGTTGAGGTTAGCTGGATCACTGTCTGCATACTCTGAAAGCAGCACAGTTGCATCTTCTACAGACCTTTCCATCTTGCTCTCCTGCTGCCTTTTACCCCTCTACCTCTCCTCCCAAAGACTTCTCCTTGTAACATTTTCTGTGGACACCTAGCCTCCTCCGAGGAGGTCCCTCTGCAGAGTACACAATCCCATCTGTTGAAATGCAGATTACAGTGCCCCGTGCACTGACGACTGCAACGGACAGAAATATGCAAAGAGAATTGATAAAACAAAACTGTCCTCAAATGAAAACAAAAATAACTCAAACAGCAAATGCTCCTGCCTTCTTTTATTCTACTCTTGGATGAGAAAAGTGAAAAAAGCATGATGGCCCTGCACATGTTACCTGTGCGACAAGCGTGAAATTGCACAGGCAACGTAAAATAACCTTCAACTGCTCTTTTAATTGCCTGAAGTAGCTGAATGTCAGTAGGCCCTTTCCACTCCTATGCGGGCCTGCCAACTGTACTAGCATATGAGTGCATGATGATGATGTTGGGATATGCATTTAACATTTTTTTGCAATATTTTATAGTCTTCTAGGTTGGGCGTATGCCCATTACTGCCATGTAAAACTCTAGTCCTGGTCTGAAGTTATTCCAGTTGAGATAGCAGTACTCCTGACATCCAGTAATTCCTATGTGGCTAGAATTAGTGATTCCCTTATGAAGCAGTAATCTAGACTCATTCATCAAAAGTAAACACTTGATAAACTGATTCAAAAAATCTGGTGTTCATGAACAGTACCTTGGAAGACTCAATATTTTCGAACAAAGGAAAAGAAGTGTGAAAATTAGAAAAGCGTTCTACATTTCTGTTTTGCACTTGTTTACAAACATAAGATATTGTACTCTCATAAAGCTTTCAAACTATGGCCATAATTTGATGCCTCCTCAGCAGCAGATTTGGAGATGGAGGGTTGGATCAGAGGTGCTGAGTGGGGATCTCATCACCTTCCCATCTCCACTCAATTTATTCAGGCAGAAAGGTTTGTCCCAATGAGGCATTAATTGAGGCCCTCATGTGAGCAATTAATGCCCACTTTAAGGGTCTCTTCCTTTAAGGCAGGCAGTAGAGTTGCCATGCAGAAATATTGGGAAGCAAATAGATGAGGGCTTGCTAGCAGTTTCCCAGGACAGGACCCTCATTCAAAAGGCACACAGTGCCTAATAGAGGAACCCAGCATCTGGATGGGGCAGCTGTTGACTGAGGGAGATGATGACAAAGATACCCTGTTCCCTTTCTTCCAAACCCATCTCCCACAATGTGAATCCCCTCATCCTGTTCTCACTCATCTTTGGCTTTGGGCCCTTCATTGTTGTTGTTGGTGCATTCCTAGCAACTGCTATTGCAGCCAGTAGTGCTGTTTGCAATAGTGAATTGCCGTTCTCTGACTGGTTGACAGCGCTCAGGACAAGGGATTTCCACATCCTTAATTTTGGGGAAGGCCTTTGTCCACTTCAGTGTCTGATAGGTACATAATAGGCTAGGCCCTCCCTAATAGAGATGAAAGAATGCTCTTGTCAGCTTGTCGGTGCGTCGGTATTCATGCGGGAGAGGGGCCTGATATCTGATGCTGGCTTTGAGGATTTTGAGGACCCGTTAAAGGAAATAATCATTACGAGGGAAGAAGTGTTGGGGCTTTTAGGTAGCATAAAGACTTATAAAGCTCTGGGGCCTGATGGTATTTATCCCAGGCTGCCAAGGGAGGTGAGGGATGACATTGCTGGGCCTCTGACGCAAATCTTTGTCTCTTTTGGACACAGGTGAGGTCCCAGAGTACTGGAGGATTGCAAATGTAGTACCGTTGTTTAAAAAGGGTCAGAGGGATAACCCAGGGAACTATAGGCCAGTGAGCTTGACTTCAGTTATAGGTAAGCTAATGGAGAGGATCCTCAGGGACAGGATGTGTGAGCATCTGGAGCGCTGCGATCTGATCAGGGATACGCAGCATGGCTTCGTTAAGGGGAGGTCGTGCCTTATGAATCTAGTGGAATTTTTTGAAGAGGTGACAAAAACGGTTGATGAAGGACAAGCCGTTGATGTCATCTACATGGATTTCAGTAAGGCGTTTGACAAGGTTCCCCAGGGTAGGCTGATAAAAAAGGTGAAGGCGCATGGGATACAGGGCCAGGTATGTAGATGGGTTGAAAACTGGCTAGGGAGGAGGAGACAGCGGGTATTAGTGGAAGGCTCTTTTTCCAACTGGAGGTCAGTCACTAGTGGTGTGCCACAGGGCTCAGTACTAGGACCTCTTCTATTTGTGATTTATATAAATGACTTGGAAGAAGGGGTAGGTGGTGTGATCAGCAAATTTGCTGATGACACTAAGATACTTGGATTGGCGGGGACTGAGGAGCAGTGCCAGGCAATACAACAGGACATAGATAGGCTGGTAGATTGGGCAGATAGATGGCAAATGGAATTTAATCCGGATAAATGCGAGGTGATGCATTTTGGCCGGAATACTGTAGAGGGGAGTTATAGGATAAAAGGTAAAACTATCCGGAGTATAGAGACGCAGAGAGACCTGGGGGTGCAGGTTCACAAGTCTCTGAAGGTGGCAGTACAGGTGGAAAAGGTGATAAAGAAAGCGTATGGTATGTTAGCCTTCATAGGAAGGGGTATAGAATACAAGAGTAGGAGTTTGATGTTGCAAGTGTATAGAACGTTGGTTAGGCCTCACTTGGAGTACTGCGTCCAGTTCTGGTCGCCGTACTACCGGAAGGATGTGGAATCCCTGGAGAGAGTGCAGAGGAGATTTACCAGGATGCTGCCTGGTATGGAAGGGCTGTCTTACGAGGAAAGGTTGAACGTACTGGGGTTGTTTTCCCTTGAAAGACGTCGGCTAAGAGGGGATCTATTAGAGGTATATAAGATTATGAGGGGTATAGATAGAGTAAATGGTGGTAAGCTTTTTCCACCATTAGATTCGGATAGAACGAGGGGTCACGGCCTTAGGGTGAGGGGGGCTATGTATAAGACTAATATTAGAGGGCATTTTTTCACACAAAGGGTAGTGGGGGTGTGGAATGCACTACCGAGTAAGGTGGTGGGAGCAGGCACGCTAGGGTTGTTTAAGGGTCTCTTGGACAGCCACATGAGCGGTCTGCAGATAGAGGGATATAGGAGGACTGTTTAAATACTTTAATTGTTTCCACAGGCTGTTCGGTCCACCTTGTTGACCAACAAGGTGCATGCATTCGGCAGGTCGTGCGAGGGCTGCTCCTAGAGGTTACTTCAGGAGTGGCCTAGTGCTTCAAGTCGTTAGTGTATGCTTAAACTGGACCATCAGATGGGCAACATGACAGCTCAGAGACTATCGCTGTTGCTGTGCAGACACATGGATTTGGGCCTGTGTCTGCGGGAGTTTGCGCGTTCTCCCCGTGGTTGTGTGGGTTTTCTCCGGGTGCTCCTGTTTCCTCCCACATCCCAAAAATGTGCTCTTAGGCTGATTGGGTAACAAATTATCCCTATATTGGTCTCTATATGTCATTAAGACGTTAGGATGGCGGCGCGGGCTCATTGGGCCGAAGGGCCTGTTTCCCGTGCTGTGTTGTTCTTTGTTCTTTGAGTGATTCTCCTAACCTGGAGTAAATTTTGCCCCAGATCTTTATGAGGGGGATTACACAGGTTTCTTCTGGTCCTTTGTGTGAAGCAACCTTTTCAATAAAAACAGTGCTGTGCTTAAGATATGATACAACATATGGCAGGTGATATCTCCAAACCTTTGAAACACAGTTGGAATTTGGAATATTATGCCACAATACTATATTATTAACTACAATGAGAAATGCAAAATAGGAGGTTCACCTACTGGACCCATTACCCAGTGAATTAAGTTTCATGAATTTAGTGAAACCTTCACCATAATGATGACAGTTTTAAAGCTTAGAAAACAATTTGATACCTTGAGTTAAAACATTACCTTAAGAAGTTTCGCATTAAGCAGCAACGTGTAGGCAGCTTCAGTGTAATTGTCACACTCTTTGTGCAGGTCACACAGCTTGTATAGATATCTAGGGAACAACATTAACAATTTTGAACATATTGAATACGAAATGCTGTACAGTGCTCTGAAGAAACTCCTAATATACCAAATTAAACAGGTTATTCTGAAGTAGAATTTGAACAAATCTACATTTGTTTATATTACATAGGTGGATTAATTTAGCCTGGGGATCTCTGAGTTTGGGAGTAATCACAATGCAGGGACTCCTGCTAAAGTATGCATACATAGAATTCAAGTGAGTATAAGTTCAAACAAGGCAGCACAACACTATTCAAAACACACAAATGATTAGTAACCATTGTGGAATGGGAGGATGTGTGGAACTACACCCAACGAGCCAAAGCTTGCAGGAGAGCGTGGAAGGGGGAAAATGAAGAGATGTAGTAACATTTGCTGAATATATTTCAATAGTAAGTAATGCCAGTAAATACTGGCATAGTAACGCAGTCGATTACGATACTGAGAGCTAGATAGCCATGAAAAAAATGTCACAGTGTAATATTTTTTCCAAGTTAGACTATCACTAGTCTCTGCTCTTGGCCACTGAGCTATTGGTCTGTGATTGGTGGGAATTCACCTTGTAGCACTGAAACAAATCACAGGGTGAAAAATGGAACTTTGCTCAAATTGGGCAGCAGATTAACGAAGCAACTATTCTTGTGTGCCATCCCTCAGTGGCCTGGGCCTCAATTTAAATTTGACCCTGCCTCTTATTTATATTATGCAGGCAGGCTGTGGACATGAATTCAGAGATTCAAAACAGTTCACCAATGGGTCGCAACCAAATTCCTCTTATTTCTTACTCATATGTTGGAAATCAATTATTTGTAACAATCCCACTTCAACTATGCTACGAAAGTGCTTTTGCATACCGGATGTACATTTCTTCTCTCTCAATTTCTTTGTAGAAATTCTGAAATACAGATTAGAAAATATTTTGGTTCCAATTTTGTAAATATACACAATTTTTAAAGTAATAACTATATTGAAGCAAATAATTTTTACTTAAAGATTAATGAGCCAATATTCAGCCTGCGTTGGCCATCAGAGTGCATGCTGAGTGGGTGGGTAATATGGTAAGAATTGGCAACCTAATTCTCTCTGGCAAGATCGTATTTTCTGATTTGTCAACCCCCTTGCTGGTGATGTCATGAGGTTCATATCCACAAACGGTGTGAACCTCATTTTCATATTTTTGAATCATTTTGAATATAATTAACCAGCAACCCTTGCCAACATGATGTCATGCTGGCAAGGTTTGCAATAGCTTTATGAAGGCGTGAATCAGCCTTGTAGGCACAAAGGTAGGTATAGTTCTGGAGGGTTGGGGGGAAGGGGGGGAGAGAGAGAGAGAGAGAAAAAGAGAGAGAGTGCCAACCTAGCAGTGCCAAAATGTGCCAGGAGCAGTGCCAGGGGTGAGTTCATCTGGGGAGTCACATGTCAGGGTTCTCATTAGTACTGGAGAATTTGGGACCAAATTCCAAATAGTACTGAGATAAGACTGTGTCTTTGGCCATCAGAAAAATACGAGTCATAGTTCCAGATTATAATCAAAACAATCCAGAGATTGGCATGGACTTGCAGATTATTAATGGTGAGTGTATGGTGGTAGGTGAGGCCATAAAGTGGGGGGGAGTATGCAGGTACCAGGAGTGGGGTGTGAGATGGTGAGCACTAATGTGGAATTGCAGGCATGGTGGGGGGTAGTCAGCAGTGCAGGGTGGGGTGGTGGTGGTGGTGGAGGGAATGCCAGTGAATTTTCCATGGCATTCCAATATGGTGAGAGCCTCCAATGATTGTGAGGGAGGAGTCATCTGCAATATCTCCATGGTGGTGGTGGTGATGTGGGGGGGAGGGGTAGTTAATCTTCAGTGCTAATCAGGGTGCCATTTAAAGATGGTGCCCTGATCTCTGTGGAGCTGGTCTAACAAGCCTTTTTAGGCCCCACTTCACCAGAGTGAGGATGACAACCCCATTCAATTATCTTCTTCCTTCAGAGGAGCTCAAGATCTGGGCTAAAATTCAACTGTGCAACTGGAAAGCTACACTTTGATTTTTAGGCACAGTCTGACACCAGAAATAATCTTACCCAAGTCTAAGAAATAGAGTAAATTCCTATTATTGTGCATAGCATAACTGGATGCCTGCTTCACAAGAGCAATGGAATTTCAAAATGGCATACTGCCAATCTATCAGGGCAGCTTAGCTGAACGATGAATGCATAGAAATGTCAAGTCCCAGTTGCTCCCTTAACGTTGTAATGGTCTCTTAAGGGCAATTTAACTTAAAAGTTAATTCCCATTGTGGTACACCATTTAGCCCCTATTAATGGGAAGCATATCCTCTTCATTTTCATGTTCAAAAATTTCTGTGTTGATCTTTATAAAATTAGTTCTTTTGGGTTTGTTAATCTTATGGGTGTCGAACTGAATTTTCACATAAGTAAATCTTTCACATTGTGAATCCTTAATGCACCTATTGTACTGTTCTAACTGATGTAGTATTGATGCATTTTATTAGTGATGTGACCAAGCAGATATGGTTAAATTACCCACTTGCATTGCTGTTGATTGGGAGTAGACAACACTCTGGGGATGTACATTCAAACTGAGATTATTAGACTCTAATTGCCAGTGAAATTTCACATGACCTAGAGATGGGATGATTAGTTCTTTTAATTATTTGAACTTAAGAGGTGGTGAAGCAAGCCTTTAGAGTTTGAAAAAAAATAAAGATCACTGTCTGCAGTGATGTGCAATATGAGCAGCGCAAGTCTGCCTTTTGCAGTGGCGACCAACACAAATCATTTGTTGCAAAAGATCAAAATGCACTAAAGCTAGGCCAAAATGGTCATTTCAGGAAACACTTTTCACATAACAAGCTGTAGAACTCTCTCCCTCAAAAGCAGGGACAATTAAACATTTTAAATTTGAAATCTGCTAGCCAATGAAGAAATATGAAGCAAAGGTGGATAGCAGCTTAGATATAGATAAATCATGATGACATGATGATCTCACTGAGTGCTGGAACAGGTTGAAGGATTAGTCTATTCCAATATTTGACACATATGCAGCCCTATCAGAAAGATCCAATTGCCCAAAAGCTCTTCAAGTGCTTTTGCCTAGAACGTACACGAATTCAATGACATGAACAGACTTGAATGTGCTCAACTGTTTAGCTATAATAATAAAAGTCAGTGGTACACAAAGACCATCTAACCAGCTGCTTATGATTTACCTCTTGCATTTCCAAAGTATATTTGTAAGTTTTTCAGCTTGAACAAGGAATTATTCAACAATATTATTCTTGAAGGGTTACTATAAGCTAAAGTAGGTTGGTCAGCTTTTTCCCATGTCTGTTTCAACTGATGGAGAAACATTTCAGATTTTTTTTAAATGGAAAATGTCTTAATGTTTTATATTTCATTGTAATACACATTTAGCTGGTAACAGGCTTTGTCTTATTACAATTGTTTCAGTACAGAGAATCTTGAGAAATAAATGGCCACATAAACTATTAAGAAAACTCCAGAATTAGTGGGCACATCTAAAACGTAAGTCAGTTTATTTGCTTGTCTTATTTTCAGTATCGATTTAATATTTGGAATTTAATGCAACTACATCACTGCATTCCAGATTTAAAAATAGGTGACAAACAAGCTTACTCACCCATGTGGTCTGTTACAAGTCTAAAGTAGATGGACTGGTCAATAAACATCCTGTGTTTGTTATTTGACACTTTGAAATGTACCAGTTTGGATGAAGGACCATCATGATGTGATGGGGTGATGTGGGGGAACCCCTTCACATTTGTCTAATACATAACGTGTTTTTTGTCCATGGTGAACCAGAAAGGCAAGTCAGCTAGAATGTCATCATTATTTTGTTGACAGTCCATCCTTAAACAAAGGGATGTGTGAATTTTCCAATGGTTATGAATGGTCCACATTTAACTAAGCTTGAGTCTCAGTTCTCTCTGGAGTAGATACTGTCAAAGGCCACATGGTTTTTATTTTAACAATCTGTTCTTCAAAATTTTAAGGTATTGTCTGAAAGTTCATTAATATACTGGAGCATGGTACCATTATATGTACTCCAAATTCCTGAAGTTAATCACCATCATAAAAACATTTACAATAAACACTTACCAATACATTAACTGTACAACTCATTCGGTTTTCTTTGTTTTCATCATGCATGATTGTTCTGTAATCCAAAAGCCTCTCCATAAGCCTGACAACGAGCATGACAAAGTTTTCACCATTCTTAGCAAGGTACTTGTGCTTTCTACAGTGTTCCAGAAGGCTGGATGAAGTAGTAAAGAGCATATTAATTTCATGCATAGGGAAAAAAAAAATTGAGGTCAAATTTAAAGAATTAGAATGTTATATATTATTCATACATTTCCATCACAACAAAGTCAAAATATCCTGAGGTATAATTGTTATGTTATTTGTCTCTGTTACAGAATAATTTTTCTCATTAATTGACACTTACATCTTCTCAAACAGCACTTTATACTGTTCATCTCCTCTGCCTCCTTCTACTTCATGGTCTAGTTTGGTGATGATCTCATTTTCAAACTATAATTAAACAGTGTAAATAAGTAATCAGCATTACATTTTGTTGTTAATGCAATACAACTATTTCATTTATTTTACAGCTTTTATGATTTATAGACTGAGAAATAATGCATAAAGTAACTATTCATTTCTATCTTGCTTCATTGATCATCAGTGCAATGCATTTCAAAATGACCTTTTGTTAGTTTTAGTGCATTTGCAAACATTGGCAGGAACAGAGAGTAAATCTGTGAAAACCATGCTAGCTCAATTACAACTTTTTGCTCACTCTGATGAATGGATTACTCATCTTACGCAAATAAAACAATGTTTAACCTGTATGGATGAAAGTAGACAACATTAATAAAGTTTATCTTGACTAAAAACATTGAAAAAAATTAAAAACTGGAGTATGAGATCAGATCAGTCAACTCCTTCAAAGAGCCACAAACACAATAGAGCCATTAGTTTCCCTTCTATCTCTACAAGACTTTGCTCTTTGCTTTTTAGGTTTATGGGGTAATATTTAGAAATATTTGCACTCTTGGAATGACTGCACAATGAACATAATCATTAATAGACATTTGTGTCACGGTTGAGACATAAAGAAAAGAAAATTTCATGTCATGATTCAGGAAGTCTGACTGGAGAGAACATATTACAGAATGCAAAGTAAAACCACTATATTAGTACACACAGTCATCTCTGGTTGGGACACAATTTAGCAGGCCCAGTCCTGGGTCTGCCTTATAAAAGGTTCAAGTAATAACTTCCAGCTGGGCAGACCACTGATTGTTGGCAAGGAATTCATACTCAGCAAGCCTCATAGGGAAATCAATCAGTGACTCTCCAAAGACTTTGTGAGGGTTATCATAATTCAGTAGCTGGACTAATTTATAAAGTCATTTTTTGCATTTTCCAAACTACACAATTGCTGAGCTGACAAGATGGCTGCTGCTGCTCACATGTTCTCTTCCATAAGTCAAAATTAACAAAGGCTCACAAAATGATATCCAAAATGGACAATTGTTGAATTGACAAGATGGTTCTAGCTGATCACATGTTCACTTTCAGCAGGAGTCAAAATTAATAACCGTTAACATCGTAAATATCTAGAATGTAACACGTGTAGTATAAACATTCCAACATCCAGCCAATGCAATAGCCCAGCAGATGGTCGGTCTGCTCCAGCCAACCTCGAACAAAGACAACACTTCACAGATCCTCATCTCCAATAATGGTGGTAATAGCCTAAACATTAACACAATGATTTCAATAGAGTCTTTCTTGTTTAACAACTCCAAACTAGTATCACATAATCAAGGCTTGAGCCAGATGACTTCCTTTAATTATATGGACCTTATGGTCAGTTACTATTTTGACCTCCATGAGAACAGAACAGGCAACAATCTGTGCTGTCTACTATCAAGCCGGTGGCACCACAAACTGTGCCTCCGGAGTATCTCACTCTACTTGCCTTCTCCCTTTGTGAAAGTCTTATTCTGAAAAGACAGATCAATCTATAATAAGTCAAGCTTCCCTCAGAAGAAACCTTACTTTAGACTTCTGATTCTAGGTACATGAAGCAATAACTTGTAATTTATTGTGACTGTGCTCTGCAACCTCTTCTTTAACCCCTGCTTATTGTGTGAATGCAAAAGGAATGGATGTTGCAAAGCACCTCTGGCATGTATACATGTTGTGTTATTCTTCTTCACTCATTGGATCAGCATTTATTGCCTGTCCCTAACTGAGTTGCATTTCAGAGTCAACCATATTGCGACCAAACTAAGTAAGGGTGGCAGATTTCCCAATGACATGAGTGAATCAAATTATATTTTATGACAATTGACAATGGTTTCATAATCATTATCAGATTTTTAATTCCAGAATTTTATTCAATTCAAATTTCACCATCAGCTATGGCGGGATTTGAACCTGGGTCCCCAGATCTTGCCCCAGGTCTCTGGATTCCAACGGTTATGTCACAGCCTCCCATGCGATGTAAAAATGAAACAGATTTTTCAACTTTACTTTGAGTATGCTGTAAATTATTCACAGATGATTTAAGGGTTGAGGAAAACATGCTACCATTTCATTCAGCGGGAAATCAGAATACAAAGAAACACCTGTTTACGGACAAGTAGGGGAAATCAAGATAGCTAAAATTAATCCTTTCCTACTGTCTGTGACAGATGAATCCACCATTATTGGTTCTTTGAAGTGCCATTTTCACTGAACTCTGCCCAAGTTGCAGTTGAGTGTTAATTTAATACTGGCATGAGAAGTCAACAAAATGCTTCACAATTTATTTTGAATTATGTTGTACCTTATATGTAATGAACAAGTGCATATTTAACTCTTTTGCTCAATGTCACTTCGGATGTTATGCATAAAAAATAGGATTCATATTAATCAGTCCCAAACATTAATTGTTGAGGCCTCTGCAAAATTTGAAAATTTTACTACAAATATAATAATTTGTAATTATTATAATTACAAATATAATAATTTGTAATTATTATATTACAAATATAATAATGTTGTATAAAAATAAACATAGTCTTTATGTATCTACAGGAAAAGGTGGATCACAAAATATGTTCTAGTGAAAGCTCACAACAATGGGTGGGATTCTCTGATCTTATCTGTTCCTATCTCGCTGTCAGCAAAAATGATGGATTTGGAGCTCAGCCAAGACTCCATTCACTGCAGCAGCATTGGAGAATCTCAACAGTAGGTGAGGTCAGAGGTTTTCAGCATAACTTTGCTCTGTCTCCACAGATGCTGCCAGAACTTTGTGCTACCAGCATTTTTGGTGTTAAATTTGCTTTTGCAGAAAATATGTGCACGCAATTCTCTAAAACACATCAGGAGCATTTCATGCAGTTAATCAAGCATAAGAGATGCTTTGCCCTCTTCTTTGATCCAGATCCATCTCACTGACCAGCTTTTTGATTAGTCATCTTTTCTTCTGATGTCCTCTGCATCTTTGTATTGACAGAAAGAAAAAAAACCCAGATGGTGGTAATCTGAAATTTATAAATGGCAGGAGATACAGCAGGTCAATCAGCATCTGCATAAAGGCAGGTTAATGTTTTTGACCTAAATCAGTCATCTGTCTTTTTTTTAAATGCTATATCTCCTATTTTATACTTCTATTTCTCTGGTTCTCAATTGATTTTCTTCTCTCCACCCTGGACTCTGATACTTTTTGTCTCTGAGCTCATTCATATTTTTGCTACCAATCCATGCTATGCATTTCAGCACAACAAAGTACAACATGCATTTTATATTAATACATTTTAAATTCAGCTTCTTTTTACTCTCTTTCCTTTATAGTTTTCCATTTTATGGTTGCTAAATGTAAATTGTGAGCCAGAGTGCACAAAATTTCTATGATACCTTATTCCCTTCATCACGCACTGCTGTGTCTTCACTAAATGCTTCGCAATGTCTGATTTCCTGCCACATGCAACCTTGTAATGCCCTATTGCCCTCATTATCCCTACAATGTCTGATTCTTCTCACTTTTTTTGTCCAGTGATGTCCAATTCCCCTCACCACCCAGCATTGTGATGTCTGATTCGCCTTACTACTGCCTGAGATATCCAGTTCTCCTCACCTTCTTGTCCAGTGATGTCCAACTCCCTTCACCGTCCAACCCTCTTATGTCCTATTTCCTTTACTATTCCTGTGATATTTGATTCCCCATTCCATCCAAACATGCTGTCTGATTTCCCTTGCTATCAATCTTTCTGATGTCTGGTTCTACTAACATTCTCCATGATGCCCAATCCCTTTTACCACTGCTTCTTGGTGTCTGAACCATTCACCATTCATCTGTAATCTGATTCCCCTTCACATCATCTCTGCAATGTTTGATGTCTTTTGCCACTTGCTCGTGATATCTTCTCGCGCCTCACCCCACTCACAATTCAATTCGCCACACTATCTGTCCACAATGTCCAATTCCCCTCAATTATGGTCACATAATTAGATTAAAGAAAAACGTTTTGAAACCATAAATTTTTCTCCCCATATAAAAGCCACCTCTTTTGTAATAAATCGTTAGTTGCTAAAACTGTCTAATAATCCCACTTGATAGATTTGCAGTCTTGACATTATGGCTTTAATTTTGTAATCATACACATAGAATTGATGTTATCAGCTAATTTTATTATTTACATGTACTATATTTCTGCTCCAGTACTTTCAATAAAAATCAGAACCTGATGCGATTGCATAATTAGATAATCTGTTCTTAATGAAAGCAAAATCAATCTTAGATCCAACATTTTGCAAAATTAAAGTATTTCAAACAGGTTTAGATTGCATTTGAAAATAACAACCTGAACAAGAACCTACATTTCTATAACAAAGGAACAGACCTCTTGCTTTACCAAGTAGAGGGAAACAAACGCTCAGAGTATGAGAGAAATAATACAAAACACCCATGGGAGTCGGAAAACACAGCAAAGGAGGCATCTAACAGCAGGTTAGAAAATAGCAAGACAGAGAGTCCAGACAGGAAGTTTCAGAGGACCATCAACATGCTACCTGACGGAGAGTCACTCATGGTAAAGTGGGAAAAAAAGAACTATTGATTTGGAGAAACAGAGGGCAATGCAGGAACATTAAAGAGATGAGCACTGAAGGCAGCAAGTTTAGATCAGGCTAGATTTGAAAACAATGATGAGAAAGCAAATTGCATAGACAACCAATGATTCCATGGGCCAATTGGAGAGTCGGACTTTATGCAGACAAAAACAAAATTACAGTATTCCGAATAAATTGAGCATATAAGACTCACAACACTAGATTAAACTTCAACCGGTTTATTTGTTAGCACGAGCTTTCGGAGCACTGCTTCTTCATCAGGTGAATGACTCACCTGATGAAAGAGCAGCACTCCAAAAACTCGTGCTACCAAATAAACCTGCTGCACTTTAACCTAGTGTTATGAGACTTCTTACTGTGCCTGCCCCAGTCCAATAACAGCTTCTCACATCATGAAAAAACTGAGGCTGTGGAGAGTAGAAATGAGTAAACCAGCAAGAACAATGGAGAAGCAAAAATGATAAAGTATTGCCAACTTCAGAGTTTTGGCAGCTGTGGTGGATCAATAGAACTAATATTATGGATATCAAATACTAACAGTTATTTCAAATATTTATGTTTTATGTCCAACTGTGTGAAATAAAAATGGACATGGTTACTTCCCTTAAACGAATAAAGAACAAGAAAGTATTTCATAATGATTTTATAGAAAATAAAGAATTAAAAGGACTCAAAATTAAAACGTGAAGTTTCCCCATTGACTTAAGTGTTGTCATTTGTGGTGATACTGAAACATATAGCCCATGAGGTTCCAGGCGGCACAGTAGTTAGCACTGCTGCTTCACAGCTCCAGGGACCTGGGTTTGATTCCTGGCTCGGATCACTGTCTGCATGGAGTTTGCACATTCTCCTCCAAGTGCTCTGGTTTCCTTCCACAGTCCAAGATGTGAAGGTTAGGTTGATTGGCCACGTCAAAAAAAAAAAATTGCCCCTTAGTGTATTAGGATGCTTAGGTTAGAGGGATTAGCAGGTAAAATATATAGGGGTTTGGGGGTAGGGCCTGGGTAGGATTGTGGTCGATGCAAATCCAATGGGCCGAAGGGTTTCTTTCTGCACTGTAGGTTCTATGATTCCCATGTTTGAGTCTGTCTCTTATGCTAAGTTAGATGAACTGGCTTTGCGCAGTAGCTGGAGTGCTACATTTGGCCTCATTATTACTATGCTAGCAAGAGGAATAAGAATTATCCTGATTATGATCACTACCTCTGCTTGAAATGTATGCTCGTGAATGTCAGGTGATGGCAAAATCAGGCATGGCTCTGATATCAATGGTTTGAAACTCAATGATTAGGTTTGTGTATAAGATGCGTAACTTGAGAAAAGTCCCAACAGAGTCCATTTAACAGTATCTCAAAAAGGTTTACTCCCAAAAGAGAGAAAGGAGTAAAAAAAATCAAAATATTTTAGATGCTGGAAATCTTAAATATAAATGAAGATGCTGGAAATATTCAGCAAGGTTGGGCAGAACCTATGGCGAAGGGAACAGTGTTATCGTTTCAGGCTGTGATTCTTTGTCAAATCAGGAAAGGAGGAATTAAATTGCTGGAAAAGTTTTAGAGAAGTTAGAATGTCAAATTATAGCAAAGATATCAGAAAATATAAAATTTCAAATACGGGTGGAGCTAGTTAAGAAAAACCTTTTTGCCATGTAACATTTGTGTATTAAAATTTCATCTTTTAAGTGAAAGAAATATTAAAAAGTGCAATATACAATGAAGGCTACAATTATAAATGGGGTGCAGCACCAGAACAACCTGGGAGTTTATAGGCACAATTATTGAAGGTAGTAAAGCAGGTTGATAGAGTGTTTTTTTTAATTCTTCAAAGGATATGGGCATAGCTGGCCAATCTATCATTTAATACCCATCCCTAATTGTTCCTGAGAAGGTGGTGGTAAGCTGTTTTCTTAAATCACTGAAAGCCATGTGGTATAGGTACACCCACAGTGCTGTTAGGAAGAGTGTTTCAGGGTTTTGACTCAATGACAATGAAGCAATAACAATATATTTTCAAGTCAGGATGGGATATGGCTTGGAGGGAACTTCCAGGTAGTGATGTTCCTATCCATTTGCTTTTATTCTGTGAGGTGGCAGATTTCAAAGGTGCTGTTGAAGGAACTTTGGTGAGGTGCTGAATTATATCTTATAGATGGTACACACTGGTGCTGTTATGCATACGTACAGAAGTACTGTGTAAGATCGTTGATGGGGTGCCGATCATGCAGACTGTTTTGTCCGTAGTGGTATTAAGCTTCTTTAATGTTAAAATTAGATTCATCCAGGGTAGCTGCAGAGTATTCCATCACACTCCTGATTTGAGCATAGTAGATGATGGGGGGATAAGCTTTGGGAGGTGGGAGATAAGTTACTCGCCAAAGATTTCCCAGCCTTTGACCTACAATGTAGCTGCAGTATTTTTAGGCTTGGACCAGTTCAGATTCTGGTCAATTGTAACCCCAAGATGTGAACAGACGGGAATCCAGTGATGGTAATGCCACTGAATATCAAGAGCAGATGTTTCAATTCTCCCTTTTTGGAGATAGTCATTGCCTAATACTTGTGTGATGCAGATATTACTTGCCACTTGTCAGCCTAAGCATGGAGAATGTCCAGGTTTTGCCGCATTAGACAATTACTGCTTCAGGATCTCAGTCATTGCAATTGTTGCTGAACATTGTACATTCATCAGTGAATATCCCTACTTCTGACCATAAGATGCAGGGAGGTCATTAATTAGGCAGCTGAAGATGGTTGGGTTTAGAACATTAACTGGAGGAACTGTAACAATATCTTGGAACTGAGATGATCGGCCTCCTACAACCACAACATCCTTCCTTTGGGTATAAATTCAATCAACGGAGATTTCTCCCTCCTGATTACCACTGACTGTAGTTTTGCCAGGGCACCTTTATTTCACACACTGCCTTAATGTCAAGGGTAGTCGCTGTCACCTCATCTCTTGAGTTCAGTTCTTTTCTTCATGTTTGGATCAAGACTGTAATGAGGCCAGGAGGTGAGCGTTAGAACCCAAGCTGAACATCAAGTAGATATTGCTGTATAAGTGCAACTTGATTGCATTATTGATAGTTGAGAGTAGATTAATTGGATAATAATTAATCAGCTTGGCCTGTCCTGCTTTTTATGGAAAGGATGTTCCTGGGCAATTTTTTTATATTACCAGGTATATGCTAGTGTTGCAGTTGTATTGGAATAGCTTAACTAGATTGCGCTAGTTTAGAGCACAAATCTTCAGTACTATTGCTGGAATGCTGTCAGGGCCCCCTAACTCTTACAGTATCCAGTATCTTCAGCTATTTCTTCATATCACATGAAGTGATCAAATTACTTGGAAACTGGCATCTGTGATGCTGTTCATCTCAGAAGGAGACCAAGATGGATCCACTCCACATTTATGGTTGAAGATGGTTATAAATATTTCAGACTACTCTTTTGCACTGACGAGCCGCCCATCATTGAAGATGGGATATTTTTGGGCCTCCTGTTCCTGTTAGTTGTCTGTTTGATCACCATCATTTATGGCCAGATCTGGCAGGGTTGCAGTGTATAAATCTGAACCATTGGTTGTGGGTTTGTTTAGCTTTGTCTCTTACATACTGCTTTGTCTCTTACATACTATTTTGCATGCAAGTAGTCTGTGCTTTAATTCACCAAATTGATGTCTCATTTTTAAATATGCCTGATGCTGAACATGGCATGTCCTTCTCCATTTTTCATTGAAACTCTGGGTTGATACTCTGGCGTGATGGTAATGGTAGAATGAGGTATATAATACAGAACATGTATTATGGTTGCAACTGAATACAATTCTGCTATTGCTAATGGCCCATACAGCCTCATGGATGTCCTGCTTTGAGTTGGTAGGATGATTCAAAATCTATCCTATTTCCTATGAGGGCAGTGATACACATGATGGAGAGGATAAGGACTGTGCGGTGGTCACTCCTGCTGATACAATCACGAACAGATGCAACTACAACAGGTAGGTTGGTGAATACAAGGTCAAATAGATTATTCCCTCTTGTTAGTTTACTCACCATCTGCTACAGACCCAGTCTTGAAGATAACATCCTTTAGACTTAGTCAGTGAGGCACAGTGTACTGAGTCACTTCTGGTAATGGACATTTAAATCCTACACCCAGACTATATTCTGTGCCTTTGCCACCTTCAGAACTTCCTCCAAGCAGTGATCCACTGAAGGAATATTGAATCATCAACTCAGAGTGGAGCAGGAGGTTTTATTGTCCATGCTTGACCTATGCTTTGAGACTTCATTGCAGACTTGAGGCAAATCTCTCTCCACTGCAGGCAGGACAGGACATACCCAGGGATGATGATGGGTGGTGTCTGCTTCATTGTCTGCAAGGTACGATTCTGTGACTATGACTATGTCAATCTGTTCCTTAACTAGTCTTTGGGGCAGCATTCCCAATTTTGGTACAAGCTCCCACATTAATATGGAGGACCTGGCAGAGTCAACTGAGTTACATGTTTTCTTGCCCAGATTGATGATGGATGGTTTGCTCAGCGTAATTCCTTATCCAATTTTCTGCAGTGGTGGTTTGATGCAACTGAATGACTTGTTTGACCATTTCAGAGGGTGCTTAAATATGCTTTGGGTCTGGAGTCTCTTGTAGGCTAGACCAGGTGAAGACAAGCTGTAGTATGGTAACATTTTATAGCTTTTTACAACTTATAAAATGTTTTTAAAATGGTGATTTTATTTGAACTGCTCAAGAGCATCTGGTTGAATGTTTCATGATATCTTTTAAAAATAGCTGCAGACTGATCATAGTAGTCGCTAAAACATGCAAAATTCTGGGGTCAGCTACAATAGAATTAAAATGGAATTGAAAGCAAAATTGCATGACAGCTCACAACTTCCAGTATAACATTTTCTTACCTGTAACACTATCATGCACATGATTAGAATCGTAGAAACTTACAGTGCAGAAGGAGGCCATTCAGAGCAATTGGACAAATTCCACAACCCCACTTATTCTTTGCAACGCTCAAGTTTTTTTTATTCAAAAATCTACCCAACTCCCTTATAAAATAATTTAAGAAATCAGTTTGCACCATCTTCTTAGACACAAGATCTTCCAGATCTTGACACGTGTTCAAAACTTTCCCCACCTCTATCTTATAGCTATGACCTCTGGTTATTGACCTGTACACCCAAAAGTACAGCTCTTCTTTATATACACTATAAAATCTTTCATCCTTCTGAAAACCTCTTAACCAATTCTGTTCCAAAAGAAAAAGCCTTAATTTTTATAATCTCTCCTCATAACAGATGCTTGTTATCATTGCATCATAATTAATTATCAATGCGGATGACACTACAAATTGTATATTAAACTTCACAAAAGAAAATAATCTTTTAGTCAGCATCAATGTTTTGTGAATTAATGATCTCTGCAAAGATTTCTTCAACCTGATTCTTTTGAGACTTTTCAGCTGGAACTTCCAAATCCAAAAGAAGTAATCATCAATCAGCCCAGACATCATCAGGGAAGACAGGAAAATTTGGCATCTCCACAATGATTCTCACCAACTTTAACAGGTGCACCATAGAAGACAGAAATTCTGATTGTATCACAATTTGGTATGGCTTCTGCTCTGCCCAAGACCACAAGAAACTACAAAGGGTCATGAACGAAGTCTTGTCCAGCATACAAACCAGCTTCCCATCCATTGACTCTGTCTACACTTCCTCTTGCCTCGGAATCAAGGACTCCGCCAACCCTGAAATATTCTCTTCCATCTTCTTCCGTTGACATAAAGATATAAAAGTCCGAGGTCACTTAGTAATCGAGCAGCTTCTTTCCTGTTGCTGTCAGGCTTTTGAATGGACCTACCTTGCACGAACTTGCATACCTTAGCCATGACTACATTCTGCACTCTCCTTTCCTTCCCTATGAAGGATATGCCTTTTCTGTATAACATGCAAGAAACAATATTTTTCCACTGTATACTAATATGTGATCATAATAAATCAAATCAGGACATGCCTCTTTTACATGAAGATTCAAGTAGGTTGTTAACGGTGCAAGTATTTCACTAGAACAGTGAGTCGGTGAGTGTGAGTTCAGTTATACTGTTTAGTCTCTGAGTTAGACCGGGTATTAACTAATGTAACATTTCCAGAGTAATTATACAGTTAAGTCCCTCAAATCTGGCAAAAGTTTCCAACACTAAGCGTGTGTAAAAGACTTTTCTGGAGGGCCCCAGACAGCACAGATAAGTCCGTTAGAATGGGAAATTAATTGGGAAATTTCAGTGCACGTGTTAGGACTTGATAGGGTCTTGAAACACATCTCCCATCTTATGTCTAATCTCTAGTGATCCATGTATCAAAAGATTTGGGCCTATATATATTTGTGGGAATAAATATTTATTTGCCTTACAAGTTTTAATTACAGACATATAATGAAATGGAATCATAGTTAAATGGATTTCAATATGATCTTGAATTCACTTACCATCTGGAAACTTCTTGTTGAATGAAATTCACATTGCATCATATCAAAGAATATTGCAATTGTGGCTTTTCTCAGTTCAGTTTCTGGAATAAGAGTCATTTCCAAGATGGGACCCACCATTTCTGGGATAAATTTGATTTTGTGTTGGCCTTGAAGGGAAGAATAGCTCATAAATAGAAACAATTATATATTTTGTCAAAAGAACAATAACTGCACAAAATTAAGCAAACTTACAAAGGCCTGTAACTTGAGTTCAATTACAACTCCATTCATAGTTACTTAACTTGGAATCCAGTTTCTCCAATCTCACCTGACCTTCTGGCTAAGACTGGGTGAGATCTATATAGTGCAGAGGGTTCCCATGGTCTTCTGTTCAGGGATGTAGCATTGGAGGTGGGCAGGACATTTCTTAATGGCATTAGTTGCCATAAAATAAGTAAATTTAGATGTCCAGCCACTTTGACAGGTCAAGGAGAGGGTAAGTGTATGATTTAGAAATCATAGAAACCCTATAGTACAGAAGGAAGCCATTCGGCCCATTGAATCTGCACTGACCACAATCCTACCCAGGCCCTAACCCCACATCCCTACACATTTACCCATTAATCCCTCTAACCTACACATTCTGAGGACACTAAGGGGCAATTTAGCATGACCAATCAACCTAACCCACACATCTTTCACTGTGGGAGGAAACCAGAGTACCCGGAGGAAACCCATGTAAACACGAGGAGAACGTGCAAACTCCTGTGGGGTGGGGGAGGGGTCAGGGAGGATAGTGGGTGGGGGTAATCACATGGAAATTCTGGGGGCCAAGCAAAAAAGTGGGAGAAGGGTTGGAGTCTCATGTGAATTGGGGTAAGTAATGCAAGGATTTTGAGAGCATAATGAGCAGCTGGAAGACTGTTGGAGGAAATCCTTTGTAAGGTTGGGGTGTGGGAAATTCCGTGGGATAAGGGGTGGGTTGGGGAAATCCCTCAAGTGGTTGAGGAGTGAGGTAGGAGACCACGGTGGTCAATACAGTAATTATCCATAAGCTTGAAGTGATTTTTATCGTACTAGTTTTTTTGGGTAACAACAGCTGTATAACAGTTAGAATCATTCAAAGTTTGTGTTCTAAATCACCTTTTCAGATAGTTCCTGTGTAAAACAATGGCCTAAAGTTTGAACTTCCCCGGAATTTGTTATGCAATCCTCGACTGGGAACCTCCGGACAGGTTTCCCCATATACATTGCCCAGAAGCTCTGATCATAACAATCATCTTCTTCATCACAAACAATTAATAAAACAAGAATGTAAAGACAATTGAACAATTTTATGCAGTTAATATAAATTGAGAAATCATATTAACTTTTGTTTTTTGAACTTTAATCAACTGTCTGACATGGGCCTATTAGTGCATTGCTCTGCCTATCCATAGTACCATAGCAACATTCTAGTGATGTTACTGCAACATGTTAATTGCAAACTCCCATTGGTGGTGGCTGTTCACGATAGATGGATTTAAGAAATCACCTAATATATGTCTTCTTCTGCAAAACAGAACATTAATAAAAGCATCAACTCCTAAAGCAGATTAGGTAGATAGAGAGAGAAATTGCACTTAAGACAATTCTTTCAAATTATGCGCTGGGTGAAATAAGTAGCAACAAATGACTTCAAATTGTTTGCTTCTTGGGTTGGGGGAGAACAATTCTTAATTGTTAATGACTTAGCACCCCTTTGTCCTCCATCTCACCAGATCATACTAGGATTTGTATGTTATATTTCTGCATTTGGACGAGTAACTACAATATACATTGAATGGTTTTTGATTATGTTGACTCCACTGAGATGCACTAAAAGGTAGATATCCGGTAGTGAAATGCTCTTGAGTCAGTTCTACTTCAATGACTAGCATTGTACCATACATCAAATAATATTACCTTCAGTACTTTTGGTCTATTTCTGTTCATTATGACGACTTGGCCCAATATTACCAGAGATAATGGTATTGTATTAATGGAGGAATATAAGGCTTAACCTAAACTTTTTTGCATATCTATCTCTCTCTCCACTTTGAACACACTTTGTAAAATATATCTTTTTGGCTAAGATTTGGATTATTTATCATGTGGCTTGGTCATGTTTTGTTCTGCAATGTTCCTGTGATGTGTCTAAGAATGTTTGCTATATTTAAACTGCAATGGAAATGAAGTTGTTGCCAAAAATGGAAAGATGAATTAATAGGAGAAAAAAAATCAGTTCCTTAATCCATTATTACCATTTAAAAGAAAATAAAAACTTGAGCAACTGCAAACAGTCATGCCAGCAACACATTTATCACTCAAGAACTTGAAGTCTTGATGTTGTCAATGCATTAATTCAGGGTGATTCCATCTGGGGCTAAAAGCCTTCCAAAAAATACAGAGATGCAAATTTTAGGAAGGAAATTTGTTGCTTGAATCAATGCAGTCACTTGGGACTCTTGCACCTATTTGCGAAAGGGAAGAAGACAACTGATAACTAGAGGAAGGTGAAGATAGGTGTATTTATCTATGTATGCATCTTTGAAGAGTGCATCCACATGATATAAAATTAAGGAAGAAACTCCTCCGAAAAGTACAGTTTTAAGAATTGTACACAACCAATGTCCTTCTGAACACACGAGACAGATGGCACACTTCATGAAGGTGGAGGTAGCTAAAATGAATAAGAAGTTGATGCTCCACTGTGGATAATTAACATTGGGCAGAATTTTACGTAACCCCAGTGGCAGGTTTGCAGGTGGAAGGTGGCATAACCTTCTTCAAACTTACCTGGTCGTGGACTCCTAGAACTTAGATTCTAGGTACTGTGAGTAGCCCCATTCCACTGCAGCTTCTGAGGCTAGACAGCTGTTGGCCAAACTGATTAGTTAGTGGCTCTCTGGGGCAGGACATCCTCCCAAGTGAGTGTTTAAAAAAAAATGAAGGAATCATAGAAACCTTACAATGCAGAAAGAGGCCATTTGGTCCATCGAGTCTGCATCGAATGCAATCCCACCCAGGTTTTACTCCCATATTGCTACATGTTTACCAACTAATCCCTCTAACCTACACATGTCAGGTCACTAAGGGGCGATTTTTTTTAGCATGGCCAATCAACTTAATCTGCACATCTTTGGACTATGGGAGGAAACCGGAGCACCCGGAGGAACGCCATGCAGATACAAAGAGAATGTGTAAACTCCACACAGACAGTGACTCAACCCAGGAATTGAACCCAAGTCCCTGAAACTGTGAAGCAGCATGCTAACCACTGTGCTACTGGGCTACCCAATGTTAAATGGTTGCAAGGTAGCCAGTATTGCCAGCAACGTGTTCACTGCCAACTTCTCTGATGTCAGGTAGGGAAACTGTCATTCAAAAAATCCTGGCCATTATCTCCTTTGGAAAGCATTATTAGTTGGTCAGTAATCATGAAAATGGAAGAAACACCTCATCTCATAGGAATCATCCCCTTCCAATCAATCATGTCTGTCTTCTGCTTCCAAAAATGGAAAAGATTGCTGCTTCCTGCAAATAATGATTATGGATGTGCATATATTTCTGTGGTTCAGAATAATCTCATTATTAATATAGCACAGCACTTTCTTTGCATTTAGCACTATGGCATCAATAAAGGGAGCTGTTCACACCCATGTTTCAGCAATGATTCTGTGGGTAGCACTCTTGTCTATAGAAACACTGGATCAGGAGTAGCTTATTTAGCCCCTAGAATGTGTTATAGAATCATAGAGTAATAAAGCACAGAAAGATGCCCTTCGGCCCATTGTGTCTGTGCCAGCCATCAAACACCGATCTATTCTAATTTCCTTTCCCAGTGCTTGGCTGGTGGATTGTATATAATAGCATTTCAAATGTTCATCTAAATGCTTCTTAAATGTTGTGAGGGTTCCCATCTCTACTACCCTTTCAAATGGTGGGTTCTAGGTTCAAACCAAACTATGGGTGAAAAGGTTTCTCCTCAAATCCGCTATAAATTTTCTGCCGTTTATATGTTCTCCTCGTGTCTGCATTGGTTTCCTCTGGGTGCTCCTATTTCATCCCACATTCTGAAAGACATGCTAGTTAGGTACATTGACCTGAACAGGCGCCAGATTGTGGTGACAAGGGGAATTTCACAGCAACTTCATTGCAGTATTAATGTAAACCTTATTTGTGACGAATAAACAGACTTTAAAAAACTTTGACTAATCCACTTACATTGCACTTTAATTGAAGGCATTTTTTCTCCAATTTTTGTTCCATCGTTCATTGAGATCATGGCCGAATCCCCCGTACTCACCTTTTCCCTGCATCTTTTACCTTTGGATAGCATAGATCCAGAAATTTTTGCAAGATTTTTGACGTGTCCAGATGGGAGAATTGTATGTAGGCCATTTTGCATGTGCATTCCTGATGCATGCGTGGCCCACACAGCCCAAGGGCAGGCACAGTCAGGATCGCGCTAGAAACCGGCAGGAAGAGAGGTAAATCATTTAAATCTATTTCTAATGTATTTTAAATCTCATTATTGGGCTCAGCATGGACTTTACCAGGCCGATCGCATTTCCCATCCTACCAGGAGTATTTCACTCCAGCGAGGTTTAGAGTGGCTCCCCACTTGCAGGAACTAGCTGGAGACCCTGCCGGAGTCAGGCAGCAGGGTGTGGTGATGGTGCTCCCTAGGCATAGGTACCTGGCATTGCCAGCTTGTAACACCGGCACTGCCCAAGGGGCAAAGTGACAGTGCCCAAGGGGCACCTTGGCACCACCTAGTCGTAGGGCAATGCCAAGGAGTGAAGCTTAGGTTAAGGGCAGGGCCAAGGGGGTGGGGCCAAAAGAACAGGGTCTAAGAGCAGTCGGTGAGAGTGGGCGATCCCGCTGCAACTCTGCATTGGAATCGGTTGGGGATGGAGGGTGGCTAGCAATTGGGATGAACTGGGGGTGGGTGGTGATCAGCCTCCATCCTTCTGTTGCGGGGTAGTGGGGGTCTGCCTCCCAAGTCAGGGAGGTGTCTGCTAGGATGGCGGTAATGGGGGGTGAAATCGCCACTGCTGGGGAAAAGAGGGGGGTGCTTGGGGATTGAGGCAGGCCCGGAAATGCTCCGTGGAGTTGTAATTGGGCATGGGGAGTTTGGGGAGGGCAGCACTGGGTCATAGGCTGGCTAGCAATCGAGATGGCCAGCAAGCTGTGATATGGCAGATCGGGGCCATTGCGCGTTTGCAGAATCCAGAACTGTCAGACTCCGACATGAGTGGGCCCTACTCCCTGAGCTTTTAATGATAATCACGATTGTGACCTCTGCATTGCACAGAGGGTGGGAGATTTGGGTCTGAAGTTGAACTGATAAAGCAGTTATGATTTATACCAGTTTTCCTGCCAATTCAGCACTTTTGGGAGAGTCGGGCCCTTTACTTCTAAAATTAACTAATCTAGAATCAATTACCATTTGCAGAAGAGAGTACCAAACTTGCATCACCCTTTGTGTCGAAATATTTTCTAATTTCACTCCTGAAAGATCTGGCTCACATTATTACAGAGTGGTCCCCACATCTAAATTCCCCATCCATCTGAAATTGTTTCTCTCAATCTACCCTATTTTCTCTTAATAGCTTGAAAACTTTGATCAAAATACCCGTTAGCCTTCTGAACTCCTGGAATACAATCCTAGTTTGTTTAATTTCTTTTTATAATTTAACCTTTGCAGTCCAGGTGTGCACGTTCCCCGATGTCATTATAACTTTCCTAAACTGTGGTGCACAGAACTGCTCAAAGTACTCTAAGTTTGGTCTGATCAGGGCTTGGAGTTGAAACATAATTTATATCCTATCCCCTTGTAATTTATTCCTCTCAACAGAAAAGCCAGCATTCCATTAGCCTTTCTGATTACTTTCTGTACCTATCATGGCGTTTTAATAGTCAATGCACCTGGACTCTTTGGAACTCCAACATTTCCAGCTTTTCATTATTTATTTTCAAAATGGATGAGTGGCTAGCAGATTTCTCGGGATCCTTGATCCTGGAGAAAGTCTGTCACTGCTCACTCAATCCTCTGACTGGTACTTAATGCAGCACGTCTTCCTGAAAGTAGATGACTAAGAGCTCTCTAGCAGATGGACAAAACTTCTGTTGTCTTCATAAAATTCTGCTGCACAGAATTAACATCTATAGAAATTCTCCAGTTAACTGCTTTAAAAGAAATACAATTCAATTCATCTGGCATGATCTACTCTTTTCAAATCCATCTGGGCTGCCTCTTCAACTGAGAAATTTAAAGATGTTCCACTTTAATTGCAGATTCTAGGAATTTCCAGACAACGCACTTTAGGCTAACTGGCCTATAATTCCCTGGTTTCATTCTGTTGCATTTCTTAAACAGTGGAGTGACATATGCTACAAAAATGGTTCTTGAACTGAAAAATCTTTGAAAACTTATAGCTGAGCCGTTGGCAAAATTCTCACTTACTTCTTTCAAAACCCTAGGATAATAACCTTCTAATCCTTATTCTTTAGTGTCATAACCTTCTCCAATACTGTTAATGTGCTTATGTAAATTAGTCCCTAACTTTGATTCAACAATAGTTTCCTTAGGATGTCATGTGTGCAATTTCCTTATTTATAGTGATATCATCATCATCATCATCAATTTTCTAGGGTCTTCTGAGTCAAAAGGTTGGGAAGACTCATTCCAGAGACTTGAATAGAAGTTACAGAAACTGCTGTAGAATACAGAAGTGTGTACACAGTTGGAAGTGCCATCTCTTCTGTGAAATATTATTCATTGGGAGAGGCTACTTATAGTGCCTCTCCCAATGAAGACTGTGGTCAAACAAGATTGTAGCATTGTACTAACTCTCCTCCATTTTCCTCATGGCAATACTGCATCTAATCTCCAGCAAGTTATTAACAGATGTGCAAAAAATCTACAGATGGACAGGAAATTGCTCAATCCACGTTTTCTGTGATCTAAAACCAAAATCACTCTAAACTCAGACTTTCAACTTGGGTATGCAGATGATGCTAGTCGGTGCTCACTCAGAACTGGTCATTGTCAGCCCCTTCTCCAAAGCACATGGGCCTTTTGGTAAACACCCAGAAAACCATGGCCTTCTTAGCAAGACATCTTATTCATATACCTGACACCAGACTCCTAAACTGTTCTGTTTGGAATCTGATCACATCAGGAGACTCCCAGGAGGACAACGTAAGCACTTGAGGGATATCCTCAAGTTGCTGAAATGATTAAACATCGCCACTGTTGGATGCAACTCCCTGGTTCATGACCAACCAAAACAGAAAAAGCTTATTCAGCAAGATAGTGCGATGAGCAGATTGGGAAACTTTGTTGGGAGCAGGCAGAGACATAGTAGAAGTGTTGGAGAGAGCGCACAAATCTCCAAAACCTCATCTGCTTTACCCTTCAATCAAAATTGCTAGAAAAAGTAGCATGCCTGAGGATTGCATGAAATTCAGCAAAGGAAAACAAAAAGATTGAGTAAGACAGTAAAAGTAGAGTATGAGAGTAAATTTGCAAGAAGCATAAAAGCAGTTAGTAAAAGCTTTTTTTTAAATATTAAAAGAAACAGGTTAGTACAAAACAGGAGCATTTACAATAGAGAACAAGTGGCAGAGCAATGGAACAAATAGTTTAGTTCTGTTTTCATTAATAAAAAAAACACAAATAATTTTCCAGAAATGCTAAGGAATTAAGGAACTTGTAAAGGAAATTAGTATGAGCAGAAAAATAGTACTGGAGAAATTAATGGGACTGAAAGCAGACAAAATTTCAGGTTCGAGAATAAAGCAGTTGGCCATGGAAATAGTGTACGTGTTGTCATCTTCCAAAATTTTGCAGATTCTGGAACAATCACAAAGATTGAGGGAATAAATGGATCTTTTTTGGAGAGGCAGGCATTCGCTAGATGGACCCTGCAGGAATTACTGCTTGAGCCCCAGCCACTTACATCATATATAGATGATTTAGATGAGGGAATCAAAAGTCATATTTTCAAGTTTGTTGATGACACAAAACTTGATGGAAAGATGAGTGGTGAGGAGGATATTAAGAAGGTACAAGGTAATTTAGACAAGTTGAGTCAGTGGGCAAATACGTGGCAAGTGCAATATAATGTGGATAAATGTGAAGTCAACTACTTTAGATGGAGAAACAGAATGGCAGAGTATTATTTAAATGGTGAGAGATTGGGAAATATTGAAGCACAAAGTGTTATGTACACCAGTCACTGAAAGCAAACATTCAGGTACAACAAACAGTTAGGATGGATAATGGAATGTTGGCCTACATTGCAACAGGACTTGAATTCAGGAGCAAGAGTGTCTTACTGCAGCTGCACAGTGCCTTGGTGAGGCCACACTTGTTCTACTGTGTGCAATTTTAGTCTCCTTATCTAAAGAAGGATATACTTGCCGTAAAGGAGGGCAATGAAGGTTTATCACACTGATTTTCATATGAGGACAGATTGCATTGGCTGGGCCTGTGTTCACTAGGATTTAGAAATGAGAGGGGGTCTAATTGAAATGTATAAAATTCTGACAGTGCTTGACAGTTTGGATGCAGAGATGTTGTTTCTTCTGGCTAGGGGGAATATAGAAAATGGGTCCACAGTCATGGGATACAGTGTAGGTCATTTAGGATTCAGAGGAGGAGAAACATTCTCATTCAGAGGGTGATCTCCCAAGGAATTATCTACCACAGAAAGCTGTGCAGGCCAAGTCATTGAATATATTTAAAAAAGAAATTAATTTCTAGACTTTAAAGATGTCCAGGGGTATGGGGAGTCAGCTGAAGCATGGTGTTGAGACAGATGATCAGCCATGATCATACTGAATGGCAGAACAAGCTCAAAGGGCTGAATGGCCCAATTCCTGCTCCTATTTTCTATGCTTCCAAGATCTGTCCCATGTGAGGCAGAAGCTGTGGACAAGCACTAGACTATCTCAGAGCCCATCAATCTGGAGAGGAAACAAGCCATCCTCGATTAGCAGTCTCAGAGAGATACTTCAGTAAGTACTTTATCGGCTGTAAAATGCTGTAAGAAGATATCAATGAGATCACTGGAAGAAACGCCACCAACACTGTTTAGCTGGTAATTCCTTTCCACAGGGAAATATAATGACTATCATCTACTTGACATATGTCACTTGGGAGAATGTGGCGACACAGAAGTTATGGTGTTGTAGGAAGAGTTGCCCTGTTGCCTGCAGGTCATTCTGCGCTATTTGACAGCCAGTCTTCAAAATTTGAGGTACAAAAAGATAAATGTTATCTGATATGACCAGATATGTATAAAGAGGGTAAGCAACGTAGATCCTGACAGAACATTTCAGTTGTCATTGCACCTGTATTTGATGGTCCTTTGCAAAATTCTCTCCTGATGTTCAGCATGTTTGGAATCTGAATTGGAAGCTAAGATTCAGCACTTTAAATAAGATTATTTAAATGGCTGAAGCAACCAAGAATAGCAAAGGGAAGTATTGGCCAAAATCTCAAAATTGTGTTTCCAAAACAACTGATATGTGGAGGAAAATATAGTTGAATTTATAGATTTATATAAAAAAAAACATTGTTTCCTAATATTTAAATGTTTGTCTATATGTAAGAAATGTGTTTGAGCAGGCTGAGCTGAAGAATATGTACCCATTTTAAATGAGTGAGCAACATGTCATGGGCAGACCCTAGCTGGCATCACACTTGAATAATGATCTGATGTGAAAAGACCCACACACATATTCTTTAAAGCATGATCAGAAATCAAAAGCACTGTAATTGGATGCATGTGATTGCACATACCAAATTTTATGATTCCACTAGAATCCAGTATGGTCCTTGTTCAGCTTTGCCAAATCAAAGCCTTGAATTAATTCCATCTGAAGGTTATCAGGGATTAAAAAAAAGACTCTCTCACTCAGAAATAGCTGCTACCTAGTGTGATTTGCAACTGGAAAATATGCAGAATAATCCCTTAGTAAAATCAATTTATTTTGTATAAAAGGATAAATGGATGATTAAGATGGATTAAAGGTTGTAGTAGCATACAAAGATGTGATAAATATCTTCAGAAGGTCATGCCTTCCATTTTGCTAGATGTGTGCCTTCTGTGTAATGCGAAATAATCACAGTTGAATGATGGATTGTGGGGCTGGTCTGACAACCTGAAATTTCATTAGATTGTCCTTGAGAACTGGGATCTGTTCATCTTAGAGATTTTGGTTGCCAATGTAAACCATCTCAAGGAGATGAGAAAGAATGTATAGATACAAATTGGGGGCCAGGGTGGAGAAAGCATAACAATAAAAACTGTACAAGGTCTGATGGCCCAAATGGTCTTTAATTCCTTATTTCATTTTCTGTTTGTGGTTTAAATTACTTTGGAGAAGGCAATTTTTACACCAAGGAGTTATCTCAGGTAACGGTCTCCTTATTTGTTTTTGAAAGTGTAATCTTAGTAATACTGGTCAAAAATCTTCCTGTCTCCAGATTGATGGAGACCAGACATATAACTGAAGGTATGTGTTCGAACCCTGATGAAATGATAGATTACAACTTAATACAACATCTGGGTAACTACATAAATGATCCCTATAATCATGTACATTGGACCCCTTGCCAAGTAACTCCTGACCTGAGCACCCTCTCAACCTGGCCAGCCACCTCCCTGACCACCTGACTAACTCTCGGTGAATCCCCAGCTCCCAATTACCTCCACCATGATTATCCCTCCCAATCACCCAAATATCTCTCTGACTAAACCAGACTACAGCCGGGACCACTCCCTGATCTCACGTGACCATCTCCCAACCTGATCTACAGCCACACCACCAGACACAATCCACGGCGTGCTGTATTCCTGGAGAAGCTGGGCTTGGAAGGTTAAAGGAGAAATGTGAAGCAGTATTAAGCTGCTGGAATTATCATACAGAGCAGCAACCAGATGATGATTGCTGTTCCTTGGAATATCCAGGCCAATATATTGCTTAAAAACAGATTCAAACTAAGAAAATTCTTCACACTTTTTTACTAATTTCAATGTTAAGATGAAAAAAAAGATTAGAAGAAAGCCTGCTGGCATTCCCTTCAATCAACAGCTTTCGAAAAATAACTAATGAGCACTGCATGCCAAATTCTATTGCAGAACATTTGTTTCAAATGTTGAGAAATGCTTTAAGAGAGTGCAATTAACAAGCTTTTGTAGTTCAGAGTGTTAAATCTTATTTGCACTGGGTGACAATATATAGTTAGCATTTCACAATCATACAAGTCATCAGCATTCACAGGCCATCAAAAATTTGCATGATCAAATTTTCCTTGCAATTTTTTAATGGAATGAACATCCCATCTTTTAAAACTATAACATCGTAAAGCAAAATATGCAAAAATACACTATCAAAGTTTTTTTTTACATTTCTGAAATAAACACTAACTTACATAGGAATATTAGACATGGGAAATAGGAGCAAGAAAGGGTTATTCAAGCCCTTGAGCCGATTCCTCCATTCAACACATCACGACTGACTTTTTAATATAATTCTTCATGGGAAGTGGCTGACTAGGCCAGTATTTATGTCTATCTTCATTGCCCTGGAGAAGGCAGTGGTCTGCTGGCTTTTGGAACCACTGCTGTCCATGTGTTGCAGGAACACCCACAGTGCTATTAGGGAGGAAGTTTCAGGATTTTAACCCAGCAACAGTGAAGGAATAGCGATATAGTTCCAACTCAGGACGGTGTGTGCCTTGGACTGGAACTTGCAGATGATGCTTTTCCCATGCATCTGTTGCTCTTGTCCTAAATAGTTGAGGATGCAGACTTGGAAGTGGCAGTTACACACTGCTGCCACCATGCACTGGTGGCGAAAGGAGTGAAAATTTAAGGTATTAGATAGGGTGCCAATTAAGTGGACTGTTTCATGCTGAACTTCTTGACTTTTGTTGGAACTGCACTTATCCAGGCAACTGGAAAGTATTCTAACATATTCCTGACTTATGCCTTGTACATGGTGGACAGGCTTGGGGGATCAGGAGATAAGTTACTCTCTGCACAATTCCCAGCTCTCTGAAAATCTCTTATAGCTATGGCATTTATATGATTGATCAAGTTCAGTTTTTGATCAATGGTAACCCCAAGGATGTTTATAGTAAGGGTTTCTGCAATTGTAATATCAATGAATGTCAGGGGAGATAGACAGATTTTCTCTTGTTGGAGATAATTATTGCCTGGCACTTGTGCAGTATGAATTTTACTTGCCACTTATCAGTCCACTCCTGAATATTGTGCAGGTCTTGCTGCACGTGAACAGGCTGCTTCAGCATCTGAGTCATGCAAATAGTGCAGAATGTTGTGCAAATATCAGTGACATTCCCACTTTTTACTTTATGATAGATGAAAGATCATTGATAAAACAGCTTAAGATTGCTGGTCATAGGATACTAAGCTGAGAAATTCTTGCAGCGACGTCTTGGGACTGAGATGAACGGTCTGCAATAACTACATTTGTACTGGTTGACTCCAACCAGTGAGAGGTTTCTCCCTGATTCCCATTGACTTCAGTTTTGCTAGGGTTCCTTGATGGTACACTCAGTCAAATACTACCTTAACGTCAAAGGCAGTCACTCTAATCTCACCTCAAGTTTGGATCAAGACTGTAGTGAGACCAGGAGCTGAGTAGTCCAAACTGGACATCAGTAAGCAGATTATTGCTGACTACATACTGCTTGGTAGCACAGTCGAAGACACTTTCCACATTGATCTTCTATGTATCAATGTCATCTGCACGCACTAGTCCCATATTTCTGATTCTCTTATATATATATAAATGTATTGATCTTTGCCTCGAACATTCTCAACGGCAGTGTCTTCTTGTGTATAGGTTGGGGGGCTGAAGTAGACATGAGAGTAATTTCCACTTGGGGAAGGGGCAGCTGGCCACATATGATCTCATGCAGTTCAGTTTATTACATATGCATGCACAAGAAACAAAATTAATCTTCCGGCAAGGTGGGCAGAAAGTCGCTGTCCCCATCATTACCTCATGGCATTGAAAATCCTGCTGCATTATTTAAAGGACAACCCAACAGCAATTCACCCACTGCAAACCAGGAACACCAGCCTGGCTGTCATTCAACGGAGTGAACTGCCAATAACAAGCCATTGTAGAGCAGACAACGTGTGGCCTCATAATTCAGTAAAGCCTCTCTATCCTTTCTCTTCCAGGCCATCCAGGAAAACCAGGTGATGTTACTTTTCAGGAATGGCAGCAGGAGGACCTCCCTTCTGACCACAGCAGCCTGTGCAGATGGTGCATGTGTGACATGCTTACCCCCTTGACCATGCCCCAGTTGAGTCTATCTTCCTTCCCAGATCAACCTCCTAAATAGTTGTGGATTGAATGGCTTCCTTCCCTTGACAACTTCTAACATGATTTGGACAGTCTGGCTTCCTTCCCTGGATACTTTCTAACATGCCTTGGACAGTCTGGCTTCTTTTCCTGGATACTTTCCTAACATGCCTTGGACAGTCTAGCTTCCTTTCTTAGACATTCTTCCACCTTAGGCCTGCCTGCCTCCCCTGTCCAGCCTTTGTGCAATTTGGACTAACGGCACTCGATTTTGATCAAAAGGTTGAAATTCCTGAGTGGCCAAAGCAGCAGCTACCTCTTCAAAGTCCAGGCAGATGTTTACCTTGACTGATGCACATCACTTATATGCAGTCATAAATATGACATTCTAATCTCTTGCTGGCAGAGAACTTAATTTGGAGGAGGCACTTAATTCTGATGAGCTAGCCTTTTAATGAGCATGCATGACATACAAATGCAAGCAGAAGGATTTCCAGACACTGTCCACTGGGAAGCTTGATCTGCCTTTAAAATCTCAAGAACTTAATTGCAAAATTCATCCTGCCATTGGAGAAGTGATTTTTGGTGTCCCATCAAATCAAATATCCCTGCCGATCAAACCTCTTGCTGCTAGCAGGCCTGGAAGATCCTGACCAACAAGTAAGCCCGCACAGTCCTCTGGGGTAGAAAATCCCAAAGCTTCATTACCCGCTGAGTGAAAACATTTCTCATTTTCTCAGTCATAAATGACCTGTCCTTTATTCTGAGACTGTCCGTATAGTACTAAATCTCTTCCACCTTGAGAAATATCCTTCCTGTAAAAACTTTTCAACCTCAAAGAAATTCTGAAGTTTCATCCCAGTATGAAAATCACAACAGCCATTTTTAAATTTGGCTTTGCAGAGCCAGGAATTCTCCTATCTCTGCGCATCTGATCCAGAAGTAAAAATATTGGCTAAAGTATTTGTTTAGTTTCACTGCCATTTCTTTATTTCATATTATAAATATTCCTGTGCCAGCCTATATTTGTCTTTACTAATCTTTTCCTTTTTACATTCTTATAAAGCCTTTACAATCGATTTTTATGTTTCTCACTAGTCTAGTGTCATATTCTATTTTCTCCATTGTTTATCTAATTTCTTTGTCGAATTCTAAAATTCTCAGGCATATTATTTCTTTTGCAACTTTATAAGCCTCTTCTTTTAATCTAATACAATCTTAAACTTCCCTTTTTAAGATCTTTTCTTGTTAACATAATAAATAAATAGTGAAGATCTGAACATGCAGAAACAGATAGATAATAATCCTAATGTGAAATAACATTGCTGAGAGCAGGTAGACTCTTCCCTGAGACAGGACTCTGGGACTAGTGCAGCTGAACAGGGATGAGCTGGAGCTGAAACCTCCCTGGACCAGCTTCAGAGTTCCGGGTTTTCGACTGAAGACAAACACTGGCCTAGCGCAGACACTGATCCTCAGACAGCTGTTTCCGCCCAGGCTCAATTTAGGATGCTACCTTCAGTCTGGAAGATGTTTTATTTTTTCCTCTTGTTCTGCCTTGGCTTCTTTGAGCTCTCATCTGAAAAGCCCTTTTGGTGATGCGAGCAGGTTTGTCCAAAACATGGAGATCTACTCCTTTTTCTTGCTCTTTTCCTCTTCATAACAATGTTTCCTCATGTTCTCGCCAACTCATCCAGAATATCTGGCCTCTGCTCCACATGGACCGGGCTGGGTTTGCAGCTAGTCTTGCTGAATATTGGCCAGGATTTCACATGTGCCGTGATGGAGCAGAACCACTATGGTCACTCAGCTGCCATTAGTTCCATGCATCGAAGAGCAATTGATAAAGTAAATCTGTAGCTATCTACTTTAAATCTCATACAAACTTCTGAACAAATAATCCTCTGCACAAGCTGCAGACTGTGAATCAACCATCTGCCAAAGTGCTTTTGTGTGGATATGTTGTAAAGCAAAAAATAAAATGGACCAATTACAAAGAGCATAATTCTTTTCCAACATTTTTTCTTATGTGGCATATTTTACGCTTTGAAAATATTATGCGAAAGTTGATTGGATAAATGCTAGGGCATATTGCCAAAGCAAAGGACAATTCTCATGGCACATCAGTATGACCCATCGGTGGAAAACAACTGTCCTACACTTTGCAAGTATATAAGCTGCGCTTTTGTAAAAACTCGGTTGTTTTTTTTTTACATTTTAAAAATTAGTATATTTTGCTCATGGCTACACTGTTCATTTCTCGCTGTTATGCAAAGATGATATTTCAGCCAAAGGAAGTATGTCACTGAAGCATTAAACCATCTTCAGGATTGTTCACTATAAAATTGATGATGCATTATTTTACAAAAAGAATATGCAATACGCTGTATTTTTCTGCTGGGACCATGGAACTCTCAGAAAGGGGAATCTTCCATCAGCTCTGCATGGTCTAGCTTTGAACCTTGGCAGTCAAAGGACAGACTACCACACTATCTTGATAATGTCTGAAATAGCTCTTGATAATACTACATTTTTCTACCACATATCCTATATCATGCTGAACATATACCTGCCATTATCAAAACTGCTTTCTCCCAGATGAATTGCAACTTATCTCCGCTCTTGCATCATTTTCACTGTGTTCAAAGCTTTGTCCATGCCTTCTTACCACTAAGGACTAGATCAAAGTCTTCTCATACTTGGAGATAATTTCATGGGCACATCAGAATTATTTTTGAGGGGGAGCAATAGTGTAATATTTTATGCTATATTGATGTATGTGATTTCTGGCTATAATGGCATTTAGTTTATTGATGCATACTTCTGAGTGTCATTGTATATTATACCAATGTTCTAAATGAAAAGTGATCTTACTGATATTTTCCAAACCTGACCAGGATTTATGGTGTCAAGTTTTTACACTTGTTTTTCATCTGGTTGTAATGATTAAAAATAGAAATAGAGAAAAGTTCTTAAATCAGTAAAATAAAAATGGTTTAATGATCCTTAAATAAAATCATTAGAGGAGAAACATACTGACAATTAAAATCATAGACAATAAGAATAAAATGGTTTTTGTCAATGTTGTTTCCGATTGGAGCATTCTTGCCTCCATATTAGAAGTTTGCACAGAACTATGAAAACTGCATTATTCTTTAGTTATTTATTTATGGGGTGTGGCCGTTATGACAAGGCCAGCATTTATTACCCCTAACTGCCCACAGGAAAGGCTGATGAGTCACCTCCTTGAAAAGCTGCAGTCCGTTGCAGAAGTTTTGAAACAATTGATTGACTTGCTAGGCCATTTTAGAGTTACGAGTCATTCACATTACTAGATTGGAGTTACATACAGACCACGCCAGATAAAGAAAGCAAGTTTGCTTTTCTAAACGACATTAATTACCAGTTCAGTTTTTATGACAATACAACCATTTTATGGCCACATTGTTGACTCTAGCTTCTAATGCCAGATTTATTTTTAAATGACTGAATTTAAATGCCTCAACTGCTGCCGTGAAATTTGGAGTCACATCTCTGGAATGTATATTAGTCTAGGTCTTGTATAACTATTCCAATAATAAACTGCCATATTACCATAGGTATTTTCAAATCTGGATCTTTTTAAAGAACTGAGGCATTTTCATGGTGTCCTGGTTAATATTTATTCCTCAACCAACAACAAAATTGATTAACAGATCACTTATCTCACTACTATTCACCAGACTTTGTCTCTAAAATCACTAATTTAAAAAGGACATGTGAAGCACTATAAATATGAAGCTTTCTTCTGTTTATTTTGTGCACTCCAAATTAATATCCATTTTAAACAATGGCCATACTAATTGCTGTCCTGACAAAGATAGAGTTAAACAGAAAGTATGCTAATTTCCTTGCATCAAAAAGCATGAATGTTACATCCTTATTCAAAGGTACAACTTACCAAGGTTATACCACATGTCCCTGATCTCAAACCCGATTTGTCTCCTCATGTCACCATACCTGAGAAAAAAAAACATTAGTGCAAATTTACTCTGATATCCTAAGTATTACACTTGTTTGAATACAGAACCAATTGTTTCTGAGGAATAAAATCTGGCAGCTGAAACACACATCGGAAGATCTTATACCAAAGAACACTGTTGATACTCAGATCAAACAGCATCTGTTTTAAAAAAAAGGAGCAGTTCAAAGGGATGGGAAAAGGAAAACAAAATACAAAATGGGGTTCCAACATTCCACTTCTTTTGTTTTTATATGCTGCTTACCTGCAATATCTTACAGTTCTGAAAAAAAGATAAGGAGCTATGACTAGAAATGTTAGCCTGTCTGACCTGCTGAGTGTTTCCAGAGTTTGTCTTTGACTGAAACTTTAACACTTGTTACAGGAAGATGTCCTTTTTTTAAAAATTACCACTGTTTGAATAAATTTGCCTGCTAAACGGAAGTGTTTAGAATTTGGGGGACAGCATATGGGGAGATATACAGTGGACTAGATTCTCTCCTCTAACACTTGGGGTGGAATTTTCCTGTCCCACCTGCCACAGAAATTGTAGCAGGCAAGGCACAGACCAAGTGAAGGTTCATTGCCCTCAGGTAGGATTTTCTGGTCTTTGGGCGAACATGGACAGAAAATCCCACCCTTGATCTCCAATCTACGTCAAACTGATATGATGAAAAATCTTCTTGGTTCACATAAATTCATTTCACTTTGAATCTTATTGCAAGTAGTCTCCATGCAATTCCCATTAGTCATCGTAGGCATGAGAAATATATCAAATATCATACCGATTCACTAGCAGGCAATTTTTAAGGTATAGTAAAGGGTAAAGTAAGAAGAATTTAACTTTGCACCCATTACATTGGTGCAGGAATATTTGATTCCCATAATGTGATAGTGAAAAATGATCCAATTCTGGGTCCATCATGGTGATAAGCACTAAATAAACAGTAAGAAAAAAGATGGGAATTACTTTTTGAAGATAACTGTTTATTTGATTGATATGATTACAAATAACAATCCTTTGCATGAGTTTTGAATCTTTATGAATTTTGTTTGATGTTACGTTCTGAATTTTAACTAACCAACTGTTAATACCAGTCTCCTTTATTCATGTATATTCAAATAAATTCTGATTTTCTAAATACTCTTTTATAAGGTACTTACTTCTTCAGAGAATAGCAATCATAAAAAATATAAGACACAATTTAACTATTAAAACACGTACAGAGGTTTCAAAGTGATGTTCAAAAATTGATTCAGCTTTCATCTCAGCCCTAATTAATGGAGGTAATTTTCATAGTATATACTTAATTAATATAAAAATCATAAAATGTTTTGATTGTGTTATTAGTATGCATTAAAATGTGTTTAATAAAGCAATCTCCAGGAAGCTCAAAGTCTTGGTGACAAAACCACTGTTGCCAATTACTTGATTCACTCACTCATAATTTTTCCAAATTCTAGGTTTGCTTTTCACTTGTCTGAGGGCAACACAGTCTTATGCCTCTCAGTAATGTTATACATGCATCATAAAGCACAAGGTGTGTTGCAAGCTCACCTGAGAAAGTAATCTTGTGCTGCATGTTGCTTTGTAATCTTTACATTTCTAAGAAACAGAAACAACTATTCGGTCCATTTTTTACTATCAATATTCTCTTTTATCTACATGGTTTGGAATGTGCACACATGTATATGTACTTTCTTCTACTCAACAGCAATCCAAGTTTGTCTTGCAATTGCAGTGTATTTTATACAACTTTGTTAAAATATTGTATTGCTAGGTACAAACATAACTGTGACAGTATATTCAAGTGCCAAACAATATTCTAAATAGTGTAGGGCCAATTGGCATCTGCCCTGGCATTGTACAGGAGCAGCATATTGTACTAGTTCAGGATGAAAACTGTCATCATTTCCTATTCATGGGCATCTTTGGTTCAGGCTGATCTCCTGGCTAAAAATTTAATGACAAATTTGGGCTGGAAACGCCTCATCTCATCTCTTTTTGCATACTAAAATTGACCTATGTCAAGTATAGGCATATCTCCATCACCCCCAAGACTGCTCAAGGAAAAGCAAAAGTGGCAAAGATCACTGAAGTTGGTCTCTGTCCCTCGATGCTCACAATTCCATCCAGGAAATGGATGAATCCTAGATGCAAGGCTTAGAGAAATCATCTCAACTCTACTGCAACATAATTTGATTTACAGTATTACACAAAACTTCACATTCATGCTCCAGTAATTGGTAGTCAAATGTCTAATCCAGACCACATTTGGTGAATAATAGAGGAAAAATGTACAAGAGAAAGCTGTGAAAACAAATCAAGATTGAATGAAGGTGACACATGGTTCAACATGCCCTTGAGATGTTCCGAGGAATAGCCGTTCGCTGGCAAGGGGGAAAACATCATGAAGAAAAATGACTCATGGCAATCAAACTGCATTATGTGTAATTCACACTTACACAAGCAAAGAATTTAACCCTCCTGGAATTGGACATACTGGCTGTGAAACATCAATTATTAGCATAAATTGCTCCAGTAACTAAAGTATAAAATCATAAAATATTCACTTCCATATACTAACTTGTTGTCAAAACACAAAGTATTACGCTATCATATGCAGCATATTGAAGACATAGGTTATATTTTAAAAATTGCCTTGTCTTTCTATTTTGCTATATTTTCTACATAAAACATTTAAAAGAATATTTGCATAAAGACAAAGCAAGCCAGCTTTACTAAAGTGCAGAATAAAGTAGCCAGTTTTTCAAAAACTCTGAAAAGTGGTATAATGTCAGTGATCGACATCTTTGAAATGCTTTAAAGTACTGACCTTTGCATGTGTCACTACAATGGAATTCAAAACTGATACTAAACATCAGATAGTATTACTTTGTTTTCTGAGATGCAGTGGATATCCATATTTATCAGGCAATACATTATCATTTGTTCAATACTTCTCATGCTAGAAAGCAATATTTTTATGTTTTTATTTCTACCATGAATTAACATTTTTTTGTTACTTACTCTCCCGGAAGCACAGGAACTTGCTAAGACACAGCTCCAGATGTTCCAACATTTTTCCAGGATCTCAGTGCACCCATTTTGAAAAAAAAATATACTGCAGACCCATAGGTACATTGGTTTTGTTCCTACGGACTGGAAGGTAGCAAATGTACCCACACTATTCCTAAAGTAGGAACAAAGAAAATGGGGAACTAAAGGTCAGGTTGCCTGACATTAGTGGTGAGGAAAATATTAGAATCTATTATTAGGCGTGTGTTAACAGTTGTTGTCGTCCTTCCATTTGTTTAAGATGATGAACATGCAGCAAATCCACTGGGGATGAGGCAGCTTTAAATATTGAAAGCTGATGGCTGAAGAGACCAAGCTATGAAAATCAGGTTCTGCCACAAGTGTTGCAGGTGAAATGATTGTTGTTGTGGATTGTTTTTTTTCCATGTTAGTGCCTGTTGCCAAGCTATTTCAGCCATTGATTACCGTTACGTGCTGCTCCACAGGTGGTGCCGCCATTTTTCTTTGTTCTCAGCTAGTATCTCGCAGATGTGAAATTTGATGTTCAAGGTCTTCATGTCATACTTCCCATCTAAACTGATGAAGTTTTAAGTAGTCTCACGCCATGTTCTGTTTTGTGCCAGTCAGTGGGAGGCACGGTGGTGAGCACTGCTGCTCCACAGTGCCAAGGATCCAGGTTCAATTCCAGCCTTGGCGACTGTGTGAAGTTTACACATTCTTCTCGTGTCTGTGTGGGTTTCCTCCAGGTGCTCTGATCCCCTCCCACAGTCCAAAGATGTGCAGATTAGGTTGATTAACCATGCTAAATTGTCCCTTAGTGTTCCAAGATGCATAGATTAGGGGAATTAGTAGGATAAATACATGGGAGACAGAGATAAGGCCTGGGTAAAATCTGTGTTGGAGAGTTGTTGCAGACTCAATGGGCCAAATAGCCTCCTTCTGCACTATAGGATTCTATATAGAATCTACAGATTCTATGGTTCCCTTTGATGTTTCGAGCAATTGTAAAAGAGCCCTGCTTTTTACTAATCTGCCTCAGACCATTTTTATGGGAGCGGGTGTGGCCCATCCGCCATATTCAGAAGAGTCTCATTCACTAATTTAATACCTAGGAGTTATGCCCAGACACCGCAAATTAAATAAAACGTTAAAACGGCTTGGGTCTTACATCAGTGAGCTCAATGTTTATTCCACTGACTTCGCAGTTGCTGCTGTCCTAAGCTAAAATTAGCACGAGAATGCCAGTATATGCTTGACTATTAACACACAATATATAATGCATTTTGACAGTTAAACTAACTGGGCATCTTCTTTTACTTAATAGGAAACTAGGTTTTAAGATGTAACACACTTTAATCAAAAGACACAAAGTTCAGTCGATTTATATAGCAATTGATTTGCCTGGACAGGAAAATATGCAAGTTGATTTAATAGATTTCATGTCTATTGACTTAAATTTTTGTATATATGTTGACAGCTGTCTTCTTATGCTATTTTTGATCTGCAATGAACCATTGTACTCTTCATTTGTTTTGGCACACAGTTGATGTCTTATTAAGTTTGGAAGAATATCTGTTTTCCTTGTCTGACAACTTCTAATAGATTAATAATGGATTCAGTTATAGTACAAATCCACAAGGCATTAACCCTTCTCTGCTGCCATCTTTAATGCCTATGAAAGTACTGCGCTACTAGGGATAACTAGTTGTAATTTGTAACTGATCCTCATTACAAAAAATAATTTTGTCTTTTAAATAACTATAATTTGATCAAAATTTGTCTTCTCAACTTTTTGGCTACTGGTGCTGTGCAGAGATTAAAATTCTCAGTTTTTTGCTACTCTCGTTTAGAAATGAAGTTAATGTAGGAAAGATATTTTCAATAAAAGCTCATCTGTTTCCAAAAGTTCAAATGTAATGACATTAATGTGCAATTTCAATCGTGCCGATTTTTCAGTATGTCAATGATGTTTGAGTACTGTATGTTCCTTCCGGTAAGTGAAATAGATAGAAGTGAGGAGTGTTTGTTGTTATTTTGCAAAACGTTTAAACTAACTTTAAAATAATTTTGCAAAGGTGGATATAAGAAAATTTAAAGCATCTGACACAAAAAATATCCTTATCTTTCCCAAAGCCTAGTAGTCAAAAGCACTACAAGCACTATTGTAGTATAAAGTCCTAAGCAACAGGAGGCCTGAGATTTGGTTTCTAGTTCATTCAATGTAGAATAGGACCACGAGGGGAATTAGAGGAGGGAAAGAACACATTACATTGGAAAGTGGACAAGGGAGAGGATTTTGAGAGTAGATCTGGAAAGAAATTAAGCAAAAGGCATAACAAGGGGCTGAAGATTGGGTTTTAATGGAAAGGTGTTTGCAGATAGTTGCTAATGTATTTAAGATATGTTATTTAATTGATATATCAGACTTGGATAATGCTGGCTATTGAATTTGTAAGTTTTTACTTTTTGTTACAACTATTGCAATTGTGGACATTGTCACTCAAGTGAAGATGTTTCTTATTTTTCATTTGCAAGATATGGGTATTGGCTATGCTGTAGGTACATGCGGATTGCTGTTTGGCAGGGAATTCTAGAATTTTGATCCAGCAATGAACAGCTCCAAGCCAGTATGGTATGTTACTTGGAGAAATTGCAGGTTGCAGGGTTTCCTGTGCCTGCTGCCCTTCTTGTTCTAAGTGGTAGAGATCATGAGTATTTTGATAGGTGCTGTCAATGAACCAAGTCAAGTTATTACAGTACATTTTGCAGATGGTACACAATGCAAACATGTCGCACCAATGAGGATTTATGTGGGAGATTGAGTTCTGATCAAGTGATCTTATTTGTCTAGGATTGACGTTTTTCTATTATTGGAGCAGTCAAGTGGACAATATTCAATCACAGACCAGTGCCTTGTAGATGTTGAAAAAGTTTTAGGGACTTGAAAGGGATTCCTTTGCTGTAGAATACTCTGCTTCTGATCTCTTCTTGTAGCCACAGTATCTGGCTGGTCCAATTATGTTTCTGGTCAATGATAACCCCAGTGACGTTAACTGGAATTTAATGATAGTAATGCCCATTGAATGTCAAAGAGATGTGATTAGAGTCTTCCTTATTAGAAATCAAAGTTTATAAATTAGTGCCACAAGTAGGTTTACATTAACACTGCAATGAAGTTACTGTGAAAATCTCCCAGCTGCCACACTCCAGACTGTTTGGGTACGGTGACAGACAATTTAGCATGGCCAATGCACCTAACCAGCATGTTTTTTGGATTGTGGGTGGAAACCGGAGCTGGGGAGGAGGAGTGATCTTTTTCTGCACCATAGCTATGACTGTAACACTACATTCTGCATCCTCTCCTTTCCTTTCTATCTCCAATAAGCTTTCTCTATACAGCGCACAAGAAACAATACTTTTCACTGTTTACTAATACATGCAATAATAATGAATCAAATCAAAATCAGTCCAAAGATGTGCAAATGAGGTTGACTGGCCGTATTAAAAATTGCCCCTTGGTGTCAGGAGGATAAGTACATGGGGTTTCAGGGATATGGCATGGGTGGGATTGTTGTCAGTGCAGACTCAAAGGAGTGAATGGCCTTCTTCTATTCTCTAAGGATTCTATGATTCTGTGAAATCAAATCAAAAATAACAGAATTGTCCTTGCTGTGAAGATGGGATTTCACTCAAGGTTATTTTAACAATGTTGTCATGAACAGATGCTTCTGTGACAGGTAGATTGGTGAGAATAAGTTCAAGCAGATTTTGCCCAGTCTGGCAGTTATGTCCTTTGTGACTTGGCCAGCTTGATTACAAGTGGTGTTATCAAGATATTGAAATTACCCACCTAGAGAACATTTTGTGCTCTCACTACTGTAAGTGCTTCTTCCAAATGATGTTCTTATGAAGAGAGGCTGAGGGATTTGAGGTTGTTTTCGTCAGAAAGAAGGCAGCTAAGAGGAGACCTTATTGAAACATATAAGATGATGAGGTTTAGATAGGGTGGACAGTGATAGCCTTTTTCCTTAGATGGAGAAAACTCGCACGAGGGGACATAGCTTTAAATTAAGGGGTGGTAGTTATAGGACGGATGTCAGAGTAGGTTCTTTACCCAGAGGGTGGTAAGGGTTTGGAATGCCCTGCCTGCTGCAGTTGTAGATGTGCCAAGTTTGGTGGCGTTTAAGAGGTTAGTAGATAAGTTTATGGACAAAAAGGGAATGGTTTAGGTTAGAGGGTCATTGCTTTTTCTTAATTGGTCGGCGCAACATCGAAGGCCGAAGGGCCTGTTCTGCGCTGTAATGTTCTATGTTCAATGTGGAAGAGTACTGATTTATCAATCAAGGGAGGACCATAAATGGTAAAGAGAAGGTTATCTTGCCACTGTCAGAAGTTAATTAAATAAAATCCAATGAGGTAAAACCTTGGAGCTAAGTTTCACTGAATTTTCAAAAATATGCAGACTCAGCTTTGATAGGTTGAAGCTAGGGGACTCCTTCCATTGCTTTGCATAAAACAAGAATAGACTGATAGGTTAGTATTTGGGAATAAAAACAAAAAGCTTTGGAAAAACTCAGCAGGATTTGCAACTTCTGTGCAGAGTTTGAGTCCAATATAACTCATAGAAACTAGAAGCAAGAGCAGGCTTTTCGGCCCTTCAAACCTGCTCTGCCTTTAATTTTGATCATGACCTCTTCCCCCCCATATCCTTTGACTCCTTCAGTCTCAAGAGCTATATCTAATTTCTTCTTGAAATCAGACAATGTTTTGACCTCAACTACTTTCTGTGGTAGCGAATTCCATACATTCACCACCCTCTGGATAAAGAAATTCATCTTTACCTCACTCTAAAACATCTATCCTTTATACTCAAACCATGACCCTTACTTCTGGATTCCTCCACCACTGGGTACATTCTGAAACTACTCTGTCTAACCCTTTTAAAATTTTATAAATTTCCATGAGATTCCCTCTCCTAAACTCCAGTGAACATAATCCTGAGTTTGTCCCTCCTTATATGACAGACCTACCATCCCAGGAATCAGATAATGACACCAAAACTGGACATAATACTCCAAGTGTGGCCTCACCAACACCCTATACAATTGCAGCAAAACAACCCTATCTCTATATTCAAATCCTCTCACTATGAAGGCCAACATACCATTTGCCTTCTCTACTGCTTGCTGCACTGCGCACTTACTTCCAGTGACTGACTTTCCTCAGTATTTGAGTCATATTGGACTCACAATGCTAACTTTGGGCCTGATTCTCCCATCATGACTTGCAATTTTTCTGGCAGATCCAGTCAGGAGAATCGCGTCGTCAGACTTTTTCAGTATTTCTGCATGAGCCAGGAATGCATCTGCATCTCCCAGAGACAGAGAACAGTCGCAGTCCAGACCACGCTGGAAACCAGCGGGAAGACAGGTAAGTCATTTGAATGTTTGTTTAATGTAGCTTAAATATGTTTTGCACGTCATTATCGGGAACTTGCTGTTCTCCATAGAATCTCCCAACTCGCCAGGGATATTTCATTCCAGTGGATTTAAAATAACTCTCCATGTTCAGGGAACTAGAGGGAATTGTGTGAGAGCTATGATTGGGGGACGGGGGGGGCAGGTGTGGTGGTGTAGTGTACTGGAGTGGCAGCACTGTGGGGTCCTAGGCTGGCCATTGATCCAGCTGGCCAGCAAACAGGGAGACTGACAGATCAGGGCCACTGCGCATGCACAGAGTTCCGGAGTTGTCAGTCTCTGATGCAAATAGGCCCCAGCCTCTGGGCTTTTAATGAGATTCCCAATTGTGATCTCTGAATGCACAGAGTGGAGAGATTCAGGTCTGAAGGTACACTGAAAAAGCAATTGTGAACTAGAACAGTTTTTGATTTTGATTTGATTCATTATTGTCACATATATTAACATGCAGTGAAGAATATTGTTTCTTGAGTGTTATACAGACAAAACATATCGTTCATAGAGAAGGAACTGTGGAAGTTCAGAATGTAGTGTTTCAGTCATAGCTAGGGTCCAGAGAAAGATCAACTTAATGCAAGCTAAGTCCATTCACAAGTCTGATAGCAGCAGGGAACAAACTGCTCTTGAGTCAGTTGGTACGTGACCTCAGACTTTCATGTTGTTTTCCTGATAGAAGGAGGAGAAAGAGAGAATGTCCCAGGTGCATGGGGTCCTTAATTATGCTGGCTGCTTTGCCAAGGCAGTGGAAAGTATAGACAATGAATGGGAGGCTGGTTTGTGTGATGGATTGGGCTACATTCACAACCTTTTGTAGTTCCTTGCCATACTTGGGCCATACCAAGCTGTGATACAACCAGAAAGAATGATTTCCATGGTACATCTGTAAAAGCTGGTGAGAGTTGTAGCTGACATGCCAAATTTCCTTAGTCTTCTGAGAAGTTGGAGCATTGGTGGGCTTTCTTAACTATAGTGGCAGCATAGGGGGGTCCATGAGAATGTAGGATAATAACTAATTTTAACTAATGGTGTGTTTGTCTAAACAGAGTCAATGTATTTAACGTTACCTAGGTTTCCCTAGGGGTCAGAGTGTTTTCATTAGGTTGAATTATGGAGACAGATTCACGTACTAATGGAAGGAGCTAAGCTTTAGGGAAGATACACTGTTTCTCTTTTTTTCCCATCAATTCAGCACTTTTGGGAGAATTGACCCCTTTGTTTCTTTTTCAACAGATGCTGCCAGATCTGCTGAATTTTTTCAGCAGTTTCTGTTTTTATCTCAGATTTCCAGCATCCACATTTTGATTTACTATTTGATCCACAAATTTACACATTTGATCCACTAAATTTTGATTTAGTTAATTAAGTGGGCCAGATTTATCCCGCTTTTAAGATAGGGAACACCTAGTCAATTTATCAGGTAAATGTGCCAGTGAGCTGTACTGGCAAGCTTAACTAAAGGTGAAGATAATTTTAGAGCATTTATCTTTATTATCACTGTGATGATATTGTGCCTTTAAGAAATGTATCGTTATCATGTTTCTTGTAAGGGATATGTTTAAAATTCAGCTCTGTGTGTTGCTGATTTGGAACGGGAGTTTTGAGTCTGTAAGTTGAATATTGCTTGAATTGGAACTCATAGGGATGGATTAGCAGTTAAGAATTGTATCTTGTCATGTTTAAGTATTGTTTAATTGATAAAGATTAAGTTAATTAATTTGCTATAGCTAAACTTTATTAAATAAAGTTTGTTTTGATTAAAGCTTATAAACAGTGTTTCCACAATTGTTAAAACACATTGTTATCAATGCTTATAGTCTGAACTTACATACATAACTAGCTTAGAGTCATAGAAGTTTACAGCATAGAAACAGGCCCTCTGGTCCAACCTGTCCATGCTGCCTAGTCTTTAACATTAAGCTAATCCCAAATGCCCACATTTGGCTTCTTGGGTAACACACGGCCTTTGAGTTGTACCCTATCATAAGTTCTCACCTCAGGAAAAGTGAAAAAGAACACATGATAAAATTAAAAATGCCAAAACTAAAATATTTCTCCTCTCCCTCAATAAGTTGTGAAATTTACTTGCAGAGATAAGTGATGCTTATTGGAGTTCATAGCAAGGGTACGTAGCTAGTGATTGAAACGGAGTCCGCACTTACTATTTCACATTCATAGCACACACACTGAGACACAAATAATTAGTTTTATTCCTAAACAATAGCACAATACCTCACTGAACTACACAGTTTCTCTTTTATTTTAAAAGCTGTTCTTGCCTGGTTCTGAACTGAACTAAAAAAAATCAGAACAGTTTGAGACGAAGTCCGAACCAACAGCAAACCAACTACGTGATATTTTAAGTTTGCTCAACTTACATTACAGCTTTGAGTTGCAACATTAAAGTTTAGCTGTAGTGAAGTCGACTAATTTATAAAAATATCCCACAATACCTTAGTGACATCAAATATGAATTCACAATGCTACAGACAAGACATGGGGGTGGGGGTAGGTTCAATTTAAACTGTTCTGATTTGCCAGTTCTCTACCCATCTGTAAACAGGAAGGTGCTTGTACAAATTCTGATTTCCTCCTTTATAAATGGCATTGTATTTTTCCCAAGTCTTAATTGAGGTAAGATTCAATAAAAACAGTGAGGGTCATAAACTCATAGAGGTTTATAGAATGGAAACAGGCCCTTCGGCCCAAATTGTCCATGCCGCCCTTTTTCTTTAAACCTCTAAACTAATCCCAATTGCACGCATTTAGCCCATATTCTTCTACATCCATCTTATCCATGTAACTATCCAAATGCTTTTTAAAAGACAACATTTGACCCACCTCTACTACTACCTCTGGTTGGTTAATTTATGCTTACACATATACACGCCAAAACACAACTAACTTGTGTTGTAGAATCAAAACTCTAAGGAAAAGTTCCTTCTAAGGACAGGCTGACTGATTGTAGAATGATCCAGAACAGGACCTCCACGATAGGATAAAGCACGCAGAGGAATTAGGCTGAATTCCTTGGTACCAGCAGGGTGGCAGTTTTGATGATGGCGAAAATTCTTTCTGCTGTAACTTGCTGAAAGATTGGCAACATAGATTGTCGTCAGCTTTGTTCTTGTTAAAGGGCAAACGAATAACTCCCCAAGTTCAGTTCCACTGGACAATATTATAATCTAGATAAGTGATACATGGTATTACTACTCTTCAATGTTGGGTAAAGGATGGGTGAAATCTTGAAGTCTTTAATTGGAGTCAGGATTCCTTTTGTTCTTGGAGATATTAGTTTTGGATTCACTAAATGAGGCCCTCTTCTTGAGGACATTAAATTAGCACCTTTATTGGACATTAGGATCTGTGAAGGTTTATTTTTGTTCAAAGATGGCTGAAGCAGACCAACTATCTGCTGGCCCATTAAACTGGCTGGGTTGAAATGTTAATACCATTTATTTGCCTTCTTTACTGCCTGCTGTAGCTGTGCACTTGTTTCCAGTGTCTAATGCATAAGAACACAAAGGTCTTGCTGAGTATCCATCTCTCTGAATTTATACCCATTCAAGTAATAATCTGCTCTTTTCTGCCAGCAAGTGGATAATCTCACATTATACTGCAACTGCCATGCACATGTCCACTGACACAGCCTGGCCAAATCACGCTGAAGCATTGCTGCATTCTCCTCATAGCTCACCCTCCCATCCAACTTTGTATCATCTACAAATATGGAGATAATTCATTTAGTTCCCTCTTAATATGTGATGTGAACAGTTGGGGTCCTAGCACAGATCCCTGTGGTAGCCCACTAGTCACTGTCTGCCAATCAGAAAAAGACCAATTTTGCCAAGTCTTTGCTTTCTATCTTTTAACTACCTTTCTATCCATCTCAAGATGCAACCCACAATCTCATGTGCTTTAACTTTACTTAGTAGTCTGTCATGTGACACCTTATTGAAAGACTTTCAAGCAGTCAGAAATCCTTTAGAACTAGAGGTGTATGGGACGGCTCAAAATATTGAAATATTTTCCCTATTCCCATGTAACACAGTTAGCAAATTGTAGGATTTACTTTGCAGACGTCTGTTCACAGGTATCTCCATAGCTTATGACGAGAACAATTGCAGATTAAGACTGAACACCAGCTTCCTTGAATTCCCTTTTGTCATTGAGAAAAAACTGCAATGACAGATGTGCAAAAGTCCTCCCATTTCGGTTTTACAGCTCTAGAGATTCAGGTTTGACCATTATAAGATGACCTGCAATGAGCAGAAACCTGATATAATGATATTAAAGAGCAATAACAGGTCTAGTAAAAAAACAATTAAGTCCAATGGTGTTTTTTTTTCAAAATTCAGGCCATGTATGTCTGCAATTCAGCTGCATCTTCATCTATAGTAAGGCTCACAATGAACTCTGCATTGTTTGAAGTCTGCTCAAATAGGCAGACACAAAATGTTGAACCGGGATTTAAGCGTGAGGGCTGAATGTCGGTGGGTGGCAAAATCTAACCAACAGTGGTATTATAAAAGGGGATACGCATTCTCCAAGGCAAGATTTCTTTTCTTTATAAAATAACCAACTTTACTTTTGTCTTTGACTATTTCCCAATAATGTTTCTCTTATTTGTTGACATAAGGTGGCAATTTCAAGAGTTGTTAAATCAAAACATCACGACCGCTCAACAAAAAATACGTATACAGATTGTGATACTAATTGTTCAGATTAGAGAAGCAGTAAACATTTCTTTCCAAGTAGAAGACCAGGCAACATTTTAAAGAATCTGTTTATCATAAAAGTGGAATCATTCACTTACTTGCTGATAATTTTGGCACGTTTTGCACTGGAGAAGTTCTCCAACTGAAGCGATTCTTGAGTGAGAAAAGCAACAGCGAGGTGAAAGTAGTTGTTCCATAACTGTAAATTAGACATCAACAGGAAGTTAGAAAATATAAAATCATCAATCAACCGTATGTGGATTGATGACAAATGCTAATTTGTCTGAAATGCATCACATTTATATTGGTCAGGATTTTGCAGTATAAATAACAGCAAAGGTATCAGCATTCTTTATTATTAAAGAGTAAATAGGAGAGAAAAACTCTGACATCTGCACACGCACAGTCAAACATGGATTCAGGAAACTGCTGATCAAGTTGCCTCTCTCCTCAACAGCTTCGCAGTACTGATATCTGATTTAGAAATTCATTACTGCAATACGTGGATAATAATACCCGTTATAGATACCACTAAAGTCACTAGAATAGGCTAAGACTTCTCCATTCTAGTGTAAATGGATTTTTAATGGAATGGTAAGTCTTGACTTACTGTTTGTAATTTTTATAAATGATCTGGATGAGGGTATTGAAGGATGGATTAGTAAATTTGCGGATGACACCAAAGTCGGAGGAGTGGTAGATAGTGAAGAGGGGTGTTATAGTTTGTAGAGAGACTTGGACAAGTTGCAGAGCTGGGCCGAGAGGTGGCAAATGGAGTTTAATGTGGAAAAGTGTGAGGTAATTCACTTTGGCAGGAATAACAAATGTGTAGAGTATAGGGCTAATGGTAGGACTCTTAATAGTGTTGATGAACAGAGGGATCTTGGTGTATATGTGCATAGATCCCTGAAAGTTGGCAATCAAGTCGATAAGGTTGTTAAGAAGGCATACGGAGTCTTAGCTTTTATTGGTAGGGGGATTGAATTTCGGAGCCGCAACGTCATGTTGCAACTGTACAAAACTCTAGTGCGGCCGCACTTGGAGTATTGTGTGCAGTTCTGGTCCCGCATTATAAGAAAGATGTGGAGGCATTGGAGAGGGTACAGAGGAGGTTTACCAGGATGTTGCCTGGTATGGAGGGCAGGTCTTATGAAGAGAGGCTGAGGGATTTGAGGTTGTTTTCGTTAGAAAGAAGGCGGCTAAGAGGAGACCTTATTGAAACATATAAGATGATTAGAGGTTTAGATAGGGTGGACAGTGATAGCCTTTTTCCTAGGATGGAGAAAGCTAGCACGAGGGTTCATAGCTTTAAATTAAGGGGTGGTAGTTATAGGACAGATATCAGAGGTAGGTTCTTTACCCAGACAGTGGTTAGGGTATGGAATGTCCTGCCTGCGGCAGTTGTAGATGCGCCAAGTTTGGTGGCGTTTAAGAGGTTAGTAGATAAGTTTATGGACGAAAAGGGAATAGTTTAGGTTGGAGGGTCATTGCTTTTTCCTAATTGGTCGGCGCAACATCAAGGGCCGAAGGGCCTGTTCTGCACTGTAATGTTCTATGTTCTATATGTTCTATGACCACCACCAAATGACCACTCCGGAACTGAAAACTAACTTTTACAAACATGAGGTTTCATTCCTTCAGATTTATAGTTGGAGATTTAAAAATACTTCATTAATTTTTAAAACCTCTTTCTTTTGTCTCTTTCAAATTCATCTTGTTTCTTGAACCCAATGTAGTATTGCATTAAATACCATAATTTAAACTTCTTGGTTCAAGCAGGTTCTGTATACCTCAGTAAAGAGTCTTCAGTACGATTACATGTCTCATCATACATATCCCAGCTTTGTTGTACAGGATACCACACTATAATAGATTACTAATTGCCACAAGAAACTCAATTAAAATCTGTGAGCAAGTACAACGAAAGGCTTTATCACTGACTGCAAATTATGGCCCAATATTTTAGCATTTTATGACATAAGAACACAAGAAATAGAAGCAAAACAGGCCAACGATTATGGCTCTTCTGCAACAACACCATTTTCCTGTCTTATGCTTCAAATTTCCTGCAGGCTAAAAAATCTACCAATCTCAATTTTGAATGTGCTCAATGACTAAACAATTACAGCACTATGGAATAGAAAATTCTAAACATTCAGATCCTTCTTCAGTGAAGAAGTTGTTCCTCATCTATCCCAAAGAGCCAACTCCTTACTATGAAATTTTATACCGGCTCTACACATTCCACCTGCTTCTTGTCATCTACCCTGTCAATCGTTTTAAGAATTTTGGATGGAATCTTCCGTACCCACCAGCAGTAGGAATTGTAGCGGATAGGGACATTAAATTTGGTACGACGGATGAAGTCCACTTTCTGGGAAATTAGTTTGGAATTTTGTTTTCCAACTTTGATGGCATCTATGTCAGCAACCACCATTAATTTGCATCTTATGAACACTTATCAAAAGGAAAATACACTGAACTAGGCTCCCCCTTCCAAATTAAGTGCCGATAATTAGAATAGTCTGTTTCCTGACTATATATGAGTAATATGTATCTGGTGTGCCTCAGTTCATCAACAATTTTAAGTTACGTATATGCTTTTTTCCTTTAAGAGCATTGCTGCAATATTTTGGGTGCTGGTATCAGAAGCTGTCCCAAGTATGGACACAGAGCAGGCAATATTAAAGGGAGAAGAGGGAGACAGGGCTAGAAGGCGATGTGGAAGACAAGAGAAGAGGAAAAACAGTGACAGGACTGAGGGGAATAGTTTAAGCAACAGAGTGCAGAAGTGAAACACTGTTCTGGTGCAAAATTTATAGAACTATCAAGGAAGAGTTAGAGACTATCTGGAGGGAGGGCTGGGCGGGGTTCTTCAGTGGCTTTCAGTCCTCTAATCTGTGAACTACAAATTTACAAGCAACTAAGTTATATGTGACAGAACATCATTTTCGTATTATTATAGTCCTTGACATTGTTCACGTGAAAAAGGCTAATCCTTCAAATGAACACAAATTCAATAAGTGCACAATCATACGATGAATTCCACGTCAAATGGTGTTCTGTGGCATCACAGAGGGGTTATGTGAAGTAATGTTAGGCAGCTCTTTAGCAGCAATGTTAGTAGCTGGCTTCATCAGGATTACTACATACTTCGGGCATCATACACTCATTCTTTTTGAATGGAGATATCAAATGCCACCAAGTGAAAATAACTGTCATCACTCAGCATGATACATGAGAATAAGAACTAATAAAGGAATAACATTCACCCTTTATAGTACAGACAGTGAAAGATTATGGTGCTCCATGCTAATTACTACATTTACCATAACTTCAGCCATAAAATAAAGGCCAATGCAATGTATACTTGGGAGAAAAGATTCCAATATTTGTCACATTAAATACTCATATATCTACAAACTACAGACTTCAGCACAAAAATGAATACTGTCCTCACCAACAACATGAGCAGCCTCCTCCTCACAGGAGTATACTTGGCTCTGGGGTACCCTCTCCAGCCTTCACTCTCTACTGTCAATTATGAATAAAGACAGATAGATTGACTGTGAGCACGATGGATGCAAGAGCAGCTCAAAAGCATGTCTGCCTGCTGATTCTTCCCCAGCAAGTGAGTAAGACGCCATTTGCGCAGGAGCCTATCAGAGATGGGGATCTTAAAGTGGCTGGCAGGCATTCAGTGTTGATGTCCCATCTGTTCATAGTGAATGACATCCCTGTGGACTCTAACCCTTAAATTGCCTGACATGTTTATGAGAATGAGAATTTTGAGTGAGGAAAAGATTTACTTATCTTAGTGAAGTGCATCTGACAATTCACTTGTTTCCTGCACTGTATGGCAGTCCTCTTTTGAATGCCATGGGCATTAGACACCCCAGTAATTTCCTCCCTGGCCACTGTGATAAGATGGATGGGCCACCTGCTTCTGTCCTGAGGAAAATGAATCTCTCATCTTTCCTGATGACCTGGAGGAAAATCTCCAGGTGATCTCGCTGAACCGTGATGCAGAGGGATCTCTTTAGTGTCACGTGTTTACCTCTTCACCCCCACACCTGGTCTGCAATGAGTATATGTGTGTACAGCCGCTGTTTAAATGTATTGCCAGGACGTTTGACCCTCAGGTAACTCTGGAATGAATGAATGATTGCCTGCATTCATTTATTCACGCTGTCACAAGCTTTGGCGAGCTCCTCACCAATGCAAAAGTAATGAGCTGGAAAACGGAAAATCGGGCACGAAAATCCATCCAGCAGGAAAGACAACAACTTTTCCACCCCTGCCATACTTAGTTTACAGAATGGAAAATTCCATCCTTATTTTTTAGAGATCACTTTTTATTATTTGAAACTCCAGAAATATAGCTCATTCCACTCCATCTCTCCTTATAGGTCAACCTCTTATCCCAGGTATCAATCAAATTGACAGTGACTGAAATTCAATGAACGTCACTGTTTACAGATTTCCATATTACTAACATATAATTTTAATGAAGAATGTCTGGAGTGAAGCACCAATGACCCTGGAATGATTATAAATAGCAGTGTTTTTGCATCTTAAAGGAACTAAACATCCCTTTTATTTGATCATTATACTTTTACACACAAACGAAAATAAAACTCATTTTCATTAGCAATGACTCATCTTTATTACCCCTTTTCGATATCATCTTTAATTCATCTCGATAAAATTCAGATACATATAAAGGTTAAAGGGATTTCTCTGTTTTCTTGCTTCTGAGCAAGAAATGTGGGGATAAATTTTGAATTTGTTGTCTAGGTGTAAAATTGGAATGACAAAGTAAATTGCTATCATAGAAACAGTCCAATTTGTAATTGCTAGAGATTTCCAGCAATCCATTATGAAGTTACAAAGCAAAGCTGCCAAATGCAGAATACTCCCTCCCTTGTAGTCAGACTCGGGAACTTCCCTCAAACAATGGGAAGCCACTAGTGATCTATTACTCACATTTCACCCTCACTTCACAAAGGCATCCTCTTCCACAATGATGTCAAATAAAAGTACCACTTTTCATGTTATGAAACACTATCAACCCATCTCAGTTCTTCCAAAGCTTCCCAATACAAACAAACGCAGAACAATTCTTGAATGTTCCTAAAGTCCAAAATCATTCCATCGGAATGTCTGTGTCATATTGCATCCAGTACAAGTTAGCTGCATTTTCCTATCTATACAGCTGAATGGAGATGTCTTGTGGTGCAGTGCTGGCTCCAGGTTCAAGCCTCACTCAGGCCATGCAAAGGCCATCAGGAACATCTTCTGAGCATCCACTTTACTAACTCCCTTAAGGCATTGGCCCAGTGGTATTATTGCATGACTATTAATCCAAAAACTCAGCTAATGTTCTGGGGACCCCAGTTTGAATCTCACTACAACATGGTGAAATTTAAATTCAATAAAAAATACCTGGAATTAAGAATCTACAGATGACTATGAAACACCGTTTTGTCAATTTCTTTGGCATCCTTGCTGAATTCCATATCCTCTTAAATTGTGGACATCCTTATTCCACTTTATATTTTGATCTAATTCACAATCTATCCTAGCCAACTAACACATCATGCCCATTTTTACTGTTATGTTCACATCCAAGGCCTTAGTTTCAAACTTAGTACAAATAAAATAAACCGTTGTTGCAAAGTTATTAGCTAACCTCTTTCTCTCGCATATAACTGGGGCCAAGATTTTCTGCTACTATCTCATTGGGTGGGTTAAGCAACCGGAGTGGAAAATCTCACGAGAAGGCCAAATCACGTTTCATGTCTATGTAAATGCATGACGCGATTGTCCTTTCATCCCATCAATTAAGAAGCAGTTAATGCCAGGAAAATCATTTAAATAATTTGTCTCCTCAATATCAGGCCTCTATGGCTGAATTATCCACCCCTCCCTCTCCACATAAGGAAGTTATGTGGAGCATGGGCAAAATGATGTGAAACTCAACTGATCTCCAACTGGTCGCTCAAAGTGTACATCTATAACAAGCAGGCCTCATGGGGAATGAAGAGGGGTGAATGAAGAGGGGTGAATGGAGAGGCGGGAATGGAGAGGGGGGAATCGGGGGGAGGAGGGAAGAAGGTAATGCCTAGACACTACCTGGACATTGACCGAGCACTACATCAAAGTTACAGGGGGCAGGAAGAAGAGTTCCCAAGTGATTTGTTATGTGCTAGGGTAGCTTTTAAAAATGGTGCCCTGATCTTCAAGGATCTAAGTTGCTGATGGGGCAGGCTCAATTAAAGCCTGCCCTGCTACCACTACATCATGGACTCATCTTTCTACGTTTCTCAGACTAAATCCGGGACAACAGTGCTTCAACACTGCTTTTCCCATCCGCTACCAGCCTTTGCCCATATCTGAGAAAATTCTGCCCTGGATCTAGTCTATTCTCTCGTTGGTTCTTCAACATTCCACAAATTCATCCTTGACACTATTCTGCAAATTTGGTTTACCAAGTCAATACAGAGATTAAGGACCCTCATAATTACTGTATTACTCTTGTTATGTATATATCTAACTTCCTGTTTTATACTCTACCAAGCACTACAATTACTATTAGAGAACATATAAACTGTTTCAACTGTGATTTTTGCCCCTTATTCTTTCTTAATTTTTCCAAATTGATTTCAAAACCCCCAGCTATGGGTTATCTAGAGAAGTATATGTCTTTTTACAGTGTGGAAGCTAACAAATAGTAGTGTGAATAGACTGGACGGTGATTTCAAGAGTAGATGAAGCTCTTCAGCTTGCTCAGCAACTCATCTATGAGAAGGATGTCTCCAAAATCAAACTTGCATCTTTTCAGCTACTAAGTCTGTGGGACACATTGCACTAGGGTAGTATTATTAGCAGCTTGAACAAGGGAGTGGGAGAGGCTTCACAAATCCCAGCTACTTAAATATACTCAACATTCAACTTTTTCAGCAAGTTGTCACCAACCAAAACATTAGGCATACTAAGTTCTCTGCCAATGGGGAAGTGATGACAGAGACAGACAGAGGATGCGACTGGAGTCTTCAGTCATTATCATGCATACAGGTGGCCTTGAGGTGATGGTCTCTCTTCATAGATGGGGGAAAATGTGGATATTGCATCTTCTTGAAAACGGAACCAACCTTTTACGGTACAGCACTGTTCTCCATATCCAGAAAAGAGTAAGAACAGGAACCAAATAAATAGCTGACTCAATCTGCCCCTGCCAAACACTGCTCCTGGTTGGTCATCCATTTGTGATGTAAATCAATGAAGCTTCGCTCACGGAATGTTAGAACACCTCTGGACGACATGAGACCAGTGCACAGAACAATGTGCATTCTCAGAATACCAAATTGTTACGCAATCAGAATAGCTAGCCAATGTGAAACAGATCTGCCTGAGGAGTCACAAATGAGAAAATTGATGCCAACTTCACATTCTATTGGACTGGCAAGTCCAAGGACCAACCCTGCCAATCCGGCATGGGCTTTGCCATTCAAGCTGAATTAGCACAGATGCCTGACTTACTTCCTACAGAGATCAACGATCGATTTATAGTTCTTGAGTAGCATGCAGCACGCATTTGTGCCTATGCTCTAACAGTGACAACAAAGCCATCTTTCAGCAAGCAGACAAACTGAAAGTAACATGGATGCACCACTGATTTAAACACTGACACATGTTGGACAATTTTATTTTACAACGAAGATATTTCAAGGATGTATGCTCTACTGTCTCCCTTAGAGGTGCATAAAGCAAGTCTGAACATCAGCTTGTTAAGGTTCTGGCTTTGAAGATAAATTATGAGGCAGTTCAATACAGAGTCAACCCACAAAGAAAGCTTGATGTAACTATTCTCAAAGATATGGCTCAGAGACAAGAATTGGAATACAAATCAGCCACAGGAATCCCAGAAGACAATAGTGCCATTGAAGGTTCTTGGAAAAAGTCCATGTTGGACAATTTTGTTGTACAAAACTAAGACATTAATCTGAGTTCAATTTACATTCAGCTCATCACAATGGAACAGCTCCCCTTTTCTCCAATATTAGTATCAGTATGAATCAAAGCTCCTGTCTCCCACATCATTCTTTCCACCACACATTTAACCCTCTAATTACTTTATCTTTATTTCAATTTGTAAATGGCACATGTAACAATCTGGGGATTATTATTCACTGGCAAAATAATATCCATTCCTAATTGTCCTTGATAAGGTGGTGGTGAGCTGCCTTCTTGAACTATTGTGTCCATGACATGTAGGTACCCACAAAGTGCTGGGAGGATCCAGGATTTTCATCCAACAACACAGTTCCAAGATAGGATTGTGCGCACTTTGGAACGGAACTCACAGGAATGGTGCTCTCTTGCATTTATTGCCCTTATCCTTCTAAGTAGTAGAGAATGTGGGTTTTACAGGTGCTTTTGAAGGAGTCTTGATGAGTTGCCACTTTGCATCAATGGCGAAGGGGGTGCCAACTAAGCAGACTGCTTTGTTCTGGATGGTGCCAAACTTCATGAAGATTTTTGGAGCTGCACTCATCCAAACAAATGTGTTCCATTGTTTCTTTCAAGTTGTGGATAGGCTTCGTGAGTCAGAAGGCAATTTACTTATGATAAAAGTTTTGAAGCCTCTGACCTGATATTGCAGCCGTAGTATTTATCTTGCAGGTCCAGTTCATATCTGGTCAACAGTAATCCATAGGATTTTGATAGTGGTGGATTCATCAATAGTAATGTCAATGGGAGGTGGTTAGATTCTGTCTTGTCATGATGGTTATTGCCTGGCAATTGTGAAACATGAATTTACTTGCCATTTATCAGCCTAAGCCCCAATGTTGTCCAGATCTTGCATTTATGGGCACAGACTGCTTCAGTACCTTAAGATGGTGCTGAACACTATACAATCATTAGTAAACATCTTCATTTCTGACCCTATGATTCAAGGAAGGTTACTGATGAAGCAGTTGGAAGATGTCTACAACACTACTCTGAACTCTGCAACAGATGTCCTGGGACTGAGACGATTGACCTCCAACAGCCACAACCATCTTCCTTTGCGCTTGGTGTGACTCCAACCAGTGGAGAACATTCCCAAATTCCCACTGATTCCAGTTTTGTTAGGGTCGCTTGATGCCACCCTCAGTCAAACAATGCCTTGATGGCATTCACTCTCACCTCTTGAGTTAATTTTTCTGTTTAGACAAAGGCCGTGATGAGAAGCTGAGTGGGTCTGGCAGAACCCAAACTGAATGTCAGTGAGTAAGATACTGCTGACTAAATGCAGCCAGACAGTACTGTTGATGACAACTTTTATCACAATACTGATGATGGAGAGTACACCAATGGGGCAGCAAATTGACTGGGTTAGTTTCATCTTACCATTTGTGGACAGGACATACCTATTTTAAATCAGTTTTCTATACATCTGTGTGAAAAAACTCCCCCCCGCATCCAAATTATACCTTACCCTCCCTCACCCTAAGCCTGTGACCCCTCGTGCTATTCGAGTCCATCCGAGGAAAAAGCTTAACCCTGTTTACTCTATCTATACTCCTCATAATCTTGTATACCTCTATTAGATCTCCTCTAAGTCTACGTCTTTCTAAGGAAAACAGTCCCAATTTGCTAACCTCTCCTCATAACTCAGACCTTCCATACCAGGCAGCATCCTAGTAAACCTCCTCTGCACTCTCTCCAGAGTCTCCACAAATTATTAAAATAATTTTTCACATTCCAGGTGGATGCCAGTGATGTAGCTTTACTGGAATGGCATGGCTAAGGGTGTAGCTAGCCCTGGTCCAACTTAACTGATATTTGTGATACAATTAAGGAACTTCCAAATATGCAATTTGATAATTTTTTTATGAATCATCTAAAGTATCATGACTGGCAACCACATTACAAAAAATTACAAAATCGATGCCACTACATTTCAATCATATAAGTTATGCTAATTCATTTGCAAGTTTAACACACTGTTCAAGTGATGAAATCTCTACAGTAAGGAAGTACAATCACATCCATCTAGATTTGACCTCAACCTCTTGTATAAAAATGTAAACTTGGCAGATTTCAAAATTTGATCAATGATAATATACTTTTGTGAGCATTAGTGCCTGCATTACTGGAAAAAATAAATCAGTATGTTTACAATAGTGTGAAATGTTCAGAGCTTGGTGTTTTATGTTTTAAAGAAATATATTATTTTATAATTTTTCAAAAGCAATGGGGATGGGGAACTAGTGAACAAATGGAAAATACTAGAGGGATTTGTCCTGAGACTATTTATATTCACAGTCAAATATTTTATTGGATCAAATTCTACACATTTACCTACATTTCAAACACAGCCACTTGCTATTAATTTAGAACCAGTGCAAATTTTACTGTCAGTAATTCTGGTTATAAATCTGATGCATTTTCATGTATCACAGCAAACTGTCTTATTTTCATGATTTCAGTATCTTTGCGAGTAAGTATATTAATGTAATTTTTGCAGTTGATATACTCTGCACTCTCTCAAGAGCTGGCCTTTAATGTTGTAGTTGTATAAAATGTTGGTTAGACCTCATTTGGAATACTGCATCCAGTTCTGGTCGCCTTACTACTGGAAGGACGTGGAGACTCTGGAGAGAGTGCAGAGGAGGTTTACCAGGATGCTGCCGGGTATGGAAGGTCTGAGTTACGAGGAGAGGTTAGGCAAATTGGGACTGTTTTCCTTAGAAAGACATAGACTTAGAGGAGATCTAATAGAGGTGTACAAGATTATGAGGGGTATAGATAGAATAAACAGGGTTAAGCTTTTTCCTAGGATGGACTCGAATAGCACGAGGGGTCACGGGCTTAGGGTGAGGGGGTAAGGTATAATTTGGATGCTAGAGGGAGTTTTTTCACACAGAGGGTGGTGTGGGTATGGAATGCACTGCCAAGTAAAGTGGTGGAGGCAGGTACTCTGGAGTTATTTAAGAAATACTTAGATGGGAACATGAACAGAATAGGAACGGAGGGGTATAGAAAACTGATTTAAAATAGGAATCATGAGCCTTGGGAGTCCCTGGGAAGTGTGTAAATAGATGATGATATTGATGTACTTGTTTTTATCGTACAGGTGCTTTGGTCCACCTTGTTGTCTAACAAGGGGCATACACGCGATGGGTCATGAGAGGGCTGCTCGGATTTTTTTTCGAGAGTATCCTAATGCTTCACGTCGTTAGTGTACGCTTGACCTGGACCATTTGATGGGCAACACGACAGCTCAGTGACTATCGCTGTGCAGTGCAGATACATGGATTTGGGCCTGTGTCTATGGGAGTTTGCACATTCTCCCTGTGCCTGCGTGGGTTTTCTCCAGGTGCTCCGGTTTCCTCCCACATCCCAATGTTGTGCTCTTAGGCTAACTGGCAAAACAAATTCTCCCTAAATTGTCTCAAATTTGGTTTTTAATCCATAGATCTATAAACATAGACAGGGATCACAGATAGAGGTGGGAACATCAGGGTGGCGGTGTGGGCTCGTTGGGCCGAAGGGCCTGTTTCCTGTGCTGTTTTATTCTTTGTTCAACTTAATAGAAGAAATGCAGCAGGTGAAACGTAAAAACAAATTCATGAATTTGAATTTGTCACTGGATCCGAAACTTCAAATTTCTTATCAAACAATACGATAACTGTATCTACACCATATGGATTGCAACAGTTCAAGAAAGCAGTTCACCATCACCTTCTTAAAGGCAATTAAGAATGGACAATAAATGTATCTTTGCCTAGTGATGTTAACATACAGATTTAGTAATCTGGTTAAAAAAACCTGCAAACATGTAACAATCATATAATAACAGAAGTACACAAATACAAAGAACAAAGAATAGTACAGCACAGGAAACAGGCCCTTCAGCCCTCCAAGCCTGTGCCGCGCACTGGTCCAACTAGGCCATTCATTTGTATCCCTCCATTCCCAGGCTGCTCATTGACTATCCAGGTAATTCTTAAACAATGCCAGTGTGTCTGCCTCCACCACCCTACTTGGCAGCACATTCCAGGCCCTCACCATCCTCTGTGTAAAAAACATCGCTCTGATATCGGAGTTACACATCGCCCCTCTCACCTTGAGCCTGTGACCCGGCGTGATCATCACCTCCGACCTGGGAAAAAGTTTCCCACTATTCACTCCATCTATATCTTTCACAATTCTGTACACTTCTGTTAGGTCTTTCCTCATTCTTTGTCTTTCCAGGGAGAACAACCCCAGACTATCCAATCTCTCCTCATCTTGCAGGTAATGGAAGTGGTGAACGGGATGTTAAAAGAAGGGTAATGTTGTATTAAAACTATATTGTATTACAAATCAATACACCATTTCTACAGTGCAAACACTGAAGCATATATGAATATTACTTAAGTATTTCACTGAGGACCCAAACCATGTAACGAAGATGGCTATATTGGGACCATTTCCATTCTACATGTTACAGGATGGAATATAATTGAACATTATAGTTGTTTTGATTGTGTTGGGACATTGTCTAAATAACCAGCTCCAAAACTGGATAAATCACCTAAGGGATTTCTCAATACAAATATGAACTGTTCATGGTTGCAGACTTTCAAGTTTTTGACATGAAGGGTGTTACAGTAGGACTGGTTCTGTGGGTTTAAGATCAATCTTAGCATGCACTTTTATATTCTTTCGATCTGAGCACTTTGCATGCGAGAGGCCAAAGTGTCAAACAAGCACAGCACATTTGACTAAGGGATAAATGCAGCCAATGTAAGTCAATAACAGGTATGGACAGGGCGTCTGAAACGATGAGTGATCTAACAATGGACATCCATTTATTTGTTTCTTTGTAGTATACTTTCCACTTAACCATTCTATTTCAATTTGGCTTGAATGTTAATATTCAAGATTTTCAAGGCTTTGACCCTAGTCAGGGTGCAGTTGCCTAATTTTGTATCAAAAACCATGTCTCATGTCTATTTTCATGACATAGAGATGTCGGTGTTGGACTGGGGTAAACTCAGTAAAATTTGACAACACCGATTTTAAATCCAACCGATTTATTTGATAGTAAATCTGCGAGCTTTCGGCGTTTGTGCCTTCGTCAGGCGAATGAGGTGTTCTGGTCTCCAAAAGCACACATATCAGCACAGGTCTGTGCTGATAAAATCGGTTGGATTTAAAATTGGTGTTGTCAAATTTTACTGTATTTTCATGAAACCATATTTAGTAGCATTTAACTGCATACAGTTTCACCATACCATTCACTAAAGGTCTTGTGTTGCAATGGGTGGCATGCCAACCTCTGAGCTGTAAGCTCTGGGGAGTCCCACCCAGGACTTGACGGCTAAGGATGATGCATTCATAACACGACCAGCAGGTTGAGCCTCAACCTGCAAAATCCTTCCAACATGCCAATGGCAGGTAGTAAGAGTGGTAAAGGCTCCAGGTCAGCCATGCTTGGTGTGGAGTGGCATCCCTCAAGCTTAACATACAGGCTCTGGCAGCCTGTTCCCAGTAAAGCTCGCTCATGGAAACAGATAAAAATCTGCTTTGTGAACCACTAAGTGCGGGAAGAGAAACAACAACACCATTATTCACTGAGGGTGTCATGAGTTTTCTGAACCTTACCAACTACACCCTACAACCTGGACTTTGTGAATGTTGTACTGTCCATATATTTGAGGCCAGAAGAGGAGACAGCATCATTAACAAGGATTAAGAAAAAAAAATCTTCACAATATCTGACACACTGAGTGTGGTCAGTGAGGAAATCATTATCCCATTGGACAGGATTCTAATGTGCATTTAATATTTTCAATATTCATTTAATATCTTCTGAACCACAACTGCGTGATCAAATCTGTAAAATTCCTTTAAAAAAGATGTTTTAATAATTGTTGAGGGTGGTCTCATCTATTCAGCGTTTTTATAGAAAAGGTTAGTAACATCAAATAGATAATGAGTTGCTAATCTTCCTATGTGTTTACCAAACTGATAACAGCCAAATGGGGAATCAATGTTGGATAGTTATCACTTAGTCGTGGGCTGCTTTGTAATCTTAGGGAAATGGTCTGTCATAGTGATGGGATTAAGTTTGCCTAGTGCTGCTGTTTGTTGTTTTGGCACTGGAACAAAATCACTTGCTTCCAATGAGGTGGAAGTAGTCCTTTAAGCAAGGGCAGCCTTCAAGATGTTGCATATTGGAATGCTATACTTATCAACATAGAGTCATATAAACTTGGCTAGAACTCTCTCTCTCTTGAGCAGTTGAATTTCCAGGTTTAACCCTAAGGCTTTCTACAAATATGTGAAGAGCAAAAGGATGAGATGTGAAGGAATAGGACCTATAAAATGTAACGGTAGGAAAATTTGTATAGAACTGGTAGAAATAGCAGAGATGCTTATTTTCATACCAGTATTCATGATGGAAAAGGATATTGGTAGCTGTAGTACAGGCTTGCAGCTGACTGAAAAGCTTTTTCTGCACGGAGGTCAGTCACCAGTGGAGTACTCTAGGGAGCTGTTCTGGGACTGTTGCTCTTTATGATTTTTATAAGTGACCTGTATGGGGAAGTGGAGGGATGGGTTGGTAAGTTTGCCAATGACACGAAGGTTGGAGGTGTTGTGGATAGTTGGAGAGATGTCAGAAGTTGCAGTGTGACATAGCTAGGATGCAAGGCTGGGCGGAGAAGTGGCAGATGGACTTCAACCCGGATAAGTCTGTGGTGGTTCATTTTGGCAGACCAAATGGGAAGACGAAATATAATAATAAGGGTAAGACTCTTAGCAGTATGGAAAATAGAATGACCTTGGGGTCCGGGTTCATAGGACTCTCAAATCGGCTTTGCAGGTAGAGGATGTGGTTAAGAAGGCTTATGATGTACTGGGCTTCATCAATCGAGGAACTGAGTTTAGGAGTTGGGAGATAATGCTGCAGCTGTACAAGACCCAGGTCAGACCCTACTTGGAGTACTGTGCTTAGTTCGCCTCATTACAAGAAGATTACAAGAAAGCCATTGAAAGGGTGCAGAGCAGATTTACAAGGATGTTAGCTGGATTGGGTGGCATGCTTTATGAGGATAGGTTGAGAGAGCTCGGTCTTTTCTTCTTGGAGATATGAAGGATGAGAGGTGATCTGATAGAGGTGTATAAGATGTTGAGAGGTATCGATCAGGTGGATTTTCAGAGGCTTTTTCCCAGGGCTGAAATGGCTGCCACAAGAAGATACAGGTTTATGGTGCTGGGGAGTAGCCACAGAGGAGATGTCAGGGGTAAGTTTTTCAATCAGAGGGTAATGGGTGCGTGGAATAGGCTGCTAGCAGTGGTAGTGGAGGCAGATTTGATAGGGTCTTTTAAGAGACTTCTGGATGAGTATACATGGGACTTAAAGGATTGAGGGTTATAGGTAAGCCTAATAGGTCGAGATGTGATCGGTGCAACTTGTGGGCCGAAGGGCTGTAGTTTTTCTATGTTCTAACTCTCGAAAACACCAGGGATAACCAGTTGAAGCTCAGGAGTTTTTCTTCCAAAAGACTGAAATACGTTTCCTAGTCATCTTATTTTTGATGATTGATAACAAAATTGTCAGATTGAATTTTGGAGAAGTTCTTTAATTGCAGCAGAATCAGATTAGTATTCAGTAGTGTTCAACTTATAACAGTAACAATAATAATCGTGCTTCCATTGTAAGATATTCTGCAATATCATGTTTGCTTCACGATACAGATGGGGCACAGCATTCATTATTATTCTCATTTATGACCAAAACACTTTATTTGGAACCATAACTAATTACATCAGTTGGTACTTGTTTTCGTCATGAAAAATCCAATAATTCTTGTATATATTATTTGTGTTAAAATAAACAATAATAGAAGTATGCAGCGACATAATTTCCATAAAGGCTGAATACTTAGGAAACTTATTTTGAATCCTGATTATCACTGAATCTATGTTAACTGAATATTGCAGTGCAGTTTAAGCCTTTGAAATTGCACATCTTTAACTGATGAACAACAGAAATAGTTTCTATGAATTTTTAACATTTAAAAGTAACTCCTCATATTTTCTGCAACTCCATTTTTGGAATTTTGTCAGAGCAGACAAAGGGTCATCTCAACTTGAAACGTTGGCTCTATTTGTTCTCCACAAATGCTTCCAGAGCTGTTGAGATTTTGCAGGATTTTGTATTTTTATTTTGGATTCCAGCATCTGCAGTGTTTTGATTTTACTACAATCTATCCTTGCATTCTCCCCCCTTTCAGTACTGATGCACAGTCTACAACTTGAACTGTTAACTCTGTTTCTCTTCTGATAGATGCTGGCAGACCTGTTCGGTTTCTCCAGGTTGTCTGTTCTTGTTTCAGATTTCAACATCTGCAGTATTTTGCTCATTATAATTTATCCTTATCTACATTGCATCCCCCATTCACCCCTCACCACTACGCACAGTAGCAGCATCACAGGAACTCATAAAGGGTCCTTAGACAGCACCTTTTAAATCAGTGACCTCTACCATCTTAGAAAGACACAGGCAACAAATACATATAAGCCTCTTAGGCTAATTCTCCCTAAATTGTCTCAAATTTGGGTTTTTAATCCATAGATCTATAAACATAGACAGGGATCACAGGTAGAGGTGGGAACATTGGGGTGGCGGCGCAGGCTTGTTCGGCTGAAGGGCCCGTTTCTCGTGCTATTTTGTTCTTTGTTCTTTGTATATGAACACCATCATCTTGGAAATAGATTGATGTTCCTTCAGTATCACTGGGTCAAAATGCTAGAACTCCCACATCAACAGCACAGTAGTTCAAGAAGGTAGCTCACTGTCACCTTCTTAAGGGCAATTATGGATGGGCAATAAATACTAGCCTAGAAACCCAGATTCCTTGAATAAAAAAAAAGGATAACCACTGAAGATATGCGGTCCAATTGTAGCTCGGTTAAAGCCCACTTACTTACACAAAGTTAAAACTGAATGCAAGGAGTCAACTTCCCCTTTGTGCTGATGATACTGAGCTCTAATTTCTTTGGTAGTTTCAACATCTCCACTCTCTGCTTTCCACAATCAGTCCTGAACAAGCTTCAATTTAATCCAACAAAATACTGAGAAGATGGCTATCATTGTAATCTCACCACTACTCCCTCATAAATTCTGTATCCTATCTCCTTTCATGGACATTGCCTTAGGTTGAACCAGACTATTTTTAACCCAAGCTTCTTCATTCATCTGAAGCTGTGTTGCAGATCTCAAATACATTCTATCAAAAAGACTGTCTTGTTTCACTATCATACAATTTCATGTCTCTGCCTTGCCATCTGATTGCTAGAGACAATTCACTGAGGGTTGGCTATTCCAATACTCACCTGGTTGTCCTCTTGCCCTCCACAGTTCAAAAAGTATCTCATAATTTATTGCCCATATTCTATCCCGCCCTGTCCACTTCATTCATCACTTTTGTGCCTCTTAACCAACATTGTCTTTGCATTGTTCAAGGACTCCAATTTAAAATTCTCATTCCCAATGTTAAAATCTAATCTCTTCATGATTTTACTCCTCACCTCTAACATTTTCTAGCCCTACGTATAGGTCATTCTCATAGGGTTTACTCAAGATCATTGTTGTCATTCTCAGGAATAATGGGAAATCTTTCAGAACCAAGATGTTTTTCTTTGAAATAAACATATTCGGTAGATACACATTCAAAGCAACAAGTAGAATAGAACAAGCCAATTAATTGGGGTTGTTTGTCTGAGCTAATTAGGAGCTGTTATTTATGAAATTACCTTCGGAATATCTATACAAGCTTTACTGGGCTATTCCCAAAGGTATCGAATGAGCTAGAAAATATCCATGACATATCAAGCTGTCCGAGGTCTACTGCAAGGAAGAGGCTTGATAGGCTAACTAGCCCAGTAGTTTTTATTAATTATGTATGTTCTAATCCTTTTTGACTAGGCTATAGTAAACTCCATAAATGTGGATGACAAGTGTACGTACTTTTTCAGTGAGTAACAGAAATGTTGAATCGGGGATTCCCCTTTTTCATATTCCGTGAGTATATCTGCTTTGAATATCTTACATAAAATGAGACATCACTGGGGTGTGAAGACTCCTCAAACAGGATACAGCCAAATAAGATTTATTACCTTGAAACCTACTGACTTCCTTTCAAAAGGGATTATTGAAAAATGAATGCATTGAGGAAGGAGAGGGAAAGGCCCAATGAACAACAGAGATATCTCTTTGGAAGCATAAGATGAGAACAGAAACTGTCGGGTGTGGGCACAAATAAAAAGTGGAGCTTTTTCAAGGAAGAAATACTGGCAGACAGGGAGGAAATGGCCCAAAGAGGGAACCATGATTCACAAAGGAGGCTGAATGTCTTGTTAAGAGGAAAAAGGAAGCATATGTAAGGATGAAAAAACAAGGTTCAGTTGGGTCGCTTGAAGGTAGCTAGGAATGAGTTAAAGAAATGGCTTAGGAAAGCTCGAAGGGTGATGAGAAGTCTTTGGCACGTCGGATAAAGGAAAAACCCAAGGCTTTTTATTCTTATGTGAAATAAAAGAATGACCAGGGTGAGGTTAAGGCCAGTCAAGGATAGTAGTGGGAACTTGTGCATGGAGTCAGAAGAGATAGTTGAGGCATTGAATGATACTCTTCTTCAGCATTCACTAAGGAAAGGGACCATATTTTTGAGGATGGGTGCATGATACAGGCTGAAAGGATGGCAGAGATAGATGTTCTGAGAGAATTTTTTGAAAAACCTGAGAGTCGCTAAGTCCCCCGGGCCAGATGGGATACATCCTGGGATACTTTGGGAAGCAAGGGATGAAATTGCAAAGCTTTTAGCTTTGATCTTTGGGTCCTCACTGTTCATGGGGATTGTACCAGAAGATTGGAGAGTGGTGAATATTGTTTCTCTCTTCAAGAAAGGAAATAGGAATGACCCTGTTAATTATAGGCCAGTTAGTCGGTAACTTAATGGAAAGGGTCCTGAGAGATAGGATTTATGATCATTTGAAAGATTCAGTTTAATCCGGAATAGTCAGCATGGTTTTACGAGCAGTAAGTCCTACCTCACAAATTTGAATTTTTGAGGTAACTAAGTGTGTAGATGAAGGTAGAGCAATTGATATCACATACATGGATTTTAGTAAGGCGTCTGATAAGGTTCCGCATGGTAGGTTCGTGAAGAAAGTAAGAAGTTGTGGGATAGAAGGAAATTTGCCCGATTGGATAAGTAACTGGCTGTCTCATAGAAGACACAGGGTAGTGGTGGAAGGAAAATTTTCAGACTGGAGGCCAATATCACAGAGATTGGTGCTGGGTCCTCTGCTATTTGTGATTTTATCGATGACTTGGAAAGGCAGCTGAAGGGTGTGTTAGTAAATTTGCTGATAATGCCAAGATTGGTGGAGTAATGGATGAGGTGGAAGGCACTTGCAGGCTGCAAAGAGACATTGATAGGATGCAGAGCTGGCCGAAAAGTGGTAGATGAAGTTTATCCCTGATAAGTGCAAGGTAATTATCTTGGTAGGACACACTTGAATGTGGATTACAGGATCAATGGCAGAGTTCTGAGGAACGTGGAGAAACAGAGAGATCTTGGGTTCATATCCACAGATCTCTGAAGGTTGCCACTCAAGTGGATAGAGCCATGAAGAAGGCTTATAGTGTGTTAGTATTTATTCACAGAGGGTTTGAATTTAAGAGCCAGGGGATTATGCTGCAACTATACCAGACGTTGGTGATACCAATATTTGGAATAATATATTCAGTTCTGGTCACCTCATTATAAGAAGAATGTGGAAGCATAGAAGAGAGTGCAGAGGAGATTTACCAGGATGCTGCCTGGTTTAGAAGGTAGGTCTTATGAGGAAAGGATGAGGGAGCTGAGGCTTTTCTCTTTAGAGCAGAGGAGGTTGAGAAGCGACTTAATAGAGGTTTATAAGATGAAGGGGATAGGTAGAGTGGATGTGCAGAGACTATTTCCTCGGATGGATGTAGCTGTTACTAAGGGGCATAACTCTAAGTTCACGATGGGAGATATAGGAGGTATGTCCGAGGTAGATTCTTTACTCAGAGAGTGGTTGGGGTACACTGCCTGCTGAGATAGTGGAGTCAGACACTTTAGGAACTTTCAAGCGGTTATTGGATAGGCACATGGAGCACACCAGAATGATAGGGAGTGGGATAGCTTGATCTTGGGTTTGGACGCAGCTCAGCACAACATTGAGGGCTGAAGGGCCTGTACTGTGCTGTACTGTTCTATGTTTCTATATTTCTTTATGTTTCTCTCTTTAACTGGTCATATAACTCATTACTACCTATGGAACTTTGCTTTCTTCAGAAAGACTGCTGTTTGCTTACTAAACAATAGTGGTTATAGTTCAAAGGTAATTTGTCGCAAGTGAAGAACTTTATATGACCTAAGAACATGAAATAAAATAATGTTTTCCTTCTTTATAATGTCATCCATATCCCTGTGAATTGGTGGAAATTAAGATTCTTACAGCACTCTCACTTTTTGGCACAAATATATCCACCTTGGTAAATAAGATAGCTTGAATGGCTGTGCAGGAGTATGGTCATCTGCAGTAATTTAGAATAATGCAAAACAACCTAGTAAGTCTAGTAGTGACTGCAGACATCTCCATACAAACATGCATGACAGCTTATGAGAAGTGCAGTCCATCATTACTGCACGACATGTCAGCAACTGATGTCCAAATGTTGGAGCTTTATTCCACAGATTGTATATTATTTATCTGGAATCTTCTTTTTACTCATTTGCTTGTTTTTTTTTGCATAAAATACTACTCCTGTAGAAGTGAACATCACTCCATACAAACCGACTCACAAAAGCTTGCACTAACCAGTCCAATATCTGTTAATATTTTAAGGCAGGGGTTTAAAATGAAAAACTCACCATTATATTTTAGCTTACTTTAAATGTCATTAGATCTCTCTTGATCACCACGGATTTAAAAAGTGGTACAATTAACATTTAGCAGGTACAATTTAAAGTAGTTTACAGAACTAATTCAGATTTAAAAATAAACACAATGCCTTGATAATGCACTATACGCAGACTGGCATCAGGAAATTCTTCTATGTGGGAATTCACTTGGCCCACAGACACATTGTGACAGAAATATAAGCTGATGTCAATGCAGCTTTGACTCAAAATAGCTATCACTAAAAGGGTAAATTCTGTATGCAACATCAGGTAATACAACTAAAGTTACCCTTTCTCGTACTGGCTGAGGTTATTCACGAAGGCCAGCCTTCATAACCTTGCCCCTTATCTGAGGTGATCCTCAGGTTAAACCACCACCAGAAAGCTCTCTCCTTAAAGGGAAGAGCAGCTTATGGTCATCTGGGACGATCGAGATTTTACCTTTAGTTATCCTTTTAAAGGTTATTATTAAAAGTTCTGTTGCAACACACCAATGTAAGCTGTCAACTTGCTTGAGCTGGTAGTATTTTCACCTTCGCACCAAAAGATTCAGTCCGAGTCTCATACCAAATTTGTGCTCATATAATCTTAGCCATCGTCAACAGCTGACTTCCACCTTCTCCTCAGCTCCAACAACCAACCCTAAGTTCCAAGGCACTTTGGTTTGTCAAGGGGCTTAAGTTTCAATGGGACAGTTTACCTGGTTTTCAGCAGCTAAGGCTGTTTAAAAAAAAGTAATGGCCTCTTTCAATTTGACATACTGCTGCTCAATGCTGGGCCTCAGGAATGAACTACACTGCCTGAATCTTGTCTGGCATAAGTTGGAAGGCTGGACAAGATAGGCTTGAAAAATATTCTCCTTGGTTTTCGAGCACGGAGTGGCAATCCAAAGCTGATTTCAATTCTCATGAAGTTACGGCCCAATAATCTATAGGAAGCAATTTGACTGCTGCTGAAATATTATGATTGTGCTAAAACAATTGGCTCATAGTAAAAGTGGTCCAGTAAGGCCCTCTCTGGGAATTGAATCTGACTGGGAGAATGAAGAAAGTCAAAGCAGAGCAAGTCAAGCAGCTAGGAAAGGAAGTGAGGAGAAGAGAAGGACTCTTAACAGGAGGACTATGATTCTATGATCTTGGTCGGTTGACTTAATTTATAACTGCTGCAGACACAATCAGCCAGGCGGCCTTTTTCTATGCCATAAACTGCCTATCATTCAACTGCGAGGACTTCTGCACTGTTTTGACAGTCCATTCTAGTTAAACAAAATATCACTTTGCCAGTTGTGTTGCGGATAGATTTTTAATGTCACAAATTTCAAAATGCACGCAAGGAACCTTCCTCTTTCTTGTTTTGTTGATATTTATACTGTTGTTATTCAATGCTTCTTGCATCTAGACTCTATAATGTCCTTAAAGTACTGCCAATATTTTCTTCAGTATTCCACTTTCATTCAACACAAGATCCACCACTTTGAGTGGGAATGCCAGTCTCAATGCATTTTCCCACTTTACCTATGTCTGGTATAACAAAACAAATTTGAAAATGCACACAAGGATTTTTCATTTTTCATCTTTCTACATTCAAGCTGGCGAATATTTATAGTGCCATTACTCAATGCGCATGCAACCACTCTACAATTTCAAGAAAGATGCCTCTTTATTGCCCCACCTGTGCCTGGTTCAATATTAAACAATCTGAATCTATTCTCTCATCTTAACTGCCAAGCAAATTTTAAAACAAAGCTGGTAAATGTCTAGTTCAGAAATCCAATAAGTAAGGCTGCAACTATGATAGGAGTTCTGGAGATTATAAGGAATAAGGACTTAATAATAAGTAACATAGTTAAATGCAGACAGCTGCTCAGACTGCCAAAACAGTTACAGGTTTACTACAGTTTGAAGTAATGAATGTCTTTGTAACTAAATCTATGGTTATAATACTATAGGAGGCTGTCTGGGACAAAAGAGGACTCTGCCGCTAAAAAAAATTCACAGGTAAATTCATCTCACTGTTGTCTATGGGAAGCTAATGACCAGAAGGATGCCGTGTTTATTGCGATAATAAGAGTATGCATACCAAAGGTTAATCATCAGGTGGAATGCTCTCAAGTGTTTCAAACTACCTTACAATAAGATCTCTTAATCATACTGCATTCTGAGGATTTGTCAGTTCATTTCTCTCTCTCCACAAAAAATGAAACTATCTATCCCCATAAGCTCCATTTAAAGAGATAGTCATGATATATTTTTTGCAACTTTTATTCTTCTTTTACAATATGTGCCCGAGAGTCACCCTCAAGAATCTGCAAACAGAAACATAATTTCTACTTTAAACAAGACAAATCCCACTGAATGACCCAAAGATCCTAGCATGTTGGTTTGACTTCACTTACCTGTAACTCAAAGTTTGCTTGATCAAGAAATTTCTTGTTTAGCATATCTGCATACTGATTTATTGCTCGGAGGAAGACTCTGAAAGATAAAAACAAATAAAAACACACTGAATTGTCTCCTCAAATTGTCTGAAAGAATCTGAAAATATAAACAACTTGATGAAAATTTACAAAGAAAAACACCAATTTCATTAAATATATTTTCTAATGACGTATCAGCTTCTTTTGAATATAAACATTTTTGCAATATTATTTCAGAGATCAAAATATGCTGTATAATACAGAATACAAAGTGAATGTGCTACACAAAGGACATAGTTATTAATAGTCAAAAGAAATGAATGACTTTTATTCTGCAGGAGAAAATGGTACATAACACGAGAGAGAGAGTAACTGCCTTCAGCAGCCGCCTGGATTGAAGATATTGAGGCTTAGCATTTGAGAACAGGGTCTCTGGTTGTTTCTTATATTCTTTTCATAACTCAGAAAAACTGCCAGCCTGACAATATTGTGAAATATGTCAAATGCAATGTGCAATCTATGCCAAACTATCTCTTACTCCTTTTCTCTTTCAGTACTCAGTGCTGAAAACCTCGAGAAGAAGGCACCTCAAAGTGGGATAATACTTCTCATGAGGAGGCACTATCACCCCATGTTACACCCCAGAATCAAAGCATTGATGGGCAATCTGGACTGGTTACAGAATGACTCAGAAAGGTCTGTTTGTTTTGATGTAGCTAGCATGAAGGATTAACGGCAGAGCAAGCACAATGAAGGTGGTTTGCTAGAAACTAAGGACCTTCTCTGGAAACTGGAAGGCAGAGGAAGAGTGGGGGAGTGGTGGTGGTGTGTCTGTGTGTGTGTGTGTGAAGCACCACTGAGCTGTCTGCTTTGCATAAGACCTGCTCTCAGGTTGCTGCAGCTGGGTCTTGTAGCAGGCATTATCAGCTTATGTGGTTTAGTGCAAACAGCTGCCATTGAGACTCCAACTTGGTGAACCTTTGTGAAAAAAGACACCAACTTCCAACAACATATGAGTATTGTAACAATGTCAATATTTATTAATACACAATTAAACAGAAGAGTAATTATTGATGGTATTGAATTATTCCAACATCACACCTGTTCTGTTGCTCGCTCTTGAGCAGCAAAAATCTCAATACTTTCCCAATATCACATATTCCTGTTTTTGAAATGCTATTTCAAGTCCCTTCTAAATGTAAAATAATTATCTTAATATTCACTTAATATAAGGAACTGAAATAACTCCTAACTTGTTATGTCATTTTCTATAGACAATCCTGTGTCTTTTCACTGCTTTCTCAACTAGTGGAAACAATCTGGTAATCAAATCATTTCATGATTATGAAATTTCTTAGTTTCTTTCTTTAATCTTTTATTCATAATTTTCTGAGCCCTTCTTCAAAGCTGTAACCCCTTATTGCTGCATTATATCAGTGAAGCTTCACTGTAACATTTTCACAGCTCTAACACACAGGATGATTAGAATACTCTACTATGGACTAACAACCTGTACAAACATAAACTTAAGTTTATTTATTAGTCATAAGTAGGCTTACATTAACACTGCAATGAAGTTACTGCAAAAGTCCACTAGTAGAGTGAAGTACCTGGACTTTCCACTCCTGTCCAGGTACACTGAGGGAGCATTTAGCATGGCCAATGCAGTAATCAGCATATCTTTCGGACTGTGGGAGGAACCGGAGCAGTCAGAGGAAACCCACGCAGATACAGGAAGAACATGCAGTCTCTGCACAAACAGTGAACCAAGCCAAAATCGAATTCAAGTCCCTGGCACTGTGAGTCAGTAGTGCTAACGACTGTGTTAAACTATTGCTTCTGCATTCAATGCTTTCAAATAAAACACAGAATCCTATTTGCCTCTTCATGCCAGTTTATTTATTTATTTTTAAATATACATAAATATGAATACCTATAGATTTTTCCAAAAAATTGCAACATTTTCCAAAATGTTCAACTTCACGTTTTTTTGTATCGAACTACAATTGCAACATTTCAGCCCATTGCATTATTCCATCTACCAGCTCTTATACTCTTCCTTTGTCATAATCCTAAGCTTGGCATTAGTAGCAAACTTTAAACCAGTTCCTCTTCTGAGCACATGTAAGACAGAAACAGTCCAAGTTATACACAAGTACTTAATTTTTTTATTGATTCTAATTTTCCTTAAATATCTCAGAAGTATGATAGCATTAGAGGTATTTTTATCCAACATGTTGAGCAGAAATTGGGAATCTAGACAACTAAAATTGCTGTAAGTATTTGTTTACAAAAAAATTCTCATTTTTGAGAGCATATTGCTTTGTCAGTCAGTTTACATTTGGGTCATGAGACCCAACTATATCAGACTTTAGGAATGATAAAAGGAATGATAGAAGTGATTACTGCAGATACTGAAATCTGAAATGAAAACAGAAAATGTTGGAAAATCTGAGCAGGTCTGACAGCATCTGTGGGGACAGAATGGAACTAACGTTTCGAGTCTGGATGACCCTTCATCAGGTTTTAGGAATGTCTTGTTTCATAGCTTGTGCAGGAGACTTGTGCTTGGCAGAGATAAACAAAGGAAATAATAGGTCTGTTGACAGCCCAACAAGCTACTCTGGAAGCTTTTTTCATTAGAGAGAGAAAGAAAGAGTGCTTTGCTTTAATATTCAATAAAATTAAGATTTTGAGTTTATAGGGCATCAAGTTTTACAGATCTCCCTACCTTAAGAAAACGTTATCACTGACTTCTCACAATCGCCACTAAGTGAAAATCTTGCTGTCCAAATTTAAAACGTAAAGAAATCCTACAACACCAGTTTAAAGTCCAAACAGGTTTATTTGTAGCAAACGCTGCAAGCTTTTGGGACAGCCTGTCCAAACTCCTAGCCACCTAAGGGACAGGCTGTCCCAAAAGCTTGCGGCATTTGCTACAAATAAACCTGTTTGGGCTTTAAATTGGTGTTGTAGGGTTTCTTTGTGTCTTACCTCAGTCCAACACCGACATCGCCATATCAAACTTAAAACACCATAGGTAACATACCAGGATTATCAAGATCATCAATGAAATACCCGCTAGGCCACCATAAATATTTTTCCAGTTTTATCCTCCCCATCTGCAGATCATTTCACAAAATTTTATATTATTGCTTTATCGTAAATGCACAGGGTTCAAACAAAAAATCATGAATTTTGGTGGTGCGTGAAGCAAGTTCAATTGTTGCCAACCTCCAGGACCAACAGTGCAAACTACAATACAACAGTCGATTTATAATGAAATACACAGTGCACAGGCACAGGGCCCCAACCAAACGGGGTCCCTCTGTGCTGGCCAGTGGCTTTGGGAGATCAATCAGAGCTTATTAGCAGGCACTGCAGAGCCACATTGGGCTCTGATTGGTCGAGGTGATGGTGAGTTGGAGGGAGAGAGCGAGAATCTCTGATAAATACGTGGAAAAGCAGCAGCAACCAGGTTTGTTACTCAGGGCTGAGAAAGATAACCAAGTAGGCAATCTGGGCCAACAGTGAAGTCATCAAGCTTGTCTTGAAGGTGAGAATCTGTGATGGCCAAGCGAGGAGTCAGATGCTGGCTGGCAGTGATCAGAGGGAACAGCAGGGTTGAGGCAGGCAACATAAAGATATTTAAAAAAAGCCGCAGAAATTTCTGACTTAGGTCTGAGGGGGCCAGATAGTCAGACAGGCAGCCAATGAGCCAGCACATCGAGCAGAACTCGAGGTATGAGGGCTGAGGAGAAGGCAACGGTCATGGGGGAAGTAGTGCAGTGGAGCAACTTGACTAGACCAGCAGGGCTGGGCAATAAGCTAAGGTGATCAGATAACTAGTCAGGCAACCACTGAGTCAGCACAACTGCGAGATCGTAGTCAAGTGGAACTTAAGGTGAGGTATGAAGGCAATGGCAGCATTGACAGTTATTGAGGGTTGCAGTGGGGCAATTCGATCCCGAGATCAATAGTTGAGGCATCTGGCAGGCAACCCAGATGGGGTGAGGACAGATAGCCAGGTAAAGCAGACTGAGCCAATTGCAAGGCAAATCAAGGTTGTCTAAATCAAGGGGAGAAACAACAGGAGCAACATGACTCCAACAAGCCATGGTTGAGGAAGGCTGGCAACCAAGCACAAAGTCATACATAGCCAGAATTGAGGCGAGGTTGCTGAAGTAAGTCAGGACAACTTCAAACCAAAGTCCCTTTTAAAATCTCTCTTTCCTGCTCCAGATAATCACTTCTCTTTTCTTTCTCCCCTTTGCAATTATTTTGTATTATCTTTACAAACTGCCCAAAATGTATTTAGCTATGGTAATAACGTGTATTTACACTGAAAGTCAATTTCTTCACCATTTTCTTGATTCTTTTACAAAACAGACATGGATTTCCTTTCTGCTCCTGGCCATTTTTTCAGTGGAACAGGACATGTTCTGCAACATCCAGGCCTCGACTACTTTCTTTGTTTTACGCTCCTCAGGCAGCCTACCATTCAACACTTAGGGGGTGGAGGAGACAGTGGCATGGTATAATGTTCTGGACTAATAATCCAGACGACCAGGCTACTGCTTTGGGAATATAAGTTCAAATCTCACCATGGTAGCTGGATGAATTTAAACTAAATTAATAAATATTGAATGGAAAGCTTGTCTCTATGATGCTGATTATTGGAAAAAACAATCTGGTTCACTGATGCCCTTTTAGGGAAGGAAATCTGCTGTCTTTACCTGGTCTGGTCTACATATGACATCAGTGGTTAATGCTTAATTGCTCTGTAAAATGTCAAGCAAATGACTTCATAGGAAAGCAATTAAGAATGGGCGACAAAAGTTTATTTATTACTCACAAATAGGTTTACATTAACACTGCAATGAAATTAATGTGAAAAGCTGACCTAGCTAGCAACACCAAGAGTCCATAAAAAAATTAAACAAAACGCAATATTTAACTAAACTGACAAACCTTTAAGATCCTGCGAGGTATTGACAAGGTGGATGTGCAGGGGATGTTTCGTCTTGTTGGAGAATCTAGAACCAGAGATCATTTTTTGAAAAAAAGGGGTTGCTCATTTAAGGCACAAATGAGCAGTATTTTCTTTTTTCAGAGGAACTTTCTTCCTGAAAAGGCAGTGGTAGCAGAATCTTTGAATATGTTTAAGGCAGAACTAGATTGATTTTTGATTAACAAAAGAGTGAAATGTGATGGGGGCAGGCAGGAATATGGGGCAGAGGTTACAATCAGATTAGCCATGATCTTATTGAATGGTGGAGCACGCTCAAAAGACAGAGTCGCTTACTCCTAATCCTAATTTGTATATTTCTTTGCATCTTGATCTATTTATCTTATTTGAACACCAGGGCTAAAAGATGCCCATTCAATCCAAGCACTCCCTTCTAAGACTGGTGGGGGTTGGATAACTTTTCCAGAATTATTACCTTCTATGCAAGAGCACATGCAGTTTGCCTTAGAAAGTACAAAAAAGTATTGAGATTTTATTTGTTTTCAATTTTGTAGCCTAAATGGAAATTACCAGTATGTAGGAAATTTTGTGGGAAATTTCTGAGGCCTGCCACAGTAAAATTTCACTTTCAATTTGTTATGGTTTCCCAAAAAAAGCCAAGGAGCTTGATTCCAAAATCTATGTCCACTTGGCTATGTCTCTGTATATGTGTAAATCACTTGAGCAGCTTTGTTCAACAGCCAGTAATTCATAACATAGCTTTATTATACATGCTAATTTAAAAACTTCATCTGTACACAGAAGTCTACTTGATTATTATAATTGCTATTGACTCCTCTTCTGAACCACAGCCTCTTGCTGGTTTAAACCCAAAATACATGTGAATTCTTCATAAACTGAATTGTGACAATGTAAAAGTAATATATGCTGTTTTAGCACATAAAAACAAGGACTAATTTCTGTGTTACAGTTCATGTGCACTTTTGATCTCAGCTCATTTATTTTCATCATTCTTCTTCTTTTTCTTCTCTTTATCTAGTGGGCATTTCCTTTTCCTTTTCATCATATGCCCTTATATTTTCCCCTTCTAAAATCCCTACATTCAACTCTGAATTACTGCTCAATCTTTCTACTCGTCTGCTGAACATACTCCAACCTTTCAAGAACTTTCCTCCAACTTCGGGCTCATGTGCTTTCGCCACTTACTTTGCACTACCATTGGCAGCTTTGCCTGAAATCATCCAGGTATGCCCTAAGTTTTGAAATTTTTCCACAAATCCCACCATCTCTGCTTCCATCTTAAAGTGTTCCTAAAGTTCATCCTTTCTCTTTCCTAATGTTTTCTTGAATCGCGTGCTGCTAATTTTTATAGTTATATCTATGTGAAGTGCCTTGGGATATCTTACTTAATGAAAGTGCAATCCAAATGCAAATTGTTATTGTTGGAAGTAGTCCTGAACATAAATGTGAAACAGGATACACTGTCACTACGGGCAGAGGTTGTCCTTTATTACCCAGAGATTCCAATTACAGGATACAAAATTCTGCCATTTGTCCCTGCTGGATTATTTAGTCTGAAGCAGCCAGATGAGTTTTAACTTGACACTCTTTTGAGAAATTTTGAATGACAACTTAAAACCAAAACTAATAGTGATGATCTAAAAGAACAGAAGGAACTAAAATAATGCTGCGGCATTTTATATTATATAGCAAGATCCGAAAGGGAGTTATGAGGTTTTGGTTCAAAGCTATTTCTGTTAAGTTTTCTTGGAAGGAGTGCACGTTCAATTTCAGTCAATCCTACTATACGCATTTTTAAATATGAATCATTCAGTTGTGTACAATGGATCAATGAATGATTTGATTAAGGTCACACTTCTGCCATTTCATTATAATGATCATTTAGAAAGAAGCCTGTGATTTGATACAAAAAAAGTTATCTCGAGACAAAAAGCAATTCTCATAGAAGACCAGCACAGGTATAATTAAACTGGGTACAAGGAGAACTGATAATAAGTACAATCAGTTTGATGAAGTCCAGCAGTGAATATCTGAACAAAATCCTGCAAATCATATTCGCTTTCATGAAGTCATAATATCAAAATATAATAGTTTACTTTTCTTAATTGAAAAATGCTTAATTCATATTACATCAATCCATTTTTAACGCTAACCTCCCATATTACATTATTTACATTGCTTATTGAATAATTCAAATTTCTGAGCATTAAACATTTCAAATGATGAGTAGACGGCTTTCTATCATATCTTCACAATAAATTATTTAATTAGAAAGCAAAGCCATCTAAAACTCATGTATAAATTGAAAAAACATTGTGGGCTTTATTAACTTAAAAGCTCAATTCAGTTATATCTTCTGGCAAAATGCAAAAATGTTGAGATAATCCAGCCAATTCAAGGCAACTGTTTCTTATTAAGTGAATAATGAGAGGAGCATGAGGCATCATGAGCTTTGGAAATAGACCTTTCCTCTTAGGCTGAAATTAAATGACATAAATGAGCTGAACCATTAAGGAAACCCCAAACTATCACTGTAATTTCATCATATTATGTTTTGCCTAATAGCCCTGGACCAAATTTCCATCCCACAATGGAAATGTAAATCAAGTCACAAAATACTGAACTTAGTTTGGTTTATTAGAAAAACAATTTTCCTGCATCTTCCTGAGTTTATGCCATTTCTGTGCGATTTTTGGCAGGTACTGGAAAGCCTTGGTGTAAATTACATACACATCTTTTCAAGGACAGGGTTCCCAATGCGAAGAGCACAGGAAAATTTCATTCCTTTCGCATACTATTTTTGGGTGCTGGCATGGTGAACAGATGTGGTAACAATAATCTTTCAGTCAATGTCAACAAAATTAAGGAGATTGTCATCGACTTCAGTCAAGTTTTAGATACTCAAATGACCAACAACCTGTCCTCATCCTCCCATGCTGACACTATAGTTATGAAAGCCTACCAAAGCTTCTACTTTCTCAGACTAAGGAAATTTGGCATATCAGCTACAACATTTTTACGAACGCACCATAGAAAGCATTCTTTCTGGTTGTACCACAGTTTGATATGGCCCTTGATCTGCTCAAGATTACAACGAACTACAAAAGATCAATCCATTGTGCAAATCAGCCTCCGAACCATCGACTCTGTCTACACTTGTTGCTCTCTCAGCAAAGCAGCCAGCACAATTAAGAATCCGATACACCCCAGACATTCTCTTCTCCATGTTCGTCCTTCAGGAAAAAGATACAAACATCTGATGTCCCGCACCAAATGACTCTAGAACAGCTTCTTCCCTGTTGCTGTTAGACTTTTGAATGGACTTAGCTTGCATTAAATTGATCTTTCTCTACATCCTAGCTATGATGGTAACACTACATTCTGCACTCTCATTCCTTCTCTATGAACGGTATGTTTGTCTGTATAACGCGCAAGAAACAATACTTTTCACTGTATGTTAATACACATGACAATAATAAATGAAATCAAATAAAAAAAAGGACCTCCTTGGAGAGTTTGTAACCACCATGGTGCAGATTGAGGAGGTGGGAACCTTTTGGAAGGCAAGTGTAAATTGTTTTGACACTTTCAAAAGTCACAATTAGATTTTACATTGGAATGCAGATGTGTTTCTATTATTCATCATAGGAACCTATCCTACAAAATAAGTTGACCTTTATGTTGACTAGCATTGTTTAATTGTTATTATGTAGTGCATTAGTTTTCCAGTTGTCTAAAGTCCCACATCCTCCTAAAATTGTAAAAGCAAAATCCTGTCAGCTTCTTTTGTCATGTTTTGTGCTATGATTTGAATCAATTGACATCTCTGGCTGTTTGAAAAAAATGCTGCTTTTGAAAGTTGAAAACAAATCTCTGCACCTGTTCCCTCCCACTGATTGATAGGCACTCTCCTTTGAAAATGGTATTCATCCCATGGAACCATTTCTGGTGAACAAGAAATTTGAACTTCTGTCGTAAATTGGCTCCGTGGAACATTTGATGCCATTGCAACCCTCAATGGTAGTAAACATCTCAGCATTCACGGTTATTGGGAACAGAGGATGTTGCCTTGTCCTCCTTTGATTACTTGACTGGTTTTCCTAATTAGGAGGAGATAGTGTTATGCAACTCAATAAATTTCTTGTGTTTTGTTCTGGAATAGATCACAATCAGGTCAATTCTACAGTGACAGCAGCAGCTGCCTTTCTTTTAAAACTGTCCCAAAATAATTGGGGTGATTTAAAAAGTTATCCGTCTTTATAATATATGAAAAATTTTGCTAAACTTCACAAACTGGGTGCAACAGGGATCAATTCTACAATACAACTCCACCTAATTCAGAAATCTATTGACTTCAAAGTCCCAGAAAATAAAATGAATAATGATCAGATACAATGAGGCATGGCAATGATCAGATGATCAGCTTGTATGGGATTAATACCACTGGGAGAAACATACCCAAGGTAGCTAAGAAAGGACATGTTGTTTAAAAAGTTTAAACAGGAAAAGGCTGGTAATGGATTGTCAAGTTTTCCTCTTGCATTGGAAAGTACAGTTGAATCCTGGCTTTATATCCTATTGGACTGGTCAAAATAATGTGATTCTAAGTACTGTAACAGACTTGCAGAAATTTTCCTGAGAACAGTGTGGACGTATTTGCAAATGTTTATGAAAGTATTATTTTAATAGCTTTTAAATCCAATATTTTACTTTTCTAATTGTTAAAAACACTAATAATTCACATGTTTAACAATTGATTTGGTCTGTTTTATCTTCAAGACAAAATCACAAGTGATTGCTTCTTTAAACTTTATCAGACTGATATTTTGAGTCAAACCAGTTCTAAGTTGAGCACTGTATTTATAGCAAATAACAGAATGCATATGGAGACAAATTGCTGGGGTTGGAGGAGGAGAAGGAATGTCAACTACTTCAAAACTCCTGTAATCCTCCCTAATTTCATCATGTAATTCTGGTTTGGATCAATGCAACACAACCTGTCCACTGTGTGAAGGACATTCACAAATATTCTGCAGCTCAGGAATAATTTCAACCTCTTTGAAGACTGCCAAATTCTTCACTTCCTTTCGTAATGATACCTGCATGGCAAAAGCAGTTTGGGATGCTATTCAGTGACATGATCCCAACTTCCAACAACAAAATTCATTGCATTCAGCAAAGACATCACAAATTCTTTATTGACTCCATGATATCTTTGCTGAATGCAATGAATTTTGTCCCACCAAAAATGTCCCATGGTGATCCAAAACTGATAACTCCAGTTTCCATCTGCTGTTATTAACTTTACTTATTGAAACACAGTAAGAAGTCTAGAACACCAGGTTAAAGTCCAACAGATTTATTTGGTAGCAAAAGCCACAAGCTTTTCGAGCACTGCCCCTTCATCAGATGAGTGGGAGTTCTATTCACAAACAAGGCATATAAAGACACAAACAATTTACAAAATAATGGTTGGAATGCGAGTCTTTACAGGTAGTCAAGTCTTAAAGATACAGTCAATGTGAGTGGAGAGACTGTTAAGCACAGGTTAAAGAGATGTGTACTATCTCCAGCCAGGACAGTTAATGAGATTTTGCAAGTCCAGGCAAGTCGTGAGGGTTACAAGATACTATGACATGAACCTTACTTATTGAAAGCCAGACAAATTTCACCTTTGAGTAGAAAATTCAAGATGCTCAGGGCAGTTATCAACAATCAATAATACGTTTCTATTGTAAGCGCTTCTACTGGGAAGGTGGTGGTGTAATGATTTTGTTACTAGACTAGTAATCTTTCCTTTAGGAAAGAAAATCTGCTGATCTAACATGTGAGTGTTGTAATGGATAATTTTAACTTCCCAACATAGACTGGGATTCCTTTAATGTCAGGGACTTGGACAAGTCAAAGTTTGTTCAGTGTGTCCAAGAGTGCTTCTTAAGGCAATATAGTCCAACTCAGGAAGGGGCTTAGACCTGGTTTTGGGAAACAAGTGAGGCAGGTGATTGATATCTCAGTGAGGATCATTTCTATAACATTCAAGGTACTTGTAAAAAAGGATAGAGCAGTTCAAAAGTAAAAGTGTTAAACTGGGGGAAGGTTAACTATGACAGTATTAGGCAGGAGTAGGGAACGTAGACTGAGGGTGACTGAGGGTAAATTCACATGATACATGGAAGTCTTTTAAAAATCAGTTGTTAATAAATCAGACAAACATATCTTTGTAAAAATGAAGGATAAAGATGGCAAGATTCGGGAACCTTGAATGGCAAGAGAGATTATGAGTTTAGTAAAAAAGAAAGCATTCAAAAATTTCAGGAAATTGAAAACAGATAAGGTTCTTGAGGAATACAAAGATAGCAGGAAAGAGCTTAAACAGGGACTTAGGAGGTCAAAAAGGGCCATGAATTATCCTAGGCAGACAGGATTAAGGAGAATCCTAAGGCTTTTTATATATACGTAAGGAGAAAGAGGGTAGCTAAGGGAAAGGTAAGTCCACTCATGTGCAGTGGAGGGAATTTTATGTGCAGCCAGATGAGGAGGGTGAGATCCTTTGTATCAGTATTGACAAAGGGGAAGGGTATGGTGGGTGGTGAGTGTAGAAAAGAGGACATTCCAGAGTATGTTGATAAAAAGAAAGGTGGTATTGAAGGTTTTGAAAAACATTAAAGATTGAAGAATAGTTAACATTATTCCTCTGTTTAAGAAGGGCAGAAAAGACAATCCAAGAAATTACAAGCCTATGAGCTGTATATCAAAGGTGGGAAAATTACTGCGGTACATTCTTTGGGATAGGATGCATTCATATCTGGAAGTGAATAGGCAGCATGGTTTTGTGAAGGGAGATCATGTCTCACAAACATGACTGAGTTCTTTGAGGAAGTGACAAGAAAAATTGACCAGAGCAGGGCAGGGGATGTTGTATATATGATTTCAGTAAGGCCTTTGATAAGGTTCCTTATGGCAGGCTGATACAGAAGGTGATGATATATGGGATCCGAGGTGACCTGGTAAGATGGATACAAAACTGGCTTGGGCATAAAAGTGATGTGGAGACACTGGTGTAAACACAGTAAGAAGTCTCACAACAACAGGTTAAAGTCCAACCAGTTTATTTGATAGTAAACAGTGTGTACCTTTATATGCCCTTCTCTGATCAGAAACTTGGACATAAAAAGCAGAGAGTAGCAGAGGAAGGGTGCTTTTCTAAATGGAGGTCTGTGACAAGTAGTGTTCTACAAGGATCAATGCTGGAGCCTCTATTGTTTGCAATATATATAAAGGATTTGGAAGAAAATCTGATTAGTAAATTTGCAGTTGAAACAAAAATGAGCAGAGTAGCAGATAACGAGGAGGACTGTCAGAAGATGCAGCAGGATATAAATCGGCTAGACACCTGGATTGAAAGATGGCAGCTGGAATTTAACACAGACAAATGAAAAGTGATGCAATTTCGAAGGTGTACTACAGAAATATACAATAAATGGTGGAGCCCTTAGAAATGTTAGCATACAGAATGATCTAAGTGTGCATCTACAGTTCTCTGAAAGTGGCAACTCAGGTGGACAAGGGTGATCAAGAAGGCATATGGCATGCTGGCCTTCATCGATCAGGGCACTGAGTATAGAAATCAGAAAATCATGGGTTGCGGTTGTGTAAGGTTAGGCCACATTTGGAGTATGTGTGCAATTCTGTTTGCCACACTATTGGAGGGATGTTGATATATTGCAAAGAGTGCAGAAGAGATTTACAAGATGTTGCCAGTTTAGAGAATATGAACTATGAAGCAAGGTTGTACAAACTTGGATTTTTTCACTGGAGCACGAGGTTGGGGTGGGTGGGGGGGAAGGGGACCGGATAGATGTTTACAGGCTTGAATAGAATGGATAGTCAGAGTCTTTTTTGTCCAAGGGTCAATTACTCAGGGGTACAGGTTGAAAGTAAGAGGGGGAAGTTTAAAAGAAATGTAAGGGAGGAGGTAGTGGAAACAGATTCTATAACAATATTCAAGGGGCACCTGGATAGATACATGAACAGATAGAGAATAGAGAGATATGAACCACATAGAGGCAAGAAAATGTGTGTCGGCACAGACTTGGTGGGCTAAAGGGCCTGTTCCTACTCCGTACAGTTCTTTGTTCTATTCTGGCAATAGTACTGAAGACTTGTGCTCCAGAACTTGCCAGACACCTACCAAGCTGCTCCAATGCAGTTCGACACTGGCGTCTACCTGATAATATGAAACACTGCCCAGGTACATCCCAAACACAAAAAAAAGGACAAATTCAATGTAGCCATTACTGCCCCATCAGTGTTGGAAGAGATCGTCAACAGCGCTGTCAAAAACATTTGCTTAGCAATAATCTGCACACTGATGCTGACTTTGGGTTCCGCCAGGATCAATGAGCTCTTGACTCAATACAGCCTTGGTTCAAACATGGATAAAAGAGCTGAACTGCAGGCTGGAGGTGAGAATGACTGCTTTCAATGTCAAGGCAGCATTTGGCCAAGTGTTCAACCAAGGAGCTCTCACAAAGTTTGATTATTGTCACATGTGTTAAGATACAAGAAACAATACTTTTCACTGTAAGTTATTACAAAAAAACTTACCATTCATAGAGTACATGGGGAAAAGGAAAGGAGAGGGGGCAGAATATAATGTTACAGTCATAGCTAGGGTGCAGAAAAATGTCAACTTAACATGAGATAGATCCAATTCTTGGTCTAACCCAAGGTTTCTTTAAAAGGAAAGCCACTTCCAATTTCTTACATTATTGGATCATTTGACCAAATAATAAGTTATGAAAATTCCAGTGAGTTTTTTAAAATTCTGTTTGAACCAGTCAATAAATTCTTCTCCAATGCCATCAAACATATAGAACATAGAACATTACAGCGCAAAACAGGCCCTTCAGCCTTCGATGTTGCGCCAACCATTATAAAAAGCAATGACCCTCCAAACTAAACCATTCCCTTCTCTTCCATAAACTTATCAACTAAAAATAACCTTTGTATGTCAATGTTGGAATCTGAGATTGTTTGGATGCAGTTAAGATACATTTCTTTGATGGAGAAAGGTAGGGAAAACAAATTCAGAGCTTTCTGATGATGGAAAGGATAAAGAGCGCAAGATGAAGCAGAAAATAAGAACAAAGAACAAAACAGCACGGGGGACAGGCCCTTCGGCCCAATGAGCCACGCCGCCACTTCGATGTTCCCACTTTTACCCATGATCCCTGTCATCCTTGTCTATGTTTATAGATCTATGCATTAGAACCAAGTTTGAGACAATTTAGGGAGAATTTGTTCTGCCAATCAGCCTAACAGAACATCTTTGGGATGTGGGAGGAAACCGGAGCACCCGGAGAAAACCCACGCAAGCACGGGGAGAATGCGCAAACTTCCACAGACACAGGCCTAAATCCATGTGTCTGCACAGCAATCATCACTGAGCTGTCGTGTTGCCCATCAAATGGTCCAGGTCAAGCGTACACTAACGACGTGAAGCACTGGGCTACTCCCGAAAAATCCAAGAGCAGTCCTCTCACGACCCATCGCGTGTATGCTCCTTGTTAGACAAGGCGGACCAAAGTACCTGTAGGATAAAACAAATACATCAAATATCATTGACAATTTACATACTTCCCAGGGAACTCTCAAGGCTCATGATCCCTAATTTAAATCTGTTTTCTATATCGCTCCATTCCCATTCTGTTCATGTGCCCATAAGTATCTCTTAAATAATTCCAGAGTGCCTGCCTCCACCACTTTACTTGGCAGCACGTTCCATACCCTCACTGCTCCCTGTGTGAAAAAACTTCCTCTCGCATCCAAATTATACCTTACCCCCTTCACCCTAAGCCTGTGACCCCTCGTGCTATTCGAGTCCATCCTAGGAAAAAGCTTAACCCTGTTTACTCTATCCATACCCCTCATAATCTTGTACACCTCTACTAGATCTCCTCAAAGTCTACGTCTTTCTAAGAAAACAGCCCCAATTTGCCTAACCTCTCCTCGTAATTCAGACCTTCCATGCCAGGCAGCATCCTGGTAAACCTCCTCTGCACTCTCTCCAGAGTCTCCACGTCCTTCAGGTAGTAAGGCAATCAGAACAGGACGCAGTACTCCAAATGAGTTCTAACCAAGGTTTTCTACAACTGCAACATTAAAGGCCAGCTCTTGTACTCTATACCCCTTCCTATAAAGACTAGCATACCATATGCTTTCTTCACAACCTTCTCCACCTGCTCTGCCACCTTCAGAGACTTGTGAACCTGCACCCCCAGGTCTTTCTGCGATTCTATACTCGGAATAGGTCTACCCTTTATCATATACCTCCCCCTTACATTCTTTCTCCTGAAATGCATCACCTCACATTTATCAGGATTGAATTCCATCTGCCATCTATCTGCCCAAGCTACCAGCTTATTTATGTACTGCTGTATCACCTGACAACGCTCCTCACTATCCATAAGTTCAGCCATCTTTGTATCATCTGCAAATTTGCTGATCACTCCACTTACTCCCTCTTTCAAGTCACGTATATATATTACAAATGGAAGAGGTCCCAGTACTGAGCCCTGCAGCACACCACTAGTGACCAACCTCCAGCTAGAAAAACACCCTTCCACTATTACTCTCTGTCTCCATTACTCCTATTAAAATGAATGTGAATGACTAATATTAGGTGGATAATATAATTGAAAACCAAGCTGAATACAGAAAGTTCTCAGAGGAGAATAAAAAAAATAAAGAGAAGCAAAGTGAGAGTGTAGGAAAAGGCTGGCAGCTTATTAAATGGGATCTTAAAGTCTTCAATAGCTATATCAATAGTAAACATGCTTAAAAAGATACGTGGAGCTGATTGGTGACCTTAAAGGCGGTTAACATATGGAGACAGGGACATAGTTTAAGTACTAAATGAATACTTTGCACCAGAGTTTTTAATGGAGGAAGAAGATGCTACCCAAGTCATAGTGAAAGAGGGGATAAGTTGAGACACTGGATGGGCTAAAAATTGAAAATGAAGGGATAGGAAGAAAAGGAAGTAAGGGTGGAAATTGTGGAGGCATTAACCATAAATGTGAGAGTAATATCACATGACTACAGAACTGATAATGTAACACTCTTTTCAAGGAAGGATTTGAGAATCTGGTAATTACAAATTAGTCAGTTCAACCTTTTAGAAGCTATAATCTGGACAAAGTTATCACTTGGACAAATACAAATTAGTTGAGAGCCAAAACAGATTTATAAGGGCAAATCATGCTCAACTAATTTGTTTGAGTTGTTGATGAGGTAACAGAGAAGATTAATGAAGGCAATGTAATTTTTGTGGTGCACATGGATTTTCAAAGGGTATTTGCTAAAATGGAGGAATCTTATCAAAAAGTGGCAGTATGTTCTTTCTGGCGAGAAACCAGACATGCAGAGAAATGCATTGGTTTATCTCCAGACCTTAGAATATTCTGCCTAAAAATAATCAAGCAGGCGTGTTTCGTGCCATCATGCAGAGCTTCAATACACTGACAAAATCCGACTGCACTGAGATTGAGGCGTCGCTTTTCAAGAGTGCCCAGATCATAATAGGAATAAACTTCCCCCTACACTCACAGATCTCAAAGGCTCCCTTCCCCCAATCAGAGTCAACACTTCTCTACCCCCCACACCTAGCCCCAATCATCGGCCCCTTACTCCCAACCTCCCCCACCAGTGTCACACAATTGACTTATTAGCAAAGTAGAAGTTCAGGGAATCAAAGGGACAGTAGCAGGATGGATAAGAATGATTCCAGGGATGGGGAACTTCAATGGCGTAGATAGACTGGAGAATCATAGAATCTCTACAATGCAGTAAGAGGCCATTTGTTCTATTGAGTCTGCACCATCTCTCTAAAAGAGCATTCTTTCTAAGCTCATGCCATCGCCCCCCATCACCCTGCACATTTACCATGGTTAATCCAACTAACCCACACATTTATAAACACTAAGTGGCAATTTAACATAGCCAATCCATCTAATATGCACATCTTTAGAGAAGCAGAGGAATTTGAAATAATAAAAGAAAATGCTGGAGATACTCAGCAGGTCAAGCAGGATCTGTGGAGACAAATAGCGTTAACATTTCCACTAAATGACTTTCATCTGAACTCTCAGAATTACAGAGCTGATTACAATAATTGGCAAGGCCACTAGAAGTAAAATTTATTTATTTATCACTAGTGGGATTACTGTGAAAATCCCCTAGTTGCCGTACTCCAGTGCCTGTTCAGGTGCACTGAGGGCAAATTTAGCATAGCGAATGCACCTTACCAGCATATCTAACATGGGGAGAACATGCAAATTCCACACAGACAATGCCCAAACCAGGAATTGAATCTAACTCTCTGGCGCTGTGAAGCATCGGAGTTAACCACTGTGCCACTGAGAACAGAAACAATTATTTAATCGGTGAGTTTTTATGCACAGCCTGAAAGGGTGGTTAGCAGATTTAATGCTACTTTTTAAAAGGAAATTAGCTATATATTTCAAAATATTGTAAAGGCTTGGGTAAAGTTCAGGGGAATGAAACAAATTTTTATGGTCTTTCAAAGATCCACTACTGATATGTTGGCCCAAACAGCTTCCTTCCGTGTTGTATTATTTTGCAGTTAGAAGACATTTAATGCACATCTTTTGTCTGCAATGAAAACATTTTTATTGTTCCAATATCCAACCAAGAGATCATTACAAATTGCAATATTATAGCGTACAACATTGACTTTCCAGGTCAAAACAGCATGCAAATATCCCAGTACTCCAATGCATGGAACAGTGCTCACTTTCAAACTCTTCCCAAAATAATATTTTTCAACGCTAAATCCCACCATGTTCTTCTGATTCTGATCTGTTCTGTGCAGCCCATTCTAAAAACATGTTTTTTTTTCGCATTGTTTACAAAATCCTTGGCTGAATAGTTTCAATATTTTGGATGCTGATAAAACATACCTTTAAATTCAGTTATTAAAATGATATGACAGTTGAAGGAACATTTCCTCTTGCTAATGATGAACCTCAGACAAATCTTTCTCAGGATAAAGTGATAAATTTGTCTTGACATTTATTACGATGTAGAGAGACTTGCTACTAATGATACTATTATACCTGGTGCTTTGCAGATCAGATAATTATATCATAAAAGTCACATTTGCCAAAATTGCATTTTTCAGTTAAGTCAATGAATGTTGTTAAAAGTATGATTAGTTTACTAAGGATTATTTTTGTTAAAAGGAAGGGTGCCTTTCACAATTTAAATGAATTCTCCATCATATCTCAATCATAATTTATTTCTGCTGAGTAAGATCTAATGGGTTATAAATCAGTTGACTACACCTGGGAATTAGGGAAATGAGGTAATATATGCCCCCACAGCAATCAGGCCTGCCACTTTGCAGGTCAACTGGAGCGTTAAATAGTCAAGAGACCATAATGTAGTCTCTTCCGTGTCATGTGGCCACTCCCTTGGCTTTCTAATTCTAACATGAAGCACAGAATAATCAGTTCTGCAAGATAGCATATCATCTATTGCAAACAGGACAACTTTATGATAAATCTGTTTTAACTAGAATCCTTAAGTTGTTTTGTTCTACCTCTTTTTGTCAATATTTACATGTTTGAACTATGTGATTCATCAAGCTTATTAACTGTCTTGAGGTAACCATGTACTTTGTTGGCGAAATATTATTAACTTGCAATCCCTGAAGGCAACCATATGTTCAGTCTCCAATAGTTGTAAAGCTATGTTGAGCCAGCAACTTAACTACTGAAGCATGAGGATTCCAATAAATAAAACAAAAAACTAAACAGTAAATACATCTGAATACATCAGGGGGCTTTAACAACCAATGTTTAATGTTCATCAAGTATTATGTTGCATTAAAAAACACTTAGATTTCATATATTTTAATTGCAAAAAAAGGAATAATGCATGAAGCACCTCAGAATTCTTCCTGGGATTACAGCTTAATGGAATTTGTGTGCATATATACATTCAAGTCTTTTTATTATATTGTCATCCCACATATAATTTTAACAGAGTAAACATTACCTTCTCCAATAAAAATTCTGTCATTGCATTGTGAACTAATAGCTACATGTAAGTTGATGCAAAAAGTTCTATTGTCAAATTAATTTGAAAAATCAATTGCTCTAATCAAACTGCAAATGGTTATTAATTTAATTCATGAGCAATATGAATTTTATGATGACAAATATAATAGCTTACTGCTTAAAACATGACCCGTTGAGTATTAAGTATTGTACTTTATGTTAAATGCCGTAGGTATTCACACATGACCACAAAAAAACACATCTAATAATATACTTAGGATTAAATTAACCGTGTGATAAACTGTGCTCTAAATCTGAAGAGTCTAAAATTCAAATCATAAAAACAATAAAAGTTCACACAATAGACATCTATGTTTTTATACCACCATGTGAGAGACAGAGAACTATAGCCCTTGCACAATACATCTTCAAAATTGCAAACTTGATCATCATTTGACAGCTCAAAAAGCTGCACCACACAGTAGGATAATATGGTCTGTTGCAAGTAAAAATATTTCTTAATCAGCCTTATTGCATATTATGGAAGTTTATTCCAGTATTTATGATGTGGGGTTTTTTTTTTGAGATTTTTAATTCTTTTGGAAACTGCAACTTTGTAATCTGTTTTGTATTTTTGCCCATATTGAGGAATACTGTCCCCAATTAAGTGCTGGGTGGGAAGGACATGATGTGGAAATCCTGTCCACTGGTGTAGAGTTGTCGATTAGGCTTAGTAATAAGTCACGTAAGTCCAATTAAACATGTTATTTGCACTTTAGTGGTAGTTTACGAAATTAACAGGATTCAAACAGCTTTCTAATGCCTCCCAAAATTGCTCAGCAAATCTTATCAGTTTGCCTGTGACTTATAGAGAAGTCCCTTCTTGATAGGTACTCAGTGGCCTGTCAAGGGATTCGGCATTTAGAAGGGGAGTGGGGGGAGAAAGCTACTGAAAGCTGACCCCTGCGTTTGCCTCTAATGCCTTCATGCTGCCCCAACTTACATGTAGCTATTAGTTCACACATCTAATCCAGGGATCCAGCACCCAATTATGTGATTTTGATTGCAATACATTATTCTTCTCTAATTCCTCTACAGTTTTTAATATGATTGTCCACTCAATTCTCTTCCAATCTTTGGCCGTCCATTTCTATGGCACTATCTGTTTCAATGTAGCCATGCCACGGCTTGTAATGGGTTCTTCTCCTGTGTGCTGGTATATTGCAGGATTCTAACTTTGGCGCCTTCCTATGCCATATCTGTAAGCAATCTCTCTGCAATGTTATCAGTAAATACTGGATTTCCACATGCACGCTGATTACACATGGTTTCAAGTTTCTGCCACTAGCCTATATCCAATAACTCTTGTGTTGTAGGGGATCAAGTCAGCGATTAATCTTAAGTAGAAAGCAAGATATTCTAGAATCACTGATAGAATTCCTACAGTGCAAGAAGAGACTAATTGGCCCATTGAATTTGCACCAATTCTCTGACAAGAGTATCTTACCCAGGCTCTGTCCCCATCCTATCTCCATAACACTACACATTTACCATTGTAATCCATCTATCCTTCACATCATGGGACACTGAGGGCAATTTACCCCGGGCAATCCATCTAAGCTGAAAAGCTTTGAATTGTGGGAGGAAACCGAAACAACAAAGGAAACCCATGCAGAGGGAGGCTGTGCAAACTACACCCAGTTACCCAAGGCTGGAATTGAATCTAGTCCCTAGTGCTGTGAGGTGGCAATGCTAACTATTGTGCCACCTTGATGTAACATTTTGCCAGCATTCCGAAGTATACTATGATTCAGTATTAAAGGGGCAGGAAGACATAAAGTGAATTCTGAGACATTGTGAAGATGATGGCAAAGAGAAAACTAAGCAACATCAAGCAATGTTATTAATTAATGCATGTGCAAAGCAGGAACATAGTGAGGGGTTGAAATGACATAATGAACTAAATAAAGCTATGTTGTCTATTTCTTCTGCAAGAATTTTACATTACTCATTTTTGCAATTATTTAAAATTCTCAGGAAGTAATTTTATGGAACAGAGGAGAACATAAATTATTCAGAATGGAGAATATTATTATATAAGCAAAGGATTAGAACACGATTGATCTAGAATTCATGTACTTTTGAAGGAATTTGCCATACTTTTATGATCTGTGATTTTTATCTTAACCTGTAGATGGGTTTGCAGATAACTAATAAGTAGATTGGATCTATGTTTCTGAAGTATTCAGTTCATAGAATCCCTACATAGAATCCAGAAGGAGGCTATTTGGTCCACTGAGTTTGCACTGATCCCACCCAAGTCTTATTCCCCCAACACCACCTATTTACCCTGCTAATCCCTTAACACTAAAGTCAATTTAGCATGACCAATCAACCTAACCTGCATATTTTGGACTGCAGGAAGAAACTCACGTATATACAGGGATAATGTGCAAAGACAAGGCAGAATTGAACTTGGGTCCCTGGCACTGTGAGGCAGCAGTGCTAACCACTGTGTCATGAGTTGAACAAAGAAAACAAATAATAAAATCTCACGTGACAAGTTCAGGTAAATCAAATCATCTGTGCAAATAGATTCAAATTAACTAATTCAAATCAAAGTTTGCAGATTGAATAAAAATATTCAGCAGAACAATCAACCAATCTGTATTGGGTTTTCCCACTATAGAGTAGACCACATATGGTAACACCACAACTCCTAGCCAGTTGGGAGATGATTGGATAATTCCTGTATCAATCATTCTTTCAGAGTGTACTGCTGGAAGTGGCTGGAATTGGCTTTTTAACATGTATTATTTTGGATGTAATTATTCTCCATCCACTGCATTTTGCTGGAATAATCAACTTGCTTTTGATCTGAAGATGTTACAGCAAGTTTGGACATGCATTCTACTTTCTGTTATTTGTAGAGAATTTTCAAATAAATTCTGGAGACTGCTAGAGTGCACTATTCAAACAGACTGTTTAAACAGGGATCAAATTTGGAAGGTGTTGTAAACCAAAGAGTAAAGGCAAGGCAAGACAGAAAGGTCCTAATATGGGAAATGATAAAAAGACCGCGACAGAAAGTGAGACAGAGCACAAATCCAAGAATACATCAGTAAATAAGGCTAGATGTGACAAAGATATTAAAAAAGACAAAACTAAAGGCTCTGTTTCTGAATGCATGTAGCATTTGTTTGCATTCAACTCGAAACAAACAAACTGATAACATCATTAGAAATAAATAAGTATGATCTATAGCCATTCTTCTTTGGCAGTCTCTTAGTGTTGAGGATGACTTACTTCCACTCCAGGGAAATGAGTTCTGCAGTGGCTGAATAGTCCAATCCTGGAGTCACAGGCAATGCTATAGGTTTGGCAGGTGGTGTTCGATGAGGTGGCTGGGTTAGAAGCTCTGGATTCTGTGGTTCCTTCTGCTGTGAATGCTAGGCGTTCATGTGCTCTGCCCAGTGATATTTGAGGTGATTGGCCCCTTCTTGTCCAGTTTACGTATTCTAAGACAAGCGATTCTCACTTTTCGATGGGAACGTTGCATTTGGGAGGCTTACAAAGTGTCCTTATAGAGTTTTTTCCGCCATCCTACTGATCACTTGCCATTGCGGAGCTCTGAGTAGAGCATTTGTTTCGGGTGTCTTGGGTTGAGCACGTGGACAATGTGGCTCACCTATTGCAGCTGGTCGAGTGTAATCAGTGCCTCGATACTGGGGATATTGGCCTGGGAGAGGACCCCAAGTTGGTATACCTCTTTTGCCAGTATATTTACAGGATTTTGCAGAGGAAACATTGGTGATATCTTTCCAGAGATTTAGGTATCTGCTTTACATTGTCCATCTTTTTGATGCATGTAGGAGGCTAGAAACTACCGCTATTCTGTAGACCATGAGCCTGGTGCTGGATTTGAAGTCTTGGTCTTCGAAAATTCTGTCCTTCAGGTATCTGAAGACTGCATAGGCACATTGAAGCCGATGTCTGATTTCATTGTCAATATCTGCTCATGCCGAGAGGGGTCTCTCGAGCTGTGTGAAATGATCGACATTGTTCAAGGTTCACCATATCTCTTGATGGTCAGGGAGCAGTTGTGTATGTCAGGAGCGAGCTCTTAGAAACCTTTGTTTTTTGGATATTTAGTTTCAGGCCCATTCTCTCATGTCTCGGTGAATGTGTCGACAATGGTTTGTAGCTCAGCCTATAAATGATAAAAGTTGGGTTGGTCTTGGTTCTAGCTTGGAGGTTGAATGGTTTCCCACTTGTCCGATAGGTTAGCTCCACTCCAGTGGGGAGCTCCAAGGTGACAACAGAGTGTTGCAGCGAGGAAAACGGAGAAGAGTATTGGTTTGATGACAGAGACCCGTTTGGTCCCAGTTTGTGCTCGTATTTGGTCTGTGGTCATTCCATTGTTGAGGATCACGGCTTGTATATGAACATACTTAAACATACTCTTTACTCAAAGAGTGATTAGGGAGTGGAATGCCCTGCCTGCAGCTGTTGTAGATGCGCCAAGTTTGGTGGCGTTTAAGAGGTTAGTTGATAAGTATATGGATGAGAGGGGAATGGTTTAGTTAGGAGGGGCATTGCTTTTTATTTTGGTCGGCACAACATCGAAGGCCGAAGGGCCTGTTCTGTGCTGTATTGTTCTATGTTCTATATGTTCTATAGAGCAGATAGAAAATGGTGACAACTGAATCTGAGAAGGGTGTTCCACAATCCCTCACAGAGTCGAAGCCTTCTTCAATCTCACAGAGGCTATGTTCAGATATTGCTCCCTGTATTTTTCCTGGATTTCAGAAGCTGGTGATCATGTCTGTTGTGCCTCTTGATGGGGAGAAGCCATACTGAGACTCAAGGAGGAGCTCTTCAGTTACTAGGCGGCGGTGGTTAAACAGGATTCTGCGGATGACCTTTTCCATGGTGGAGAGCAGGGAAATCACTTTGTAGTTTATACGTTCAAATCTATCACCTTTCTTGAAAATGGTCACAATCAAAGCATTACTGAGATCTCCTGGCATGTTCCCTTCCTTCTAGATAAGAATGATGAGGTTGTGTATTTTTATCAAGAGTGCCACTTTGCCTTGTTAAAATTTCAGCTGGGATTCCATCTGCACCAGAAGTCATCTTGTTTTTCAGCCGTTGAATGGCTTTCTCGACCTCACAGCGAGCTGGGGTTGCCCTGAGATGGTGGCAGGTAGCAGGTAGCATGATGCGGGATACTGTCAAGGGCACTTGCACTGAAGCATGTGTCTTGATTGAGAAGGGTTCACAAAGTGCTATCTCCTGCAGGCGTTGCCTGCCTGTCTTTGATGAGCATCTCTCTATTTTTGGTTCTGAGTGGGGTGAGTCTCTGGATGATTAGAACACAGATGGTTTTAATTGTGCTGAAGAAGCCGTGTACATTGTGATTGTCGATAAGTTGCTAAGTCTGCTGCACTCTTTCCACTCACCGTTTGTTCTTTAGATCGCAGGTTCTTTGTTGCACCTCAGCTTTATGATCTTATAGCCATTATGAAGATATGGTTACAGGATGACACAGATTGAAACCTGAATAGCAAAGGGTATATGATATTTAGGAAAGACATGAAGTTAGAAAAAGGTAGAGAGATAGCTTTGTTATTTAATATTTAAACACATTAGATAAGTATTAGATAAGTTCACCCATGTTCACCAGGATGAAGAAGCAGGTTTGGTTTGAGGTAAGAAATGAAAAAGGCAAGAAGTCACTCATGGAATTGGTGCACATGCCCCCCAATTTTAATGACAGCAGTAAGAGAGAGTATAAAGGAAGAGATGATAGGGGCTTTTCAAAAAGACACAGTAATAATCATGGGGTCTTCAAAGAACAAAGGGCAGAAACAAGCCCTTCTGTCCTCCAACCTGGACTGATCATGGTGCTCATATGAACTGAAAAATGCCTAAACTTCCAAGGATCATATCTTTCTATTCTCATTCTATTCATGTATTCGTCTAGAGCCTCTTAAAAGTCACTATCGGATCACTTCCACCACTTCCTCCGGCAGTGAGTTCCAAACACCAACCACTCTCTGTGTAAGACACTTGCCTTGTACATTTCCCTGAAACTTTGTCCCCCCGTACCTTAAACCTATGCTCGCTAGAAACTGACTCTTTCACCCTGGGAAAAAACTTCTAACTATCCACTCTGTCCAGACCCGTCATAATCTTGTGGACTTCTATCAGGTCAATTCTCAACCTCCATCATTCCAAGTTGTCAAGTTTTTCTGACCTCTCCTCATAGCTAATGCCCTCTACACCAGGTGACATCCTGGCAAATCTTTTCTGTACCCGCTCCAAATCCTCCACATCCTTCTCGTAATGTGACGACCAGAATTGAACATTATATTCCAAGTACAGCCTAACTAAGGTTCTATAAAACTGCAACTTGTCAATTTTTAAACTCAATATACTGGCCAATGAAGGTAAGCCTTTTTGACTATCTTCTCCACGTGCATGTGTACCTGTACACCCCTGCCTATCAATACCCTTAAGATTATGCCATTTACTGTATATTTCCCATCTGTGTTACACCTTCCAAAATGCATTACCTCACATTTGTTTGGATCAAACTCCGTCTGCCATCTCTCTACTCCAGTCTCCAATCAATTTATATCCTGCTGAATCCTCTGCCAGTCCTCCTTGCTATTGACAATTCTACCAACCTTTGTGTTGTCTGCAAACTTAATGATTGAACCAGCTACATTTGCCTCCAAATCATTTATATATATATATATATGATGTATCACAAACAGCAAAGGTCCCAGCACTGATCCCTGAGGAATGCCACTATTCACAGCCCTCCATTCAGAAATGCACCCTTCCATTGCTACCCTGTCTTTTATGACCAAGCCAGTTCTGTGTCCATTTTGCCAGTTCAAGTCTGATCCCATGTGTCTTCACCTTCTGTGTTAATTCAATTGACATATGGACAGAAAAAAAATCAGATGAGCAAAGGTACTGTTGATAAAGAGTTCATAGAATGTTTATGGGATAGTTTCTTAGAACATCACATTCTGGTGTTAATTAGAGGCAGGCTACACTAAACTTGATATTGTGCAACAAAATAGAATTAATTGATAACTTCATAGTGAAGTCACACCTAGGTAGCAGAGGTCAAAATATGATTAAATTCTATATTCAGTTTGAGGGAAAGAAGAGTGGGTCCAATAATAGTATTTTAAACTTAAATAAAGGTAATTGTAAGGGTATAAAAGACCAAGTGAATTGGCATATGAGGTTGAAAGAGAGGGCAATAAATATGTAGAGGTAGCCATTTACAGAGATATTTTGTAGTACACAAAATAGACGTCCCAATAAGAATAATTCCAAGAAGAGGACCATTTGTTGGTTACTAGTTAAAGATAATATAAAATTTAAAGAAAAAAGATATAACTGCAGAAAAGGGTGACAAATCAGGGGATTGGATGGAATATAAAGAACAGCAAAGAATGACAAAAAGATTAATAAGGAGGGAAAAATTAAAGATGCGAGAGAAAGCTATTTGGAAATAAGGAGTTTCTATGGATATTTAATTAAGAGTTAAGAAAGTGAGTATTGGTCTCTTGAAAGTTTGAGCCTTGGCAATTAGTTGTGGAAAATAAGGATACAACAGATGAATTCAACAGGAATTTGGTGTCTGTCTTTTCACTACAAAGCAGACTTGTCCAAAGCATCGCCCATGGGTCAGATGCAATTGGTGAAGCCCATGTATGGCATGGGTTGTATGTTAGCACTGCTGCCTCACAGCACCAGGGATTCAGTTTTGATTCTCGGCTTGGAACAATGTCAAATGAGCAGCGACCGCGTTCGGAGCCAGGGGAAGAAGTGAACTGGGGCCACTTTGAGGAGACACTTGCTGTGAAATCTGTGTGAGAGACAGTGTTAGTATGGATGAGAAAATTAGTAAGTATGTTACATGAGATTGATAGTGTTTTAGTTTGTGAGGGAGCATGCATAAGCGTGTGATCATTAGTGTGAGGATAGGTGTAAGTGTAATTTTGAGAGAGTTAGAATGTTGTGAGCGTGATCGGGTTTTAGTTTGAGAATCAGTGTTTGTAAATGTGAGTGAATGTTAATCCGAAAGCATAAGTGTGAGAGTGTAAGTGTGAAAGTGTGAGAATTACAATGTTGGGGTGAGGTTTCCAGCCTCGCTTGCCCCGAAACCACTGTGCCCATTCTAACGCCTATTCTAGTTGTGCTTTTAAAGGATTAAAACATTGTAACATGTGTTTTTTTGAGTAGTAAAGCATTCATTATGTCATTTTGCACAGATTTGTGTAAGATTGCATGGAGACTAACAAGTGCAGTGGGAAAGCTATAATGACAGTACAGCTACAATAACCCTGCATTTCACTTCTTTAATGTGCAAATTAGACAGTTAAACCTTTTAAACAGTCTATTTTGGTAGAATCTAAATGCTCCAGATGGAGATCACAAAGCACAATTTTGAATGAAATTTTTAAGGCTCTGGAGGAGAAGGTGTGTGTTCTCTGGGAGTAACAGCAGAAGATGAAACTATCAGGCAGCAGGTGAGGATCAGAGGTATGGCTCTGAAGTAAATAGCAAATGTAAGCCATCTGCACAAATGATAATAGATAATTTAGAATGAATGCAGGTCTCAGCTGGCACTGAACATGGACTCAGATACAGAAGGCTCTGCTACAACAATTTGTTTTTACACAGTAATAAAATGTCCCACGATTCTTCACAGGAATGTTCCCAAATAAAATTTGTAATTACTCAAGTAAGGACACATTTGAGTGGAGAACCAAAAATTAGCACAAAGAGGAAGGTTTTAAGAAGATCTTTAAGGATGAAAACAAATCAAAGCAGCCAGGTTTTAGAAGAGAATTCCAGAACATAGTGATCAGGCAGCTGAATGCGTGTCAACCAATGTTGAAGCTATTAAAATCAGACATCCTCAAGAAGCCAGAATTAGCATAGGTTTGATGGAGCATTGTAGGGATGGAGGGAAATGGAGAAATAGAGAGCGACAAAGGCATAGAGAAATTTAAAAACAAGGGCAAGGAGGTGCATACCATAAGATCTCCTATAATCAAAATACAGACAGATCATTTGGAATCCTTGCAGCAATGTGATATACTTATTTCTTTGGCAATTTATTCAGGAATAGTAGGTTATGTAATCAGGCATTATGTTTCAAGGAATAGTACAGCATGCTAGCCCAACAAGTAACAGTTGTGAACTTGTAAGCATCATTTCTGATATTTGGAATAATCTTTTGGAGAGGTAGATGCAGTGCAGGACAAATTCAACCCAGTCAGAGTTATGATTTTCAATATGTGCAAAATATTTTTCTTTAAAGAAGTCAATGTTAGCTCTATTCAATACATAGAAGATATCATTAAAAGTGTGCTTCAAATATCTGTTGGGCAAAGTGATTATCTCACAGTGTTCTAAAAGAACATAAACAAAACAAGCAACAATAAAAAAGCAGAACATTACAAAGCAGAGTAAGGGTAAACCACGCAGACCATGAATCCAGTTCCATCATCCAATTGAGTTGTATAGCAACTCAACTTTCATACTCCATGCTCATAAGATTTAAATCCCCTAATAGACAAAAATCTATCAATATGTCTTCAATATATTCAATGACAAAGTACCAACAGCTCTCTGAGGTAGCGTATTCCAAAGATTCATAGTTTTCCAAGGTAACACATTTCTTCTTAGTCTTACGTGGTCAAACCTTATCTAAAGAAGATAGTCTCTGTGAAACTGATAGTTTACACTTATCTTTTTACCTTAATGTCATAATTATTTGAGGGATCAGAACATGTCGAGATAAAACAGCTTCTGCTAAGTAGGATGCATCATGTAAATTAGCTGATAAAAAAACTTTCTGCTTAAGATTAAGGGACTGATGTAATGTGCAACTTTTACACATTACATTCACCTGAAAGAAACAAAAAGAAAGCAGAGATTTTGGTATGAAATTATTGAACTCAAAGTTCAATTGAGAAGACTGTCAAGGACTTAGTCGAAAGATGAGGTGCTGTTCCTTGAGCTGACATTGAAATCCACTGGAACATTGCAAGAAACTGGGGAAAAAAGGTCAGCATGAAATCAGTGGACAATTAAATGGCAGGCTGCTGGAAGCTTGGAGTCATGCAATGCAGACTAACTGAAGATTGAAAATGGTCATGCACTCTATGTTTGGTCCCCTCAATATAGCAGTTAGTGAATATAATATACTAAATTGAAAGAAGCATAAGTCACTGATTCACCTGAAAGAAGTGGTTGGGCCATGAATACTATGGATAGAATAAAAAATAAATGTGCTTACATGGAAAGGTGGATATGGAAAGCTGCTGCTGGGGTTGACTGAAACATCACAAATTGTGTCTTTAAAGTGCTGAAACGGAAGGGAAAGATGTGGTTGATGGTGGCGAAAATTGCAGAGGTAATCCATTAAATATGAAGGATGGTAGGGTGGTAGATGAGGACAAGAACAACTCTAACATGGTTCAGGGAGGAAGGGACGGAGAGGGGTGAGAACAGAAGTGCGAGAAATGAGATGGACATTATTGAGAGCCTGGTCAACTTCGATGGGTTGTTTAACGGAAAAGAAAGACATATCAGAAGTAACGGTATGAAAGGTTGTATCATTAGAACAGATATGACTGGGGAACGTAATACTCTTGCAGGACAGGGACAAGGTAGGGACATGTTCGGCACACAATTTCGTGGGCAGAAGGGCCTGTATTATGCTGTAGTTTTTCTATGTTTCTATGAGATAGAATGTGAAGACATGTATTCAAGGTAATTCTGAAGTTTAGTGAATAATAGCCTTTTCTTGGGAATGCAGATGGAGATATTAAGGAAGGCAAGACAATAGTCAGAAATGGGCTACGTGAAGGAGAGGGAGGGGTGGAATTTGGAAACAAAGTTGATTACATTTTCCAATTCTGAGTGAGTACAGGAAACTGCACCATTATAACTATCAATGTGCCGGAAAAAGGTGAGGAAAGGAGCATGTGTAAGACTGGAACATGAAGAACATTCTACAGAGCCCCAACAAAAGGAATGCATGGCTAGGACATATGCAGCTGTGATGCAAGGGTGACTGCATTTAATATTAAAGGAAGAAGTGTGGCATCAAGGAGCCCTAGCAAAACTGGAGTCAGTGGGAATTGGGGAAAGCTCCCTGATAATTGCATTCATACATAGCACAAAGGAAGATGATTTTGGTTTTTGCAGGTCAGTCATCTGAGCTCCTGGAATCAGTGTAGTCCTAGGCTCTTCCACTGCTTCTTCAATGACCTTCCTCCCACCAGAAGTGGGGATGTTCGCTAATAAATGCACAATCTTTAGCACTCACGACTCCTCAGATACTGAAACAGTCCATGCCCAAATCTAAGACGAAGCAACCTACTTGATTTGCGTCCTTTCCACAAACATCCAGTGTGCGCAGTAGTAGTGTGCACCACTTACAAGATACAAAATCACGGAATTGTTGTGGTGCAGAAGGGGGCTGCTTCACCAATTGTGTCTGCATCAGCTCTCCAAACAAACATTATGACATAGTGCCATCTTCCCCTGTCTTTTGCCTGTACCTCTGCACATTGTTTCTAGTTTATTCTCACATCGCATTTCCTTTTTTTTTGCAATACAGGATTTCACCAAGACTCCTTAGACAAAAACTTTTAAAGCCTTTTAAACACTATCTAGAAAGATAAGAGCAGCAGATTCAATAAAAAAACACATGTGGAAGTCCCTTCCACGGCACTCCTTATACTGACCTAAGAATATATCATCTTTCCTTCACTGTTGCTGGGTCAAAATCTTGGAACTCCTTCCCAAACTGCACTATGGGTGAACCTACATCACATGGATTGCAGCATTCAAGAAGGCAACAATCACCACCTTCTGAAGCATAATCATGGATGGGTAGTGATGCTGACTAAGTTGGTGAAATACACATTCCTTGAATGAGTGAAAAAAAAGGTATCCAAGCAAAATCTTTTATTTAGAGAAAGTGAATAGAATTAAAAATGAAGCTGTTCAATGTGAAAATAAGTTCAGCCAAGTGCTGGCAGATAGAAACTGATTGGATCTCCAGGAAGAAACAAAGACTGATCTGGTGGGGGAATGGTAGTGTAGAAACACTGAATGCCCAAGCGTCAAAGAGTTTGTGTTCAACCTCTGTAAGGTTTTTCAAATAACAAAAGTGATGGGAAAGAAGCAGATAATTTGAGACAAATAATGTCATGCTGGCAATTCACAATGAAAATATCAACAGAGGACAAGAGGCCCGAGGAAGGGACTCAGATGAAAGGAGAATACTTGAGAAGGTAGAAAGTCCAACTTATAGTTGAGGACCTCTGGCCAAAAACGTGGACTTGAAGATGAAGCCAATGGAAGAAGAATCGATTGTCATGCCCAACCTGAAATTCACTGAAGTAGTTGTGGCCTTTCCCAAAAATAGATTGTTTAAGATCGAGAGGGGAAAACCAGAGGTCATTGTGAATGCAAGGCAAATGGCAATATTACAAGAAAAGATGGGGTCAGAAGGAAGTAGAGAAGTGGAAGGTTTTGGCAGGGTGTTGCTACCCATGAGTTGTTGAAATTCTCCTCCAAAGAAGAAAGTTATTTTGTTGTTTAAGTGTCACATGAGACATAAGGATGAAATGAAAGACAGCTTTGAAATAGAGTGAATCGGTACTGCTGAAGAAAGAGATTAAGGGCATGCATATTATGATGTATGACAAAGTGTGGAACTCAAGATGCTGCAATAACAGTGGTTTGAGGAACTATTCTGGAGGCAATTTGTTTCTGTTTTAAATATGTCAAAAATGATTAGTGAAAATTTGGAAGATGAGGACCAAAAGAAGCAGCAGAGACACTTCTAATGCTGTTACTGCAACTTTAAATTTAAACATGCCTTTTCAAAAGCACCATGCACAAGACAGAGACATCTCAAGATGTCTTCAAATGCTGATTACTACAGGTTGAACTACGCTTACGCAGAGAGCCCAGAATTTTCTGTTTCTTTTTATTTTATCAAGTGGGAAATCGTAAGATGGTGAGCATTAAAGTACAAAGAACAGCAGAATTCCTGTGTCTATATTAACACTGATTTTTTTTTTAAACAGGGGAAATAATTAGCAGGAACGGTGGCATAATGGTTAGCAGAGCTGCCTCAAAATACCAGGGACCCAGGTGACTATCTGTGTGGAGTTTGCACATTCTCCCCTTGTTTGCCTGGATTTCCTTCAGGTGCTCCGCTTTCCTCCCATAGCCCAAAGATGTGAGTTAAGTCGATTGCCATGCTAAATTGACCAGTGTCAGTTGGATTAGCAGGGTAAATATGTGGGGTTACAGGAATAGAGCCTGAGTGGGATTGTGGTCGATGCAGACTCAATGGACCAAATGGCCTCTTCTGTACTGTACAGATTCTTTGGTTCTATGAAAATACAGTGCTGCAGAAAATTACTGAAACTTCTATACAATTAAAACGTCTTCTACTTAGACCATCCATTTTTGAAATGGACAACACTTACATTGGTCAAAAAGTTTCAAATATCATCTATTAGCATTAACATCAATTTCAAATTTGCCAGTTATGGTGTCTTAAGTGCTCGGTATACTTTGTACAGACACTTTAATGTTTGTTAATTTATCTCATACTCTGCAAATTGTGGCTTAGATTTTCTGCTTAATTAGAACCACATTAAATCAGTCTGGAATGTGCTGTCCCTTTAATTAAGTTGGCTTCAACATGCATTTACAATATGTTGGAAAGCTCCAACAGTTGATGCTGATATTCTTCCAGCCAAGGTTTTACTCATTACATGATCGTGTTTAATCTGCACAATTGTGAAGTAATTGATGCTCTTAAATGACTATATTAATCCATTGTTTTTTTCCCTACCATTCCCATTCCATCTATATAAAATTATATCCACATTAATTTTGTACGTTCTTATGATAATGTGGTGGTACTATAGAAATTTACAATTTTCATAAATTATAAACAGTATGAATTGGAAGAAATCTTTTTAATTTTGTTGCATATTTGAGAGAAGTGATGCTCATCTCCTATAAAGTCTGTCAAACATCACACAGATCATCGGGCATAGTGGGGATACTCATGCACCAGCTATAGGCAATGAAGAATGTAGTTTGTAAGTGAAATGTCATAAGAGGATATTCTCAAAGTTCCAACTATTGACTTCAAGGGTTAATGTTCTTAGTTTTTTTTTTACATGGGATATTTAATGAAACTGGATTAGAGACCAATTTGAGAGTTCCTGAATGGAACACTAAAAACAGATTAAGACAATGCCAATAAGTGAAACAACTTCACAAGGTCAGTGTCTCTTCACCAAATCCAGATTTATTTATATTAGTTAGTAATACTCAGACAGGTACTTCCCCATAATGAGTATGTACCATGAGTACTGAGAATCCAGACTCCACATTATATCTGCAGAATTCCCAGATTGGGCAGCTTAACTCAATTAGGGAGCTCATAGTTAACAGGTTCACCTCATGGACCCTGTTAAAGTCATTACAACAAATATTTAATAAAATGCAGCTTAATCTCATATAAGGCACTAGGTCCTAGAGGGCGAATGATAATTGTACACAGGCTCACAGGCAGCAACTTAATCTCAATTTTAGACCTTACATCCAATCTTTATATTTGTAAATACTTTGATTTGTTATTGTCTCAAAGTGTCAACGAGCACTTAGAAGCAGAGCTGACTGGTGCTCTGGTGTAAAGATTAAGAAACTGGGACTTTTAAAAATGTACAGTGTCGTGAGGTTAGGGGGTTATAACTATTACATGACAAATTTAGGTAGACAGTTCTGTCTATATTACAAATGCAGATGAAGGAATTCATAACAAGAAAAATTGACAGGAAGTGCAAGCAGAGTTTTACTATATGATTAGGATACAAAGTAGGTACAACGTACCTACTTACATCTGGCACGTATACATTTAATCGATTCGATTGAAATCATTGACAGAATTATGACAAGAACTAACATCAAAAATTAAAATAAAGAAATTCCAAATCTAGCATTTCGATAAATAAAGTTGAATAAGAGCCACCAGCTCATTTTAAAAATCCTGTTAATGTAATAAACCATTCATTACATTTACGAGCTAAGAAACAATAAATAAAGCATAAGCATTTTTCAATACAACTTGGGTATTGAAAATTTCGGATTTAGTGTAACCAATGTGGAACTAAAAATTGCTGTCAATTATGATGTGTTTTTGCAAGGACAGAAAAATATGCAAGCATAAGTATCCCTCAAATGGTATTATGACCACTACAAATATTGATAGAGAAATATTGCAATCTAACAGTATTCTTGATAAAATGTAGCTTTTATTGCTACTTTATATAGCAAGAAAACCAAGTTCTAACTTTATCTGTTAACTGTAGTAATCACATTGTATGATATGGTGAAATGCTTCAGTAATTAATTTATATTATAGACACAAAGGCACATGGGAATGGAGATTAGCAACTTAAGGCCATTAGGATTTTTCTAAAATCAATCCCATTACAAGCACAGATATCACATTTAGTAGAGAGCAAACCTAGGGTGAAGCACAGAATAATATCTTACACTCAAGTATTCAAATAATACAAATCTGAAAGTAATCCTGTGAAAACAATTCAAATTTAAAATGAGGGCAGCAAGAAGGCATCAATAGTTAGCAGTGTTGCCTCATAGCTCCAGGGACCCTAGGTTTGATTCCCAGCTTGGGTTAATGTCTGTTCAGAGTTTGCACATTCCCCCGTGTCTGCACAGGCTTCCTCTGGGTGCTCCAGTTTCCTCTCACACTCAGAAGATCTGCAGATTAGATTGACTGGCCATATTAACGTGCCCCTTTTGTCCTGGGATACACAGGTGAGCTGGATTAGTGGGGCAAATATGTGGGGTGACAGAGATAGCCCCTGAACAGAATTGTTGTCAGTGCAGACTTAATGGGCTGAATTGTCTTCTTCTGCACTGTAGGGTTTGTACGATTTTATATAGTATTGGTGGTCTAATGATAAAACCTTACAGATAACGCAACAAGGCACGACACCTTATACATATCATTGAACTTCGGCAGGAAACAAATAATGTAATATTTTCTTCCTCCCATTAGCGATGTGTAGTTTTTTTTCCAGTTCCCTCCAAGATATTTGAAATTCCATTCTCCAATTATCTCTGTGCTATATTGTATCAGTAGGCATTGTTCCTCAGACCTTCTCCTCTATGAATGGTGATTTTTGAATATGACGCACTAGGTATGGAAAATAATTTCTCCACTCACGTTCTTAGCAGCTAGCATTATAGTGGTTTGGTAACATTTTCACTGATATGTGAATAGTTAGTTTTTCAAACTGCCCAGTTTGTTTTTGGCAGATAAAACTGTGTGGAGGAAGTGTGCAGCACAATGGTCTTTAGACTTTTGAAAGCTACTTTTGTTTTTATTATAATATTTATATATTTCTACTTCACTACTTTTTGGGAAAGCAGACCTGCATTTTTCCATCTAGTGGAATCAACTGTCTCACAGATGTAAAAGTGCTGACAAATATGATGTAAAACAGAGGGTGAAACAGTGATTAAACTTCAAAAATAACTAGTTGGTCATGAACTGCCTTAGGACATTCTGAGGGTTTAAATTGATGTTCTTTGTTTCATCCATTTTTCAAAATATTTGGGGTACATAGCTCAAAAATTTATCACTTGCATTTGATCAGTGCAGAATTTGACTCATTAGGCAGTAAATATTCGATGAAGTCAACCTTCACTGATGATAGCCAAAAAAATTACATAAAATCTATTCAAATAAATGGTTCACCTGCAAAATATTGGCAAATCTTAGAGGCTCCTAGGTAAAGCTTTTATGGAATGGGTTTCGTGTGCGCAAAGCTTATGAACAGAGCAGCTGTTCTGTTAAAAATTAATTCATAGATGCAGCTCTTGGGAACAACATGACAGATGTGATGCTAGACAGAGAAAGGCTTGTGATACGCAAGATCAAAAACAGAACAGGGAAAACATTAAACTGTAACGTGCATTAAAAATGCCAGTTAGTTCAATATTTCATGTAAGAGTAGCATATTAATCCCTACTGAAGAGCAGTTTCAGTAGAAATCTACACGTCCAAGTTCTTCACATAAGAAATCTGCATCATAATCAGAATTGATTTTTGGCAAAAAGCAGCCAATTACACATACTGTTGACACTTTGAACCTCTGAATTTAAACTTACCATTCATTAATTAAAACATAGTATTATCTACATGACACACAAAACTGTAAATTTAGCTGATTTATTATTGATGTCACGGCTGAAGCTACTGATATAATAGTCCTTAATTTTAAAGGATTGCAGTGGGCAAAAGGCATGCCCTAATTTAAGAACTAATTGTTAGACAGAACTGGGCAATTGCAGCATTGCCCCATCAAAAGTGTATTACAGATATACAGCAATATGAATAAAAAGCTTGCTTTAAAGTATCAACTTCTTTGTTGTACACTATGACAATGTGACTGCAGAATTACCAAGGTTGGAATTAAATATTCCAAGATAACTTTATTGTTAGAAGAGATTGGCAAAACGGAAAAGCAGGGAGGTTTGCTCTGAATATAAAGGTTGGAATAAAGATAGAAGGGAGAAAGAATCTGATCTTGAAAACCTAGCCATAGACACAAGGTAGATATTGCTAACAAACAAGAGACAGAAAACACTGATAAGAATAGTTATAGGTCTCCCTCTTCGCAAATGGTCACGATTGTATTAGGCAGAGTATAAAATGGGAATTTAGAGGTGCACGTAATAGCGATAATGGGAGACTCTGATCTTCACATGGATGGGTAAAAACAAATTTGCAGAATGATGTGGAGGAAAGTTCATGAAATGAATTCCAAGTCAATTTTCTAGATTAACATATTAAGGAACGAACTAGGGAACAAGCTATTTTAGATCTAGATTTGTACAATGAGACATGATTAACTCATAACTCATAGTAAAGGAACCTCTGGGAAAAGTAATTATAATATGTAATATTCCATATTGAGTTTGAGGGAGCTTTATTGAAACCTTAGGTTAAGATCTTAAATGTGAACAAAGCAAACAATGTTGGTGAGGGGTGGTTTGCTAAAATAGATTGGGAAACTACATTAAATAAAATAATGGCAACAATCATTAAATCAAAATTTGCAACAAATATAAAAATCTCCCAAGAAAAGTGGTCCAAGTGCAGCAAACAAGAAAATGAATTAAAGGTAGAAGGAAGGAAAAGGTTCACAATATTGCTCAAAACAATGGTAAACCAAGAACTTGGGAGGATTTTGATATTCAACAAAGCCTGGTTCAGCAAAGCCTGACAAAAAAGATTAAACAGGAAATTAATGTAAACCTGCAAGAAATATAAAAACAGACAAAAGTTTGAACATGTAAAGTTTCAAAAGTAAACAGTAGTCCCTACAAGGGATGTTTTGTGACATAATGGAAGCACCCTTACCACTGAGCCAGAAGCCCAGGCTCAAATCCTATCCAGAACTTAACAGCCATGGACCATAATGTCATAATATGGTCAAAGAGACTGATTATCAATTTACAAATCCTGCCAAAATGCCTACGGCTGGTGATGAGCAGGAGACTTTCCTGGTCAGCCAGAAACTACAGTGGACAACAGCAAACTACTGTAGTAGCTTGTCAGTCAGGTATAATAATGAGCCAATACATGGTTACCAATGCCCTCTTAGAACATGGTACCTGAAGAGAGAGAGAGAGAGAGAAGGAAAGAGAGAGAGAGAAGGAAAGAGAGAGAGAGAAGGAAAGAGAGAGAGAGAAGGAAAGAGAGAGAGAGAAAGAAAGAGAGAGAGAGAAAGAAAGAGAGAGAATTTGTTTTGCAATTCCTGTATAAATATAAATTTTAGTCTTCATTTAAAAAAAAAGGGCCTGTTTCCCGTGCTGTGTTGCTCTTTGAAATCTTTGTTTAAGAGCTAGGGTGAGGCAGCTGGAGCTGTGCTTGGAGGACATGTGTCTAGTGAGGGAAAACGAGGTTATAAAGAATAGGGAAGGTAGTCCCGAGGGGACCCCAGGATCTAGTAGTAGGGACAGGCTGGTTACAGATAAGAGGAAAAAGAATAAAAATCAAGGCACAAAGGCCATCTCAAAGGAGGATTCCCAGAAAACCAAGGGAGGGGCAAAAGCTGTGATGGAGAGGGCAAGTGAAGGGGAACAGAATGCCACAGAGAACAGCAGGAAAGCAGGAAGTGAGATATTGGTGGGGGATGGGATGGTTAAAGGGATTGATAGGCGTTTCTGTGGGCAAAAGAGAGACTCCAGGATGGTAGTCTGCCTCCCTGGAGCAGGGGTTCAGGATGTTTCAGAGAGGGTAGAGGGAATTTTGAAGGGAGAAGGGTCTAAGGCAAATGTAATAGTTCACGTAGGACAGAAAGATGTAGGAAGAAAACGCAGGGGGGACATACGTAGGCAGTTTAGGGAGTTGGGTGCTCAGCTGAAAGGTAGGGCCTCCAGGGTGGCGTTCTCTGGGCTGCTGCCTGTGCCCAGGACCGATAGGGTAAAAACTAATGAGACACTACAACTAAATGCATGGATGAGGGATTGGTGTAGGGCAGAAGGCTTCATATTCATTGATCATTGGGAAGTCTTCAGGAGGGAGGGTCATCTATTCAAGAGGGATAGGGAGCAGTTGTCTGGGAGGGGAACCCATATTTTAGCTGGAGTGTTTCAGAAGTGTTTAAACTAATAGGGAGAGAGGGAACTGGGAGTGGGAGAGAGAGAGGGATGATAGGGTAACACCAGAAGGTAGAAAGGAATATCCGAGAGCTGAGGGTCTTCAGTGCATGTGTTTTAATGCGAGGAGTGTGACTGGCAAAACAGATGAACTGAAGGCAATAATGTTCACGAGGAGTTTAAAAGTGGTGGCGGTGACCGAGACCTGGTTGAAGGAGGGGCAAGACTGGCAATTGAATATTCCAGGGTATAAGTGTTTTAGGCATGACAGAGTTGGTGTGAGGAGAGGCAGGGGAGTGGCTTTATTAGTTAAGGACAACATCATAGCAGTGCAGAGGGAGGGAGGTATGGATGATTTAGGAATTGAGTCTCTATGGGTGGACTTGAGGAATAGGAAGGGAGTGGTTACTATGTTGGGTGTTTACTACAGACCGCCCAACAGCCCGCGGGCCGTGGAAGAAGGGATATGCAGGGGCATTTTAGATAAATGTAGGAAAAATAGGGTAGTAGTAGTGGGAGATTTCAATTTCCCTGGAGTAGATTGGAGAGTGCCCAGAGCTGTAGGAGTGGACGGGGAGGAATTTATACATTGTGTTTTGGAAGGGTCCTTGGACCAGTATGTGGATAGCCCGACTAGAGAGGGGGCTATACTGGATTTGGTTCTGGGGAATGAGCCAGGGCAGCTGGTTGACGTCGAGGTAGGAGAGCATGTGTCAAATAGTGATCACAACTCTGTCTGCTTTAGGATATTAATGGAAAAGGACGAGACCTGCCCAAAAGGGAAGGTATTTACCTGGGGGAGGGCTAGATACAGCCAGATTAGGCAAGATCTTAAAGATACCGACTGGGATAAGCTTTTCGAGGGCAGGTCGACGAGATACATGTGGGAGTCTTTCAAGGGAAAACTAAATTCTCTGCAGGAAAGATACGTGCCGGCAAGGAGGAAGGATGGGAAAGGTAGGATTAGAGAACCGTGGCTGACCAGGGATATTGAGGACTTGATCAGGAAGAAGCGAGAGGCTTACATTAGATCTAGGCAACTGGGGACTGAGACAGCGCTGGAAGCTTATAGAGAGTGTAGATGGGATCTTAAAAGGGGTGTTAGAAAGGCAAAAAGGGGCCACGAAGCGGCTCTGGCAGGCAGGATTAAGGAAAATCCTAAGGCATTTTACTCCTATGTAAGGAGCAAAAGGATGGTTAGAGGCAAGATTGGACCTCTCAGGGACGGAGGAGGGGATCTATGCTTAGAGCCTGAGGGAATGGGGGAGATCCTGAATGAATACTTTGTGTCGGTATTCACGCAGGAGACTGGCCAGATGTCTGTTGCTGATTTTGACAAAGTTGAGGATCCGTTGAGGGAAATAAAGATTACGAGGAAAGAGGTGTTGGGGCTGTTAGGCAGCTTAAAGACATATAAAGCTCCGGGACCTGATGGCATTTACCCCAGGCTGCTAAGGGAGTTGAGGGAAGACCTAGCTGGGCCTCTGACGCAAATCTTTGTCTCTTCCTTGGACACAGGCGAGGTCCCAGAGGACTGGAGGATAGCAAATGTAGTACCGTTGTTTAAAAAAGGTCAGAGGGATAACCCAGGGAAGTATAGGCCGGTGAGCTTGACTTCAGTTATAGGTAAGCTAATGGAGAGGATCCTCAGGGACAGGATGTATGAGCATCTGGAGCACTGCAATCTGATCAGGGATACGCAGCATGGCTTCGTCAAGGGGAAGTCTTGTCTTACAAATCTAGTGGAATTTTTTGAAGAAGTGACAAAAACAGTTGATGAAGGACATGCTGTTGATGTCGTCTACATGGATTTCAGTAAGGCGTTTGACAAGGTTCCACATGGTAGACTGATAGAGAAGGTGAAGGCGCATGGGATACAGGGCCAGGTATGTAGATGGGTCGAGAACTGGCTCAGGAGGAGGAGACAGAGGGTAGTAGTGGAAGGCTCGTTTTCCGACTGGAGGCCTGTCACTAGTGGAGTGCCACAAGGCTCAGTACTAGGTCCTCTTCTATTTGTGGTTTACATAAACGACTTGGAAGTTGGGGTAGGTGGTGAGATCAGCAAATTTGCTGATGACACTAAGATGCTTGGATTGGCGAGTACAGAGGAGCAGTGCCAGGCAATACAACAGGACCTAGACAGGTTGGTAGACTGGGCAGATAGATGGCAAATGGAATTTAATCCGGATAAATGCGAGGTGATGCATTTTGGCCGGAAAAATGTAGAAGAGAGTTATAGGATAAAAGGTAAAACTATTCGGAGTATAGAGACGCAGAGAGACTTGGGGGTGCAGGTTCACAAGTCTCTGAAGGTGTCTTTACAAGTGGAGAAGGTGATAAAGAAAGCGTATAGTATGTTAGCTTTCATAGAAAAGGGTATAGAACACAAGAGTAGGAGATTGATGTTGCAATTGTATAGAACGTTGGTTAGGCCTCACTTGGAATACTGCGTCCAGTTCTGGTCGCCGTACTATCGGAAGGATGTGGAGTCCTTGGAGAGAGTGCAGATGAGATTTACCAGGATGCTGCCTGGTATGGAAGGACTGTCTTATGAGGAACGATTGAATAGACTGGGGTTGTTTTCCCTTGAAAGACGTCAGCTTAGAGGGGATCTAATAGAGGTGTATAAGATTATAGGGGTATAGATAGAGTAAATGGTGGTAAACTTTTTCCACCTTCAGAAATGGATAGGACGAGGGGTCATGGCCTTAGGGTGATGGGGGCTATGTATAAGACGAATATTAGAGGGCAGTTTTTCACACAAAGGGTAGTGGGGTTGTGGAATGCACTGCCGAGTAAGGTGGTGGGAGCAGGCACGCTAGGGCTGTTTAAGGGTCTCTTGGACAGCCACATGAGCGTTATGCAGATAGAGGGATATAGTAGGACTGTTTAACTATGACTTTTTTTTTCCACAGGTAATTCGGTCCATACTTGACCAACAAGGAGCATGCATTCGGCAGGTGGTGCGAGGACAGCTCTTGGATGTTGATTCATGGGTTGCCTGGTGCTTCATGTCGTAAATGAGTGCTTTATCTCGACCATCTGAAGGGCACCATGACAGCTCAGTGACTATCGCTGTAGCTGTGCAGACACTTGGAATTGGGCCGGTGTCTGCGGGAGTTTGCGCGTTATCCCCGTGGTTGCGTGGGTTTTCTCCGGGCGCTCCGGTTTCCTCCCACATCCCAAAAATTCGCTCTTAGGCTGATTGGGAAACAAATTTACCCTATATTGAGATTCTTCCATATTAGGAATAACCTAAAATTAGAATAAGAAAATGGAATTGTTACTATAAAGTTATGCCAGCGGCGCGGGCTTGTTGGGCCGAAGGGCCTGTTTCCCGTGCTGTGTTGCTCTTTGAAATCTTTGAAAAGAAAGAGAGAGAGACAGACAGACAGACAAAGACAGACACGGGATAAATTATAATGAGGAATGAGGAAATGACAGAGACATTAAATAGATGAGGTGAATATGCCTTTGTGGTAGAAAACATATTCTGGAAGCAATAGGAAACTAAGGGTCTAGTGGAAGATGAGTGACTTAAGGATATTGGTAAAGAAAGGTTAATGGCTCTGAAACATAACAAATCCTCTGTGTCTGAGAGACTACAATTTAATGTTTAAAAAGAGGTGGTGAAGAGAAAACAATACATTGGTTTTTCCTAGACTCTACATCAGTCCCCATGAATTGAAAAGCAGGAAATGCAACCTGCTATTCTTGAAAGGAGAGAGTGAAAAAATGGAAAGTATCTAGTCTGTTCGCCTGATATCAATAGCCATAGACAAAATGTAAGAACCTATTATTAAGGATATGATAAACAGAGTTATGAAAGGGAAATGATGATTGACAAATTTTTAAAGCATTTTCAGGATGTAACTAGTAGGATGGAAATGGGGAAGTGAATGGATGTAGTGAATTTAGATTTTCAAAATGTATTCAACAAGCTATCACAATATTAGGGTAGATGGGATTAAGTAATATTTTAGCATGGATTGAGGATTAGTTAATGGACATAAAACAGGGGAAGGAATAAATGGATCAAAATGTAGTTAATTAATGGGATATAACAAATTGTATGTTAGACATCATTAAAAAGAGTATAAAAGTAAATAAATCTTACTATAATTATAGAGGGCCTTGATAAACCACACCTGAAATAGTACATTTAATTTTCGTCTCCTTACCTAAGGAAGGATATACTTGCCTCAGATGGTGTACAAGGACAAGTGCTTGGGCCTCATTTACTTACAAATTATATCAATGACTTAGATGAGGTGATTGTATAGAAAGTCCAAGTTTGCTGATGATACAAATTAGATGTGAAAGAGGGCTGACTAATGTGCAAGTACAGTAAGCAATTAAGAAAGCAAATAGTACATTAGCCTTTGTTACCAGGGAATTGGAGAATTAGAGTAAAGAAGTCTGCTGTAAAGGAAGTGACCCATTTCATGAAGAAATTAAGGTGTTAACTGAATTAACAGAAGTTGAGAAAATGAAGTATACTGTGCAGCATTTGAACTAGTGCTAAGTACCTAGTGAAAAAAGTACTACAAATCAATGGGGAGATTACTGTTGGAAAAAAGGCAAATACCTGTGACAGAAATTAGATGATAAGGGCACAAAGACCCTCAAAGACTCAGTTAAAGGTATCTGAAAACAATTGATGAGTCTTATGAAAGTATACAATGGACAATATTAACCTGTTTCAATGAGCCACAAAGACAAACCATGGCTTAAAAAAGCCAATCATAAAGTCATCTTTAGGACATAAAGGGTTGAGTTTATCATCAATTCTCCTTAACGGCTGAGACGAAAGACACTCTAAAGAAATAATATAATCTTTTTCAATCAATATTTATTTGAGTAAATAATTTATTGAGTATTCAATCATTAATTAAAGTGGAACTAGACATTGTATGTAAATTTAAAGTGCAAAAGTGATGTCATAATGAGCTTTGATTGACTATAGCTAACACTCTCAGGGAATACAGTACTGAATATGTATTTCTCTTCGAATGATCATAATCAGTGAAGTGTTCATCTTTAAGTACCATGTATTTTGTTATATAGTAATCTATTGATTTGTAAAACCAATGTACATAAGCATGTATAAAAGAGTTGAACGGCAGAATTCCTTGGAAAGCATTCAAAGTGCCAAAGCATGAAAACAAGTGAGAATCGCATTGACTTCTTGGGCGAGTTCCCAATTGCCACTGTACAGTATTTAGTTTTAAAAAAGGCCCAGATTCTGTTCCATTGACTGTGCCAGAGTGCCCAGTGGGCAGTGCCAGGCCCTGCCCCTGACTGCTGGGGGACTTCAATGGCCTCCAGTCCCACTGGCAAGGCCATCACATCTGGTCTCTGCTAATGAGACCATACATGATCAATGCCAGTAAGTTCGTGAGAGGGAAGAAACCAGGTGCAATTCTGATTTTTTGCCTCTCCAGTTATCTTGCTGGCTGGCCTCGCTAATCGACCAGCAGAAGCGGCTAGCAAGATTGCACCTGTATTCTCATACTTATATCTTCACAAGCCCATACACAGATAATAGTATCCTAGAATTCTTAAGTTAGGATTCTAAGTGTTGATATTGGCAAGCTTAAAAATAATTGTTTCTGTTATAATATACCTATAACTACATTCTACCCGGAGGTAATTTTGCTAGTTTAAAATTCCTAGGAAGGAGGACATTTACATTCTCGGATCCAATCTGCAGCTGATAAAATTGACTAAATTTCTTTAATGATCTGAAATTCCTCTCAGTTGAGTTTTGATTAGGTAGGTTTAACTTATTAGGGGATGAAGATAGCAGAACAATTAACATTACTATACTTATACAGAGCCTTGGTAAAATTATACCTGGAGATACTGTGTATAGTTTTGGCCTCCTTACCAAGGGACAGGCAGGCTTGCCTAAAAAGTGCATCACAGGTTCAGTACAGTAATTCCCAGGGTGAGTGGATAATTCCATTAGGAGTGATTGAATAGACTATGTCTATATTTCTTAGAGTTTGGAAGAATGATCATACGGAAACATACTGCTGCATAATAAACAAGAGGCTTAAACAGGGGAAATGCCAACATGAAATTTCCCCCGGCTAGAGACTCTACAGCTAGAGATCAGTTTTAGAATGGGGGGCAGCCATTTAAGGCTGAGATGAGGAGAAATTTCTTCACTCAAACAATTGTGAGTTTTTAGAACATATCACCCCTTAGAGCTGTAAAGGCTTAGTCATTAAGTATATTTAGGTCAGAGATTCTTGGATACTAAGCAAATCAAGAAATACGAGGAAAATGTGGGACTTGCGCCTTAAGTAGAAGATCAATCATGATATTGAATGGTAGAGCAAGTTCAAAGTGCTGAACGGCTATGCATATATATACATATTATATACACATACTGGTGGATTTCTAATGGTATTAGAAATGGTAAATTGACAAGTATTATCTCTCTCTCAGCCATTAATTTTGTATTTCGCTCCATCTGTTTGTCTTTCTGTCATTTCTCATTCCCTAACTTTTTTTTTGCCTTTCACTGTCCTCTCCTGGTTCTCTCTCATCCTTTTTTTTCTTTCTGGAAGTAGTGGATAATCCGGCAATGAAAGAAGTTGCTCGTTTGAAGTGGGAATTTTGAGGAAAATATAATCTCTTGGTCTAAGTGGTTTCCCTCTCATCACTAGATGGGCCATTATCCTCATCCACACTCCATTCAAAACTTCAATCATTTGGCCTTTCTAGTGCCCCTCTTTGTCTTACTACACCTTTATTTCCAATATTATCTTTAATACTGCTTTCGCAATTCTCCCCCCAAAATTCTGAGTATCGAATCTGCATAAAAACTGGAATAAATCAAATGTTTTTTTCCATGACTGTTCCAATATGAATCTCCCACACACTGTGCACTGCTGGGTGCACTTAAATCAATCACTTTGAAAATCAGGTAATGGGGCATATTCCTGTTGGAGAGGCCAGTAGCATAGTACTGAGTGGGCCACTGTGCATACCCCGATCCTGGGGAGATTGGCGCATGTGCAGTAGCCAGCGTTGCCAGCCTCCCAATCGCTGGGCAGCGTGATTGTTTGTCAGCCCCGCACAATCCCTGTATCGCCGGCTGTGAGATCCTGCCCATGGCGCGATCACTGACCCCTCAGATGTGTTTAGCCAGTCTCGCTCCCCCCACATCCTGATCCATCTCCACTCAAGTCTCCCAGCCCAGTGCACTACAAAATCAGGTTTAAGATTCAGGAGAATGACCACCTGCATCTTTCTGAATCTTGAATCCTTCTCTCCTTTCAATCTATTGTTCCCAATCACTTCACTATTACCACATTGCAACTTACTTCCCAAAGGTAGTTTTTCTTAATCTCATCTTACTTTTCTTCTCTCTTCTGCCATCATTCATTTCCTTTAAGAAAACCTGTAGTTGCTTGCAAAATTCAATAACTTTCTCTTCCTCTCTGTTTTAAAATGGTCAGTAATGAACATGTTTAAATTCAGTATGAGAAAAGTACAGGTCTTGGAGGCTCCCAATTCACCTTTAATGAAAAGTATGTTCTAATAGGATTAGAGAAGACACTGGTTCTCAGCACATGATATGCTCACTGATAATTATAAAGTAGAACAAGTATGTTATTCAGAATAGTTTGTTTCTCCATAAACATTCAAAGCACTGTTTTTTTAAAAAAAACTAGCTTTACTGATTGGAAGTGTGAAATTTATCCTCTAGTTTTTCTCAAAATTTGTTAGAGGAATAATTGGAGTAAAATTGCTCACAGTTTAAGTGAAATATTTAACATTAGCAGACTTATGTACTTAAGATAGTAGGGAATTGAGTTTATTGAACATGTTCTGATTCTATCATAGAACATAGAACATAGAACAATACAGCACAGAACAGGCCCTTCGGCCTTCGATGTTGTGCCGACCAAAATAAAAAGCAATGCCCCTCCTAACGAAACCATTCCCTTCCCATCCATATACTTATCAACTAACCTCTTAAACGCCACCAAACTTGGCGCATCTACAACAGCTGCAGGCAGGGCATTCCACTCCCTAATCACTCTTTGAGTAAGAACCTACCTCTGATATCCGTCCTATAACTCATACCCCTTAATTTAAAGCTGTGTCCCCTCGTGCTAGTTTTCTCCATCCTAGAAAAAGGCTATCACTGTCCACCCTATCTAAACCTCTAATCATCTTATATGCTTCAATAAGATCCCCTCTTAGCCGCCTCCTTTCTTACGAAAACAACCTCAAATCCTTCAACCTCTCTTCATAGGACCTGCCCTCCATACCAGGCAACATCCTGGTAAACCTCCTCTGTACCCCTCCAATGCCTCCACATCTTTCTTATAATGTGGGGACCAGAACTGCACACAATACTCCAAGTGCGGCCGCACTAGAGTTTTGTACAGTTGCAACATGATGCTGCGGCTCTAAATTCAATCCCCCTACCAATAAAAGCTAAGACTCCATATGCCTTCTTAACAACTTTATCCACTTGACTGCCTACTTTCAGTGATCTATTGACACATACACCAAGATCCTTCTGTTCCTCAACACTATTACGAGCCCTACCATTAGCCCTATACTCTACACATTTATTGTTCCTGCCCAAGTGCATTACCTCACACTTTTCCACATTAAACTCCATTTGCCACCTCTCGGCCCAGCTCTGCAACTTGTCCAAGTCACTCTGTAAACTAAAACACCCTCTTCACTATCTACCACTCCACCAACTTTAGTATCATCTGCAAATTTACTGATCCATCCCTCAATACCCTCATCCAGATCATTTATAAAAATTACAAACAGCAGGGGCCCCAAAACAGACCCCTGCGGCACACCACTCGTCACCGAACTCCACGATGAATATCTCCCATCAACCACCACCCTCTGTCTTCTATCTGCCAGCCAATTCCTAATCCAATTAGCTAAATCACCCTCTATTCCACACATCTGCATTTCTGTAGAAGTCTTCCATGGGCCACCTTATCAAACGCCTTACTAAAGTCCATATATACTACATCAACCGCCTTACCCCCATCCACCTCTCTGGTCACTTTCTCAAAAAACTCAATGAGGTTAGTAATGCATGACCTACCCTTCACGAAACCATGCTGACTATCCCCAATCAATTCATTTCTCTCTAAATAACTATAAATCCTATCCCTAATAATTCTCTCCAATACCTTGCCCGCCACAGAAGTAAGACTCACTGGCCTATAATTCCCAGGAAGGTCTCTCTTCCCCTTCTTAAACAATGGGACCACATTCGCTATCCTCCAGTCCTGCGGAACCACACCCGTAACCAACTAGGACCTGAAGATCAGAGCCAGAGGCTCTGCAATCTCCTCTCTTGCCTCCCAGAGAATCCTAGGGTAAATCCCGTCCGGCCCAGGGGACTTATCTAACTTCAAACCCTCAAGAATATCTAACACATCCTCCTTATCTACTTCAATACTTTACAGTTTGCAACCCTGTATCCCAGTGTTCTCCACAACTACATTTACATCTCCCTGCGTGAATACCGAAGAGAAATATTTATTCAGTGCCTCTCCAATCTCTTCAGCTCCACGCACAACTTCCCACTGCTGTCTATGACTGGCCCTAATCTTGCCCTAACCAATCTTCTATTCTTAACATATCGAAAGAAAGCTTTAGGATTCTCCTTAATCCTATCAGCCAACAATGGTTTTATTAGACTTTTAATTCAAACTATTTACATTTGGAAACGTCACTATTTAAACTTACTCGATCTGCAGGAAGATAGTAATTATAGTTATGTTTGTTTATCATCCAAATAAACCCAATGTTAAAATGTCCACACTTAGCTGTTACATTTAATTGTTACACCTATTACTTATCAATCTAATGCCAGTAAGTGTTTTGTTCAGATGTTCAACATTAATCTTATGATTTACTAGTGCCTGTAACACCACAACATAGGATAATACTCTTTTCCCCCACAAATGATGCCATCTTTTCAATGCATTCATTGTATGTCAATACATATGACAATAATAAATCAAATCAAATATTTTCTGAAGAATATTTTGCCTATTTTTGCATATTAACAGAAAATAAAGCCTTAAGCTAACAAATTCAAATTCAACAAATTCATCTGTGTTCAATTAATAGAATCATAGTTCTCTACATAGAGATCAACTTGATGCCCAGGTTTGTGGGAAGGACTAAAGCTTTCAAGGAAATTTTTAATGAATGCAGAAAAGACAATTTAACAGATAAATGACGTCACTTCATTGAGAAATATGTCCCTTTTTGAATTTGTTAGCTTAAGGCTTTATTTTCTGTTAATATGCAAAAATAGGCAAAATATTCTTCAGAAAATATTTGATTTGATTTATTATTGTCATATGTATTGACATACAATGAATGCATTGAAAAGATGGCATCATTTGTGGGGGAAAAGAGTATTATCCTATGTTGTGGTGTTACAGGCACTAGTAAATCATAAGATTAATGTTGAACATCTGAACAAAACACTTACTGGCATTAGATTGATAAGTAATAGGTGTAACAATTAAATGTAACAGCTAAGTGTGGACATTTTAACATTGGGTTTATTTGGATGATAAACAAACATAACTATAATTACTATCTTCCTGCAGATCGAGTAAGTTTAAATAGTGACGTTTCCAAATGTAAATAGTTTGAATTAAAAGTCTAATAAAACCATTGTTGATTGTCATAAAAAAAAATTCTGGTTCACTGATTTTTTTGAGGGAAGAAAATCTATAGAGCCATTGCAATGTGGTTAATTCTTAAATGCCCTCTGCAATGGACTCAGTTCAAAGCAATAAGGGATGGGCAGTAAACGAATGCATAAATAAATAGTACGTGAATGAAGAAAAACAAGTTGAACACTAGAAGTGAACCTGGGAATAGAAGTAGACCATCCAGCCCCTCAAGCCTTCTCCACCAAACAGTAGATCATAGCTGATTAACTTTATTTCCCCACTTTTGTTCCACACCTCTTAATTGGCATACTGAACATAATATTTCAATTTCAGTCTTAAAAATTTCAAATTGACACTTAAGTGATTTGTAGCTCTCTATTATTTTATATTTCTTGATTTCAGGAAGGAAACCTGCCGTCCTTACCTGGTTGGCCTACATGTGATTCAAAAGCCACGGCAAAATTTTATGCTTTTATATAATTGTTTGGTAGTACAGGTTTGAATATTGCTGAAAAGAGACATGGTGTGGAAGTTTTTTATCTAGTGCTCATCAGGATAGTTCACAAGAATATCAACAATCAAAGGAATAACAATTTTTATTGCATGAAAAGAGAGTGTTTTTACCTGAGTTAGTTTTAATAGTAAAACTACCCTGTTAGTTGTTAACTCTAGAGATCTGCCTAGTTTATTTCTCCCTATAGCTCTACATACTGTCACATATGTACCAACTTAAAAAATCTCAACTTTAAAAATTTAAACACTGTTACAGCCAACTCAGGAATTACTTATTCATTCTTCTGGACTTCGTCGTAACATTGTTCAGCAAGGAGTCAGGGAGATTATCTGCTGTTTTCTGGGGTTACAGTTTATAAAAAGATATAAAAGGACACAGAATTGTCAGGCTTTAAACACAAGAATATGAAATAAAGCCTGAGTATTGTAGTTAAAAATTCAAAAGGTTATTTCTTGCAGTTGTAGTCTGAACCACTCCCCTGCAGCACTCCGTAGTTACCCCCTGCATCATCTACCTTCCCATGCAAGAGTAAAATATGTAATACCTGTTTTCCTAGCTCCTCTCTTTTCACAATTCAACATCCAAATAATGTCTCCCAGATGAAATAGGCACTTACTTGCACTTCGTTTTATTTAGTACACTGTATTTGCTACTCTCAATATGGTCTCCTCTGCATCGGCGAGATTAAACAAGTACTACTTGAACACAATGCAGATTGCCTCAGTCCAGTCTGCAAGCCTGACTCCAAACTTTCAGTTGGCTGTCATTTTGATTTTTCACCTTGCTTCCACTCTGATTTTTCTTTCCTTGGTCTCTTGCAGTGTTCCAGTAAAGTTCAACACAAGCTCAAGGAATGGTATATTATCTTTTGATTGGACACTTGACAGCCTTCAGGTCTCTACAGTGAGTTGAACAACTTTTGATTGGAACACCTGCTCCCATTTTGTTCTTTTTTTTAATTTGTAAGTATGTTTTTTTCCTTGTTTCTCTCTTTTTTCCTCTTATTTGCAGTAATTATTCATGATTCTACAATCATATCATTTTAAACATGCTTTGTTTCTTTGTTTGTGTCATAATAACTCTCTTGGTCTTGTATTATGCATCCTTTTGTTATTTCATCTTGCCTGCTCTCCACCATATGTCAGACCATCCCTTTTGCTCACTGTTGTATGAAAATGCTACTTCCTACACCAGTCTATAAATCGTTCATTAAAATTAAGAGTAAAGGACCCAAAACTGACCTTCAGAGTACAGCACCCAACCACCTCTCAGTCTGACCATCATCTATCCACCAACACCCTGGTTCCTGTCACTGAGGCAAATCCATTTTCATACCACCTATTTTCTCATAATTCCATGGATTTTCATCTTCTTAATACATCTCATGCCTAGCACATTATTCAATGTCTTCTGAAAGTCCATACATATACTAATCATAACCAGCCTTTTTGGTTACCTCATTGTAAGTAATAGCAAGTTTATCAGACAGGATTTGTCTTTAACAAATCCAAATTATCTCTCCTTGACCAACTCTTTCCAAGTCAAAATACATTATTTTTCTAATAATGGATTCCAGTAATTTCCATGTCATTACCTGGTTCATTCCTCTTATCTTTCTTGAACAGCAACTTAATATTAATAACCGGACCATGCTCTCGCACTCCTGCTGTAACCAATCAGGATTTAAAGATTGTGATCAATGTCTCTGCTACTTTCAGCATCTAACGTGTATTTTATTTGGACCAGGAGACTAACCAAATTTCAATAATGCTAATCTTTTTAGTATATCTTCTCTACCTGGTAATAGCTTAATGGCTGAAAGTGGATTCTTAATGTTTAAAAAAAAGGGCTACCACATTTTCCATTTTATAATATTACAATGGTTCCTACAATTCTAAAGTACTTCATTGGTTACAAAATTATTTTGAACATCCTGAGATCATTAGAGGTGCTATAGAAATATTTTACTGCCTATCATTTAGCTTTACTCTTGTATATAGGAACACGTTCCCGGGAAGAATGATTTCAACATATTTAACCAAATCCCTGATTAACAGAGTCACTTAAAGGATCATTATGATTTCTATAGGTCAGAGAACACAAACAGAATTGATCTCTCCAGAATTAACAACTAAGTCATTCTCACAGGCAAAGTTTTGTCTCAGTCATTTTCCAAATTATCCAACATTGAAAGTACAGGAGGTTTAAATACTTAGATCAGGTTTATTCACACCCAAGTCATACATTAATACTTGTGATAAACACAATGCTCTAGAAACAAATCCAACCATTTGAAATAATCCAAGGTGTCCAGGTTACTATGTGCTGAACACTTTTGGGTATTCCAGAATGGATAAGGAGAAGGGTACTTAATATCATGCCTTTTTTCCCAACATTGAATTATCAACTTCAAGATTTTCCTTGACACAAGCTTTCTCTAAAGAAAAAAGTACATTTATTTAATTAATTTCATATTTGTTAAAAAAATTAGCACAAGTGAATTTTACTGAATGCTCTTCCTTACCTTTAAAATATTACATCATGTTGAACTCCAGTGAATGAATGAATGATATATCCAAACTCAAGAAGTCAGTAGTGTAAAGCAATGTGAACAGTTACTGAGTCAAGAGGGTAAACATACAGTTCTTAATTAATGATTGCCTTCAAAAAGATGGCCTGATATCTTTCTTTCAGGCCCACATTAATAAAAAGGAAACTACCTAAGATGTGCGTAAGCTAATAACTCTGTAAATTCCTCATACAGAAAACTTGTGCTTCACAAATCCATAAAGTTTTTGCTGCACATACTTTTTAAATTTAAATATTTATGCACTATTTACAGAGTTATACCTCAGTAACAACTTCAATTTTTGACTAGAAACACAATTCTTCTGAATGATAGGATCCTACATTTGTGTGACCAACTGTCACAGAAGGAAAAATTCTAAGAGGAGAGATGCAAATTGCTTTTCGCCAACTTCCACCTGTAATCTATTTCAGTCAGAGGAACACAATATAACTGTCTCAATTTATGATTTTCCTTCTCAACCAACAATGAATTCATTAAACAAAGTCTAACCACATCAACATGAACACCTGAACTATCACGATTCAGTGCACCGAATCAGAGTTATTTGGCTGTAACAAGATAGTGAATGACACATGAATTTTAAATATCGTCTGGCATTTTAACACTAAGATTGACTCAGAACAGCAAGTTAATGTGAAAATAATTCAATTTGCAACAGTGGTATGCATTCAACAGATTAAGAGGGAAATAACAAAAAAGCAAAGCCAAAATTAATTATATCTGGTTATGTTGTTTTAAAAGATATCGGATGTTTTCAAGAATTTAACTTTTTACACTATTAATTTGTGAACAGAATTTGTGAAATGATTGCTGAATTGAAAGGCAAAATTAAAATTATTTCTATGTACTAATCTTCCGAAATGTTGTTCTCTCCATTGAGTTGTTGATTTTAGGCACAAATGCAATATTGAATGAAACATGAAGCAGCAATATTGTAGTAAGTATTCAGTGCTTTTCTCAATACTTACTTGTTCTGCATCATGTTCATTATAACCCAGTCAGCAAGATAGACGTTCTTTCCAATGAGATCCTTGAACATAATGAATGTTTCCATCAGAAAGTCCTGAAATAGAGTACATGCTTTTATTGTTTTTGTGAAGAAAAATTAAGAATGTATGAAAAACCAATAAATGACCAAATAGGTAAATTGTTCAACAGTAATTGGAGAACAATAAAATTATTTTTATTACAAAATTTGATGCATAATATCAAGCTTTTTTCTGCAAACTCCACCAGTTCCAAATGCATATCTGCAAAGTAAAATTATTATAAGTAATGTTTTAATATTCTAATTATTTCTCAGTAGTTCTGCACTCCAGCACAAATTGTCATCTCTATATTATGAGAATTATAATTAGCATTTTATTCTGAATGTTGTATTTCACAATGCATAATAGATTTTGGGACCACCCAGATAAACTGTGCATAAATTTATACTTTCTTGTTCCAAAGTCTAGTTTGCATTTTGAAATGAGATAATTCATTCTGAATTATGGTTGGTTTACCCATGACACAGGAAGTTAGAACACAGAACACTACAGCACGAACAGGCCCACAAGTTGCACCAATCATATCCATACCGACCAGGCCACAGAACTATCTGTGACTCCCAATCCCATTAAATTCCATGTACTCATCAAAGTTGTGCTCTCATTCTCACAAAAATGCAGTACTGATAGAATGCTACACAATCAGAGGTACCATCTTTCTGATGAGGCAATGCCTGGTCTCTCTCATAGTCATGGACAATAATTATCTCTCAATCACATCACTAAAACAGAATATCTAGTCACTGTTACATTGCAGACCTTACTGTAACAAGTTCTCTGTTGTGTTTCGTACACAGTAAGGCAAACTCCAAGTCAAAAGTATTTCATTGAGAGTCCCCCATTATGTAGATACTATTCCTTTCTTTCATTCAACATTTATGTCTTAAATTTCAGCTGTTATGTAATTAGTTTATGTAAGTACATAATTTTTAAAAAATTACGTAATTTTTTTAGTATGTCATTACACAAGGTTTCTGCTAACACGAGTCATATGGTAAACCTAGGCATACTACCTCAAATACAGGGGCATATTTGTCTGCAGCAATAGTTTTCTCAACCAATGAAATATGATGATACAATAACTGTGGACGTGAATTGAGGCTGTTCCACCAGAAACAGTGACAGAAATAGAATCCACCGAATGTTTTATATCTGAAATTTGAAAAAAATAGAGAAGTACAAGAAGAATGACGTAGATCATCCTTTCGAGAGCTGTGCAGTTACAACGGTAGGGCAAGCAGCTACCTTTTTGCTGTGAATTTCTAGTTTCCACATGGAAATCAGATATTATCTGAGAAACTGAGCACAAGGCTCGTGACCTGCTCTAAAGAAATGTGATTTCCATGTTATTTTAAGTTCCTTAATAACTCAGTTGATAAGATCATTGCCCAATGTGAAACTGCAGTATAGGTGTGCAGGACATGATTTTATGGCTCATCACACTGATCAACAGGCGTGGCGAGCTGATAAGATAGTGCGACAGATGAAAAATTGGGCTCACACCCGGTTTCTCACCTCTCAAGATCTTGCTAACCCCGTTTTGCTGGTGAATCAGCCAGAAAGGGCATGAAGCTGATTTCAATATTAATGACATGTCTTATGCACAATGAATAAGCCTCAGGCGCTATCATGTGGCCACCCTTACCTTAGCCCCTTTGCTGATCATGGTCCTCACTGGTGAAGATCACAGATGGGCTCCACCAATATGGAACAGATGTGATGGCCTTGCTGTGGGACTGGAGGCCACTGAAAACTCTGGGTGGTTGGGGGCAGGGCCAGGCAGTGCCCATAGGGTAGTGCCAGTTACCCCAACACTGCCAGCTGGCATACTGACACTGTCCACCAAGCACGCTGGTAGTGCCAAGGGGCCAAGACCTAAAGGAACAGGGCCTGAAGGGGTGAAGTCTGATGGGGGGTGAAAGGGGGAAACTCTCAGTTTGACCAGTCATATTTTACAATAAAATTATTAAATGAATGATTAAATTGCTTTTTCCACTTTCATTATAGCTTTTCCTGCTTTCAAAAGTGAGGACTTGGTGTTTATATCTGTGCCTAGAATTGTGCCCAGAACTGAGAACTGAATTTGGATTGCACAGTCTGAGCATGTTCAGTATATTTAAATTCTCAGGTTGTTTCAATAATGTTTAGTCAACTCTGCTAACGGGACATTTTTTCTTTAACTCTATGTACTTTCAGTCCAGCATCTTTCAAATAATTTTGGAAAAGATATGTGTCACAAGCATTACTGAGGACAAATTTATATTGTTTGCTTTTCTTTTGAAAAGATGAAAGAAAGCAGCATTATGGTGATGCAGCTAGTATAGATGTTGCTTGCTCTTCTATGAAATTTAAAATATATTACAGTTATAGGAAGGAAAAATTGGAGAAAAGAAATATGTACACTATATGGGAATCTCTGATCTGTTGTAACTTAACCTTAGAAGGAATAAATGGAATGAGAGAAAGCGGATCAAGAATTCAGGATGAGGCGTGTGACAGCAGAGCAAATAAGAGTTGACGGTGTGGGTTTGCATGGGCAATTCAAAAGGCACAAGTACATATTGTGACAGAACTGAGGAAGAAGGTAGTAAAGTCAAGAGGTAGCAAATGTGAGGATAATGAAAAGGAAGAAAGAATAATCAAATGGAAAGATTGTGGTGAACTGCCAATTCATAGGATGCAGGAATATTCCACAAAACTTTCAAAACCACTCAAAGAGGCTCCACAGTTTATTTTCAAAAGTGTTATTAAGAAGACAAAGTAATTTTTATTATAAATTTGAAATGTATTGTCAGAATGAAGAATTCACACTGCAACACTATCACTGAGGCATACATTTCAAACACGATTGGCATCTGTTCAATGCACCATACACTCAGTTCAGAAAACAAATTGCACAATATTATGCAAGATTAGTTGTTCCACTTACCACAACATCTGATCTCATCTTCCCATATGTCTTGATTAAATGGGCATAATGATAATCTTCCATCTGCCTCAGGATGGCTGTCATGCAAGCAACAAAGTTGCCCTGAGGTGAAAAAAGGTGTAATTACAATTTTAGATCAAACAAAAACTGTTAGATCAAAAGAACACTGCCATCATGTGCTTTACATAACACCTTCAATTATATTATTATCTGGAAATATTCTTTTTTATTTGGTTCTTAAAATCTCTATGGCTTAATACCTCTAGGTCAATGGGTTAATTTAAAGGCAAGTTTAGGATTAATGCAAAGTAATTTTTAAAGCTGTTAAATTGGTAATGTAAATCAAGGAAGGACCCAGCCCATATGCTCAGCAAAACTGTCACATTCCCTGGCACTGCTAGTCTCAGGTCACTTAGATTTGATGCCACAAGATAGCATCAGATTTAGTTACAAAGTTTTAATGAGATCTGTTGGATCTTCTGGACGCTTCAGGATAATTTTCAACTTACTGCTGGAGCATTTGCCAACATTGTAGGCCAGGTGCAAGTTTAGAAAGTGACCCTCATATACTGCTTCTTGAAGAAGAATCTTCCAGATATTGATTCCTTACTGTTGTAGGGTACTTTACTGATTTCAGTCTTTTGCTCTTTTCTGGCTCTTGGTACTGTAAAATTTACCCCATGTACTCTATGTAGTTGACTCCACAACATGGAATTAACATAAAACAAAAATGTACCTTGACTTATGCAATTACTTTAAAGTTGTTACTGTGGCTTGCAATATTAACTTGGCCAGAGTGTAAAAGCTGCAATTCTGGATTGATTTGACTTGTCTGAGTGCTTAGCATAACCACTAACAGAAAAAAAGAACCAAAAAAGGATTGAGCTGGCAGGTCCTGGGCAGAAAGAAGGGCACAAACAGCATTCAATTGCTTCTGCTCTGGTGTTGCCTTGTCTCATGGGAGAAATGAAGCATGTATTGGGGAACTTTTCCATGATGCTCTGGCATCTGAGCCACATCATTTTCCTTATTACACAACCTCCAACATCAGCAGCATTAGTAATAGCTACTTGTAAAGCTACTTTCAGTAATTTTGAATATCTGTGAGAATTCACCCAATTGACATTTGAGAAAAACAACAATCTGAGTACCATCCATTATTAGTGTGTTTGATTTTTGGCATATGAAGCAGTTCAGTGGAAACTTCCTAGCATATTCTGCTAATTAACTAACATTACTGTTGTGGAGGATTAACAGAAATCTTGTTTAAGTGTAGATACAGGCTTTCCCCTGCTGTTAGTGACTGAGCATCAGGAGGCCAGAGGGAACTCCCATCATGAATGCTTTCTAAATGAATAAATATACACAAAAGCTGTTGCTTTCTCAGACATAAAAATAAATATAGTATAAATTGTGGCTCTTGGTGCAAATATTGTATATTGAACTCATTTACAAAAAAAGACAAACTCACTCTAGCTTGTACTGCAAAGAAAATGACTACTGAAATGCACAATGGACAAAAGGTTAAGGCATCTGCAAATTACCTTGCATTGTTGCATTTTAAAACTTTAAAATTATTACATCTTTAAATCTCAAAAAGTTTGGTTTTCTTAATGCCCAAGCATTATCAAACATTTATGAATGGTAATTTTTAACAGATTTAGAATAGAATATAGTCATTATATACAAAATATGTGCAAATACATGCCAAATATATATGGCATCTTATGGAACATAATTCCACATTCTAATTTTAGAACGTGCACTAGAATAAACTCATAAATTTGCATATTTTATACCATTTAGCCATCATTGTCAATTACGAACTACCTGCGCTTGTCTAATCCAATTTCCATAATACAAAGCAAGCCACCTTTTAAGGTGACAAATAATAAAAGCAGACCTATTAAAACAATTCCAAACACCTGCACTTGATGGATTATCATTTATGCTTTGGGGTCTGAGTTTGCTGACCAAAATCAGCAGCATTCTCTAATCTCTAATCTACAACTCATCCAGGTAATCAGAGATTGACTACAAACAACAGTTAGGAATTGCTAATCTCAAAATAATTTATTAGAAAGTCTGAATCTCAGAATAGAGCATAGCTTTGACTTCCCCAGAATAGGAATGCCAAATACCTTTGTGGCAGGCTTGACTCATTTATACTCTAAATTATATCAGAGGCTCTAGTCTATTCTCTCCCACTTTTAACTTTTTAATCTCGCTGGTATTCTCTCTGTCTCTACAAAACACTTAAAGCTACCAGGCCAGGTTTTCAAGTCTTCTGTTTCCCTGTCTGGCAGCATAATGTTACAAGTGATAATAGAGATAAGAGAGACAAAAAGTTTATATTATTGTCTCTACATAAGAGGAAGGCAAAAATGGGATAAAGGTTAAATGAAAACTGAGCAGAGTATGAAAAGAGAAGAACAAAAATAGGAGTGATAGAGAGGTAGGAATGATATGAAATGAGAGGGAAAAAGTATAGTTGAAGTGGAAAGGGAATAAACATGGGAGCAAGGGAAAGAAAAACAAGAGACAAACATCAACCAACTGTAATCTTACATACATAGTCAAACTTTAGGACTGTGTCCGTTTGTTCGATATTCATGTCCCAAATCAGCACCAAATAAAATCCCAGTTACTTGCATTTGAATGTTTGCATTTTTGCACAGCTCCATCTTAAAATCACAATCTAATAAATTGTGAGCTTCAGTTTTAATCATCCAAGTGCCACAAGACCACAATTTCACATTTGCTGGCTGAGAAGAAGTGGGTCTGCAAATGCTATGCTCAGTTGATAAATAGGAAAGTAAAAATTAAATGTTTTAACTAATTCCAATATCTTTTCATATTTTACTTCGGGGACAATCTGGTGCATAACTTTGTTTGTCCCTATGGCTGACATGCTTTCAATATGTCCATGAACCTCCTTTTTTTTTGTATATAGTTAGATTTCTAGATTTGGTGTTCTCTTAACTATGCTTGTAGAAGATTATCAGAACAGATTATCATGGACATTTTGCTACCAAAAACAAAAAGATTGTTTTGAGTAGGATTTTGGAAGTGTCAATCCCAGCCTAACTTGCTTGAATTTGATGATGATGAGATAGGGGAGAGCAATCAAGTTGTTCACAGGAAGTAGGTTTGCAATCCCTAGTGCTTCATTTTTCCACTTACTTTTTTTTGGATTGAGTACATATGCTTGACCAACCCAATTCAAACGTCACCCATCACTCCCACAACTCTTCCAATCACCTTCACAAGGTCTACTATCCCTTTCATGTGGTCTTAGTCTCTTTACCTAGCTCATCAGTGAAACCCTGATCATCCTCACAGATCTGATCTGCTCCATTTCCTGATATTTTCTGGCTCTATGCCCTAATTATTCTATGCATCACCTTCAGTCATAATGATCCCGGGGTCTGGGTACCAAAATTCCCCAACCTCCATCCTCAATCATCGCTAGCTCCCCTACAGGTACCAAAGGACAGCATTCGACCAGCTGTGGTCAGGAAACTAGACAGCAAGGGAAATAACTGGGTCACATTGTTAAATTTGGGAAATGCATTCTTCTATGTTATCAACCGTAGAGAAGTCCTACTCCCTCCTTGTCTTTGGGTTAATACCTAACCCAATATAACATGATTAAAAATATAAGAAAGGCACCGTAGGACAAGCACTATCACTTCACAAAACAAAGATAGTACAATCAACAGCATAAAGACTAATCTACATCTCAGCCTCATCAATCAATAAATGGTATTGATGGCAAAGGAGAACTACAATTGAAGAAGCTCACCTTAAAATCAAAATATGATCAGACAACATACAAGCTTAAGATCAGATACTGTTACAAAAATGTGTTAAGAAAGGAGATATGTTTTATGTTAATGTGTGTTCAAGGTCTTATTACAGTAAGGTTAAATATATTTAACTACATTATGTTGCCATTCTAAAGAAAATGCATTAATGTGAATTTCCAGTCACGTCTGATTGCTGCACTCATCCATCAACTTGTGCTCTGAAGGCACCTATTCATATAAAAATACTTATGAAAGAAACATAAAATCATTCTGTATGCATGCAGTTTGGATAGTTGGATCCCTAGATGCATGAAAACCCATTTTCTACTAACAGATCTTTTACTGTGTCAGAATGGATAAAGTGTTCACATATTCCTCATCAGTCTTAAAATCTCAGATTTAAACTGAATCTAATATTTTTGTTTACCAAAGGCATTTAAAATTATACCAGGCAACTTAGTTTTCTGGCAAGAATTTCACAAAAAATGAAAAGAAATTACCAGCTGCAATTAGATTTAACAGCATGATTTGATTCTGATTTGCATTTTGAAATTTAACAAAACCATTGCAATCTCAACTATAATAAGCAAATGAGCTTCTGTCCAGATAACAAAAATCACAGCACTTGCTGGTTTTTGTTGGTATGTCTGCCAACAGTTTAATAAGTTCTGTGTGATAGGTATTGTAGCCAGTATTCTAATGCTATATATAGAGTTTATATTATTCAAAAAAAATCCAATAATCACATTTTAAAAAAAATAAATACTGCAATACTGCAAACCCACTTCATGGGTTTCTTCCACATGCTCAGTTTCTTCACACATTCCAAAGTTGTGCAGGTTAAGTGGATTGACCATGCAAAAATTGCCCTTTAATGTCCCAAGATATACAGGTTAAATGGATTAGCTTTGGTAAATGCACGGTGTTTCAGGGTCGGGCGGAAAAGAGAGCCTTGGTAAGATACACTGTCAAACAGTAAGTGCAGATTCAATGGGCCGAATGGCCTCTTCTCACCATGGGAATTCTATGACAATAGAGCAAGCAGCAAAAATAACATTAACAGATTCAATTCAGCTTCTGGGAAATTCACAGTTATTCCATCAAGCATTTGTAAATGACTTTGGGTTCAAGTTTTAATTGGGAGCATCCCTGAGGGAAATGAACTCTACTCTTTCTTGCCAAGGACAAAGTGCCAACAGCTGTAATAATTAAAAAAGTAAATATTATAATAGCTAGTAAATACTTTATACTGTATTTAGAGATACAAGGACAGATTAAGGACAGTCCACATGGCTTTGTGAGTAGAAAATCATGTCTCACAAATTTAAGAGTTTTTGAAGAGGTAACCAAGCAGATAGATGAGGGCAGTGCAGTTGATGTTGTCTACATGGACTTTAGCAAGGCCTTTGATAAAGTACCATACAATAGGTTGTTACACAAAGTTAAATCTCACAAGATCCAGAGTGAGGTCTCTAAATGGATACAAAATTGGCTTCTTGACAGAAACCAGAGGGTGGTTGTAGAAACTCGTTTTTGAGACTGGAGACCTATGACCAGCGATGTGCCTCAGAGATGAATGCTGGGCTCACTGTTATTTATTATTCACATTAATGATTTGCATGAGAATATAGGAGGCATGGTTAGTAACTTTGCAAAGACACCAAGATTGGTTGCATACTGGACAGTGAAGAAAGTTATCTCCAACTGCAACAGGATCTTGATCAATTGGGCCAGTGGGCTGACGAATGGTAGATGGAGTTTAATTTAGACAAATGCGAAGGGATGCATTTTAGTAGATTAAACCAGGGCACGACTTACTCAGTTAATGGTAGGACGTTGGGGAGAGTTACAGAACAAAGAGATATAGGGGTATGTGTTCAGAGCTCCTTGAAAGTGGATTCACAGGTGGACAGAGTGGTGAAGAAGGCATTCAGCATGCTTGGTTTCATCAGTCAGAACACTGAATACAGAAGATGGGACATCTTGGTAAAGTTGGACAAGACATTTGTAAGGCCACACTTGGATTACTGTGTGCAATTCTGGGGTCACCCAATTATGAGAAGGATATTGTTAAACTAGAAAGAGTGCAGAAAAGATTTACCAGGATGCAACCATGACTTGATGGATTGAGTTACAAGGAGAGACTAACAGACTGGAATCTTTTTCCTCTGGAGCGTAGGAGGCTGTGGAGGTGACCTTATAGAGGTCTATAAAATAATGAGGGGCATAGACAAGGTAGATAGTCAATATCTTTTCCCAAAGATAGGGGAATTAAAACTAGAGGGCACAGGTTTAAGGTGAGAGGGGAGAAATACAAGAGTGTCCAGAGGGGCAATTTTTTCACACAGAGGTTGGGGTATGTCTGGAACAAGCTGTCAAAGTTAATAATGGAGGCGGTTACAATTTTATCTTTCAGAAAACATTTAGATAGTTACATGGGTACAATAGGTACAAAGGGGTATGGGCCAAATGCAGGTAATTGGAATTAGCTTAAGGTTTTCAAAAAGAAAGGGCGACATGGACGAATTGGGCCAAAAGGCCTGTTCCCAAGCTGTAAATTTCTATAATTCTATGACTCCAATTCAAGACACAGGGTTTATCAATATACAGTAATCATGTGAAACGGTTCAGCATTTTATGTCATAATGCAGAAAATATATTTCAAGATTACATTTCAGACTATTTTGTTTACTACTAGTGTCACAAGTAGGCTTACATTAACACTGCAGTAAAGTTGCTGTGAAAATCCTCTAGTTGCCAAATACAGGCACCTGTTCAGGTATACCGAGGGAGAATTTAGCATGGCCAATGCAAGTAACCAGCACATCAACAGACAGAACAAAGAAAGAACAATACAGCACAGGAAACAGGCCCTTCGGCCCTCCAAGCCTGTCTCTCTCATTGGTCCAACGAAACCATTCATTTGTATCCCTCCATTCCAGTCTGTTCATGTGATTATACAGATAAGTCTTAAATGATCCCAACGTGTCCACCTCCACCACCCTACTTGGCAGTACATTCCAGGACCCCACCACCATCTGTGTAAAAAACATCCCTTTGATATCTGAGTTAAGCCTCGCTCCTCTCACCTTGAGCCTGTGACCCCTCGTGATCATCACCTCCGACCTTAGGCAAAGCTTCCCACTGTTCACCCTATCTATACCCTTCATAATTTTATACATCTCTATTAGGTCTCCCCTCATTCTCCAAGTTTCCAGGGAGAACTACCCCAGTTTACCCAATGTCTCCTCATAGCTAAGACCCTCCATACCAGGCAACATCCTGCTAAACCTCTTCTGCACTTCCTCCAAAGCCTCTACATCCTTCTGGTAATGTGGTGACCAGAACTGGATGCAGTACTCCAAATGTGGCCTAACCAACATTCTATATAACTGTAACATCAGACTTCAGTTTTTATACTCTATACTCCATCCTATAAAGGCAAGCATGCCATGATCAGCAAGAGCAAGCCCTCCATCCTGAAAACCTTGGATGAATCCACATCTGAGGTCACCATTGCAAATGTCAAAGCATCCTCCTCGAAGGTCAACCCATGGAAAGTGACTGGTCCAGACAGGGTATCCAGACAAGCACACAGATCCTGAGCTGATTAGCTGGTAGGGTATTTGCAGACATCTTCAACCTCTCTTTACAACAATCTGAGGTCTCTATCTGCTTCAAGAAGATGACCATCATCCTAATGCCAAAGAAAAGCCAAGCACAGTGCCTTAATGACTATTGTCTAGTGGCTCTGAAATTCATCATTATGAAGCAATTCGAAAGGCACAAATCAATTCCAGCCTCCCAAATTGTCTGGATCCACTACAGTTCATCTATCGCCACAACAGGTCTACAGCAGATACCATTTCCCTAGCCCAGCACTGAACCCTGGAACATCTAGACAACAAAGGCACCATTATTAGATTCCTATTTATTAACTACAACTCGACCTTCAACACTGTTATTCCAAAAAAACATCTCCAAATTCTAGGGCCTGAGGCTCAGCTCCTCCAGCTGTGACTGGATCCTGAACTTCCTAATCGACAGACCGCAAGCTGTAAGGATAGACAACAATACTTCCCCCACAATCATCCTCAATACCAGTGCCCCAAAAGGCTCTATTTTTAGCCGCCTTCTAAACTCCTTATACACCTATGACTGTGTGGCAAAATTCCTCTCCAACTTGGCGTCCAAGTTTACTGATGACACCACTGTAGTGGGTTGGATCTTAAACAATGACGAGACACAGTAGAGGAATGAGATAGAGAATCTGATGAACTGGTCCAACAACAAGAATCTCTCCCTCAATCTTAACAAAATGAAGGAGACTATCATCAACTTCACGAAGCATAGAGGAGAACATGTCCCGTCCACATCAACAAATGGTCGAAAACTTCAGGTTTTTAGCTGTCCAGATCAACAACAACCTCTCTGGATCCCCATGGTGATACTATAGTTAAGAAAACCCACCAATGCCTCTATTTTCTCAAGAGACTAAGGAAATTTGGCTTGTCAGCTACGTCTCTCACCAAATTCTGCAGATGTACCATAGAAAGCATTCTTTCTGGTTGTATCACAGCTTCGTATGGCTTCTGCTCTGCCCAAGATTATAAAGAAACTACAAAAGATTTGGTGCATGCTTCACTGGTATATTGATGAGGGGAGATTGAAGGCATGGGCCAGACTGATTTAGTTGCAGGAAAACCAAAGTCTAACAGGTTGAATAATGTTTGCAAGTACTAATTTTCATGTCTATTGATTACTTTTAGAACATTGTTCTTTGTACAGACTGGATTCTTGTTTAGGAAATGATGAGTGCGAAGCAGGAAAGTTTCCACTGCGACGAAGGAGATTCTCCTTCTGGATTTTCATTATGGGATTTGGGCTAACCCAAGATGATGACATGAGGCAGCAACAGATGGCAAGGTGGGCAGACTAGGTCTGCCTCCATTTACTCTGACATCAGCTCAATTGTAATCATGATTATCTTTACTCATCATTCTCCTTCTCAATCTCACTCATTCCCCATGACCTCTCCATGCAATCTCAACAACTACTTCCCAATATCCAGAATGAATAGGCCACAGGAGAATATGATAGCAATGGGAAGTATTTGAAATAGATATGAAAAAAATTAATCAAAAATGCCCAACCATTCATACTAAAAGAAAACTTGAGATCCAATGCAAAGTTAAATCCTGTCAACCACATACAGTTGCAAAAAGAAACATCTATTCACATCAAAGTTAATTAATATTCTAATAGCTCACATGAAATACTTCAATAATTCTTGAGTTGTTAAACTGTTCGTACAGCATCTTGCTGAGGTAAGTTTTGAAACATAGCCAAATATTCATAATGGGCTCAGCTATCAAACTAAACCACTACAGCTCCAAAAAAAATGCAGCATGTTGACATTCATAGAACAGATTTGTTTGATTTTTCTGTGCTACACTTGATTGCTCATTCAAGGAATTTCAGGATCAGGTGGCTGTTTCTTTTTAATTGTCCGCTACTCAAGACCGGGGCTCCCCCCTACCCTGGCTCACAACTACATTGAGATGCATGAACCATATCCATTGAAAAAATGGCCCAAATCCACTGAAACTGTGCTGTGTGTTGGAGAAGAGGTGGTGACATCTGAATATTGCTTTAAAGATTTATAAATGGGTTGGGATTTCTAGAGCCTTCTGCTCATTCTTCGTTAAACTATTCCTTAATTGTGGACTTTTGCATCTGAAACTTTCCCTCTGAACTTGGTTATACCATAAGTCCAACTCACTCTTAGAAGTCTTTCAATTAACAAGATTTTAGCCAACACATAAAATTTCAACTAAACTTTGCTTGCGAGAGATTTTTTTTCTTCTGTAGCCAGCTTGTTCTTTGATCTAACATAAACTGCTTGAGCACTGAATCAGATCCCTTTAATTAAACTTACTGACATTTTTTAATCTATTGTTTATTCCTAGGCAATCTGGTCACATAGGTGTTTTATTAGAAATCATATCCAAAAGAAACTATGTTCTTGAAGGGACCATCACATCTACACAAAAATATCAGCTTTTCCCCAAAAAAAAACCACATTGTCTGTCACAGTGGGAGGGTAATTTAAATAAAAGTTAATGAAAATGCCTGCAACGCAGATTAGTTATTCCCAATCTAGCATGGTATCCCATCTCCAAACTGTGAAATGTTATTCTTTTCTTTGGGCGAGCTACTACTAGTTCAATTTCTAAGTCATGTATTTATTTAAGTTCATGTACTGAATCCATATAATAGTGCTTTACGTGGTCATTTTTCCTGAATCTGTTCCTGACATGGAACTTTGCTTAATAAGTGTTGGTTATAGAATCAGCTATAGAAATCTGCATTATCATTTGGCTAAAAGCCTTATCCAGGGGAAACAATACACTATAATGAGGTGCATTTATGTTACACTGGATATATAAAAGAAGTAAAAAAGTTTTGAAATCTGATTACAAAATAACTGAAGTTATGAATCTCTTTGATCAATAACATTGCACTCTCACAACAGCTGAATGATAAATATTGATGCCTCGTAAAAGAAATTGATGCACTATGATTAAGGCATCATTATGCTACTCCTGGCAGCAAATAGGGGATGAGGATGATGCTAATGGTACATGATTCTGCACAATTATTAGAATTTATGAAGATAAAATGGGTTCTGTGATACATTTCCTACTGATCTAGGACAATTAAAACATTATGGCAGCAAAATTTCCTCAAGAATTGCAACAAATATCGATTATCTGGCTGGAGAAGTAGTGATTTAAAACTCTCAACAAAAGGAGATGCCATTCCAGCCTATGTGAAAAGATTTCAAGCAGCTCTCTTCTACTTGCAAGATGAAGTATTTTGATTGATGGAACACTTTTGATACAAAATTTGTAATAGTCATGCCTGTTTGGGTAGAACTGATCTAACACCAGCATGCCACTTTGGAATTCATCGCTCCAAGTATCACCCACTCATAACATCACCCAGTTGGACATGTGTTCAGCAGCAGGAAGACCCTACAACCAGCGTTATTTTTAAGAGAATCATCAACTGTTGAGAAGTTAGTTGCTGATTACTTTGCTATGGCAGGTTCTTCAATTTTGTAAATGTTTGGTGCTCTCTGCACTTATTTAAAGTCTTCAGGGAGGTGGTAGATGCTGAAGGAGGTTTTGCATTTCTTAAGATTTCTGCACAAGCCACTTGTTCTCAGAAATAGGTGCATTCAAAGTCAAGTCCTTAGCAATATACCATGATTTGGAGAATGAATATAAGATTAAAAGGGTGCACACAAAACAGGACATGCTATTGGAAGGGTGAGGGGGAGGAAGAGGAGTTAAGCCATCAGCAGAAGGCCATATCCACTCAGGTGTTCTGGAAACAATTACCCTGCTTTACCTTTCGTCAGGAATAATGTACGAGATGTTTGTCTATACTTTATTCAGAAATTTTCATTGAAATCTGAGGTCCATTATAGCTATAGCTGCAACTTCAGAGCAAGCATTACCAATGGTTGAAAAAGAGACAATGCCAATGGGTTCTTAACCATATGGCTGTTTGCTCGATGGAACTAGATACATGTGGAAAGTCTCGTAGTTTGATATTGCATAAGGAAAGCTACTGATGCTCTCTATTCATTGCAAGATAACTACATTTCAACATTTTAAGCCCGAAAGAGGTAGGTGAAGAGAGTACTCATCATCACCAGCATTGCAAACTTCCTAATGGCACAGGAGCTTCTGACCGCAAATACCACTTTCAAGGCATCTTATGTCACTTTTGTACTATCCTAGAACTGAGAGGAATTCGCCTCTTTCAGTGTGCAACTGATGTATGACCACAGACAACAAATCATACAGGTCAATGCCTGCTATTCTGATAGCAGTTATGATTCTTTCATTCTGCGTCAATCCACCATGCCAACTGATGCAACATAACCTGCAGCATGTTGCTCTACGTGGCCTTCCTGACAGGAAATTCCTTAATTGCCACCAACTATAAGGCAAACAGCTTAGGAACCAAAGCATGAGCAGCAGCATGTGAAGGAGGAAGTACAGAGAAGGCAAGCTAGCCAGGCATTCTTTGCTGGACAGTCAGTGAAGTACTCATCCATGTGTGATACTATTAAGTTTATGCTCTGTGGCAGCACTGTCATTCAGGCATTTCTTAACATTCTTAATAATCTATCGGAGAACAAATTGCTGTACTTGCAAGCCCCTTGCACATTAATTTGCCACAATCTACTACTGCAGCACTCAGACTTCTGCTAAAAGCTGCTTGTGCTGCAATGGAAGTAGAAATATTGGCCATGAGACGCTGAATTATGGTTCGGTCCACATATGCTTAAGCAGTTGATCATTTCCAGGCTGGCAAAGATGTGCTCCAAGCTGTGCAAGTTTTATGCCATACTGATGCTGGACTTCTCCATGCTCCTTGACATTTCCTGTAGATTTTCCAGGACACAAATAATTGTGTTGTGCTTACCCTTCAGACACATTCTGCACTATCAAAATGTTTGACTGAGTCCTCGACAGAAGAATTCAGGTGTAACCTTACCCTTCAGTGAGCTGGCACTTACATTAACTTTCCCCTTCATAATGGCTGCAGGCCATTTGTGCTCTGTATCTCACCATGTGCAGATCCCACTTCTATACTATTCCCTAATTTATGCAGGGTTTCAATATTTCAGCTGGTGGTTGAGTGTGAAATTAAGTGATAGTACATCTTCATCACTATTGCCTTGCTGTTCCTGCACTCCCTGGCCAGCTTGCATTTCTTGGGTGCCGGTGGTACAAAAAGAAGAAAAAAAAATAGAGATATGTGTTTACGCAACTGCAGCTTGTAAATCAAAAGATATTACAGAATGAGGCAGGAGAGTGGGAGGAAGAAAGAGAGGTATGAGAAGATTCAAGAATGACTCAAATGCCTCTGTTCTACTCTGCCGCCTCCAATTATTTGCCATTTTGTTCTACAAAAAAACGGGGAGTGTGGCTAACAACACTGTGCAATCTGTTTGCTAATGTTCGGTCATGGCAGAATAACATTGCACTTTATATAATTTATAATGTCTGCAGCAGGGCTAGGTTTTTGAGGCTGCAGTGGAGCATTTCAACTGAATACTCAATGATTTAAATTGCTCTTAAATGCAAGAAGTGTGTGGAGGATTCAAAAGTATCTGAATCACTTGTTAGAATATAGAATCTCAAGATATTGGGTAGAACTTTCCCCAAAAAGTTCTAAGGGTACAATCTTACAAAAAGAAGTTTAAGTCCTGAATGAACAAGAAAATGGGAGGGAATCACACCAGTCTTTTTGACGAGCTGTCAGCGACAATCTTATGACACATGTTGCAAGAAAAAAGAGCTCCGATGCAATTCTTGCTAGGAAGGGGCAGGGACAGAGCCTAAACTTGCCAGTGGAGCCTGCTGCTGAACTCTTGGGGTGCCATTGTGCAGGTGCCCCGATCTTCCAGTAAACCAGGAGGTCTCCTGCCACTGACATCACCACCCCCGTTCTCATATTCTCCTCTTCCCTCCCACCATTGGTATGGAGCTCTCCCCTTCCCAGCCAATCACCACCCTTGCAGGGATTCCTTTCCTTCCCAGATCACCATCACCTTTCCTTCCCGATCAGCATGCTTGCAAATTTCTCTTTGTCTATAACATCACACACAAACAGGGTGGTGAAGATGATGTTTGGCTTCACTTGCCTTCATCGTTCAGAGCTTTGAACATAGGAGTTAAGACATAATGATACAACCGCAGAATACATTGGTACACCCACCTTTGGAATATTGCAGACAATATTTAAAGATGTTACTGATTGGAAGATTTGAATTCTAAGGAGAGGCTGGATAGGCTAGTACTTCTTTCTCAGGATCACTGGAGAATGAGGGGTCACCTTATAGATGCTTATAAAATCACGAAGGCAATAGATAAGGTGACTAGCCAAGGTCTTTTCCCCAAGGCTGAAATCCAAAACTAAAGGCACAGGTTTAAGGTGTGAATCGGATTTCTGACCTCCCATATTATCTCCCTGACTCACCAGGCTGATTGACTGTGATGGCAAACATGTAAGATTGTCACTGAACGTGACAATTTGTGAGGTCAAATGAATTTTTTGAGGCACTGTATCCACTTCCATAAAGTTTGACACTTGGTATTGACCTCTAAAGGAATCTGCTGCCACTGTATTGTAGTGTCTGGAGGGTGTCCCAGCTCCCCGTTGATCCAGGACATCTCTTACCTTTACTACTCCTCAAACAACATTTCCATTCCACAAACTTTGAAGCCTGCACACTTCCTTGCTATGTCATTCTTCAGTATTTCACAGATCTGACTTCCTATGTGGCCACAGCACCTGTTCCAGCTACATTTCATCTTCTCTTTTTGAAATGTAAGCAAGTTTTAACTGGTGTCAGCCACTCACAATACTGACTCTCTGCTCAAACCTCCAGTCCGTCAACAACACAATTAGTGCTGCTTAGGCACCACAATGCTTCAGAACAACAGCCACCCTCGCACAATGCACTAAATGAATGCAGATTAATTATACATTGCATTCACTGTGCTCATTTTCGTGGATCATAAACCAAACCTCCTTTGTCTTGGAAAGAATAAGGAAGGAGACCAGGAAAACCAAGAAGATTTAATATGTCTACGAAAAACACATTTTCTGTTGGCAATGAACTTATTTCTGATATTCAAGAATTAATGTGCCATTGCCCCACAAGATTACTGTCCTACATGACCGCAGATTATATTTAGAACAGGGAGGAGACTTGGAGAAAAACAATATTTTAAAATAATTCAACTTTATGAGATGGAGTTCTAATTTAGAAAATGAAGTTGTATTTGATAAATAGAATACCTACATAACATCCCACACTTTCTCTTTCACTTGGCAACAGTATATAAATGCCTAAATAGACATGTAATTTCAATGAAATTCAGATACAAGAAAGATTTTTATAAATTAATTTTATTAGTTGCAAACAGCAGGATTTTCCAGTCACATCCAACCCGAGACTGGAAATTCCATTCAAGGTTAAAGGACCTTTAAATGATGCGTGAAATTTTCCATCCCACCCACAACAATTCCCATGGTAGACAGAACCGGAAAATTTATCGAAACAGCTTTTTCCTTTCTAATTCAATAAACCAATAGTTGATACAGTTATGCTGTCATTTTCATGTCACTGCACAGTGGGTTCAGGGATATATTGGTTGGAAAATAATTGTAGCTCTGACTCTTTAAGAATCTGGCCCTTAAGTGCAACAATGGTAGGAATTCGCTAAAATAAGGTATACCTATAAATTAGTAATGGCTTCTGCACAAGTTCAATCAGGTATGAAGAGTTTTTTTTTTCAGTGAATATTGCTAGAACCATAGTTTACCTCACACAGGTTTGCACTCTACAGAAACTACACTGAACTTATGTTACTGTATCTGCAGTCTTAATTGCTAATTTATAATAATAATTACTAATTTATAGGTATACCTTATTTTAGCGAATTCCTACCATTGTTGCACTTAAGGGCCAGTTCTTAAAGAGTCAGTGCTGCAGCCTTAATGTGTATTCTTGACAGTAAATCAAATTGATTAAAATACCACTGAATGTGTTCTATTGGTTATTTATAGTGACACATTCAACAATGATAGTCAGAATCTTATTAAAAAAATTGATTTAAAAAATACCCAAGTACTTTACTTTTCCTCTAATTATGAGTGTATGGATTAGTTAGAACACGTTGATGAAATGGTCATACGTTGTAAAGCATTTGGCTTAATTTCTCTACAATATAGACAAACAATGCTCCAAAATTCAAACCTCAAGATACTTTCCTTAAGTAAAGTGTGCGAGTGTTCTTGATGCCATGAATAACAGGAACAAACATATTGAAAGCTCCTGGTAAAATGAAGAGTTTACTACTTGTGTGATTCTGGCAGCCAAATAAGATTGATGTCTTGGATAAAATAGCTATTGCAGCACAACCTTTTTCAAAAATAAAGAAATTGGTAATTTTGTTGCAGCATATTTTTGTAATTGGAGACTTTGCAGCCTCTAATATCAGCTAATGGTTAAATTTCAATTTTTGAAATTTTGCAAGTACGTTTTTTATTTTAAGTGTGTAAAAGTTGCTATTTTTATAATTCAAATAATGCATTTGAGTATGTTTACAATAATCATAATTGCAGCATTTCTGAGTAATTCAGTCACATGACATTTCACTTAAAAAGTTTTCTGGTTGTCTAACATAATTAAAATTTACTTTGCAATACCAATAATTCATTGAAACAGTAAAAGCTTATCACCAGTTAACAGACGAAAGCCACATGTGTGGCAGCCATTTCTTCAGTACTACTCCAAAATCTCATTCTCCCCACTGTCATTTTCCATAATTCCCCTTTCAAGACTCATCACAATCCATTCACATAGGTTCTTTGGTAGGATGTTCCAGTCGCACCCCAATTACTGGATGTTTGCCTGACTCAACACACCTGCCACGCAGGATGTGCCGTGTCAGAGTGAAATATCCCACCCCATTCAATAGATTAGATTTGCAATGCATTTATTGAACAGTTTTCTTTCACAATTCACAAAAGTTCCCATAAGCCAAAGCATTTCCCCTACGATCCAGAAGATGTATTTTATTGATAATTCCCTTTGCTGAGCCCCATGACCAGAGATTAAGAATTATCTTTACTTGCAGTAATCTGCTTATTGGATTTGCCACAGTATAATACCATTATTTTCAAACTGACAGGGTACAGAGCATAGACCAGAGATTTCACAAGTTGAAGTAACTGGAGATAATTATTTCCAATAAATGGAATTATGAACCACAAATAAATCTTGCAAATGCTGCATGTACTGGAAAGCTCATAACCTTTTTGATTAGCAGCTCTCTGAGGGAGAAGTTCCTGTTGCTGAGGAGTAGAGATTTCAACTCAAGCCACTTAATGGTTGTGGCCTTCCTCCAGAAGTAAACATGCCCATTGAAATGCAAAACCACTCATGTTTGGATGAAGCACAATACATGGCTATTCAAACTATTTTAACTGATTATCTGAATATTGACATGTATTATTGCTTCTCATTCAAATACATGAAAACAAACTATTTTAACTCTCAGTAGTTCGAAATAAATCTAACAAGCTCACTGGTCATCATGTGCAATTATAGTCTTCACTGGTCCTAGCATCTTGACAGAACTTTTGTTAACATTTGCAGGACAATGAATAGAATATCTTGGTATGTCAACTCTTTTTAATATATTGGAATCCCTCTTATTCCTCACATGGTTTTGATATGAATATCCAGCCCCACTACAGTTATAAAATATTAAAGAAATGTAATAAACATTGATCTAAAAAGTTAGTAACAATATGATACGTTGATGTATCATATCATCTACCTTCCTGAAATTAACAAGATTTCAGGATTGCAACAGACCATACTCATATTAAGAAGAAAACGTTCATATGCAATTTCCATCCTCCTTACGTCTTTATGAGTTAAGTGCTAACCAAAATCTACCTGCATCATCTTAGTTTGTTTGATTCAAGAATACTCTGAGAACTGTGCTTCATTTGCTCCTTTGTTGCCAAGGCTGGATGGAAAGTCAGAATTGCCAGCCTAATTTTAAATAGAACTCTGTCACCTTCATGGACCATTCACAATGTTTAAACATTTGCATAATGTGCATCGAGACTTTGTCTCAACCCTGTTACCTGGTGGATTTCAACAAACTTCACAACACAAGTCGTGAAATTAGTTTGTGGCTACAAGGGGCTTTTAAATTCTCATTTTGTACCCAATTCAGATAATCATTATCAGACCAAAACATGGGAAAACATATTTCAATATAACAAGAAGTCTTAAAATTACTGGTAAATCCCATTGCAATTTCATGTGCCTATAATACTGCTGTTTTAAGCCTACTATACATTTATGGAATAGTTTACAGATTAAGAGCTAATTTCTGTTTTAATCATCTGGCTTTTATCAGTGAAATATAACCATTTCTAGATTTATCTTGAACCCTCTCTTTCATTTCAGGAAAATAAATAAAGCGAGTAATCGAAGTGTTGGTTAATTTGGCTGTATTAGTGAAAAGAACAGATGACCATAAAATAGAATGGAAGCTTTTTCCTACAGAAAATAGAAATAAGGATTACCATATCACTAAATTTCCTCAAAAATGGGAAATCAGAGGAATTTCAGTATGGAACTTATGCAGCACGACACTGAAGTGGGAAAGTAGTGAGTCATGGACAAAATTTACAATAATAACTGTGGTTGATGAAATTCAATATGGATAATGCTGAATCAGCTAGTGGAGAAGCATATGATCTCTGATTGCCAGTAGATTCAACACTTACTATGTCCAGTCCACCACTCAGCTTTATTCCCCAGTCTAAGACTATCATGTTGAATCTGTAAAGTGCTTGAATCAGTCCTGTATTCAAGCACTGAATTCCAAGTTCAATTTTGTTCACCAGGGCACGAAAGAAACAAGCAGCATACAAAGATGCAGTGGAAAATAATGTGGCAGATGATTAGTTTCTGAAAAAAGCATTAAGGCTGAAAAATACAAAACATTCAACTGAAGCCTAAAGGGAAGAGAGCTAAATGATAAATAATAACCATCTCAGAAGTATATGACATCTTTATGAACAAAAACCCCAAGATACTTCACAAAATAAAAATAATAATCTATCTGGAACACTTTGTCAAAGTAAACCATGATAGTTCTGGTAAGAATAAGCTGATCAAACATGCATGAAACTGAACAGTCTTATAGAGGTAATAATGAGAAATAAACTGAAATTTTGCAATTATTAGTCACTCTGCTGGGGAATCCATATGTTTCTATAAAAGTATGGGCAAGATGGGCAAATGATTCTTCCTCATTTATCTTTGTGGATGTGGGGGAGAATTCAGAGAAGTGTTTTCTATTTGATATGGAACAGAAGTTACATTTATAATTGTGTAAAACAACTTTGGATTTTAATTGTAACTTTGCCCTTCAATGGAAAACCAGTTGACCATTAATCACAACTACAATTTTCTGATTAGTTAAGGCTATTGCACTACATCAGTGACCAACATACTAGATATTAGGTAGTTAGTAAAGGTAGAGAACTGATTATCTGCAACACATATTAAATATTAGGTTCCTTTCAAATGATTATCAGCAAGACACTTTTTCAATGTGGCACTGAAATATTCTCAGATTCTCTATCTGGCCAGTGCCATCAAACCTCTTTATTATCATGCTACTTTGTTTTGGTTGTCATACAATTTCAAAAGAAGAAGAAAATAATTCCCTTTTCATTTCTATCTTTCAGCATGCTTCAGGCAATAATGAATGTGCTTTGTGTCTCAATTTTCTCAACATTAACATCATAGCATCCCTGAAACAAAATCATTGTCTTCCTCATCTAACAACACAAAAAATCTGTAGCACAGAGATTAACATCAAATTTCTTTCCTGATCTGAATGCACATTTTGTATTCATATCCTATTTGGTCCCATCACGTATGCTAACTTGCTTCATGTCCATGTGAATGTACTTTCATATTTCAACTGGGATTATTATAGAATTTTGTACTCTTCATACTGGTCATTTTCTCTGTTGGCTTAATATTAATTTCTCTGTTTTTACCATATTCAATATGATTTCATGTTCTTTTATTCACACAAGTACCTTGGTATTATATAAAAATATTTGCTGTATGATTCACAGCAATTCATTCTCCATCAATAGTATATAGTCTGCATAAACAAGGCAGTCAGAAATTCTGTTTATGGTCTCAACACACTAGAATATCTGCATGTGCAAATATCATGGAAAAATGAAGCCAGATGCATCTTAATGTCATACAGTTGATTAGATGTCCACCACACATAGTCGAGGTTCTTAATACAACAACAGTCATCAGGCTGAGATAACAAAAGAGCAGTTGATACCCCGAAGACCCAAGCTCAGATTTCAGTTGTTATCACTGGGAATATTTCAGTTGATTACTAATTAGAAATAAAACTGCAAACTGGTGAGTGTAGAATGCTTAGGCTTGCAAAGTTTAATCTGTAAACTTAATAATACTACACATATTATGATGTAGAGAGTCACATGGGAGTAGTACAGTAGTAAGACTGCATTAGAATAGCATAAGAAAAGCATTCAATCAGCCTGGATTCTATTATATTTGTATGCAGCTATGTATTATCAATAAACAGCTACTACTCAACCATACAAACCTTTAGATCTCTTCATGAGACAATAAACAAGCTTTCAATATGGTGGCAACTGGTGAAAGATACCAAAATTCCCAAAAATGAAGTAATAAAAAAAGTGCAGACTGATTTGCAATATGAGCACCCAATTTAAAGACCTAGAGATCAGCTAAGAAGCTCCATTACAGGCATGGAGGCTAAAGGCAGAAGAAAGGTCCACTATGCAGTGCAAGAGGACTCCACCAGAGCACATGGAAGAGTGTTGTAAAACTCAACAAAAGCACAATCAAACAATCTAGCCAGACAATAAGAAAGGCTGAATTAAGCTTTTAAATTCAGTACAATAATTAGCAGATCAATTGTTTCATTGAGGGTGCTTGAAGAACTCTGGATCCAGAGTTGGTGTTGTAACACATGGCGATTATGTGCTAACAGAGAAAAAAAATTAGAGAGAAGTCACAGCAAAAGATTGGCTTCAATTCGATTCCTAAAGCTTAGGAAACCAAAACAATTTATTCAAAAGATGTTCTGCAAGAATATACAAGTTTAAAATGGTTCTGTAATTGTGACAGAAGCCCAACAAACTCTGACAAAAGCAGAAAGAGAAAGAAGGATCATTGCAGGTTGCAATTCGCTACTGAATATTTAAAAACTATTTTGCCAGGAATTACAGATTTCAACACCACTCAAGTTCCCAAAGGACTCTGCAATGATACAATAAGATAAAAAGGGGCATCCACATTATTAAACACTCTTGAAGAAAAGTGACAACTTTCTAACAGTGCTTTTGATATACCCTACTACAATGTGGATTAGCCCCATTGAAGCTGCTGATGGACAGAAAAATTTGCATTCAATTGCCCAAGCTATTGAAGAAACTAATCCTAGGATTGGCAGACAGGCATTAAGTTCAGGATCAAGAACAGTCCCATCAACGGTGACAAGCTTCCATTTGCAATAGAAGGAACTGTACTAGAAAACTTTCTAGGCTGAACAGCGATGGTTAGATACGAAACAGGGATCTTGACAAAGAAGATGTCATTGTCCTGATGGATGAAAAATCAATGACAGTCTTACTTTATTGATACCTCAGAAGTCATCTCCTCATGCCTTGTGGTAAATCTGTTACCATACATTTGAGTGCACTAGATGTCAAACTCAAATAACTGCAACAGTAAGTATTACTATTTCAACTCCAGGCTAACAAAGTCAGTTTAAAGAGGTTGGAACTACTCAAATCTTGAAAAAAAGAAACAAGATTTGGAACAGCTGTAAAGCCTCCAGAGTGATTACTTAAAGTCAGGGACTTGGGGTGGGACTTGGTAGAGATTGCATGCTAATATTGTTGTAAACAAATTTGGGTAAAGACTTGAGGATGTAGTATAGTATCAGGATGTTTGGGACTTTAAAAGTAAATATGAGACTGGAGTAATATTACTATTAAGCATCCCTTTTTAAAGTGGTTTTCCTTTAAGTGCTTTATTCTTTTGTGCCAAAGTTCCACTTAAAGTGGAGTAATCCCTGTTTTAATGGTTATGAACAGTGCCGTTATATCATCACATCCAACGTGATGACATCATCACATTGGGGTGCTTGCATAGCCAGCTACAGAAAACATGTGTGGATCACAATAGCTTGTGAAAATTGCCATTTTATCCTTTCTCTTCATTTGAGGAGCATTATTTTGCTGTATTTTCAGGTAACCCATTGCACTGAACTAAATTTTAATTTTAAACTTTTTAATGTACCCTCACAGTTTTGGAAGAATGCTCCATTGTACTGTATCTTACAGCACAGACACTGCGCCATAAACTTTGTTTTCCAAGTTCCTTTGCTGCTGGTACAGTATGCATTGTACTGTACAGCACTTTGGAGGAACCTGGTGTAAATTTGGTATTTCAAAACGGTTTCTGCAATAAAGAAACCTGCAAGGCAAGGCACCAATCTTAAACTCATTTATTGTACAGTATTTGAGACTTGTATCCCATCTGACCATTAGCCAGAGCTGCCCTGCAACAGGTAGCAGTGAGTCTGTTGCTGCAAGAAATAAGGAAAAACCATCACCCTAGCTTGAAATTAGATGTTTGGAAAAGGCTTGAGGCAGGAGAATGCACAGCTAATATTGCGAGTAAGCTTGGCTATCACATACAATAATGGGAACAATCCATGGTAACACTGACAAAGTCTTACACCTTTAAGTGCTGGCAGGCTGAGTCAGTATAGAAGCAACATCATGACAAGCATGGAAAGACTCTTGGCTGTTTGGATTATAAGGCCAAAATCAGTGACAGGTGCTCAGTTTTTGGGATCCAAGAAAAAGCCAAAAGCCTGTACAAAGCCTTACAGAATGAGCAGGTAGGAATTCACAGCCAAAAAGGATTTCAACCATTTCAAGAAGCATACCTGTCTACACATCATTAGAGAGTGTAGCAAGGCAGCTACTGCTGATTCAGAAACAGCTGTTGATTTCCCTGCTATGTGAACAGAGTCACTGAAGGAGGTGGCTACTCAGCAAAACAGGTTTTCAATGTTAATGAAACAGAATCTTTCTGGAAATGATACATCAGCAAACATACATTTTGCAAGAGAAGGCAGCACCAAGATTCAAAGCTGCCAAAGACTGACTAACTATTCTCCTTGCTGGGAGCACTGCAATAGATTTTACGTTAAAGCACTTCATAGTAAATCAGTGAGAGACATTTAGGGGTTACTTCGAAAAGCATCTATGTGCCAATTGGCACACGAATAAGAAAACATATATGATGGAGACATTCTTTCAAGAATGGTTCTCTCCATTTGCTATCCCTGCCTGGAGGATATATTGAGCGACAGAAAATCTTGCCTTCAGATTTTGCTCCTACTGGATAATTACCTAGATCATCTTATTAGCCTTGATGAAATCTCTGAAAACATGAAGGTGATTTTCTTGCTACCCAACAGTTCTGCAATGATACAGTCCATAGAACAGGGAGCAATAGCATCACTCAAGGTCTACTGTCTCAGTTGTACCTTCTCTCAATTCATCAAGGAAACTGATGGTGAGAACACATCATCAGCCAGGGAATTTTGGCATGGCTACAACCTTGCTGATTCTTGGGAGGAAGTCACATCATTGTATCTGAATGGTATGTAACGGAGACTATGGCCTGAATGTGTAGGTGGCCAAGAATCTCATGACATTCTTCCTGAGGTTTCACATGAAATCATGACTTTGGTAAAGGAAGCTAGCTTTGATGAAGTGAATGAGGCTGATGTGCTGAAATTGCTTGCATCCTATGCCGTATAATTGTCTACTGAGGACTTAATGGAGCTAGAGTCAACAAGCTGAAGAGGACGACAGCACTGAAACACCACCCGTTTGAGTTTTGTCAAAGGAACTGTCAAGAGTTTTCTAACTCATAAACAAAGGGATGAAAATTTTAACAGAGAATGATCTGAACGAAGAGCACAGTGCCGAAGAGAACAGAGCATTCAATGATTCCATGAGCTGTTTAAAGGTCTACCAGAAAAATTAACAGTAAGCTGTCGAACAAACTTTGGATACATTTTTCTAGTGTGTTGGGGATCCTGGCCATTTATGCCATTAACTCCACCAAGTTCTGGCTGTTGCACACAACTTTGAATTCAAACGAAGCAATGTTTTCAAAAGATCCTCAAAATCCAGTGGCAAGGAAGTGGCAACAGCAAGGTCTTCCCCCGAGCCAAAATGGCCAATGTTATGGTTCTAAATCACAATTCTGATGCTCTAAATCATTCAAAGCCACCTCTGCTGAAATGCTTTAGGCATGCCCTCAAGCATTTCTGAGTATGTCAAACATCACCAGCAACTTATGGTGACCAACCAGAATGGGAATTCAGTTGGGAATGTACAAACAAAATAAAACATTTGCCCACGTGATAGGGTCTGCAGATTATTCATTGCACTTACTGTATCAACGATTCCAGAACCCATAATTGGAGCAAAAGCAATTCACCCCCAGCCAGAGAGACTGCTTAAGAGACACTAGTTGTCAAACTTAAATTAATACAGCATGTCTGTCATATTCAGTGATTTCTATTTGCAAGTTACTTCAGATAGAAATGCACAGCATTACACATGTATTATACAGTGTTTCAATTTTGTATATTGATTTTCCAGGCAAAACTTGTCCTCAGGAACCTAAGTCTGACTTTGACATTGATTCCCATGGAAAATCATGCTTCACATAAAGGGGTTTCACTGAAAATGGCAATTTTCAGAAACAGAACCATCATATTAAGTGAACGCTCCCTATTTATGTGTAATAAATAAACAGTTATCATTTAACCATTCAGGCCTTGAGACTTCAGGCCTTTTCTTCCGACAACAAGCTTTTTTTGTCCTAATCAGGGAGAAGTTTTTAATTTTACTGCTGGTAGGCTTGTCATGTGAGAACTACAGGACATTTGGTGTGCTCAAGATAATTACATCAGAAAGTATCATCAGGACACAACAGTGGTAGGGGATTTAACACATAGGGGAATAGATTGACATTTGTGTGAGTGTAGCTGTGATTCCAGGATGGTACGACTTTCCTAGTCCAGATTCAACTATGTCATTGATGGGCTGTAACACCAAAGAGAGATTACGATAGTGCAGGTGAACAGACAGTTCATGATTCCTGGGGAACTATGTCCAATTCCCCAGTAGGTGGGACATGAACTAACAGTTTGCATGTCAACAGGCTGAGATCAATAGTATAGTAATGAATGTGCTATGTGTGTTGCGGGGGAGGGTAAGGTGGGAATTGGGCAGGGTGAACATTAATTTCTGAAAGGAAGATAAATTTTTGACAACCCTGTTACAGCTTTCTGAGGATGTAATCAACAGAATTTATGAGAGAGAACCAGCTGATGTGGTGTGTTTGGATTTTCAGAGGGCTTTGGATAAAGTCACACACAAGAGGTTAGTTAATAAATTTAGACCATGTGAGATGAGGAATAATATAACGACATGGATTAACTAAAGAGCAGAAACACAGACTAGCGGGCTGAGAATAGTGAGGTACAGCAAGGAGCAGGGCCCAGTTACTTTCAATCTATCACGATGATCTGGATGTGGGAACCATCTGAAATTATGATCCTTTCCCAACCACCACCACCGACCACCCCCACCCAGCTGCCGCTGCTACCACATGCTCACCCCCCACCACCACCCACCCCCACCCATGATAAGGCAAATATAAGGTACACATGAATTAAGAAGCCAAATACGCATGAACATACATTGCACAATAGATGACAAACGCGACTAAAACAAATTCCACGAATTACTCAACAGTTCCACTCAGACATCAGTAACACCATTAGTAGCAGCCAATATCACTGAAACTGTCTGCCTCAAGGAATTCCAATCTTCAGTTTTGAAGATCTTCCTTGGAATTCTTTCCTACAGTCAATCCAACATAGATGACTTTGAAATCCTGCAAGGTGGATCATTTTCAGTCTTGTCTGACAAGATTCTGTTCCTCTGGATTCCAGAGTACTCCTTCAATCACCAACTCACAAGCACAATTTCAGCTCTTCAGCCACACCAAGCAGAACACAAATACTCCAAAGGGGTAACTTTGCCCCAGTGGCTCATATCACAGTGTCACTAGTCTTCAGTTGCCTTCTTGGTTCTTCAGGGATTCTTTTGAAACCGCTTCAATTGCCAGACACAGATGGCATCACCAACAGCCAACCTAACAGAGTTTCAATTGCATCTCCTGAGATTCAGCTCCCTTGGATTCCCAAGAATGCATTTAAACAGCAAATTACAGACTCAGCATCTGATCTTTTGTCACATCAAGCAGAATATTAATGCTCCAAAGGGAAACTCTTAACCTACTGGTCCACAGTGCTTTCCTGTTCAGGACCCATTTTCTGATCCTCTCCTTTTCCTTAACTTGGGGTCTGTTTCTTCCTTTTGTCTCTATCCCTTATCCATGACTTTGTTTTGGGATCTCTCCCCATCCTTTAACCTCTCTTTGGGATCTCCTCAGACCCTTGCCTGAGACACACTTTCCCCCTTTATATTCAATTGTGCTGGCCTGCCCTAAGCTCAAAGTACTTATAAATTGTAGTACTGTGCATGCATAGCCCACTCCAGGCACACAAATGCACAAAGTTTAAGGTCTGTTAGGAGTTCCCAACCTCTGAATTCATCTGAGTAAGTAGAGCTTACATCCCCTTGGAAAAAAGAACGCTTCAGTGCAGATAAATTTTTCATTTTGTTCTACAGTTATACTTACTGTATTATAGTTATGAAAATTTAACCAAAATAAAGGTCAGTAATAAGTAGGAATAAGAGGATTTAAACATCAAATAACTATCTTATTCAGAATTTGCCTTTTATCCTGCACACTTTCTTTAAACTCTAAATACAATACCAATAATTATGTGATTTTTGGCTACAATCTTTTCACGATCAACCAAAGGTATTGAAGATAAATTAAAATTTTCTTCAGAAACATCTTAGCCAGCTTGAACTGTTTTGAACTCAATTTCAATTTTGCTGGTGTGACCGCAAACCAGTACCCTAGCTGCCTTCCCCTATTCACATATGCATATTTATCACACTATATGCAATAAGTGACTTCTGCATAGGTATTGCAACTTTAATACAGAAGAATGCAAGGGGATTTTCTTCATTCTTTCTGTTAATGGAAACATGCCTCCAAAAGGTTCTTTAAATTTGCCAAGGGAACTGGGTATGTCTGCTCACAACGAGCTTCAAAATTATCTTCCTCAATAATGCCTTCATAACAGGCTTTCTCTTTTCGTTATTTTGATCAACAACAGATTAATATATTTGCATGAAGGGAGTTTTGCTATCTGTACTCAAGTCAATTTTACTTTATTCACAATTTGTGCCACAGCCTTCGGAATATATTCATATGCTTCCTATTGGTGTCACCAAAATTGAATTATCATTTCCACTTTTTTTGTAATTTTATTTATATACTTGTTTTTTCTCTTATTTTCCAATTCTTTTTCAAGTTTTTTTTTAAGTTTTTCAGTTACCAGCAAAACCTTTATACAAGCTTAACAACTTTGCATTTTTAAAATCTTTCTTGTATGGTTATTGATCACTTTTCAATTCACCCAAGAGCTCTTGAATCTTTCTCTTTTAATTTTCCTCATGTGCTTTTAATGTCTGGATCTGCTCTCATATATCAATGTCTCATCTTCCACGTTCTCCCGATCGTATCAGAGTTCAACTCCCCTTTTCACTATGCAGTTCCAACAGTTCAGTCTTGATTTTTAATTCTGCTTTCAACAAACTATTCTGGTTCGTCACCAACATCTTTTCCTGGTCAAGGCATCTGATGATACTTAATAGAGACTTCTGACGCTTGAAGTTCAATAAGTTTTACCTTAAGATCTACCTTTGTTGAATTTGCTTCTACAAGTTTATCATTTAGACATTTCAAGTTCCCATTCAAGTATTCTACTTCCTACCACCAACACTCAAATGCTCTCACTAGATCTTGTTTTTCATTTGCAAATTCATTTCTCCTGTATGGAAGTTGGGTCCTCAACACTAATCAGATTTTCCTTTAATTGCTCATTATTGGCAACATGCTTCTCATGAGTGGCCATAATAATTTTTAGGATTTTGACAAGATTAGCAGAATCGAACAATGGCTGCATCACAGTAACACGGTGATAAGTATCTATGATAGCCAAATCAGTGTCCAGAAAAAAATTTACCCCTTCAATAGATAAACTGGGAACAATTTCCACAGTAACAATTCCATTTACTCAGTCACATTGTAAACTGACTTTATACAAGGGAACAAGTTCACTTCATCAAACTATGTGGAATACAAATTGCATCAACCACCATCAATGACTTATCTGCCCGAATGTTTTTCAAAATATTGATTTATTTACTTTATTTGACACAAGCATGAGCAAACATTTTTCCCTTTGAGATAAAACTTCTAAAACCTGCATTGGCATGATTCACTTCAAGGGAAAATTATCTGGACTACCCTGAGTCATATCCTCCTTTCTAGGTCTGAGGGAACGCATTTCACTTGTACTATTGCTATGAGTTTATCACCCTTTTTTTATGTAAGCTCTTTAAACATTTATAGGACTGTGACCAGTTTATCATTAGGCTTCCAACAATTGACTTTGAGCTGCCCTACCTTATGACAAAAAAAACCCAGTTTCTTTGCATCCTTTTTATTCTCGACATCATCATTTTTATTGACTGGAAAAAGCTTCTGCCTTCTGCATAACGTTAGACTCTTTTCTATTACCCCAGTTTCCCTAAGGATTTAAAACTGGAGATCTACTGCCCACGACTTGCCCACATGATTTTTCATATCCATCAGCCAAAACTACTGCCTCTCCTATCCTAGAAAACTTACGGTATTCCAGGTATGATCTAATAGCTAATTTTGAAATTCTTAAGTTTGCGCCCTCAAATTCCCAATGTTTGTTGTGACTTCTGTGATTGAAAACACATCATTTCTTTCTCCTTAGAAAATACTATAAATGTCTTACTCAATCTTTTTTTTGAAGTTCAAAATTCCAATTGGTATGCTGCAGAGACTAGCTCGTAAGCATTAAGTACAGCAGTTTAACTACCTCATAATCGGAAAATCTTTCTTCTGAAAGGCAAGAATACACAGCCATAGTCTGACCAACCAAAACATTTTGGAAAATGAGAGTTCTTGTGTCCTTTGGCTATTTTAGTTTCGCAGCAACCTTTTCAAATGAGGTAAAATACCTCAACTCCATATTCCGTGAATTTACACAATAAGCAAAGGCTCTTTGTAATATCAAAGCTCGGAATAGGACTCATTTCCTCACCTGAACTACTCCGCTCCTTTTCATCCAGTAATCCTAAATTTTCCTCTAGCCAGTCCAGCTATCTAATTTCTTTCTCTCTTGGGAGCTTTTGCTCTTTTTCTTTACATCTTTCCTCCCTCAGTGACTTTTCTCTCTGCAGTTTAAACTCTTCCAGTATTTTTCCATCTTAAATTGCTTTATCTGCAACTGATTTCCAATGCTAGATGCTGTGCTATTACCTCATTTACATCTGCTTTCATTGCTCCTGCTTTTAACTCTAACTCAACATTTATGCAATTAGCCTAGCCAAGGTTAGTTGCTGAAATAATTCAAAGATAAATCTTCCCTCTTCAGAGAAGTTACAGCAATTAACAAAGCAATTCTGATTTTCAATTGGTATAGTAAAATTCAACATGGAAATCCTATCAAACTTAACCTCAGCAAATATCAGCACTTATATTTATCCATGCATTTGGAATTCTACAAGATCTTCTTCCAATTTATGTTATGATCCTTGGCCAGACCCCCAAGTCTTTGGTAAGATTCGGCCTGGGACCACTGAAGTTTTGTTTAAATTAGGCAAACTCTTAGATTCAATACAATTGCTTAGCAAAAAGAGTCACAAGATTCCAATTGTTTTGAACAAATAAAAATGAACTTTACTATACAAGGTCAGAGCAACAAAGCAATTTACAATATAATATTCAAAGCTAATATGGATTACGTATGAATCAACAGGAAAACTGTGGTTGAATACACCACACTGCACAACAATTGACAGATGCAACTAAAACAGATTCCACAGGTTTCTCAACAACTCATCCAAACACTGGTAAGACTGGGTCAATCGATCTCACTGAAATCCATGGCTTTCACAAGGGGTTAAAATCTTCACCTCTGAAGATCTCACCTTGAAATTCTTTCCAACAGTCACTCCAACTCAGACAGCTTCAACAACAGCCCACCTTTCACTGTTTCAATCTTGTCTTGTGAGGTCCTGTTTCTTTATGTTGCTGAGTACTCACCAAAGCACCAAATTAGAAACAAAATTCAGCTCTTCGGCACAATGAGCAGAACACTGCTGCTCCAATGACTTGCAGCATGTAGTCACCAAACTTGATCTGTCTTCTTGGATATTCAAGGTTATTTGTGAGCTCTCTTCAATTAGTAAACTTGGACATCACCAACAATAGTCTATCTCGAAGGGTTTCAATTTTGTCACCTGCAATTTTGTTCACCTGAATTTCCAAATATGTACTCAAACACCAAATTACACAAACTTCAGGTCTTTGACCGCGCCATGCAGAATACCACTGCCCTAGAGTGGTACCCTTGTACCAAAGGCCAGCAGCCCTTTTCCTATTTGGATCTTGTTTCTTTGCTTCTCTTTTTCCTCAACTTTAATTGGAACTTGCTTCTGTCCATCTCTGTATTCTACTTGGGACTTTCTTTTGGGAATTTCTCCCAGTCCTCTTTCCCCTTTTTTGGGCTTCTCAGTCTCCTCTTCCTGCCCTGCCTGGGACCCAAATTTTTCAAGGTACTCCATTCCTTACCCAGATTCTTGTACCTTTATTTCACTTACTGTAAGCACATAGGCACTGAGCCTTTTCTGGGCACAGAGAACTTACGAATTGCAGAACAGCACATCCTGTTCCCAGCTTGTGCATACTTAAAAAGTCCAAGATCTGTTAGAAGTTGAAGTTCCCAACTTCAAAGCACAATAGGGTAAGTATAGTTTTTAATAACAGTAATATTTCCAAATTTGTTTTTGACACTCAACCAGAATGCGAGTTGTCAGAAACTTTCAAGGGGATTTAGGTAGATTAAGTGAACTTTCAGGAATGGATAGGAAATTATCCAGTTGAGGAGGATAACCAGAAATGCGGTGTATTTTTTAAATGGTGAAAGAATGGGAAGTGATGTTCAAAGGGACATGAGTGTCTTGTTCTTAATTCACAAAGTTAAAATGCAAATTAGGAAGGCAAATTGTACAGTGCTAGTTATTGCAAGGGGATTTGAATAAAGGAGTAAAGTCTTGCTGCAATTGTTTCGAACCTTGGTGAGTAAAATTCAGCATGAAATCTTGGCAAACTTAACCTCAGCAAGTATCAGCACTCATATTTATCCATACATTTGGAATCCCGAGATTTACAAGCCTGAAACCTTTGCCAGGTGCCAAGAGTTAAATACTGCAGAGAATCTAGAGGAGTATACTATATGTAGTGGTGAGGCTACATGGATATTTTGAAAGCAAATAGAGGGCATGAAAAAAAATATTTGGAAAAAGCCCACAGAAAATCCCAGAATGAATTATAAATACAAAAAGATCAAGTGAATAAAGTAAGAAAGGAGAAGGACCTACTACAAACAGGATGGAAACCTGTCCCTACCTGAGAAGTCTGATATTGTTTCCATTGAACAACATTCATTTGAACTCAATTGATACTGGTGATACTCAAAAGCAATCATTTAGCTATCACTTGTCATGCATTGCACTCAAAGTAATGATTTAGCTATTATTTGATATCAGTTTCACTCAACAGTAATCATTTAGTGAATATTTGATATTGGTTTTGAGTGCAAACAATAATTTTGGTTATCAAACTGTTTAAGTACCATAAGTGGAATCAACTGCCACAAACCATAGTGCTTAAACATTCATAATTAGTTAAATCACTTAAGCATTCGGACACCAAAAACAATTATAAAGTTTATTTTCCATATTTCTGAGTTCAGAAAGATTCATACACCACAAAACTGAGATAACTTTAGAAAATACACTCATTTTTGATGAGGTATCTTTGTGTTGTTCTTTGTAACCTTTACTCACGCACTTGCTCTATTTACTCTTCACACTGTAGTCCTCTCTAAGCTAAACAGAAACATATTTGGGATTGAACCAACCCCTATGCATACAAACATTTGTTCAATATGAATGTAACTATAGATTATACACTTCTGGTCACTGCATTATAGAAAGGATGTAATGACACAAGAGGGCACAGAGGAGATTTACAAAGATGTCGCTGAGGCTGAAAGATATTAGCTGTCTGCTCAGGTTGTTTTCACTGAGACAGACAAAACTGAGGAGCGATTTAATTGGAATGCACATAATTATAAAATTTGATGAAGAGTGGGTAAGAAGGCCCTGCTTCACTTAGCAACAAGTTCAATAGAAAGATTAGAAAAGAATGGAGGAAGGCTTTTACAAATTCCATAGCCTACAAGAGTTGGAAGTGGGATTAGATTGGGTAACTCTTTCTTGATCCAATGGCCATTTTATTATGTAAATTTTTATGATTCTAAAACTGAATACAGTAATACCTTCACTTATGAGCTTAATTCGTTCTGTGACCGAGCTCGTAACTCAATTTGCTCGTATATCAAATTAAATTTCCCCATTAAAATGAATTGAAATGCTATTAATCCATTCCAGCCCCCCAAAAACCACACCATTTTTTTTGTTACGTGTTTTTAAATAAGAAAAATGTACTTTATAAATAACAAATAATGTATAAAAAAATACATAATAAAAGAGAATGTAAAGAAATAATGGTTTTATTAAGTGTATTTACCTTGAAGATCAGACGAAGATGCTGGCGGAGGTGGAGGAGATTGGCGGAGGAGGTTGGGGGAGTTTTTCATTTTGTGCTCTATTTATTGCCAAATTTAATTTTTCTTTAAGTATCTTATGAGACTTAAAGGCTCTGGGGTTTTCAAAGTGATATACAAGTAGTGGCTTAATCTTGCAGTCACCACTCGCATTCGCGCACGTGAACTGAACGCTCGCTGGGCTACCTAGTGGCGGGTGGCGTAAGCTCGCTCGCTCGTAACTCAGATCTCGGCTCGCATCATAAAGCAAAAAATCGACCGAACGGCGGCTCGTATCTTGGAAAATTCGTAAGTTGAGTGACTCGTAAGTCAAGGTTTCACTGTACTTTTAAGTGTTCCTTCAGTGTTAACATGACAGTCACGTGTCTGGGAACAAGAAATTTGCTGCTTTAGATTGTCCAGATCCTTTGGAGAAATCATAGTTGAAAGCAAGTCAGTATCTCACTGTAATCTGATAATTGAGCAACAGTCATTTAAGAATTCTGCTGACAGTGCCCAAAAGACATGCTGTGTAAGCATTATTACAGGAGATTGTTTGGCTGGGATAAATTATTTAGTACTTCAAGGCAGAGACTGCGAAATATTTACTTCTTCTTTCTGGTGCAAAGGATATCAACATAGGAAACACAGCAAAACTTCTACAATGGCCAAATATCAAATTTATTTGAGAAACAAGAAAATTGTAATGAGTGAAAATATGTTGGGATAGAGAGATTCATAGATGGTTCAGAAGAGCAAGGGAAATTAGGCAAGATACAACGATGTATATGACTTGCCTGTACCTAAATTACATTGAATACTTGAGCCAGATATTTGCTTTATGTCCCAATAACGTGTGTCTTTGACTATAAATATACAAAAAATTTGACGCCTACTTTTGATGTCAACGAATTTGGAAAACGATAGAGAATGAAACCATAAAGGTGGAACAGAATCGCTACGAAGTGTAAGAGCAGAATACAACAATGGTGTTGCACTACAATTAAGATTTAACAATATTCATAAAAGTGTGAGATGATTTAGAGAAAAGTCAAAAAAGGGAGCTGAAGTATAGATCAACAAAGATCTAAATTAATGTCAAAACAGCTCAAATAACTTAGCCAAATCCTGTTCTTATTTTTCCTCTTATATTCCATTGCTCATTAAATACCATGCTCATAAAATACTTCTTTACTCAGAGGGTAGTAAGGGCGTGGAACGCCCTGCCTGCAGCAATTGTGGACTCGTCAAGTTTAAGGGCATTCAAATGGGCATGGATAGGCATGTGGATAGCATTGGAATAGTTTAGGATAGAGGGTCATAAAATTGGTTACATTGGTCGGCGCAACATCGAGGGCCGAAGGGCCTATACTGCGCTGTAATGCTCTATGTTCTATTCTATGTTCTACCATCACCTGCAATTTAGAAAGCAATTAATTGTGCTAAATGTTCTGAAATAATTTGGCGTAGAAAATACCAGGTTAAGTACGTGTATTGTTTATCACATAAACAAGGGAATTTTGTACAGTGCACTAAGTACATAACAGACTATGTTTAAAATACAGTGAGGCACTGTGGCATTCATTGCAGCAAACACATATTTAAAAGTTTCGATGTTTCTCTGCTAAACATGCAGATTTTATTTTTAATTTTCCATGAACATCTAGTTATTTCCTGCAGTCACAACATATATCTCTGTTCCATCATCCCACTGATAAATTTCTACATTCACTGCGCTAATTAATTATGTATACAAAAGAAATGCAACTATAATATTTTTGCCACTTAACTAACAAGAATCAAAGTTAACACTTTTATATATAACTTTCATAGCACTTCTGCTTAGCATATTGTCCTATTGGCAAGTAGAATGAATTGACAAACTGAAGCACTTACTGAAACACACCTTTCAGTAGAAATATTTTACGGGGAAAACAAAATCATAAATCATGTAAAGAACATTAGTAAAGTATTGTTTAGAGCTCATATTTAAAGGGCTTGTTAAAACTGAGAAATATATAACTGCCAAATGTAGTGGTAACGCAAGAGTTTATATTCTGAAATTTTACAGCACTGATTAATTCTGAAAGATACAAACACATGGAATGAATCTGTTTCTAGGTAGGCATTTATTAGGAAATACTGGCCTGGAAAGGTTGGCTAAATGTATAAAAACTGCTGTAACGTTTCTACATTGAAGCATTAGTTCGAATTATGCTACATTACATCACAGGAAATCAAAAGGACAGTATTCTCCCAGTTCCAAGTTAATAATAGTAAAATACAACAGGTAACATCACGATCATACAGATGGTAACAATGATGTTTCCTGTTTCGCATACATAGAATGCTATGGAGATATTAGTGTTCAACTGGAGTGGGGACAGTAATAAGTCTCTCAATACCAAGTTAAAGTCCAACAGGTTTATTTGGTACCATGAGCTTTTGGAGCACTGCTCGTTCATCAGGTGATTCATCAGGAATTTAACCTGGTGTTGTGAGACTTCTTACTATACATAGAATGCAGCAGTTAGTGGGAGTGCAGTCAACTTGTTGCCTAGTTTTTCTTTTCCGCATGTACATAGATTATCAACTTAGACAATAAGGCTTCCATAATTGCTAAACATAATTCTCGGAGCTCTCTGATGAATTTTGTGAGAGGGCAGTCTTCAATGGTGTGAGTCACTGACCATGGTAGACCACTGCTGCAGTTAGGGTTCCCAGCAATGGGACCAATTTGTTGCACAATATTAGCGCAGAAACAGCTGAGACGTGCCAGACGGAGAGTCAGTTGTAGGTTGAAGCTGACTGTGGGATCTGTGACGAAGAAGTGATTTCTATTGATGACATGTTGGTTCTGTTCCTGCTGCACAGAGCCTCTGCTGTTTTCCCTTGGCATGGTGGTCTTAATCATAAAGACTAGCGTGGAGGCAGGCGAGCAGCAGGTGAACTGGTAAAATTGTCGTGTAGTAGCAGGCTTGAGTTGATGTAAATCTTCTCCAGGACCTTTCTTGTTGCAACCTTTATCCTTATGTGAGGGGGCAAGAAGTTGCTCAGGACTGGGAGTCAGTGGATTTGAGTTGATTGGAAAGTACTTGAGATGATAATGCATTGCTATTTTGAGCTAGTATCTACAAGCCTGATATGGGATGAGTTGGACCATACTGATGCACAGTACTCTACAATCAATGCAGAGTTATAAGATAATGGTAAGAGCTGAGTTCCTTAAAGTTTGAGCACCCATGAAGAGTCACCAAGTCTGCTCAAGAGGCTGTTTAATGTTTTAATCTTTGCTGCTGTCTTGCTCAGATTTTTTTAATATGTCAATTTTCAGTGAAGGGGAATATCAAGATTAACAGGATGTCGTTTGTGACTTATTCTCTTGATGTGGAGATGCTGACGTTGGACTGGGGTAAGCACAGTAGGAAGTCTAACATCAGGTTAAAGTCCATCAGGTTAAAGTCCAACAGGTTTGGTAGCACAAGCTTTCAGAGCATCGCTCCTTCTTCAGGTCAGTAAGGAGTTGTGTTCACAAATACGGCATATATAGATACAAACTCAATTTACAAAATAGTGGTTGGAATGCGAGTCTACCGGTAATCAAGTCTTAAAGGTACAGATAATGTGAGTGTAGAGATGATTAAGCACAGGTTAAAGAAGTATGTATTGTCTTCAGCCAGTTTGAGATTTTGCAAACCCAGGCAAGTTGTGGTGGTTACTGATAGCATGACATGAACCTAAGATCCTGGTTGAGGCCATCCTCATGTGTGCGGAATTTGGATATCAGTTTCTGCTCAACAATTCTGCATTTTGTGAAGGCTGCCTTGGATAACGCTTACCTGGAGATCAGAGGCTGAATGCTGAAGTGTTCCCTGATAGGAAGAGAACACGCCTGCCTAGTGATTGTCAAACAATGTTCACTTATCTGTTGCTGTAGCATCTGCATGGTCTCCCCAATGTCCTTGGGGCATGCTTTACTGCAATGTATCAGGTAGACAACATTGGCCGAGTCTCAAGAGTTTGTACTGTGTACCTGGTGGATGGCATTCTCATGCGAGATGATGGCAACTGTGTCGTTGATCTGGCACATCTTGCAGAGGTTGCTGTGGCAGAATTGTGTGGTGTTGGGGTGCAAAAAGCGTCGGTCGACCTTGGGCCAATATTATTTATCTGCGCCACCTGCTGAAGAGTCTGTCACTCACAAATTGGCTTCCAAACTGCAACAGAGGATGCTCAATACAAAAGTGACATACATTCTGGGTGCATTCCATCATCCCTGAAGATGCACAATTAGCCTAACTGGCTAACTAACTAATCAATGGCAAGCTTTTCCTTACATTACCAAAACAAATCACACAAGCGGAAAGAGCGCAAAATAAATTTAGGAGGATTGTTGCTAGGACTAGTGGGCCTGAGTTATAGACAGTGGATGGTCAGACTAGGGTTTTATTCCTTGGAATATAGAAGAATGAAGTGTATAAAGTCATCAGGGATATAAATAGGATGAGCATACACAATCTTCTTCCAGGATAGGGGAATTGAAAACTAGATGGCATTGGTTTAAGGTGAGAGGAGAAGGATTTAAAAGGGACCTGAGGGGAAACTTCTTCACACAGAGGGTGGTGTGTATATGGAATGAGCTGCCAAAGAAAGTGGTTGAGGCATGTTCAATAACTACATTAAAAATGCATTTAGTAAGTATATGGATTGGAAAGAATTAAAAGGATATGGGCAAAACATGAGCACTTGGGACTATTTGGGAGGGCATCATGGGCCAATTGAGCTGAAGGGCCTTTTCCTATGCCATATTGCTCTATGACTCTGAATTTTAAATACTGCTATCACAATGCCTCTTAATCTTCACTGTTTACTAAAAACACTGCAACTTTTTTTCTGTTTTGTTAAATAAGCCTCATTATTATTATCTTACTCAATCACGTTTAGTCCTTTCCAAAGTTTTAACATACTTGAAGTAGGGCACCTGAAACTGAAAACTAGTATAACTGGCTTAATCAAAAATTTGTAAGAACATTTCTGAAAGGACAAACATATTGTTAAGTTTTATGTCTTGTACTCTGTTCCCCTGTGGTTTTCTCCACAACAATATTTTAATTAATCAGAATTGATTTGTCAACCAATCAATATTTTTTCTTCCTGTAGTATAAATTATGATCATTTGAAAGTTGATATTTCTACTTTTATCCTAATAAGTGGGAGACAAAAAGCTTTAACCACAGGTTTTTCCATTCAACAATACTCAAGTTCTGTACTACCAAGTGACAAGTGCAAATTTGATATAGTCTCTTGGATTTTTGTTCTTGGTTCCATTTATAGCATTCAGGATCTCATATTTTATTTGACATCAGTCTTATCAACTCGTCTTCCAACTTCAAAAATTTGTACGTCTAAACCTTGAAAAATCTTGATGCTGTACTACTCTTTTTCAGGTTTTACCATTTGTTGTATACATCCTATTCTTTCTTCCAAGACCTATTACCTCACACGACACAACACTGAATTTAAGTTCGCTTGTGATTGCTTGCAGTAATTTTTAAAGTTAATCAAGAAGCACTAACCCCCAGTAACTTTTCTGTCCTCTGTAAACTATCATATATTTTCTCATACTGGAGTCAAGAACATTTCTATGTATTCATAACAATATGTGTAACATTGATCTGAGTGTAGTGGGGAAGGAATCACTGCCATTATGTCTAAAAAGGTTCACTCACACGCAATGAAGGTGAGGCGATATCTTAGTGATATTTTTGCTAGATTATTAATCCAGAAACTCAGCTAATGTTCTGGGGATTTGAATCCCACTATGGCAAATGGTAGAGTTTGAATTCGATAAAAATATCTGGAATTAAGAATCTACTGACGATCGTGAAATCATTGACGGTTGTCAGAAAACCCCATCTGGTTTACTTATGTCCTTTGGAGAAGGAAATCTGCCTTGCTTACCCAATCTGACCTACATGTGACTCCAGAACCACAGTAATGTGGTTGACTCTCAACTGATCCCTGAACAAGGGCAACTAGGGATGGGCAATAAATGTTGGTCCATGCCTCATGAATTAATAAATAAAAATTCTCATTAAATTTGAATGACAGCTTATTTTAGGACTATTTGCTTTTAGTTTGTAAACATACATCTTATTATATAGATGTATATAATAAGAAATATATTACAGGAAATCTATTACAGCCCGTTTCTTAGCTTTTAAAGTAGAATTTCTCATAATTCTTCACTACAACATAAACATTAAATTTAAGCATTGGAGTCTTCTTAGAATCTGAGTGCATTCCAGCTGTGCTTGCAGTGGTTATATAATCCAATTTATCATAATCAATAAAACAAATATGCTTATAATAGTCTGCAAGCACTGCACTTTGCCACTTTCATAACTGCAGCACTTTACTTTAGATCAAATTAAACAATCATGGTCTTAGAGCTTCCTAACTGTTCCAATCAACGTAGTCATTGATATGTAGTTTTCCATTCACCCCTCATTAACACGAAGTAGAAAAATATGGACTTACTTTTTATTCAGCTGTGCAACGAAATAAAGTACCTTCATAATTTGATATTAAAACCACTTAAAAGTGAAAGTGAAAAATATAAAGATCTGTTTAGCTACTAAAGGCTAGGAGTTGCGTAAACAAGAGAGGAACAAAAAAATTCTTGTCTCAATTAGAAAAGTCCACACATGCACCAATTTACTGGCATGTATTGGAAATGTATATTTGCATCAATGATTTCTTCTGAGCTAATTCCCTGGTCTCAAAAATTCCCTTGATGGGAAATATTGGGCAGAATTCTCTCAAAAACATTCTAAGTGTCAAATCTGTAGGAAAATTGGAGTAATTCACGTTGGTTTTTCAGTGGGAGTTTACACGAGTATCTCCCACACTCTGCACTGCACAGACGATGAGCATGAATATCACAGAACATAGAACATAGAAAAACTACAGCACAAACAGGCCCTTCGGCCCACAAGTTGCGCTGATCATATCCCTACTTACTAGGCCTACCTATAACCCTCAATTCGTGATAAATCCCAAGTACTCATCCATTAAAAGACCCTAACAAATTCGCCTCCACTATCATTGACGGCAGCCGATTCCACTCACCCACCAACCTCTGAGTGAAAAACTTACCCCGACATCTCCTCTGTATCTACTCCCCGGCACCTTAAATCTGTGTCCTCTCATAGTGACCATTTCAGCCCTGGGAAATAGCCTCTAAGAATCCACCTGGTCTATACCTCTCAACATCTTATAAATCTCTATCAGGTTACCTCTCATCCTTCATCTCTCCAGGAAGAAAAGATCGAATTCCCTCAACTTATCCTCATAAGGCATGCCACCCAATTCAGGCAACATCCTTGTAAATCTCCTCTGCACCCTTTCAATAGCCTCTACATCTTTCCTGTAATGAGGCAACCAAAACTCCGCATAGTACTCCAAGTGGGGTCTGACTAGGGTCTTATAAAGCTGCAGCATTATCTTCTGACTCCTAAACTCAATCCCTCGATTGAAGAAGGCCAGTACGCTATACACGTTCTTGACCACATCGTCTAACTGCGAGGCCAATTTAAGAGTCCTCTGGACCCAGACCCCAAAGTCCTTCTGATCCTCTACATTGCTAAGAGTCTTATCCTTGTTATTATACTCCTTCATCTCATTTGACCTGCCAAAAATGGACCACTACACATTTTTCCAGGTTGAAGTCCATCTGCCACTTCTCCGCCCAGTCTTGCACCCTATCCATGTCACGCTGCAACTTCTGACATCCCCCCAGACTATCCACAACACCACCAACTTTCATGTCATCAGCAAACTTACCAACCCATCCCTCCACAAAATATTTTAGTCATCATGATAGAAAATGTGAAACATATTTGCTTGCACAGAAATATTCTTCTATTGTTATCAAAGTAAATATGTTACAAAAGTAAAGTATTTGAATCTCTAGTTTTTAAAACTATTAATAACACCTTGATCCTAGACCTCACCAATTCAGAGAAATATTCCACATTAATAAAACAGGAAATTTTAGGATTCAGTTATCCCTCAGTCATCCTCACATCAGTTAGCTTGTCCATATTTCCATCGGACCTGTTTTGAATGTACTCTTCAGTGTTCTGCAATGAAAAATACCTACAATGCAATTCACAATTCTAATATGATTTATTTAGCTTACTTTGGTATATGAAATTTGTTCTTTGATGATCAAATCAGAGGGAACAATATAAAGATTATTCAAAAGCTTATCTCCCATTATCATCATCACAAGCGACAAGATCATAAATTACCAATACCTCGACTTAAAAGCGTAAAAATTAAGAAAAGAGTAGATTGCTCGGTCCCTCGAGACCTTTCTACCATTCAATAAGTTTAAACCTGAACTTCACATTCCTGTCTACCTCTGATAACCTTTCACCTATTTGCTTATTGAGAATCTACCGACTGCCTTAATGATATTCAAAGATTTGGCTTCAATCATCTTTTAAGGAAAAGAATTTCAAAGTCTCACACCACCATGGGGGAAAAAGTCCTCACCTCTGTTTTAGATCGGTGAACCCCTTATTTTTAACTTTGGCCCAGAGATTGAGATTTTGCCACAACAAAAAGCTTCCCTTACCTCATCCATCCTGTCAAGTCCCCTCAGGATTTTGTACTTTTCAATCAAATTGCCTCTGACTTTTCAAAACTCTTGACTGATTTTGGTGACTTGACTTAAGTGTACAAAATTATGAGGGGAAGAGATAGTATAAACAGGATAAAATTGTTTCTCTTGGCAGAGAATTCGAGAACCAGAGAACAAAGATTCAAGATAAATGGCAGATATAGAAGGGATATGAGGAAGAATTTTATTTGCAGAGGTACTGCGTGTCTGCAATTCATTGCCTGAGTTCATGGTAGAGGTAGAGACACTAAACGTTTTTAAGGAGTACTCAGATCTGCACTCTTAAATGCTATAGACTGGGTGCAGGAAGGTGTTATTAGAAAGGACAACTATGTGTTCTCAGCTGGATGAACAAGTTGGACTGAATAGCCTCTGCCATAACTTTTCTATGGTTCTATAATAACCTTTTGCAGCGTCCTTACAACTTAGTTTCCTACTATTTTGAATCATTTACTTAATCAATTTAAACAACTATAAATTTAATTTTATATAATTTAACAACTATATCATTGATTCCTTCATTTAAATCATTTTGATAAATTATAAAGAGTTGAGGCCCTAGTATAGATTCCTGTGACATATTATTCTTCACGTTCTGTCAATCAGATAATGACCCATTTATGCTGACTCTTGATTTCCAGTTAACCAGCCAATCTTCTATCCACGCCAATATGTTACCCCTACAGCATGTGCTTTTATTTCCTGCAAAAACCTTTAATAAAAAATCTTATCAAATGCCTTTTGATTTACTGTTACTCAGGTCACAATTCTGCTTTCTTCAAACACAAACCTAATTTTGATGAGCAAAATCTATAGTCATCAATGTTGGATGCTATTCACAATTCAAGTAGTAGCAATATTAAATTCACACAAAACACTTTCATATTTTAATGAAATGCCAATGGCAACATGCATTTCCCATTAAAAGCTTGAAATGAGTTTTATACACATGTGGTATGTCTGCAGTGGGCTTCAAACTTATTCAGTTAACTTTTCTGTTGAAAGCCTAGAGAAAAATAGGTATATATTGAGGAGAAAATGATGGATTTTAGATGGGGAATCCAACACAGTGGAACAAATAGGTTTTCAAAAGTGCTTTTGGAACAAGCAAGGTCAAGTTGTTTTCTAAGTGCTTCCAGAGCAGAGATATAGGGCTTGATTTTAACTCTGTGCAAGTGGCCAGGTTCTGAGATTAATCAAGATCACACAAAATCGTAAGTGTTATTAAATATGTAATTGAATCAGCATTTAAATCTGATTCAAACACCTTTGCTATTCCCAGAAATCATGAATTTAAAAAAAATGGACAAGTGCACTCTCAACAAGTTGAGAGAAAGCCATCTGGTCTAATAACATTTGCAGATACAGTAATATGAAAATCTAGCAGACAAGTGGTATATAGAAAGTTCCAAAGACTAGATTATCTATCTTTGGTGTTTACTGAGCATAAATTTTGGATCGGACATAAGGAGTATTCTCTTGCTCTGCCATGGGAGCTTTTTTATTTCCATAGGAGAAGAAAGATGGGTATCATTTAATGTCTCATCCAAAAGACAGCCCAGCATTCCGGTAATGCTGAAGGGTCAATATCCACTTGAACTCCTGACCATCTTAATCAGAACTGCAAGTGCTATCAATGAACTAAAGATGGCATTAATTGGTTCAATTTCACAACTTGTCACGGCGAACTTTAGAGCTTGATATTACAAAAAGATAATCCCGAGGCTGAAAGCAGATCCCAACCTCCATGGAGGATGATGGGACCTGGAGACAGGGTGTGAGATTTTATCAGAAACATCCAATTAAAAGACCACTATAGCGCAGTCAAAGCATACAGGTCCAACTATCAGAGATTCCAGTCAAAACAGAGGGGTGATAGATCAGCAGCACCACTAATAGAGGCAAAGGAGAAGAGGGCACCTCCATTTAAAGATGCCGCAAAGTGCAGGTGTGATATTTTGTTAATGTGCCAGTGTCATATTGATGGAAACTGGCAATTGGAGGGATGAACCCGCCAATGATGGAACTGGAGTTGCATTGCCATCGAGGGTCCTTCCATGGTATGGCCATAAAGGGATGCATACCCAATTCTCCACATGCTTGGGAACGGCTTGGAGGCTCCCTCAATTCACCCATCCTGATGCTGGATTAAATGCTGGAAAGGAGTCAAGTAACTAGCCATTAATTGGCCAATGCCATTCCCACTGCTGACAATATCCCCTGGCTTCCATTCCAACACTTCTCACTGCTATATTACAAGAACTCCCACTTCCCAACCTGATCCCAAGGGCTTCTAAAATTCAGCTCATAGAGTCTGAACATCTGTGTTCATACCAAAATCATTGCAGCACTGAATCTTACACTATGATCAAAGACCTTGAATAGTGTCCTCTGACAAAATGTATAGATGGACATGCGTTCTAGGTGCATTAAGAGTTCTAATTAATAAAGTTGGTAGAGGGACCACAATGAGCAATTGCATATGCTGGGTGTCTGCAATGTGAGCAGCACACTAAGTTAATGCTCTCTGCTTATTTCTCTGTTTATTTTGACGTTCATCTTGCACTAACCACACTGTTGATCAAATGAATGCATCAGCAGAGAACCAAAACTGTGCAAAGAGAATCAAGCCAATGTTTGAAGTCAGGATGATCCTTTAGCAGAGCTCTGATGAAGGGTCACCCTGACTCAAAACGTTGGCTCTATTCTCTCTCCACAGGTGCTGTCAGATCTGCTGATATTTTCCAATATTTTCTGTTTTTGTTTCAGATTCCAACATCCACAGAATTTTGCTTTTAGCCAATATTGAGTGGCCAGCATCTTAATTGCAGCAAATCAAACTCAGATGACACAAACTACAGTGAGGGATGGCTGAACTGATTAAAAACGAGGCACGGTATCATATTCCATGTGGTTAGGGTCAATGATGAGAGTGCAGCATCTGCGGCAATGCTCCAGATGATTAGCTCCAAAATGCTTCTACCATGTCTTTATTGGAGTGAAATCAAAGTTAAAGGACACAAAATGGATACCTGGCACAAAATGGACTCTGGGAAAAGACATTAAGAGACGCTAACTTTGGGTACAGACAGTACACAAAGAGTTAAAAATTGTAGTGTTTAAGTTACTGCAGAAAACAGTCAGACCTTGAGGCACCTTAAGCTTGAGATAAAAGCAGACCCAAAACAATGAGATTGATAATGAAATCATTCACTCTTGGGGGGACATAAATGTATACAAGATCAGCCATCGATAGGGGCGTAACTGCATAAATATATCTACTCTATGTACAACGATATGATAACTGTCGATGTCCGTACTTGTCTGCTCAACGTTTAACGATGTGCTAATGGCTAACACCCGTATTGTCTATTTTCTAACAAAAGGTATAAAAGATGCTCAACTACCATTATGTGGTTGAGAAGGTACCGACCTTTCTCTCAAAGCTTCATCCAAATAAAAGTGTTTGTTGAATCTCCAAGTTTGACTCCAAACTGGTGACTTTCCCACAACACCTTGAACAAGTATGAAGAAACCAGGACGAAAGAGGACTGTTTTATTTCCCTCAGGAGTAAATGGGAGATTGAATCTTGGGGGTGACAGGGATTGGAACCATGGGAGTGGATGTGGGTGATGGAACCTGTTATGTTGTGGCATTCTATCATCGACAGAGGTACAGAAAAGTTGCTGTTCCAGGCTGCTCTGGATCTGTGTTCCAGTCTTTACATGCTTGCTGCATGATTGTTCAATGATTCTGGCTGAGAAAGGACTCCACCCTCTAGAGTGATCACTCAGTTTATATTGCTTTCTCAAGTGAGTGTTTCACATCTGCTGTACTGTCTTTATTAAAGAGACAGAGGCCACAAACACAGGGGTGGATGGTATAATGGGACTTCGGCAGGAAATGGGAAGTTGGATATTAGGGTTGGGGTGGTGGGCAGGAACAGCAGTCAGGAGTGATCAGAGTTCATAGTTATGAGGGTGGGTGGGAGGATGTCAGAGCTAGGCATGATCAGACATCTGGGATGAGCGGAGTGGGATTTGCAGCGGGGTATTGCAACTCAGTTGGTTTTGTGGAGTCATAGGTTGGGGTGGCAGGGGTTGGTTGGAAGTGTCAATCAGGTGAGGGGAGGGAACAGTTGGGCTGGATCTGAGGTCTGGAGGTGTTGGGTCAGGGAATGAAGGTCAGTCCTCAAGTGTGGGTTGTTCGGTTGGGGGCTCAGGGAGCGTTGACTGAATCAGAGATGGAGGGTCTGTTTGAAGATAAGGGTTTCAAGGCTGGGGTGATCAGCTCATGGGTAAATGGGAGGAGATATTTGGAGGTTGGGCTCCAGTTGGACTTTGGAAGTGGAGTAGCTGTAGGGGTAGGATGTCCAGCCAGGCCTGCGGGGCAACTGACTGGTAGGGACGGGGGGAATTCCCATGAGAAGTTGAGGTGTTGGGGAAAAAAACCCATCAGGAGTCCCATGAGGTTTGGGGCAGTTCTTTGGAGAACAGGGCCTACGGAGGTGGAACTGTCAGTCTGGGTCTGGGTCAATTGATACCCAGAAGTTCTAATTTTTTCTGAGTAACTGCTTTTTTGCATTGCATGTTTGGGGTACCTTCCAAATAAGATGCTGAGGAATTAGGAAGTTACAGCCCAGCACACTTGGCCCACAAGTATACACATGGAACAGATGTCTTTTTGGAGCTCTAACAGCATTTAGAGCACTCAAAAATGGGACATCATTTCCCAAATTCTCACTTTAAGGCTGAAATGTACATACCAAATATATGTTACACGTACATTTTCAAAGTCTGCTTCAGTTGTGTCAGTCAACACTGCATAACATATAGCAGATATTGGTGCCTGCTGAATTGTTTCATTTCATAAATTGGCAGAACAAATTACAGCAAATAACTTAGAACTACAAATAGTTCTAGCAGCTTAATTGCAGGTTTGAGATGAAAATATAATGCACATGATCAAAGGAGCACTGAATATGTCTTGTAAATCAGAAAGAGGGTACTACAATTCATTGGCCCCTGTCAGAAATCCAATACAGCTGTTAAGCCTAAGCACAAGCTAAATTCCTCATACATTTGTCTTTCAAACAAATGAATAACTATACTGCTAAGAAGATCACTAACCCCAAATACATTTTGTGGAATGTGTCAAATGTATGCTCTGCTTCCAAGAGCAACACATATGCCATACTTCATTAACTGTGAAGACAAAAGTCCTCAGTCGAACACCATAAAATAAGCTTTAGATTCAGACTCAAAGTTCCCACACATCAAAGATGTACAGGTTCGGTTGATTGGCCATGCTAAATTGACCCTAGTTTCAGGGAGACTCCTGAGTAAATATTTGTGGTTGCGGGAATAGGACCTGGATGAGATGGTGGTCAGTGCAGACACAATGGGCTGAATGGTCCTGTTCTGCCCTGTAGGGATTCTGATAACATTATTTAACTATTCAATAAACAATGCATTTAGATTAAAGATCATCATAATAACTGCATTTATTCAATAAAATGCACAGGGTTTCTTCATGAAGGATATAAGCAAACTGAATTACAGAAATGCAAACGCCAAACATGTATTACAGCATTTCAGCCCTTAAATCTGAACAGAAAAATAACTTACATTATTTCATTTAAGTTTTTGTGCAGATCCCAAATAAGAATTGTATAGGCTTGACTTTTGAAAATGAGGATACAAGATAACAAACACACAAGTTGGCTGCTATCAAACAAATTGTAAATATGTTATCAGTGATTCAGATTTTAGTATCCCAGCAATCTTAAGGCTTTGCTTTAATATTTTAAAAAGTGTTATGCCTTGATTGGCATTGCAGCAATAACTGAGACTGCAAGTGTATTAATTTACTGATGGAAATTTAGAATGAAAAAAATGATTGATATAAAATAGATCGGCACTCTTGCAAAAATGCAGTGCCAATTTATCAAACTGCAGTTAAACATTGCCACCTACTATGGTTAGTACACCACAGGTTCGTTATTGCATCTTGAAATGCTGGCTGGTCTAGGGGAAGGTAAGACTAGATGAGTTAAGAACACTTTAGACCATTACAATAATTTGGTATTCATTTAAATACTAATTACATTATCAATTAACCATGCAAGACATTGAGAATGGGTTGAAAAAAGGATAAGTTTTAACAGAGACAGTCAATTAAAACAGAATTTTACAGCTCAGATGGGCAAAATATGAACAGTAAAGTACAAGTGAATGCTTTTTGCATTTAATAATTTAGCAATAATATTTTTCAACATTGTGGCGAAGGGGACAGTAGTCAGTAACCGAGGGAAGATAAGCTCAGGATTCTTATAGAATTGTAAGTTGGATTGTTGGCACCACAGTTGGATGACCAAAAACAGAATGTAATAGTTGTTTCCTCCCTTCCACTTATTCATCTGTTACTCATCATATACCTGGCATAATGGGTTGTGCCCTCATTATAGGGAGGTCGTGCAAAAGGCAGTTGGCCACAGTATATCATGAAACATGTTCCAGTGACTGCTGCACGATCCAGGCAACAGAAACAGTGGTTTGAGCATTGCAATAGTCTGTTCAATGACATTATCAATGACGAGAAGGCAGTGGATAGTGGCAATGCTGTTGGACTAGTAATCCTGAGAACTAGGATATGCTCTGACAATTAGAATTCAAACTGTACATGGCAGATAGTGAAATTTGAATTTAATAAAAATCTGGAATCAAAAGTCTAATGAAACCAGTCATTAATATCCTTTGGGGAAGAAAATCTGTCATTCTTACCTGATCTAGACTACACTGACTCCAGATCGACAACAATGTGGTTGACTGTTTTATGTCCCCAGGGAAGCTGGCCCAGCCAGTAATGCCCACATCCCATGAATGACGTACAATAAAATTGTATGGCAACAACTTGGCTCTCATAAAATGCACGCTACCCACGTGTGGTTGATTTGCTGTAGTCATACACCTAATGATCAAAGTGCATTCAAAGTGTCAATGATCAATGCATCCTGCAATTCACATTAATTCTTGCAGCTAGCTGCGCTCTTCATTGATGCACGAGCTGAGTGATCCACCGCTAGGAGTTGTACCAGGTTTTGGTTCGGGTCTTCAGAGAGGCTGTCTGATCCTGGACTGCAAGAAATGCTCTCCTGCTGACATGGCAGTGGAGCTCCAGCTTGGCGCAGCCCACAGCGAGCCTGCAAGCGATAACTGAAAAAAAAGGGGCACTTGAATGGCATTGAGTGGCAGCATTAGTGCCAGGCCAGAGCTCGAACACGCTGTCATGCCCGCAGCAGACAGAGACAGAGCTCTCTGATGCCATCGTCTGACAGAAGGCTCGAGAGTTCAAATAAGGATGGTCCAGCAGAATAATGCAGAATAAAGATATCATGATAACTAACAGAACACCGAGCATTCACTGTACACTGTGCTGGATATATTTGCGCCTGAAACGCACATTCAAGTTGTGGAAGCCTATGTGGTTCTGATATCTCTCTACGTTTAGATGCAGCATTTGATAAGCAAAATATGCAGCAAATAACACCCTACACTATGGAGAATCCTTCTAATCTGTTGAAGTTCCAAACACAATCCACCTGCTCATCCCTGGAAAGATACAATGTAACATATGCTATCACCTGAGATGCGCATTATTATTCAATCACCTCCCCCCACCCCATTTTATTGAGCACAGGTGGGAATATGGGAGGTATTAGCTTTCTCAGCATGGAAAGATCCAAATGTAAAGAAATTGGCCATTCTCATTACCTTCGTAGCCATTGCAGCATCACCTCATTCTACCCCGAAGCCAAAAGTCTGGCTGCAACATGTGACGCATTTCAGTGAACACCTCCTTCATAAAATGAAATACTGTAAACATTTCTCTTCGTTAAGTTTAAGATGAAAGAACACTTATTGAAGAGCTGGGGTGGACATGGTCTCCTACTGAGAATACTCCGTTCCTCCTTTTTCTGTTTTTCCAATCAGCATGTCTATCTTTGCATTATCTCTGCCCTAACCCTTCTTGATGATACAAATCAAGACAGATGGAAATTACAGCAGGCATGACTGAGATCAAGAATCATGAATAGAATTTTTGAAGAGAGAAGACTGTCACAAAATGCAACACCACTGTCGACAAAGTTCAACGAAGTACAAACCAGACCAACTTAACAACATCTCACAGAAATAAATCAGCAACCAATTATCCAACTAAATAAAAGTGGTGGGCATTCCTTCTTCCTATTGCTGAATACATAGCTGGCTGTGCGAGAGGAGAGGCCATTAGCAAGAGCACTGAAGTCGAAAATGACACCCCTATAGTTGAACTAGCACCAAATGCAAACTGATACCTTGATCAGACAATTCTGCATATTTCTGCTCCAAGTTCCTGACATCCACAAAAGCTATCTCATCAAGAAGGCACCTAGCTCAGCTCACACCAATGGTATGCATACAAAAAGCAAATGCAATTTTATACACAAAATCTCACCATGTAGCAGAAGGGATTATGAGAGTGGTTAAAGAACTGAAGGATGCATGTTATCAAAATATTGTATTGAAAGTGTTCAAATTGCACTTTGTCCTCTACAAGATCATTGCAGACTTTAGCACATACAGTGTTACATTCTACATTCCCAAACTGAGCACTCTGTCCCCTGAAAAATTTGACGTGCATGCCATGATGTCAATTCTCCGGCCAATAACAATACTGGGATTCTTTAATCACACCGGAACACATTCCCCACCCACAGGTTTCCTGGCGGCATGGGATGCCTTCACATTGACACTAGCGGAACCAGAAAATCCAGAAAATTGCTGCCAGCGAACAGCATGCCACACCTCTCCCACTGAGGACAACATGGGTGGGAGTCCAGAGAATCGTACCAGTTGTCTATTTTTCCCCTATTTGAATACTCCATGCATTGAATTCCCATTCTCCCTTTCAAATGGTCTTTATTTCCAAGCATCATAGATCACCTTTCTCTCTCCACAAGCTGCTACCATGCCAATTACCAACATGTACATCAGTAAAATATTGTGGCTCCTGCAGGAATAATCCATGTGCTTTTTCAGAATGGCTTAGCAATCTTTACCTTTAGTAGAGAATTTTTAGGCACAGCAATACTTTGTATGGCAAATTGTGAACAATGGAAGCACATTACTGACAAATCACACTGTTTTTGCTTATGAAACTAGCCACAGCAGGTACCATTATACTTTTTGGAAAAATATTAAAACAATACTTTTTACACCTAGTTTGTTTCTGTTAATGTGAAAATGATGCATGTCAATCAATTAGCTACAATATTCTCATTCCCAAATTTTCTTACAAATTTAATAACATATGTTAAGGAGAGCATAAGTTTGTTTGCAGTACTTTATGTATCATCTTGAAGTGGCATTCCATAGTGTGTGGAACAGAACAAACTAAAAACAACATATTGACAAAGAAATAGTGCACCGGAAAAAATTACATGATGGATGCTATGTTTCTTGGCAGGACATGGAAGATGGAACAGGAACTGAGTGATCCGTTTACTCCCAACTTTACTGTCTCTGTTAATTCAATTAAGTGTCAGATGACTATCTAATGATCATCCAGTTGGAAGGATGTCAATTATAGGTGCAAGCGAAGTTCCATGCCCAATTGATACCATAGGGCCGCGACATCATGTGGCAGAGCAGCACTTCTGTGAAAAGGAAGTCGGTCATGATTGGAAATGTAAATGCCCCCTGCTCTTCAGAAACATTCTTTATTCTGTACTGAAAGCTCAAAAAACAAAATATGTCATTAATAATCACAGGTGCTACATCACCTTCCCCAGCAGAATGTGCTGGTACATTTAAACAAGGTCCCATGGCAGATATTTTCTACTACCCTGTCCCCTTTCAGCAGGCTTAAAAGATGTTTGTTTGTCCTTCACCCAAAAAATGCAGGCTATGAAAAATTACAGATGATTAGGTTATTAATAAGCTTAATTGCTTCTTAATTAACAATTTTGAAATGGCAGACGGCCTACTGATTTCCACACCAGTTCACCTTCCCCAACTTGGGAGAAAGGCTCAACGATGTCATGCATTACTGGCACAATGTCATCACGTCAAATTTTTCAGGGGACAGAGAGCTCAGTTTGGGAACGTAGAATGTAACACTGTATGCGCTAAAGTCTGCAACTATCTTGTAGAGGACAAAGTGCAATTTGAACACTTTCAATACAATATTCTGATAACATGCATCCTTCAGTTCTTTAACCACCCTCATAATCCCTTCTGCTCATGTTATAACGTTCTTAAATGTATCGCCTAAGGAAACTTTATAACCCGCACATACATTAAAACCTTCAGGAATGCAAGCAATAAGACCCTTATAGACACAAATCATTAGTAACAATGACAAGCTCAAATGATTCTTAGACATAAAAAGTGCCTATGCTAAACGTTAAATGTAATTTTGGCCCATCTATCAAATTACATTTCAGTGCTCTACAAAACTAAACTCTATTGACTCAAATTATAAACATTTGCAACTCATATTAGCCAGTTTAGTACAGCTGAATACTTACAAACCATTTTTATTGTTAAATAAAATAGTAATTAAGTTTTAGGTCACTCAAACTGAAATGGTAAATTGCAATGAAATATAATAATAGGTTATTCATAAGTTGATATGCATTTGAAAGGATATTACATAAAAATTCTGAACCTGGACAAAAAAAATGGCATTTGAATGATTGCATACAGAAAGATGATTTTCTTGGGCAACATGCATAATTTAGCTTCACATACATCTAAGCAGGGGTAAGTACTAACAAGTGACTGTTCAAATGAAATGCATCTGCAGTTTCTGTATGTTATGATTCCCCAATAAGAAAAATCTCCAGAGTCACATTACAAGTCTAAGAGCAGTGACCTATTTAATGTCATTGAAGATGCAGCAATATGAAAAGAATTGCTTTTAGCTCACCAACTAATGATGGTAGTGCTCCCAACTGACTAAACTGATGAACGACTCCCAACAGTTCAACGCTATATGCGTCAACTGATGCAGACAGCAGTCCCTTCGCAATTAAATAAAAGCTGCCAACTTTCAGTATGCACTGCTCTCACATGACAGCGCTAGCTTTGAAAATATTATGTTATATTTTATCTGAATGCAAATTAATTGTATGAATTTTTGAATTTTGGCTAAAATGGATGCAATAAAATTCAGACACTAGAAGTAGCTTCAATTTAAAAAAATGAGTTTTAGAAAGAATCTATACGGCAAAATATTCTTTAGAATGTGAATGTTCCGTCACTAAGTGGCAGGAGAAAGCAATAATTAACTCAATTCCCATGCAGTTTTAGTTAAAACTAATGGTTCAATAGAGCTCAACAGTATGACAAGCTCAAAGATTAGAAAACATTAACTGAAGTTATATTTTTGGAGTTTTTTGTTTAATGATCAATTTACATATTAGTACATAATTATAAAATGGTCTGAGTATCAGATTCAACAAATTCATCAAATTCACCTACATCTGAATAGGGGTTAAAATCAGTTATATTCTAACTCTCCCTAGTGGGGAGCCAGCAGCCTACAATACTACAGGAATTGATTGTTTTCTCTCAAATGTCAGCATGGAACATGTGGGCAAAAAACATCCAATTAAAAAAAAAACTGCAGCAAAATATCATTTTTCACTCACTTCAAGAAGCCTAGAATTCAGTTTGTGTAATAGCTTGCTGGCATGTATCCACTGTAGAAACATCTCAGCCAAGATGATAAGGAGGCGAGGTCTTGCTTTGCATACACAGCTTGCCAGTAGCAGCTGATAGAAATTGGACTTCCCCAGCAGCCTGGAGAGCTTGCACACGGCAACTCAGTAAGAGGAAATTTCATAAGTGCGTGGCTGCCTCTAGCGAAAGCATCGTTGGTCACAGCTGGCTAAATGTCTCACTGTTATGAAGAGAAAGGTGCAGACTAAATACTGTGGACGAGAGGGAACTTTGAGCAATAGCTTAACGTGCAGCCTGGAAAGTAATCTAACAATTCATATTCTTCACTGCTGGATCATTACTGAAAATCTACTCCACATACACATGGATTTTTACAACAGACGCAGCATACAGGCGTTGTGCTCTCATTTCTAATTTATCCAAAGGTAAGCAATCATTTCTATTATAATTTTAGAACTCTCTCATTTCCCACTACAAATATTTAAATTAATTTCTGATAGATTTAATTTAAAAATGCAGCTGCTGAACATGTACAATACAGACCTTAAATGCAGCATCCTTAATAGATTATCTTGAAAGGAAAATCATGTTTTACTTGACTTTGTAACTGTAAAGTGTACAATACTTTCACATTGAATATAATTGCATTCAATTTAAGAAATCTGTCAACCAGAATCTTGTACAAACATCCAAACCAAACGAGCTTTTTCACCTGCAACCCCAATGCAGTAGTTTTTCTATCATCAAATAATTTATAAGTGTCTGCTTGACAGAAATAATTTAGAGAACAGGCAAGCAAAAAACCTTCTGTAATACATTGTCTAGTGAGACCTAATGGTCAACGATGACAAGTAGAAGCTACAAGACAAAGATGTGAAATAATAAGAACATTTCAGAGTACTCATAGTACAGCTTGCTTTTTATTGTGTGTCTGTTACCCTGGAAATCCCCTTTAAAGATAAAGCAACGCACCATAGCTCTATGTTGCAGAAAAGATGATAAATAATACTCTCATAGCTTTTAAATCATTCATGAAAATATTCCTCAGTTTCACAACTTCACAAAAATAAATTATTTTTCTACATTGCGAGCAACAATCTGGAAATAACATCTCTAATGTCAATTTTGAGCTTGCTACAGTGGCTTACAAATAGTTAGGCTCAAGTGAACAGCAGCCCATCTTACCATTTTGTTTCATACCTCTGGCTTGCAGCATGGAAAGGATTACTTCATTTTAACCCTTCGCTTCCTCCTTAAGGGGTAATTTGATCATTAACTTTAATGTTATATAAGATGAAGTTTGCTGATGGATTGTGAGGATGCTATTTTTGTTTTCCCATCTTTAATATTAAATGATTATAGAACCATCTTGAGCATTCCAAAGTCAGACAGTTAAATCAGACTTATCTACCAATCTAACAAACATGACCAATATCTCTTAACGGCTAGATGTGTCAGCATCTATAGGTATTTACATTATTTTATATGAATTAATTGACTTAGTCCGGGAAATAAATAGAAAGCTCAAACAACTAAAGTTATTTTCTGAAAAATAGGTAGCTCACACAATTAACACTGAAGGTTTAAAATTAAGAATACATAGTAAAAAACTAATTAGGCCCAAAAAATGATGAAAAAAGAAACTCTGTGGTATTTAAAATTGATTATCTAACTTATAAGCAAGTGTTATGATCAAGTAATCAATGTATGATGAGACAACTCAGTTATTTCTTTTAATCTCAGTAATTTGAGAGAAAAAATAAGTCTATTATTAGCATTTTACTAATGGTCAAGTACACAGTCAATAAAATTAGAGATATATCATCTCAGTGCTAACATAGTATATTTATTTGAAAGTTTTAAAAACTAAAACCTTAAGATTTTTCATCATATTGTTATTAGACAGAATTCCATCAATTCACGCCAGCTTTTCATGAATTTGATTTAGAGTTAGTAGACTTAAAAATTAAAATAACAGCAAAGCATTTATTGTCCAATGTTTTTGAATAATATCAAGAATTAAATAGAATTTACATCTCATGTTCCTTGCTAAGGATACTTTTTACTGGAAGCTCTAAATGAGGTTTTAAAAAGGTGCCTGCTTTTGTTAACTAGAGCTGTAAAATACTGTTAAAGATTCGACTGATCCTTAACTAAAACTTATTTGTTGAAAGAAATTTATGCATTGTGATCTTTTTCAATTTGGAACTGATATGCATATAGAATTCACTGCAGATGGAATCTACATAATAATTGATTCAGTTGAGTATGCCCCTGGTCAGTTTGTCATTGCTAAATTTACATTAGATGCACTGAAACATGACAATTTCAAATAGCATTTCTTGGTAAAAATCTGTTCTTGGTACAGGTAAAGTGGAGAAATTATTTTTTTTTAAATTTATACTGAAAAAGAATCATTTAGGTATAAAATATGAAAGGATTATAACTTGTAACCCAAAGGTAACATCACAATTATAATGCATAATCCCACTTCAAATAAATGCCACAAACTTTCTGCTTTTCTTTAAAAATTGTTGTCACCATACCAAATTATACTGAATTTCATGAATTTCATTATATCTTGACTGCATTTTTATTTATTTTAAAAGTCAAATTTCCAATTATCCACACTATGAAATATAATCCAGTATATATGATAAATAGTGAACATCATAGCATAATCAAATAGCTGTTTGAAAGCTAATAAGTGTGTTCATTAAGGATGAACTGTAAACCAAACCAATTAAAAATTGAGAAATCAGAATCATTAACAATTAATATTTTATATCTTTGACTTTTGAAAATTCTTTGTGAATCACTTTATATTAAACAGGAAGTAACCCATATCATGTTACATGCCAAATAAAAAAAATAGTAGGAAGCAGAAGAGACAATTTTGAAGTAAAGACCTCAAAAAGTAAGAGGATTATGTGACAGCTGAGAGGACATAATCCTTCAAACAGTTACACCACAGGTTCATCACATTTTAAATTTTAAAATATCTTTAAAGTATGTTAAACATTTAATGGTCTTGTAATATATGGAGTTCAAGATTTTCAAATTGTATCTTCCAACACATCCCAACTGGTTGCCTTTGGATCAGGTGAAAAGATAGTATTATTCTGGAACTACAGTGGTATTTGTCCACAACATGAATTATGAGTTACATAACAATGATGCATAACTGTTAGGAAACAGTTGTGCAAAATTACAAGTACTTTCCAATTTCAAGGCATTTCTGCCTTTGACATTTCTTATTGATGTCACACAGAATTTAGAAGTCAAAAGAACAAATTATTGTCAGCACAATATTTATACTAAATTTCCCTGCATCACTTTTATTATCTCTTAAATTAGCTCCTTTTTTATAATCTATTACTGACCTAATGTTGTGTCAGCTGTGGTTCAGTTGGTAGAACTCTAACTTCTGAGTCAGACGGGTGTGGGTTCAAGTACTACTTCACAATGTGTACAAAATTCTATACTGATACACCAGTGTAATACTGAGGATGCACTGACTGCTGGAATTGTCCTCCTTTGGATCAGATGTTAAAACAAGGCCCTGTCTCCTCTCTAAGATGGATAAGTAAGAGAGTATCCTCAGTGTCTTGGTCAATATTTATCCATCAACCAACATTTTTAAAATATTATCTAGTCATAATAACTTTTCTGCTTGTTGGAGCTTGTTGTGTGCAAATTGGATGCTGTTTTTCCAGCACAACAGTGACCTCTCTTCAAAAGTACCTCCCTGGTTGTAAAGTCCTTTGGTGCCTCTGAGGACCTAAAAGGTACAATACAATTAGAGTCTTTCTTTTTCTTTTTAGCTGCCATAAATTGTACTATGAAAATAAAGAACTGAATAAAAGAATGAAGAACGTAGGAGTAAAAGGGTTGTACAATACATGTGAACAATACAATGGCTGTTGCTATGATACATGAAGTTAAGAAAGATAAAAGGGAAAATGTTCATTTTGGAAATGGTAAACTCTATTCAGCTGTTCAGTGTTATCTGAAGTAGAGTTTTTTTTATAACTGTAACAAGACAATTCACCTATAGCAGGTTTAAAAGGAAACAATATCTCTTTATGTTGTGCTGCTTGGTTGCAAATGTAATGTTTTTAACAAAATCTATTTTATATTTGTTAATGCACTAATTTTTGGACTTAAAGAAAGTAAATAGAATTTGAATATCATAAATCATTCTGCAGTAGAACAACATCCAAACATTAAAAAAGATATGAAGGTTCAATAGAACATTTCAAAAGTTTCATCATTTTAATTATGGGATACACTTCTGTTGTTGGGCAATGCAAGTCTGCCACTGACCCGTTGGAACTGGCCTAAGCCTAATTAGTTTTCATCGTTAGGTTTCACTTAAATGCTTGCAGCAAGATGTTACCATTGAGCGAGGATTAAACATATTGGGACAGAGATAGGGCAAGAAATCAGGAGTCTCCTATGTGAAGCTCAGCCAGATATAAAGTTTAAAAAGTGTTGAGATACCAGACTAATGGTAGATTCAATATAAAAGCAAAATACTGCAAACGCTGCAAATCTGAAATAAAACCAAAATGCTAGCAAATCCAGCAAGTTTGGTGGCATCTGGTGGAGAGAGAAACAGAATTAAAGTTTTGAATCTATATGACACTTCTTCAGAGCTCTGAAGAAGTTAGAGTGACTCAAACAAAATTGACTCAGTTTCTCTCTTCACAGAGTTAAAATGATCCCTATTTAAAGACTAAAACAAAATAATTAAACTCTAATGTAAAATAAAGTCAACGGCTGTTGAAACAAAATAATTCATCACATTTAAGCTGCTTGTGAAACTTCATCTGTTATCCCCATCAAGTTTACTTAGAAAAATAAGATTTCTAATCTTTCCTTTTAGACCAAATATCCTTTCTGGTATGCATCCCATACCTTTCTGTTGTAAGGAGACCGCATTCTTACTGCAAACCAGTCTTGTTAAATGAATATTCTCAGTAGCGAAAGTTCAGATTTATTCAAACATAGTTCAATAAAGATAAAAATATAAAGTGTTTTTTTAAGTCACGCATTTACATCTTTGCTGTCAAATTGACAATACTTGACTTTTGAAGCTGCTAAAGGGGCTTTTGCCTGCTGATTCTCTGAATGAATTCATCAGCACCTGCTTCTACTTAGCTTGTGCATTCACTCAAATCAAAGATTATATATTTCTTGGAAAGGTCTATTGCTTAATTTCCAGCACCATAGCCATTCTAAATAGTAAATACATACTGTTATAAAAAGTTTAATTGCAATGAAATACCAACAAGAACAACTGCGATGATATATTCTGAAATATCTTTTCAAGAATTAGATGTTTGTTTGATTTGACTTAATATTGTCATGTGTATTGATAGAAACTTTAGATAGTTTTCAGTTGATCTCTCATCTTGAGACAAGCCAGTCTTGCTCCAAAACAATAGTGGCCTAGCACAGACTAGCAAAAGCATCAGATTTACAAAATTATGTTTTTCCAGTTTTGCCATGATGTTTAAGCTGTAATGCATTCAGGAGCAGAATATTATCTAGTGAAATCTGTCAGTAGGCCAGTGGGATGGAGTTGAGAGGGATGGATGAATTCAGAAATGAATTACATAGCCTAAGATTAATTTTGAGTAACTTGCAAACATGTTTATTAGTGCTGGAGGAATTTGGGTTAGAAAGCAAGTTTTTGTTTATGTATGTATAAACTTAGCATTTTTAAATAGGTGTGATCTGAAATTGGTGTTTACCACTAATATTTTTAAATTATAACATCTTGTTGTGGAGACAAATTCATTGTATCAGTTCAATAATAATTTTGCAACAAAGCTGTTTATCCTTTAAGTTTGTGGCACATTACAAACTGTGTTTTAAAAATTATCTCCATTGTTGTCAATTATAGGTAAAAGATGGTGAGTAAGGAACCAAGCAAATGCCAACTCAGTACAGAGAATGAAGCTGAGCAAGCAGCTTGCCAAACTCTGGAAATGAAGTATGTACTGGATCCAAATAGGCAGATTAGAAAAAGAAATAAAGCCCTACAGGTGAGATTTAAAGATATTCGGGAAGCTCAGAACGAACAAGAGAAGAGACTTTCTGCAGCACAGCAACTGGACAAAAAAACAATGAAAGCTATTTCTTATAAGGCAGCATATTGCAAATACATGACAGTGCCTGCACGGAGGTCAATCCCAAATGTAACCAGAAGCACAGGTGTGCAGACATCACCTGATCTCAAAAAGCGATATCAGACATTCCCTTTGGAAAGGAAGAAAGTGAATGTCATTAAAATTGCTCCAACAGTTGACACATTCAGGCGACAAAATAATGATTGGGCAGTTAATAGTAAGCTCAATAAAGACTCAGGAGCACTCACTATTTGCAGTGCAGAGGGGAGAAATCAAAAGAACCCAGATATCAGCTCAAATAATACTTTCATCAAACTGAATAAACAAGCTGATAGTGACAGTTTTGGTGACTCAAGCAGCAAAGATCCAGAAGAGCCTTCTCATGTATTAACGTTGACAGATTCTGACCCAACTGAGCAAAATTACCAGTTGTGCAATATGGCAAAATATGATAAGGGGGCATCAGAAAATCAGAACTTTAATCAATCAGCGCTATGTGAACTGCAGCTAACGGAGTGCTCCTCCTTCCACTTAACAGAAGCCAACTGTGAACTTAAACAGCTTGATTCTTCTCATTCTTTTACACAGGACTCCCCACAAAACGTGACAGCACGGGAAGTACATGAAAGAACTTTGCATCCAACCAGTCTGCATTCTCTGCCAGTGAATAGTCAAGCCTGTTCATTACAGTTCCCACAAAGTGAAGGAGAGCCCTCTGAATCCACTGTATCAAACATTACACCCAGAGATGAAAGTCAAAGTCAGTCTAATCAGACAGCAGTATCTGTAATGGAGACAAATCAGCAAATCATGCCTCTTACAGAAGCGGTGGATCTGAAAGCACAGCTGCAAATAATGGAAAACCTGATCAGTTCCAGTCAGGAAACCATTAAGGTGTTACTTGGGGTTATTCAAGAATTAGAAAAAGGTGAAGCCCTCAGAGAAGGGTAAGATCACAAAAAATTGTTTTATGAAAAGGTATACATATATATACTAGTTTAAAAATGAATGTCCAAATAACAGAAGTCAGGAATAGTACTGTTACATTACTATCTAGAAAATGGGAGATAAGAATAAATGTCAAGATTATTAATGAAATGCATATTGCATAAAACAGATGATTCAATTGTAATATATTGATCAGTAAAATTCAATGTGGATTCTACAAATTTCTAAATCCTTCCGATAATAAGTTAAACTGCACTTATACATTTTAGATCAAGAGGCAAAGCGCAATACACAACCAATAGTTCTACTGCCAGTTGCACTTTACTGCAGGTTACAATGAGGTTATTGATGAAATAACCTCTTCTTATCCCTGTCAAATAAATGCACAAAGTTCTGCTCATGTGACACTGCATTTCAATGTCCCCCAGAAAGTTCTGGACCAGCTGGAGTATTTTCACTTAGTGATGCCTCTGGTCAGAGTTATACTACAGCCAGTGAGAACTGTAAGTGATATAAAATGATTTCCTGAAGGATTATTATATTTCACAACTAAAGACTGAGATAGTGATATGAGGAAAGTACACTGAGTATGTCAGTTACATTCCACCACACTTCCTAAATTAAGCAAAATTTGCTAGGGTACGTTTGTAAAAACAATTACAATCCTTGTTTGATGTAGGTGACACTTCATCTCTATTTGATCAAGCAGCATCAACATAAAGCACATAAGTTATATACACATGGCTGAATGAAGTTCCACTGGGAGGAGTTGATAACAAACTCCTTTTTAATTTAATTCAATCTGTAAATAATGTTTAAATGCCTTTAAAAAATCCTTACAAAATTGATTTGTGAATTAAATCTGAAGTTCTCAGATTATAAGTAATTGTGTTATTTTTGATTTTAAAAAGTAGTCAGATTTGCAATCCGAACAAAAAAAAATTAAAATTCCACAAATTAGAAGGTGAGGACCAAAATGGGAAAATTAATAAAACAAGTCTATTAAAACTTAAGTAAGCTAGAAACACAACTGAGACCATTTTAACAATATCCAAACCAGCAATTTTGAAAAAAATACATCAGAATATATTTTAAGAGTCATATAGGATTTTAATAGGCTAGTCAAGGAAGAGCGATATTTGATAGAAGTGAATTATAAAGGAAAAATTAAAACATAAGGTAAATTTGATATACATTTGGAAGCACTTACATTTTTGAAACTAATCCAATTTATATCTTATTAATATTTGATTATATGAGGCAGTAGGTAAGAAATTACTGTTGCCGTTATTAGTGGGCAAGCAATTAGTGTTATCATATAACATTCTTTCTTCCTGTATTTTAACCCTTTAATAGAGTAATTTCTAGTCTTTTATGTATTCTATCCAAGTCATCATGATCGATTATTCAACAAACAGCAATAGTCACCTTGGTGTGAACAGTAACCTTGACAAATGTTTCCAAACAATCAACGTTTTTCAGCCTTCAGCTTTTAAGTTACCAATAATTGATTTAGGAAATAGTTGAAATTAAGCTATCAAACAATTCAAGTAACTAAATGAAAATAATGTTTTTGCATTATGCAAAAAGCAGATTTTATTAAAATATATTTAATTTATTGTAAAGAATTAGACCTATGTTGATGTGAATATCATCCAACTAAAAAAGAACAATGATGGCTTTATGTGCTTAGCTGCTGTACAAATGGCTTTTCTAATCAATTAATGTATTTACATTCATGGAAGTCCTCAATACCATAATGCCTATTTGCTCCCTTTAAGAGTTTTATTTATTAAATTATTATCAGCCTTAATATGTGGTCTTTGTTTTCAATTGCATGATTGGAAATAATTGCCCTAGTATTAGTTTGAAGGCAGGGAGGGAGTAGGGTAAATGCTATTTTGTGGTTAGGATGCACAGAAGAATAGGAGAGAGTTCAAAGATTGTAACTGGGGAATGTAAAGGAGGGAAAAAGGGATAGATTGGAAAGAAAAAAGAATGGTGGGCAATTGCAAATGGAGGAGATGGGGAAAAGGAGCAACATTAACACTGAGCTACATGGATGCATTGCCACACAGCCTCATTATAATATTAAAAGGAGTGTGCCACCTCCTGGGAGCAGATTGGTTGTCTGCCCTCATCCTGCCTCCATTAAAAGTGGAAGTCGGGAAGCTTGAAATAGATTTAAGACTTTAACGTCCCACACGGCTCAAATTCAGCCTTTCTTGAGGTTGAATGATCTTCAATAGTTCATAAATTGCAGCAAACCTTTTCTTATTCATTCAGAAATATAGGTGTTATGGCTACTGTTTATTGTCCATGTTTGGTTGCCCTGAGAAGGTGATGGTGGGCCTCTTCTTGAATCATTTTAGTCAATACAGTGAAGATACATCAGAGTGGCTTACAATAAAACAAGAAATAAGAGTCAACATACAGTGTGGGCCAGGAGCCACATCCATACTTGATTTGGTAAAGGAGTCAAGTGTTTTTCCATAAGAGATATTCATGCATCAGTTGAGTTTTACTGCCAATCTGACAAGTGGATACTTTTTACCGATACTAGCATTTAAACTCAATTAAAAACTTAAAACATCCATTGTGAGATTTGAACCCTCACTATTATAGTATGGCTATATGAATAAGATTGAATGTGAACAAAATAATGTTTAAGATAGCCTAACAATATTAAGACTGATTGTGGACACTATCATTACTTTAAAGATTTAAAAAAAACCTGCTGCATGTGATCCTGCTTTGCATAATAAATGGAATGTGGCCTTTAAAAGTGCCAAAAAAGTGTGAAAATGGAAGTTTCAGATTCGTATTTTCAGTGAGGCCACAAATGAAATTTTATATCACTTTGCGCAAAAAAATGATGCACAATCTATTTCCACCAGTAGGAGAGGGGGCAAGGCTAAGGGCTGACCCCCACCCCCCTCTTCAATCGCTAGCGTCTTCACTCCTTTAGATATCCCCTCTCCCTCCCAGCCCAGTTGATCCACCCCATCAGCACAGCTGGCTCCACTTGGCCCAGTCAATCAGCCCCACAGACAGTTGTAGAGTGAGCAGCTCATCTCGCCCCCCTCCCCTTATGTGTTCCCTGATCACATTCTCATCTTTTTCCTGTGGGTCCACCCGACAGGTCCTGCCTGCTTGACACTCCATAGTGCCCAGTGCCAGGCTGGCAGAACCAGGGTGCCCAGTGGGCAGTGTCAGTGACATGGCAGCTGACACTGCCCATGGGGCACTGCCCATTCCTGCCCCCAACCTCCCTGAGGGCCTCCATGGCCTCTAGTCCTACCTACAAGGCTATCATATCAAGTCCCAGTTGATGGGGACCATACATGATTCTCGCTAGTGAGGACCTTCACCAGTGAGAACATTCACTGGTGACGCCGCTAAGGCAAGTGAGCTGTATGATAGCATTCCGGTATTATTGATAACATCTGAATCAGCATTAACATTGGTATAAATACTGAAGTCAGCCTCACACCCAGCTAGGGCTAAGGCTGATATTGCCAGAAATTTCAGCCCAGTATGATCACCAGAGGTGAGAAACTGGGCATGAACCCAATTTTTCATCTCTTGTGCGGCCTTACCATTTGCCACATCCACTGACCGGTAGGATGAGAAGGTCTGATTGCCTCCCTATTTGTTCTTTTGGAGCGGTGAAGATAAAGAGGAAAATGTTAAATTCGATCCACAAATATATATGCCAAAGTCTGAAAATAAGTGGATTATCTAATTAGGCATGCAACTGCTCAGTAGCATTGCATACAATTAGAACATAAAAATTGTGAATCACATTGCAATTTCAGGCAGCAGCAAAAGCAAGTTAAAGCCCTAGATTTTCGCGATGGCATCGTGGCAAAAATGACGGGTGAGCTTAAAATCCAGAAGTTCCAACCCTGAACCCAGCACCTACCATTTTCATGGAGGCGGAAATGGGCCTGGGTCAGGGTGTGCGCTTACAATTTCACAGAGGCAACTGCCCATTTAAATCAGCAACTGCTTCCATTCATTCGTGATTTTTGGGGAGCCAAGTGTGTGAAACATGACAAGCACAAGTTTGACCTAGTTGGAGTAGGACTGAACTTTGGAGAGTTATTTGGGTAGGTGTTTTTTTTTTTAAACAGAAGTGGGGCACCCTTTTGGAGATGGTCATGGGCAAACTTTGGAGGAGGTCAGATATCCCTAGAAATTGAAGTAGGAATGAATGTGTGTAAAAAAATAAATTTCTTTACTGTCAAACTCAATGTCAAAATGAACTGTCAAAGGCAACAAACAAACTGGTAAGCATTTAAAATTCCTGTACCATAAATCTTTGAAAAAACTGCAGTACTTTTTAAAAAAACTTGCTATTTCGCTTTGTCTGATTTGATTTAATTTATTATTGTCACATGTATTGGTATACAGTGAAAAGTATTGTTTCTTGCATACTGTACAGACAAAGCATACCATTCACAGAGAAGGGAAGGAGAGAGTGCAGAAGGTACTGTTAAAGTCATAGCAAAGGGTGCAAAGAAAGATCAACTAATGTGAGGTAGGTCCATTCAAAAGTCTGATGGCAGCAGGGAAGAAGCTGTTCTTGAGTTGGTTAATACGTGTCCTCAGACATATATGCCTGAAGGCTTACATTACCAGATTAATGCTGCAGACTTACAACACAACCTTCCATTTTCATAGAAGGTTGCCTTCCATTTCACAGCTTTATTGATAGCTCCAAGTGACTATAAACCTTTGAAGTGGGACCATAAATTCGAACGTTTGTTTCTACTTGGGGATTAAACACTTGAATGAAATACTTGCTTTTATAAGATTTTGGAATATAAATATGCTGAATGGGTATGCATGAATTATTACTATTATTACTAAATAGTGAATTCATCAATGAATATAACTTTATTTATTTAATCTCAACATGGTTTTTGAGTATGTCCATGACAGATGCTGGGTGAGCTGGCATGAGTGAGTATGAAAGAATAAAGTTGATTGTCAGGGCATCTGGTCACAAAGTTAGTACTAATTTGGCACAGGGCTCTAAAAGGCCATAGAGTAGACAGAGAGGGAATTTGTGTTGGTATGGAGTGTATGAGCGTCCATCAGGGTGGGTGGGGCATGGGGATGGCATGAATGGGCTTTGGAAGTGCGTTGGGAGGCTTTGCAGCAGTGTGAACTGGAGGGCTATTTTATGTTTTATTTAAACCGTCAACACAGTGCCAGAGCATAGGGAGGCCTTCCAACCAGCCAGCCTTTTCACCTTTGCAAAATTGTGTGACTCCCAGAGAATCCTGCCACCCTGGAACAACTTTTTTCCAGATCAAACTTGAGAAGCTGAGAAATGCTCCAACCTGTGCTCCCCACCCAAGAGTGAAAACCCAGGCCAAAAAAATATTGTTTACATTCAGAACAATACTGAAAGAGTGCTGCTTTCTTGCAGAAACATATAATTTGCAGCTTTATAATTTATATAAAGAATCTCACAGACTTTAATTTACAATATAGAACACTTTATAGTAAACCTTTTGGCTTTTGCACTAATGTACTAACTGCTTCTAGACAAACAACACTCTTGGTCTCTTTGAACTAGAAACCAATATTGGCACAACTACAAGGATTCAGGATGTCATTATATTGAGAACTATTTTTGCTACAATAACATTATAGGGAATACAAATGTTTCTTTCAAAATACACATTATAGCTATCTTTTGCTGTTAGCAATTTTCAACATTTCTAAAATCTTTAAGTTTCATTGCTGCTTGAGGGACAATACAAATTGCAAATGCAATATTGCTTCTGATATTACTATTTCTTTGGGGAAATTGTTTTCAATTTCCAACAATAAAAATTCCTGTGCTATGGAGAATAGAAGCTAACTTAAGAATCCTGACATGTAGAATTACTTTTGCACCCCTGCTTTTTACTTGGAAAAACAATTGAATTTTTCTTTATCCTTTAATTTAGGATCCTTTACCAGAAAAAAAAGCACACTGCTTGTTTTTCACTTGAAAGCACATAATAGCTCAAAATAAAATTGAGTTATAGCCAAAATCTTGCTTTGTCAAAGAAGACTGCTTCCTTCTAGTTTTTTTTTAATTAGGTTTTTCCTAACCATTCATACCTGGATAGAGCTGGGCAATGGGACTGACTGGACTGCCTTACCGAGAGCCAACATGGACCCAATGGGCTGAATGCCCTCCTTCTGTGCTGCAATGACTTTGGCCAGTAACTTCCTGGCTCCCCAGTGTCGGATTTGGGGGGGTACCCCAAAGATGCACTGAGGAATCCCTCTTGGAAGTTCACAGGTAAGGCTTTATGCAGCATTTGGTCAGAGGCTTTAACATCACCTGGGCAATTGCACTGCACTGGGAATTTTTATACCAGTTTTAAACCAAAGTTACTCTGAAAGAATTAGAAAAAATAAAAACAATTCTAATTTCAGCGTAACTATCTTAAACACCCAGATCAAGACCTACATGGAATATGCCCGTACAATCTGAATCCTCCAATCCCCAGAGTATTCCCAATGCATCTGCCTCCCACCCTGAGGGATTCCTCTAACCCCAGCCGCATCTTGTAATATTCAACTCTCCCTCTGATCTGCCCTGCCCCCAATGCCCTCTCTCCTTCCCAGATCAGTCAAATTCCATTCAGAGAAGGCAGTGTATCATTACTGGACTAGTAATCCAAAGTCATCCAGAGATCCAGAGCAAGACCTGGGCATCTGGGTTCAAATCTCACCACAACAAATGGTGAAATTTGAATTCAATAAAAACCTGGAATAATAAGTTTAATGGTGACCATGAAACCATTGTCAATTTTCTAAAAACCCATTTAGTTCTGCTATCCTTACCTGGTTTAGTCTATGAGTAACTTCAGATCCACAACAATGTGATTGACTCACAAATGCCCTTTGAAATTGAGGGAAGTTCTAGATGGTCAGTAAATGCTGCCTCAGCCAGGAACATCCTGTGAAATAAAATTACTTACCTGATCACGCACCTTCTCCCTGGCTGCTCAATTTCACTGGGCTCTTTAAACCAATCTGCTTTCCGGCAGCCAGTGTCATAGAAAAAGAGACTTGGCCTCCTTGTGCTCGATGGAGTTGCATCATACTGTGGCTTGCAGAAACTCTTTCTCTGCAGGCTTCAAGCAGCTCTATTCAGCAGTGGTTTAAACAAAGTTTACCAGAGCAGGTCAGTGCACTTTGAACTCCTTTATTCCAGCACACCAGGACCTTGCGCCGATGGGTGGAAGTAATAGTCCTCTATGACTCAAAGCTTTAGGTAGCATACAGATTAAATGATATATAAAAATTCATTTTTGAATGACTATCCCTCCATGAAGAGCACTAGGATCAATCAAATGAACCAAATCAGATCCCTTTATCCCTCCTTTATCTCTCTTATTCTGGTGGTCACAAGTCTTCTTCAACAGTCCTGCTGACACAGGGGTGGGAGATGCAACAAAATACCCAGACCATATCAATCAAATACTCATGGTTAAAGAGTGAATAAGAATGTAATTGTTATAATTAAAAGTTGAATTAATAAACACAATATACAAAGAATGACAGAAAAGAGAACAAAAATAAAAGAAAATGCTACATCAGAGCTATTATACGTTTAATACTGAAAATTGTCAATTCCTACAGAAGCAAGATGTTCAGATCACAATCTGTTGAACCTACTAAATTGAGAAGATAGCTGCAAAAGATCTGAATTTATAGTAGGGTGGAAGCTAAATGAATAATAGCTGTCTTGAAATTGAAAAAAATCTGAGGTCCTTGGACTTGTTGGAAGTGAGGATAGCTTTTCTCCTCATCCTTTTCAGTCTTAGTATTCTTGCCTTATTTAAAAGCAGTAAAATGGTTACCCAAAATCTCGTACAACTGGCATCAATTCAGATGATATTCCCAATGGCTGTACTTTATTTCAGACACAATATGATGATCTCGTAACTACTTACCTTCCAAAAATATTTTTTGATGAGACAAGAGAACAATAACTTGGAAAAAGTATCTGATCAGGCAACAAAGCTCTGAACTGAGAATGATTGCTTTTTGTGATCAAGCTTCAACTGATAAGATTAGTGGAATGGCTAAAACTACAGCAATTGCTTACTGGAGATAGATTTTGAAAATTCTGAAGGCATGTCATTTGAGGAAAGTATTGGGTTTTGGAGCAATTCCAAAATACAATCTGAAATAAAAATGAAAGAGCTTCTCTTTCAAACCACATACAACAAAATGGCCAACAATCAAAGGAAATCATAACTGCTTCTCCGTTTTGCTAATAAAATATAGTGGTTCTAATTGTTAATTATAGACTTAACATATCTGCCATTCAAGCAGCCTAAGCAAGTGCATCAGATATATCATCAGTGTGATCAAAAATCTTTATTCTAATTATATGTCAGATACTAGGCAAATGATGAGTCAAAAAAATCAACTGAAATCCCTGTATCGCTGTGCATTTATGATGGATAATTCCACCTATCCTACACATCTTTGGACATTAAGGGGCAATTTAGAGTGGCCAATCAACCGAACATACACATCTTTGGACGATAGGAAGAAACCAGAGGAAACCACGCAGACATGGAGAGAACGTGCAAATTCCACAGTCACCCAAGGCCGGTATTAAACTTGGGTCCTTAGCATTCAGAGGCAGCAGTGCTAACCGTTGTGCAATGTTGCACACTTTCTCTGTTATTCTTAAATAAGTATATCCTTTCTGCATTTTATTTATGATACCTTTTCTACAACCTTGATGGGAAAGTGCAACAACCATGCACCTACAAAGATTCATTTTGGTGAAAGGCTGCAGAGCACTGGAGAGCTATGTCATACATTGGTGGAATAGACATCAATATTAATGTTTAAAAATGTTACAATGATTATATTGACGTGCAATACACTGAGTGTCAAAGGAAATTCTGCCTGAAATTGTTTTAACATCAACATGTTTTCCATGTTAATGGCATAAAAGACAAATTAAATGTTATTATTGAAAAACAAATGTCAAGGTTATTTTTCTAAGCTGAAAATGGAAAGAGATATTTTTGATCAATCAATTTAAATACTTAAGTTAAAATGAAACTTTTAAAAGTAACACTCAATTAAATGCTGGTAATTTAATAAGTCAATGCTAACTGAAAAACAAAAACCAAATATGTAAAAATTTCCCAATTACTTTTCAACTATTCCCTCAAAACTAATTAATTTTACTTTTGCAATATAATGTGCATTCTTATCGTTATAGGCTCTCCTATCGAACAGGACAGGATACTGCAAATTGTGACACCTGCCGAAACAGTGCGTGCATTATTTATAGGTAAGGTACTGAACAAAATAAAAACAAGATCACTTTTGATAACCTACCATCTCCTTAGAAATTCAAGTTTCTTGTTCTGTCTCAAAAAAGTATATTTTTAAATATTACTTAATGGTAACAAAGACCTTCTTTCAATTAATTATTTTTTGTTTGAATGTATTTAAGTCTCCATAAATAATGCCTTCTCAATTAATGCAAGAAAGCCCAAGACATCATCCTTTGGAATACTAGCAATGGTAACTGCCACACAAGTTCTTTGAATCAAAACTACATTTGTAGGTTTTAAAATTCTTTCAAGGGATGTGGGCATCACTAGAAAAAACAGAATTTGTTGCACTCAAGTAATCATCACATTAACTTTGAAAGGAAAGAGTTACTTCAATGGGGCAAATCTGCAAAGTCAAGCTAGAGGAGAAAAATTAATAACCATGGCAAATACACAGGTGCATTATACCTCTATTTTAGGTAGGTATTGTATTCTTTGGCAGTAATGGTAACAAGGTTCAAGGAAGCAACAAGAATGCTAAAATGTCGCAGAAACAATGATACAAATCAAAACTCACACTAAGGCTAAACTGGGCGGGTAGTCTAAGTATGGAAAGTGAACTTCTTTTTAAAACAATGTAGGTAAATTCATCCATAGTAAGCAATCTTAACATCAATCTGCAGTTGTTCGGCCTCTTGAAGAAATAAAGGTAAAAGTTCCAGATGACCATAGGCTGTGACTGGATGTGATCTAACCTGAGGATCATCACACCTCAGGTGAGAGGCAAAGTTGAGAAGGCAGGCCTTCATGAATAGCCTCAGCCAGTAAGAGAACTGAACCCACACAGTTGATGTCACGTTGCATCACTAACCAGCTGTCCAGTAAGCTGAGCTAAACTGACCCCCAAATATTGATTTCCAGTGAGCAGGGTTTGAACCTGCATGGGGAGAATTCATTGGATTTCAAGTCCAACATTTTAATCACTCAACCATCAACGTTGAAGAAATAGGGCATAATTGTAAGGTTTGGTAATAAATTCAAAGAAAAGCTGTTACTAGGGTTTTCAGTGCCCATATCTTCAGCTTGCAACTTGGCTGCGCTGATTTGGCTGGGTCAAATTATGTTGACTGTTCCTGCTTGATGCTTTGTACATGGGACACGACTCACCCAAATCAACTCTAAGTGACCTTCAGAACAGTTCCAAGATTACAAATGTTATGCAGTAGGATAAGGATGAGACAAAAGGGAGCAGCTGCAGGGCAGGGATAGAGAGCATAAGACTTAAGAGAATGTTCACTGTATGCTTCAACAATGAGGTTCTTGATGTAATATTGGCTGTCTGCCAGTACATCTTACAGCTGCAACTGGGGCATCTGATTTTCATGTCCACTAGCCTCGGCAATTCCCCTTGCTCATTTATTGTGGAAGTGTCAATGAAGGGAGTTTCAGAAGATGTGCCATCAGCTTACATTCATTTGGACTTACAAGGGGGAAGAGGTCTTGGTCGATTAACATATACTGCGACTGAGAGGTGTTGAAATAGGGCTGCCACCAGTTGGGGATTGTTAAATAAAACCAGGATTAGGCCAGATTTAGACTAGATTGCTGATTCAAGTATGCACGGGTCCAGATAACCAAGTTGCATGAAGTTGGCATTGAACATAAGACCTCACAGCTGTTACAGGGCATAAATAAGAAAGAACCTCTATCAGTTAAATGCCTATCTAGGAATAAACACAGCGTCAAACTGGACAGCCAAGGCACCCCCCATCCTGGGTAAGGGGAGCCCGTGATTTCCTCTCCTTCCCTCCAGCACAAACCCACTACTCCTAGTTGTCATGCATAATCTCCCTATGCAATGCAGAAGACTTTAAAGCAGGCCAGTTGCGATCTTACTCCCCCTGAATCCCATTTCAGAAACATTACCAAATCACAACTGTGTGACTTCTGGCTGGGGAGTTAGGCGCTGAATCGGCTTCCAGCCCACTAATGGAATGTAAATCAATAGATTTGCATAATTATCGTGTTTCTGCCAGGTTGGGACAGGAAGCTTATTGGGGTCAGGAGGCAGGCCGAGTGATTTTGCCACTCAGCGGGAATGTCCAATTCAGCAGGAAGTTGGGTGCCTGCCAGCAGCAAGCGGAATCACAACCTTTAGAGGAATCCTGTACATTTGGAAAGGTAACAACACAACATTTAGAAATTCCACAATTAAATGTACAAGGTGGTTTGGTTTCCAATAAAGTGATTATGCTTGAAATGCATTTATACTAATGTACAATAATTATTTTTCAAAAGATATGAGGTGACTGATAAAGCTCCTTTCCTTGCATCTGGTAGCCTCTCTTGCTCTGAAAGACAGTCAAAGTGCCAGTGGTCAGAATCCTTCAACCCCGCCTGAGGCTGAGATTCTCTGTGAACGGAGTTTTAGCTAAATTTCAAATTATATATTCTTGCAGGCAGCAGTGGCAGAGTAAATGAGATCAGAAAATCCCTGCCTGTATGAGTTGATTGTGGAATTTTATCAGTTCTAAGTGGTAGGCCCAATTCATATGGCTGCATCTTAACCCTGATAAGAATACCCAGCATTTCAACACTTCAGATGTGTGCAATAGGTATGGATATCTCTTCTCCCACACAAAAATCAAAGCATTTGAAAGTCAAAAACCTGTCACCAAAAGCCTTTCAACATATCTGAGGGTGCAAGAAATGTGTTCTGCCTAAATTAGTTTAGCATTTCATGAATTCTATCAATGTCATTATCTTCCTGTTTTTTGTACCTGTGGAATTATTTAAAATGTAAGTAAGGTTTGTCATTGCTCTATAAAACAACCTGGCAGTATGGTTTTACTGCATTTTGGATTAAAAAGGAAAATAATAAGGCCATGTCATGTTCATCACATTGTTTCTGATCTTTTTTAAAAAGAGGCATTATTATTGCTTTAGCATGCCCGTCCTATAGATAACACATTTGAAAGCAGGCTTTGATCCAAAAAACAACTGGAAAAAATTTCTTCACATTGTGCCACTTAGAGTAGCACAATGCAGACTTAAGCTTGGTTCACTCCAGATTTAACATTGGTTCACCAGGATAAGCAGCTCCATGGCTATAGCTCTCATGGGCTTTTCCAATAATACTTATGGAGAGTATATGTGAATTACACAGGTAGTGGCCCAGTTCCACATGAGAATTAAGATATGTCTGAGTAGTCTACTCAAACAAATTTCTCCTCCTCAGTCTTTTTATTAAAACTGTGGGCTGGGTTTAATCAGCATGGCAAAACTCCCCTAAACAGCCAGAATGACATGGGAAACCATTTAAGTCTTTGAGGATACCTCAGGCAATCTAACAACCAGTTAGTTGTCACTGGGACTCCCATCTCTTTAAAAGACGGGAATCTATCTCCAACAACTGCCAACCAATCAGAAGGCAGGCAGCTCTTCAGTCTCATCAACACCCAAGGCTCAGCCTGCACCCAATGGGAAAGAAGTTATCCTCACCAATGAAAATGCTGGCCGAGGCTGGGAGTGCACTCAGTGGAGAGGATGTCATTCTTATAAGTATGAGAGTGAAATCTTGAATTGCAGAGGTCAATCAGGCAGGTCTGGCAGGAGATGGGAATGGATGTTTGGTGAAGTCAGATAGCATGTAGCTGCAAAGGTAGCCAATGCCAGGTGAACAGCATGGGTCTGATTAAGAATTATTAAACCCACAAAGAGGCTGCTGAGACTCACCAGGCTGTCTCTCCACAAAGCAGATTGATAAAATGCTAGAGGTGCTGAGAAGAAACCTGTAATTGGCCACCTAAGAATGTTACACTCTAATACAGACAAATGACATTTTGTTCAAAATAGAGAATTATCAGTTACCCACTGGAAGAATAAAGTCACAAGATTCTATGGTTTTAAACAAACAAAATAATCTTTACAAATCTGAAAAGTAAAGCAATCGACAATCTCTATTATACTCTAACATTCAGAATAAACAAGAGGTAATCATGGGTAAACAGGCAAACCATGGTCAAACCCACACTGCACATCAAATGGCAAAAGTAACCAAGACATATCCCATTTTCTCAGCAACCCTCCCAGACATCAGTGATCACTGAGAGTCACAATGTCTTATTCAAACTCTGTTATCCTCACAAATGAATTTATAGCTTTTTAGAAGCAGCAGAAATTTGCCCAAGACATTTGAAATACAGGAGATACTTTCACAAAACATCAAATCCTCACTTTCAAAGATCTGGCCTCTGAATTTATTCAAAAGCCACTTCAATTCATCAAGGACTGCTCAACTCACAATGCTTCACTTTCATCTCTTGAGACGGATTCAGGAAGCTGCACTCCCACCTCCAATTATCAGTATACCTTAAATTATTTAGATTCTCTAGATTCACTGGATCTTTATGAACTTCAGTCTCTCAGTTACAACAATGAGTCTTAACTGCTTTGAATAGACTTCTACCACTCTGTCAACTCCCCAGGAATTCCCTTGAACCACATCCGCACAGATCAGCTCCCAGGGCCTCTTTGGGAGCTGCAAACCACACAAAGTCCAAATTGCAATTAACAGCCTTACCAAATGTTCCCAAATCTTATTCTGTGCTCTAACTGCCTACAGCCTGCTAACAGCAGCACATTTTTAGTGTGGCACCCCTTCACCTGCTTCAAAATGCTCAGAAAATACACTGATATATTGAAAGCAAAGAACCTTATATTCCAATCATCTCCAGGGTAGTGTAGCATTTCATTGTTGACTGAATGATTTTAAACTAACTTAGCACCAAATTCCAAAACAAACAACTCTTCGGACTACACTTCTTTGCAAGCAGCAAAAACGTCATAGGTGGGATTTTCCGGCCACGCTCGTCCTGAAACTGGAAAATCCTGCCTGAAATCAATGGACCTTTCCATGGTCCTCCCCTCGCCCACTACGATTCCTGGAGAGAGTGGAATGTCAAAATTCGCCCCCACATTTCTAGCTCTTTAGCTAAGTAAGCACACCTGTTTTAGGATCTTACCCTTCTCGCAGTTAATCCCTTAAGTCAACATGACCTCACCTTTTGACTGTAATAGTCTCCAAACTAGTTATTTGCATTTATCCCATTTTCTACAGTTAAACTTTAATCTTGCCAAAACATTATTTCTAAAATATTAACATGAACTATGATTTAGATATTTATAACAAGTGATGCAATTAGACCTCTTGATAGGAGGGTAGTCCTTCACCTTCATCACTGTAAAATGCTATACTGACAGGATAGCAAGGGCACTTCAAACTCTAATATCCCATGCCATTTTACAGACTCATCTGCTTCCCAGCCCATCCCTACACAGTTTATAAAATCCAGTGCTATCTTTCTGCTCTTAATAATTATTTAAAAATACTGGAAAAATGGTGATTTGCTACAACATGAATCACTGCTTTCCATGTCATTTTTCCTAACCATAAGCTGAAACGAAAGCCACAGTCTCTCTGGAATAAGAATAATTTAAAAATGCTCTTGCATTGTAAATATCAGATTATAAATAATCTGCAGCAATGTTGTTGAGATGCGGTACAAGGTCAATACTGAACTGAGATAATGAGGTAATCCTGCCACTTTATAAATCATTTGTGTGACCTCACTTAAAATACTGTTTCCAGCTATGTTGTCACAGTACAAAAAAAAAATTTCAACTTTGGAAAGGAACATTAGAGAGAAACCCAAATGACAGGGTGGAGGGATAGGATCATGGTGTTTTTAGTTTTATGTACGAACTACACATAATACTACTGTGCTCTGACAAACTATTTCATTCTGTCTAAGACAGTAGAAGCAGAAAACATATTGAGATGGCATGGTAGTACAGTGGTTAGCATTGCTGCCTCACAGTGACAGGGACCCAGGTTCAATTCCGGCCTTGGGTCACTGTCTGTGTGAAGTTTTCACACTCTCCTCATGTTTGCATGGGTGTCCTCCTACAGTCCAAAGATGTACAGATTAGGTTATTGGTCATGCTAAATTGTTCATTAGTGTCAGGGGTAGTTATAGCTCGATACTCCTCGTGTGGAAAGAAAGTCCCATTTCTAATGATCTTGAGTTCTCCTGCAAATAACATGATCACAAAAGGCTGCAATAAAGCAATCAATAATTAATTTATAATGCCTAATCTGTGTTCATGGTCAGTCCTCATAAAGAACTCAACATGTAAACGATTGCCCATTCAAACTGATACCACTAAGCTGTGATTTTTGTTATCTAACATGCTGAAAGAGGCTTAATCAATGCAGTTTTTCAGTATGGAAGTTAACTGAAAAGCAATGATACAACGCGAGTGCAGGTAACAAATCTAAGAACTTCAATGAGAAATGCAATGAAGCAGTTAATTTTAAAACTGGAAGGATCAAGGAAACTTGCCAAGAATTGATATCCCTCTTACAGCACTGTCAACTACTTCAAGTGATACAGAATGAAAGCTGCAGCACACGTGTATCAATTTTGTGCTGATTGTTCAAGTACATCAGTCTGTTCCCTTAATAAATGATAAAGCAGTGCTTAGAATTCTTAAACTAATTAATTTTCCCTCTAGACAATTTGAATACTAATATGATAAAACATATGTGTAGGTTAGATAGATTAGCCATGGTAAATGTGCAGGGTTAAAGAGATAAAGCATAGAGGAAGGGCCTGGATGGAATGCTTTCAAAGAGTCAGTACAGAATCAGTGATGAGATGGCCTCTTTCAGGACTATAGGGATTCTATAGTTTGATGGTTTGTCGAAAAACTGGTTAACACTTCGAAGATAACTCAATATGCCAAGGTATGGAATGTTTCAAAGTTAAAGCTCTCCTTTATTGCCAACTTATGTTAGTTTTAACATACAGTTCAACATTTTTGTTAGTGAAAGAGATACCACCTGGACAGATTTATACACGAGATATAAAATTCAAATCATTGCAGATATAGGCTTAACATATGGTATAATATCTCAAAGAAGATAACCATAGGTCTAAGTCCATGCTGGATTTCAGGTCCTGCCTGTTTTGGGTTGGGCTGTTTGGTGGGATCAAGGGCCACAAGACAACTAAGTGAGAGAAAGACAGTCCACAAAGCTGACAGTTATTTACTATGCCACTATATCAATTCCGGACCTTGCCCATCAAGTTGGTAAGTTCATGTAATCATCTAATAAATAAAATTCATGCACTGGTAAGCTTTGTTAAAAAATGAAACTAAAATCCCAGTCCCTAAATGTCCACTCTGAAAATCCAAATATACTAAATCTATGTTCTACCTTAAATATTCTGCTAGCTACATGCTGGTCTATTAACTTTGCTCCACACCTCTCCCTTTCCTTTTAGTTTACCATTTCCAAAAGTCACATTCCATAGCATATTTAAGGCCAGATTTTCACTACTGAAGGTAGTTTTGAGTCAGAAATCTTCTGACTTGGCAGATATAAAGGGCCCAGTCACGCGCACACAATTTTTGATCCAAGGGAGGAGGGGCAGGACCAAATCAGGCCCATCAGCCCTGGAAGCAGATCAGTGGCAGTTATGAGGTCAGGTTGGTTGGAAGGCCCACTTCAAGGTTTTGTTCCAATTGTTTAAATAGTCCTCTAACGTTCACTCTTCACTCACTTCTCATGCCCCTCAAGCCCAGTCACCATGTATGCGTGATGTACAGAACCATTGAATTATCCAATAAAATGTCCTAAAATGCTTAAAGAAAACACCAATTCGGAAATCTGAAAACTGATTGCTGTTCTGACAACCCTATAAAACTATCAATGAGACATAGCTGTTTGGAATTTTATCACCAAAAAAAGATGGCCAGGTGTATGTTATTCCAAACAGCCTCATTATAAATGTTTGTCTAAACTCTTAAGATTCACAAATAGATTTGCTTAGCAAAGGTTCTGTTTTGGTCGAGTGGAAGTGGAATGTTTGCTTTGATTGTAACCTCAAAGATACCTATAGAAAATGTAGTATTTCTTTGTTCTGTTTTGTCAAGTAATGTATGTTTATTTGGAATGCATTAAAAGGTATGAAGTAAGGGAGAGCTTCTGGTATTGGGATAATAAATGCCTCTGTATGATTGACATTTTTATAGAGTTATAAGAACAGCAATACTTTCGAAGTAGATTTCGAAGTGGGTGTTTTATTTTCCTCAACATTTCAGGACTTGATACTCTTATTATATTGTACATATGGTAAGTGGACATCAGAGATACAAGTCTAACTGAAGGCACAAAGGGGAACAGGGGCATGGATAAGACCTTTAATCTTTCTTTCAGAAGGTTCCTAAGTCCAGACTATGGTTCACAATTCCTTTGGGGGCAATGAATTACAAATCATTCAAAAGCTTGCCCAACATCACAAAAAATTTATGAAATGGGGGTGGTAAGCAACAAGATGCAGTGGAACTGATCTGAATGGATGTTTACTACTCTCACCCTTGTTACGCACCAATGAAAACTGCTGGCATAAAAAATTGAGTAAGAATTTAGCAACACCAATTTTAAATCCAACCGATTTATTGTTGCTAAATTCTTACTACCCCAGTCCAACGCCGGCATCTTTACATCATAAAAAATTGAGGCAGAAATCAGAGTGTCGGATCCTGCCCACCATTTTTAAATTCTTGTGGAATCAACCATACTCTGCAAAAATTTGGGTCTTAGTTCCCAACCTTCACTTTGCTACTATGTCTCAGTAACACATAATAAATCAAATTCATTTTTCTCTATGGTCCTCTAGGATCAAGATTCATTAATCTTGTTATGAATGCTTGTGTAGTTCAGATATAGGGTCTTTAAATTTTTTTTACAATTTTTCCTGACATTACTTTAGTCTCCAATGCATTATTACCATTATTAAACTTTTGGGGGAAAAACTCGTTTGCGTAGCTACATCACAAATGGGCAGCAGCACGGAACACGGTGTGGCTCATCTCGAGAAATTGACAGAAGTGCAGTAAGCATTCCACCTCCTGCTACTTTCTGTTGATTTTACCCCAATTGCTACCATTCTCTACATATTTGACTTCTCTCTTCAGACTTTTAAATTGACCTCCTATTCAAACTTTTTTTTCCCCCCTTTAAATCAATTTAGAGTCTGAATTCCAGGCCAGTTCTTCAATTCGCCAGAACAGTATCTCCAGAACCAAGGTTATTACTTTTAAGGTTCTGCTTTTAAATTTTGATTCTAGCTGCTCAAGCTCCTTCAGCAGAACCTCATTCATAGTTAAACCTAACTCATTGGTTTCTATGTGAATCTCAACAGTTAGATCCTTCACACGTCTTCAAGTTTTCCAGCCATGAGGAGATGCCCTTAACTCTAGTACTGGGTACTATTTCCTTGACCATACTGATCTCTAACATTACAACATAAGTGAACTCCTGCACCATGGTGCTATGGTTCATTTGCCCATTCATCTTGCAATCTTTATTCTTTTCCATACGAGTAGCAGGTATCTCATCCAAGTTGGACAATGGCAAAGGCCAAAGCTCCTTTGTCAATGCATCTTCAGGCCCCTTATCTCCGAGATGCAGTCACTCTTTCCCTAACTACAAACTAACTTAAACCACAACCACACTAAAGGGATGTAACTATTTCCTCGAAGAAAACTATCAGCAAACTCCACCCCTCCCTAATGCACTACAACGTCTACACCTCAAACTCAACAACTCAAACAAAATTCCTCCAGTTGTACATACTTACTTGAGGCAGGTGCCATGGATCACGCTGCTCTCGCAAACTACAGCATGCAGCAAATGTAGCACATCTCCTGCATTACTATTCCTAACTACCCATCTTTAGTATATAATTATAATTTGTGTGCTTTAGATAGTGTTTTAAAATTCATTTGTTTAACTAGTTGAAATTAATTTTTAAAATATTAATTATACATTCCTAACTTTAAATGTTTACTGCCTCAAACATATACAAACATATCTTGCACTGACTCCCTAGTCTCACCAAATATAAATCTTCCTACTACTCTTACAATGCATTCCATTAAAGTTGTGAGCTGTGTTACACACTGTCCCTCAGCAATTATAACATCATCTTCACAATATTTGGTTTTTAATAGATTCCTATTCAAATTAGCTGTACTACATTATAGTGTTTAGTTTGATAGCATGGAGGAGCTGAATCTTGAGCACATAATCCTTTTCAAAATTAGCAATGAAATATGAAATTATCTTGCATTGCCAAGTTTATTCAGCCATAATACAAGCTATATTCTTGTGAAATAATGTATGTTTTACAGTCATTGTAATACAATTTGTTCAATCATTTTCCATTGTGATGTAGTTTATAAAATGCCAAGAATATTTCTGAAGGATTATGATGGTAAACTGAACATTTAAGTTTCAAGGTGAGCGAGAAAAATAACTTAAACATTACAGTAAGAAAAAAATGTAGAAAAAATGTAGATTTGTAAAAAAATCGTTCAGCAAAATCGAATGACAGTAAGAATTACTATTGTTGAAAATAACTGGGAATTTAAAGGTTGACCTTTTCTTTTTATGTATCATTTAATCTTGTGGTTCTCCAATTCTACATAGTTGCATTATAGGATTGTCTGCTAAATAGTGTAATCATACATGATTTATCTTTGCTGATCTACGAGCCCAAGAGCTATTATAAACATGAAGCTCATAATGAATTGCAAATAATGTTTCTCAGAGAGTGGGTTCCTTGTAGTCTCATTGCCCAAGCTTTGACTGCTTTATTTGTGATATAACATTTTCAGTCACAAAGCAACACTTTAATTTTCTTTTAGATGTGCTTCCGTTCTTTATGTTCATCATACAAAAGATAGCAAGAAGCCTCACAACACCATGTTTATGTCCAACAGGATTATTTACAATCACAAGCTTTCGAAGTGCTGCTCCTTCATCAGGTGAGCGTTCTAAAAGCTCATGATTCCAAATAAATCTGTTGGACTTTAACCTAGTATGAGACTTCTTACTGTGCCCACCCCAGTTTAACATAAATAGACTTATACAGAGATTCAATCAGGTCTGTTATCTTTCCTGACAATTGTTATGAACTTTTTAAGATATGAGTTTGGAAGAATTTAATTTACCTTTCTGTTAACATTGCACTTTGAAATCATCTGCAGATGAAATTGTGCAATTGCTGGGGTATTTCTATATCTTTGGCTGTGAGTGAGTTCTGCAATACTTACTGCAATTTTATCCTGCTCTTTAGTGATAATTGTAAAAATGTGATCTTTAACATTGCTGCCATTTCATGTCTCTTTTATTTAGAAATGTACATTTTAAATGTTATCATCATAGATACCCTACAGTACAAAAAGAGACCATTCAGCTTATCAAGTCCGCACGATCACAATCCCATCCAGGGCCTACCCCCATATCCCTACATATTTTACCCACTAATCCTTCTAACCTACGCATCTCAGGACACTAAGGCAATTTTAACACGCACATTTTTGGTCTGTGGGAGGAAACCGGAGAACCCGCAGGAAACTCATGCAGACACCAGGAGAATGTGCAAACTCTACGCATACAGTGACCCAAGCCAGGAATCGAACCCAGGTCATGGAGCTGTGAAGCAGCAGTGCTAATCACTGTGCTTCCATGCCACCCAATGATGGATGAAGTATGAGAACCATGTTCTTCCCTGTACCCTACAAACAACAAAAAGATCGCATTTGATGCACTTAGAATATTCAGCAACTACTTAAAAAAAACTCTTTTACTGAGACAATACTCTAACGACAGACACAAACAATTAAAACCATAAACAATTCCATAATTACATAAACATATGTATTTACTGCAAAGATATTCAAATCTATGCTCCTGTAAACTAGTGAATTTATGACTGATGATCTAAAAATGTTTTCATGTAAATACATATGGAGGATTTTCAAGAAGAAGGGGAAGATTGGAAAGTGCTAATTTAGCAGTAGCTTTAAAGAATCCCATTCTTCTTGTAGTGTTCCCAGAAATCTAGGAGATGTCTTTATCTTGGCAAAGATTACTAAGCTAAAGATGTAGAGTAAACTGCATTACAAGATAAAATCATAACACTTTGATTGAGTAAGTATGATCACGGATTTGTAATCATTATTTTTCAATGAAATTATAAAATAAAACTAGCCCCAGACTAAATCTATTTCTTAGTACTCATAGCAATTCAATTACTACTCAACTTTCAGACTGGGTGTTGTTTTAGGCAAACATATCACAAATGTGCAGGTCACTGATGAAGGTAGGAAACTGAGAAGGTCAAGCATGATTTCTTCAGGGGAGCTATGTGAATGATGTTATAATATTACCATATATTTCTGCATGTCTCAAGATCCTGAGCTTTCCTCTTTATTTGCTCATGACAGCCTTCCATGTTCAACATCAATGATCAATGAGCATCATGATTAGGAAAAGAATACATGAAGTAGTTCCTCTTTGTCTTCTCTATATGTCCTTCATGAAAACGTAAGTCCTCTTCTTGAGAGCCTTCCATGTTCAAAATAACATGATTAGGAAAAAGACATGAAGTAGTTCCTCACTGTCCTCTCTATGCATCCTTCGTGAAAACATAAGTCCTCTTCCTGAAAAATCTTCCATGTGTACATTATCATTGGCCTTGCAGTTTCCAGCCCTTCAGCCATCACTAGAAATTTGTTACTTTTGCCATTGGCCATTACCATTAACCCGGAATATTGGAGCTTGCCTGGGCCTGAAGGGCTACTCTTAAAAGGGCAGAGAAAGCTCTGAGATTCCAAATGGCCTTTCTAACCTATTAGACCATCACTGTGCTAACTATGCAATTTTAGACAAATTTGATAACAGTATTAGCCCAATACAAGGCCACAATCACCCAAATAATGATAAGTGCTGGTGCAGCTACATTTCATCGGGTTTTTTTTATCTATTCAGAAAGTCTGCATGCTAAAAATATTCACTTCTTTTTACTTCAACTTTTCCTATGAACTACTCCACAGATGTATTATTGCAGATTGAACTTTGCTTCCCTACCTTTGCGTGCACAACATCAAATGGAAAATTAGATATCCCTTGAACTAATGATTTTTAAAGGTGACAAAATCTAATACAATTTCTCAAAAATCTTTTTTTCTGCCCTAATTCTTGGGGTAATTGCTATCATTTTTATTCTGGGAATGGGCAGTCTTTGCAATGGTGCAATCATGTGATTGTCAAATATAACACCAAGATTGGGAACAGTCCAAGCTGCTCAGTGAGTTGCCAGGAAGAGGATGGACTTGGTGGCTAGGGAAACGAGTACGTGATGGGCAACAAAGATAATGCCTTCGGGCCTCCCAATACTTAATTGTGGGACCATTTTGCTCATCCAGTACTAAACATCAAACTAGTAGTCAGACAACTTAGGCATAGCCGAGAGGGGTGGTGGCGAGGCTGAGCAGTGCATAATCAGTGTAAATGTTGAAACTAACATCTTTGGATACTGTTGCCAAAGGGCATCATGTAAATAAAAAATAAGAGGGAGAAAAGATAGAGCTTTTGAGCACATTATACAGGAGTGGGAAAATATGCTACTGCAAATAATTTTGTCTAAGATCACAAGTACAGTAAATTTTTCATTACTTGATGTAAATGGGGAATAAGTGCCAGTTAATCAAAAATGGCAGTTACCTAAGAGTTTTCATAAGAGCATAAGAATTAGGAGCAGGGGTAGTCCATCTGGCCCCTCAAGTCTGCTCCACTATTCAATAAGATCATGCCTGATCTTTTTGTGGACTCTGCTCCGCTTACCTGTCTGCTCATCATAACCCTTAATTCCTTTCAACCAATCCTGGGTGATCACATGGTCATGTAGGTATTGAGGACTTAAGTGAGGTACAGGAACAGACAAATCTAGTAAGCAGTGCGGAGGGAACATGGTTTTGCAGAACTGTGGAAGGCTGAGACCAGTGCAAGGAAAGTTGCTTGTATTGTGTATATCCATGAGTTTGATAATTTTTATTTTTTTATACCTTTTTTGCACATATCCACCTGCATGATATGTTTGGCTGGCCCAATCTGGTATTTCAGTGTATATGTCAAATTCTCTCTCTTTTTGTTTGGCATCCTTTATTAACTTATCTTCTAACTTGTAGTAGCCACTAAAACCTCTTGAAAATGAGGGCTTATGCTTCCAGTTCCATTCCATGCATATTCTATGGCCCTTGTTCATGTCAAACAAATTATGATCTCTACTGACTCTCTTAATTGCTTCTAGTCAACTGCTACATGAATTCTGTCTGAAAAACAGAATCCCTTTTACAAATCCATAAATGTTTCCCATGGTATGACTTTATCCAGTTTCAGAACTCTCCCTGCGTTTTCTGGCATTCCACATCATTTCTTCATTTTGCCAATCCATGTGCCTTACTTTCTGTCCCTCATTTCACATATCTGGCAAATGTTTAATATGTGCCAGTGACTTCTCCTGCTCTCCCAATAAAGGTGGCATCACTGATCCCTTACTGGCATAGATGTTGCTCTAGTGCCAAGTTTGAGGAATTAACTTATTCTATACTTCAGTATCATTTTGTCCATATGTAGTCAGCCTCTTATATGCCATATTCTGTTCCTCATAATTTTACAACATATGCTTACATGAAGTGCATGGTGTTTGTTCAGATTCAAACATGTATAATCAGTGCTAATTAGCCCCAAAGAATGTAGCCTTAACTGAACTGATTGCTATATTGTAAAATTACAATGTAAAATTTTTCCATCATGACCTATAAACTTACCTGGCCTTTCCCCATTTTTGCCCCTTCTCTTTTGTAATATATAATGTCCCTGGATTATAATTTATTTCTAATGGCCTTATAAGTTTTGCTAAACTTTCTCTGAAACTTTTGCCTTGATAACTGCCCTTTGCACTGCATGCAGCGCATTCAATTGCTTAGAAAAAATGGGGCTAATTGCAATTCCCATCCAAGGGCTGGGAATGATCTTACATCACCAAAGGTATTTTTGGATTTTTCCTACAAAATTAATTAATATGGACTATAGCTTCAACCAACTGAAGTCTACATGTGTGCAAGGAGAAAAGGATTGGTAAAGACAAATGTAGGTCCCTTACAGTCAGAAACAGGGAATCAGAGTCCCAACAGTGCAAAAGGAAGCCATTTGGCCCATTGAGCCTGGACCAACAACAATCCAACCCAGACCCCATCCTATAATCCCACATATTTACCCTGCTAATCTCTGTGATGTTATGGGGCAATTGAGGATGGCCAATCGACCTAACCCACACAACTTTGGGCTGTGGGAGGAAACCAGAGCACTCAGAGGAAATGCACACAGACATGGAGACCACGTGCAAACTCCATACAGTCAGTTACCCGAGGCCAGAAATGAATCTGGATTTCTGGCACTGTGAGGCAACAATGTTCCTTTGTGCCACCTGAATGGGAAGCAAAGAAATGGTTGTCAACTGAAAACATACTTTGGTTCTGGTTTCATAAAGGAGGACACAAATGAGATACCAGAAATGTTGGGGAATATAACACTTAATGAGAGAGAGGAACTGAAGATCAGTAATAGTATCAGTAATCAGTAGAGAAATGGTGTTAGGGAAACTGATGAGATTGAAAGCAAATAAGTCCCCAAGGCCTGATAATCTACATCCCAGAGTGCTTAAAATGTGGCCTGTGAGAAATATTGGATGAATTGGTGGTCATCTTCCAATATTTTACAGAATAATTTCTACAGATTGAAGGGTCACTAATGTAAACCTACTATTTTAAAAGAGAAGTAGAGAGACAACAGGGAATTATAAACCATTAAATCTAATGTAGTAGGAAAATTCTACCGTCCATTATCAAAGATTTTATAGTAAATTGGAAAACAGTAGCAGGTTTGGACAGAGTCAGCGTAGATTAATGAAAGAAAAAATCATGCTTGACAAATCTAGTGGAATTCTGCAAATTGATGAGGAGAAGCTAATGGATGTGGTTTATTTGGGCTTTCAAAAAAGTTGCACATAAGAGATTAACATGGAAAGTAAAAACACATAGGATCAGGAATAACATATTAGATAGAAAACTGGTTGGTAAACAGGAAACAGCGTAGGAATAAACAGGTCACTTTCCAAATGGCAGGCAGTGACTAGTGAAGTACCACAGGAATCAGTACTGGGACTTCAGCTTATTCACTAAATATATTGATCATTTAGGGAAATAAATGTGATATCTTCAAATCTGCAGATGTCACAAAACTGGGTGGGAGAGTAAGCTGCGAGGAGGATTTAGAAATCCATCATCAGTGTCATTTGGATAAATTGAATAAGTGGGCAAATGATTGGTAGATGCCGTATAATTTGAATAACTGAGAGATTATCATCCACTTTGGTGGCAAAAACGGGAAGGGAGATTACTATCTGAATGGCCAGAAATTAGACAAGACCTCGGTCTTGTTCAGGCAGTTAAAAAAAAAGCAAATGCTATGTTTGCCTTCATAGTGGGAGGATTTGATGACAGCAGCAAGGGTGTTTTGATGAATTATACAGGGCCTTAATGAGGCCCACACCTGGAATATTGTGTGCAGTTCTGATCTCCTTATCTGAGGAAGGATGTACGAGGACAGATTGTGTCAATTAGGATTGTATTCACTGGTATTCAGAACATTGGGGTAGGGTGGGGGATCTCATAGAAACCTAAAACATTTTAGTGGGACGAGACTCGGTAGATGCAAGAAAACTTTTCCCAGTAGGAGGGGTGTTCAGAACTAGAGGTCACAGTTTGAAGATACAGGTTAGACAGTTTAGAACAGAGATGAGGAGAAATTTCTTCACCCAGAGAGTGGTCAGTCCATGTAATTCACTACAACAGAAAGCAATTAAGGGCAAAAGATTGAATGTTTTCAAGAAGCAATTAGCACTTAAGACAAAGGAGATCAAAGGATTGGCGGGGGGAGAGTGGGTGGAAGAGAACGTGGGATCAGACTGTTGAGTTAGAAGATTAGCCACCTATTTATTGCTCCTTGGTTACACCTAGGGTTCATTCTCACAATTACCCAATTCCTGACATGTACAGTTACCAAAAGATTCTGTTCTCGTTTCTTTTTTTTATAGTTCTTCATTCATACTAATGCTGTGTTCCCATTAAATCCTTCATTTTTTTGTGTTACTGCTGAATAACTCATTGGTGCCATGAAAGTGCTGGACACAAGTGTATCCCCAGATTTTTTTTTTAACCTTCAGATATTCCAAATGCATATCTCCTTCTGAGAATCGAATTCCAGACAAAACTAGGCGCTTATCCATGTTCGATACTTTAGCACAATCCAACAATTTGAAAACAAGCACTGAACTAGGAATCTCAAAAAAGAATTTCTGCAATCTTGCAAATAACTTGTTAAATTTTATGACATAGTCTTCTATGGAATAACCATCCATCCTTCCAAATTTATCAAAGTCTCATCTTTCCCTGTGTGCATTTAATAGATCATCTTTCTTTTCAATTTTATCCCTAAATTTTGAGGGTTTATCCAAACCTCCCTCCATATCCTACTGACAAGCCTCTAGCTCCAAAAATATTTTGCAGTGATCCTGCTTCTGTTGGGAAGTAAAAGTGCTAAGTCCAAAGCTAGCTTTTTCTTTGGTGAGGATGTAACCCATGTCCACATATCCACTTAATTCTTCCATTGGGCATAAGGTTCTGCTTCACAGAACAATTATGGAAAATCACGCTCTGATACTTTATTCTTGGTTTCAGCTGTTCTTTTCCAAAAGTAACTCCAATTAAAATTTTCTGTCTGAAATTAAGTCTTAATTTCCAATCTTCAACTTTAGCCAACTATTCTTTGATACCAATGTTAACAGAATTCAAGTCAGTTGGTGAAGTCAAAATCAAAACACACAGCTTTTCTTCACCGAGTCGATTTATTGACTTTGTCCAATCTCATACCCTTCCTTCAACCCCCAATATCTCAGCTGTCTCCTATTTATATGATCAAAGCACTTACTTAAGCAATGCCCTTCACCTGTTTTTCTTGACAATATAAACAATACAATTAACATACTATTAACATTATGGATTCCCTTCCTTTCTGTCATCCCCACCTTGACCTAACTTCTTAGAGAAAAGGTCAGCTATCAAAAGGAAACAGGACTTTGATTAGAGAAAATGTATTATTTACATATAGCAACAAAAATAATGCGCTAAAAAGCCAAGAAATACAGTGAAGTTAAAATTCAGATTCTCTTAAAGTATCCCAGGATCATTTCATGGGCATCAGATTGAAAGTCTTTCTTACAAAGGAACAAGTTTTTCCACACATCATTTTGCTACATGAGTAATATTTTTCATATACATTTACTCAGTATGCTTAATGTCAGCAATCATATGCGAACAAGTTGATCTTCTGGAAAAGAACTATCCAATATCTGTTTATCATCATTCTCATTGATCCAGCAATGCTTCCCTTGACATTGATGAACAATAAGAAATCTTTTCACATACATTTAAATCAATGTAATACATACACATAATATGTATTAAAGGAAAATACTTCTAAGCCTGATATTAACTCTGTTCAGTTCGGTGCATTTAATAAAATTGCCATAATATTGCACAATGCATTGGAAATTAAACTAGGTAAATTGTAATAGTTTATCTCAGTGCTGTTGAAATACTTGTCCTGTCTTTTTTTTTAAACTCATTTTCTGCTCTGGTCACAAAAGCATTGAAATGCAAGTTACAGTAATTCAACAATTCCTCCATTTACACAGGATCAATTTATACAACAGCACAGGGAAATAACTTGAACACTATAATCTCCATACATATGCCAGGGATAAGGATTTAAAACACGCCTTCAAATAATTCTTGTGCAACATATAATATTTCTCATGTTTATAATTTGTTACTTACATTAATGCTCTTCCATTATCAACAAAATACCACCACAATGCGGTCTTCTGATAGTATGTACACAATAGAAACAGACCAATCATGCTGCTGTGTATGCTCTACTCGAGCCTCCTCCCAACTTACCAAATCAAAATCTATATCGCCATTCCCTTCTCCCTCATATGTTTGTCTGGCTTTTCCTTAATTGCATCTACATTATTTGCACCAACCATATCTTGTGACAGTGAGTTCCACATCATCAGTCTTTCTGTAAAGAAATTTGTCCTGAATCAATTATTACTGGATTTGTTGTTGACTATCTTATTCGATAGTCTCTAATTATGTTTTTCCCCATTGAGAGGAAACATTCTCATTATACTCTCTCTATCAAAACCATTCACAAGTTTAAGACAACAGGCAATCCCTCAACTTTCTTTTGCAAAGAGAAAAACTCAGCCTGTCAATTCTTTCCTGTTATGTACATTTAAATATTTCTGGTATCATCCTTGTAAATCTTTTCTGCATCCTCTCCAGTGTTCTCTATCCTATTAGCAATATGGCAACCTGAACTGCCAATTAGTACTCAAAAGTTAGTCTAACAAAGGTTCAGTACAAGCTTACCATAAACTCTATATCACAATTCTATCCTTTTCGAATTGAAGCCTATGGTTTGTTTTGTTAAAAAATACATAACTTTGCTAACCTGTGATGTAACATTTAGTGACTGGTGTATTTGTCCTCTGAGAACTCTTTGTTTCTCTACCTCACCTGTACTTTAAACTTCCGATGCATGACATCTCTATTCTTCCAATCAAATTGTGTAAGTTCACATTTATCCATGTTGAATTTCATTTGCCACTTGTTTGTCCATTCTGCAAAATTATCAGTGGTCTGTCAATTTTTTTTTTGCTTTCATGGCATGCGTAAATCACTGGCAAGACCAGCACTTCTTGCCCATCCCTAATTGCTCTTAAAAAGGTGGTAATGAGCGACCTTCTAGAACCATACATCTGGTGTAGGTTTTTACACACTGGTATATTTTTACACACTGCTACCGCTACGTGCCAGTGGCAGAGGGAGTGAATGCTTAACGTGAAAGCAGAAACTAATCAATGATTTTAAAGGAAATTGGTTGGTCACTTGAAAGAATAAACTTGCATATAGATTGGGAGAACGAGACTGACTGAATTGCTCTGCCAGGTACTGACCAAGCAGATTGCTTCGTCCTGGATGTTGCAAGAATCTTGAATGCTATTGCCAAGGGGCCAAAATCCCTTATACTCAGACCATATAGCTGGTGGACACATTAGGGAGTCAGAGAATGACCAGACGAATGAATTCCCAATCTCTGAGTTACACATGTAGCTGTGTAGTGGTATTGTCACTGGACTAGTAATCACAAAATCACAGAAATTCTACAGTGCAGAAAGAGGGCATTGGGCCCATTGAGTCTGCACCAACCACAATCCCACCCAAGTCCCACCCCCACATCCCTAATCCCTCTAACCCATGCATCTCACGATGCTAAGGGATAATTTTAGGACGGTCAATCAACCTAACCCACACAGCTTCAGACTGTGGAAGGAAGCCAGAACACCCTGTGGAAACCCACACAGACATGAAGAGAATGTGCAAACCCCACACAGACCGTTCCAAAGACTCACAGCAAGATATGGGGACCTTTGTTCAAATCACACAGCAAATGGTAAATTATGAATTCAATTAAAATCTGAAATTGCACCAATCAAATAATGACCATGAAATCATTGTTAGTTGTTGTAAAAAAAAACATCTGGTTCACTAATGTACTGTAGCGAAGGAAATCTGCCATCTTACCTGATCTGGCCTACATGCAATCCAAATCAACCACAATGTAGTTGACTCTTAAGTGCCCCAGAAACAGAAGGCTATTAGGAGGGGGGAAATAAATGCTGGCCCAGACAGCAATGCCCACATCCCACAAATGAATTTAAAAAATCCAATGCATTTATATAGTTGAACCTGTTTCCCCAGATGTGATGGTGAGGGATTTAGTGATGGTTATGCCAGTGAATGATGGTTAGATTCTCTCTGATTGGAAATGGTCACTACCTTCCACTTGTATGGCATAAATATTACTTGCCATTTAGCAATCCCAGGCAGAATGTTGCTAGGTCTTGCTGCCTAAAGACACAAACAGTATCAGATGAGTCATAATAGGTACTAAACACTATGCGATCATCAGTGAATTTTCCCACTTCTGACCTTTTGAAGAAGATTAGGTCATAGATGAAGCAATGTAATCTGTTGTTTCCACTGTCCGCCTGAGATCAGTAGCTGCATTTTGAGTTCCAGATAAACAGGCAATTGAAATTTCAGTCAAAGAGAAAGACATCTATCTGAATAACAAGCAGAGCTATCTCTCAGAAGTCACAATTAAAACATTGAGAGAGCAGTGGGGGGACTATTTAGAATAAATCGGGTGAGGAATAATAAATGAGAGTCAGCACGGATTTGTTAAGGGAAAATCATGTTTGAAAAGCTTGATTTCCATTTTTTGATGAGATTACAGACAATAGGGCAAAGCAGTTGATAGTGATATATAAACTTCCAAAAAGCATTTGATAAAGCAGTCCATATTATCCTTGCTAACAAAACTGAAGTCCATGGAATGAAAGGAAAAATAGGAACAGGGAAATAAAATAGATACAAAATTGTCTAAACAATTAAAAACAGAAAGTTGTAGTGAATAGCTGTTTTTTTTAAGACTGGAGCAGGTATGTGATATTCCCCAGGGATTAGCACTAAGACTATTGCTGTTTTGATATAGATTAAGGATTGGGGAAGGATTTTCTGGCAATGTTTGCCCAAAAGCCCCACCTGAGGTCAATGGACCTTTGCATAGTCCACGTCCCATCCACTGCAATTCCTGTGGCAGGTGAGACAGGAAAATTCCACCTGGGACTTGGAAATATTGAGCACAATTTTGAAATTTATAATTGATACAGTAAGGAATCAATACGAAATGTATCAATGGATCTCAAAAGGACACAGAGAGCCTGTCCAAATGGACTGCCAATTGGCAAATCAAATTCAAAAAAGTTAAATGGTATAACTATAAATGGGGTGCAAAAGCAGAGAGACCTGAACATGATTATGCACAAATATTAGAAGGTGAAACAACAGATCAAAGAAGCAATTAATAAAGCAAAGCAGATCCTAGGCTTTATAAATAGCAGTACAGAGTACAAAAGCAAGAAAGTCATGCTAAATCAATACAACTGGATCAATGTGTTCAATTTTGGGCAGACTTCAAGAAGGTCAAGGTTGAGATCACCCAACGGCCTGCATGAAATAAATACAACAGAATTCATGATTTCCTTAAAATGCTAACTTCATTCAAGTAGGAGTCACAAATCTTTCAGAAGCCAGAAGAGACACACTATTTTCCCCCAAAGTAAAAGGTTTACTGATTTTTTTTTTAAACAAGTCAAGTTTTTCATTATGTTAATGTATAGCTTATTATAATTCTGAAGAAAATGGTGGAGTGCCAAATGCTTGTTATTTATATCCCACTTAGCAGCTTTGATTTATTACAGTCACATTAGATTCCTCCACTGAAATGCAAGTTGTTGCAGCATGGCTATGAGATCATTTTCATTTTAACAAATTAAGGAAGCCTCTGACTATCTCATTGGTTCTTTTAAATTTAAGTTGTCTACCTAAGTCAAAATAAAATTTGCACCACAATGCAAATACATTCAGAGCTTTTCTTATGTTAGAGTTTGATGCTGGCAACTTGTCTGCCAACTTAAAAAGTTGACTTAACAGTTTCAAAAATACTGAACAACTACCTGAAGAAAAGCTTTTTACACTGCTTCAAGGCTACTGTAAAAAAAAACAGACATTAATATTTGTATTCATGTTTTAGAATTAGAATCCTTAATTCAATGTGCTTGTATGAAAATTGAAATCCAATGACCTTGCACATGAACCACAGAGAACATTTATAATAGTAGTGTATGAATCGTGCATGTGTGTCATGATTTAATACTTAACCAAATCAATGTTCCACAGGGGCAAAACAATGATATAGAATGTTTTTTAAAGGAGGAATGTTTATAATGAAAAATTAATTGTGGCATGCACATCAGGAAATTTTAATTATTTTACACTTCTTTGGTGCATTTTTTTAATCTTTGAGCATCTTTTTTAATCTGTGTTTTGTCAACCCAGTGAACCCTGTCTCATACCTTCGGTCAATTAATGCAAAAAAAATGCAGACTACACAATAAGGCTCCACAAAAGAAAAATAAACAGAGAATTTGTTTTTGTTGATGTGAAAGGGAGGAATCTTGGCCAGCATTTCAGAAGTGCCTTATCTGTTTTGATCTGATAAAATTTTTCCTGTCAACCTGAATAGGCAAGACGGAGCCTTAGCTTCACATCTCAACTGAAAAACAGTGGTTCGAACAATAAATTGTTTAAGTCCTTAGGATAGCTTTAAAATCACAAACATTAAATTCACAAGATGGGAGCATATCAAAATTATTTGTGGATAGAGCAAGCATGTTATCAACTTCTCAATTTTTACAGTTCAATTCTCTAAATACAATAGGTCAAATCTTCCAATCATAAGTGATTGGACATATGAACAAAGGTGCAAGTCTAAGATCCAGTGGATGACTTGGCACATGGACCTACATGAGAATTGCCTGGGAAATTTCAACTTCCAGGGAATATCTTTGCTCCTCAAGACCCTGTGCAAATGTCTTCTACTCTGAGTTAGAGTCAGAGACTTTGGGCAGTTCTATGGTACTTAGCTGGATAGTTATCCAGGAAATATTAGAGTGATTAAAATTTAGTCTACAACTGGGTAACTTCAAAACCAATCATACCTGGCTACTCCTCCCAATTATCTCTGACAACCCTCCCTTCCAGACCCAACTACTTACCCTCCAACTACCTTCCCAATCATATATCTACGTTCTCAACCTAACCACCCCTATGATCTGAGCACTCCCTCCAATCTGACACCTCCCACCCTCCAATCTATCCTCCTAACCACCCCACAACTCCCAGCCATTTGCCCATCTACCCCCTACCCACTTCACCATCAAACAATTCACGCACCCAAACACCCATTTAACCAGACATTCACTAACATTCAAATTAGAACTTTAAATTTACCATATGGCAAAGAGTGCTGTATAAAAGTTGTGTCCTGTCTCCACCCAACTCTATTCCACTCCAAAGGAGTTTCCCGATGGGACACTGCATGGCATGGTCTGTGAAAGCTAGACTCAAAAAACCCCAGAAGAACTGCATAGCAGCATCAAGGCAGGGGATTTTTTGAGCTACAGAAATCCAATCATCACTACTGAAGATCTAGGCCAATATTATGTAAATAAGTAGTTTGTATAATTTGTACATCATGGTTTACCTCTGTATCAAAAATAGCTTTAGATATTTTAATTATTTTTCTTGAAGAGGAAAATACATGGAATATCAATTTTATTTGGCAAGATCTGTATGGTATAATTTTAAGACAATTCCCTCTCATTGTGGATGCCTCCCACGAGGACATCTCATCCTTGTGCATCTGACATACATCCTTTTATCAGTTTAAACTTGTCAATTAGATCTCTCAGTCTTTGAAACTCATAGAAACACAAACCAAATTTATGCAACCTGTCCTCTTCATTTTACCCTTTTAATCCAGATATTATTGTGGATTTATGTTGTACTCTCTCCAAGGCCAAAATATTCTTCATGAACTGTGCTGCCCAAAATCAAATGCAGTACTACAGATGGGAGCGAACCCATTTTCTGCAGTCCCAGTTAATTCTGGTGTCATTACATAAATACACACATCTTTCAAATAATCTATCATGGAACAGGAAATTGGCATGATTTGCATCTGTCCCTAGACTGAAAAAACAGGTCAATTGCAACATCCCACTTCCAACAAATAACTATTTTTTATTTTAAACATTACAAGATTTTAAAAGGAAAATTACAGGATTGTTTAACATCTTCAGTTGTAAACAAATGTCCAGAATTACAAATTCTACCATAATGGGGCACGTGGCATCTCCTTAAAATGAATATAATTCTCTTTATCATTAGTTAGGCCACATTAACTGCAATCAGATCTGATTGTATACATTAATTCATATTAACTGTAGCTGTAAATAAATAGAGGATTTCCAGTTAAATAAAACAAGACTGCAACTTGAGCAGTTTTCAGTGCCTTTAGAAAATGGGTATAAAATTCCAATTCAAATATCATATATGTGCTGTTGAATATTTTCCTCTATTTATTTACAGCTACAGTTAATATGAATTAATGTATACAATCAGATCCTCATGATATATAGGTATTCTATTCAGTACAATTTGAGATCAAGCATTAGCATAGATGGAAGCATAATAAATCTCACTGGGATACTTGAACTGATGCTTTATACCAGAAGGGTTACTAGTTAACAACTGGGTCCAGAACTGGCTTGCCTGCAGAAAGCAGAGAGTAGTTGTCAATGGGTCTTTTTCTGCTTGGAGGTCAGTCACCAGTGGAGTGCCCCAGGGATCTGTTCTCGGACCCTTGCTGTTTGTCATTTTCACAAATGACCAGAATGAGGAAGTGGAGGGATGGGTTAGTAAGTTCGCCAACGATATGAAGGTTGGTGGTGTTGTGGATAGTCTGGAGGTATGTCTGAAGTTGCAGCAAGACATAGATAGGATGCAAGACTGGGCGGAGAAGTGGCAGATGGACTTCAACGCAGATAAATGTGTGGTGGTCCATTTTGGCAGGACGAATGGGATGGAGTATAATATAAAGGGTAGGAGTCTTGGCAGTGTTGAGGAGCAGAAGGATCTTGGGGTCCAGGTCGATAGGACTCTTAAATCTGCCCCGCAAGTGGAGGATGTGATCAAGAATGCATATGGTGTACTGGCCTTCACTAATAGAGGAATTGAGTTTAGGAGTCGGGAGGTAATGCTGCAACTTTATAAGACCCTTGTCAGACCCCACTAGGAGTACTGTGTGCAGTTCTGGTCACCTCACTACTATAGGAAGGATGTGGAAGCTATTGAGAGGGTGCAGAGGAGATTTACAAGGATGTTGCCTGGATTGGGAGGCATGCCTTATGAAGATAGGTTGAGAAAGCTAGGTCTCTTCTCCCTGGAGAGATGAAGGTTGAGATAGAGATTTATAAGATGTTGAGAAGAATAGAGAGGATGGATTCTCGGAGGCTATTTCTGTTTGCTATGAGAGGACACAGGTTTAAGGTGCTAGGGGGCAAGTACAGAGGAGATGTTAGAGGTAAGTTTTTCACCCAGAGGGTGATGGGTGAATGGAACCAGCTGCCATCAGTGGTGGTAGAGGCAAACTCGTTGAGGTCTTTTAAGAGACTTCTGGATGAGTACATGGGATTTAATGGAATTGGGAGTTACAGATAGTTCAATGGTAGGTAGTGATATGATCAGAGCAGCTGTTTGTGCTGTAGTGTTCTATGTTCTATTAATATTTACAATCTTTATTATTTTAAACCAAATGATTTGCATGCTGGACTAGTGGTTTTGTTCTGGTATACATTCTCCTGGAGAAAGGAAAAGGTGTTGCTCAATGTAACTGCCTTAATCCATAATGCTTGTCTCTTTCTACCAGAAGTTCTGCTGTTGAAAAGAGTGTCTGTTATACCTCAGGAACTATTCTGAGCCTCTAAAAAATTAAAATCAAGTAAAATAGAATTATGAGAAATAATTCCCCAAATCGGTGTATCAATAGATACTAGAATCTGAGAGGAAATTGTAAAGTATTCCTCTCAATGAAATCTACAGCATAGAATAGGTTTTCTGCCCATCAAGTTTATACTGGTGCCAATAATCCATCTGGAGGTATCTACTTAACTCCACTTATTTGCTCATCTCATATACTCTTATTTTTTATTATTTATTCCAATTCCCCACAAAATATTCTTAGTCAATTTCAATTAAATTGAGCCTTTTGCTTCATTAAAGTACAGCCCTACAATTCTTTGAGCATACAATAAATCATTGGATAAGCATTCAACTCTGTTTTAATTCAGGTTGCATTAAGATATATTCTGGAAACAAATCATGTGGATTACTAAATTATTTAGATAATAAGACAACATATCATCTTGAGGTATAGAATTTGATTAAAATGTCTTTTGACAACATACATGAACATACAGAAACAATACAGTCCTCCAGTCATGTCACATGGATTTGAAATGAACAGAAAAATTATGAAAAATCCTGATGGTCCTGGAATAATTTAAGTTGAAAGGAAAATATATTTCTAACTTAGATTTAATTTGGTTATAAATCTTCACTAATGTTTAAAGTTAATGTTAAAGTTTAATGTTAACTTTGTGCAGGAGCATTTTATATTCAGTCTGACCTAGTGCACACAATGGATGTTATTTACATATTGTTAGAATGTAAGATTAACAGTGCAGTCACCCTTTAACTGATTTAAAACTACATGTATTATTATCTCCTAGCGTTGAATTGGACTTCAAGCAACAAGAGGACAAGTTCCAGCCTGTTATGAGAAAACTACATCCCACTGAAGAAACTCAGATTTCAACCCTGCCTTACTCACAAGAATTCTGTTCATCCGCCTACCAAAAGCAAAAACCTAACAAGACTGAATCTAAAAAGCATGGAAAATGGAAACTGTGGTTTCTTTAACTAAACTATTAAAGATTCCAAATGTCAATTCCATTCATTTGAAGTGACCCCTTTTTGACTGTTTAGAAGATAAGCTGAATTCTCAATACTCAAGGGTTTAAAGTCAGCCATCAAGTCATTATATGCACAAGGCAGCATTCAGTTCAAATGATCCATTTCAAAAGATTTTCGTTCTTATAAATCACGACGACGCAGGGGCATGAAATAACGTACGGTTTTTTTTTTACAGGTCACCGATGGAGAGTAAAATAATAATTTAAACGGATGTATTCAAACATTATTTGTGTTAATCCTGCAAATACTATGATTTGGCCTGTTAATGTCAAGCTGTCATCTCACTTTGCTAATAAGCAAGATATTCTGATACATTCAACCATTAAAAAACAACAAAAACACAGAGAAAGTTATACTCTGTGTTTAATTAATGTTATGTTTAATTCAAGAACCTTAAGTCAAGAGCATGAAATTAACATTTTCAAGCACATTACAGATTAGGGAGGTAAAAGCACAATTCTTCAAATAGGCACATTGGTGATAAATGTCAGTGCTGATTGTCAGAAGGTTTTTACTTGCCAAGTGATAACCCTACAAATCTGCTTACAAAATAGAATCACATTTAACTTTAATACATATAACGCTTTCCCAAATCTGCATTATGTATGATCCATGTGAAAAATCTGAACTATGCCTAAATGCACAAGCAGTGACACATCTTTAATCATTTCCAGCTGATAGCTCTGAGTGCAGAGTATATTTTTCTCCATTAGGAAAATTTTAATCTACTGTACTTGAAAATCATGTTGATTGGAAATATCGATCATAAATGTATGCATTTTGTTTTTCCAAGGGGAAAGGAAGAGAAGAATACCTAAAAACAGTTTTTAAAGATCTGTGCATAACATAAATACATTATATGAAACTACATATAAACAATGATATGATTGCACAGGATTAAGAGCTATATTGCTTTATATTATAAAACTAAATGTTATGAAGAAACCTCACAGAACACTTAAAATAGCATTTATTACACATATACCTTAGAGTTCACAAGTACTTTGCACTACAGAAAAAACTTTGTTTCCTTGAAAAGTTTTAAGAGTCAATTGAAAGCAAATATTAAGCTAAAGTAATACAACAGGCATATATTGAACAGTATACATATGAAACTGTCTAACTGTAAAAATTGATTAAATAAATCACGATTTATGTAGTTTAATCTTGCTGGGAAATTATTTTAACATTTATCTTTGAATGCTATTACAACAAATGACAAATTTTACATAAATTTCAATATTGTTTTAATTTGTAAATTAAATTTAAGTAGTCCTTGAAACCAATATTTTATTTTATATTAATTTTGAAGACTTAGAATTTATTTTTTAAAAATGGCTCATCATTATACCTTTGAGAATATAAGTACATGATTATTTTGGAGATCAAAATTATGAGATACCTGGAGCAAACCAAATATTTGAATTAAATATTAATTGAAAACAAGAATTGACCTAAAGTTTAAAACTATTGTCCCTCAAAAATCTGTATTTAATTTTAAACAATTTTCTATTTCCACGTGTTTTAATCTAAATCTCTAGAGAGCTTTAATTTTTAAGCAACTGGAATATTTAGCTCATTAACATTTGTTTTTAAACCTGTACAATCACCAGTTGGAGTATGACTTCTCATACCATTGTAATACAAATGTCCTTTGAGGGAAGAAATCCATACCTGGTCTGGCCTACATGTGAATCCAGATGTCTTAAATATCCTCTGAAATGACCTCGCGAGCCATGTAGTTCAAGGGCAATTAAGGATGGGCAATAAATGCTGCCCAGTCAGTGACGCCCACATCCCATCGGTCAATAATAATGAACCCTTTTGCTCTAGGTATACATACGGGGGAAAGCGATTTCCTGTTTGCCATTTCAAGCAAAATGAGAGGAATCACCTGCCATGACAAGGAACCAAATCCGAAAAGGTAACAAAATATATTTTTTATTCTTCTCCCTAAAGAAACAGGCTTCCCACATAAATGCATCCATTACAAAGGGCATTCAAAACATGAACCATTTTGATTTTCATTTGTATAGTATCCCAAAAATTTGTGAGAAGGGGCTGAAACTTTCTCTACTTAAGTTGGACAATTTGTATTACAAAATATCACTGTGATCATTCCATGAGGTCCATGGGGATCACTATTTGATGGACAAATTCCCCTGGTAAACAGACGTTAGACTGCCAGCTGAACATCATTATGTGGACCTTTTATAAGGCTGGCCCTGTCATGCTGAACTGTAGTCCCAGGAAGGGACAAGTATGTGTATACAAAGTTTTAATTTGCATTCTATAATAAACAATGCACCTTTCCAGTCAAGCTTCTTGAGTCAATTGGCGACCAGGAACAAAAAAAATTTTGGATAATCTTGCCTTGCCTTTCAAGACAGTGATGGAAGATTTTGAAAATGTTGCTGTTTGGGATACTAGAAACTTACGATGTGGGTGCGAGGATTGGCCCCAGTATGACAAAAGAATGAGATATTTCTTCTGGGCAAGCAGAATAGAAGGGGATGACTAGCAAAACGTCATTCCCCTGACCGTCTGAGAGGCCCCAGCTTTCAACATCATAAAGCATTTAACCTTCCTGGCAGCCTTGGATTCAAAATCTTTTGACAAATTGGTAGATATGGTATTGGACCACTACAACCTTAAACTGTTATACAGCAAAGTTACAGGTTTAATACGCCAAATAGACTTCCTGGGGAATGGTCACTGAATTCTTATGCGACAATGGAAATTGGTGTAACATTGAGTACAGGTCAACACTTCAGGAAATGTTATAGGATCATTTGGTCTCTGAAATTGATAATATTGCAACCCAAAAAAATCTGCTGGCTGAGTCAACTCTGCACCTCAAAAAAGCCATACAATTAGCTTTTTCTTGTGAAAAGATGGAAAAAGTCCAGAAGCTTCATGGGTCCATAGATGGTACTATCCTCAGCCTTGGACAACCTGCATACAACAGAAACAAGTCCCCAGCAGATAGCCCTTGCATTTTCCATTTGCTGCCAAAAAGGGAAATTGGAGTTGAAGGCTGCAAGATTCCAGAACTAGACGAGAAGTCTCCTCACAATTTAGTGAGGAGAGAGCATATCCATGCTGCAATTGTAGTCATAGGGTCTGCCCGAGATAAGGCTACCAGGAAAGGCAAAGTGTGTCCGCACAGGCCAAAGAAACAAGCCACCTTTGAACAGGGGGCCTTACAGGTAAACCAGCTCGAGAATGACGAATTGATACAGCTAAATTATATGCATAGAACATAGAACAATACAGCACAAACAGGCTCTTCAGCCCACGAGTTGCGCTGATCACATCTACCAATCCACAGACCTATCTATAACCCCCTATCCTATTCGTTTCCATATATTTATCCAGAAGTCTTTTAAAAGACCCCTGCGAGTTTGCCTCAACAATCTCTGACGGCAGCCGATTCCATTCACTCACCACCCTCTGAGTGAAAAACTCACCCCTAACATCTCTGTATTTGCTTTCCTGCACCTTAAATCTGTGTCCTCTCGTAGTGACCATTTCAGCTCGGGGAAATAGTCTCTGAGAGTCCACCCTATCTATTCCTCTCAACATTTTATAAACCTCTATCAGGTCTCCTCTCAACCTATGTCTCTCCAGTGAGAAGAGTCCCAGCTCCCTCAACCTATCTTCATAAGGCCTGCCTCCCAATCCAGGCAGCATCCTTGTAAATCTCCTCTGCACTCTCAATAGCCTCTACATCCTTCCTATAGTGAGGCGACCAGAACTGCGCACAATACTCCAACTGGGGTCTGACAAGAGTCTTATAGAACTGCATCATTACCTCCTGACTCCTAAACTCTATTCCTCGATTAATAAAGGCCAGTACACCGTACACCTTCTTGACCACTTCCTCCACCTGTGAGGCCGATTTAAGAGTCCTATGGACCCGGACCCTGAGATTCTTCTGCTCTACAACACAGCTAAGACTCCTACCCCTTATATTGTACTCCTTCATCCCATTATTCCTGCCAAAATGGACCAATACACATTTATCTGCGTTGAAGTCCATCTGCCACTTCTCCGCCCAGTCTTGCATCCTGTCTATGTCCCGCTGCAACTTTTGGCATCCCTCTAGACCATCCACAACACCACCAATCTTTGTATCGTCAGCGAACTTCCTAACCCATCCCTCCACTTCCTCATCCAGGTCATTTATGAAAATGACAAACAGCAGGGGTCCCAGAACAGATCCCTGAGGCACTCCACTGGTTACCGACCTCCATGCAGAACAAGACCCATCCACAACCACTCTCTGCCTTCTGCCGGCAAGCCAGTTCTGGATCCATGAGGCCAAAGCCCCTTGGATCTCATGCCCTCTCACCTTCTCCAGAAGCCTTGCATGGGGGACCTTATCAAACGCCTTGCTAAAGTCCATGTACATTACGTCCACCGCTCTTCCTTCGTCAATGTGTTCAGTCACATTTTCGAAGAAATGCAAATTGGCTCCAATCAAAATTAAATTCCAGATAAATAGTCAATCCCAAGATATGAAGATAGATACAAGAGTCACTGTATCTACTACTCGGGAGTAAAATTTTAGCTGACTCCAATTGGGCATCTTGCCTTTAAGCCCATAGCATCCAAACTAGATTGGCCACATATACTGGTGGGCCCATACGTATTATTAGGAAAATTGCAACCTTAATTATGCAACAGAAAATCTATCTTCCCTAACAATGGTGTAAGGACCCAGGCCCAACTGTTTGGGAAGGGACTGATTACAGAAAATTCACCTGGTTGGCCTTAGGTCTTTAAATTGGGTATTGACATTTTATGCAAAGTCATTAGGAAGTATCCTAAAGTATTCCAGGAAGACTTCAGAAAGATTGGATTGGGGGTAATATACCAGCATGGGTTGAGAATTGGTTCGTAAACAGGAAATAGAGTGTAGGAATATACGGGTCTTTTCCAGAGTGACAGGTGGTGACGAGTGGGGAAGCACAGGGATCAGTGCTTGGGCTGCAGCTATACATTATGTATCAATCATTTGCAGTCAGGGAGAGATGTATGACTTTCAAGTTGGCTGACAACATAAGACAGTTGAGAATGTGAGTGTTGAGGGGAATGTAAGGAAGCTTCAAGGTGATTTAGACAATTGTGAGAGTGGGAAAATATATGGCCGATGCAGTGAAACGTGAAAATATAATGTTTAATTGATAGATTAGGAAATGGTGATGTACAAAGGCAGCTGGGTATCTTTTAATTTGATTTGATTTATTATTGTCACATGTATTGGTATACAGTGAAAACTATTGTTCCTTGGATGCTATACAGACAAAGCATATCATTCACTGAGTACATAGGAAAGAAGAAAAGGTGAGGGTGCAGAATGAAGTGTGGCAGTCATTGTTAGGATGAAGAGAAACGTCAACTTCATATAAAGTGCATCAACTGCGATGGCTGCACTGATGAGCAGGTATGATGCTTTGTACGTAACTGCAGTCCATGCCCTCTTTCCATTGTATTGCATTAGAACATCATATTAGGCACTCCCTGCCTGTGGCACAGCTGCAGACTGTCGTCGGTGAAGCAAGGGGCTGAATGTTCATCTAAACTGGCAGGCCTGCCTTTCTCACCTGGTGCAGAGGCCATTTTAAGGTCCACTTTTCATAGGTGCTTTGACTAGCTCCATGTTCCATCCTTCCAACTCCGAGCACCTTTTTTCCAGTTGCCTGACCTCTTTTTATTTTCTTCCAATGTCACGAGTTAACCATACACCTACCCAAGCTCCAACCCCACTGTCGGCGCAGGATCCATGTCCAGCCAGGATTCATACTGGCTGACTGTTACTTGGCCATGATGTGGAGATGTCGGCATTGGACCGGAGTAAACATAGTAAGAAGTCTCACAACACCAGTTTAAAGTCCAACAGGTTTATTTGGTAGCATAAGCCACTAGCTTTTGGAACACTGCTCCTTCATCAGGTAAGTGGGAGTTCTGTTCACAAACAGGGCATATAAAAATGCAATCTCAGTGTACAAAATAATGGCTGGAATGCAGGTCGTTATTTTATTTTATTGTCTCTTTTAGTTTATTGTCTTCAGAATGGCTGGGGACAATGTACATCTCTTTAACCTGAGATTAACCCTCTCTCCACTCACACTGTCTGTATTTTTTTAAGACTTGATTACCTGTAAAGACTCACATTTCAAACCATTATTTTGTAAATTGAGTTTGCGTGATAAGAGAATTGGATCATTATCTGAAAAGGAAAGGTATTGCAAAGGGAAAAGTCCTTCAGAGGACCAGCACTGGCTGTAGCCGTTCCGTGAATCCATTCTATGGTTCTACCATTGGCTTGAGCCGATTGTCTTTAGGTCTCTCATTAAACACAACTCAGAATACACTGAATTATCTATTTCCAATTCATAGCAAACTAGAACAATCCATAATGCACCATTAAGTATCAAATTTATGGATCCTAAAGTAGGTAAAATGTATTACCTCAGAATGATGAGAGGATATGAAAACTTAAAGCTTAAAAATTCAAATCACCACCCGTAAATCTAACCTTCCCCAGATACTAATAAAGAACTGGTATAGAACTTATCTATTCTAATAATGACACTAATTTACTGTGATTATTTTGATAACACCAGAAAATATCACACTAAAATGATATTCCTGTCATGTCAAAGTATGAACTCAGTAAGAATTTAGCAACACCAATTATTAATCCAACCGATTTATTTGATAGTAAAAAAGCGAGCTTTCAACACTCCCGTGTCTTCATCAGGCAAGTGCAGTGACTTGCCTGATGAAGACACGGGAGTGTTGAAAGCTCGCTTTTTTACTATCAAATAAATCGGTTGGATTAATAATTGGTGTTGCTAAATTCTTACTGAGTTCTTACCACTCCAATCCAACGCCGGCATCTTTACATCATGTCAAAGTATGCCAACAATGGTTAATTTTACATGACGTATATATGACAAGTGTTCAATAACTAAACATGTATTGTTTCATACTTCAGTATTATTATTTTATATGCTTGGAATGATCTTTCAAGATTATAAACTCACCAAGCAATAGTCTGCAATTACAGTTTGCATTATTTAAGAATCATTCTATTTCCTTATTCACAATAGAATCAGTGGGAAAAATTTTATATTTAAATCTACTTGACAACTATTTGCATTCTGCAGCATTTTAAGTAAGAAAAACATTCAATGCTCTTTAGAAGAAAACATTAAAAAGGGTATGCTGAGGCTGGTTGGATAGTTTGGAAAACTGACCACTGCAAAAAGATTAAGGAAAACGAGAAGGCACAATGATAACATCACATATAATTTGTGATTTTAGTTAGCAGGGTCTTGACGTGCTAAGCCAGATTCAAGGGGAGCATTTAGACATGAGCATGGAGCTAGGAGGCTCCAAGATGCCCAAAAATCTTAAGAAATGAAAATAAATTTACAGATGAAGGTGATGGTTGAATGAGGAGAGTTTGAGCAGAAATATACGGTGGTTTTAATACCGCTTATGGAAAAATGTCAACAAACATGAAGTAGGAGAGTGAACTAGTAGTCAGGTGTTGGATTGAGAAATCAGCACTTGGATCTCACGAAAGGGATGAGTACAGGGATGAGTAAAGGGAGAATAGAAGAAAATCTGGGAGAAAAATTAGTGTGATAAAAGATCAGTGATGGGAGAATGAAAGGATAAATGAGATCAGGGAAGGGACAATACAGTATGCAGTTTAACTGTGTTGTGACTGCAATCAAAACGGACCTCAATCAAGACATAACTTTATAAAAGGAAATTTTACTGGAAGAGTAACATACCATTCAATTGTTTGACTCTATCAGCACAATACAATGCTCAAAATATAATGGAATCTCAAAATATAAACAAAACCAAGAAGTTTTTTGTTCCGATTTTCATGGTAAAACTTGATATAACGCAAACATAAATCTATTACTTCTGTGAGTCAATGCTACTTAGGATCTCCGTGAAGATTTCATGATAAAAATGTTAAATTTTAATGCAGACTTCATCAAATGCTCAAAGGAAAACGACCATGAACTCAACCTTTACTGACTGAATTCATTCTGGCCAAGAATCCCACCATCTGCTCATCTTTAATATCCCTGACATGCTCTCTTCCATCTTCTTCCATCAGGAAAAAGCTACAAAAGTCTGAGGACGTGTACCAACTGACTTAAGAACAGCTTCTTCTCTGCTGCCATCAGACCACTGAATGGACCTACCTCACATTAAGTTGATCTTTCTCTACACCTAGCTATGCCTGTAACGTTACATTCTGTACTCTCTCCTTTCCTTTTCTACGAACAGTATGCTTTATGTTGTGCGCAAGAAACAATACCTTTTACAATATACCAATACATGTGACAATAATAAATCAAACACAGGAAGGTGGAAAACATCAATACTCATAACAACATAGAAGTTCATGAATGGCCATAAGCAGAGAAATAATGGGGGCGATTTTCCCACCCCATCATTTTTTTAGCACAGCAGACCGGGAGAATCATGGTAGGGTGATTTGCAGGATTCCTATTTCTGTCTTGCTAGCATTTCCCAGCACTGGATTTTCAGCACAGTCTGCTCCACACCAGAAACTGGTGGGGAGGCAGGGCTAGCATTAAAATATTTTTAAATTGTTGGTTTTAGCCTCCAGGTCAGGAATTGGCCCTGCCACAGAAATCTAATAATATTCACACTGGTGGCCTCTGCACAGATTCTAGTGTGAACTCCCACTGAAAAAAGCTGTGTGAATTACCCTCATTTTTCCACAAATTCAATACTTAAAATTTTTCAGGGAGAATTCTGCCCAATATTCAAATTAGAGTGTGTATTCCATCACCAGTGAGTAACTTGATTTTAGATAACTGAAAATGACTCCAAAAACTACATATTTGCTAATTTTATTGGTGCCAACTAGTCAGTTTCTCAGTAAATTAAAAATAATTTATATTCCAGAAGTTTCTATAACTTCCTACTTGCACCCAACAACAAACCAATTCCAATTTAAGAACAGAGTCAAGGAGGGTATCTTCTGTCAACCATGCTTCTCAATGCTGTGGGAGAAATGATAATAAGAACGGGTGCAGGAAGGGTTAGCCAGAGAAATGTGGCTACATCATAGAAGGTTGCAGCATATGGAATCTTAGATATGTATGTGACAATGCTCTCATAGCCAGAGCAAAGGAACAGCTACAGCAGGGCTTCTTAAACTGTGGGTTATGACCCCTGGTGGTGCCATGAGACAAGGTGGCAGAATCTGAGCTCCAATCCAGCAATGGCAGCCCTCGAGTTCAAACTAAATATTAACAGTTGTGAAGCCCCTTTGAATCCTCACTCTTTTTTTCCTGTTGGCGATTGTGGCTTAATCAGGATTGTTTGCTACTGCAAGTAAAGCCTGTGAAAAATTGGGTGTTTCCTTTTTTTTCCCAAAAGAAAACATTGCAGATCAAACAATTACCCCCATGCTGAACTTCTCCTCCCCACTGTTCAACCCTTCCATCCAAATTCACGAGTTGAGGAATCAAAAGGATTACTAAGTAGAGATGTTGAAAGAAAGACAACCAAATATAGACATTGAAAACAAAGAAATCACATCTATGTTCTAGCAGCAATTGAAGAAGATATTAAGGGTAAAAACAGAAAAGGAAAAAGTAAAAACAGATATTCAAGTGAACTGAGGGAGGCTTGAAGAAACCCAGAAAAGGTACAAAACAATGTCAATGGTTCCACTATGGCTATAGTATAAACAATTAACAACAAATCATTAGCTTAACTGTAAGAGCTTTGTCAAAGGTCTACAAACTAGATGTGGCTAATTTTGTGGTCAAATGTAACTTCTATTGCTGCATTTAGAACCATAGAACATTAGAACATTACAGCACAGAAACAGGTCTTTTGGCTCTTCTTGGCTGTACCGAACCATTTTTCCACCTAATCCCACTGACCTGCACCTCCCCACCCGCCTCCTCACCAAGTTTTTCTTAAATGTTAAAAGTGAGTCCACATTTACCACTTTATCTGCCTGTTCATTCCACACTCCCACCACTCTCTGTATGAAAAAAAAACCCTAATATTCCCTTTAAACTTCCCCATTCTCTCTTAACCCATGTCCTCTAGTTTTTTTCTCCCCTAGTCTCAGTGGAAAAAGCCTGCTTGCATTCACTCTACCTATACCCATGTACCTGTCCAAGTTTTTCTTAAAAGTAAATCCACATTTATCACTTCATCTGGCAGCTCATTTCACACTCCCACCACTCTCTGTGTGAAGAAGCCCCCCACAATATTCCCTTTAAACTTTTAAACAGTAATATGAAGTTGCCTATTCCATCATGAAATCTGGGTATTATCAATGGTGCTGATAAACTGAAACATGATAGGTAATATAAAATAGATTTTAGCAACATTGGGTAGCCAACCTGGTGCTGAAGTGCCATCAAATGCTTGCAACCATCAGCATGGTGCCAAAAAAAAAAGCACCAGTGAGTTTTGTTTTAATGTTGCTGGACTCATTTGCTTCCTGACTCATTTTCAACTTCCATTTGCTGGTTCAGATTTCAATCCTTGTGACTTTGGTGGGTGAAATAAGGCCCATGAATTAAAATATTCAGGACTTTGCAATGTGTTTGGGGGGGGGGGGGGGGGGGGGGGGTGCGGGGAAGTGTTCTGCAGCTTGCATCCTGCTTATTCTGAATTCTCCCAAGTTAAATTCAGTCTTGAAGAGTTAGGCAAGATACTGGGAGGCAAAAGGAAACTGATCAAGACAAATAAGATCCCAAGGAAAGAAATGAATGAGCAAAAATGCACAGCAAGAAACAAACAACAAAGTTGGTTGCATGATTGCAGGCACAATTCAGGTTGGGAAAACATGCAAAAATTGTAAGGAATTTTTTTTACTGTGGGGGGTGGGATTATTGATCTGTGCACGTACAAGAAAATACATTGAACAATCAAGATGAAAATACTGCCATTTTTAAATTTCATACTTTATTGGATTTATTTTTACAGAACCTATAGATGGGTCTGGTTCAGTGGCCTGTGAGAAAGTACTGATTTGTACAAATGAATAACTCAAATTTGACTGAGTATTGCATTAGCATGATGTGAAAATCCTTGACAACAGTTAATAAGTCATTTTGATTATATGGTAGGCTAAGTGTAAAGGCACTGACCAGGAAACTCCGCGTGGTTGTGTTTTTTTTTTGGCATGATTTGTTGACCACACCAATTCAAAAGATCACAGAATTTTAAACACAAATTGCATTTGAATTGCCTTGATCTTTTGCACCTTCACAAGTGACGTATTGCACTTTGGAAGGACAAACTAAGGTAGAACATGCAAGGTAAATGGTAGGACACTGAAGAGTGCAGGCAAACAGAGGGATCTGGGAATATAGATATATAATTCTCTAAAAGTGGCGTCACAGATAGATAGAGTTACAAAGGGTGCTTTTGGTACATTGGCTTATATAAATCAAAGTATTAAGTATAAGAGTTGGAATATTATGGTGAGGTTGTATAAGACATTGGTGAGGCTGAATTTAGAATATTGTGTGCAGTTTTCGTCACCTAACTAGAGGAAGGATATTAATAAGGTTGAAAGAGTACAGAGGAGATTTACCGGTACTTGATGCCGGTACTTAAGAAACTGAGTTACAGAGAAAGGTTGATTGGGTTAGGACTTTATTCCCTAGAGCACAGAAGAATGAGGGGAGATTTGATAGAAGTGTATAAAATTATGAGGGATATAGAGTGAATGCAAGCAGGTTTTTTCCACTGAGGCTAGAGGACGATAAAATTGGAGGACATGGGTTAAGGGTGAAGGGTATGATGCAGAAACCACCCATTTCTATACAAGTCATACTATATCTACATACAGAGTTAAACAGTGTTGTACCTTTGAAGTTAACAATCTGTAATGCAATCAGGAATTTGTATAACTGAAATAAAAAATTCAAAAAAATTGCAAACAATCAAGCATGTATATCCTACAAGACAGAAGCTGTAAAGCAAGTTGATCTGCCAGCCAAAAACAACCTATCTGAATATGATTTGTAACACAATGCTTTACAAGCATGCTTTAAAGTTTGATCCCGAAAAATTGAGAACAGACCAAAGTGTTCCTTTGTTGGTGACTTTAACAATTGCTGCATCAATCTATTAATTTCAATTATCTATTATGGAAACAGAATTTTGTTAACTAACATTTCAGCTAAAAGAAAACCTTTTTTTATCTGATGCAATAATTTGTGCAAAAAAATCTTAATTCAGCTTACAAAGCATAAACTTAAATAGTATTCTTTCTACTATCTACTTTTAAATTACAAATTACTATTAATATAACATGCTGTGCGTGTCAAAAACTATCTAGCTACGTGGCATTAAGAATAGCAATTTTACAGAACATTACATTCTGTTTGCACAAAGTTCAAGTTGGAGGCACACAAGCTATTCCTGTGTTATTCTTCAATTATGCAAATGAAGCACAACATTCAGAGGCTATACAAGATGATGATCAAGAATCTCTAACCTTACATCTGAGAATATAGCATTTTCTTTGTTATTCCAAACATTTTTTGATTTCTACTCATCTCAATTCCACTCAGCACGTTCAGGCAAAGTGAAGTATGCAAATGTCAGATAGGTCACCACTCAACATGACAGAAAATTCCGAATATATGATTAAGAAACAGCAAGCAGGATAGAGATCTAGGCAAAACTAAGAAAAAGTCATCCACAAATGGAAAGGCTGCAAGATTCTTCAATTTTGAATAAAATTGGAAAATGATTTTCAAAAGCAGTAAGATTTGCAATATTGAATTTCTGCTACAGAACAAAGGTGAATAAATATACATTGAGCTGAAATATCTGGATCGGACAGAATATCCTTGAAATAGACGTGTAAGTACAATCATGTTGCAATGCTCCTAGCAGAATACCACTCGTCTTAGAGATTTCAATTTAACGTGGAAGAAATCCACAGCAAGAGTTGTGAGCTTGAAATATTAATTGCCAAGCAGTCTAGCTGGCATCCACACTCTGCACATGTAGAAATATAGAGCTGGATTTTCATTCTGGGTTGGGAGAACTTGTGGAACACAGCCTCTCATGGCTTCAAACTGGATATATAATGTGATTTTACTAAAAAAGACTACAAAATGGCTGTTGAACTGATAGTAGCAGCATGAGGAGCCAGTAGTTCCCAAGAATAGGCCCGATTTAAAGAACAAATAGCTGCCACTATGGTGCTTGCCATTTCATTAACAGGTAGAAGATAAAGTAGACTGTGGGCCAGCAGGCACTCGTGAAGATACTCCTGTTTTTCTGATGCCTCCCTAAGTCATTTTTGGAGGCCAAAGAAGCATACTTTTCTCTAAAAGCAGAAGGCCATCCAACCAAACAAAGGAGACATGGTTGGAGGTGATTGCTGCTGTAAGAAGCTGTGTCACTGTGAGAAGGGCACGGTTCAAATGCCACAATTGTTTTTTTTTTCATTCATTCGTGGGACATGGGCATTACTGGGTGGTTAATACTTATGCCCATCCTTTGTTGCCCTTGAAAAAATGGTGGTGAGCTGCCTTCTTGAAACATCATGCAGAGTTGGACAGGATTGCAAAACCTTGAGTCAATAACTGAGTTCCAGCAGTGAGAGATATCTGTCCACATCTAAGAGTTCCCTTAGTGCAGGTCATGAGCACAGAATGGAGAAATCCATTGACTAAATTTGCTCTGCTCGGTCAAGCTTTTGACCTCTTTGCATGAGCTTCTTTGTAAATCAGTAGAAATATATATGTGTCATCACTCAAGAGTGGATGCAGGAGCTGCGTAATGACATGCAGAGAATGAGACACAAATTCTGTAGATTCAACTAGTCTGTGATGTTAACTACACAAAGATGTATGGAATGAATGCATCCCAGCTGTTGATTCTTTCTAAAGGCCACATATACTATTAAAAGTTTGAAGAATATTTCCCTGCCCTTCTGATTGAGGAATGACTTGTACAAAGCTCTGTGACAGAGGCTGTCCCTGCATCATTGCCAGCGCAGCAGTGTTTTAAAATACCATCAATGACAATTACCAATTGCTCATTCACCAATTTGGTTTATAAGCATGCTGCATGTTCAGCCAAAAATAAAACTTTATGTACTACTAATTCTTTTTGTAGAATCCGCCTACACTATGTCACCTAAAATTCTATGCTTTCTATAAAAAAGTACAATTATACAATTTAAACATTATCTGTGCTCAGATCGTAGGAGCATATAATGGAAAGTTTTAACTTGTCAACTTGTACTCTAACAGATTATTTCTGCACTATCAATAATCACTGGGCTCAAATACAAGTCATTATTGTTGCAAGAACAACATATTATAGAGTATCTTTAACAAATAAATCCACTTTAAAACAGTGTCATCAAACAAAACTTTTGAGCCACATATGGAAATATAAGGGCAGATAAAAAGGCAGGTTTTCAGGAGTGTCTTGAAGGAGGAAAGAGGGGTGTGGTGTGGAGGAGCCCAGAGATATGGCTTGACAGCTAAAGGCACAGCCATCATTAGTGCTGCACCTAAAATCAGAGTATATCGTTATCACAAAAGATTGTAGGGTTAAGAAAATTACGGAGATTGGGATGGGCAAGGATATGGAAAAATTTAAAAACAAGGAGAAGAATTTTAAAATAAGGTGTTGTTTAACTGAACCCAATACAGGACATCAAGTACAAGGGCATGAGTGAATGGGAAATATCGAAAGTTACGCTACAGACAACAGTGTTAATACTCTCAAGTTGAACCCCATCATTATGGAATCTACTGCAAACACAGGGGCAAAATATTCATCTAATTGTCTTTCTATATATTCTTTTCTGGGGCAAAAAACAAAAAGTGGCCCAACCATGGCTTATAAAAGAAATTAGTATTATGTTAAATCCAAAGAGGAGCCATATAACATTGCTCAAAAAAGTAGCAAGCTAGAAGACTGGGAGAAGTTCAATATTCAGCAAAGGAGGACAAAGAAATTGATTAAGAGAGGAAAAAATAAATTGAGTAAGCTTGCAAGTTGCATATAGTAGACTGTAAAAGATTATTTTATTACCAAAGACAAATATGGGTCCCCGACAGTCCAAAACAGGAGAATTTATAATAGGGAACAATGAAATGGCAGAGTAATTAAACAACTACTTTGGTTCTGTCTTCACAAAATCAGACAAATAACTTCCATAAATGCTCAGCAATCAGGGGTCTAATGAAAAGGAGCAATTGAAGGAAATTAGAATTACCCAAAAAATAATACTGAAGAAATTAACTGTACGGGAAGCCAATAAATCCCTGATAATCTACACCCCAAGGTGCTTAAGGAGGATGCTTTGGTTGCCATCTTTCAAAATTCTGTAAATTCTGGAATAGCCTCAGTAGATTGGAGCGTTGCAAATGTAACACTGCCATTTAAAAAAGGAGGGAGAGGAAACAGAACTGCAGACCGTTTAGCCTAACATTAGTGGTCTGGAAAATGCTGGAATCTAATATAAACAAGGCAATAACAGAAAGCTTAGAAAATATCAACAGGATTAGACAAAATCAACATGGAACGGAAATCACTTTCGACAAACCAAGAGACAATTTTTTGAGGATATAACCAGCAGAATAGATAAGGGTGAACCAGTGGGTGTGGTGTATTTGGATTTTCAGAAAACTTATGATACAATTCTATGTAACAGGTTAGTGAGCAAAATTAAAGAACATGGGATTAGGGATAACATATTAGCATGGATCGAAAATTAATTAACAGACAAGAAATAGAGAATAGAAACAAATGAATCTTTTTGAAGTGGCAGGCAGTCATTAATAGGGTCCCAAAGGAATCAATGCTTGAGCCACAGCTATTAATGACATATATCAATGATCTGGATGAGGAAATCAAAACTAATATTTTCAAGTATGCTGATCACTCAAATTTTGATGGGAAGTTGAGTTGTGAGGATGCTTCATGGTGATTTAGACAAGTTGAGTGAGTAGTTGGATATATGTGAGATGCAGTATGACCTGGATAAATGTGAAATTATCCACTTCGGATGAAGAAACAGAATGGCAGAGTATAATTTAAATAGTGATAGATGGCGAATGTTGATGTACAGGGGACCCAAGTGTTCTCATACAGAAGTCATTGAAAACAAGCATGTAGTTAGGAAGGCAAACGGTATGTTGGCCTTTATTGCAAGAGGACTTAACTATAGGAGCAAGAATATCTTACTGCAGCTCCTTATCTAAGAAAGGATATACTTGCCATACAGGAATGCAACAAAAGTTCAGCAAATTGATTCCTCAGATGGCATTGAATGAGGAGAGTATTTGATCAATTGGGCCTGTATTCACTGGAACTTATTAAATTCTGATAGCATTTGACAGATTGGATGTAAAGACAAGAGCAGAGAATGCAGGAAAAGCTCAGCAGATCTGGCAGCATCTGTAAGTCATGATGTAGAGATGCTGGCACTGGACTGGAGTAAACATAGTAAGAAGTCTGACAACATCAGGTTTAAGTCCAACCAGACTTAAGTGATTCACCTGACAAAGAGGGAAACCTCAAAAGCTTGTGAGTTTACTATCAAATAAATTGGTTGGACTTGAACCTGGTGTTGTCAGACTTCTTACAGCATCTGTAAGGACAGAACCCAAAATAATTTGTCAAAGTCTTGCTCCCATTCATGTCAGCAGGATCTTAGGGTCCCTCCTATGGCACACCCCAGCTACAGGTTTCCTGGCAGTAAGGGGTGTGTTCAACAAAAAACTCCATCAACAATGGCAGAACCATGGGATATCATCAGGGGTGTGCCACCGAACACACTACGGAGAGAGAGAGAAAATCCCACCCAATGTTTGAAGTCCCTTTGGCTCTTCATCAGAACTGGAGGGAGGTAGAATGAGTTAGATATTATGAGTTTGATACTAAAGTATAGCTGTGAGAAATTGCAACAAAAACTAGCAACTTTGGGTCAGACTCTGCCTTCATAAGTAACCTCAGTCAGTATAGAAATTGAAGTCACGCTGTTGATATTGTTCTTCATCATTAATCAGTTGTGCAACATCTGACCTAAACCAACCCTAATATTAATTGTAACATATCACTGATAATTTGTTTAAAAATGACTTTCTGAACCTTTGCCCTCGCCTGAGGTGTAGGTTAAATCACACTAATCAGCCCTTCTCCTCAAAGGGAAGAACAGCCTGTAAACATCTGGGACTATGGTGACTAAGATTAGAAAAAACTTGCCTTTCACATCCTCAGAACATTCCAAGTCACCTTACACATAATGAACTATCTTTGAGTCGCACATCGGCGACTGATTGAGAAGGTTAGAACACATGGAATTCAGGAACACGTGACAAGATGGATCAGAAACTAGTTCAGTAATAGGATACAAAGAGTAGTGATAGAAGAATGTCCATGTGACTGGAGGCTGATGTCCAACGTGTACCACAGAGTTCAGTACTAGGACCCTTACTGTTTATTACATACATAAATAATGTATGTTAAGCAAGGGGAAATGTTCAGCAAGTTTGCAGACGACAGCAAGATTGGTAGGGTGGTTAGTAATGAAAAAGATGGTCGTAGATTTCTGTAAGATATTGATGGGCCAAGCAGTGACAATGGTATTTAACCCGGATAAGTGCAAAGCAATGCACTTTGGAAAAAGAAACAAAACTAGAGAGTATTTACTGAATGGCAGACACTGGGAAACTCAGAGCAACTGATAGATCGTGGATACTTATTCAAGATCCTTGAAGTCAGCAGAATACATGAATAGGATAATTAAAAAGGCACATGGGATGCTTTCTTTTATCTATCATAACATAGATTATAAGAGCAAGGGGGAAATGTTGGAGTTCTATAAATCATTGGTTAGGCCACAGTTGGAGTATTCTGTGCAGTTCTGGTCACCTTACTATAGGAAGGATGTGGTAGCACTAGAGGAGGTACAGAGGAAGTTCACTGGGATGTTGTCTGGGGTGAAGCGTTTGAGCTACAAGCAGAGACTTGAAAGGCTTTAGAGCAGAAAAGGCTGAAGGTGGACATGATTGTGGTGAATAAGATTATGAATGGTATGGACAGGGTGAGTAGGGAGCAACTGTTTCCCTTGGCTGAGGGTTTAATCAAAAAGGGGCATAGTTTAAGTATAAGGGGTAGGAGATTCAGAGATGAAAGAAAAATGCACTCAAAGGTATGCACTGCCTGGGAAGATAGTGAAGGCTGGAAACCTTCCAACATTTAAAAAATATCTGGATGGATACTTGAACTATCATAACATTCAAGAATATGAAATAAGCACAGGAAAATTGGATTAGCAAGTGTGGGTGCAGATACAATGAGCTGAAGGGCCTTTTCTGCGCTGTATGAGTCCACGACTATTAAACCTAGATTACATACTCAAAGATTAGAGTGGGGCATAAATCCACAATCTCCTGACTTAGATATAAGAATGCTACCATTAGGAAGAATGAAACTTAAAGCATTTTCAGTGGACCTCTTTAGAACAATTCCAATCAAATAACACAATTCTAAGAACTAAAATAATCTTGAAAATTAACTTCTATTTAATATAAACTTCTTATTGCTTAATCTGAAATTTCCAATTATCGTAGGGTTTGACAGAAGAAGAAATTTTGACTCCATCATAGAATATGTTCTCAATTCAAACTGAATCCAATTTTATACACTGAAAGATAGCAACCAGGCCATTTGGTGTTCTGTTTGTTATTGGACAGCTGACAGCTTGGATTGAAATACAATCTTTTGTCAACTACAAATTCAACTAATTGTAAAGTATGTATTTATTACAAACTGTATTAAAACTGTCATTAGGAAAAATACAACAAAAACTTCACAATATTATACTGGGATGATTCAGAACTCTTGACTTTTAAAATCCACATATACAATGGATGAATTTTAAAAGTAAACTACTACAATATTAGAGAAGATGAAGGCATTACCCAAATGTAAACTTTCTTTCTTTTTTAAGAGCTGATGTCTAAATTTATAAAACAAAATATAAGTAGAGTGTCACAATTACTGGCAACCTCAGGACTGAGTTTGGTCAGATTTTGAAAAAAAAAATTGGAATCATAATTCAATGAACAGGAGGTACGTAAAATCATGAGGGTAAGTTCCGTTAAAATACACACTGAAGTCTTCTCTATCCAGCTGAATTTCTCGCCTTTCAACAACACATTCATGCCGAGGTGCTTCATCTGTTTTTTTTTACTGAAGTCAACAAAGCTGGATATGATATACAATGGGTATTTGCTCGTTTTGTTGATATGATTGCTTTAACTTTGTGGCCCTGCACAGTGTATCACAATCACTATATGCATGAAGAGATCCTCTATCTTTTAACTTGTAGAGTTATCCATTTTATTAGCCACTGGGATTGGGTTGGGTGGATCAGGTCGAGATAAATCAGGTGGAATCAAGGATCAGTCCAACCACTCAGTGCAGAAAATATCAGGTATGTGAAACAGATAACTACTTGACATTTCAACTTGCCAATGCAGTAACTCGTTGACAGATTGGATAGTCAATTTTTCACTCATTTAATAGGACTTATCTTGCATGCCCAGTTTACAGAAGTACCAAAAGTTTCCAGACACTGCCAATTAAAGCAGAAAATTTCCAACTCTGTGATAATAAAATTAATTTGGACAAAAATGACACATATACTAAAATGCTAAAACAAGATTTTTATATATTCTCATGTTGAAGGTATCATAATCTTCCATCCATAAATTGGGTGACTGTCATTTTGCTGTAAAAAGCAAGAAAAATTCATACTACCTTTAAATGTCACCAAAAGAAGCAACATTTATCTGCTATAGGACAGCTTTAATGTATAAAATAAATTAAGGCACACCTATTTTCCGTAACCAAGCTGTATTCAAACAAAAGTCTTTTATATTTAAAATCTCCTAAAAACACATCAAGCCACCATTTAATATAATTGTTAGTGACTTTAAAAGCTTACGGTGAAAACCTCATCACAAATTGCAAATACAATATATTTATTGAAAATGTATACAATTTAAAATTATTTCCCATTAAAGATTTCAAATATTTTCAAGTCCACATTTCTCAATGTGAAAGTTCATAAATGAAGGAAATATTGGCTAGAATTCTCCGACCTAACTGCAGCTGAGGTTCTCTGGTCCCTCTGCAGTGACGGAATTTTGGCTGAGCGCCAAATTCTCTGTTCTTGCTGGCAGCGGTGGCAGGAAGTACCATATCAAAAAATTCTGGCCATTGTGAACTGCTTTATATCAACAACAAAGTGACACCCGAGCCTTCCTCTGTGATCTGAAACTCTTTATCCAGGAAGGAACTGATGACAGGGAAATTGCAGGTCTTGCTCCACTGACAGATACTTCTTCCTTTTGCACCTTACGTAGGCCAGTGTTGAGAATGCACATGTAGACTGTGGGAAATGTAAGACTACTGCTATATTGCGGTCTGAAATGGATAGATATTCTTGTCTATCAAACAAAAATGTGTCCAGAGGCATACCCAATCAAAGTGTTCCATGTTCAGAGAGGAAATGACATTCAACTTTCTACTGTCATGTTTTAAAATATGTGGAAAGGAGGTTGAATATAGTTCTGCCAGCAGGATTTGCTGATACCAGCTTGAATATTTCAACTGAACCACTTGCCACATTTTCCTGTCAAAGAGCCAGTTTTGATCTGAAGCCTTGAATTTTATCTATGGCAGTCAGAATTTCTTGTTTTTCCACTACATGTTAACATGCTCATTCAGATAGCTGAATATAGCTTAAAGAAAAACAAGCATAGCACACCAAGAATCATTACATTTTAAATCTTCGTATGACAATGTATGCAAAGCCAAAAACACTTGTGGAGTTAGGGAACTGATAAACAAAAAGGGTATCTTTCCCTGAGATAGGCAACATACCTGCATGCAGGAGAAAACACTGGTACTCAGCTCTCATCTCTTCATACAAAATAGCAAACAAGCACAATTTCAAAAAAACGTGATGTCACTTAATTCACAATTTTCACTGATCCAACACCGCAGCTCACACAGATTGGCAACAAGTGCTTTACGGTGCAGGATACAGTATCTAAGTGGGATGTCAGGATTCTGTTCTTTTATCTTACTCATGAATCCTTTGATTTTTTTTCCCATCATGGAAGTGCTCCATCAGTGCAGATGCTATTGCACGTGGTCCAGTTAAGATTGTTTCCCTCCAGGTAAGCAGTTGTGACACAAAAGATTTCTTCTTCAGTTGCATGACTAGCCAATTCTTTTCAAACAAAGAAATTCTCTTTCATAAGATCATCATCAATATCTTACATTAGCAAAGAGCTGGCATTGTATGTTATCATTGCAGGGCAAATTTTCCACTAATTTCTGCTGAAGCAGATCTTAAATATCAACTGCTCTTTTGGAAATATGCTGTATTATTGTACTATTTTTCACAATAACTTAATTGCAGTGTTAATACAAGCCTACTTGTGACTTTAATAAATAAATTTAAACTTACCAGAAAGAGGTATATTGTTGATTTCTTTGGTAGCATTAGCTCGCATCATTACTCTCACAAAGTAAGAGATATAGGATTACAGTAATGGTGTGCAACTTCTTTAATTTTACTATGAGGTCAGCCACCGGATAACATTTCACGCGCATTATCTGAAACCCCTGTACATGTCACCATGCATTGATTTTGCTTTGTGTCTATTCTCTCAGGTGCTTGAAGTACTGTACATCCTTGCCAGAGAGTGAATGGGTGTTTGGTATTGAAATGGCGCTTAAGTTTCCTTGGTGCTACTGCAGCATTTGAGAGCTTTCTTCTACAGATTAGACACTCTTAAACAAGGCTAGAAGTATCATCAGTCCACGGAAATCCACAATCAAGCCACATAGCTGTCCCTTGATTGTCTGTGCATGAATCTCACTTTTTCCTCCTGAGATTCTGTTCTTTCAGCTACATCTAAATCAGAGCAGGATTCTTCACTTCTTATCCATCACTTCAGAACTTATCCATGTCAAACTGTGGTCAAATACATCACACTATAAAATAAATTCCCTCCAGCATCTACAAGCACACTTTCTGCTTTTTGGCCATGCCAGGATGAAAACTACTTCTCCAAATGTAAATACTGCCCCAATGCCATGGCATCATGAAGTTATCAACCTTCAATGGCTTTCTTGATCTTTGGGCCTTCTTTTGGAATCATTTTGACTACAAGGGCTTCACCTCAGCCCATCTCACTTCAGGTATGCTCCTTGTTTGTATCCCTTTCTCTAATTGGAGCTCGTTTGTCCTTTTCTTATCTTTACTGTTATTTTACATGCTTTCCTTGTTTTTGCACACTTTATGCACTTTCATATTTTGAGCAGGTGTACAGGGCCTTCCTTGTCTGCTACTTGGTCAGCATCTCCAAGTCAAAAGAAACCTGGGATCTCCCGTGCATGTACAGTGGTGGGAAAGTGCTGCACATGCATGGCTCGCATTGTTTTATGCTGATAATCCAAACTGCACTTGCCAAGAAAGAGTTGTACATGTGCAGTTTGAACATTCTACACTGGTCAGGTGGCCCTTTGCTGGTCAGCACTTGCAATGAAAAGCCCAAGGTTTTGGGCTTTTGGAGATGCTGACCACAGAGCTGAAAATGAAGGTTAGATTTAGTTTACTTATGTGGATTTTTTTTCTCATTTTTAATGTTATTTTGCTACACTGTTATGGGATTTCATGGCAGACCAGTGTATTGTAACATACTAGTTGGGAACCTCTGAACTAAACCATACACAAAATGCTTCGCATTTCCTTGCCCTAAAAACAAGCCTTTAGGTTAAGAAAAAATACTGACAGACTCTTGCTTTAACAAATTAAGATCAAAATTTTAAACCCATCAAATAGTTGTTAGTCTAGCCATCACTGGCTGAAGCCAGTTGTGGATAGCTCTGATTTAGATTCAAAGATTAATTTCCACAGGAACTTACTATTAGATCAGAATCACGCCCCATAGAAATGACTGTCCTGTTCACAGTTCTCAGCAGTTTCTCCATAATTAACTGGACATGTCGCTGAGTTGGTCCCTAAGATAGAAATCAATCAACAGAAACTGTTATTAACATTAACAAACAAAACAAAATGTGATGCTTATCATTAGAATCCATTTCATTCAAAGAAAATAAGTTAAAATTGCACTCAGAATTAAGACAACAGAATGAACGTTTAATATCAAAGTTTGCAAGATAAAATGCGGGAGTTGCTATTTATTACAGTTTCGTGAAATTATTTCTCACCAATTGTCACTTCCATCAACAGAATAGAACAGGATTATAGTCTCAAAATAAGGGGGAGGCCATTTACGACTGAGATGAGGAGAAATTGTTTCACCCAGAGGATGGTAAATCTTTGAAAATCTCTACCATCGAGATCTGTGGAATATGTTCAAGACAGGGATTCATAAATTGCTCGGTAGTAAAGACATCAAGGGATATGGGAATAGTGTGGAAAAACAGTGTTGAGGTAGAAACCCAACCATGATCTAACAAATGGCAGAGCAGGCTCAAGAGGTTGAATGGCCAACGCTATCTCCTAACTTACTATGTTCCTAAGTAAATCACATTAAGACAAAGGCTAAAGATACCAAAAAATATGCACTATTTTCAAATAACAATTGAAATCATCCAGAAATGCTGAAATGCAATTACAAATGGGTCATATCCATTTGTCCATATTGGGTAGGTACTATCTCCAATTGAACAGGCCCTTGTTTCCAGGCCTTCTCCAATGCACAAAGGCTCAAGCAGCCACTGGGAGGTACTCAGGTCTGCCTAATTTTCCACTATTTTTGTTTGGAAAGGAGAGCTCTAAAGAAGGTGAAATAATGGCATCCTGATGTATCTTAAAAATAATGAATTTATGAGGCATTTTTATAATATGCCTCTTCCTGTGAATGTCAATATTCACATTATATTGCACATTTATAATACATAAGTGGTTTCAAAAGATAAAGTGAAAAAAAAATCATTCCATAGGAGCAGGGTGAAGTGAGCCATGACCAGTTCAGGAGTGTGGCAAGGCTGCAGTCCAGGCCAAGAGCAAGGTGAGACTGTAATCCAATCCAGCAAGTAAGGTAAGGTTGGTCCCAGCCTAGGAGTGAAGTGAGACAAGGGCCCAGATCAGGAGCAGCAAAGCTGGAGTCCAGCCCGAGAGCAAGGCGAGGTCCCAACAACAGGGCGGCTAAGAGGAGACCTTATTGAAACATATAAGATGATTAGAGGTTTAGATAGGGTAAACAGTGATAGCGTTTTTCCTAGGATGGAGAAAGCTAGCACGAGGGGACACAGCTTTAAATTAAAGGGTGGTAGTTATAGGACGGATGTCAGAGGTAGGTTCTTTACCCAGAGGGTGGTAAGGGTGTGGAATGTCCTGCCTGCTGTAGTTGTAGATGCGCCAAGTTTGGTGGTGTTTAAGAGGTTAGTAGATAAGTTTATGGATGAAAAGGGAATGGTTTAGGTTAGAGGGTCATTGCTTTTTCTTAATTGGTCGGCGCAACATCGAAGGCCGAAGGGCCTGTTCTGCGCTGTAATGTTCTATGTTCTATGTCAGGGTCCAGTGCATGAGCAAAGCGATATGAGTGATATGAGGCCAGTGTCCAGCATGGGAATGAGAGTCCAGGATGAGATGAGGTCAGAGGGCCTGGAGTGAAAAAACAAGTGGCTGGGGGAAGAGAGAGGAAGACAAAGCTGTACAAAAGGAGTGGGAGTTTAAAAGGAGGGAGTGGAGAGTCTACGAGGAGGGGGAGGAATGAGGAGGGGCAGGAATGAGGAGGCTGCAGGAAGCAAAGGGAAATGTAGAGACTGGAGGAAATGAGGGAAAAAGAAGAGGAATGGGGCAGTGTGTAACTGGTAGGAGAGGCATTGATGGTGGCCAAGGGAGATTTTAGGCCAAAGGAGATTTAGACCTTGCATTTTTGGGAGCAGATGAGACTAAAATGAATTAAAAACTGATGGGCATCGGGTGATGTTCTCATGCATATATTGTAGAATGGAACAGTTTTTTTTGGGCAAAATGAAAAATTGAATAAATCTGAGATTATTAAATAAGTACTATCCTTGTATTTTTAAACGCAGAATGCTGAGTGCATCTGATAGTTTTGCGATCACTGGGACACGTTTGAGCATCCTGGGGATAGCTTTGAGTGTGTGCATTAAATTTGGTATGAAATTCATTCGAAGTTACAACTATCGATGTAAAATCATAGTTGGGAGCACTGAATATATCTGAAAGCGCAATCATGTCACTGATTGTTTTTGCAAAGTCGCCATGGTGCTATCCTCAGTTGAACACTGCCTTAATGTCTATACATTTTGCTGAAACATCACTGGAATTTTGCTTACCACAACTGATTTTACAGAATTCCTTTTGAAGGAATGCAAAAAAGAAATTATAGTATGACACGATTGGCAAATGAAGAAAGTTAAAGTGCATTATGACCCTGGACTAGACCTCCAAATTTTTAGTTGGATTCAGTCATGGACAAATAACTCTTTTCTTATAGTAAACAAAAGTTTGAGATTCACGATATTTGCTAAAAGAATAAAGCTGCATGGATTCCATGGGTTTAGAACAAACAAAAATAAACTTTACTATACATGGTTAGAAAGAAAAAAAATTCACAACATTTACCTGATACTCTAACATTCAGGATGAATATAAAGTACATACAAATTGTGCTAGAACCCACCACACCACACAATAAATGGCAAGCGTAACCAAGGCAGATTTCCATGGATTTTGTAACAACCCACCCAGTCATCAGTAACCCCGAGAATCAAACAATCTCATTGAAACACTGCCTCCATCACAAAGGATTCCAGTGTTCAGATTCGAAGACCTGACCTTGGAGTTCTCTCTAAAGAGTGCTCCAATTTAGCCAGCCTCAGTAATGACCCACCTTGCAGGATTTCAAAATCTTTCCCCTTCACTCTACTCCCTCAGATTCCCAAGTCTGCATCCCAGCACCAACTTACCAGCACAAATTCAGATATTAGACATGCTGAGCAGAACACTAATGTTCCAAAGGCATGTGTTCGTCCTAACATCCCCCAACAAAGAGTCACCAACATGTTGCTGCCCTCTTAAATATTCTCTGATTCTATTGTCAGGACTTCTGCTCAGCTCTCATCACTTAAAGCCTGCTAACACAGATATTTTCTACTTGGAGCCTCATTTCCTGCTCCTCTTTTTTTCTTAATTAGGATCTCTCCCTGCCTTTGTCTGGGACTCCCTTTGATCATGGTGCTCCTCCCCTGGGTTAAATTTTTGCAATGTGTACTTTTTGCACATTTGAACTAGGCTCTTCCTTCACCCAAATAACCATAAAAATGCCTGATTGCATGTGTGCTGTCCACTCCTGGCTCTCATATCATAGAATCCCTGCAGTGCAGAAAGTGGTCAGTTAGCCCATCGAATCTGCAATGACTCTCTGAAATAGTATGTTGCCCATGCCCACCCTGCTCACTATTCGCAGAACTTCACACATTTATCCCACAAATCCCCCTAACATTCAGATAATCGGAAATTTAGGGTCCCGCCCAATCCATCTAACTTCAACATTTAGATTGTGAAAAGAAACTGTAGCATCTGGAGGAAACCCTTACAAACACGAGGAAAATGTGCAAACTCCACACATTCACCCAAGGCTGGAATCAAACCCAGATCCCTGGCACTGAGGCAGCAGTACCAATCACTGCACTACTGTGATACCTGTGAAACATCAGAGACCTGTTGAAAACTGAAGTTCCCAGCCTCTAAATGATAAGATAAGTTTGGTTCTCATGACAAATGAAAAAAAACTTAAGTAATAAGAACAAAGAAAACACAGATTATGTCAACATTTATGACAGAGTCAGACAAAGATATTACAGATTAACATCTGATAATAACATGTAAAATAACATTTAAAATAGAAACAAATTGAAATATAATTTTAATATTGTATTTTAACATGAAAAGACATTAATCTATATAGTAAGATCAACTGTAAAGTTATAACTGACAAAAATGGATAACCTACTAACCCCATCCTTTCTGTAAAGTACTTCTAAGATGTTGCTCAGCAGCTGGCAGCATGCTTCCAGTTCTTCTTGTTTCTCCAAATGATGCTTTAGTTGTTCAGTCATCATTGGTAGAAGTATATCTCTGCAGTCTGGATATTGTGAGTGGCGGCATTTGAAATGAAACAAAAACACTTATTAGGTTATATGCAGAAGTTCATTTTTCACTATTTTGTTTGGCTTCTTAAACCAGAAAAAGCACCTAAACTGCATATGCATTTGTGTCAATAATCAACCTTGCAATAAATTACTGCATTTTCAGATACAAGCTGCCTCCAACATCCTCTCAAGAACTTCACCCCAGACTCCAACCATCCTCTGGGTGAAAAAATTTTTCCTCCCGACACTTTTATTTCTTTTGCCAATTATTTTGAATCGGTGCCCTCTAGTTCTTGATGCTCTCTAGATGACATCTAACCAGTGTATTATACAAGTTCAAAGTGACTTTGTTACTTTTGTACTCAATGCCCCTAAATAATAAAGGCAATGATTCCAAAAGTTTTATTACTGCTATCTTAACATGCCCTGCCATCTTAAACACTTACATACATATACACTAAGGTTCCTCTACTCCTACACATCCTTCAGAGTTTCTTCCTTTATTCTGTACTGTCTAGCCATATTCTTTCTACCAAAATGAACCTATCGCACTTCTCTGCATTGAACTTCATCAGTCACTTGTCTGCTCAATTTTCCAACATGTCTCTGTCCTTTGAAATTCAGAACTATCCTTATCACAGTTGGCAATGTTTCTAATGCTCATATCATCTGCAGATTTTGAAATTATGCCTTAAACACCACAGTCTTAGTCATTAATATATATAAGGAAGAGCAAGAGTCTCAATACTGATCCATGACAAACCCTTCCTTCAATCTGAAAAAACAACCAAAAATAATCTGTTTCCAGTAACTCAGGTAATTTCTTAACCAAGAGCCTACTTTCCTTTTTATTCCATGAGATAGAATTTTGCACTCAAGCAGAGCTTTGATCTGATCCATTAGTTGTGGGATTGTTTATCTCTGTCAATAACATGCTTCTTCTGTGTCTAGAAGGCATGCAGTCATGTATTATAGCTTCACTAGATTGACAACTTATTCTTGAAAACACTTGGTGCTGTTCCAAGCACGCTCTCCTTCATTCCTTATTGAATCAGGCTTGTTTCTCTTCCTTAGTGGCAACGGTCAAGTGAGGGATATGCCAAGCCGTGGATATACAAATTGGAATCGGATATAATTTTACTACATGATAGCACAGTGTCTCACTGATGTCCACTTTTGAGGTGCTAGATTTGTTCCAAAGAACCCTACCCAGGTATATTCTATGTTCTTCCTATCCTCAGTGTGTATGTGATAATCAATAGGAGGGTTCCTTGACTATGTTTAACCTGATGCCATGAGACCTCATGGATTTTGGAGTCAAGTTGAGAACTCCCCTTCCCTCCTGTTTGTATACCACTGTGACACCACCTTTGCTGGGTCTGTCCTACCAGTGAGACACAACATATCCAGGGATGAGAACAAGTAGGCTCTGTGATATTTGCTGTAAGGTATGATACAGTAAATTAACCACGTCAAGATGTGGTTCAACTGGCCTGTAGGACAGCTTTTCCAATTTCATCACAAGTCCCAGATGTTAGTGAGGAGGGTGTTGTGTGGTCAGTTGAGCAGGGTGTCCCTTTATCGTTTTCAGGGCATAGGCATATGCTATTCTTCAGAATGTATTTAAACAGTTGCACTAATTCTCTGAAGAAGGAACTGCTGAAATGTTGTAATGACGCACAGCATTTATTTCGTAGGGAAAGAAACTTAAGAATTACAAATCTATTTAAGTTTCAAGATTATACAAGTCTTCTTAATGATTCCTCTGCAGGATCTATTTGGTACAGAATATTTTGAATAAAAGATTGACAGTTACGCAGTTAATCGATTTTACACATGCCCTTTGGAAATCATATTTTATTCGGCTCTGCAGATCCAATATCTTCACTAACAAAGGTCCATTGTTCTAACCTTTTGGGAAGCGGGTGAAGATAATAGTTCTACTACTGCCATATACAGCTTCTCTAGATCACTTTGGTTCCTTTACTTGACCCATTACCATTCCCATTTAGGTCAACGACCTAAAACAGTCACCTGATTTTGTGCTCTACAGATATTGCCTGACATACATTGTACATCCAACGTTTTCAGTTTCAGGTTTCTGTCATTCAGTATTTTGCTTTTGCATTTTTAAAAGGATCGTGTGGTTTAGTATATTAAATTCATGCCTTTTAATCTCTGATTTGGATTCAAATCCAGTCTAGACCAATTGAAACAGAATCTACTTGTAAAAGTCATCAGAGAAATAGATTTAAGCCCTCTCAATTCACATGTTACTGCATACATGCCACAAAAATAAATTTGCCCATAATTCAAGAAATCAGGAAAATATGTATTATGTGGGAAACAGAAAACAAATTGGTACAGTTTGAGTCATTTAAAATTGGGAGAAGAGTGTATTTTTTTTTTACAGCAAAATAGAAGATATTTTGCTTAGTATCTGATTAATGCCGGGAATTCAAAGCGGAAAATACTTATTACTGGCAAATTTATGGCCATAATCTTCTGGTCAGCAGCAATGCTGGGCACACAGCACTGAATATATTAGCCAACAGAACATTACTTCTGTTTCTTCAGGGATATTCAGATTCCAGTTAAAGAAATGTGCAACACAGCCTCTTCTATCTAAGTCTAACAAGAGCCAGTGAAAGGAGGGAATACATCTTTTTATAGTTCTAGCTGCTGTATTCAGGTAATGATAAGGAGATGCTGGTGTTGGACTGGGATGGACAACATGAGAGGTCACACGACATCAGTTCATAGTCCAACAGGTTTATTTGAAATCCCAAGTTTTTGAAACACTGCTTCTTCGTCAGGTGAAGCGGAAAGGGTCTCCACTTCATTTGACAAAGGAGTAGTGCTCCGAAAGCCTGTGATTTCAAATAAACCCACTGGATTATATATAATCTGGTGCCGTACGGCCTCTCATCGTATTCAAGTAAGTTCCTAAATGTCCAAGTTTTTTCAGAAGTGTGGATTACTGAATAGGTGAGATATAAATGGGTGAGATACATGTACGCACTGAGGTGGTCGGGTGATATTATCTGGTCAGGTCGGGATTGTAGCAGATGTTCGGCGCGTGAGGACATGGGATTGTTGGATGGTAGCCACAACTGGTTAGTTGGCTGGTCAGAGGGGGTTTCGAAGTGAGGCTGAGAGATAGTCGTCTGGAGAATGGTAGTCAAGTGGACTGTGGGTGGTTGGCTCAGATCAGGGGAGTTTGGAGGAGCAGGGAGGTTAACCAGGTATTTAGGGGTAGGGGATTGATTATATAATTACCCAACTGTTAGACAAAGTTTCAAAGTCTAATATTTCACGGGTAAATATGCAGAGAAGACCCTTGTTTCTAGCCCAAGACTCTGTCCTAAGCTCAGGATCAAAGACTTTTGCAGACTGTCCAAGGCAGCAGAGAAGCAACCCATTGGAATTTGAAACTTCCTGGGCAGTTCCTATATATGTCTGTGTGCAAGGTCCCTGCAGAAGTCCTAATACACAATTCCTGACAACATCTCATCTCCAATGATTTGGAGATGGAAAGGTTTGGACCTCTAAGTCAAAAGAGGAAGAAAAATATGTACTCAGAGTTGCAATACAAATCCAGTAAAATTAAAGTTCATTTGATTAGCTCCAATTGTTTATTTGTGAGCAACTTGCTACTTCCTCGTTTAAATGCCAACCCAGAGTGGCGTTTTTAAGCTAAGCCCACTTTAAATTCTTATTCTTTACACAACTATTTGATTTAAGATTTGCAACTTGTGTTATTCAAGCAGAAATGATATAGTTTGAATGGTAGGCTACTCTATGCTCTGCACATTACACAAGAAAACTGAGGAGAATGATGCAAGTAGTAAGAAATTGTGAATGATTCGGATTAGCTGTTTGTACAGACTGTGGTACAGCATTAAATTACCCAAGGTCAGTTCAAAATAGCATTTGGATTTAAATTTAGCTGCTAATGGAAGAGTTAAATTAAATAGTAAATAAACAATTCCATATCAAATGGGTTGACTGGCCCTTCTTAGCTGGATTCATTTTTATAGTATAATAGAAATACTTTATTTGGAATTTAATATAATTGGAATATGTAAAAATGAATATTAATTGTTACCATGGTTTGTGATACAGGGATTTACGGTGTTAAGACCACATTGCATCCTTAGATAATCTGATTAGATATGCATCTTTTCTTTCTGATATTATTCCCACATTTATTCCATTGGCAGGATTGTTTTTGTTGTGCCCTGCTGAAAGCCCAGTGATAATATTTAATCAAATTTGGTCCAAAAAATAAATGCTAACAAAGGCTAGTTTGAACACTACCCCCAATTAAACTCTTAAGGTTCTAACAGGAAATGATTAGAGTTTCTTCTTATAATTTTTAGTTTCGTGAGCTGCTTTAACATAGTCCCTAAATAAGTGGTTCCATAAAACTATTCTGACAGAAAGACTGCAATTTTCAACTGCCTGAAACCACAGAGGATTGTATCCTCAATCCATTCATAGACAATGTTATATTAGTTCATCTTGTTCCACATTAGCAAATGTTCTATATATTCGAATAGACAGGAGACAAATCATTCCAAATAGAATAAGTTTGTGAGTGACATAAGACAGATCATTTACATCCCAATTGTGGCCTGATCTGTGAATTGAACCTCAAGCCACATATATCCAGTTGTTGCTACTCTTCATGTTATGTACTGTATGTTTTGTCTAACTTACTGTACTTTGCAAGACAATGCATTATGGGATATCAGGATCCATGTTCCCTTGTTAGTTCAACTGCTGCGGCAATAAAAGAACGTTAATCACCTCCTGTATTTACATGTGTACTGACTGATCTTCAGAGATACTGGGACCAAAAACATAATTTTGCTAGTTCATTTGAAGGAACAATGTTTGTGGTCGTTGTGAATGCTCTTTCCAAATTATCAAAGGTTTCAGTGATGTCCTCTATTATTGCTGAAAGTACAATTCAAAGGCAAAGAAAAATGTTCAATCATTACTGGTTATCAAATGTGACATTGTGACAGACAATGGACCTTAATTTGGCTTGCAAGAAGAATTCTTTGAGATGTAATGGAATTCATCACGTCACTTCAGCATCATGCCATTCGTCCACCAATGGATTAATAATGAGATGTGTTCAATTGAAAGGCGTCATAAATTCTTTATAAGGACATTCCTTTACTCAAAAAGCATCTGGATATAGTGGCATACTGAAATACATCACATGGTATGACTAAAACATCTCCAGAATTCCTACAAATAGGAGAACAACGGCACACTTACTTTGATCTATTGATACCAAAAATGATCAAGAAGGAATTAATCTGCCTTCATTAACAAGGCCAGCTGTGATCCAATGTTGTATTTAACATACTGACATTTGGTTTGGGCCTAATTTAAGCAACAAAATCATCTGCACACCAATCAATGACTTATATTTGGAATTGGATCAGTGGGCGTACAAAAAGGTTTAGTACATGATCAATGTGGACGAGGTTATTGGATAGGCAAGAGACTGGTACCCATTCATGCTGATATCCATTAGATTTGAGTGTGCATCTGGAATGGAGATCCCTACGTATCAAGAACCAAACTTCGAAGTTTTCATAAGGCCTCATTAACTCATTAGTTTTTTTCTCCTTGATGGTCCTTTGGGTTTGAGGATGATTTGCTTTCACACCACTTCAATAAACGTGTGTGCTCTCTCTGACGCCTCAACATGTCCCACCCACCAAGAGGAGCTAGCTTTGAGTGACGAGTGCTGATCGATCACCTCTTCTGCCATTGGATTTGGAGGATCTTGTGACGATATTGTTGGTAGTATTTCTGCAGTGTTTTACAGACCCTGCTGTATGGTGTCCAACTCTCCAACGAATAGCAGCACAAAGAAAATGGGCTCTTCACTAAACTAAGAAAACTAAGACTCTCTTTTAACCAGTTCCTACACAAAACACCTCATCACATAAATTTAAATCAATGGCAAGCTCCGAGAAAAGGTAGATCATTTTCGCTATCTTGAGATATACTTCTTGAGGGAGGCAAAATACAGCATCATTGCCTCCAAGGTGTAAGATCATGGTTTATTGGGTAGCAGTGATTTTGTTAAACCACTGTGCTAATTATAATGCTAGCTTTATTCTTAAATATAGAAGTAACGGAAGACAAATGTTATGTAGGTTGGTTCCAAATTGGTTTTGAAAGTTAGGAGTTGCTATTTGCTGAGTGAAGTCAGAGCAAACAGATAAGTCACTGTATGCCACTAAACAAAATCTCATTTGTGGGTTAAAAAAGGAACTTTTGTCAATTTGAATCTAAAAATAACCAAATGAACCTTATATCTCCAAATTTGTAGATGACACAAAGCTGGGGACGAGCTGTGAAAAGGGTGCAGAGATGCTTCAGTGTGATTGATACATGCTGAGTAAGTGGGCAAATGCACAATATGGATAAATATGAGGTTATCCATTTTGAGAGCAAAAACAGGAAAGCAGATCATCTTAACAGCTATAAACTGAAACCTGTGTGTCCTTGTACTTCAGTGGCTGAATGTAAGAATGCAAGTTTTGTTAGTAGTAAATGTAGCAAATGACATGGGATTCGAGTACAGGAACAGAGATGCCTTGCTGCAATTGTACAGGACCTCGGTGAAACCACAGCTGGATTGGTGTGCGCAGTTTTGGACTTCTTATCTGAGGAGGATATTCTTGCTCGAGAGGGTGGTTTACCAGACAAGGTTTATAGATGAATTCTGGAGTTAACAGGACTGACAAGTGAGAAGAGATTGAGCTGGTGAGGATTATATTTGCTAGAAGAATGAGGGGGAATCTCACAGAAACTTATAAAATTCTTACAGGGCTAAACAGGATAGGTGCAGGGAGGATGTTCCCCATTGTGGAGGAATCCAGAACTAGGGGTCATAGTCTTGAGGATACTAGGTAGATCATTCAGGACTGAAATGACAAGAAATTTCTTTACCAGGGAGTGGTAAAAGCCTGTGAACTAAAAGTAGTTGATGTCAAAACATAATATGTTTTCAAGAAGGGTTAGATATAGTTTTTGTGGTGAAAAGGATCAAAGAATTTGGGTGGGGAAGGCAGGAACAATCAATCAAGTTGGATGATCAACCATAACGAATGGCAAAGCAGATTCAAAGGGCCAAGCAGTCTATTCCTGTTCTGAATTTCAATGTTTTTCATGTTTCTATCATACTGCTGTTTGTGGGAATTTACTGTGCGCATATTGGCTGCCTATTCCCAAATTACTACATTGGTTGTAAAATGCTCACAGACATCCTGTGGTTTGAAAAGAGTTATATGAATTAAACATTTTTTATTAATACATGAGATTTCGAATTATTGCCATGAAATGTTTATGAAATTAACAGGAAAGTCTTCTGTTAGTGAAATTATAATACACATCTATGAAAAGATGTTTTTGCACAATGAGACATGTTGTAGTGTCCACCCAACAAATTGCATTTCAATAATATTCCTCATAGAGTACAATGCTACAAAGTGGCTAAAAATGCATAGACACAGACTAGTGGAACAAAGAGGGAGAAGGGTACCTGGAACTGGAGCATTGCCAATGAGGAGAGCTGGAAGACTACTTCCAAAGACATGGATAGAAGGAACAATGATGTGGAGATGCTGGCATTGGACTGGGATAAGCACAGTAAGAAGTCTCACAACACGAGTCCAACAGGTTTATCTGGCAGCACAAGCTTTTGGAGCACTGTTCCTTTATCAGGTGAGTGGGAGTGCTGATGAAGGGACAGTGTTCTGAAAGCTTATGCTGTCAAATAAACTTGTTGGACTTTAATCTGGTGCTGAGAGACTTCTTATCAGAAGGAACAAGGCAGAGGTCCAAGAGTCTTCACAGGATAGGGGCAACGTGGATGAAACAGAATCTCCTAGTGTAAAACAACAATGTATATGCCATTATTGAAGGAAGAAATGGTTTTGTGCTAGAATGCAAAGCCCGGAAAGATCATGGAATCAAGTTAGGCAAAACCATGCAAGGACTTAACAGCTGAACAAGAATCTTGAAGCCAAATAATCAGTGAAAAGGAGGCTAATGCTAACTGGTGGATAGCTAGGGGCAGAGAGACATAGAGTGCCTTCACCTGGATCAAAATGCAACAATTGTGTTTCTGACTATAGGTAATTAAAATCAGTGCAACAAAAGAATATTGCCTCTGGAGATAATTATACCCTATAACTATGTGGAACCTGAGAAAATGGGGAAGGATTAATAATTCCAAGCACAGGTACACAATACTTCAACCTCTATCATTTTGTCTGCTACATGCAATGAACTAGCACTGATCTTACAATGACCTTGATAAATCAATAATCTTACAATTTTTCTGCATTTCAAAGAAATCTCTCCAGAAAGGAATGCCAACGATCAGTTATCTGTTCACAAATATGATGCACGATGATGTCAAATAACTATGATGAGCTATCTCTGTTCATTGCATTTTGCATTGATACAAACTTAAATGATTAATAAGACAGCATTAGGCATTCTCAATGCTTTACTTATTTTTATAATAGAACACACATTGAAAAGTTATATATTTTGACAACTGGCATACGAATAACTAACAAAGTAATCTCAGTACATCTGTGAACAGCACAGCAGTCGGCACGTTGCCTCACAGCATTAGAGACAGGGTTCATTAACAGCCTTATGTTTCCTTCCATGCATGTATTTCCTTCCATGGTTTAAAGATGTGCAGAGTAGATGATTAGCCATGGTAAATGTGCAGGGTTATAGGGATAGGCCATGAGTGGAAGCAATTAGGAAGACAAGTGGTATCTCAGTCTTCATTGCAAAAGAAATTGAGTTCAAAAGTATAGATGTCTTGCTGTATTAATACAAGGCCTTGGTTAGACCACACTTGGGGAACTGCATGCAGTTTTGATCTCCGTACCTAAGAGACTCTAATAAGAGGATTATAGAGGAGGTTCACTTGGCTGATTTCAAGGTCAGTGGGACTGTCCTACGTGGAGAGATTGAGTCTGTATCCGCTTGAGTTCAGAAAGATGAGAGGTGGTCTGATTGAAATGTGTAAAATTCTAACAGGCTGGATAGAATAGATGCAGGGAAGGTGTTTTCCCTGGCTGGGGAATCTCGAACCAGGGTACACAGTCTCCGGATATGGGATAGAGCTTGTGCATGCAACTAGGAGAGAGATTACATCAGTGGGAATGAGACATCAGCCAGAGTTAAAGTATTGGAAATTTGGAACTGAGTAGGAATTCAATGCTGAGGGGAAAGAGGTGCTCTTTTTCAGGAGTGGAGAGGCGGATCTGTGAAGGAGACTCAAGAGCAAGTGAGAGGTAGAAAGAAATTGAACTGAGAGGTTATAGCCAGCAATAAGTGATTGGTTGGTGACTGATAAGTAGCTTTTCTTTTCTTTTTTTTCCTCTAGGCACTGTAGTTATTGTTCGGAGTTAAGGGTTAAGTAATAGAAGGGGTTCCCAAGTCTATGTCAGGCTCCTCTTGGATGATGTGGGAATTCTTCATGTCCAACTGCAGTTCCTGTTAGCTTGATCACTCTGGAGCTGCAGATGGATTCACTTTGGAGCATCTGCGATACTGAGGAAGTCGTGAATTGAACTGAATTGGTACATCGCAGATAAAAATTACTGAGGGAGACAGTGAATGCATGACCACCAGACAGAGGAAGAATCGGAAGACAATGCAGGGGCCCCTTGCAACAATCTCCCTCATTGGGAGGTGGCTCACCAGAGGAAGGCAACAGCCAGGTTCATGGCACTGAGGTTGGCTCTGCTGCACAACAGGGTAGGCAAAAGAGCGGCAGAACTATTGTGAAAAGGGACTCAATTATAAGGGGAACAGAGAGACATTTCTGTGAACAAGACTCCAGAATGGTAAGTTGCCTCCCTGGTGCAAGGACATCTTGGAGCGACTGAGGGCGTTCTGGAGGGGGAAGGTGAACAATCAGCTTTCATGGTGCATACAGGCACTAACAATATACATAAAAAATAGGACGAGGTCCGACAAGTTAAAATTAGGGAGTTAGGAATTCAACTAAAAATGATTACCTCAAATTGCTACTAGTGCCATGTGCTAGTCAGAGTAAAAATATCTCAGAATAGCTAAGATGAGGAATGGCGCAAGAGGGAGAGATTCAAATTCTTGAGACTGGGGGAGGTGGGACCACTACACATCAGACGGTCTGCACCTGGGCAGGACTGGAACCAATGTCCTAGGGAAATGTTTGCTACTGCTATTGGAAAGGGTTTAAACAAATGCAGCTCGAGGATCTTTGTCTCATTAGAGAGAACGAGGAGATAATTGACAGGAGCTATCAACAGGTGGTCACACCAAGGCAACGGAAAGAAGGCTCGTGGGTGACTATCAGGAAGGGGAAAACTCAGGTGATGGAGAGCACACCGGAGGGTGTCCCCCTTCATAATAAGTACTCAAGCAGGAGTACTACTGGGGGGGACAACTCGTCCGAGGGAGGCGGCAGTGGCCCGCTCTCTAAACCTAGCCAGTACGCCAAAAATCTAAGGAAGAGAGAGGCAAGGCGATACTAATAGGGAATTCCACTGTGAGGGGTTCAGACATTTTTTGTGGACGCAGGCGAGAGTCGCGGATGGTGGTTTGTCTTCCTGGAGCTGGGATCCGGGATGTTTCTGGACGCTTCCCAGACATCCTGAAAGGGGGGGGTGAGGAACCTGAAGTTGTGGTGCATATAGGTACTGCAGACATAAGCAGGAAGAGGGAGGCAGTCATCAAAAGAGATTATAGGGAACTGGGTAGGAAGCTGAGGAAGAGAAAAGCGAAGGTAGTAATCTCAGGATTACTGCCTGCGCCTCAGGAGAATGAGAGCAGGAATCAAATGAGGTGGAGGATGAATGCATGGCTGAGGGATTGGAGCAGGGGGCAGGGATTCAGGTTCATAGATCATTGGGACCTCTTTAGGGGCAGGTGCGACCTGTACAGTAAGGACGGGTGGCACTTGAACCCTAGGGGGACTAATATCTTGGCAGGTAGACTAGCTAGGGCTACTGGGGTATCTTTAAACTAGAAAAGCTGGGGGGTGGGAATATCGATGAGACGGTGAATAAGGAGGTTAGTTCCCAGGTAGGGAAGGACTGTAGGCACTCTGAGAGGGGGGTTAGGCAGGTGGTGGAAAAGGGAAATATCCTGACTGAGGGGCTGAGATGTGTCTATTTTAATGCCGGATGTAGTAAATAAGGTAGATGAGCTTAGGGCGTGGATTGCTGCTTGGGAGTGTGATGTGGTGGCCATTACAGAGACTTGGTTATCTCAGGGACAAGACTGGGTACTTCAGGTGCCAGGATTCAGATGCTTCAGGAGGGACAGGGGTGGGGGCAAAAGAGGAGGTGGTGTGGCACTGTTGATCAGGGACAGTGTCATGGCTGTAGAGAAGGTGGAAGACATGGAGGGAATGTCTACGGAGTCTCTGTGGGTGGAAGTTAGGAACAGGAAAGGGTCGATAACTTTGCTGGGTGTATTCTATAGGCCGCCCAATAGCAACAGGGAACTTGAGGTGCAGATAGGGAAACAGATGTAGAAATAACAGGGTTGTCGTGATGGGAGATTTCAATTTCCCAAACATCGACTGGAATATCCCAAGGGTAAGAGGTTTGGATGGCGAGGAGTTTGTTAGGTATGTTCAGGAAGGTTTCCTGACACAGTACGTGAAAAAGCCTACGAGAGGAGAGACTGTACTTGACCTGGTGCTAGCTAATGAGCCAGGGCAGGTGTCGGATCTCACGGTAGGTGAGCATCTTGGGAATGGAGATCATAATTCTATCTCTTTCACGATAGTAATGGAAAGAGATAGGATCAGGCAGGCTAGGAAGGTGTATGTCTGGAGTAAGGGGAAATATGAAAACATTAGGCAGGTAATTGGACGTATAAACTGGAAGGAGGCGTTCTTGGGGAAGAGTACAGAAGGAAAGTGGCGGATATTCAAGGAATGTTTGTCTGGGGCACTGCAAGACAACGTTCCGAGGACTCAAGGAGGTTCTGGTAGGATGCGAGAACCGTGGTGCACGAAGGTTGTGGTGAACCTAGTTAGGAAGGGAAAAAAGGTATATAAAAGGTTCAGAGAGCTAGGAGATGTAAGGGATCTAGAGGAGTATAAGGTGTGTAGAAGGGAGCTTAAAAAGGAAATTAGGAGAGCCAGAAGAGGTCATGAGAAGGCCTTGGCAGGTAAGATTAAGGAGAATCCCAAGGCCTTCTACAAATATGTGAAAAGTAAAAGGATGAGAAGAGAAGGGATAGGGCCTATAAAAGATGAAGGGGAAAAGTCTGTGTGAATCCGGAAGAAATGGCAGAGGTGCTTAACAAGTACTTTGCCTTGGTATTCACGGTGGAAAGTGAACTGGGAGATTGCACTGCAGGTTTGAGGCATACGGAAAAGATTGAGTATGTGGATGTTAGAAGAGGATGTGTTAGACCTGTTAAATTCTATCAAGATAGACAAGTCGCCGGGACCAGATGGGATGTACCCCAGGTTATTGTGGGAGGTGAGGGAAGTGGTTGCAGAGCCCCTGGTGATGGTATTTGTGTCATCCATGGAAACGGGAGAGGTTCCGGACGATTGGAGGATTGCGAATGTGATTCCTATCTTTAAGAAAGGGAACAGGGATAGTCTAGAAAATTACCGACCAGTAAGTCTGACTTCAGTGGTTGGTAAGCTGATGGAGAGGCTTCTGAGGGATAAGATTTATGAACATTTGGAGAAGTTTGGACTGATTAGAAATAGTCAGCATGGTTTTGTCAAGGCCATAAATTACCTGGATGAGGAAGTGGAGGGATGGATTAGTAAGTTCGCTGACGATACAAAGGTCGGTGGTGTTGTGGATGGTCCAGAGGGATGTCAAAAGTTGCAGCGGGACATAAACAGGATGCAAGACTGGGCAGAGAAGTGGCAGATGGACTTCAACGCGGATAAATGTGTAGTGGTCCATTTTGGCAGGAATAATGGGATGAAGGAGTACAATATAAGGGGTAGGAGTCTTAGCTGTGTTGTAGAGCAGAAGGATCTCGGGGTCCGGGTCCATAGGACTCTTAAATCGGCCTCGCAGGTGGAGGAAGTGGTCAAGAAGGCGTACGGTGTACTGGCCTTCATTAATCGAGGAATAGAGTTTAGGAGTCAGGAGGTAATGATGCAGCTCTATAAGACTCTTGTCAGACCCCAGTTGGAGTATTGTGCGCAGTTCTGGTTGCCTCACTATAGGAAGGATGTAGAGGCTATTGAGAAAGTGCAGAGGAGATTTACAAGGATGCTGCCTGGATTGGGAGGCAGGCCTTATGAAGATAGGTTGAGGGAGCTGGGACTCTTCTCACTGGAGAGACGTAGGTTGAGAGGCGACCTGATAGAGGTTTATAAAATGTTGAGAGGAATAGATAGGGTGGACTCTCAGAGACTATTTCCCCGAGCTGAAATGGTCACTACGAGAGGACACAGATTTAAGGTGCAGGGAAGCAAATACAGAGGAGATGTTAGGGGTAAGTTTTTCACTCAGAGGGTGGTGAGTGAATGGATCGGCTGCCGTCGGAGGTTGTTGAGGCAAACTCGCTGGGGTCTTTTAAAAGACTTCTGGATGAGTATATGGAAACGAATAGGATAGGGGGTTATAGATAGGTCTGTGGATTGGTAGATGTGATCGGCGCAACTCATGGGCTGAAGGGCCTGTTTGTGCTGTATTGTTCTATGTTCTATGTAAACGTAGCAGAGGGTAGGAACTGATGCAGGAAATCAGAGGGAAGTAAAATGGGACCAGAAACAAAAGACAGTAAGGGGAAAAGAGAAAGGCAGAGAAACCAAAGACAAAAATCAAGAAGGGCCACAGTACAGAGTCCGTGGAGAATTCAATGAATGAGTTCAGTAAGGCTAACAGAAGTAAAACACGGAGAGTGCACAAAACATGATAGGACAAATGGTCTGAGGTGTGTTTGCTTTAACACGAGGCGTATGATAGGTAAGACAAATGAACTTAAAGCTTGGAACTATGATGTTGTGGCAATTATAGAGGCCTGGATGAAAAAAGGGCAGAACTGGTAGCTTAGCATTCCAGAATTTACATGCCTTAGGTGAGATAGAGAGGGTGACAAAACAAGTGAAGGTGTTGCTTTACTGATTAGCGAGAATGTCACAGTTATATAGAGAGAAGAATCTTAGTAGGATCATGCAGTGAGGCCACATGGGTACAACAGGAGCAGTACAATCATACTGCTGGGTTTGAAGTACGGACTTCCCAACAGCCAGCATGAAATGAAGGAACTGATATGTCACCAGATTATGGGGAGAAATTAAAAACAACAGGGTTGATGAGATGCATGATTTTAACTTCCCAACATAGACTGGGATTTCTTTTGTGCCAAAGACTTGAATAGGACAGAGTTTGTTCAGTGTGTCCAAGAGTACTTCTTGACAATAATATGATTGTCCAACTTGGGAAGGGGCTATCTTGGACCTGGTTTTGGGAAACAAGCCTGGACTGGTGATTGATGTTTCAGTGGGGGACCATTTTAGGAACAGTGATCACAATTCTATAAGTTTCAAGCCACTTGTAAAAAAGGACAGAAGTTGTCCCAGGGTCAATGCACTAAACTAAGGGAAGGCTAACTATTTCCTGCATTAGGCAAGAGCTAGGGATGTAGACTGAGGGCAGCTGTTTGATGATAAATCCACATCTGAATTGTGCGAGTCTTTTAAAAGTCAGTTGTTAACAATTCAGGACAAACATATCCCCTTAAAATGAAGGATAAAGATGCAAACCTTCGAGGGCCTTGGATGGCAACGAAGATTGTGAGCTTAGTGAAAAAGGTGGCATACATTGATTTCAGGAGATTGAAAACAGATAAAGCTCCTGAGAATACAAAGATAGCAGGGAAGAGCTTAAACAGTGACTTAGGAGGGGAAAAAGGGGCCACGAAATTACCTTGTCAGGCAGGATTAAAGAGACTCCCAAGACTTTTTATGCATATATATAGGAGAAGAGAGTAGCTAAGGACAGGGTCAGTCTCCTCAAGGGCAGTGGAAGAGATTTGTGTGTCGAATCAGACGAGATGGATGAGATGCTTAATGAGTATTTCGGATCATTATTCAAAAGGAAGACAATGTGGTATGTTGAGTATAGAAAGGAGGATGCTGACATTCTAGGACATGTTAAGGTAAAAAGGGAGGTGGTATTGAAATATGTGGGATTACCTAAGCTCCTTGGGATCAAATACCAGTTTCACATCGTTGACAATTGTTGGTAGATGTTTTGAAAAACATTAAGATGGATATATCTCCATAATGAGATAGGGTCTATCCCAGAATACTAAGAGAAGCAAGGGAAGAAATTGCTAAGGCCTTGGATAAAATCTTTGTATCCTCTTTAGTCATGGGCAAGGTACCAGAGGATTGGAGAGTAGTTAATATTGTTCCTCTGTTTAAGAAGGGCAGAAGTCTGGGAAAGTATAGCCCGATGAGCCTTATATCAGGGTTGAAGAAATTGGAGAAGATTCTTCAGGACAAGATATATTCACATCTGGAAGAGAATAGGCCTATTAACAATAGGCAGCATAGAACATAGAACAATACAGCACAGAACAGGCCCTTCGGCCTTCGATGTTGTGCCGACCAAAATAAAAAGCAATGCCCCTCCTAACTAAACCATTCCCTTCTCATCCATATACTTATCAACTAACCTCTTAAACGCCACCAAACTTGGCGCATCTACAACAGCTGCAGGCAGGGCATTCCACTCCCTAATCACTCTTTGAGTAAAGAAGCATGATGAAGGGAGAACTTGATTGAGTTCTTTGAGGAAGTGAGAGGAAAAGGTTTCCATGTTGTAGTGTTTTTTGTAGATCATTTAGATCAAAGATGAAAGTTTCTTCACTCAAAGGCAGTGAACCTGTGGAATTATCTACCATAGAAGCCTGTGGAAGCAAAGTCACTAAATGCATTCAAGAAAGTGATTTTTTTTTTATTTTAATGGCATTAGGAGGTACAGAGAGAACCAAGAATATGCACTGTTTTAGGATCAGCCATGAACGTATCGAATGGCGGAATGGGCTTTAAGAGCCAAATGGCCTGCTCCTGCCTCTAGTTTCTACATCTTTGTTCTGAATATAGCATTTATATTACAATCAATGTTTCAGGCTAATTTCAAACCCATTGAAGGTTAGATGGAATACTGCAACAGCAGTCACATGTGGTTAATGTACTCATCAGCACTGGAGTTTCTTGACTTTTTTTGGGATTCTGAGGCATTTACTAAGACAAAAACATTTTCTTTGAAATTCCTCCTACAGAAAACTGAAATAGAAGTAATAATGAAGGAAATTGCTGATCTTGTGGAGTTAATTTAATTAGTTCAAACCCTCATTTTTTCCATACTATAAGCCTAGATCAAAGCCTGAAAGAAGGCCTAGCACTATAAAAATGTCACTTTAATTACTGAAAATTCTTACTCACCATGTTGTGTGAAGAGGTCACTGTGCACTATTTCTATCAAACAGTACAGCTTCTGACGCACAAGTCTGCCTGGTGCAACGTTGTGGATAAAATCTGTAAACAGTTTACTGCACAGAAAGGCAATTAGACAAACCATTAATAAGTTATGATTGAATTAAAGACTTAAATATACTATCAAAAAACAGTTTACATTCAAAATTATCTCTTAATGAAGTTCACAAGAAGGTAAGCATAATTTTATAAATCATAAATAAATTCTAACACTATTTAATTTTGATTCCTTGAGAGATTCCGCAAACAAAAATAAAATTTACAATTTTGTAATTTGTAAGATATTATTGGATTGCAGGTTTTTATAAGTCAATATTCAAAATATTGTTTTCCAGCTTGCATAAAGGATTCTTCAGACTAACCTATTTTTTGAAATTCACACATACACACACACGCACACACACACAGATCTATAAACTGTTAGAATCTGACTTTCAAACAAGACTTTCGTGAAGCAAACATTTGTTCATAAGGCTTCCAAACTTTATGATCACTTCCTTCTCTATATGAAAAATGAATAATTATTATTTTAGCCATCAAGTACCAATGTACACATCTCACTGCAAAATATAGATTCCATGCAGGGCTATATCTTTTATGAAAGGAACAGAAGACTTTTGAAAATTAGCAATGAAAAGACATTAAGAAACTATGGGTTACAAATACATCTATGATATTTTTCTGGCATGGGGTTAGATTTACATGACAAGCTTCAGGATAGAAAATCAGTTGGAGCAATAGCTCTAAAGAGCTTTTTGATCCTTAAGAGAAAATCACTTCTCTGAAGAGAATGGAAACAAAGTACATTTTATTTTAGGACTGCACCTTGGAATGCCCTATTGCAATAAATGCAGCAAGAAGTGCAATCCTGGTTTGAGGACTCTTGACAGACTGAGTAATTCAAAATCTGAACCACCGAGGTTCATTGTACTCCAGGACCCTGTTAATGAATGATCAATAAACTGGGAGGCATGTGGCACAGTGGTTAGCACTGATGATACAGAGAACCAGGGATCCAGTTTTGATTTCAGACTTGGGTGACTGTGCAGAGTTTGCACATTTCTACCTCCAGGTGCTCTGGTTTCATCCCACAGTCCAAAAATAAGCCCATCAGATGGATTGGCAATACCAAATTGCCTCCTAATGTCCAAAGATGTGTAGGTTAGGTGGATTAGCCATATTGAATACATAGGATTACAGTGATATAGTGAAGGAGAGTGCCCGGATGGGATGGTCTTTCAGAGAATCAGGGTTACAGTGATACTGTGGAAGGGAGTGCCTGGGTGGGATGCTCTTTCAGGGAATCAGTGCAGACATGATGAGCTGGATGGCCTTTTTCTGCATTGTTGGGATTCTATGATTCAATAATGGACCCTGCATGGATAAACTCTAAAACGTAAGTGACAATCTCAAAGAGTTCTAAATTATATTGCAAGGAATAAAAAAACATAACTTGGGTAATTAAAATGCATCAAGACAACCCACCCCTTACCTAAGCTCCTTGGGATCAAATACCAGTTTCACATCGTTGACAATTGTTGGTAGATATTTCAAAGCTGCTCCCTACAAAATAACCATAGATAACACAAGCTGAGCTCTGAAAGTAAATAAAACCCTTCAAACACATTTTTGGAAATACCTCTTTTTAAAAGAAGCAATTTAAGCTTTTTTTTAAATTACCGGAATTCTTGAAAAATTATAGACACCTGTCCTCTTGTGAAAGCAACAATAGAAATATAGAAACTAAAAGCAGGAATAGGCAAATGAATGCTTCACCATTCATTTTGATCATGGCTAATCATCGAATTCAACATCCTGATTCCCCCCTCCCCCCATATCCCTTGATTCCTTTAGCCCAAGAACTATATCAAATTTCAAACTGTTATAAATGAACAAGTTTAAGTATTTTACAGTTGCTTACTCTGAGTTTTCTGAAACAATCTTAAGTAATGCACACCCATTTACAAATCTAGTTTAAGCATAAATGAAGAAGCATTCTTTATTTTAAATTTGCCAGCAAGGTTTACCTTAACTGTAATTGTCTGATCTGAAGCACTGCTCATCATGTCATTGATCGACCTGAAGAGCTGCCTCAAGGAATCCATAAAGTCACTTTCTCCTTTATCTTCATACAATCTTAAAAGAACCAGAAACAAACCAGATTAATATCTTATGATTCAGTTAAAATTTGAAAAGGAAAAAAGCAACTGTACTTGATGAATTAACTTGTCTCCTAGTTCCAAATATCAAATTATTAATTCATCAAAGCTTTTAGATACATTAGACATGCATGGTTCAAGTAGACACAGAATATTAAATATAATTATAAATTGAATTCTGCAATGCTATTATATTCGGCCCTTTTCCAGTATCAATGGTATAATATTATGTACATGTGGTCACGGAAGATGTGTAGATCGGCTAAGATTTGCACAATTAACAAAAAATATTTTTATGGATAAAGTACAGTGGTTTCAGTACTTCTGAACAGAATATAAATTTTTGTTACATATTCTGTGTATGAATAAAAATTGTAAACTGAAGTATTCCATCAAGTAGCCTTGGCCTATGGTGACAAATACCACAGACTTTTGATAAAAATATTTGTTAAAGAAAGGAAGCGCTTGGTCCTATGTCAAAAAAAGGGCAGAATATAATCTAGTCCACTAAGGCTGAAGGACATATAATTACAAATTTATGGCATGCTTTTAAATTGAAGATTGAACAAAACATTAAAAATGATGAGCCTGTAGTAAAAACACAGCCTTAATCATGTAATATATTGGTCAATAAAATTTGGGTTTCATTGATTGCATGTGTTATAGCGGATAATTCATCTTCCTATTCCAATTTGTAAATTGTGATTATTAGTACAAATTCTGGGATATCTTATTGAATACAAGCATTTGGCATTTTGAAAATTAATATCGTTTTATGATGAGAGTAAAGTAGGACCTTTCATAAAGGAATTAGATAAATCTCTCTTTTTGCTTTTCTTTATGTTCAAGCTAAGAAATGTCATTACTAAAGATATGAAGAGCAGTTAATGCCAAATTACAAGTTATTTTGTGTCGTGAATTCAAGTCCCCTTGAAAATGAACTTGGATTCCAGAAAGTCATATCTCTACCATAGTTGCAACCCTGAAGCTAATGGCCATTGCTACACTTGGAAGGGAAATAAGAACTGAAACTGATGCTTGGAGAGAAGTGGAAAGCAAAAAACCAGCACTGGGAAAGTTTGAGTGATTGAGCTTGTAAATAACATGATATACAAACATATGCCAAACATACGCCAAACATACAAAGACAATAGCAAGTACAGCTCACACTCTAAGAGCTCTCATAACTACATAATAAAAGGAATGCTTATGCCCACTTTGAGAATAACCAGATTCTCTGGTCTTCCCTCAGCAGTGGGATCCTCTGGTCCCTTTGCCGGCAATGGGAATTTCCACTGAAACCAGCCCACATCACAAAGAACCCACAGCAGGTGATGCACCACCGATGAGAGAATACCACCGTGAATAATTGGAGAGTTCCAGCCAATAGCAACTAAATAAAATTTGATTTTAATTGAATGATATTCTAGAAATGTTTTTATGTTTTAGGGATTGAGCTTCACAACATACTCTAATTCTATGCAGCTGAAAATGAATATTTTCTTTACCTATGAATAATTTTTATCTCTCATCAAAGTTGAAACGGTGTATTTACAAGGTAGACTGCAATTCTGTGCCTCACCCTCCCTCACATACATCTCACGTATACAGGTGTAAGGAAATGTAAATATTTTAACTAGTATACAAAGAGTGATAATTTGAAAAATGTGCTCAAGTTAAAATGAGTAAAAATATTTTTCTCCCTCGCTCAGTAACAGACAAATGCCATTAGTTCAAGCCAACCAACTAGCTTTTGATATAACTATTAATAAAGAGATTTTAAAAAGTGTTCAACATTAAAATTGGCAGTTTCCTTTATAAATTAATTCAAATTGTAGTGAGGAAAGATACTTAGTTTAATGCATTCTTAAAATATATGGAACATAAAATAGATGTCTAATCATTATGCTCTTATTTCCTTCTCTGCTTAGAAAATGTTAGATATGATAAATAGTCAAACTTTGTTTCTCACTCCATAGAGACTGATGTGTATTTCCCAGTCTTTTTGTTTCTCGTTCATATTTCTAGCATCTGTAATATTTTACTTTTGTTAAATGAATACTGCATGCATAAAGCTTCCGAATAGTTAGCTTGTTTTTCTTCATGTAATTAAAACAAAGAATGATCAGAAACTGCCTAACACAACAAAAACAAAATCAGCAGCTCAACGACTGAATGGTTTCAGCGTTCCTAAGAAATTAAGTACATTTCATGTGTTCAGACTACACTATCTACATTAAACTAGCAGCAGAGCTCTGACCAAAAATATGAAACCCACATCCAATCAATAGCAGTAAAAACTATAAAAGACAATTCATAAACATAATAATATTATTTTGCATTGTGTAATATTTAAAAATTTTTTTGTTATATTCTTTTCCAAATTCTCAGATATGCATCTGTAATCTATTTCCATATCTTAGCATACTACAATCCCGATTCGCAATCAGAGATCTTCTGGTAAATTTAGATTTACCAAAAGATTTACCAGAGGCGTGGCACGGTAGCACAGTGGTTACTACTTCACAGCTCCAGGGACCTGGGTTCGATTTCCGGCTCAGTTCGCTCTCTGTGTGGAGTTTGCACATTCTCCTCGTGTCTGCATGGGGTTTCCTCCCATAGTCCAAAGATGTCTGGGTTAGGTTGATTGCCATGCTAAAATTGTCTTTAGTGTCCTGAGATGTGTAGGTTAGAGGGAGTAGTGGGTAAACATGTAGAGATATGGGATTAGGGTCTGGGTGGAATTGTGGTTGGTGCAGACTCAATGGGCCGAACGGCCTCTTTCTGCATTTAATGCAAATACTGTTAGAAATTTTCAAAATGGTACATATAACAAACACATTCAGTTGCAGGAAAACTTCCTAAATGTTATGAAAATTTCACACCTAATTCATATGTTTTAGAACATATTTTTCTAAAAATTTTCAATTTTAGGAGTTAAAGATTTAACTATAGGTGAATAGGGACATCTGATTGGAAAACCGATCAACCATCCTGAACTAAATGCAATTCAACAAGCTTGGATTTAATTACAGTTAAGAGTTAACCTGTGTTTATTTTACAGGGTTAGACTTCATCGAGGGCCAAAGGGCCTGTTCTGCGCTGTAATGTTCTATGTTCTATGACTTGAACAAAGCTTAGAGAAACATTTCTGGAACTCTTGGTAGAGAAAGGATGTATTTCATTATTTCCATAAAAGGAGGTAAAAGTTTTAAATTCTGGGGAAAAAGGATTCAAAACTCCATTAAAAAAAGAAATTATTCACATGGGTCACAAAATTATATAATTGTGTTGACGGTAAAATAATTTGTTTACATTTATGTTGGAATAATTCCAAAGCTTGCCATATTGCTGTAGAGATACAGCAATATGATACAGGACTGAGCCTTGGTTTACTATTTCTTTTGTTCCACTTATCCACACGTTTGCTGATAGAGGCAAGCAACTTAATTGGGAACAAACAGACAGGAGCAGAAATCGGTCTTGATTTAGGCTGCAGGCCACTGAACTGAAGCAGCACAGAAAATAAGTGCTACTAAGTTGAGCCTGTACTGCAAGCAACACGAATGCGAACTTTATTCTTCATCATGTGGAACACTATCATAGTTTGGATTTCACGAGGGAAAAGCGGATGACAAAGAGGACCTTTATGGCAGATAGCAAGGAGCAGATTTAGCTTTGAAAGCTGTGGGAAGGCAGTTGGATATCTGCTGGCAACCCAAACAAGGAACTGAGGCAACCACACTCGTGAATTCGGTGAAAAGGTGGAAGGTCACGTTCCAAACAGAGTAATTGCTTTCAAAATTCATTCATTCAATATGGGCATTGCAGACCAGGTCAGATTTATTTCCCAATTCTAACTGCCCTCAAGAAGGTCGCGGTGAACCACTGCAATCCATGTGGTATAAGTATACCCACATTGTGAGGGAAGGAGTTCCAGGATTTTGGCCCAGTGAGAATGAAGTAATAATGATATATTTCCAAGGTGATGAGTGTTTTGCAGCCTTTGTCCTTTTTCAGATGGTCATACCAATGGTATGGAAGGTGCTATCAATGAAGTTTAGGTGAGTTCCTGCAGTACATCTTGTAGGTGGTACACACGGCTGCCACTGTGTGTTAGTGGTGGAGGAAATTAATATTTGTGGGCTGTAGTGACAATCAAGCAGGCTGCTTTGCCTTGGATGGTGTTAAATTTCTTGAGTAATGTTAGAGGCTGCACTCATCCAGGCAGGTGGAGAAGATTCTACCAAATGCGTGACTTCTGCCTTACAGGTGGTGGCCAGGCTTTGGGGAGTTAGGAGGTCATTAAGGTTTACAGCATGGAAACAGGCTCATTCGCCCAAATTGTCCATGCCACCTTTTTTTTAGCCACTAACCTAGTCCCAATTTCCATCTTTGGCCCATATCCCTCTACACCTACCTTAGCATGTAACTGTGTAAATTATTTTTAAAAGATAAAATTGTATGTCTCTGCTACTACCTTTGAAACCTTATGTTTCATAGAACATAGACAATTACAGCACAGAACAGGCCCTTCGGCCTTCGATGTTGCGCCGACCAATATAAAAAGCAATGCCCCTCCAAACTAAACCATTCCCTTCTCTTCCATATACTTATCAACTAACCTCTTAAACGCCACCAAACTTGGCGCATCTACAACTGCTGCAGGCAGGGCATTCCACTCCCGAACCACCCTTTGGGTAAAGAACCTACCTCTGATATCCGTCCTATAACTATCACCCCTTAATTTAAAGCTGTGTCCCCTCGTGCTAGCTTTCTCCATCCTAGGAAAAAGGCTATCACTGTCCACCCTATCTAAACCTCTAATCATCTTATATGTTTCGATAAGGTCCCCTCTTAGCCGCCTCCTTTCTAACGAAAACAACCTCAAATCCCTCAGCCTCTCTTCATAAGACCTGCCCTCCATACCAGGCAACATCCTGGTAAACCTCCTCTGTACCCTCTCCAATGCCTCCACATCTTTCTTATAATGTGGGGACCAGAACTGCACACAATACTCCAAGTGCGGCCGCACTAGAGTTTTGTACAGTTGCAACATGACGTTGCGGCTCCGAAATTCAATCCCCCTACCAATAAAAGCTAAGACTCCATATGCCTTCTTAACAACCTTATCGACTTGACTGCCTACTTTCAGGGATCTATGCACATATACACCAAGATCCCTCTATTCATCAACACAGTTGAGTTTCACATACTCATCACCCTCTGTGTGAAAGAAATGCGCCTCTGGACCCTTTTGTATCTCTTCCCGTTCACCTTAGACCTATGCCTTCTAGTTTTAGGCTCCCCTACCTTTGGGAAAAGATGTTGACTATCTTTCTTATCTATGCCACTCATTACTTTATAGACCTCTACAAAATAACTCACAAGTCTCCTATGTTACAGGGAAAAAAGTCCCAGTCTATCCAGCCTTTCCTTATAACTCAAACCATCAAATCTCAGTAGCATTCTAGTAAATCTTTTCTGACTCTTTCTAGTTTAATAATATCCTTTCTATAATAGGCTGATCAGGACTATAGACAGTATTCCAAGTGTGGCCTAACCGATATCTTGTGCAACTTCAACAAGACATCTCAACTCTTGCATTTAATGTTCTGACCAACGAAACCAAGCATGCCGAATGCCTTCTTCATACTCTGTCCATCTTGTGACTCCACTTTCATGAAGCTAAGATCTGTACCTCGAGATCTTTTTGTTCAATAACTCTCACCAATGCCTTGCCATTAACTGAGTAAGCCCTACCCTGATTCAATCCATCAAAATTGCATCACCTCGCATTTATCTAAATTCAATTCCATCTGCCATTCATCAGCCTATTAGCCCAATTGATCAAGATCCTGTTGCAATCCTAGATAACCTTCTCTACGGTTCACTATGCCACCAATCTTGGTGTCGTCTGCAAATGTACTAACCATGCCTCTTAAATTCACATCCAGATCATTAATATAAATGACACATAACAGTGAAAAATAACAGGTAAGTTATTTGTCAAAGGATTTCTAGTATATGACCTTCTCATATAGTAAAATAAATTATATGGCTGGTCTATTTCAGCTTCTGGTTAATGGTAACACCCAGGATGCTGTTATTCAGTTAAAGCAAATTTCAAATTTGATCTTCCTCATTGTGAAACTTCAGCTCCAACTCAGACAAGCATATGTGAGCCTCAAATCAGAGCAACATGAAACCAAACTGAGTTCCATGCACTTGGCCTTTGCCACAAACGGCACATAACTGCAGAACCTGCTCAACTCAATCTGGATGGCACAGATCCTGCACTGTTATCTTCGAGCTAACAGGAACAGATGCAGCAACCTCTTTTCTTTGCCTATTTTAGCCATTCAATCTAGACTCTTCTCCTTGGGTGTTCTTCAGCTTGATTGTTTTGCTTCAGTGGACTCAATAATTGCTATTGATCAAGGTCCTTTTAGATCTTTCAACAATGTTTCAGTTTTGATTTATAAATCTCATTTCTTTTCCTTAGAAGCTGGGAAGTTCAGTTCCATTTCTACATTCATTGTTACTTCCCTTTCAGTTTCATTTTCAGCTCAACTTCCATTTTGACGTCAGGTCTGCCTCATAGCATAGAAATTAAAGTTAAAAATATAGATTTCCTTACATTCAAGGGGATAAGAGTGAATTCTGGTGGGCAATGGCATACCTTTGAGTTGGTAACAGGAAAAGTGACTGAACCTTCAGGATTTTCATAATGTACAAATCTTAGGTAAAGTAATAAGTGGAATTATGTTCATAGTATTACTAGTGTTTGCTTCTTTTACTTTTTATATAAAATAAAATTTTTGTTTCAAGATAATGAAATCTTGTGACGTACTACTCTCAGTTAAATACTTGATGCTCAGATTTCTCTCAAACAAGTCTCCAATAAGGACCATGACAAAATCATAGCTGGAAATTGTACCTTCAGGAACATTTCGGCATTTTCATTATAGGAAATCCAACTCTATATAATCATGCAACTTATTAATTTTTAACTAAAAATGTTAATATACTTATATGGGTCACATATTAGATATTATAGTCTTTAAATGCATGGTAGGATGACACTATACATTAAATATTAAAATATTATACTGCAGTAAAACAGTATAAGCTGTCATTTTGACTAAAATGTGTTAGATCAAGAGGGGGAATGAACATTTTCTGAAGGGTAAATAACTGTCAGCTTAAATTAAATGGAAAATTTACAGATGCAAGCTGCTATAAACAATACGAACAATAAACAATATGATGGATATCGTTTAATCAATATAAAACTTGGTGCAATCTTCATCTTCAATGAAAACAAATATATTACACATCAACTGTACTCCTGAAACTAAAAACAGCAGTGCATGCATTTTCTTGAATGCATTTCAGAAATAACGTTGGTGAATTGCCAAAAGATTATATCCATTACAATTAAAATCTACACTTTGTGTTCCCCTGATACCTTGATAAACAAATGTAGCAGCAGGTGTAATACTAAGTTACACTAAGAAAGTCCAAGAACTGATATTGTCTGATCTTGCAAGGGTAATGATAAAAATAAACCAATTAACTTAAGCAGCCATGGAACAGGAGCAAGGGGGAAAATAGCCATAGCAAAAAGTACAATGAATCTCCTGATCCTGATCAGAATTCTAATAATGTACCTGGACGCTAGTTGAGGACAGGATCAAACTCATCTATCAGATTGGTTGAATAGCACAGCAACACTTTTTGTCTGGGCTTGAGTTGGTGGCACGGGGAGAGGGCGGAGGACATAAGTGAATGGTACAGTTGCGGCAATTTATTGTTAATTTATTATTTATAATTTATTATTTAAATTATACAAAAACCAGCATTATCAATGTTGCCAGATTACTTCTGAGCATTACAGAAAAATTTATTAAAGCAGCGTCTGAAACAATAGAACATAGAACATTACAGCGCAGAACAGGCCCTTCGGCCTTCGATGTTGCGCCGACCAATTAGCAAAAAGCAATGACCCTCTAACCTAAACCATTCCCTTTTCGTCCATAAACTTATCTACTAACCTCTTAAACGCCACCAAACTTGGCGCATCTACAACTGCAGCAGGCAGGGCATTCCACTCCCTTACCACCCTCTGGGTAAAGAACCTACCTCTGACATCCGTCCTATAACTACCACCCCTTAATTTAAAGCTATGTCCCCTCGTGCTAGCTTTCTCCATCCTAGGAAAAAGGCTATCACTGTCCACCCTATCTAAACCTCTAATCATCTTATATGTTTCAATAAGGTCTCCTCTTAGCCGCCTTCTTTCTAACGAAAACAACCTCAAATCCCTCAGCCTCTCTTCATAAGACCTGCCCTCCATACCAGGCAACATCCTGGTAAACCTCCTCTGTACCCTCTCCAATGCCTCCACATCTTTCTTATAATGCGGGGACCAGAACTGCACACAATACTCCAAGTGCGGCCGCACTAGAGTTTTGTACAGTTGCAACATGACGTTGCGGCTCCGAAATTCAATCCCCCTACCAATAAAAGCTAAGACTCCATATGCCTTCTTAACAACCTTATCGACTTGATTGCCAACTTTCAGGGATCTATGCACATATACACCAAGATCCCTCTGTTCTTCAACACTATTAAGAGTCCTACCATTAGCCCTATACTCTACACATTTGTTATTCCTGCCAAAGTGAATTACCTCACACTTTTCCACATTAAACTCCATTTGCCACCTCTCGGCCCAGCTCTGCAACTTGTCCAAGTCTCTCTGCAAACTATAACACCCCTCTTCACTATCTACCACTCCTCCGACTTTGGTGTCATCCGCAAATTTACTAATCCATCCTTCAATACCCTCATCCAGATCATTTATAAAAATTACAAACAGCAGGGGCCCCAAAACAGATCCCTGAGGTACACCACTTGTAACCGAACTCCACGATGAATAACTTCCATCAACCACCACCCTCTGTCTTCTATCTGCTAGCCAATTCCTAATCCAATTAGCTAAATCACCCTCAATCCCATACATCTGCATTTTCTGCAGAAGCCTTCCATGGGCCACCTTATTGAACGCCTTACTAAAGTCCATATATACCACATCAACCGCCTTACCCCCATCCACCTCTTTGGTCACTTTTTCAAAAAAGTCAATAAGGTTAGTAAGGCACGACCTACCCTTCACAAAACCATGCTGACTATCCCCAATCAATTCATTTCTCTCTAAATAACTATAAATCCTATCCCTAATAATTCTCTCCAATACTTTGCCCACAACAGAAGTAAGACTCACTGGCCTATAATTCCCTGGAAAGTCTCTCTTCCCCTTCTTGAACAATGGGACCACATTCGCTATCCTCCAGTCTTCCGGAACCATACCCGTAACCAACGACGACCTGAAGATCAGAGCCAGAGGCACTGCAATCGCCTCTCTCGCCTCCCAGAGAATCCTAGGGTAAATCCCGTCCGGCCCAGGGGACTTATCTAACTTCAAACCCTCAAGAATACCTAGCACATCCTCCTTATCTACTTCAATACTTTCCAGTTTGCAACCCTGTATCCCAGTGTTCTCCACAACTACATTTACATCTCCCTGCGTGAATACCGAAGAGAAATATTTGTTCAGTGCCTCTCCAATCTCTTCAGGCTCCACGCACAACTTCCCACTGCTGTCTATGACTGGCCCTCATCTTGCCCTAACCAATCTTCTATTCTTAACATATCTAAAGAAAGCTTTAGGATTCTCCTTAATCCTATCAGCCAAAGTCTTCTCGTGTCCCCTCTTAGCTCTCCTCAATTCACTTTTTAGCTCCCTCCTGGCTAATCTATAGCTATCCATTGCACTAACTGAGCCTTCAAGCCTCATCCTGACATAAGCCTCCTTTTTCCTTTTAACCAGCGAATCAACTTTTTTCGTACACCAAGGTTCCCTTACTCGACCATTTCCTCCTTGCCTGACAGGGACATACTTATCAAGGACTCGCAGCAGCTGCTCCTTGAATAAGCTCCACATTCCAGATGTTCCCAGTCCCTGTAGTTTCCTAGTCCAATCTATGCACCCTAATTCTCTCCTGATGGCCTCATAATTACCCTTCCCCCAGCTATAACTACTGCCCCCAGCTTCATGCCTATCCCTATCCATCACTAAGGTGAACGTAACCGAATTGTGGTCACTATCACCAAAATGTTCACCAACTTCCAAGTCTAACACCTGGTCTGGCTCATTGCCCAGCACCAAATCCAATGTAGCCTCACCTCTAGTTGGCCTATCTACATACTGAGTCAAAAAACCTTCCTGCACACTTTGTACAAAAACTGACCCCTCTAACGAGCTAGAGCTATAGCTATTCCAATCAATATTAGTAAAGTTAAAGTCCCCCATAACAATTACCCTATTACTTTCACTCCTGTCCAGATCGACTTTGCAATCCTTTCCTCTACCTCTCTAGAACTTTTAGGAGGTCTATAAAAGACTCCCAACAGGGTGACCCCTCCTCTCCTGTTTCTAATCTCAGCCCATACTACCTCAACAGACAAGTCCTCATCAAACTTCCTTTCTGTCACTGTGATACAGTCTTTGACTAATAATGCCACTCCTCCCCCCCTTCTACCTCCTTCTCTACTCCGACTGAAGCATTTGAACCCCGGAACCTGCAACAACCATTCCTGTCCCTGCTCTATCCATGTCTCTGAAATGGCCACAACATCGAAGTTCCAGGTACTGATCCAAGCTGCAAGTTCCTCCACCTTATTGCGAATACTTCTTGCATTAAAGTATACGCATTTCAAACCATGCCCTACTCCACCCGTACGCTGCTGTGCTTTACAGTTCTCATCTATGACCCCCCTATTCTCGTCCCTCTTAACATCCAAACTACTCAGGATCCCACCCCCCCTCTGAATCAGTTTAAACCCCCCTGCATAGCCTTTGCAAATTTTCCCCCCAAGATATTGGTTCCCCTCTGGTTCAGGTGTAGACCATCTCTCTTGTAGAGGTCCCACCTACCCCAGAATGAGCCCCAATTGTTCAAGAACCTGAACCCCTCCCTCCTGCACCATCCCCACAGCCATGAGTTCAAACATTCCCTCTCTCTGTTCTTCTCTAAACTATCCCGTGGCACAGGCAAGAGTCCAGAGATAACCACTCTGTCTGTTTTGGCCCTAAGCTTCCACCCCAACTCCATAAATTTCTATTTAATATCCCCTTCCCTTGTCCTACCTACATCATGTGTCCCCTACATGAACTATGACATGGGGCTTACTCCCCTCTCCCTTAAGAATCTTAAAAACCCGCTCTGAGACGTCCTGGACCCCAGCCCCTGGGAGGCAACACACCAGCCCTGAGTCCCGTTTATTACTATTTACTCTCCTATCTGTCCCCCTAACTATGGAGTCTCCAATTACCAGGCCCAATCTCTTATTCCCCCTACCCACCTTAGCATTCCCAGCAGGCTCACCCCCAGAGACCTGCTCCCTTTGGCTATCTCCAGTTGATTCTTCCTCAACTGTAGCCTCCAGGACAGAAAACTTATTTTGGAGGGGTACAGCCCCGGGGGATTGTCTCCCCAATTGCTTCTTACCCCTCTTCCTAATAGTTATCCAAGAATCCCTTTTAGGAGTGACTATCTCTTTGTAACTCCTGTCAATATCCGCCTCAACCTCCCGAATTATCCTGAGTTCCTCTAATTCCAGCTCCAGCTCCTTAACACGATCCTCAAGGAGCTGCAAATGGGCACACTTCCTGCAGGTATAATCAGCAGGAACACTACTAGTGTCCCTCACCTCATACATACCGCAGGAGGTGCAACGTACTGCCTGCACTGCCATCTCTGATACTTTAATTTCTAGGAGAGAAAAAAAAACTTCCCACACACTTTTATTATTAGGTTAGAGGAGGGGGAAGGGTGGGATACTCTACCTGTGTAGAGTATCGGTTTCCTCTCTGTACCAACTTATAGAGTCAGAGAGAAAAACTACACCTACCGGCAAGCCTCCTAATGACAACTTCTGGTTTCGTTAGTTTTGCCAGGACTATGCAATCAGTCAAACCATTTGAGCAATAGTCACGTGAACAATAGGCAAATGGCACACTGATAAGCTTTTGGTAGCCATGGAAATGTATCCTAATTTGAGTTAATTGTCTAACTTTGGGAAGCATGAAAAGAATTGAAAATCAGTGAGGGCAGTTCTCCCATCCCACTGCACTGCTTTTTTAGTGCAGTTGGCCAGCAGACTGAAGTGCAGGCCATTTTGCAGGCTTCCCACTGGGTGTCACAGCCTCCAAATGTCTCGCAGCCCAGTGCCTAATATATGAAAATTAGGATCTGCATATATTTTAAATCTCATTAGTGGGCCCGCTAGTCTCCCACCCCCTCACCTACCAGGATTTACTATGGCTCCCCACTTGCAGGATCTGGTAACCCAACCCAGATGGAGTGAAGGGATGGCAATCGAGGCCTCCGAGATGGAGGGCTCGCCAGGGAGGACAGAGGATGCCCCCTGGACAGTGCCAGCATGGATCCTCCAGCACTTCCTATCAGGCATCGGACAGCGAACCAAAGGGAACAGGGCCGTTGGAGCACAATCTGTTGGGGGGAGGGGGAGCAGTCCCAGTGCCACTGTGCACTTTAAGTTGTGACAGAACAAGGGAGGCCAGCAAGTGATTGGGGGGAAAGTAGGGAGCAAGCTGTTGGGGAGAGGATAGTTAAGGCCGCGGGGATGGAGGGGAGGAGGTGGCGCAGGCACATTGAAGTTACAGGAGGGGGAGGTATCGGAGCTGTCGGTAGAAGGGTGGGTGGAGGGGGAAGGATCAGAGCAGAAGGGAGATCTTGCCTTGGACAACAGGGCTGTGCCCAAGAGGGAAGGGTCAAGGCTGGCCTGGGCATGTTTGGTGGAGCCAGCAATCAGCCAATGGGAAAGCGGGGGGAGTGGGTGGTTCACAGGGCTAGCCAGCAGTCAAACTGGTCAGCAATCGAGAGTATGGCAGACATGGGCCAATGTGCATGAGCCAATTTTGGCTCAGACAGATCAGCACATGCGCATTGGCCTGCTCAGCACTATGCTACCAGCTTCTCCAGCATTAACAGATCCCAGTAACTAAATTTCAGTGTGATTTACTCCAATGCACTTTGCAGTGCATAGATGTGGGAGATTCATTTTGAAACACCCCTGAAAAAACTAGCAGAATTTACTCCAGTTTTTGCACAAATTTTTTTGGGAGAATCGCCCCCAGTGAGATTAAACTAACAAAATTTTATCCTTCCTATATATAAAGTGTAGACATCAGTCACTTAATAAAAAAAACATGTTAAATGCAAGATCCTGAAATAAGTCGCATACAAAATACAATAAAGATTTATTCCAAGAATCAAAATTCTTAGGTGCAATTCCATGGCCCCTGCCACAGATTGGCTTTTCCAGTCCTGCCGAAGTCAATGAATTTGTGAACAGCTCATCATACTTTCCAGCTCTGCCCCTGTCACAAAGATACTATAAAATTCTGCATTATGTTATTTTGCTATTCAAACAAGACACACATAATCTCTAAAATAATCTAACTTAGCTCTGAAGCAGGCACAGAATCATAAAATGGTTAAAGCTCAAAAGGATTCTACCAGACCCATCTTGAACATATCAGCTCTCTGCAAGGGCAACTCATCCAATCCCACTCAGCCATCCTTTCCCCATGGTCCTGCACTACCTCAAATGAGAATCCAATTCTCTTTTAAAACCTTGATTGAATCTACCTCCATCAAACTATCAGGCCGTATACTCCAGAACTCGCAACATAAAAACTCCTTCCTATAATGTTGTAGTTGTTTCTTAATCAGTGTCCACTGGTTCTCAATCCTTCTGCCAGCAGGAACAATTTCTCCTGATCCATTCTGGGCAGATTTTTCAAATTTTGAATATTTCTATCAAATCTCTTCTTCCTTCTCCAAGGAGAACAACTCCAGCTTCTTTCATGTATTCACACATCAAAAGTTTCTCATCCCTAGAATCATTTTCACGGATTTTTTCTGTAGCCTGCATGATGCCTTCATATCTTTCCTCAAGTGTGATGCCCAGAACTGGACAGAATATTCCACTTGAAAAACCAGTTTTTCTACAAGTTTATCATAACTTCCTTGCTTTAATGCTTTGTGAAGCTCAAAATCCCATATGTTTTATTAACCACCTGTGCTTGGTGCACAAAATCTGAATGCAATCTTGTGACCTCCAAACAAATGCAACTAGAGGATAATCACGTTTGAGTACCAAGGAGTGGGGGGGCATGATCAACCATTTGGCACAGATTCATTTGGATAGAAGTTTTGACAAAAAATGATGAATGATAAAGGAGGCTTGGCCTATTTAGCTTATGCGCGTAGCCCACTTTTGCCCATAATTCTGAGATCTTTTAAATCACATAATCTGGGTGCTAAAGTAGAAGTCTCTGTGAATTTCCTCAGGTCATATTAAGTAGCTTAAGAAACTTCCAATTTAAAAAATATAATTAGTTAACAACATGATAAAATACATTTTTGAACATTTTTTGATGGGTTCCTGAGGACAACAAAAAACATTACAAACAGGGCTAGCCAGCAGTCAAGCCAGTCATTTAATACTTACTGATTAAAGAGTATTCTTGAACGAACAATGAATTTGAAGACATATTCTAAGGATTTCATTGCTTTGAAGAGTTGGTCTGTCACATTAGGTTTCTCTGCATTGTCCACATAGTTTTTCAATACTGTGGTAAGTTTCCTGGTTAAAATTTAAGACGTAGTTAGTTCAATTTATACATACTTTGATGATTTAGAAAATTAAACCAAACATTTCATTATCTGCAGGAAACTTGATTGCAGATTGTTCCACCAACCCTTCCCACGAAGCCAATTTTCTACTATTGCTAAACCCCGAGTATATGCATCTCCTGTGTCAGATGGTAGCTAAGATTTACAAGTAAGATTCAACGTAAATTTCACGACATCACTTCACAGTAGGCTGACAAACCAGAGCCCTTCCATTTCAGGGCATTTCTTTCCAGCAAATGTATTCCCAAAACCTAAACAATGCAAACATGTTGCAACATTTGTATTTTCTTGCAATTTTTTTCTCTTGCACTCGAGAGTGGAACAGAGTGGAATATTTAAAACATTTTATATCCAGTTTTAACATAAAGCATTCATGTCTGATGCAGAGAATAGATCCATTTATGTTAACTAATAAATTTATTTTAATTTTGATCTAAGGGTTCAGGTCTCCACGTTATCATAATACTATAGAGACACTGGAGAAGTTACAAAAGTCACCTGGAATGATACCAGAACTGTGATGTTACATTGAAGAAAAACTGAAAGGTTTCAGGCTCATTTCGCTCAAAATGATAAAATTGTGGGAACACCTGAAAGTGATGTGGAAACATTACATGTTTAATAGTGAAATCATGAAGAAGATGTTGCCACATGTAGGCAAAATTAAGAGCCATGAATATAGGTAGTCACAAATACAGCAAATACAGAGGAGATGTTAGGGGTAAGTTTTTCACTTAGAGGGTGGTGAGTGAATGGAATCAGCTGCCTTCGGAGGTTGTTGAGGCAAACTCGCTGGGGTCTTTTAAAAGACTTCTGGATGAGTATATGGAAACGAATAGGATCGGGGGTTATAGATAGGTCTGTGGATTGGTAGATATGATCGGCGCAACTCGTGGGCCATAGGGCCTGTTTGTGCTGTACTGTTATGTTCTAAGTCAAATGGGAATTAAGGTGGAACTCCTTTGTCCTGAGGTGAGGGAGCTTGCTACCACATGGAGTATTTGAGGCAATGAGCACAGATGCATTTAATGGGAAGCTGGTTTTATCTAGTATATGAGGAAGAAGGGAATATAAAGAGACGTTGTTAAGGTGAAATGAGAACCGTGAGGAGGCTTACATGCACCAAAGCCATGGTCTTGGATCTAACATGCTGAATGGTCTGTTTCAGTGCAGTAAATACTATGTAACATGTGCTGCATTGCTGCTGCACTTTAATTTCTCCAGGCATCCACTTGAACTCTCAGTGAGACAGTTACTCACTGTTACTTCCAAATAAAATCTGGAAGCTCTAGACTGCAGACTTGCGTATTAGTTCATTGAACTTGGGCTCCTAACACTGAGAAGAAAACAGATAATTTAAAATTTCTATCCATTCTATTCCATCATTATAAGCCATAATATTGCCAATGCACTGACAATATAAGGATTATGGTCTTCAGAAATCTTTGTAAATCTTCTAAATGCTCCATTGCAGAAACCTGCTGTTCTCTGTTTGTAACTCAGCACAACCTCAACAGCATGGCAAAATGGCAAAAAATGACCACTTATTTAATAATATTATATGATCCATGATAGCATTCTCTTGTTAGGATTTGAAAGCAAGCCAGACCTTTCCAATATGCGAAGAGCATTATTAGCATAGAAGAAAGTAAGCAATGTTCAATCTGAAGGCAAAACATCTAATGAAAGTCTATGAATCATGTCCTTGACCAAAATAAAGTGTCTCACACACATGGATACCTATCACAATGTTTGAGAGTCTCCAGATCAAACGAGGATACGTGTCCAAATCAAAGTCACATATGATTTGGAGAGGTACATAACAGCACTGAAGTCCCAGCTAAGTGTTGCTCTTGTTCTTTTGGGTAGAAAGATCATGTACAGGATGAAAAAAAGATGCAAAACGAAAGAGAAAGGATCAATTAACAAGATTTCTAATGAAGAACAGCTGTTAAAGAAACGGTACTTGCACTTAAAAAGGAATTGCATTAAATATCTCCCAGATTGAGAATTACAACTTGCACAAAGAGCAAGAAAACAAGTAGTAGGATGACTGAATCTAAGTCACTGAGATACAACTCCAGTCAACAAACTTTACTCCCTTTGGAGCTAAGCGATGTTAACAGGCAGTTGGATGGAGCATGCTGAACAAGCAAAATAAACCAAGTCACCCTACACAGCTACACCAGATAAATTACACCATTGTTATCATACACCACTCTTTGTTTATTACTTTCCTTTCACCTTAAAATTCTTCATAAAAGCTCCTTGAGATGAAGGATGGCTTACTTCCACTCCAGTTCGATCAAATAACTGGAAACACCAATGTTGATCTGCAGACTCGGCTTGCAGAGCAGATGGTGTTAAAAGGGTTTGAAAGGTTGACTAAGTGGGGTTTGGAGTGTGCTCCTGGAATACCTCGACTTCGCCTCTGCATGTTCCTCAAGAAATCTCTCATGATGCCATCTCATTTCTGATGCCAAGCCATGTGATCAAACACAAACCAGTGTCTCCCATGAGTCTATAGGTATGCTGTGATTGTCTTCCTGGGATTCTCCTCTGCAAACAAGTTCTATGTAGAGTAGTTGATCCATGTGTCAGACATACAAATGGTATTTCCCACCATGAAACTTACTTTGATTGATTAATGGCTTAATGATGGAAAAGTTGGCTTGGGAGATAATGATGTCATTGAACTGTCTGTTTTGTCACCAGTTTGGAGCATCTTGCAGAAGAGTCATTGGCAGTTTTTTCTTCAATATTTTGAGGTGCCTATTATACATTGTCCAATTCTTCAAAGTATAAAAGATTGCAGAGATCTCTGCTAAAGTATGATCTTGGTCTCGGGTTTGAGATCCTTGCCCTAAATTATACTTTTCCACAGCCAACTGAAAGCTGAGCTGGCACACTAAAGACAATGATGAATTTTTTCTTCTACCTGCTTTCATCTAAAGGAGGCTCCCGAGATAGGGAAAAATGATAGGAAGAGGTGTTTAGCTATAGGAACTGTTCGAAGAGGATATTAATTTTCTATTTGTTTAAGTGAGATGCCCATTTTCACTTATGCTTCAGAGAAGGACTCAACAATTACCTGAAATTCAGTTGCTAAGTGAGCACACACAATATAGTTGAATGACTGAGATTGCAGTGGTTTTGTTTTTGGATTGAAGATGGTGCGTTCTGCAGATTATTTCCACACCTTGGGGAGATGAGATGCAGTATTGCAGCAAGGAAAATGGAAGAGTACAGGTGTAATGACACAGCCTCATTTGTTTTTCTTCTTCCACCCAACGCACAATGCACAATAATTTGCCAACAAACTTTATTTGAAGGGGTATATTACTGACAGCATTCTAACAGGGTTCTCTTCTATTTCTATTGCTGACCCAGAGTTTTCGCCAGTACGTCACAGTAACTTAGAACACTAAATCAAACAGTATTTCAGTTAGTGAGTGGCAGCAAAGAGCACTAGATGAATTATAAAGCATAAGTTAAGGAGAACAGCAGTGGAGATTGTCCAAATAGTTGGCTTAAGAACTCACTAAATTAGAGGAGGCAGGAACGAGAACTTCATTTAGATCATGGATGATGATAAGAAGTTCAAGTGACCGCATATTTTGGTACATATTATGCTCTGTATTGTGGGAAAATTGCCAAATAGAAAATTCCACCAAACACAGAATGAAAAATAATTTGCCAAGCAAACTCTATTTGAAAAGCTATATTATTGACAGTATTCTAACAGGGTTCTCTTCTATTTCTAACACTGCTCAGGAACAGCTGACCCAGAGGTTTCACCAGCACTTCAACTTAGAACACTGAGTCAAATAATATTTCAGCTTGTGTGTGGCAGCACGGAGCACTAGATGAATTATCAAGCATAAATGAAGAAGAACGGTTGTCAATAGCAATAGAGATTGCCCAAACAGAATTGACTAAGCCTCAGAAGGCAGGAATGAGAATTTGATCAAGGCCATGGGATGATGATAAGGAGTTCAGGTGACTGCAAGGTTGATACCCATAATGTGCATCCTGGTAAAACTGTTGAATGGAAAAGTTTGTGGCTGATCGATTTAATTGATTGGAAATATAATGCCCTCCACCAAGGCATGTTTGCAGGCTGGAAGGCAATTAATTCTCACATAACAGTCTCATCCCAAGCTGCTGATATTCAATTAGTGGCAGCTGTGACAGTCATCGTGTAGGCTGTCCGAAAACCAAGGCGTCCCTTGTTATCAAACATTCAGCACCCAATCAGGACCTGATATTGAGAAAGAGGAGCCTGTCTTTCTTTCCAACACACGCCTCGGCCAAACCAGTAACTACTTCACACCCACCACTCGGGACCTGGGTCCCTAATTAATCCTAAGCCTGTAATTGCCAACAACTTCCATCATTCCCAGTGGTACTGCCTGCAATAGAGAGCTGCCTGCCTCTGATTGGCCAGAGGTTCTTGGGAGGAGTGGGATGAAAATTTCTAGTTGCACTGTCTTCATAAGGCACTTATAATAATCAGCTTTCCCCAAAGGAGGCAAACGTGGGGCACTGGCTGCAGGCTTTTGACTGTCCTCCAGCAACTGATGAGATGACCATTCCCAGATTAAACTCACTGAGGGGAACAAAGCAAGTGCTATCTCAAAAAGGCATATATTGCTTTCAGTATGCATTTTCACATTATATTTTAATTGATTTCACCATCTGGTTGCATAAAACTTCAAGACTGTGGTCATTTTCACAATGGTCAGAGCCATTGTCATTGATTTTATCTGAATGTTCAGCTGAAATAAGCAACCTATCTGTTTCTGGCGCATCACACATGATTCAGATCTGCTGTGTATTCAAGTTGCTATTCCTCAGTCCGTAATCATGGCAAGTTTAGTAAAGGCAGGTAAGAATCTTTTGAATAAATGGGTGTTTTTTTTTATTCATTTGAGGGACATGAGGATCGCTGGTTGGCCAACATATATTCCCCAAACATAGTTGCCCTTGAATGATAAGTTGAGTGCTTGCTAGGCCATTTCAGAGGACAGAGAGTCAACTACATTGCTGTGGCTCTGGAGTCACATATAGGCTAGACCAGGTAAAGATGGCAAATTTTTTTCCCTAAACGACATCAGTGAACCAGATGTCTTTTCCCGACAATCGACAATGATTTCATGGCCATCAGTGGATTCTTAATTCCAGATATTTTATATGAGAGATTTCAATACTAACAATTTCCCAGTGCCTGAAGATCTCGAACAGAAGGATGACTCAACTAATTTTCAGACCCCTATACATGAGTACAGTCCTGACCAACACAGCCAGCTATAACAGCTGAAAATGAATTACATTAAGGAGTGACAGTATTGGCAGAAATTGAGCTGGGGGCTTTTAGTTACAGTGGTAGTCTTCCAGATATTCAATGATCAGCAGGATAGTTTCAAGTCTTACCTGCCTTTACTAAACTTGCCATGATTACGGACTGAGGAATAGCAACTTGAATACACAGCAGATCTGAATCACGTGTGATGCGTCAAAAACAAATAGGTTGCTTATTTCAGCTGAACATTCAGATAAGATCAATAAACCACTTTGATGAGTAAGAAACAAAGAAGGGATGCGTATTTTGTGGATACTTCTCACTGGCAAACATTTTACAAATAAGCAAAATGCTGTGGATGCTGAACACCTGAATTAAAAACAAAGTATTAGAAGTACTCAGCAGCCTGGCAACATTTGTGGAAATCATCAATGTCTTGAGTAGAATATGACTCTTTTTCATTTTTGACATAAACACCAACCCTTTTCTTTCCACCGGCGCTGTCAGTTCTTCTGAGTGTTTTCCACATTTTACACATATTTTCATACAAACACTAGTTCTCATTAGTTGTCTTGAAAATAACTAATCAGAAGCATAAAATTTCATGCAGATTTTAAGGAACAGACCATATGAAACACTTACGTGTAAGCCAAGGTTGCACTGAAGTGTTTTTTGATATAGGTTTCAAGGACAGGATTGAAATGCTGGAATTTTCTATCAGCAATCAGCCCAATAATAAATACCTGTATTGTGAGGGGGAAAAAAAAGAAATAAACAGTATTCACTTATTGAGCCTGTAACTCGAATAAAACATGATACAAGTTGGAACAGTGCACTGTACTGAATAAATAATACAAGAATAAGTAAATGCAACAATAAATTTACAATTCTAGTAACTCCAAATGCCATAATTACACTAAAACTAATTTCGTCAGCAAACATTGACAAATGATTCTACTGTTTAAGATAAATGCAAAATAATTAAAGTTTACAGTAAACAGCCATATACAATCAGAACCAATATCTACCTAGTAACTTTAACTTGCAAAATCTCCCAAGACACATTACTTAAGATACATCAAACAAAATTTGACACAAAGCCATATAAAAAAATATTCTGATAGGGCACCAAAAGCTATGTCAAAGAAGAAGGTTTAAGTAACATTTTAAAGCAAAAAGGAGAGGTGAAGTGCAAGGAGAGGGATTAGGAAAGGAATGCAGTGCTAATATTAATGTTCTACATCGAGGTCTTTCTTTGACTCTATCAGAAGTTTCTGCTCCCCAATGCTCTAAGTCAACTCCAAGACATGACCTAACCCACCATTTTTGCTACTTTTTAAAATCGTACAAGTCATTTCTGTTCCTTAAATCCCTAAACATCTTCCAAGTTCATTCCTCCTTTCTGCAACATTTTCTTGATTAAAGTAAAATAGTAGGGCAACATTATCTAACAATAGGTTAAGGACATTATCAAGAAACTGCAAAAAGCAACCATTTGTGAATGGTCAATCAGGAGAATCTACCAAACAAAAAAAAAGAAATTATACATTCAAAATGCATTTTCCTTCATTTAATACTTATTCTGTCAGATTCTGTTAAATGAAAGCAGATCCTAAGCATATGCTACATGCACAATTTCCCAGGAAGTATCAGGACGAATGGTCAGGGCTCCAGGGAGAAGGTGGCTGAGTGGTGTTAGGTAAATTGCTCCTTAGTGAAGGCTACGAGCCTCCTCCTATACTTTAACAATACTATAGCATTAGCAAAACTTGAGCAGGTACAAAGCATCCTGGAATGAAAGGGAAAATCAGACAGATGTTAATTGTCCACATGAACATGAATAACATAGGTAGAAAGAGTATAGAAGTCCTGCAACAGCAATTTAGGGAGTTAGGGAAAAGATTAAAATGCAGGACTTTAAGGGTAGTAATCTCAAGATTATTCTTTATGCTATGTGCTAGTGAGGCTAGGAACAGGGAGATAGTGGCTGAAGAACTAATGCAAGAGGGAACACTTCAGATTTGTGGATCATTGAGATGTATTGCAAGGAAGGAGGGTGGGGCCTGTACAAGAAGAACGGGTTACACCTGAACTGGAGGGGCACCAATATCCTGGCTGGGAGGTTTGCTCATGTGGTTCGGGTGGTTTAAGCTAGCGGAGTGGGAATCAGAACAATAGATCAGTAAGTGTAGACTGTGAATAAGCATGGGACTAAGACTATGCTAGGTATGAGGAAAAACACGCTGGGGGAGGTAGTGGGTTTGGAAGCCTGGAGGTCTGCAGTCCATCTGCTTCAATGCAAGGAGTATAATAGGTAAGACAGATGACCTTAGAGCCTTGAGTCATATGTGGAACTTAGATGTGGTTGTAGTAACAGATGTGGTTAAAAGATGGACAGGACTGGCAGCTAAATGTTCCAGGATATAGGTGATTTAGGTGAGATGGGGGGAGGCAAAAAGGTTGAGGGAGTTGCAATACTGATTAGGGAACATACTACAGCAGTAAAGAGGAAGGATACCTTGGAGGAAGAGCTCAGAAACAGGAGCGGGCAGTCACTATTATGGGGGGTAGACTTCAGGCCTTCCAAAAGCCTGTGGGAAGTTGAAGAATGGCTAAGTAAGGAAATTCTGGACAGATATCAAACTAATAGAGTTGTTTTAGTGGGAGAGTTGAATTTTCCTCATATTGACTGGAAATCCCTTAGGGTTAGGGGTCCGGATGGTGAGGAATTTAAGTGTGTCCAGGAAGCTTTTTAGAACAACATATAGATAGTCCGACTAGACAGGGGGCTCTACTTCTTCTGGTATAACAGAATAAGCCTTGCAAGGTCATCAAAGTTGCAGTGGGGCAACATGTGGCGAACAATTACTACAATTGTGTAAGTTTTTGGATAATCATGGAAAAGGACAAGTGTTGTCCTAGGGTTAAGATGCTAAATTTAAAGAGCAGTTGATCGGAGTGCAGGACAGGCATGTGGCTGTGAAAAGAAAGAACAGGGAAGGCAGGATTTGGAAGCTGTGGATGACCAGAGAAATTGAGTCTAGTCAAAAAACAAGTTCATACACAAGATTTAGGCAACAACAAAAAAAAAAGCAACTGAAGAATACAGGGAAAGTAGAAAATAACTCAAACCGGGAATCAGAAGGGCAAAAAGGGGGTCACAAAATGTCCTTGGCAGGCAGAATTAAGGAGAATCCCAAAGCATTTCATACATATACTATGAATAAGGGGGTAGCTAGAGAAAGAGTTGGTCCATTGAAGACAAAGAAATGGGTGAGATCCTTATGAGTACTTTGCAAGAGTATTCAGAAAGGAGAGGGACACGCTGATTGATGGTGTCTTAGAGGGAGTATCAGATGTATTAAAAAGAATTAAGGTAGACAAATCCTCAGGGCAAGATGGCACCTATTCAAGATTACTGAGGAAGACAAGAGAGGAAATTGGTGGGCCTCTAACAGAAATCTGTGTATTCTCATTGGCTACAGTTGAAGTCCCTAAGGATTGGAGGATAGCCAGTGTCGTCCCGTTATTTAAGAAGGGTAGCAAGAATAACTCAGGTAATTATAGGCCAGTGAGCTTGACATCAGTGATAATGAAATTGTTGGAGAAGATTCTCAGGGATAAGATCAGTACATATTTAGAACTGAATGGTTTTACTAGCGACTGACAGCTTTGTCTTGTCTCAGGAAAGTGAGTTTTTTTTGAGGAGACGGCAAAAACGATTGACAAGGAAGGGCTGTAGATGCTGCCAACATGGACTTTAATAAAGCATGTGACAAGGTCCTTCTTGGCAGGCTAGTGCAAAAGGTTAAATCACATGGGATCAAGCTAAGGTGATCATCTGGGCCTCAAGGTCTGATTTATTTCCTGTAATAATTAGACACTAATAGAATTTGACTCATTGTGCAATGTCTGCACCTAACTTAGCACATCTTAATGTCTTTTCACAAAGTCCATTTTGTGCCAGGTAACCATCTTGTATCTTTTAATTACGGGTTTACTCCAACAGATTCAAAAGGGATAGCTGTTACAATTAAATTATTTACAAATTGTTTCTATGATGCAACCTGTTTGCTCCAAAATTCTCAACTTGTTCATGATAAGTACAAGAAGGTGAATTAAATTTAAACTTGTATAGTGCATCCTCAAAAACATCATTAGAGTGAGTACTGAACAGGTGTCATTCAGAAGATGAATATATTTATAACCTCAGTTCAAGGAATAATAAAAACATAATCCCTTTAACACTCAAAAGTAGTCAGCCTTCAGTTCTCCAGTAAGCCTACAGTTCTCAATATTCAAAAACATGCATGCATATTACTCTACTCATCTACAATAGAAAGGAGAAAAATAGCAGTTAAATTAAATAAATTACAGCCAAATATATCCTTGTCAATCACAAAAAATATTATGTTTAAACGTTAATGATTAAAATGTCAGTCATTGTAACTATCAGAAATTTTAACTGATTTAACAGAATTAGAATTAAAGAAATAAAAATAGCAGCAAAAATGAAACTTACCAAAGAATCAAAAACTAATGTGTCAAAAGTGTCACTGTCAGAATTTTCCATCATGATGTTGAAAAGTGCATCAAGTGTATCTTGTAAAAACTGAAAGAAAAATGTTTAGATTGAATATCCTCAAAGCGATACAATATCAAGAGATTATTCTTCAAATAATATTTTATGAAAAGAACACAAAAGCTTTTGGTGGAATATCACTGATTTGAGTAAAATAAAACCTGATGCCCTGCACCTTTCTTCATTGTATTTCTAAACTTCATAGAAATTTCGATGTGGGAAGCAGCCACTTGGACCATCATGGCTCAGTCATGTTTCACTCCACTCCAATTTTGTGGTCTTTTTCATATTCAGCAATTGTCTTAAATCTTGTTCCTGCTGAACAGTTTTACTTCAGACGGCTTCAATAATTACAAAATATTTCATATTCTAATATATCTAACTCACCATCATATTACCAGCAATATCATAACATTTATGCTTTCTTTTCACTGATTTCTAAAAAGTAATCTCTCGGTATTTGCTGCTTAGAACTTTTACATAATCTTAAGCATTGTTATCAGGTTTGCACTAACCTCTCTGCTCAACTGAATATCCCATCATAAATACTCCAGATACACTGTAACTTTATATTATCCTTTCTATCATATTATTGAATCTGTATGAAGCCTTCCCTTTATGTGAATGCCTGGGACTACAGGCAGTACTCCTGGCTATTATCCACGGTTAATAAATAATTCCCTTACTTTTGTATTCAATTACTGTAAAATTCAAATTCAAAATACCAGGTGCCTATGTAGTGGCCTTTTCCACCTGCATTCGTCCTGACATTTTTTTCTTTGCTTTCTGATAGGGAAAGGGGAATACAATATGCATTGTACACTAACTCCAGTAAATTAGATTCAAGATTTAACTTAAGACGTTAAATATTCAATTTGTGTGCAATAACCCATAAACGTTAATGATGCATATTTCAAGTCACAGGAAATTAAGCTTCAATCATCACAATCAAGACTGAAGTCTTGAGCAAAGCCAGAAATATAACAATGCTTCCTGAACACGTGAATCAATGAAACACACTGATCAACTGGTGCAATTCGTTTTTAAGCAACCTCTCCTGAAAAGCACTCGACATGGAACTAGAATATTCCTTCTCAGAAGGCCAGGGCTCAAGCTGTGTTATGGATGGATCATGTTCAAACATTCTGTCAGTATGAAACATTTCAGGTGAGTTATGATGTGCACTTGTGATGAAGTTGGAGGAGAGTCAATCCTCCTCAAAGTTACATAACTGAATACAAAGCAGATACTGTGAATATCCAGAGAAAGAAAAACTGCAGAAACTGGAAATCTGAAACAGCAACTGAAAATTAATGTAGAGAAGTGTGAAGCAATGGACTAAGGAAAATTGAGGAGAAGCAATTAAAACGGAATAATACAATTTTAAAGAGCATTCAGGAATGGAGAGAACTGGAGGTTCACATGCACAAACTTTTGAAAGTTGTAGGGCAAGTTGATAAGGCACTTAGAAAAGCACATGTTTTTTTTGTAAACAGGGAGATGGGATACAAATTCAAGGAAGTGATGCTAAACATTACCTCCACTTGAGGTCTGACCAGTGATTAACTGTGCATCTAATTCTGGGCACCGTACTATGAGGTAGGATGCTAAAACCCTTTGAAATGATGCAGAGGAGATTTATTAAAATGGCAACATGGATGAGAGCCTTCAGCTATTTGAGGCAACTGGAGAAGTTAGGATTGTTATTCTGTGAATCATTAGTAAGGGTTTTAATGAGTAAACAGAGAGAAACTGTTTTCACTGGCAGGAAGATTGATAATCAGAGAAAACAGATTAAAGACATACAATTATGTAAATGACAAGAAGCAAAAGCTTTGACTAAAATGAGTGAAAGCAGGACATATGTTTTATCGCCCAGCATTTCCATTTATAAAATTACTAAACATCAAGAAAAATTGAGCTGAGGGTAGACCATTTATGGGTCCATAGTCGAGTTATAGAAAAAAGATGCAAAATAAATAATTGGTCTCTTGAAAGCATTGCTAAGAACATTCAGGGTATATGAGGAATTATAACAGGTAATAGAACATGTGAATAGGTGACAGAACAAAATAGCTGAGAGAAAGCATGTAAGGAAGAAGATTGAAGTGCAGGCCTTACATCAGAAAGCATATCAACCGAAATTATTCAAAAAAATTAGTAGCAAAAGAAAAATAAGAAATAGAAAGGAATTAGATTTTTCATGTAGGAGATGCATAATTTCTCAATTATGAATATTTAGGCACTTTAAAGTCTCACTTTCACATATTTTTATATTATCACTTATTTTGAAGGCACTTTTACTGGCACCATTAAATGTTATTTCACCCCACACCTGTGACTAATTTGTCTCTGATTAACCTTTAATAGCAATGTACTTCCCCACCCTCTCTCTCTCTTCCACCATCTCTCAGTACAAACACATGCCCAATAAAGCTTTCACTTGGGTCCACTCCTGACACTACCCTGTCGCACAGGTTGGCATGCTGAGTTGGCATGGTGCCAACCTGGCAGTTCCAACTGCTGCTTGAGGCAGTGCCTATGCTAGTGAACATGGACTGAAAATCACTCTCAATATTTCAAGTCAATGACTTTTCATCAGAACTAGAAAATGGTAGAAATGTGATATGTTTTGAGCCAGCAGTGACAGGAAAAAGGACAAAAGGAACTTCGCCGAGATAGTAGAATGACAAATAGTTACTTATGAAGTGGAAAAGGAAATGGTGAGAGAGCAAGAAAAGAAACAAAGAAACTCAAAATGTACCCAGGAGCAGATATCTGAAGTTACCAAAAACCCCAACTATGACTGTCATCTTCTTGATGGTGATGGTCAAATCAAATCTTTCACAGGCATAAGAGAGAGTCTGTTCATTTCCCACTGATGCTGTTCCTCCTTCAGAATTCCGTACGCTCTTGCCTTGAATCTCAGGCAGGCAAGACTGAAGAGTTTTTTGCTGGTTCTGGTATATAAGTCTATAGATGAGCTCAAGTTGTATAACTTTTGTTTTTGTTACTTTGCTAAGTAGCAAAGAGAAGAATATGTTAAACAGTGTTCATGTCAGTACACAACCCTGTTTGACCCCACTGTGGATCATGAAGGGTTCCAAAGTTGGCCCATTATTACTGGCCTTACCCCTTATGTCATCATAGAATGAGGAGGTTACAATGAGCAGTTTCAGTGGCTGTCAATTTTCTTCAGCAACTTAAATAGCTTCACATGATCAAATTTCTTGATGAGGTCAATGAAGGCAATACTGTGGTCTCCTCAGTCATGGCATTTTTCTTGTAACTGCTGAACTAAGAAGATCGTGTTGATTGTAGATATTCTAGTTATGAAACCATACTGGAAAATGGGAGAATTGAACGATCCAGTCTCATTAATTGAGTGAGAAATCTGAGCGTGAAGACTTAATACATTCAGAGTTACATAAAATAAAGTCCAATGGACGGCTTGGATACAATTCTGCCCCTTCGATGTTCTCCAATGCAGGGACCATTAGAGGCTTTTATGGTGGCACCAAACAGACATCAGTTTCATCAGCAAGGAAACAGCTCCAGTAGAAACAAAGACATGGGAGATTCCAATGAAACAGATGGAGAGATGGATACAACATTAACTTGAGTTGTACTCCAGGGAAAACAGTATCACTGAAGAAGCTTTAGATAACATATAGAGCCTGCTTCTCATGGAATTGTTAGATGCTTAAGGTTGACAAAGCTGAATTCAAGCGTCAAAAACCAGCATTCCTTCAGTATCTACACAAAATACTCAGCCTCTCCTAGACGGAGGTGTCAGTAGGATGTGTGTGCTGAACAGATGATGATCCTGTACAAAAACAAAGGTAACCACAGCAATTGCAATAACGATTAGCCATCTGCCTCCTGAACATTGTGGGAAAAACATTTCCTCGTATTGTCATCTATATTACAATCGTAAGATATATTTTTGAGTTTACTTATTAGTCACAAATAGGCTTAAATTAACAATGCAATGAAGGTACCAGACTGTAGGTTTTCAATTTAGAGCAAAGGAAGGGAGTCATATCATTTGTTCTGCAGTCTGTCTGACAGCTGGGCAAAGAATTCTAAAGATTCACCACTCTTTGAGAGAAGAAATTCTTCTTCAAATTTATCACAAATGAGAGCCCCTTTCTATGACTATGCCTTTTGGTCCTACACTTTTTCATGAGTAGAAACATCCTCCCAACATACATCCCCCTAAGAATTTGTTTCAGTCATATCATGTCCCAAAACTCTTCCAAACTCCAAGCTGTACGGAACCAAACTGTTTAATCTTTCCTCATGTGGCACTCCCTTCATACTTAGGATCATCTGAGGAAATCTCATTTGAAGGGGCGACCAAGAAAATAGAAAAAGACAATGCGGTAGCATTGTCTAAATGGACAAGGCCTTCAACAAGGTCCCACATAGTAGACTGATCAGTAAAATTAGATCACAGGGTATTCACAACGAACTAGCCAAATGGATACAAAATTGGTTTGCTAGTAGATAGAGGATGGTGGAAGAGGAGGCCTGTGACCAGCAGTATGTCACAGGGATCAGTACTGGGCTAACTGTTGTTTATCGTTTATATGAACGATTTGGATGAGAACATAGGTAGAGGCATGTTTCATAAGTTTGTGGATGACACCAAAATTGGTGATGTAATGGACACTGAAGAAGTTTATCTAAGACAACAACAAGATCATGATCAACTGGACCAGTGGCTGAGGAATGATAGATAGAGTTTAATTTAGGCAAATGTGGGGTGTTGCGTATTGGTCTGACAAAACAGGGCAGGACTCGCACAGTTAATGGTAGGGCCTTAGGAAATGCTGTCGAACAAAGACAACAAGGGCTAATCTTTGAAAGCGATATCAAAAGTATCCAGTCAAGGTGGCTGAGAGACTTCACTAATGCATTCTGGGAGAAGTCAGTCAGCAACATCTACTAAGAAGTGGGAAGCAGAAAAGGCCACTGTGAGAAGGTAAAAAGGAAGGTAAAAGTTTTATACATTTTCTTAAATAATTTAATTGATGCTGGAAATGTCAGACAGTGGAGTTAAGTGCCACACTTGTGAGGTGTGGCAGATCTGTATTGCTTCCAGCATCTCAGACTAAACCTCAGGAAACGCACCCAATTGCAGTTGCTTATAGACCTCATAGATAGATTGGAACAGCAGTCGGACGCATTTAGGAGCATGAAGGTGGCTGAAAACGTCGCAGATAGAAGCTTTAGAAACGTGGTCACGCCCATGGTGCAAGCAAATAGATGGGGCAGGCAGTCAGCGCAGGAATCCCCTGTGATCATCCAGCCCTCTGATACGTATACCATTTTGGATTCTGTTCGGCTGCGGGGGTGGCTGCTGCTGCTATCAGGGGATAATAACAACAGTAGCTAAAGCAGTGTACTACAGCTGGCTCTGTTGTTAAGCAGGGAGGAACAAAGAACACAACAGCAAACATTATAGAGGACTCTATAGCTAGGATGCTTCTGTGGATGTTTAAGAGACTCCAGGATGATATGTTACTTTCTCTGACACCACGGTTCAGGATGTCTCTGAACAGGCGGAAAGCATTCTGAAGGTAGGGGGTGAGCAGCTACAGATCATGGTACATATTGGTACTAACAACATAGGTAGGAAAGTCCTGCAGCCGCAGCTTTAGGGAGTTAGGTAGAAAGTTAAAAATAGGACCTCCAGGATTGTAATCTCAGGATTGCTCACTGTGCCACATGCCAGTGAGGGTAGAAATAAGAAGATAGTACAGCTCAATACATGGCTAAACAGCTGATGTAGGAGAGAGGGTTTCAGATATTTAGACCATTAGGGTCTCTTCCAGGGAAAGTGGGACCTGTTCAAGAAGGATGAGTTGCATCTGAACTGGAAGGGCATAACTATTCTGGCCAGGAGGTTTGCTAGTGTCACGTGGGACGATTTAAACCAGCATGGCAGGGGAGGTGGGAACCAAAGCAAATGTGAATTAACTGAATTCAGAGAATAGGACCAGTATGACTCAGAAAAACAGCAGGTTGCTATTCAAAGAGGACCTGGTGGACTGAAGTGCATTTGTTTCAATGCGAGAAATATAATAGGTAAGGCAGATGAACTTAGAGCTTGGATTAGTAGATGAAACTATGATATTGTTACCATAACAGAGACTTGGTTAAGGGAAGGACAGGATTGACAGCTTAACATTCCAGGATACAGATGTTTTAGGTTGGATAGGAAGGATGTAAAAGCGATGATAGAGTTGCACTACTGGTTAAGGAGAATTTCACAGCCGAACTGTGGAAGAATACTTCAAAGGGCTAATACAGCAAGGCAATATGGATAGACCTCAGGAATTGGAAGAGCGTAGTCACAATGTTGAGGGTTTAGTATAGGCCGCTCAACGGCCAGCAGGAGATGGAGAAACAGATATGTCAGCAGATTTTGGCATAGTATATTAGTAGCAGGGTTGCTGTGGTGGGAGATTTTAACTTCCCCTATATTGACTGGGACTCACTTAGTGCTAAGGGTGTGGACACAGCAGTTTGTAAGAAGCATCCAGGAGGACTTCTTGAAATAATATGTCGATAGTCCAACTAGGGAAGGTGCCGTACTGGATTTGGTATTGGGGATGAGCCAAGTGGTCGACATTTTGGTAGAGGAGCAGTTCAGGAATACTGACCAAAATTCAGTAAGCTTCCAGCTATTGATGGATAAAGATAAGATGGAGAGTCAATTACTAGGGGGCATAGGTTTAAGGTGAAGAGGCAAGATTTAAAGGAAATGTATGAGGCAAGTTTATTTTAGAGAGAGGAGGGTGGGTGCCTGAAACACTACTAGGGGAGGTACTGGAAGCACATACAATAGTGGTTTTTAAGGAATGGGATGGGAACGGAATGACGTGATCTCCAGATGGATAGAGGATTTAGTTCAGTCGGCACAGGCTTGGAGGGCAGAAGGGTTTGTTCCTGTGCTGTAATTTTCTTTGTTCTTTGTTCAAAGGTAGACAGGGTGAAGAAGAAGCCATTTGGCACACTTGCCTTCATCGGTCAGTGCACTGAGTACAGGATTTGGGACATTATGCTGCAACTGTACAAGATATTGGTACGGCCACACTTAGAGTACTGCATATAATCTGGTTGCCTTGCTCTAGGAAGGATGTCATTAAGCTGGAAAGGGTGCAAAAAAGATTTACAAGGATGTTACTGGGTCAGGATGGTTTGAATTTTAAAGGAGAGGCCGGATAGGTTGGGACTTTTTTTTCTGCAGCTTAGGAGGGTGAGAGGTTATCTTATAGAGATTTATAAAATTATAAGGGTCATAGATAAGATGAACAGCCGTGGCCTTTTCCCCTGGGTTGGGGAGATTTAAGGTAAGAGAGAAAAGATTTAAAAGGAACCTGAGGATCAACTTTTTTTACACAGAGATTGATGTGTATATAGAATGAGCTGCCAGAGGAGGTGGTAGACGCAGATACAATTATAACATTTAAAATACATTTTGACAGGTACTTGAATAGGAAATGTTTAGAGGGATTTGGGCCAAATGCAGGCAAATCGGACCAGTTCAGTTTAGGAAAACTGGTTGGTATGGACGAGTTGAGCCGAAGGGCCTGTTTCCATGCCATGTATCTCTATGACTCTATCCTTAATTTTTTTCTCTCTCACAGGATCATGAGTCTTTGAAACACTTCCTGAAAAAGTGTTGAAAGCACAATCTTCTAATATTTTTGAGGCAGAAATGGATAGATTCTTTGTAAGCAAGAAAGTGATATGTTATCAGGATAAGTGGAATACATTTTTGAAGTTACTATCAGATCAGTCATGGTCTTATTAAATGATGGGAGTAAACTTGAGGGGCTGACAGGCCTACTGTAGCTTCTTATTCATATGAATGTTCATATATTCATGCTCCCTTAGTGCTGCACTGAAATATCATCTTGGATTATGTGCTTAACTCTAAAGAGTGGCACTCTGTTTGCTGATTAACAATAAAAGTGTTACCACTGAATCAAGATTGACACCTTAATTAAAATCCATCTGCAAGTGTAATAGATGGCTTTAACAATATTTGATAAAGCTTCCTGTTACTCTAAGTTATTTTCATAGTTCAAGCAAGTCTTTTTCAGACTTGCACAGATTTTGGCATCAGTATCTAAAGGAACCTGATTACCTTAACAACTTCTTCTCCATCCACTTTCATCAACTGTCTCAAGTTCTGCTGCAGCAAATTTGTGTTTGACCGCCATTTCAAAAGTCCCAGAAGGTCCACTGTAAACAAACCAGATATGTAAAATTTCCTTACTGATCAGTAAGTAAAAAGTCAATCAAATCCCAAACAATTAGACAATACAAAAGTTGTTCTAAGTAGCAACATCTTAATTTTATCATTGTATTTCACATAGCTGTTGTGAGTAATTTGTTTTATCCGCAATGGTCTATTGCACACAAAATCAATAAAATTTAAATTTTACAATGCCCCCACACCAATTCCCATGAGAACATTTACTTTGGCTGAGTTGTAAATGAATACTAAGCTTAAACCATTAAAACCAAACCAACAGGGTGGATGTGTTACAAACCACTCTTGATTGTGAGATCGCACCTGGAATATTGTGTACAATATTGGTCTCCTTATCAAAGGAAGGATATAAATGCATTAGCAGCTCATACTGGGTTTACTAACCTAATACCAGTATCGGGCAAGTTATCTTATGAGGAAAAGTTGCACAGGGCTAAGCTTGCATGTGCTGGATTTTAGAAGAGTAAGAGCTGACTTTATTGAAACATACAAAATCCTGAGAGATCTTGATAGAGTTGATGTAGAAACGATATTTCCTCTTTCGGGAAAAGCTAGAACTAGGGGTCATTGTTTAAAAATAGGTGATGCCTGTTTAAAAAAGAGATGGCCATACAACCACAAGAAATAGAGAAAGGCCATGGAGCACTTTGAGCTTGCCTTGCCATTTAATAAGATCATAATGGATAACTGGTGGGTAAAATTAAATTTACCCAATAAATTGGTCTTTGTGAAGTAAAGCAAAGATAGTAGACAGTACAGTTTCTTTTCAGATTTCCCAGAAAAGTCTCATTTAAGCTGGGTCAACATCCTGGAACTCCCTCCCTAACAGCACTGAGTGTGTATCCATACCATGGGGTTATGGGGATAGGGCCTGAACGGGATTGTTGTTGGTGCAGGCTTGATGGCCAAATGGCCTCCTTCTGCATTGTAAAGATTCAATGAGGGCTGCAGTGTTTCAAGAAGACAGCTCACCAACAAGGGTTCCCATGGGATGCGACACCCACATCCCATAGGAACCATAGCGGGTGGGGCATGGAACATGCAAAGGTTCACTGACCTCAGGCAAGCTTTTCCAACTTTGGGGAGCACGTGGCCGGAAAATCCCACCCTCAGAACTGGAAGATTAAAATGGGATTTTGAAAGTATTCTTACTTCAAAATATCAAAATAAGGTTCAACACACAAGTTGAAAGATTGCAACAAGTGCTGAAATAATGTCTACTTAGTGCGAAATTGTAACATTTTGAAATTATATTTTGTTTTAATGCCACAAATTGAGTTAGAAACTTCACCTTCTTTAGAGAACCTGCATCAGGCCAAGCCGAGTTTCATAAACAAATATGGAATAATACTATCACCCACATGGTCATCCAGTCTCTGTTTAAAGAAACAGTTATGTTGCTAATTTCCAACTTGAGGGTTGTCTGAATGGCACTGCTAATTTATTCCCAATTATTGTTAGCCTTGCTATATATAATATAGCAAGGGATACCACGAGATACAGAATTAAGATCAGCAAGCTCAATTAATAAAGGCATTAGTCAGAGAAGAGATCTTAATCATCAGTCTGAATTTGATTGTAAAACTGATCTCAGGTTTTACATCAGAAGAGAAACTTATTCAATGCGTCAATATTGTAATATTGTTTATTTTTATAATTCGCAAAACAGTTACTGATATCTAAATATTGCTCTGAAGTTTCCAAAGGTAGAAAAGAACCATTATGCCACCAAATTAAGTTTACATCCATATTTCAGATATACTTTCAAACAGAAGCTAACACATTACATCTTAACCACATAATAATGAGGGAAGATGTGTAAACTTCACACTTCAAGTCAGCTAAGAGTAGTATGTTAAGTTAAGATTTTTTTCCTAAGTCCACAAACTTGCTTACTTTCACATTGAAAAATCAAAAAATTGATTCCTCCTCCTCATCTTTCTTTATCTCCTGAAGGTGTCCTTCTTGTTCCACAGCTGCCATCAAAATGTTTACTTCCTCTGTTAGTCATGGAAATAACTTCTGGCAGGTTGTTCTACCATTTGGGTTAGTATTGACCAGAAACTTAACGAAGCAGCCATACAAATACTGTGACTATAAGAATAAGAATAATAGTTCAGAGGCTGGAAATTCTGCTGTGAGTAACTCACCTCCTTTTAAAACTGTAGAATCCCTACAGTGCAGAAAGAAAGCCATTCAGCCTGTCGAGTCTGCACCAACTGTCTGACAGAGTCTTACCCAGGCCCTCTCCCCCATCCTATCTCAGTAACTCCACACATTCACCACGGCTAATCCATCTAACTTACATATGTTGGGACACTAAGAAGCAATTTCCCACAGCTAATCCATCAAACCTGCACATCTTCGGATTTGTGGGAGGAAATCGGAGCACCCAGAGGAAACACATGCAGACACAGCAGAACAAACAAATTCCACTTAGACAGTCATCTGAGGCTGGAATCAAGCCCGGGTCCCTGGCATTATGACGCAGCAGTGCTAGATACTGTGTCATGTCACCCATGTCTGACATCACAAAGCTGTATTACCTTCATTAGGCACTATTTAGAAATATGATGAAATATTTGCTTGGATGAATACTGCTCCAACAACACTTAAAAAGCTTGATACCATCCAGGTCAGGACTGCCAAGTCATTGACACCTCACCCACCTTCTTAAACATTCACTTTGTCCAGCACTGATACCCAGAGGCAGCAGCACATACCATTTTCAAGATGAACTGTAACAATTCACAAAGGCTCCTTTGACAGCACCTTCTAAATCTTAATTTCTACCACCATGAAGGACAAAGCAGCAGATTCATGGAAATACCATAGTAGATACCTCCCAGCCATAAGCCACCCTGAGTTGGAACTACATGACAGTTCCTTCACTGCTGCCCTTCCTAATGACACTGTCAGTGTACCTACATTAGATAGACTGTAGAAGGTCAAGAAGGTGGCACATAAGGGTAATTAGTGATGGGCAACAAATGCTGGCCTAGCCAGTAACAACTACATCGTGTGACAGAATTAAAATGACACATCACACAAGTTCTGACAAATGATTATGAACAGAAATATTAACTCTTATTTTCTCTCCCAACAGAAACTGCCTGGTCTCCTAAGTATTTCCAGCACTTTTTTCTTTACTTCAAATTCCCAGCATGTGTCATGTTTTGCTCTTATCACGAACTAATTATATTATATCCTATTCTTATGTTGGACAGTTGAATTAATGTGCAAATGTTCAATAACCAGAAGAGACAGCAAAGTTTTGTTTTCAGATACGGGGGGTGGGGGTGGGGGGCTGAATACCCAGGGACGTGCATTTCCTATTAGCTTTGACAAAGGGTCGTCTGGACGCAAAACATCAGCTTTTTTCTCTCTTTACAGATGCTGCCAGAAATGCTGAGATTTTCCAGCACTTTAGGAGGACAGCTTGCAAATAAAGAAGGATTGTCGATAGTGTAAGAGGGAGGACATACAGATGACGGAGAAGGAGCGCGTTCAGACCGATGGTTTGAGATGTGTCTATTTTAATGCTAGGAGTGTTGTGGATGAGCTTACAGCATGGATCGCTGCTTGGAAATGAGACGTGGTGGCCATTACAGAGACTTGGATGTCTCAGAAACAGGACTGAATACTTTAAGTGCCGGGTTTCGGATGTTTCAGTCGGGACAGGGAGGGAGGCAAAAGAGGTGGGGGAGTGGCACTATTGATCAGGGGTAGAGTCATGAATATAGAGAAGGTGGACGCTGTGGAGGGATTGTCTACGGAGTCTTTGTGGATGGAAGTTCGAAACAAGAAAGGGTCAATTATTTACTGGGTGTTTTCTATAACAGCTTCAACCGATAGTAACAGGGTTGTTGAGGAGCAGACAGGGAAACAGGTCTTGGAGAGATGTAATAACAACAGAGTTGTCGTGATGGGAGACTTTAATTCCCCAAATATCGATTGGAATATCCCTAGGGTAAGAGATTTAGATGGGGAGGAGTTTGTTAGGTGTGTTCAGGAGGGTTTCCTGATTCAGTATGTGGATAAGCCTACAAGAGGAGAGGCTGTACTTGATCTGGTACTGGGTAATGAACCTGGACAGGTGTCAGATCTCTCAGTGGAAGAGCGTTTTGGGGATTGTGATCATAACTCCATCTCCTTTACACTCAAATTTGAGAGGGATAGGACCAGGCAAGCTAAGGAAGTGGTCATCTAGAATAAGGGGAAATATGAAGCCAGCAGGCAGGAAATTAAAGGCGTAAATTGGAAGGAGATATTCTCAGGGAAACGTTCCGAAGTGGCAGATTTTCAAGGAATGTTTGTCTGGAGTTCTGCAAGACTACAGTCCGATGAGACAGGAGGTTTTGCTAGATTACAGGAACTGTGGTGCACAAAAGTTATAATGAATCTAGTCAAAAAAGAAAAGAAAAGCATACAAAAGGTTCAGGGAGCTTGATAATGTTAGGGATCTACAGGAATATACGGCTTGTAGGAAGGACCTTAAGAAGGAAATTAGGAGGGCCAGAAGGGGTCATGAGAAGGCCTTGGCAGCTAAGATTAAGGAAAACCCTATGGCGTTCTACAAATACATGAAGACTGAAAGGATGAGATGTGAAGGAATAGGACCTATAAAATATGACAGCGGGAAAGTTTGTATAGAACTGGTAGAAATAGCAGAGGTGCTCAACAAATACTTCAGTATTCACGGGGTGGAAAAAGATCTTGGTGGTTATAGTGCAGGCTTGCGGTGGACTGAAAAGCTTGAGTACATGGACATTAAGAAAGAGGATGTGTTAGAGCTTTTGAATACCATCAAGACAGATAAATCGCCAAGACCGGATGAGACGTACCCCAGGTTACTGTGAGAGACCAGGGAAGAGATTGCAGAGCCTCTGGCAATGCATCGTCGATGGAGACAGGAGAGGTTCCAGAGGATTGCAGATGTGGTTCCTATATTCAAGAAGAAAGGGAATAGAGATAGCCCAGGAAATTATCGACCAGTGAGTCCAACCTCAATGGTTGGTAAGCTGATGGAAAAGATCCTGACAGACAGGATTTATGAACATTTAGAGAAGTATAGTATAACCAAAAGTAGTCAGCACAGCTTTGTTAAAGGCAGATCAAGTCTTATGAGCCTAGTTGAGTTTTTTTTTAAATGTGACTAAACACATTGACAAAGGAAGAGCAGTGGATAACGTTTATATGGACTTCAAGCATGGCATTCGATAAGATCCCCCATACAAGGCTTATTGAGAAAGTGAGGGGGCATGTGATCCAAGGAGACGTAGCTTTGTGGATCCAGAACTGGTTTACCCACAGAAGGCTGAGAGTGGTCGTAGATGGGTCTTTTTCTTCATGGAGGTTGGTCACTAGTGGAGTGCCCCAGTTATCTGTTTATGACTTTTATAAATGACCTGGATGAGGAAGTGGAAGAATGGGTTGGTAAGTTGCCAATGACACAAAGGTTGGAGGTGTTGTGGATAGTTTGTCAGAAGTTGCAGCATGATATAGATAGAATGCAAGACTGGGTGGAGAAGTGGCAGACAGACTTCAACCCGGATAAATGCATAGTGGTACATTTTGCAGGTCCAATGGGATGAAGGAATATAATATTAACGGTAAGACTCTTAGCAGTATAGAAGATCAAAAGGATCTTAGGGTCCGGGTTCATAGGACTCTAAAATCGGCTTCACAGGTAGAAGATGTGGTTAAGAAAGCACATGGTGTACTGGCCTTCGTCAATCAAGAATTAAGTTTACGAGTCAGGAGATAATGCTGCAGCTGTATATGACCCTGATCAGACCCCTGTTGGAGTACTGTGCTCAGTTCTGGTCGCCTCATTACAGGAAGGGTGTGGAAGCCATTGAAAGGGTGCAGAGGAGATTTACAAGGATGTTACCTGGATTGGGTGGTACGCCTTATGAGGATATGTTGAGGGAGCTTGATCTTTTCTCCTTGGAGAGACAAAGGATAAGATGATACCTGATAGAGGTACATAAGATGTTGAGAGGTATTGATCACGTGAATTCTCAGAAGCTTTTTCCAGAGCTGAAATGGCTGCCACAAGAGGATACAGGTTTAAGGTGCTGAGGAGTAGGTAGAGAGGAGAGTAGGTAAAGAGATTTCTGCATGAGTACATGAGCCTTAATAGGATTGAGGATTATAGGTAAGCCTAGTAGGTAGAGAAATGATCAGCACAACTTGTGGGCCGAAGGGCCTTTTTGTGCTGTAATTTTTCTATGATTCTATGATTTTCTTTGGGTGTATTTTCCATCCCTGGTCATCCTGCAGCCATGTCGCCATAATCCTGACTACATCAGACCTATGAACATCCATTTGTGCAATTGATTAATCCACTTTATTGCAAACACATATTAAGACACAAAGCCTTAAAACTTGTCTTGTTAACATTACTTGTTCCATTCCCATTATTTTTCACTTTGGTTCTGGCTCCTATCACTTTTCTTACACCCCTTACTGCCTTTTGTTTTTGTCCTTGATTCCCCTTCCTCTGACTCCTTTCAGAAAGAAAGGATTCTCAACACCAGGTTAAAGTCCAAGAAATTTATTTAGCAGCATGAGTTTTCGGAAACTCAGAAGTAGGGTAACAGTGGAAGGGTGCATTTCTGAATGGAGAGCTGTGATAAGTGGCCTCAGGGATCAGTGCTGAGACCTTTGCTGTTTGTAATATATTTAAATGATTTAGAGGAAAATGTAACTGGTTTGATTAGTAAGTTTGCAGATGACACAAAGGTTGGTGGATTTATAGGTAGCGATGAAGACCATCAGAGGATATAGCAGGATACGGATCAGTTGGAGACTTGGGCGAGAGATGGCAGATGGAGTCTAATCCGGACAAATGTGAGGTAATGCATTTTGGAAGATTTAATACAGATAGGAAATATACAGTAAATGGCAGAACCCTTGATAGGCAAAGGGATCTGAGTGTACAGGTACATAGTACTAAAATTGGTGAGAAGGTAGTCAAAAAGACATACAGCGTGCTAACCTTCATTGGCCGGGACAGTGAGTTTAAAAATTAGCAAGTCTTTTTGTAGCTTAACCTTAATTAAGCCGCACTTGGAATATAGTGTTCAATTCTGGTCACCGCATTACCAGAAGGATGTGGAGGCTTTGGAGAGAGTACAGAAAAGATTTACCAGGATATTCCCTGGTGTAGACGGCATTAGCTATGAGGAGAGGTTGGAGAAACTTGATTTGTTCTCACTCAAATGACTGAAGTTGAAAGACAACCTGATAGAAATCTGCAAGATTATGAGGGGGATGAACAGAATGGATGCTTTTTCCCTGGGTGGAAGAGTCAATTACAAGGGGGTACAAGTTTAAGTTGCAAGGGCTAAGTTTAAAAGAGATGTACGAGGCAAATATTTTACATAGAAAGTAGTGGTGCCTGGAACTCACTGTCAGGGGAGGTAATGGAAGTGGATACGGCAATGACTTTTAAGGGAGGTCTTGACAAATACGTGCATAGGATGGGAATAGAGGCATATGGTCCCTGGAAGGGTAGGGGGTTTTAGTTCAGTCGGGCAGCATGATTTGGAGGGCTGAACGGCCTGTTCCCGTGATGTAATTTTCTGTTCTTTGTTCTCACTCCAGTCCAACGACAGCATCTCCGACAGCTCATCCTTTCAGAATCCCATTCCACATTTTAGTTTAGTTCCCATTTCCTGCCAGTTTATTTTACTAATGAAATAAGGTAATTTAGTAAGGATGTACAGGATAGGAAAAGATTTGAATGGGGTGTTGTGGTTCTATGGAGAGTTAAAACGGTGTCAAAGGTAAATTATGGATGGAGTGAGTTTATTTTTCATTTCCATTCTAAAAGCTAAATTAAAGAGATAAAGTAAATCAATTGTGGGGAAATGCATTAAAGAAACTGGATAAGACAATGGAGACATCAAAAGGAAAGAACATGTTTATGGAGATATTGAAGCCAATATGTGCAGCTGATTTAGATCTCAGCGATAGCTGGAATAGCTGGTCAAATCCCTGCATGTGTGAATGTAGCCCAACATTTAAAAAAACACTTGCTAATTTCAGCAGGGGCCCGCAAGAGAAATTAAAGATACTATATGGTAAAAATTACTAGACTTTCATATATTTTCAAATCTATAAGATTTGCCAAACAGATACAGAAAAGCTTAGTTGTGAAAGTGGTTAAATTAAGATTATTCAGAATTGTCATAAAGTATAGGGTCTGTGTGAATCCATTGTTCTGTTAAAGTGTAACTCTATTTTGTTTTTTCCTCTTTCTTAATAAACATTTACTTTACTCTCAAACCATCACAAGTAGCTGGGGACATCATTTCTGGATTTCAAAACCACTCACATTATACAAACTGCAAAAAGAACAAACATAAAGCAGTTGTTTTAAATTTCTCTTCTGGCATTTGAACAACTTGGCATTTACCATCAACTATGATTTAACACTAGTTATTAGCTAACTGGTTTCATGCAGTTTCTGTAGCTACAGTTCAATTACATAAATGCAAGGGTCTTTCATGCAACTAGTAAACAAGTGCAGTTTGTTACTCAGTGAATACCTAGGAGTTTGCCATTGGGGAAGAGTTAGGTTACGAAGGGAAGGAGATTGTTTTTGCTTTCCTTTTGTTTTTTCCAACATTTTCACCCAATAGAAATTGATTTTTACTTAACTACAGGGGAAGAAGCTAGCCATTTGCTAAATATCTGCAAAGTATCTAAGGTCAATTCTATTCCTAAGATTTAAAATAGTAAAGGAACTGGCAGTATGGCAAATAAAATATATAAAACAAGAAAATAATTGAATAAAATAATAAACTTATTAATGATAGCAGTGCAAGTGATGTGGCACAGCTGTAGCACATAGGTTGCCAGTGTAATACAGAACAAACAGGTGTGCACTTAGTGCCTGCAGCTAAGAAGCTTCAGCTCAGAGTCACAGATCGAGATCAAACTACAGGAGCTGCAACACATGGGGGAGACGGGATGCATATAGAACATACAACATTACAGTGCAGTACAGGCCCTTCAGTCCTCCATGTTGCGCCAACTCGTGAAAACCAATCTAAAGCTCATCTAACTTACACTATTCCAATATCATCCATATGTTTATCCAATGACCTTTTAAATGCCCTTAATATTGGCGAGTCCACTACCCTTGCAGGTAGTGCATTCCATGCCCTTACTACTCTGAGTAAAGAGCCTACTTCTGACATTGTCCTATATCTATCACCCCTCAATTTAAATCTATGTCCTCTTGTGACAGCTATCACCATCTGAGGGAAAATGCCTTGAACCAGGAAGTAGTCACATCCCTTAGGATAAGGTTTTCTGATTTGATCAGTGGAAAGGAACAGGATAAGAGAACATGACTACAAGTGAAGCAGGTAGAGGGACCAAGAGGGCAGGAACCTCAGCCTTCGCAATTGTCCAATAGGTTTATGGTTTTCTGAGTATGTTTCGATTACAGAAGGGACTGTAGGTTGGATCAGCTAACCGACCATGGGATTGTATACCAGAACCCATTCAAGTGGAGAGACCAAAAAGAAATGCAGTTGGTAGTAGTAGACAATATAGTGAGAGAGATCAACATAGTTCTCTGCAGCAAAGAAAGTCCAAATGGCTATGTTGCCTGCTTGTTGCAAGGTTTTGGGGCATCTATTCAAAGGGAAGGATCCAGTTATAGTGATACATGTAGGAATGAACAGTATGAGCAGGACGATGACATTGGATATTCAGAATAATGAGTTAAGCACCAAATTAAGAAGCAAAACCTCTCACTTATCACCTGAGCCATATGCAAACTGAGATAGAACAAATAAGATTCAGGAATTATATGTGTAGCTGGCTAAAAGACTGATATAGGACAAATGCATTCCAGCTCCTGAGACAGTGACACAAATATACGTAAATGCAATCTGTACCATTGGGACTACATATGAACCATGTTGGGTTCACTGTTCTAGCAAGCCATATAACTAGTTTAAGTTTGTTTATTAGTGTCACAAGTAGGCTTATATTAATACTGCAATGAAGTTATTGTGAAAATCACTAGTCACCACATTCAAGTGCCTGTCTGGGTATACTAAGGGGGAGTTCAGCATGACCAGTGCACCTATCCAGCATGTCTTTTAGGCTGTGGAAGGAAACCAGAGCACCTGGAGGAAACTAATGCAGACACAGAGAGAACATGCAGACAGTGACCCAAACAAGGAACTGAACCCAGGTCTCTGGCACTGTGAGGCAGCAAAGCTCTCCACTGTGCCACCTACCAAGGAATGGATACAAGACATTTAGGAAGGAGAGAAAATTAGAAAAAATTGGAAGGGTAGATATATTGACTAATGAACACATCAAGAGGGATGACAAGTTTAGGAAATCTGGATATAGAATTGGTTCAGATAGAGATAAGAATTGATAAAGTCAAGAAATCATTTGTGGGAGTGGTATATAGGCCCTCCAACAGTAATCATACAGTTTGACAGAGTATAGAGGAAGTAATATTGGAAACATGTCAGAAAGGTACAGTGATAATATGAGAGGTTTTAATCTACACATTGACTGAAAAAAAATCAGTTGGACAGATAGCATAGATGAGGAATTCATAAAATGTTTTCAGGGTAATTTGTTAGAACAGAACAATTTGGAGTCAACCAGACTGCATGCAATACTAGACCTGGAATTATGCAATGAGATAGGACTAATTTACTGACGTCATAGTGAAGGCGTCTTTAGATGGTGGTGATCATAATATGATTGACTTTTACATTCTAAAATAAGGGCAAATATAAGGGCATTAAAGCAGACCTAGTCAAAGTTTAGGTAAATTAGGTTACGAGTTAGGTTTATGGAGAGCAGAGTGGAATATATTTAAGAGGATATTTCAGAATATAAAGAATAAATACATTAAATGAAAAAAAAATTCCAAGGGGAAGACCCACTGTCCAGGCTTAATTAAAAGGGTTAAAGAAAACATCTAACTTAATGAAAAGGCATATCAATGTGCAAAGATGGGTGCAGGTCAGAAGACTGCATAAAATATAAAAAAAATCAGAACACCTAAAACGTTAATAAGGAGGAAAAATTGATACATGAGAGTCAGTTAGCTAGAAATATAAAATCAAATAGTGAGAGTTTATATTGATTTTTTTTTCAAATGTTAACAAAGTGAGGGTTGGTCCAAAAGAAACTAAGTCTAGGAAATTAGTCATGGAAAAGAAAGAGGTGGCAGATGAGTTGCATAGGTGATCAAAAAAGAAAATGCTGGAAAATCTCAGGAGGTCTGACATCATCTGTAAGAAAGGAAAAGAGCTGATGTTTCGAATCCAGATGACCCTTTGACTTTCATAGGAATGTTCTTATGAGGAAAGATTGGACTGGCTAGTTTTGTATCCTCTGGAGTTTAGAAGAATAAGAGGCGACTTGACTGCAACATACAAGATACTGAGGGATCTTGATAGGGTGGATGTGGAAAGGATATTTCCACTTGTGGGAAAAATCTAGAGCTGGGGGTCACTGTTTAAAAAGAAGGGATTATCCATTTAAAACAGAAATGAGGTTTTTTCCTCTGAGGGATGAGAGTCTTTAGAATTCTCTTTTTCAAAAGATGATAGAAATATTCAAAGACTTGGCTTCTAAGGCAGAGATAGTTAGATTGTTAATGAGCAAAGGAGTGCAAGGTTATTGGAATGAGGAGTTGAGGTTACAATTAGATCAGCTGTGACTGTACTGAATGGCTCAAATGACCTACTTGAGCCCTTGTGGGGGAATGGGCCAACATAGGATGATCTTTGGGAGTATCAGTATAGATTTAACAGGCCACAAGATCTCTTAGAATAGTCTCCATCTACATCATGAAGTTAATAAGATTCCATGAATGGTTTGACTTATTCAGAGAAAATTAAACAGACCAGGAAAATAACAGTAGGGGCTGCAAATCTGCCTCTAAACTCAGTGAAGGTTTGAAGAAAATTGTGTTCTCTTTTGTTCCACATTCAATGCTCTTATTATTCATTAACAATCTTAATGATTTATTTTTGTAAAAACAATAAAAGTAAGATAACCAAAAGTTTCAGTTAAAACAAGGTTAGTGGATAAAATTCAAAATGCTGAAAATGAGTAATAAACATGATCTAGCTAAAAAAATTTCCACTTTCCAAACTGCACAGCACAATTAAAATAGCTCTTTTCAATACCTTACCATTCTGTGTGAGTTTTGTTGAACAGACCAAAGTAGAAATTTGAAATGAATCTTTGCTGATGGCAAAGTTTCCAAAACTGTGCATATTTTTCCCAGTCATTGTGTAGCCTTTCTCCTCAAGCATCGGTTTAGTTGCTGGTAAATTTAAGTACGGTGATGCATCTTCCAGTTTTTTGGCATCCCACTGTACAGAAAAAAAACTTAGACTCATAATGTTATACTTTAATATATGTATGTAAAGCATAAGAACATAAGAAATAAGAGGAGGAGTAGGCCACCCAGCCCCTCGAGCCTGCCCCGCCATTCAATAAGATCATGGCTGATCTGCAGTGGTTCAGTACCACTTTCCCGCTTTCTCCCTGTAACCCTTAATTCCCTTGTCAATCAAAAATCTATCCAGTCTTGACTTGAACATATTCAGTCAGGAAGCCTCTACCACCTCATCAGACAGAGAATTCCAAAGATTCACCACCCTTTGCGTGAAGAAACCCCTCCGCAACTCTGATCTGAACCGCACCCCCAAATCTTGAGGCTGTGCCCTCTAGTCCTGCTACCTTTGCTAAGCGGGAAGAGTCTCTCAACCTCTACCATATCCATCCCCTTCATTATCTTATACGTCTCTATAAGATCCCCTCTCAGCCTTCTCAACTCCAAAGAGTACAAACCTAGCCTATTCAGTCTCTCCTCATAATCCAATGCCCTCATCTCCGGTGTCAGCCTAGTAAACCTTCTCTACACCCCCTCCAAGACCAATATATCCTTCCTTGAATGCGGCGACAAAAACTGCACACAGTACTCCAGCTGCAGCCTCACCAGCATCCTATACAGCTGCAAAAGTACCTCCCTACTTTTATATTCTATCCCCCTAGCTATAAAGGCCAACATTGCATTTGCCTTCTTAATCACCTGCTGCACCTGCATACTGCATTTTTGCGATTCATGCACAAGGACCCCCAGGTCCCTCTGCACCATCGCATGCTGCAGCTTTTCTCCATTTAAATAGTAATCCTTCCTACCATTATTCCTACCAAAGTGGATAACCTCACACTTGCTAACATTATACTCCAAATGCCAGGTCCTCGCCCACTCACTCAACCTATCCAGATCCCTCTGCAGGCTTTCCACACCTTTCACGCAATTTGCTTTTCCACTCATCTTCGTGTCATCAGCAAATTTCATCACCCTGCACTCAGTCCCTTCCTCCAGATCATCTATGTAAATGATAACTAGTTGAGGCCCCAGCACTGAACCTTGGTGCACTCCACTAGTCACCAGCTGCCAATCATTTGTGAGGCATCTTATCAAACGCTTTTTGGATATCCAAAAACACCACATCCACTGGTTCCTCTCTATCTACCACACTAGTCACTTCCTCATAGAACTCCAATAAATTCGTCAAACAAGACTTCCCCTTAACGAATCCATGCTGCAGATAGCAGATAATCCAATACCTTCTTCAGTTGTCCTGAAAACCATTACCTAAAAACCATTATATGCAAACATACCTTGTATACAATTAGGTCATGCTCTCCATCTCTTAGCGTTGTTCCATCATACCTCATCAGTTTCACAAATGCCAATGCAAATATCTTCTCAGATTTGTCTTTGGCTAAATGAAGAAAGTCTTAATGAGTTACATGATTCTTGTTCAACCTGGAACATCATGGTTCCATGTTGAAAGGTGAACTGTTAATGCATTTGTAAAACACATGATAAATTTTGCAATTGAAGAACTGCAATGTGCTAAGCATAACACCTACCTCTGTGAATTGGAGTAGAAATGTCAGGAATTTAATATACAGGAAATGTGATATGAATTTAATGGAGGAATCTCTCAAATTCCAAGACAACAAATTTCTTTTGAAATACTAAATGCTCATACAGGGTTTTTATTTTCATTATCTTGAATTTATATTTGCAATGTATTCAGAATATTTATCTAATAGTAGAGATATTTGCTTTCATGCAATATGTGCCAGCAAACGGACAAGACAAGCTGAGAATGGCAACAATGAACACACACGATCACCTCAGGAAATTATAGATGCTTGAATGGGACCATTTTAATTCCAATCAGCTTCATTGAAAGCCTGCAGTCAACTCTGCTTTCTTTCTTTGAGCAATTACAAATGCGTATATAAAACTGAGACTAGAATCTTCGCTGCCTGTTAATTTTTTGCAGCATCATTGCACAGGCCAGATGCGATAGTGAACTTTGACAAGCATTTTACACATAAATACTTTATATCTAGTATGCATAGTGCAAATGTAATTTTTTTAAGCACTGAATGCTGCTACTGATTATCAAAAATTGTTTTGGAAGAGATACTATAAAGAACTTTAACTTATCCAAATCTACTGCTAAATGAATTTACATGTGTCCTAATACATATCTATTATTGAATTTTCAATCTGAACTGCATGATCTATCAACTTATTATTTTCTCCCATTTTGCAGAGATCAAGAGTTGAGTTTATATGTGCTCACCAAGACTAACAATGGAATTTTTTCATACATAATGCACAAGGTCAAGTTTCGGATCATAAGCAGCATGAACCAACGGAAGTCAACTTTTGCAAATAAAAGTATGGCAAAAATCCCATTCATTATAGTAGGTCACAGTTTTAAAATACATGCTGAAAAAGTGCAGATTCTTGATCAATAAATGTAAACATGATGAATAACTTCATCATTTTATGAACCTAAAATCAGTTGAAATACTTACAATCTTGAGATGATCGATGTCGGAATGTGAACCTTAAATGGCTTCGATTTACATCTTCAATAGGAATTGCCACCTGCAAAGTAATATCAATATACCCTGAAAATAAGACTAAAATAATACAACTCATGGATTTATTTTAACTTTTGCAATTCAAGCTTATATTCAGAGGACATACCTTTACTGTCTCAAACCAACGGGGCTGCTTCACTTGATAGTAAATAACAGATTTATATTCAGAGATACCATCATCTTCCGCACCAGGAAAAATTACATTCTTTTAAAAACAAGAAACAAACATCAATATGATCTTAAAAATGTAATAATGAATTTAAGAAATTAAAAAACACTGAAGAATCTACAAAAAATGTTTGAAAGGCGTAGGGAATTTACATGAAGTTTGGGCTCAGCTATCTCTGATGTTCAGGATATAATTCACACAAAAACACAGTTGAAGCAATAATTGTTAAATAACAAAAATGTAACACAAAAATACAAGACCCAATTCTGGAAAACATTATTTGTTGCATACACAACAGCCTCACATTTATGTCATTGATGGTGGTCATACCTCCAAACGCTTGCCTTCTTCATCATATACCATCATTGTGACCTCTACATTCTTGGAAGTTGTTTTACTGCCCTTGTCAAACTCCCCTAGCATCAGTGTAACATAGATGTCATTACGAACATCGCCTAGATGGGAAAATAAGAATAAAGATTCTTAATTTATTTTGTTATCACTGCAGGTGAAAGAAAAGTCAAATTATTTATAAATATAGGTATAATCATCTGAAAATAAATTTACATGCAAATTGGAATTGCTGTAACATACAATTAGGATAAACAAAACTGCACACAGTTTAATCCTGACCAGAAATGACATTTAAACGACTAACATTCAAAAGTCGACCAAGCATCATTTGGTTACAAAGTAATTTGATGAAATCAAATAGCAACTTTTGCACAGGTTGAACCTTTGAAAATATAGGAAGATCACGTTTGACAGAAACATCAATAGTGAGGCATGACCTACTTCGAAAGACCCTATTTCCAACAGGACATAACACAAAATATGTTGCATTATTGGAGATTTTGTGGAGGAGGTTTACAAGAATGGTTCCAGGGATGAGAATCTTTTGTTATGAGGTAAATTGGAGAGGTTGGGAATGTTGTCTTGGGAAAATGGGGAGATTTAATGTAGATGTTCAAAATCATGAAAGGCTTTGACAGAGTAGGTAAGCAGAACTGTTCCCACAGATAAAAGAATAGTTTAAATAGAAATAATGTGCTAGGGTGTAGGGAATAAATAGAGAATGGCACCAAATCATAATGCTCATTTGGACAGCACACACAGACATAATGGGCTGAATGGCTCCTGCTATTCTGTAACAATACTGTGATAAGTGATAGCGACAGAAAACTAAAATTCAGTTTGTATTTAATGATCAATTGAAAAACATGAGGCAGCAGGTAAAACCTCATTACCTCAACTTCCTGAAATAACTGAAATGCAAACAATTTTTTGCACAATGATGTGAACAGGCAGATGTCAAACAAAAATTCAGATCACAGATTACAGATCACAAAATATTAATACAGATTACATCCAATGCCCTGACAAATAAATGATCGTATCAGCCCGATCAAACTTGGTTATCACGGAATTCTTCAAACACCACTCCTGTTGCAAATAAACATGAACTTCAGAAACATGAACTCTCACTGAACAAAAAGAATGTTTTTTTCCTGGCAACATTCATTACAAAACAAACATTTTATTTCAATACTGCAGGCTAATAGATTACAATGCCAACGTTTTCTTTGAGGTGAGGACATTAGATATTACCAAATTCTGCAGAATTTAAATCACAAGTCAGGCTTTAATGGCAAAACAGATGCTTTTCAGACAGATTATTACCTAGGCATATTTGAACCATTAGATTTTGCCCATGCAAGATCCTTAAGTATTAACTGATGCCAAGTAGCTGAAGTTCCATGAATCAAATTGTGCCACCCAATGATAGGCTGGGAATTCTTTAGGAACCCCTGGCCACTCCATAAAAAAGATGAAGCATTTAAGACTAGTTTTAGCATATCATTGGCTTCCTTGATACAGTTACAGAACATCTTATATCAAAAACTAACCATTCAGGTAACAAATCCAGTCTAACTAATGATGGAACGACATCTGCTCAGGTGTCACATGACACCTGTTGAGTTTCTGTGCTTGCAAAGGACATTGTACAAAACAGTCAATGTGCACAGGTATTGCAAATTTATTTCTTTCTGATACATTCAGAACAGTAAGCACGGTTTAATGTAAACATTACACTTGTTAAAACAATAGCATCATAGAAAAATTACAGCATAGAAAGATGCCATTCAGCCCACTGATCCATGCTGGCCAAAAAAGAGAAATACAAAACTAGCTGCTCATTTTAATCTCCCGTTCCAGCATTTAGTCCAGCATGTCACAGCACCTCAAGTGCAGCTCCAGGTACTTTCTAAATGAATTGAGCATTTCAGCCTCAACCATCAATTCGGACAATGAATTCCAGATGCCTGCCTGCTATTCCCTGTTGAAAAGGTTTTTCCTCATGCCCTTCTAATCCTGCCACTGACCAACTTAAATCTAAAAATCTTCGATCTATGAATAGTTCCTTTTTGCAAAATTTTATTTCCTGACATTGCATTTTTATCACATTATTGTGTGAGCTTTGCCACTATAAGTTCCTCATGTTATAATGGAACTGTCTATCTAAACATGTTGCTTTAAATCAAACCTTCCCACCAATAATGCACTGTAATACCGAATTTTACACTTCCACAACCCTAAACTTTCAGTTCAAAGAAATTCCTGTGCTCCAATCCTGTTTTTCTGCATTACTAAGTGACACTAATTTATAAATTTATTTATAAGTAGTATCAAATCCAAGTATGATAAACTGGTCATCGAAATTAAAATCACTCTACCGTTTTTTTTCACAAACATGCCATTATTAGTAGCATCCTTCTGCTTCAGGAGATGCATCCATGGTGAATGTCATTTCAGTATTCAATATTGTCTGTTGTGGTTACATAGAACATTACAGCGCAGAACAGGCCCTTCGGCCTTCGATGTTGCGCTGACCAATTAAGAAAAAGCAATGACTCTCTAACCTAAACCATTCCCTTTTCATCCATAAACTTATCTACTAACCTCTTAAACGCCACCAAACTTGGCGCATCTACAACTGACGCAGGCAGGGCATTCCATACGCTTACCACCCTCTGGGTAAAGAACCTACCTCTGACATCCGTCCTATAACTACCATCCCTTAATTTAAAGCTATGTCCCCTCGTGCTAGCTTTCTCCATGCTCGGAAAAAGGCTATCACTGTCCACCCTATCTAAACCTCTAATCATCTTATATACAGAGAGCCAAATCATGAGTAACTGCCTTTTCTGCAGCTGGTACACATAAACAGCATCGGCTCAAAGTCAACTGATGATTTTTTTCTGGCGGGCACTCTTCTGCTATCTTTTCTCTCATCCTCTGTTTTTTCCACGCCCTCTCTGACTGCTCGTTTCCAGGCACTCTGGTCAGCAGTGAGGGCTTCCCACGCTTTGACTTCAATCCTGGTCAACTTCAAGTCCTGCTTTCATATATTCTTGTATTGCAAACGTGTGCAATCTGCTGATCTTGTGCCAATCGCCAGTTCACTACAGAACACATTTTTGGGAACGTAACCATTACCTATTCAGCTCATGGGATCCAATCAATGGGTTTGATGCCGGCTGAAGAGAGGCAAACGTGCTGAGGATCTCCACACATTGATGTACTTCTATATTCGGCACTCTATCTTGTCAGGAGATGCTCAACATATGTTTGGAGCAACAGAAGTGAAAGTAGTTCAGCTGTTTTTCTTGGCTTGCATAAGTTATCCATGCCTCACAACAATAAAGAAAGATGCTGAGAACACAAGCCTGGGGCACACCGTATTTTCAGTTAGTTTGCTGTTGGTTCATGATTCAACTTTTCAAGTTTGACATGACAATTATGGTCATCCTGATGATTTCTTCATCAAGGAACAGGTTACTGTTAATTGTTGATTCAAAATATGCAATGACATTGATTTCCTCCAGAGTGAGATTGTTGATGGAAGTTGATGGAAGGGGCTTTTACTGCCTGTCCCATAATTTTGGTGCTTTTGAGACTGATTCTCGATGTGACCTCCTTGCAGATCAAAAAAAAACAATCCACAAGTTGCAAGTGGACTTCAGCATGGGACGCCAACATGCGTCATCAGCAAACCGTTACTCTCAAATTAGGACATTACACTTTGTAGTCGGCACACAATCTTGTTAAATTGAACAGCTTGCTGTCAGTTTTAGCAAGGAGATAGACGCCCTAATTTGAGTTGCTGAAAGCATACAATAGCAGCTTGGAAAAAAATATGCCAAATAGTGTTGGTGCCATGACACAGCCCGGTTTTAACCCACTACTGATCCTGAAAGCCTCCAATGACGATTCATTGTAACTATGCATGTGCTCAGGGATAAAACAAATTATGGCAGAAATCCTGGGGAGGGCAGCTTATTTTCCACTACAGTTTAAAGAGTCCAGCTTTTGTGTCTGTGCTGGGAAGGAAGATTTGAGCCTCAAAATATGTATGACAAAAAAATTGTAACCTTGCACAAAAACAAAGGGGATCACACTGATTGCAACATTACTGAGGCATTCCCTTCTTAAATATTGTGGGCAAGTCTTTAGTCTTATTGCTCTGACCAAATAGCATACTCTGGCATTGCATAATGATAGAAAGCCTCAGCTTCAGAGCAGGCAAATGGACAACTGTTACGATTTTCTCAGTTCAGCAGGTAAAGGAGGTGTGCTGCAAACAGCACAGAACATTTTACATTATTTTCACAGACCTTCTTCAACCTTTTCAATAGAGGCGAATCCCTTTAAATTTATTTGTAATATTAATATACTTACAAAAACAAAATTACAGACTGACGAAGTATTTATTACATTTAAATTGTTTGCTAATAAACTTACCAGGCATTATTATTTCAGGGAAACCCATTTTTCTTGCAACTGCTGTGGTTCTGTCAACTAGATGTGGAAAATCTTTTCGTATTTGATGAACATCGCCTAATAGCAGCTTCATTGTCACCCACAAACCTAGGTAAATAAAAGATACAAAGCAAAACCTTTCACAAAATCACTCTCCAAAATAATAGATAAGATTTATTTTCACAATGGAAAAAGAATTTTTCAAATTTAGTGAGATTCACATTGAAATCCAAGGGAGAATAATAATTCACCAATATATATTTATTCTTTTTAGTTTTGTGAATTGTTTGTAAGAAATACAATACACAAATGTTTCCAAATATGGAGACAAACTGAAATGGGGCCGGGAAACAAGGTGGGGACATTGTGGCTAAAAATACAGCTAGATGGATCAGCCTTTGTGATGAAGGAGGAATCTGTCAATAAGCAAAACATCATTTAAATATATGATGCTGATGCACACATTGAAGGATCTCCAAAACAGTAGGAAAATGGTGCTGAGATCTTACAGGGAAACTGACTGAATTGAAGGTTTAAAGGGGCTGGAGATACTGTAGAAGGCAGTATCTGCACCAGAAGTAAAGATTGAGCAATTTATTTGGCTGATTTGGAACAGCTAGTGTATGTGCCATGATGAAAAAGTTCAAGTTGATGCATCGACTTGGATAAATCCAGAAAGGATTCCAGCATGAAATGGCAGAAGCTCATCTGAGGTTTAATGACAGATATTGGCAGGGATCGGGAAAAGTGAAAAGGGTGAATGTCAGAATGGTAACGGGAAATGGGAACTGAAGACAGCAAAGAAAGGAAAAGATTACATTTTGGAACTAAAAGACAAGGAAACTCAGGCCTGGAGCAGAAGCCAATGTAAGAACACAGAAAGGCATGGTAGTTATATCCTGCACATAAGCCATGACATGATCTACACCGGAACACTTGATTCTTTTAAACTATAAATTGAAATTGATGCATCAATTGCTCTTCCCAGCCTTCAGAAAGTGTTGGCCCTGCCTGACAACTACAGCCATGTGTTCAAAAGTCATCAAATCATGATCGTTATTAAGAATCTCCAAGTGAGGAGGTAAATGCGAAGCATCCAATGGCTCTCTGCTTGAGATCGGTGGGGGGAAAGGAGAATCCATTGCCACTCTGTGATCAGTGCGGGAAGGGGCCTGCAATCGGTTGGTGGGGAGAGAGACCAGGGAGTCAGTAATGTTGTGGGGGTGCAGCAATATTTGTGGGGGGACTGAGAAGGATGTGACAGAGGAATAACATTCTATCATAATTTTTCTATGCATGCACAGTTGGAGATGCCAATCAGAGCTGCGGGGTATTGGGTGCATTAAGCCCCGCCCACAAGATTCTGCAGAGTGATTCGGTACTGCTAATATTTCTGTAGGCAGAGTGCGTATGGGGGCGCCTCAGAATGGGTCTAAAAGTCACATCTGAAACACTCCCAGTTTCAAGTCTGCCCAGCACTTAGAATCAAAATAGCAAATTAGGGCCCAACATGTTTTTGATTTGATTTGATTTATTATTGTCACATGTATTAACATACAGTGAAAAATATTGTTTCTTGTGTGCTATACAGACAAAACATACCATTCATAAAGAAGAAAATGAGAGAGTGCAGAATGTCGTGTTATATTCATAGTTAGGGTGTAGAGAAAGATCAACTTAATGCAATGCAAGTCTATTCAAAAGTCTGACAGCAGCAGGGAAGAAGCTATTCTTGAGTCAGTTGGTACATAACCTCAGACGTTTATATCTTTTCCAGAAGGAAGAAGGTGCAAGGTCCTGGAAGGTCCAGGGTGCATGGGGTCCTTAATTATGTAGGCTGCTTTGCCAAGGCAGCAGGGAGTATAGACAGAGTCAACGGATAGGAGGTTGGTTTGCGTGATGGATTGGGCTGCGTTCACGATCTTTTATAGTTTCATTTCGGTCTTGGGCAGAACAGAAGCCATACCAAGCTGTGATACAACCAAAAGAATGTTTTCTATGGAGCATCTGTAAAAGTTGCTGAGAGTCATAGCTGACATGCAAATTTCCTTAGTCTTTTGAGAAAGTAAGGAATGTAGTGATCATGTGATAGATTGCTGGGCCATTCAACTGTGTTTTGGCCAAATTCAACTTTGTTCCTATTGAATATATACTCAGTTAAAAAAAAGTTATGATTTTACTTGTGCCAGAGGAAGGCTGATATAAAAACTCTACACAGGTATAACAGTGAGTAATTTCATTAGATTTTTCCTATTTATACTTTATTTTATTGAAAATAGAGCAATGCACAAAAATTTCAGAATGTTCTGCTAAAGGAATTATATTTTAATCTCTCAAATTTATTTTGCAACAAAACAGCACTTACCTTGACCCTTGTGGTTTACTTCCTTGGCAGCAATGACTTTATTGATCACAGTCTGAAGGAAGTCATTCTCCCCTGCTACCCTGGGTGAAAAACGGGATGATATGTTCAGCTGCTTGTGTCGAATGGCGTCATCCAATGCTAGCCTGGAAGATGCACATGACGACCAACACCACAAAAAACAGAAGGGCCACACAAACCAGAATTCACAGTACAAAGGGACACAAAATATCATTGCATAAATGCAACAAACAGTTATTATCAGCCAACGCAAGGGACAGGACAGATGGATAACAAGAAAGACATAGGAAGATCATTATTCAAGAAAATGCTGATTGCACAAGAATAAATGCAAACCTGCATCACTATGACTAACATCTTCTTTAACCACCATTAGCCTTTGCCCAGCAGAGTAATGAAAACAATCACCCAGTAGCCCAGAAAATATAAAATCTTAATGTGCCCATGTCTATTTTCAGAATCCAAAGGGGGTCTCCCAAAATTAGTGCTCAAAAAATATCTTTGATACAATTTGATTACAATAATAAGACACACATACACAAATGTCGATTAACTTGCATTGATTTCATCCCTATTCTTATGTTTCATACATATTATAGAAGAGCATTTTAGATATTAATCAAAGTCTACCCTTATACTTCTATGGTACAATTATTTATTCAAGTCTTTTTTACTCTCCTTCGACAGATTACTTTCCATGGAAAACCTCTAAAATTGTCCCACCTTTCGGAAATCAGATGCAATAAGGAGACTATTGAAAAGGCAGGGAATCAGAAATACCCACATACTTTGAAAGGTGGATCCCTGTAGAGAAATAGTGGAAAACAAGAAACAGCTAATAACAATACTCCTTAGACTCCATTGCATATACTGTCTCAAAGGTTAACTAATAGTCCACACTGTGGTGGCACTTTTGAGCGAATTTTCCACTTACAAGTCAAATAATTCCCAATAAATTATATTTGCCCACACTGAATTCTATCAGTTAATCAATCAAGTTTAAAATTGCTCAGTTTGCTCTGTTATTACATAACTTGCTCTTTTGCAGCTTCTGATTAATAAACCAATATTAACGAGATTGTAAACAGAATTCTAAGATTGTGAAAATCCAAGAACACAAAACAATTCCTGCCATACTTGTACTCAGTAATGCTTCCTATCTTGGTGGTTCATTTGCTGCATACTTTGTGGTTTTTGTCATGCAATCTTAGTTAATTCATAATTTCAGCAAAAAGAGTCCTTTTTTTTCCAACTGCAGATAAAACCCTAATACATATTCAAATAAACCATAGCTGTTCTAGATCATAGCAGCACTTCAGAAAATAAATGCTGTCAAGTTGGTTCCTACTTTTCTCAGGATATTTATCTGCTTTCTAATATCCTCACCCTCCCTACTCCATGATTCTACTGAAGTTTCCTGGCTCCTTTTTTAAACAAAACCATTAACACCTATGTAAAAGCTAGCAAGAAACTTAAGTCAAACCCCTCTCTTCCCAATGCTCCAAACTTCACCACCCTTCACCTCGCAACAAATTCTATTTTACGGCAGATCTTCCCCTTGATATTCAACATCATCTTGAATTGAACGCAATCACAGCCTAGCTTAAAATGGACTCCAATATTTCAGAAAGCTTGACTAGCAATATAAACAGGCAAGAAAAAAAATCAGAAAAGACACACAGCTAGAGTATCCCACGTATTACGTTGCAATAATCATAAAGAAACATAGAAACACATAATAAGCTCAAGAGAGAGAGGGAGACAGAAGCACCAAACCTTGGAAGAGTTGAAAGATTTGCATATGTAACAAACATCAAATCAACTGAAGTGTAGTCTACTGGAGGTATATCAAATGTGAAGTATTTTTAAACTATCTACCAGAAATATCAAACTACCTTGATTATCTACATGGATTTTTAAAGGTTATAATATTATGCATGCCCAGGACTTAATAAGAAACTGTTTGATAGAATATTTAATCCTGAATTTCTGAGATCTGAATTCACAGATTTCTAGGTTGTCATTGCTATCATCTTGCAGTTTGACAATTGTTCCAAATCTATTCATTTGCTGCATCAGAAACTAGAAAACGGGGAGAAAGGCTTGCCTTTAAAAATTTTCAGCCAATTCAAAATGAAAGTAGGAAGAGTGCAGGTCCAATATATTCTCTACAGGGAGAAATGCAAGAGCAATAAGTTCAGAGAACTGAGTGTGTTTAGGACAATTCAGGACTGGATAAAGAAGAGATTTTAGCAATCAAAAGGGAGTAATTCAGTTGTAGGCCTAGAGGAATATAGGAAGTGCAAGAAGGTACTTAAGAAAGCAATTAGAAGAGCAAAAAGGAGGCACGAGAAAGGATTTGCAAATAAGATTATCTTAAGATATTCTATAAATACATTAAGAGCAAGAGCTTAAGCAGGGAAATAGGCCAATTACTGACCAACGGAGCAACCTATGTGAAAAGCTGCAAGACATTGGAGAGCTGTTAAATGAATTCTCATTGGTCTTCACTTAGGAAAAGGAGAATATAGGTACAGAATTCATGAAGGGCGATTGTGAGGACCATGAGCAGTTTGTCGTAGGAAGTGAAGTAATATTAGAGCTTTGCCAGGAACAAAAGTGAACAAATCCTCGAGCCTCGATGAACTGCATCCCAGGCTGCTGTGACAGGCAAGGCAGGAAATCTCAAGTGCTCTGAAACAACTTTTTAATCTTCTCTGGCCACGGGAGAAGTGCCAGAGAATTAGAGGAGGACTAATATGGTCCACTTTTCAAGAAGAGTGGTACAGATAAACCAGGTGACTCTCACATGGAGAAAATTCTGAAGGAGAGAAAGGCACGGGTTAATTAGAGATAGTCAGTATGATTTTGTGAGAGGGAGGAAAAGCCTAATAAATTTAAACAATATTTTTTTCAAAAAAGTTATCAAGTGCGTGAATGAGGGACATACAGTTGATGTAGCTTATGTGGATTTTAGCAAAACCTTTGACAAGATCCAACATGGGAGGGAAAACTGATTGAAGTACACGGAATTCAGGGAAGCTTGGCAAGATGGATCCAAAACTGGTTTAGCAATATGACACAAAGGGTAGTTACAAAAGGCTGTTTGAGAGACTGCAGGACAGTGACCAGTGGCATCGCACAAAGTTCAGTGTTGGATCCTTTATTTTTTGTAAGTTTGGAGATGACACCAAGATTGGTAGGATGGTTAATCATGATGAACAAGGTTGTAGGTTACAAGAAGATAGAGATGAGTTGGTCAGATGGGCAGAGCTGTGGCAGATGATATTTAACCCTGATAAATGATAATGCACTTTGGAAGAAATAATAAGGGAGCATTTAATGAATAGAAGAACACAAGGAAGCTCAGAGGATTAGATGGATCTTGGGATACTTATTCACAGATCCCTGAAGGCGGCAGAACAGGTGAATAGGGTAGTAGAGAAGATGTAAGTGAGACTTGCTTTTATCAGTCATGGCATCAAGTATAAGAGCAAGGAGGTTGTGATGGAGCTGTACAAAATGTTGGTCAGGCCACAGATGGAGTATGTGTGCAGTTTTGGTCACCTCGCTATTGTGATTGCACTTAGACAGGGTACAGAAGAGATTCATCAGTATGTTTCTGGGATGGAGCATTTGAGCAAAAAGGAGAGACTGGGAAGACTTGGATTATTTTCTTTAGAGAAGAGAAGACAAGACTGAGGGGGCATGATTGAGATGTATTTGAAACATCACCTTCGAAATACTTTAATTTTCGGTACCAATTAGAATTTTCACAGGAAATTGCTTTATTGCTTTGCTTAAGACACTGCATCAATCTCTTTTATTTGCATTTCATTATACTGTTACATTCAAGAAAAGGGAATGTTCAGTTTGTTATTTGTACTTTACTGATCTTCATTTCCATTTTTACCTATGATGGCATTATATGAACATGCAAAGCAAAATACTGCAACACTAGGTTATCCCCACCTTTCTTATTGTAAAACAGAAAATTCTGCAATATGGGCCATTTTGGATTTATAAAACAAAGAACAGCATCAAGTAGATTAACTCAAATCACTTTAGTTTTTGTGAAGTAATGCAACGTAAATAATTTCAATAAGCTTGTTATTTACCTAGTCTAAAAAAAAATCATTGACATTGCACTAAAATATAAACACCTACAAATATCATTAAACAAACAAGCATACTTTATAAGACTAAACAAACAAAAAAAATATTGACCAAGGATTGTGAACCACCAAGACCTAAGACTACTTACGGTTGGAATGGAATGAAGTGCTGTTTGTCCTCATCATCTACTTTCCCCGTAATTATGTCAGTGACATCCATGACTGAAACAATGAGACAAAATGTTTTTTCTTCAATTATTTAAAAAGATTGGGAAATTTTGCAGGATGTTGGTAATACACAAGCTGACAGAGATTCAGCACTTACTGACCCAAATTAACTCCATTTAAGATAATCACTTTTTGGGCTGAACCACGTGACTTGATGTTCCAACAGATCAAGGTATCATTGAATTCTGCTGTAGATCTGAATAGCCTTTTTTGAAAAAATTACATCATGCTATCCTTGTCTTCCTACAAAGGGAAAAATAGCACATCTTTGTCTCCTAACTAGCTGTCAGTAAGGAGAGTATCAGATTAACATATATCAAGCAAACTTAACAATCAAACTGAATGAAATTATGAAAGAAGGTTGTAAATAATTAGCCAATTCAACTGCAGTACCTCACAAGGCAGAAGACAAATCCTCTTCAATGGAGGCTGGATCAAATTGACCAATAAGGAGCTCATGTTTAGAATACTGTTTGCAGTTTTAGGCTCACTATCATTATGTACTGAATGTATTCAAAGTAAACGAAAAGAGCAACAATGATTTAAGAAAGATACAAGATATAGTCTTCAAAATGCATGAAGACAAACATGGAACTCTGTTTTCAGCGGTATTTTGCATGGGTATTTGCGCATCATAGCATAATTCAGGTCTTTAATGACGTATTAAATAATGCACCAACAAACAAATGCTGGCAAATTATTTTGATATTTCATTCAGTTTGATTGTTAAGTTTGCTTGATATATGTTGATCTACTACTCTCCTTGCTGACAGCTGGATTAGGGTGCGAAGTAAAGGCTAGGTGTGCCATTTTTCCCTTTATAGGAAGACTACAATAGCACAATGCAATTTTAAAAAAGGATAAATAATAGAAGTGAAGAGCAGGAAGGCAGCAAATGCCATACCCTCAGCATCAGTGTCCTTGAATAACTGCCTGGACATATCAAAGAATCAGTGCTTTAGGAGACTGTGCTGATCTAAACAGATAGTAATTGAAATTAAATGGGGCTGCCATTAATAAGACAGACCATGGTCAGATTATTCAGTACTCCCTGCCTACTCTCCAATGGATTCAATGGATTTTACAAAAACCCACCCAGATAGGTTTTTTTAGTCACATTGTGAATCTCACTGAAACTTTGTCTCTCTCATAAGGATTTACAATCTCTATGTTCAAAAATCTTGCCTTGGAATTCTCTCCAAAAGTTGCTCCCACTCGATGGCTTTAACAACCTCACAAGGTTTCAATCTCACCTTCTGAGATGTGTTGGATTTCTGAGTACACTCAAGCATCAAGTTACGGGCACAATTTGAGATCATAGGCTGTGCTAAGAAGAACACCACCACTCCAAAGTGATAGCTTTTCCGCAATAGTCCTCTTTACTCAGTCTCCTCCCCATAGCCCTTTCTTTAACTTGAAGCCTATTTCTCAATTTTAATTTAACTGAGCCCCATCTCTGTCCCTCACCTGGGACACTTGCTGGCTAACTGACTGTTCACTGACCCATGACCTAATCGTGATTTATCACAGCACTCCCAAGAGGATCTCTTATTGCTAGGCAGGAACAAATGTAATAAGCACTGGGCCACCCTCTCTTTAAATGCTACACTCTCCAAAGACTACAACGTTATATAGCACAGTGCCACAAACTGAATGGACTTCGTAACAGACCACAAGAGCTTAAGTGCTCTGTGCGTCCTTGGGGGCCGGGTGTCAACAGTGTTGCAGCTCCAAGAATGAATTCTAAACATAAATGATACCCTTTGAAGAGATGATTGACCCAAATGGGAGGCACAGATGTGTTACAACCAAAGCCAACTCTCAGAAGAAGTAGCACTGAGAAAGTCTATTAGACTTTTAAAGATGCAATACAGTCTGATGGCACCCACAGTATACAACTGCAATGGTCTGCTGCATTCACCATGACCCAGACTCCAGATAGATGTGAACCTCCACGAAACTGAAGCACTGGATCAACAAAGGAAGAAGATGCAGAGCAGAATGGTGAAGTTGCTCTGCAGGGATGTGCCAAGGCTACCTCAAGTAATAAAGCTCTCAACAGAATGGACACATCAACATCTGATCTAAGAACACTTCACCCAAGTGAATTCAGCTCTGGCCACGATCCACAGAGTATCTTTGTCATTCTGTTCTGCATCTATAATCAACTTCATTCACAAACATTTCTATGCAGTGCTCCTATTGTGGTTTGGATGAGGTTTCCTGATCATGTGTCTACTTGCAATGCACATGATGATCATCTTCTTTATTCAGGAGACAGATGAGGCACTTCCAGAGGCTGCTGTACAATGTATAGGTAGCCTCCGACATAGGGCCCTTCTGCATAAATGGTCTCTCAGTCAGGGAGGCCAAGGAAGCTAATGATGATGGTGGTGTCTCCCAAAGAGTGGTACCCACAACCATCTTCAATAATTGTCTCAGCTTAATTAATAGCACAATTTCAACAGCTACATATTTCAATAAATGCAATTTTGCATTCACCTTGCTTCACGCAAGAATGAACAAAAAGTAGAATCTAGTGAAGTAATGCCCATTTTTGGCAGAATGAGATCACCAGCATACTGAGGTCTATTCTATCTGTATATATATGTGATTTTTCGTCTGTGCCAATATGGGCAGGAGTCACGCAAAGTTGCACCTGATAAGTTGCATATTATTACTGCAAAGTTTTATGCTGCATTTAGAGTTATACATTAAGTGATCCAAATTTTCCCTTTTGCACCATTATGTCTGATTGTGCACATGCAGCCCACTACACTCCTGTCTCTCAAATCCTGTACGCATATCAGTCTATGTAAGCACAGCGAATAGTTTATCAAATTCTTGTCCAGCGCTCTTTTTACTACTTTAAACCCAACAGAAATATTGAAGAATTGAAACCTCATTTTTCCTGAAATAGTCAAGATTCATATAAATGAAAAATAGATTTCTCAGGACCCTTAACTATACTACACAGTAACAGTGCTACTGTAAGTATACTTGTAACGCTACTGAATAAACTTAAACTTACACTTGTCATTAGAGAAATAAAATCAGAATTTTTTGGGGACCATGACTGCTCAAGAAACAAACCAATAAAGAAATGAGCATATAATAAATAATTCAGGCAATCTTTTGGAAATGATGAGGTATCAAGTTAGTAATGCTTTCTCAGCAGCCAAATACTGATGCATTGACTAGGATCCCTTCTGAAATGCATTACGTAGAAAATTACTTAGAAAATCAAAGCGATATTAAAGCAAACTGCTGAACAGGTGATGTCATACACAAACCATGCAAATCTTTAGAGACGATTTTTAAAAACAGCAATTTGTATAGTTCAATGTCATTATCCTTTTTAATACAAATAAATGTACAATGTTTCCCTATATGGATGTCCACGTCCAGATGAATCATTTGTTATATTCCACTTCATTGAGTAATCATAATTGATGCTGGACACATTGTCAGCTCCCAGCTGAAATGTAAAGATAACTGAAGAAATCTAATGAAATGATAATGAAATCCATTATTAACTGTTTTTTAAAGATAAGTAATTAGGCATAGTCTACAAGGAATCATAGTCATTTCTCACTATTAGAGAGAGATAATTGGTTATGTAGTTAAAGAGGTCCATACTAAGTATGGGACACGGCAAGGAGTCAGGCCTCTGTGAACCATCACAGTCAGTACAGGGATGGAACCGTTGTTGACTCATTCTACACAACATTTTAGACATCCAGCCAACTGAGCTAAAGGCCCAAATGTCCAGATCAACATCGAAACACTGACAGCGAGGTGATCAGTCAAAAAACTGCACACTTACTTGGTTATGTTTAAGACAGTCTGACTTCTGAAGCAGCATTCTGAAGAACTCGCTTTGCTAATAAATCTACTTGGAGACCTGATTGATATTTTGTAGACCTGACGGCAAGGCCATGGTCACACCATAGCCAGACAGCCAGAACAGTGAGGTCCTCGAATGAGTAGGGGCAACTTGAAGCCCAGGGCTGAGGAGCGCAAAATTGGCCTGCTCTTTCAATCAATTAAAATCAAGGAAGATCAGCCAATTTGAAGTGCCACTATTAATCTGGCAGTCAAAGGCTCAAAAGATTGAAGGCGAGGCAAAAGGGAAAAACCAACGCAAAAAGACATTTTGTCATATTACTTTAGAAAGTTTCAAGTATCGAGCAGTGCTCAAACTGCACATTCATTCTCCTCCACCAAAATTATCAGTGAATTATCTGATGACTTTGAATTTGCCAATTTCTGGAGATACCACATCGTTTGAAAAAGATAAATGAGAAGAAATGAACTCTGAAGTGTGAGTGGAACTGCAAGATACTGGTCAAGTTTATTATTCTGCAGCTGAAGTGAGGGAAGAAATCAACCCTGAAGGCATTGCTTTGTAGCCAAAATCTGTTCCACTGGATATAATTGAATATTTTGAAATAAATAGACCAGAGGACATCGATAAAATGGAAAGTTTGACAAAAGAGTTTGACATTGGAGGCTGAAAACAGTTTAGAAGTCTTCATATGCCCCATTTTCTGAGGGTGAAAAGAAATGGGATGATGGAAAGGAAAAACTCGTTGCAAAAAGCATATGAAAAATCAAGTGGCAGGGTGGCACATTGCTGCCTCACAGCATCAGAGGCCCAGTTCAATTTAGACTTTGGATGAAAGTCTGTGTGGAGTTGCACATCCTACCCATGTCTGCATGAGTTTTCTCACGGTACTCTGATCTCCTCCCACAGTAGAATACATGCAGGTTAGGTGGATTGGTCATGGTAAAATGCCCCTTCATGTCCCAAGATGTGTCGAGGGAGATAGGAACTAGACGGGATCCAATTTCAGAGAGTTGGTGCAGACTCAATGGGTCAATGGCCTCCTCCTGTACTGCAAGAATTCTATGATTTCTAAAACACTTTCAATGTTGTGGCTTAAGGGAAAACAACATTTAACACACAAAACCTATGATGACTTCATCACACTAATGGCATAACAGATCAGAAATCAATTCATTAATGAAATTAAAGACATCAAATGTTATTCAATAATAGTTGATTCAACACCAAATGTGAGTCCTGAGGACCAATTAACATTAATTGGTAACATTAATGTCACCAATAATGATAATGTTATAAAGCAAATTTTCTGTTTTGGTCAACTAAATTTCCATACTTCTGAAGACAACTGTTCAGGCAATCGTTGCAAATTTAGGTTTGGACATCATAAACTGTGGGCAAAGCTTTGATTCTGCTGCAAATATAACAGGAAAATATTCAAGTCTACAAGTAAGAGTGAAAAATGCTAGCCCTGTACATTATTCATTCTTCTTTCCAGTCATTCCTTGAATTTAGTCTACAATGCGAAAGCTAAAAAACGTGTGGCTGCCAAAGATTTTTTTGATTTTGTTCAAAATTTGTACGCCTTTTTTTTGTTTCCCCACATCCTTGGAGTATGCTGCAATCACACTTGGAGTAGGCACAAGGAAAACAACTGATGGTCAATTGATATAACGGAATGCTTATTATACATAGTCACAGTAAGTTCAGAGAAACCATATGTGAAAGCTAAAGCAAAGTCCTTAGCAGATCAGTTTGGAAGGTACCATACCGCAGTTTTTACTGTTGTGTGAAACCGTTTACTTCAAATAATCAATGCCGTCAGCAAATCGCTGCAAAATGTTGATACAACTTCAATAAATGCTTCACAATTATTATCCTTAGACGTTTTGTCATGGAAGTTCAAAATGACTATATCTCAGTGGAAGTAAAGATACTAACATTAACAAAGAATATTGACTCTGCTGATGGTGCAAGAATTCATTTTTGATAAAGCCAGAAGTAATGAAATCAGTTCAAAAGGAAAGAGAAAGTCATCACTGAGATTGTCAATATTATTTGTGATACAATTATAGTGCAATTGCAGAATAGAAGTGAATTTCTGAAGAAAATTGATTTTTTCTGTATTTTTCAACAGAAATCTGAGAGAATCTAAGAGCCGTTGCAGTAAAAAAAATTTGAATTCTATTGGGAGGACATAAACACAAATCTTTCTGAAGATGAAGTGAAACAATTCATTCATTTCATCAATAACGATGAGCTCCATACTTTAAGATCATTAGCTGAAGTGTACAAACTTGTACATGATGGTTTGTAGGCAATTTTTCCAAATGTGGAGATCATTCTGAAAATATTTTTAACAATACCTTCACTAAGCTTTCATTTAACATTCTTTCTCTGTATTGAATAGTGCTAAAAATGATCTGCAAAGTATGATGAATCAAGGCAATTGACAAGTTCAGTAATACTGCCAATTGAAAATGTTGCATCTTTATAAGGTTTTATCTATAATGATATTGTCAGGAAAAGCTGTCAAGATTGCCATGAATTACAAACAATTGATGAAGGAAGAAAATCTTAAAAATACAGAATTCTTTCATATTCTCTTGTTTAAATTCTATTTTTTAAACTGGATCACAATTTGCTGGGCTGATATCATGGCTGTCACATGTAAACAGTTATAACCAGTGAGTAACTGCTACCCCCCCATCACTCTCAATATTGGCCTTCAGAAAGTCTCTTTTGGATAAAGAATGGAATCCTGCCAGACAACTGCCAGCAAAGCCACTAATATTGGACTTGGACTCACTGGACTCCACTTGATCGAATATTTGCTCCTGCACTGGACTTTTTCTCGGTCATTCCATCCTGTATTAGCCTGTGCTGCAGTCACATCATTGGCTGATTTCTCCATCTCACTGCTCATTGGCCAGTTTCATTTTGCTCGCCTCCCAAAGATCACAATACTGACCATTTCTACAATCATGATGACTACAGGTATACTTAGGTTTCAGATTAGTTACAGACTTATTTTCATAAGCAAAAAAGCACTAAAGCAGTTAGGCAGTGATTTGTTATTTGTGTAATTTTTTTGCATTTTTCCAGCCTGCATTGTGAATTTGAATTAATCAATTACAGGCTTATTTTCACCAATTTCAAAGCACTAAAGCAACGAGCGGTGACTTGTGCACTTGTATCTTTTGTGCACTTGCAACATGAATTTGAATTCATCGTTTAAGGTTTATTATCAGAAGTTAAAAAGTACTGAAGTGGTGATTTGTGTACTTTTTTGTGTATTTTTGTGGCCTGCACTGTGTGAGTTGAGGGTGGGAGTGCTCAGGAGGGCAATGTTGTCATTTGGGATGGACCTGGACATCACTAGTGGCTGAGTCTTGACATACTGGTAGGCAGGTCTTGACATCACTGATGATGGAAGGCCATATCATCAGCAAGATGGGATGTGATATCACGGGAGCGGCCTGACATGGAGACAGAGCACTAGACTCCCAAAAGTATAAGTCCCCTCTGGGAACAGCTCAAATCAGCTTTCTTGGGCAGTCTTACTTTTTAAAAGGGCTTCCTGTTGTCTATATATTGAAATACATCAATTTGACAATACTGAAATAACAGGCCATTTGGTCCAACTGACCCATTCCAGGCTTTCCCAACCAGGCAAGCAAATGACCTTACCCACTCTGTTCCCAGATGCTTTCATCCTACAGTCCTCCATTAACCTTTTCAAGTGAGATACTTATTCTCTTCGTCAGCTAAACACTGAATGCTCTTCAGCAAGCAGCTTTTATCATATGTTAAACCTTTGTAAGATTAGAATTCTACAAATACCCCTACAAGCAGTAGTGTTATTAAAACTTGTTGAAAATTCTACAGTTGCCTAAAGGAAGAAAATTAAAGAAATATTTACAGTACTTAATCCAAGTGTTGTCATTAATATATTTTATATTGAACAGTTGAGTTACCTGCTACTCCAAAGGGTCTTCTCAGCCCTGTAGTGAATTTCTTGGTATTATTGTCCTTCAGTTCCATGCGGCCCACTCTGACAATCTGGCACACAAAACTAATTTTTGCTCTTTTAAGATCTTTGCTGCCAAGGTCCTGTGAAAAAACAGAAATGTTCCAAATATTTCAGTTCTGATGAGGTATACACATTCATCAAAATACCATTAGCTTTCTTTTCTTTTCACTTTAGTGGATAAGTTAGTAATACTGTCATCCCTCAGTCACAAAGTTCTAAATTTCAAGTCGCTTTCCAGGACTTCAGCAAAAACCATATACTGAGGAACACTTTTTTGAAAAAAAGCAGAGGGGTTTTGCCTAGTGTCTTGGCCAACATTTAATTCTCAATCTTCTCTTTGGCTTTCCTGTCTCAGGAGACAATGGTATGCGCCAAAGAGTCACTGGAGTGACTTCGCCATAGCTCGTGCCTAGGCGGGATATATATATATATGGAAGTTCAGTGTTGCCCAAACATCAGAACTTTTTGGTTTTGCTGATGAGGCCAACAGGAATGTAAATCACAACATCTGACACCAGTTTTATTGCAGGCGCTGCTAAAAACATGTTCCATCACAAGGCATGCACATGTGCATACACACAAATGCAAAGTGACAGGCAGTTTTAATCCATCTAACCTGGATGTCTTTGGACTGTTGAAGAAACCCAGAACATGCTGTGACAATCAGCACAAACATGGAGAAAACATGCAAACTCCACACTGACACTCAAGGCCAGAATCAAACATGGGTCTCTGGAACAGAGGCAGCACACTAACCACTGCACCACCATGCCACCCAACCAGCAATCAACATCTCAAACAGATTCTCTAGTCATTATCACGTTGTTGCTTGGGGAAGCTTGCTGTGTGTGGATTAGTTAGTGCATTTCCCAAAATTATTTCAATGACAAAAGATTGCTGCAGAAGGTTAAGGTGCAGGGAGTCGGGGGTAGGGTGTTAGACTGGAAGAGGATTCGTTGTCTAATAGGAAGCAGAGGGTAGGTATTAATGGGTGCTATTCTGATTGGCAGCTGGTGACTAGTGGAGTGCCCCAGGGTTCGATGCTGGGGCCTCAACTATTTACCATTTACATAGATGATCTGGAGGAAGGGGCTGAGTGCAGGGTGATGAAATTTGCTTTTGACACGAAGATGAGAGAAAAAGCAAATTGCGTGGAAGGTGTGGAAAGCCTGCAGAGGGATCTGGATAGGTTAAGCGAGTGGGCGAGGACCTGGCAGATGGAATATAATGTTAGCAAGTGTGAAGTTATCCACTTTGGTAGGAATAATGGTACGAAGGATTACTATTTAAATGACAAAAAGCTGCAGCATGCAACGGTGCAGAGGGACCTGGGGGTCCTTGTGCATGAATCGCAAAAATACAGTATGCAGGTGCAGCTGGTGATTAAGAAGGCAAATGCAATGTTGGCCTTTATAGCTAGGGGGATAGAATATAAAAGTAGGGAGGTTCTGTTGCAGCTGTATAAGTTGCTGGTGAGGCCGCAGCTGGAGTACTATGTGCAGTCTTGGCCGCTGTATTCGAGGAAAGATATATTAGCCTTGGAGGGGATGCAGAGAAGGTTTACTAGGCTGATACCAGAGATGAGGGCGTTGGATTATGAGGAAGACTGAATAGGCTAGGTTTGTACTCTTTGGAGTTTAGAAGGCTAAGAAGGGATCTTATAGAGATGTATAAGATAATGAAGGGGATGATTAGGGTAGAGGTTGAGAGACTCTTCCCACTTAGCAAAGATAGCAGGACTAGAGGGCACAGCCTCAAGATTAGGGGGGTGCGGTTCAGATCAGAGTTGGGGAGGAGTTTCTTCACGCAAAGGGTGGAGAATTTTGGAATTCTCTGCCTGATGAGATGGTGGAGGCTTCCTCGCTGAATATGTTCAAGTCAAAAGTGGATAGGTTTTTGATTGACAAGGGCATTAAGGGTTACGGGGAGAACGCAGGAAAGTGGTACTGAACCACTACAGATCAGCCATGATCTTGTTGAATGGCGGGGCAGGCTCGAGGGGCCAGATGGCCTACTCCTGCTCCTATTTCTTATGTTCTTATGTACTATACTTCATAAGTAAGTCCTTGGTTGAAAGGCATTTTTGATCATGAAACTCACTTTATAAATGCAAAATTGTTTATATGCTTCTTTATGCACATTTTTAAAAATTGAAACAGTTTACTGACCTGATTCAAGATACATTTTAAAGGAAAATCTCTGAATTAATATTCTAAGACAAAACATTAAAGTTGACCTTTAACTATTTAACTACTTCCTAATTGACACTATTTTCAGGTAAGTAATTATGCACCTTGGAGGTTATTTTCAAAACAAGCATAAAAAGATCCTTTAATAAGCAAACTCTACCTTAGAAATAGAAAGCTTTTAAATGACCTTAGTTTTTCATGCTAGGCAATGACGGTCACCTGTTTACAGTCAGGGTAGGATTAATGTGGAGGGACAACCTCATTTAAGGAAAATACTCATCTTCAAACAACACAGTTGACACAAGCCTGAGCCAACAACCAGGTATCAGTATCCACCATTTCCATTTGATCACAAGGATTCTGCTGGAAAAGCAAGAATGTGGTGCCTTTTCTTTTCTCAAAAATTGATTAGTTTACCAGTACCACTGCATTTTCAATGCTGGGTGTTGCCAGAAGACAAAGGACATGGTCCACAATTACAACTCCTTAAACGCACAGCAACCTGATACATCTGTTGTGAAGGAGAATGGTTTTAAACTAAAGTCTTAGCATTTTTGCAGTAACAGCTAAATTAGAGGTATAAAATTATTTTGCATTGCAAAATTCTGAACGGAACATTTGTGTAATTAAGTAATGGAAACAATGGTCTATGAAGATCTCGTTATTGAACAATAAGGTAGATAATCTGTATTCTTTTTAGAACCAAAGCGAACGTCTGTGGGTTTCTCCTTCAAATCCTCCAGGTGACTGCCGCATAGAAGTTTCCAAACTCCACTCCCAAAAATCATGCTTTAAAGTCATCTCACAACAACGTTTTCCATCAGCAATTTGCATTCCAAAATTTAGCCCAGGTTTTCCAAATTATTCATTCAGACAAAGCTTCCATCCCATTTTTCACAAAGAATCAATACCTATTTTTTATAGCATCCCTTTCACGATTTCTTTGCTTTGACTGCTGTACAACTGTCCCCAATTGTTTCAACTCTTGATTCCCAGATTTTATTAAAATTGCATCAAACTCTTCATTTACCTCTGTAATCTGCTTTCCCACTTTAATTCTAGTTACTGCAACTATCTCTTATACTCAGAGCACTTTGTTTACTTTTCCCTTCAACTCTCCTGAACAACATTTTGGTCTCTGTTCTCTTCTCTTCAGTCTTCAAAACATTCTTTCTGTCCCAGTTTCCTGGTTATCTGGATTGCATTGGTTCTTTGAGAAGTCTGCCTCTTTGCAGCTCTCTTTCATCTATTGGTCAGGTTGAGAGATGTTCATTCCTACTGTACTTTGTTCAACTGCCAACAAAATCAACTAAAAATTAAATTTAAAACTGCACCTACCTTGAAAGGCCCCTAATTGCTAAGCAATTATTGCTACTTCTGGCAGCTTCTTTTTACTCGTCATGCCGTAACTCTCTCTATGCACAACGGAAGCACTGTTTGAGTTGAATCTACCCTCGCAAATACAAATACCTTGGCCCAGTTTTTTTTATTTTTTTTAATTTGATTATTGTTACATGTATCGGTATATCATGAAAAGCATTTTTTTGCATGCTATACAAAACATACTGTTTGTATAGAATGTACTATCACAGTCATAGCCAAGGCGTAGAGAAAGATCCACTTAACATAAGGTACGTCCATTCAAACTCTTGATGGCAGCAGAGAAGAAGCTGTTCTTGAGTCAGTTGGTACATGAACTCAGACTTTTGTATCTTTTTATTGAAACAAGAGCATGAATCTAACTTTACTCATCCACAGAAATATTAAATCAAACCTACTTAAAATGTTTACCAATACAGACATAAATCTCTTCAAACTAATTTTGTTTTCCTTACACATTACTCAGAGGGAGTCCTGCAATGACACCCTGAAACTGAGATGATTGACCTCCAACAACCACAATCAGCTTCCTTTGTGCTAGGTATGATTCCATTCAGCAGACAGCTTTCCCCTGATTCCAAATGACTTCAGCATTGTGAGGGCTCGTTGGTGCCACACACATTCAAATGCTGCCTTGACGACAAGGACAGTCACTTTCACCTCAACTCTGGCACTCAGTTCTTTTGTCCATATTTGAACCAAGGCTGTAATGAGGTCAGGAGCTGAATACCTTGCAGAACCCAAATTGAACATCAGTAAGTAGGTTATTGCTGAGTAAAGTGCCATTCTATATCAGCTGTCGATGATACGTTCTATCATTTTGCTGATGACAGAAGGTTAAGTTGATAAAGCAATAATTAGCAGACTTGGATTCGTCCTGCATTTCATGACATCATACGTGGGTAATTTTCCACATTGCCAGGAACGGAAACTAGTTCTTAAACACGTGTCTTCAGTACTTTTGCTGGATTTTTGTCAGGGTCCATAGACTTTGCAGTATGTAGTGCCTTCAGCTGCTTCTTTATATCACAGAGTGAATTGAATTGGCTGGAGAATGGCACCAGTGAGCCACTCCATTCTACTAGCTGAAGATTGTTGCAAATGCTTCAGCTTGTCTTTAACAATGAAGTAATGGGTTCTCCTTCACTGCAGCCTTTCCTGGTGAGTTGTTTAACTTGTCTACCACCATTCATGACTGGATATGACTGGACTGTAAAGGTTAGATCTGATCAATTGGTTGTCTTTAGCTCTTTCACATTCAACTTTCGTTGCTTGGCTTACATTAGTCCTACGTTGTAGCTTCACCACGTTAACACTTGTTGATAGGTATGCCTGGCTCTGCCCTTTGTATGCCCTCCTGCAATTTTCATCAAACTGGGTTAAACCCTCCATTTTGATGATAATAGCAGATTGGACGATATGCAAGGCCACGAAGTTACAGATTGTAGTTTTATGCAATTTTGCTACTGCTAATGGCCCATAGTGTCTCTTGAATATCCAGTTTTAGCTGCTAAAGCTGTTCAAAACATACGCTGTTCTGCATGGTAGTAGTGCCACAAAACATGACAGCGGGTGTACTCAAATGTAAAGATGGAACTTTGTTTCCATAAGAACTGGGCAATGGTCTTTCCTAATTTTGCTGTCATGTAATTCTGAAAGGTAAACTGGTGAGGATAAGATCTAATTCATTTTTCCCTCTTGTTACCTCCCTTATCACCTTCTGCAGACTCAGTCTAGCAGCTATGTCCATTCAGACTTAGGTCAACAGTGGTGCAAGTCTGACCATCTTGGTGATAGACAGTGAAGTCCTCATCCAGAGTACATTGTGTGCTCCAGCTATATTCAGTACTTTCTCCAAGTAGTAAGGGGAAGAATGTTGATTCATCAGTTGAGGGGTAGTGGTATCTGTCATCAGTGGTCCCCCAAAATAGAGGATGACATCTTTCAAGTTTTGAGTCTTCAGATGATTGAGGAGGTCGATCCTGGATCCACATGTTTTTCTATAGTGGGGGCATGCAGTTGGGCAGAGGAACAGAATTCACAGCCTCGGGTTGGCCCCTCTGAGGCCAGATTGGATCTGTCACTGAGGTCAAATGGCCTACACCTGCTTCTATTGTCTACGTATATTTCTATGTACAATTGCATGGTCCTGAGCAGTACCAATGAATTCCTGCATCAATGTCCTGGCATGGTGATGTCTTCAACAACTAAAACCATCTTTCTTTGAATTAGGTACGAGTCCAACCAATGGAGATTTTTCCACCAATTCCTAATGATTTCAATTTTGCTAGGTTGCAAATGCTGCCTCAATGTACCACGCGCCACTTCTGGAATTCAGCTCTTTTGTTCACAGTTGGACTAAAAGTTTAAAGGGGTCTGCATCTGAGTGGACCCAGTGGGATCAAAACTAAGCATCAACATGCAAGTTATTTCTGAGCAAGTATCACTAGATAGCATCACTCAATGACACCTTCCATTACTTTGTTTATGACAGACAGTAGCTCACAGTAATTTCATTGCAGTGTTATTGTAAGCCTACTTGTGACACTAATAAATAAACTTTAAACTTTAGGCAAATGGAGTGGTAATTGGCCGGACTGAATTTGTCTTCCTTTTTTTTAAAGACAGGACATACTTCACCAATTTTCCAGATTGCCAAGTAGATTCCAGTATTGTAGTTGTATTAGAACATCTTGGCTACTGGCACAGCTATTTCATTAATGCAAGTCTTTTGCATAACAACCAGAATGTTATCAGGGCCCAAAGGCTTTGCTATATCCAATGCCTACAGACATTTCTTGATATTACTTGCAGTGAATCGTATTAGCTGAAGGCTGGCATCAGTGATGCTGGGGACCTCAGGAAAAAGTTGAGATGGATTATCCATTTGGTACTTCTGGCTAAAAATGACTGCGGAGGTACAGCTTTGCCTGCTGGGTCCCACCATCACTGAGAATAGAGATGTTTGTGGTGCCTCCATCTCCAGTTAGTGGTTTAACTGTCCATTCCAATCATGACCGAATATGGCAGAACTGCAGAGCTTTGATCCATTGTGATATTGCTTATTTCTGGCTTAGGCATGCTGCTTCTACTGACCAGCATGCATATAGTACTATGTTGTGGCTTCACCAGTTTGGCATCTTATTTTTAAATGTACATATTGCTGCTCCTCGCATGTCCTCTTTACTTCATATTGTATGACGATTGGTCCCCTAGCAGAATGACAATGATCAGTAGAAAAATATGGTAGGCCATGATGTTAAAAACTGTTATTAAATCTAATCAATTGCTGTTGATGGCTCACAGTGCTCTTAAATGTCCAGGTTTAAGCTACAAGACCTATCCTGAATCTATCCATTTGAGCATAATAGTTGCGCTACATGACAATGGGGCTTGGTCTCCACAAAAACTGTCTATGGATAAATGCATCTGCAACAAGTAGATTGTTATGGTCTCGGGTTCAGATAAGTTTTCCTCTCATGTTGGCTTCCTCTTCACCAGCTGCAGACACGTAAAAGTCCTTCCCTAGGGTTTGATCACCATGGCGAGGAGTAGCACTAGTGAGTCACTCTCACTGATGATCAGTGAAGACTCAAACCAATAATATACTCGGTCCTTTTTCCAGAAGGTATTCAATATGCAAGAGCACTGATTCATCAGCTGAGGAAGGGAGCTTTCTTGCCAATGTTTGACCCAATATGGAGTCTCCACTGCACCCAGAGTCAACTGTGAGGACACTGAGGGAAAATCCCTCCTGGCTGTATAGCACTTTGCTTTCACTTCTAGTAATTTTATATATCATTGGGACAGAACATATCCAAGGAAAGCAATAGGGAAGTGTGGAACATGGGCTCCGAGGTTTGAATCAGTGTGTACAACTATGTCAGGCTTTGCTTGACTCGTCTGTACAACAGCTGTCCCAGTTTTGGCCATCAGAGGTTCGCATGAGGATTTTACAGAGTTGACTGTGCCTTTGTCATTGTCTAGGTCAATGCTAGGTAATCCATCTGGTTTTATTCTCATTTGAGCGTTCTGGAGCTCCTTCATTCAACAGACTGACTTGCTAGACCCTTTCAAGCAGCACCTAACAGTTCTCAACATGCTATGCAACTAAAGTCAGAAATGGGCCCAATCTGGCAAGCTTGATAGATTTCCTTCTGAGAGGCACAATAGTGAACCAGATAGATTATAATAACAATCCAGTAGGTTCACGATCATCATACTGAGGTTAAATTTTTAATTCTCAATTTATGAATTAATTCAATTTGAGTTCAGGAACATCAGCCTAACATTACCACTGCTACCATTCCCCGTTCTCCTCAGGTGAGGTGCTCTTCCTGTACCATGACAGTTCAGAAATGTATTAATGAATGTAGTATATCCAATCTGAATGCCAGAGTGTACGCATAATTTCAATAAAATTTGAATTTTTTAATTTATTCTAGTGTTGAAGTTTTCCACCTTTTTTTAAAACATTCATTATTCTGGTCATATCATGTTGGCTTTTCTTACACTCTCTCACTTCGATTTCAATACAGCAATTTTCTGAAAAAAATGTCAGAATGCAGGCCTTTAAAACTTTTTAATTAAATCTAACCAAATTAAAAAACAAGGAAAACCTGTTCAACTTCAATATCATTCCCATTTTTTAACTAACAGCAAGGGATCTGCATTGTATAATCAATTTAAAGTAAAAGTGAACTAACAGAACAAAATACCAGTCTAACATTTAGTGAGTAAAAAATATTAAAAGGTGAAAATAGCTTACAGTAAATAAGTGAGCTAAAACAACAAAATACCAGCCTAAAGTTTAATCACTAAAAAATTTTAAAAGGTCAAAATAGCTTACTGTAAATACGGCTTTCAGGTTATTTAGCCGGTCTATGTCTTTTGGAAGGCCTGAGCTCGCCCATCGAACTAGGTAGTTCTCACTGCAAAAACAAAACTAATTTTTAAATTTTGATATTCATCACACATTCACACACAATCCTCACTACTTCTATCTATTAGTATATTTTATGTAATTTTAGCAATAGAAATCATTATGACACCAAGCTCTCGTTCTACAAAAATGAACTGTGGAATGCTAATCAACATACAATATATATTCTCTCAAGTTTACGAGACTATTAGATAGTCAGTATGTATATGGAAATACACAGTTAAGTGTGCTCTTTATTGTCACATCCAGCACGCATTCCACTTTTGAAACCAATGGTAGAAAACAAAATAGTGACAAATACCATAGATGTGAAGAATCATGAATTCATATAGTTAACAAGTTAGTGATCAAGTATTTTGGAATTGCATCTGGTATCAGATTACTAGACATAGTAACAGGCCATTCAGTCCAACATTTCCATGCTAATGTTTAGGCTCCACAAGAGACTCCTTAATCTATTCCCATTAACATACTTTTTTGCTTATTCCTTTCATCCTCCTACTTATCTTCTAAAGACATGTTTGCTATTTACCTCAACTACCTTGTGTGGTATTGAGTTCCACATTCCAACAATACTCTGGATGAAGAAATTTCTCTTGAATTGTTTATGAATTTATTAGTGACTCTCTTATATTTATGGCCCTTAGCTTATTCCTACCCTCAAACTCTTTCATAATCGAAAGGTGCTCTCATTTCAAGTTCCAATCTGGTCAAACATTCCTGAGACTTGTAACCTATCAGCTCTGGTTTCATTTTAGTACATCCTTTTTGCATCTTCTCCAATGTCTATATATCCTTATGATGGAGTAAAGCTGTTCACAGTACTCCAAGTGTAACATAATTCAAATTCTATACAAGTTTGACATAATTTCTGCTATTCAATTTTATCCCACTAGAAATGAACCCCTGGGCTGTTTGCTCTTTTTTATGGCCTATTTAATCTGTGCTACCATTTCTTGTGATTTATGCAGCTCTACCCCTACATCACTCTGTTTCTCATTTAGACATTTACTTTCCCTACCAAAATGTACCACCTCACACATCAATATTGAAGGACAGTTGCTAATGGCATACTCATTCCACAAGTATCTTCCTGTTTTTGTCACTGCCCTTCTCTGTTAATGATAATTCTGTCAATTCCAAAGTTTGAAATTATATTTACAATGCCTGAGCCAATGTAATTGGTGAACAGTGGTTGCAGCACCAATTCTTGTAAAAAAAAACTCATTGATTTTGCCAATCCAATTAACTACCCTTACCTCTCTGTTTTCTGATTTGCAGCCAGTTTGCTACTTGCTACTTATATGTGCTGATCTCAAATATAAGTTTACTAGGAGAGATCTCATCAACAACTTTTTTGTAATCTAAATACATACATTTTCATATAATTAAACAAAGGCTGATCAAGAATGACTTTCTCTTTTGAAATCTGTGATGATTACCCTCATATTTTCAGTTTCTAAATACATTTTCATTACACCTTAAGTAAGGATGTCATTAATTTTCTTGTTATCTAAATGAAGGAATCATAATATCTATCCACATTATTGTTTCTCCAATGAATTTATATACGAACGCAACACTATCTCCACTATCTTCCCAGTTATCTGTCAGACTGGGATTTTATTAGATTTCCACTTATCTCATACATCTACCTTCTATTCCTTTGCAACTTCTTGAATCTTTTCTTCTAGTATCATGAAATCCACACAAATCTCATTGGTAAATACTTGAGGCCAAGTAATTTTTTTATGTAATTATTTTCTGTAATTTTGCTGTCGTTACCTGTGTCCTTCAATGGCTCTATCCCGATTTTACATTTGTAATTTGTGTCTGTAGAATACTATTTATTTTTATAGTCCTTAGTAAGTTTCTCTGTCTTTCCTAAGGTTTTTTTTATTGCTTTTGACATCACCCCCTTTATTGTCTATGTTCTTAGTATTTTTCTTCACTTGCAGCATCGCCCTCATTTCTTAATTCATATATTATCACTGGCTTGCTTGTTCTTGATTTTCAGATGCATTTCTTCTACTGATCATAATTAAAAATATTTCTCACTCTACTGCTATTCTATTCCTTTCCTTCCCAGAAAATATTCCAGTTTATTTCCCCTGAAGCTATCTTCAGCCCTCAAATCACCTTGTAAAAACATGGATAATAACACCTTCTTCTTTTAGCCCACATCTCACTCTGGATGTCACTGGCTCCAATTAAAAGTAGCGTTTCCTGTGCATTGTAGTTGCAAAGTCAATGGACTATACAAGTGCAGATGCCCTGCTACAACTGTACAAGGAATTGGCACCCAGAGCAGTGGATAGTTTTGGTTTCAATTAAGAAGGCATATGTGTGCAATGAAAGGAGTTCAGAGAAGGTACAATCGTCAGATTCCTGGGATAAAGAAGCCCTCTTACAAACAAAGGTTGACCAAGTTGGACCTTTATTTGTTAGAAATTAGAAGAATGAGGGGTGAACTTACTGAAACATAAAAGATTCTGAAGGGGCTTGACAGGATAGATTCTGAGAAATGTTTCCCCTTGCGGGGGAATCTGGAACTAATGGCTACAGTTTCAAAGTAAGGAGTCCTCCCTTGAAGATAGAGATAAGAAGAAATTGCTTCTTCCGTTGACTGAGAGTCTTTGGAATTATGTTCCACAGAATGTAGCAGAGGCTGGATCATTGAATATATTTGAGGCTGAGTTTATGCCACACTCAGATCAGCCATGATCTTAGAGTTATACAGGATTACAGTGTGGAAACAAGCCATTCGGTTCATGCCATTAAGCTAGTCCCAATTGCACTCTATACCAATCTTACCCATGTAACTGTTCAAATGCTTTTTAAAAGATAAAATTGTGCCTGCCTCTACTACTACCTCTGACAGCTCATACACCCTCTGTATGAAAAACTGCTCTTAACCCTCCTACACTCCAGGGAAAAAAGTCCCAGTCTATCCAGCCTGTCCTTATAACATAACCCATCAAGTTCTGGTAATATCCTAGTAAGTCTTTTCTGCACTCTTTCTAGTTTAACAATATCCTTTCTATAATAAGATGACCAGGACCATATACAGTATTCCAAGTGTGACTTTACCAATGTCTTGTACAACTTCAACAAGGCAACCCAACTCCTGTATTCAATGTTCTAACCAATAAAATCAAACATGCTGAATGCTTTCTTCACCACTCTGTCCACCTGCGACTCCAATGTCAAGGAGCTATGAACACGTACGCCGAGATCTCTTTGTTCTATCACTCTCCCCAACACCCTGAGTAAATCCTGCCCTGGCTCAATGTACCAAATGCATCACTTCACATTTATCTAAATTAAACTCCATCTGCCATTCATCAGCCCATTGGCCCATTTGATCAAGAACCCGTTGCAATCCTAGATAACTGTATATGCTGTCCACTACATCACCAATCTTGGTGTAATCTGCAAACTTACTAATGATGCCTCCTAAGTTCTCACTCAAATCATTAAGACAAATGACAAGTAACAGTGGACCCTGTTATTTGTCATTTAATTTAATGACTGATCCCTGAGGCACATCACTAGTTCATAGATCTCCAGTTTGAAAAATAATCCTCTACAACCACTCTGTTTTCTGTCATCAAGCCAATTTTGTATCCAATTGACTACCTCACCCTGGATCCCATGACATTTAACCTGGTGCAACAATGAACCATGCAGTATCTTATCAAATGCTTTATCTAATGGCAGAACAGGCTCGATACAAATTTTTGCTTTTATCTCTTATTGTCATCCTTCAAATGAGCTGCCACAGATTTAATAGGCTGAATGACTTCCTTCTCTGGTATATCAATTAATGAGATTGTCATTGATGTGGATACAGCATAGAATTAGCAGAATCATCCAAGGATTTAGAGCGGCATGGCGGCACAATGGTTAGCATTGCTGCTTCACAGCTCCAGGGATCTGAGTTTGAATCCCGGCTCGGGTCACTGTCTGTTTGAAGTTTGCACATTCTCCCCACGTCTGCATGAGTTTCCTCCAGATGCTCCATTTTCCTCTCACCATCCAAAGGTGTGCAGACTAGATTGATTAGCCATGCTAAATAGCCTTTTAGTGTCCTAGGATGCATAGGTTAGAGGGATTAGCGGATAAATACGTAGGGATATGGGGATAGAGTCTGGGTGGGATTGTGATTCGTGCAGACTCGATGGGCCAAATGGTCTTTTTCTACCCTATAGGATTCTATAAATTAGAAGTGCAAGCTGCAAAACTAAGGCTATTTGATTATGTTTGGATGGCTAAGAGTGGTCTAATTCAAGTGATAAAAAGATAAAGACATTTAATCAGATAAACATAGAGGAACTATTTCTTCCGATGGAGAAATCCAGACCAAGAGGACACAAGAGGGGACATTAGAGCGAAGCCATTCAAGAGAGAAATCAGGAAACATTATCTCACACAAAGTGTAACTGAAACCTGGGCCTCCTCCCCAAAAGCTGTTGATGTTGGACCAGCTGAAAGCTTCAAGACAAAGATCAATACATTTTGGTCAGGTAAGTGAATCAAAAGCAAATAAATGGAGGTTAATTTGATTTTTGTTTATTTGTTCATAGGAAGTGGGCGCCTCTGGTAAGCACAACATTTGTGGCCCATTCTAACTGCCCTGGTAATGGGTTGTCTTCTTGAACCGCTATCACTCATGATCAGCCATGATAAAATTAAAAAAAGAACAGGATTCAGGAACTGAATAGTCTATTCTTGTCCTTAAAGCAAGTTCAGTCGCTTCCTGCCAAACTGAAAAGATCTAAAAAAGAAAAGGCAGAATGGATTTTAACCAACATTCCAGCATAAAAGTGCTACCGCTGAATCTGTTGTGATAGGGTGTATGAAATCTAGGTGATTCCTGTTTAATTTTTCAGATTATGCAACAACTTTCTGCCTGCAATCGCATGAACAGTAATTGTGAAACAACAGTGAGGATAATGAATGCAATATTTGGATAAAATCTTATTTTGACAAGAGATAATACAAAGATGTTATAGAGTGATTCAGGGTGATTATTTTCCAAAAAGCACATAAAGGTGAACCTTCAGCATCTTTTTATGGGTTGCAAATATGATCGTTACTATACTATATTTAAAAAGATAAAAATATGCGGATCTCATAAATATATCAAAGAGACTAGTCTGTAATTCTGATGGCCTTACTGTGGAATGCAATGAATATATATATATAAATACACACACATACACCTTTTGTTGAAAATTTTTGCTTAGGAAATAGATAAATTTAAAGTTATCCACAATACCATAATGTGAGCCAAGCCAAAATTAGACTGACCACCAACCTGATAAATTTGGACATAATAGGGTCATATAAAGACATCAAGACTTCAGCATCTTCTCCTATTTTGCAGACAACATTCTTTAGAGTTACAAACAGACTGAAAGAAGGTGTAGCAGCAAACTTCGCTTGTCTGTTTATGTCAATGTTATGCTTCTGAGACTGCAAGACAGATAAGAAAAAGTTATTTTGAGTGCTTAGAAAATTATCATGGACAATAAGCAGCAGAAGCATACACTCTGCCAAGAACTAGTTTTTCTATTCATACAAATATCACTTTAAAAGATTTTAAATAACCACACGATATGGAGACATATTTAACCATTCTACAGAGTGTATTTTATTCCACAATTTTGGGGTAGAAAATAATTAGAATGGTTTCCTGGAACTAAGAAAAATGCTCAAATTGGAAGTTATATTTTTATCACTATATTCTCCTTACTCTGTATGAATGCAAAAACTTAAGACTGCAAAGTCCTAAATTATCACAACTTAAAATAACTTGCAAGCTTTTAGCATTCAGATTTTTTATTCTTTAATTAAATATGAGCATTGTGGACAAGACCTTTCTGTTAAAATATCGCTTCTCCAAAGTACAACAGTCCTGGTCCTATCTGCTACTATGTTTACAACGCAATGGCCATGTTGCTGTATTTAAAAATCAAAAATCAAATGATCTTAGCATATACATTTCATGGTAGAAATACATACTCAACTTAAGAAACATTTTGGTTACAGCTTTAAACTAAAATTTTTAAAAATCATGCAAATACAACAACATAATAATTCCAACATGGAAACTTAATTTTAACATTCAGGTCAGCAAACTGTGGGATATTTGGGGTGAATAAGGGTGTTCATAAGTAAAGTTGTGAATAGCAGTCATAACTGCATTGAAAGGAACAGGAGTTTCTATTTACAAAGTTTTAGCAATTCATAAGAGACAGATCGTTTCCATCAGCAAAGTCTGCTCATCTTCCAATGCCACAGCACACTGCAGTCCTGCTCCAAGAAGCAGAGTCCCAAATTCACAAAGCAGTGAGAGACAAAGCAAACTAAAGGGGAATGAGGATTTTTTTTTTTGCAATTTGCAAAGTCATAGTTCTACACAATCTTTCATGACGGATCCATTTTCAATAACTCATCTTGGAAGGTTTCCTCGTTTCATTATAGATAATGCAATCATAAATCTCTTAATTAAAAAGAGTTTTATAATTTCTTGATATATAACAAACAAAATGATACTTTCCTCCATGTGATCAATCTAACGTACATAGCTCCAACTTAGGTTTTAAAAAATACTATAACATTTAAAGATAAATTCCTCTCTTGCTGTTTCTATTGAAGTCTTCTCACATCAGGCATCATACTCTAAAAGGGACTCTTTAAATGGCCACTTAGAAATGTATGTCATGTATGACATTCTCAAACTGTAATCATAATTTCAGTAGCATCAGCCTGAAATGATTTTGGGTTGTTTGTAATTCATTCATTCACACATACTGTGTTGTCTACATATACTAACTTTGGAGCATTAATAACTTGGGTTTAGAGTCATAGAAATTTACAGCATGGAAACTGATCCTTCAGCCCAGCTTATCCATGCCATTCTTTTTTTAAATCCCAAAGCTAATCCCAATTGCCTGCATTTGGCCCAAGTGACTGTCTAAATGCTTTTTAAAAGACAAAATTGCACCTGCCTCTACTACTATCTCTGGCAGACGCTCATCACCCTATGTGTGAAAAAGTTGCCCCTCTGGACACCCTTGTCACGTTCAGGAGGCAAAACAATGCTTATAAATATTATTTTTGACAAAGCTTTGACAAAGAGTCATCTGGACTCAAATGTCAGCTCTTTTCTCTTCTTAAAGATGCTGCCAGGCCTGCTAAGATTTTCCAGCATTTTTTCTTTTGCTTACAAACATTTTGCTTTAAAAGAAAAGCTGATTAAGTCAGTTACTTTACAGAATATCCAGCAATGATGACCAAAATTATACATTAGTTAGGTTTAACGTTTACTAGATCTGTCAAAATTGACCATGTTCGAAAGATTGGAACTAACTGAGTGAGCATCATCATTGAATTCCTACAGTGCAGAAGTAGGACAATCAGCCCATTGGGTCTGCACCCACTGTCCAACAAAGCTTCCTGTCCAGACCCCTATCTGAAACCTTACATATTTACCCCATTAATTCTCCAAGCTACACAATCTGGAATACCCCCAAAGGGAAAATTTATCATGGCCTATCCACCTAATCTGCACATCTTTTAACTGTAAGAGGAAACCAGAGTACACGGAGGAAACCAACAGAGGCACAGGGAAACTCCACATAAACAGGCATCCAAGGCCAGAATTGAACCTGGGTGCCTGGAGTTACGAATATAAAGAACAAAGAAAATTACAGCACAGGAACAGATCCTTTGGCCCTCCAATCCTGCATCGACCACACTCCCTGTCTGAATTAAAACCCCTTACCCTTCCAAGGGCCATATCCCTCTATTCCCATCTGTGTCATCTCTTTGTCAAGATGCCCCTTAAAAGCCACTAACATATCTGCTTCCACTACCTCCTCCAGCAACGAATTTCAGGCACCCATCATACACTTGCCTCGTACATCTTTTTAAACTGTGCCCCTCACACCTTAAATCTATTCCCCCAGTAACTGACCCTTTTACCCTAGGAAAAAGCTTCTGATTATCCACTCTGTCCTCATAACCTTTCATCAGGTCACCCCTCAATCTCTACCAATCCAGTGAAAACAAACCAAGTTTCTCCAATCTTTCCTCATAGCCAATGCCCTCCATATCAGGAAACATCCTGGTAAATCTTTTCTGTACCCACTTCAAAGTCTCCTTTTGGTTGTGTGGCCACCAGAACTGAACACTATATTCCAAGTGCTACCTAACTAAGGTTCTATAAAGCTGCAACATGACTTGCCAATTTTTAAACTCAATGCCCTAAGTGATGAAGGCAAGCATGCCGTATGCCTTCTTGACTATCTTCTCCATCTATCTTTCAGTAATCTGTGTACCTGTACACCTGGATCCTTCTGAGAGTCTTGAGAGTTTTGCCATTTACATTTCCCATCTTTATTAGACTTTTCAAAATGCATTACCTCACATTTGTCCAGATTAAACTCCATCTGCCATCTCTCCACCTAATCTATAATCTGCTGTACACTGACAGCCCTTATTGCTATTCGCAATTCCACCAAAGTTTGTGTTGTCCACAAACTTACTAATCAAACCATATACATATATATTATATCTATATATTACAAACAGCAAAGGTCCCAGCACTGATTCCTGAGGAATGTCACTAGTCATAGCCCTTCCACTACTACCCTCTGTCTTCTATGACCGAGCCAACCCTGTATGTGAGGAAGCACTGCTAACCACCATGCCATTGTCACACAAATCATCTACAGCAGACTGTTATGGGAACAATGACCAAAAAAAACCCAAAAATGTCAGCTGACAATTTATTAACTAGACAATTATTAGTTCAAAATATGAACTGAATGAATAAGGGTTACTTCCTAGTATGTCAATACACTAACAGAATATTAAACAAGGGATTCTAGAAATTTACTGTTAAATAAGCTGCCAAAACTAAGCCATTTCAGAAATCAATAATAGAATACTGACTTGCTAAATGAATTAGTTCACATAACACTGAAGCCAAGTTTTAAAGCAGTTACAACAATTAAAATTAATTTTTTCTTCAGCAATTTTGATGGCTGCTACTACAATTAAATTTTACGACTCTAAAAATAAAAACCTGAAATTATGCTTCAGCAATAATGGTACGACTCAAAGGCAAACAAGGCAAGATTTCTAATGTTTGTTACTTTTAAGCAATGTCATAATACGGATACAATTTAGCAAAGTATTCCTCTATTCTCTTACTATTTATTGAACTGATCAGGTCTCACCAAACAACACTTGGGAAGAAATATTCAAGAGGGCTGTTTTCTTTATAGGGAACCAAGACCGAATAAAGGAAGTTTCTATTTTTTCAATATTTCAAAAATATTTTTTATGTACAAAATATGTAAAATCTTATCACAGATTAAAATGCATTACTTGGCAATACTTGCATATAAATTAGTTAAATAAAACATGAAATTTCATAAAATTGCAACAATTCTGAATTAATATTTTGTTGGTTTTAACAATAGAATGTAATATATTGACTGGGCTAGGTAAGTAACTATACATTTCAAAAGCAATTGGGACAGACCTAAGTTGAAGCAAAAAGCTCGCAAAACATCCAAATCTACAATCTAAAAGGGACAAGTTCCTCGAGATTAAACTTTCTTCTCAAAATAAAGTTCTATTGAGTCACTAGCATCATATAGTCCTCTATTTGACACAGAAATTACAAACTAACATTTTTTTTCTGACTGAAATAGCTTTGACATGGAGTGGGACTTTACGTCCTTACTTGTCCCAAAATTGAGATCAATGGATCTTCTCATTGTCCGCCCCTTGTCTGATCCAATTCCTGTATGGGGGCAGGGGGCAGTTAAATTCCAGCTATGAGGTCTACAGGTCTACTCAAAATGATCTCTATTGTCTGCATACATCATAAGAATGAAGGCTAACTAAAAGCGATGAACCATTTGGGTCATCAGCAATCACTTATTGACAACTTATTATAAAAGCATTAAAAATAGGAATATGAGATTGTCATCCAGTCCCTGGAATCTGTTCCACAATTCATTAAGTTCGTAGATGACCCACTTCAACTCTATTTTCTTGAATTATCACCACTTTCCTCTTACAATTAAGGCATAAAATTCTGTATTTTAATCTGCTCTGTTTCATTCATCACTACATTTTAGGCAATTATTGATCATGAGAAGTTGATTTTATCATCCACTATGGAAAAATTAAGAAGCTGTTGCACAAATTTCACACTTCAGTGAAGCTAAGTTGAAGCTCTATTTTGAATGTCACTAGTCTAAAATTGTCAACATCTTTGAAGGTTGTGAAATGGTCAATAAATTTAATAGTTACTTGTGCCATTTGCATTAATGTAAAAGCATAGCCGAAGCACAATCAGCTGATGAATTCTTATTAACCTTTGGAAGATATACTGATTTATTTTCTTTCAGAATTAACCTTGAATTTAAAATGATAGGTTTTTAAACGATTTTCAAATAGGTTTAAAACGATTCATGTTGGTCATTTCTAAATTCATCCACAGTTTATCCAATTACAGGAAAGCTGCCTCAGTGTAGGATGGTGACATTTGTCAATGTGCCCTATTCTTTGGTGGTAATATATTGGCTTCTAGACTCAGCTTTCCATGCTAATTCAGGAACTAGTTCTCAAATACATACTAAATACATAGAACAGACTTTCAGATAGAGAATAGGAGGAGAAAATCCATATAGTTTTTAACTTGATTTGTATTTTTCTACACATTCAGCTGTCCTCCTGCTTTGATCACAATTAATACCAAGCAATTGGCTTCAAGTTTCTGAATCTAACTAGATGTTTATTAGAAACAATACTGATATCAAAACTAATTACTGGGTAGACAATTACCACTTGCCCTCATTTCCTCCCTACCTTAACATAACATAACCTCTGAGGCTTATCCTGAATTACCAAAGTTTTAAGGCTTGCATGTATAATATGTTCAATTGCTTTTTGGAGACCTTGATACAACACAGAAGATGTCTAATCACCTCTACTTGTGAAATCATATCATCAAGAAAGGTCAAGAAGTTGTTTAAGAAGCCTTTTTGTCTTCTGAATCAAAAATGATTATTGCTTTGTCTATTATGGTAATATGTTTATTCCTGATAATCAATTTTCATTTTGTATTGTATCGAAGACTAATGGTGTCTGTAATGGATTAATGCAGTTTTATCAACTCTTCTCGAAAATAAGCAGCACATTATCTTGATAAAAGTACATATGCCAACTAAAGCATGTTGCACAAAATATAAACTGGATATCTGTACTGAAAAAAGCTTTTGATTTTGTAACAAATAAAACACAATCCTGAAGATCTAAATATTGTTAATATTGCATTATGCAGAGGCTGCTTTACATATATTCAATGGAGAATTGTATTGATTAGAAGTGAACATTCTATCACCTCATTTTAAGTTATATAAATTTACTTGAAAAAAGAATTATATTAGAGACACTTAGCAAGCAATTAATAATTTCCATCCACAAAATATTCAGAGGTTATAAAAAAATTCAACTACAATGCAGTTTTAAAAACTCATCTTGGAAACAGCGCAGGAATTTTGTTTGCAAAAAGAACAAACCTCGAATTGAAAGGAATTGACTTTAGTAAATATTACCAATAACTTATGATCTTCACTTTGAGATTATCACTCAAATGTTCAGTACTATATTAAGACATAACCTAACATTTTGATGGTTGTTTGCCAACACAGTGCATTGAAAAATCTTCATCAGGTCCCTGATGTAATAACAGTTCCCAATGAGTAGTTGAATAGCACTGGATTGGAAAAAATGCTTGCTTACCACTAAAAACCAGAACAGGTATTAAATAAAACCTTGAATATATTTATTTATCTCTTTATAATCCCCCTTTCGAGACTTCTGAATTATTATTCACGGAAAGATGAGTGGCAGAACAAAGAATTTTGATTATCTTGTTTTGAGTGGCAGGATATGAAAAGTTGACAGAGAAATCCTGGCTTCAGCTCTCCATTTACACAATATTTGCCCAGACATGGTGCTAGTTTTTTCATTACTTAAAGGCGAAAGACTAATGCTTTCTGTGCATCCACAAAATAATGTTTCCATTCAATTGAAAGAAGTGGGCTTGATAGAATACCTCTCACCTCCTTCATCAGAATAAAACAGGCATTAATATCCTACTTTCCTCTGCCTTACAATTAGGTAATGGTATTGGTACTCAGCCATTCTTTCATCCTCCACTCCTGCAGCCACTCTATGCCCTTGATTATAAATACGCATCTGTCACACGTAGCTACTGTTTCAGTAGTGTCAATCATTCCCTTCAGCAGTCTTTATTTTCTAAAATGCATAAGAGGATTAGTTAAAAGTTCTGAAAGATTTCTCAAGTAAAAAGTATATCACTAAGTTAAGAAATATCATATCAGTTAGGCAGGCCTGCTGCAGGAACTGACTCATCACGAATAATGAGAAGAAAATCGGATGAAGGCCAGAGATTCAATAGTACAGTTATAGAGAAATATAGGTCCTGCTTTGAAGGATCATTACAAATCAAAAAAATGTTACTGAGCCACATAATGAAATATGAGGTCAGATGACCAAAAGCTTGGCAAAAGAGGTGAATTTTAAGTGTCTTAAAGGAGGAAAGGAAGGCAGAGAGTCAGAGAGGTGTAGGGAAAGCACTCCAAGTTTAATACATAGGTAACTGAAAGCATGGCCACCAATGATGAAGTGATTAAAATCAGGGATGATCAAGAGACCAGAATTAGCGGAGCTCAGATAAGAGGTGTGGGGCATGGAGGAAGGTCAGAGATAGGGAGGGGCATGACCATTTTAAAACAAGGATAAGAAATTTACAAAGAAGCTGTTGCTTGACCAGTAGCCAATTTAGGTCACTGAGCACTTTAGGGGTGATAGGGAAATGGGATTTACTGAGAGTTAAGGCACAGGAAACAGACTTTTAAATTGAAGGATTGAAACAATGAGTTCCACAAAAGACAGGAAGGGAAGTTGGAGATGGAGTGATAATTTGCAGGGCATAATCCTGAAAGTTTCTCTTCTTCAGGTACCGACCCAATTCCTTTTTAAAATTATTGAAGATATCTGCCTTCACTATCTTTTCAGGTAAAGCATTCCACACCTCAACAAACTAGAGTGAAAAGATTTCTCTTCACCTCCCCTCAACAGAAATAAGAGATTTTTCCAACTATTTTATCAAAACCCTTCATTAACATGAAAGCCTTTATTAGGTCATCACTTAACTTTCTTTGTTCTAAGACCGTAGCATAATTTTTCCAATCTCTCCTCATAACTTAATCCTTGATAACATCCTGGTAAACTTCCTCCATACTTACAATTTTTCTTGAAGTATAGCGCCTAGAATTGTCCACACTATCCAACTGGGGCTTAGCTTCATTTACACTTTTATCAGATGATCTCTTTTCTTTTATATTTTATATATCTATTTATGAGCTCACATACGCTACATTTTTTTCAATCAGCTGAGCAACTTTCAATCATCTTTAAAGTTATGTACATCAAATTGTGCATATATGGACACTAAGGTCTCTCTACTCATCAACATTTGTCAAAGTTGTGCTAATTATGATATACCTTTTTTTCTACATCATGCATAATTTCATGTAGAACACATGCCATTATTTAACCATCATTTCACCATCCTATGTCTTGAATGAATCCCAAATTAAGCCTCAAGGAGCATCAATGCAATCACCACCAGTTTGAAAATCATTCATCCAATATCACCCTTTACTTCACGTCACTAAACCAATTTTGTATCCATACCATCAGTTTGCTAATAATTCCATGTGCTTCAATCTTCTAACATTTGGGTAGTACTTTGTCAAGGCCTTCTGAAGATCCATATACGTACAAGATTACTTCAACCAACCTTTTCTGTTACCTCAAATTGATTCAATCTACTTAATTAGGTCTGATTTATTTTTAACAAATCCATGCCTTTCCAAGTTTATTTTGTCCCTTATAATGGCTTTCAATAACTTCATTACCACCAATGTAAGTTTGACTGGTCTCATAGTTTCAAGGCAATTCTCCAACAATGTTCCTATACCCAATGAAGATTGAAAGATAAATTGATGCATTTTACATTTCTATCTTGGGTTTCTTCCAATATTAAAGAAATGCTTAGGAAATCAGAAGCACAAAGGGGCTTGCAAGGCCTTATTCAAGATTCTCATAAGGTTCGCATGCAGTCAGCAGTTAGGAATGTTAGCATTCATGTCAAGAGGGCTAGAATACAAGAGCTGAATGTACTTCTGAGGCTGTATAAGACTCTGGTCAGACCTCATTAGGAGTATTGTGAGGCATTTTGGGCCCCATATCTAAGGAAGAATGTGCTGGCCTTGGAAAGGCTTCAGAGGACAGTCATAAGACTGATCCCTGGTACGAAGAGCTTATGATATGAGGGACGGATGAGGATTCTTGGTCTTACTTGTTAGAGTTTAGAAGGAGTGGGGGGTTGGGGGCGATCTTATTGAAACTTACAGGAGACTGCAAGACCTGGACGGAGCAGACGTGGAGTGGATGTTTCCGTTCGTAGGAAAAACTAGAACTAGAGGACACAATCCCAGACTAAAGGGACAATCCTTTAACACTAAGAGGAGGAAATTCTTCACCCAGAGGGCGGTGAATTCATGAAGCTCTTTGCCGGAGAAGTAAGGCCATTGAGTGTCAGACAGAGATAGAAAGGTTCTTGATTAACAAGGGGATCAATGGTTACGGGGAAGTGAGAATGGAGATGAGAAAAATATCAGCCATGATTGAATGGCGGAGTAGACTCAATGGATCGAGTGGCCTAATTCTGCCCTTATGTCTTATGGTCTAATGATCCGAGGATGCATTTCACTCAGGCTAGGTGACTGGCCAACTTTCAGTAATGTTATTAGTACATCTTCAGTTTAGTACATTTTTAACTGTTAGCATATCTTCTCTATTATTATCCTGCCCATAACTTCCCTTTCTTCTTTGAAGAGTCTATATTTGGCTTCCTAATGAAAGCAAAAAGAAAGATATGTGTAATGTATTTCGCATGACTTAATCCTGACCTAAAATTTTTCTCCGAGTCTTCCTTCAGCCCAAAATTCCTCACTGGCCAGACCCACTTACATATTATATATCCATAAATTGTTTCAAGGGTCATCTTTTCCTTTAATCCATAACTGCCTCCCAAAAAAATCTGCTATTTGTCATCATCTCTTTTTTTGTTTTACTTTGACTTTAATACTCTTTGTTATCCAGAGTGCTTTAGCTTTGAATAATTTGCCTTTTTCCTTAAAAAGTAACATGTTTATCTAGTCAGTTCATGATCAGTTTTCTCCCAGAATGCTCTCCACTACCCACTTACTGATTTGTGTGGCAATCACTTTTCCCAATCTACGTGCCCCAGTTCCTTGTTCAAATCTTGGAAATTAGCTTCCCAAGTTGAGCATTTTTACTGTTGATATTTTCAGGACTCTTGATTATTACTTCAAACTGAAATATGCTGCGGTCACTGTTAGTTAATAAATTTCATTAGAGGATCCAAGTAACATCCCAGAAATAACTGTAAATTAGGAAATAGATGGAAGGTAGGAGCTCAAGAATATTATAATCATCGGCAAGTGATATGGTAAAATTCGAGCTGCAGGCTGGGCCTAATAAACATCATCCTATAATCTTACAAGAAGTGGCTCACGAGATAAAGTTTTAAATCATTAGTCACAAGTAAGCTAACATTAACAGTGCAATGAAGTTACTGTGAAACTCCCATAGCTGATGCACTGGATTTAGTTTTCCAAAATTATCTGGATTCAGGGAAGGTTCCATTAGATTGGTAAAGACAGGATGAAGCTCCTTTATTTAAAAAGGGAGGGAAATAGAAAGCAGAAAACCACAGGCCAGTTAACATAAGATCTGTTGTTGGGAAAATATTAGAAGCTATCATTAAAGATGCTATCGCAGGGATCTTGGAAAAAATCATGATCATCAGGGAAGGACAACATAGTTTTGAGAGGAATTCACATTTAACCAATTTATTAGAGTTCTTTGAAGAGATAACATGCGCTATGGATAAAGGGGAACCAATGGTTATACTGAACTTATCCAGAAGGCATCTGATAAGCTTTTATCTTCATCTTTGATGTGACAGCTTATGGGGTAACATACTGGCATGGATACAGACTGGCTAACTAAAAGGAAATAGAGGCAGGCATAAATGGATCTTCTTCTGGTTGGCAAGACGTAATGAGGGTTGTGTCACAAATCAGTGCATGGGTCTCAATTGTTTATAAGTTCTCTCATGACTTGGGATGAAGGAACAAAAGGTACGGTTGCTAAATTTGCTGAATGACATAATAATCGATAGGAAAGCCAGTTGTGAAGAGGACAAAAGGAGATAGCAAAAGGATATGGATAGAAGACGTAACGGTTTGACAAATGGAGTTTAATGCAGAAGTATGTGAAATTTCCATTTTGTCAGGAAAAATAATGAGCATATTACCTAAATGGTGACACTGCATTCTCCGAGATACAAATGGACCTGGATTTGAGTGCATGAACCACCAAAGACTGGTATACAGGTGCAGCAAGTATTGAGGAAAGCTAACAGAATGTAATTGTTTATTGTAGTGAAAATGAATACAAAAGTTATGAGGGATTATGTTTTAGTAATACAAAGAGACTACATCTGTATAGTGCTGGTCTCCTTAGTTAAAGGATATAAAGGCAATGAAAGCAGTTCAGAGGTATACTTGTCTAATGCCTAGAATGGGAGGATAGTTTTAAGAGGAAAGATTGGACAGCTAGATGTATATCTGCTGAGTTTAGTAAAATAAGTGACTTGATTAAAACATACAAGATCTTGAAGGATCTTAACAATGGTGGATGTGGAGAGGATGTTTCCTCTTGTGAGAAAATTTAGAATAAGGCATTATTGTTTAGTTGCCCATTTAAGAGCGATGAGGATTTTTTTTCTGTCAGAGGGCGAATGCCTTTGGAATACTTCCTCAAAAAACAATAGAAGCAGAGTTTGAATATTTTTAAGGCAGAATTGAATAGATTCTTCATAGGCAAGGGGGTGAAAGGCTATCAGGAGAGTGTGAGAGTGTGAAGAAGAAGTTACAGTGTAGTTATCATCTTATTGAATGGCAAAGCAGGCTCAGGGGCTAAGTGGCCTATTCCTACTCCTAATTCATACGTTCATACATTTGAGTTTTTTTTTACTGTAACGCAATCTACATGTCTTACTTTATTTCTGATAAACAAAACATTGCTGCTGTCTTTTTAGTTGGACTAGAAACATATTGATCAAGAAACTGCTCCAGCATGCAACGGTAAATCCTCTCCATCATATCCTTAACACAACATTAATTACCCTAATACAGACTGACTAAAGTGTCTCAATATTGCTACTGTATTTTCGTTACACACATTTGAAATTTGCTAACACATTTGCTCACCATTTCCTTCTCACTGTTTGAAGCTGTTGGAATAAAATCACAGCAATATCACAACACTCCTTCTGTTCTTTAATTGAAGTCAAATCGATTCAGTTTTTGAACAATCTGTTTCAAACCCTTTCATCATCTTCATTCAACAGAACTATGGCCCCTCCTCAATTTTTTCTCATCACTTCTGAATACTTGGCAAGCAGGAATATTAAAAATGCAGTCAGTATCCTTTGATTCACAATGCCCACTCTGCAATCACATCCCAATTCAATGTGGGAATCTGTGCTTACTACTCACTAACCTCATTATATCATAGACAAAGATAAACACAAAACCAATACCTCCTTTGGCTCTTCTACTTGATTCCGCAATCTTATCCCTGCAATTTTTGAGGTATTTCTAATTTTACTGCATTTCCTATCTTCCAACTTGTAGAGATTCCAAAAAGGACTATCTTACATTGAGGCCATCAATGCAAGATAATCATTAATAAATACGGCGGCAGTGGTGCAATGGTATGGTCACTAGACTAGTAATCCAGAGACCCAGGATAATTCTCTGGAGACCAGGATTTGAATCCCATCATGGCAGATACTGAATTTGAATTCAACAAAAAAATCTGGAATTAAAAATCTAATGATGACCATGAAATCAATGTCAATTGTCACAAAAATCCATCTGATTCACTAATGTCTCTTAGGGAAATAAATTTCCCATCCTTACCAGTCTGGCCTACCTGTGACTCCAGATCACAGCAGTGTGGTTAACTCCTAAAATTCTCTCAGCGATGAGCAATAAATGCTGGCCCAGCCAATGAATTAAAAAGAATTTTTAGAGAAAAATCTTTACTCAAGAGAACATGAAACTGATTACATGAAGTGGATGAGGTAATTACCATACCTAGCTTTCCTTTAAATGCATTTAAGTGCATGAGCGAGAAAGTAGTTATGTTAAAGGGAATGATGAAATAATGTAGGTTAATCATGGAGCATCAGCATAGATCAGTCAACCAAATAATCTTTTCTTGTGCTGCAAAAGTTTGATTTGTGTAACCTGAACAGTGGATTAAAAATTGTATCATAAATTTTCACCAACCACTATAATTCATGACATTATTTCTTGTTGAAGACTGGAGAGAGTCAAAACATCAAAAACTCCCCTTATGCAACCCAAAAAGACCCACCAAAGTATATGCAAGCTCACTAACCTTTTGTGCAGAAATAAGAACAAGGAAAGTAATAAAAGGATGCAAGAAATAAATTGCAGATCACAACACACACAGCTAACATTCATGTCCAAATTCAAATCCCACAAAAATTAAAAACTGGGAAACAAAATAATAGTTTGTCCCAGTTCACCAACTGCGGTTCAATTCTTAATGACTTGACAACATTTGCAAATGTAACAAAATTACTTACACAGCATTGAAGTCAGTACCCCAACAAACCCGAGTTTGCACTCAGCACCTTACACTGTGCTATAATGCAATTTCGGAAGGCTGGCGTACAGTCATAGAGGTTTACAGGATGGAAACAGGCCCTTTGGCCCAACTTGCAGCCTTTCTTTTTAAACCCCTAAGCTGATCCCAATTGCCTGCATTTAGCCCATGTCCCTCTATACCCATCATACCCATGTAACTATCTAAATGCTTTTTAAAAGATAAAATTGTACCCGCCTCTACTACTATCTGACAGCTTGTTCAAGGCACTCACCCTGTGTGAAAAAACTGCCGCTCTGGACACTTTCGTATCTCTCACCTTAAACCTGTGCCTGTTTTTTTTTAATAGAAATACTTTTTTCAATTATTTAAACACTTTTGAATTTGTTTATAATCTATACATTCCTACTTGAAGCTGTCTAAAGTCAAGAAGAAAATGATAATTTCAATATATTAAAACTGCATTTCAAAAGTAATTAATTGGACATATTGTGTTGTGAAAGATCTAAAAATAGTGAAAGGAACTAGGTAACAAAGTCGTGCCATCTTTCATTATAGATTTTCCCAGCAATTCACACTGGCATTATTTTCTCTTTTTCTACTTCTTGCAAGTATATAACCTAAACCTATATTCACATTTCTCTTTTAGTTGGTAGTTGTCTGAAACAGAACAGTCATCATCTTTGATGGATCGATTTCCTGTTCTTTGAACAAAATGCAGCTGTACCTTCATTCATCTGAACTGTTTGTTTATTGCAAATTTTCCAGCCATTTTTGAGTTCATTCTGACAGCTTTTTGCCTTTCCTCTGAGCAGCCTCTTCATCAACCTTGAATTCTTTACTAACGTCCTGCCTCCTTGAGCTTAGATTGTTCCTATACTGCTTCCAGTTTAAGCACTGCTAACTGGCAAGGACATCTTTGTCCTCACTTTTCTAATACTGCATGCATACTCTCACTCCCGCTGTTTTAATAAAATCAGCCTCATTTTTACTTCTATCCAAGATACTATTAAATCTGTTTGTGAAGTTATGATCTTTCTAGCTATTTGCTACCAATTTGAATAGCATCTCTTTGGTCAGCAATTTGTTGGCCACATTTCTGCATTTCACTCAGCTCTTTCCTTACCATCTAATTCCAAAGTGCACTCTCTCACTGCTTACACACCACAGTGCATTTTTGTACACCAAATGTGCACAATCCCAGGGGTCACTGGTCTTAGCAATCAGATACATCACAATCCTTCTGTGATCTTCCAGACTTCAAAAAGCGGCAGAATAAACACCATCAGACCATGGTTTAGATTATAAACTATGGAATAGGTTTATTAAAAATAGCAGATAAGCAGTAGCAATATAGAATACAGATTAAATAGGACAGTTTAAATAGGAAAAAATGAAAACACTGCCCTATGCAAACAGCTTTAGTAATATCAGATCTAAGATAGCATCTTTTAACAATAACATCACATGAGATTTGTGTTCAGGACTTCAAAGAGCCACCCACTACTCTCTTGATGGCCTCAGAACAACAGCTACAGATCTATTTAAAAATATACTTTCCATTGCCTTTGAGGCTTGATTGGAAATAAACGAAATCGAATAGGAATCTTGCAAAAACATTAGGCTGCAAATGTACACAGAATTGAAACAAAGAATGCTCAAAATAGCAGCAAATTCCAAATAAAAATAACTGTCACAAATACATTTGCTATTTGGCTCCCAAACTTCATACACAGAATTAACTTCACACAGCAAAGGCAGTAGCCATAAGAATTGCTTTTGGTATCAATGTAAAATGGTTTTGCCCTTAATGAATATTGGCACTCAAAAGCCAGCTGGTCTTATCCCAGCCAGTTTCTGTCTAGAAGATATGCTGGCACAACACAATGCACAGCTCTTAAAATGGATTATCTCTCTAATGATTGTGTTTCAACTCTGGAATGAGCAAGAAGAAAACAAACATCCATCATGGATAGTTTAAGTTTTGTTTTTATCATCTGTAAAGGGCATTATGATAAATCGTTTGTATAAAGGTAATTCCTATGACTGCCCACTGAATCTTTAAGTAATATGTATTCAGATCATTAAGATAACCACAAAATTTAAATGGGGTGCAAAACATTGGCACTTATCCAAGTTTACATTGTGGCTCACAGCAATAGAGTCAAATTCAATTCTACCACTTCAGTGGAAATTTTGCTGACAATAGATACACTGCCTTAAAAAGTTAAATTTTACTTATGTATTTTAAACTCACTTAAGTCAATGGCAATGAGTCTTATGAGAAACAATAAATAAAAATTGGAGCTTACCTATTATAAAACCATTCTTTTAAAATTTATTTCAATTTTTTGTTCAACAATAAGGAGTTCACAATCAAGTTGAAGTAACTATTGATGGTATTATGCAGACAAATTTTCGAAACAAAGTGGGTGTCAAGAGGAACTGGAATACTATAGGGCATGTGCAATTTTACAATGTTCGCTCAGAGATAATGATCATCTGCACTGTTTGCTAAACTAATCACAACGTCTGGGTGATATCAAACATGTAATTTAGACAAATGACACTAATTAAACATTTAAATGTTTACTTCAAGTAACATGATGGCACAGTGGATAGCACTGCTGTCTCACAGCACCAGGACCTGGCTTCAATTCCCAACATGGGTCAGTGCCTGTGTGGAGTTTGCATGTTCTCCCATGTCAGCGTGGGTTTCCTCTGGGTGCTCAAGTTTCTACCCACCGTCCAAAAATGTGTGGATTAGATTGATTAGCCATGCTAAATTACCTCTTAGTTGTTAGAGGGACTAGCAGGATAAGTATATGGAATTACAGGTATAAGGTCTGGTTGGGATTGTTATTGGTGCAGACTCAATGTGCCAAATGGCCTCCTTCTGCACTGTAGGAATTCTATCATTCTAAAACCTTGCAACATTTCCCTTACTTCGTCCTACTCCATTAACAGAATTTGGAAGATAGAGAGGACACCATTTTCATGTTCGTTTTTTTCTAAACACACTGCAAGATTATCCAGCATTTAATTAAGTTTCATACACAAAAAATTCACTGCAAATTTGACAAACATTTTCAAGGTTTTTAGCACATAAGCATATTTAATGGACAATGTATAAACATTGAAACCAGACAAAAATTCAGAAGAGAATGAATTACAGCAGTTTAACTGCAATTGACTATTTATTTTAATCACCTTTTCTTCCTCGATTCTTTCTTCTATCCGTTTCAATGCCATCTCGTGAGCTCTAAACAGACTGATGGTGCTAGTTTGATCAGGATCTAAAATGTTGCCATCTTCATCTCTTACCACCAAATCGAGGTCAAGGATTCTGGAAATTAATAAGAGTAAAATTGTAATAAATTAAATATATGACATATCTAATGTTCCTTGATAACTCCAGGTAAAGCAAAGCCCATGGTAATCTAATTTCTACGTTGAATAATACGCTTCTGTACGAGTCTGCAAAATTTACTCACCATATGCACCTTTGACCAGCACTGTTGTGTGAGCATGTGCTCACAAGAACTTGGATTGTGGCAACGTTGTATGCATCTCTCCACTACATTTTTAAGATTTAAGTAAGCATGGCAGTAAAACGATCACTCCATTCACTTGAACGGAGATTAACACTTTTTTTTAAGAAATACTGCACTTTTTGTCTGTCCACACTTCTCTAGTGCAAAACAAATCAACATAACCAACATGATGGCAATAGGTTAATTAGACATTTTAAAATATCAATTGTAACATTTGGGTACTGAATACTGTCCACATGGGACATGTTCATGTTTTAGCATCATTTTAAACTTGATGTTCTGATGTTTTTACATATGTGATATTTCTTATTGCTTTTTCCCAGGATCAGATTCTATTGAAGTCTTTGCTGAAAGAATAACTATAAATTGTTACAGTTTGCTACTGCTGTACAACTTACAAAGGTATCTTAAGGGATTTATATTTGTATGGATTACCATTGGAAGGTACAATATTAGTAGGTTTAATTTAATATTTGTCTTTGTATTTGGGTTGTATTTAGATTTCATGTTTAACAAAGTATGTAGGTGTAGGGGTCAGTTCCAACTCAGATTTTATTGTGGTAGAGGGCTGCAGTGTGAAGAATAAATGTCATTGCTTAGCTGTTAGGGGCCCTGAAAGGTAAATCAAACAACTTTCTTTGCTATTTAGTTTTTTAGCCGAAAGCTGGCAGCAAGTGGAGACTGGTATTGAGTTAGAAGGTAATTCTCAGATCTGCTTGAAGCTGGAAAAGCTTTCGAATGGAGTAATAAGCAAGAAAGCCTGCTCTAGAGGGATGAAGGGGCAGTCAAGAGACCCAGGAAACTGTGACAGAAAGACTTCAGAAAACTGAAGTTAAATCGTTAGAGACTAAGGTGTTATTCAGAAGAATTCAAGAAAGAAGGAACCAGGTTAAAGAGACAATTGCATTTAACCAGAGTTAAAGTAGAGAGTTGACCTTCAGAGGGAACTAAGACATTTGATGTTTAATAAGAACCTTGAAAGCAACTGTGGCTCTTTGAAGTAGTGAAAGCCACTTGAGGCAGAGAAAACCAAAAAGGATTGGTCTGAAATATTGGCTCAGCCTTGCTGCTGAAAGTGGAGTTGAAAGCTGTGGTCCACAGTTTCTTTTGGAATGCCGATGACTAAGAGAATGAATTGCTATATGAGAAAGTTTTAAAACATGTTTTCGGAATAGGGTTTGGAAATTCTCATATGACAATAATTTGGGGGGATTTGGGGAGACAAATTCAAAAATCTAATTGTGTGCACTAATGAGGATACTGTAGATTGAAATGCATTTTGTCATCCATATCAATCCTAAAATCTGATTAAGCTAAAAGAGTATTATATTGTAATCCATTTCTTAGTTTAATTTTTTTTATTGTTGAAACTAATTAGTAGTCTCCTGACTTTGTGCCCCCCATATTTGATTAAAAAACCTTATGATCTTTTGAGCCAGAGTTCTATTCAGGGATCTTCCAGTCCTGTTACAAGATAACAAAATCATAACAAAATCCTGTATTTAAAAAAGTGCTAACACTCCAAAGATACTATTTTGACTGCAAATATTTTGTTGATCTCTACTTTAATGCACATAAAAACATGTGGAGATCGCAGAGCACTGGTGCAATTTTTTAAGTTCAATTCAGATTACTGCATTAAATTAAATTGAGATGAGTGAGCATTGGACATCTGGGGCAGATTTAGTTTTCAGCACCACTAAATTTTAAAAAAACATCTCATCCCATTTATTGCATTCAATTAATCTTTAAGTATGAGCATGTTTCACAGAGGTGATCACTCACTGCAGTTTATATTAAACACAATCTTTTCATACATGCATGTCTTTATTTCTTCCAAAAATCAAAATTATGCTTCTGTTCAAGTCTTCCATGAAAGAATATTTAGAAATGCTGTAATTTAAAAAGTACTGTGGAAATAAATGCTTTTGCTGATCTATGCTATGGTGCATGCAGAGCAAGGACAAGATCATACAAGCATAGGTTTAAGGTGAGAAGGAAAAGATTTTTTAAAAAGAGGCTGTGGTGCAACTTTTTCCATGCCAAGGGTGGTGTACATATGGAACGAGCTATCAGAGGAGATGGTAGAGGTGGGTATAATTACATTTAAAAGACATTTGACAGGTACATGAATAGGCACGGTTTAGAGAAATATGAGCCAAACAAAGACAAATGGGAAGAATTCAGTTTAGGAAACCTAGTCAGCATGGATGAGTTGGGTCAAAGAGCCTGTTTCTATGACTCTATATGACAAACATGTAGTTGTGAATAGCTGATTGTGGTGGCAGCAAAAACAGCATGTGGTAGATACTTAATTTATTATAATAGTTTCTGTCTGCCTACATTTCTGATTCATCATGGTTGATTCTGTAGGTAGAGCTTGGAGTATGCAAAGACACATAGGGCACACAGAGGTCTGGAGTGTGCATCACACAATGACTGCCAATAATAGATAGCAGGAGAGTGGGGAGGGTTGTTGAAGGAAATCAATAGAGAAGTAAGAGAAGCCAACAAAGGTTATTAGGGATAGGCAAAAATGTGCGGTTGAGATTTCAATTCTATCATCCATTATCTTACCGAGCAGCAAAGCAGACTCAAAAGGATCAAGTGGCCTATTTCTGCTCTCAACTTGCATATTTGTATAATCAAAAAGCAGAATACTGTAGGTATTGAAAATCTGAAATAAAAAGCAGAAACTGCTTGTTATAGCAGCATTAGTGAAGAGAAACAAAATTGTTTCAGACCTGTGATTTTTCATCAGGAATGGGCAAAGTTATAGAAGTGATAGGTTTTCAGCAAGAGATAGCTGAAAGAATGTCAAAAAGGGAGATCTATGATCAGGTGGAAGTCAAGAGAGATTGAATGAAAGAAGAAAGAATATTCTAAGGACAATGATAATAATAGTGGGGCAAGAAAAGAAACAAAAGATGTGCTTCAAGCAAGTATGTTGCTGATGAAAGAACAAATCAAGAAAAGGAAAGAAAATAGAACAGAGGTTAATGTCCGAAATAGTTGAGTCAATATTGGACAGTGAGGGGTGCGATCTTACTTGTCATTCACACTATGTTCCCACTGCAGTAAGGTCAGAGATTTTGACAGCCAGCCAAATCTCCACTCACTGCAATAGGATGGGAAAATCTTGTGTGTGAACAGTGGTAAGACTCTAGCTAAGATCTGTTCCTCGAGATTATTTGGTCTTCCCTGAAGCAGTGCTGTTGTTAGCTTAGCTGGAGACATTTGGATGGGGGTGGAGGAGACAGCATAGGAGTGATGATTGGTGGTGATAACAGTGAGAATTGGTGACAGGGAGAAAAATGGGAATATGACATGACGTACCTGATCAATTGTGATAATGAGAAGTTTTTGCCTGTCCTTATTGAGCTGATTAATCAGTACGTTGATCTGGGAGGAGAAGCTTAATGTGCTGAACAGTAGTGCATGGTGCAGATATGGCTGCCAACATTTTATGGCAGTGGCTTGGGGGAATGGTTGGTGGAGTTAAAAAAAAAATGAAATCCAACAATAATGCTGACTTGCCTGGAAGAATGGCAATAATGGAGGGGAGTTGTTGGGGGCAATGGTGATATGGGTGAGCAAAATACATGAGAGGTATTAGTATTTGCTGAATCGCGGATAGAGATAGCATATGAAGGGGGATGGAGTTGATGTAGAAGAGATAAAGGAACATGATGGATATTGCAGAAGAGGGATGACATGTAATGGGATTTAAAATAGGTACCACTACAATAAAGATACTAATGTGAAATCAAAACTTTGAGTTGTCACAACCATCAACTGGCCGCAGTATATTAAAAAATGAATATTTATGAACAGTGTTATCAGTTATGAATACTTTCTACTTAGGATAAATGAAAATAGCAGTATCATTATGTTCAACTGGTGATTTGTACCAGAAATAGTATGGGAAAAAATTCATCCTATTCACTTTGCTATAGGAAAATGCCAGAGTACGTCAGTAATTTTATCTTTCCTGTGAGTTAATTGGCCTTTCTTACAGCAGAGTAAATATTATTCCCCACACTTTGATAAAGGCAATATTAGAAACTCATTAATTTCAACATCATTTAAGTAGTGTGAAGATCTTCTTCATTTCTGGGAATAATCAATAATTCCCTGGTTACCCACCTGTTGCCAATTATAAGACCATTGCTAACAATTTTCACATCATTTCTGTACGCACAGTCACAAATCTTCACATGCAAATTTATGCCACAAAGCAGCCTATTATGCAGTTTCACAACGGAAGCAGCTATTGTCATGAAATTATTCATCTCTGCTCTTTCCATATTTCTGAAGGTCATCATACTATTGGGACATGAGCATTTTAAAAATAGTTTTAAAAATGAATAGAAATTTGCATATGCATTTTAGAAGAAAAGATCATTTGAGCTGACCGAGGATACGAAGATGACAGCCTTTGCTTATGCGTGGATATCGAGAACTTGGTTTTGATGCGATTTATGGCTTTGCAATGAATGTTACAAATTTATATACAGTTTGAAGATGAAATACATGTATTGACAACATCTAATGCCAGTGATCATTAATAATACCTTCATTCAAGATCATATACCTGATCACTCAAAACTATAAAACCAAACGTTCATCAATGATTAGGTCAAATTTTTCAAAATTATGGATAATGGTTATTTGAATGTCGACATTAACACTCAAGATATTCCCAAAATTAAACCAAGGGAACGACAGGCCGTAAAATAAAAAAAATTATTCTAAGATAGAGTCAACAAAAACAAATGTTGAGGGAGATTTCAATGACACAGAAGAGGAGATTGAAGAGAGGCAAGTACAAAAGCACCCATCTTAAGCACAATGAATTCATAGTCATTCCTCAATGTTACTTTTGACAGTTGATTCTTAATTATTGAATTAATCTCATTTGTTTTCAATAATAGAATTAAATGTTCAGACTTTGGTCAAATAAGATTACTATTATTTTGGTCATTCTATCAATTCTTAAACTATCACAAAATCTTAGAAGATTTACGAAGACAATAGATGAGCATAAATGCACATCAACTGTCCCATGAAAAAATTCTGGTCAACAGAATAAATATTCCATTTAAAATAGACAAGCTACTAGTGTTTAAATTGCATAATTATTGATCAACAATATCAACACTTCACTGACTAAAATAGTGTAAATATGTGAAGAACAATACATGTTAGTTTGTATGGACGTGTTATGCAGACCTGTTGCCATAATCTATTTTGGCTGTGACTTTCTGTTTCAGTTCCTTCAGTTCATCTTGTGGGAGTGTTCCAGAAAGTATCTGAGATCGCCATTCAATAAGATCATACATCATGTGCCTAACACGGCTGAACATCTCTCTGTTGTCATTCTAAAGTAAAAGAGATTCAAGTAGAACATTAAATACATTGTATAGGAAACAAGTAGTGCTTTACAAAACCATTTGCAACACCATTTAACACAACTGTTTAACAAGTTAATCTTGCAAATAGAATTTAAGGAACCAGTCAGATGGCTAAAAACCAGAATTTTAAAAAGGCAAGCAATCTCTGGATCACTTCCAGTGTCATGTACCAGGGAAAGCAGAAACAGCAGGTTAATACATTTCATCCAGTTCAGCTGGTCAATGGTAACCCACAGGATGCTGATAGTGAAGGATAGTGAATGTTAAAGTTGAACTCTCTCTTGTTTGAGATAGTATTATCCTACACATTGATGGCACGATTGTTATTAATCAGTTATCAGCCCAAGCCTGAATGTTGCTGCACAATGAACATGGGCTACTTTAGTATCTGAGCTGCCTAGAACACTACTATACTGAAGAACTTTTGCATTGTGTTATGATTGACTGTCAATAACCATAACCATATTCTAGTTATATGCTAGTTATGCCTCCAATCAGTGGAGAAATCACCCTCCATGCAGTCAGTCAAATGTTGCCTTGATATCAAGAGCAGACACTTTCACACCACATTTTGCTTTCAGTTCTTTTCCCTGTGTTTGAGCCAGGACGTAGTGAGCACTGTGTACAACAACTCCCATCACTTCGCTGAGTAGCCTAATGGGGTAATAATTGATCAGATTGTATTTTTCATACCAAGATTAAGAACAATTTCATTTTAAAAACAATTGATTATTTTAATATCCTCCCTCATATTCAAAAATTAATTTTAATATCCTTCCTCAAGAGGTCAAATTCAGGTATAAAAAATGTACAGGAAAAATGGGGGCGGGGGGGAGGGGAGGGGATGTGGAATAAAAAACATTTCACTCACAACGTACAACTGTCGCCAGATACTTGACCATTCTCGAAGGGTTGTAGTGACTTCCTGAACCAATGGAAGCTCATTTGGTATAACGGTTTCATGTTGCCTTGAATGAAATAAAGAATGATATAATTATATTCTCATTGCCAACCAATTTTTCCCACTTTGATGTTTTCTTTCAAAAATATTTCTGTTTCAGCAACAAGGCCAGATTTCATAGAAAATACCACATCTACATCTTATTAACAATTGTGTTTTTGTATTTGCTTTCGACAAACTGCAGTACCTGATATCATTGCTTCAGTCGCCTTTTTTTCATCATTTAGCGCTGAAGTTGTGAATATCAAAACATAATTCAATTTCTTTGTGTGAGCTGATGCCTGAAGCTTTTGAAAAGACCAGCTTTGTTTTCTTAAAAAGACACTAAGTCCACTATATCCTAAAATAAGGCTTTAAATAAATTGCAAATTAAAAGCAAATTTCAATATAGCTAACACCCTCATTCAAGTTTCCACAGGAAGGCTTCAACCTGATTCAAAAGTCTGAGTTTAAAATAGATTTTTACATTATAATTGTTCATTTATGATAATCGCATTCAGACCACGATTTGCACATATTCTTAACAAGCAATCTGTACATTAATGGGAACTAAAGGGTAAAAGGATGGAGATTTAAAAAGAGCAACTGAGAGCCAAAACAGGGATTTATAAAAAGGGGGAATTAAGCAGTCAGAACAACCATTTAAAGACAGCATGGGCTGAGAGTCAAAGAGAAGGGGGTCAGGCTATGTGGGAAGCAAAGTAACATCACAGGAAGGGGAAACGTGTGGTGAGTTTGATGGTCAGGTCTTAAATTCTTCTAAATTAATCAAATGTGAAGTAAGACTAGGTTGATTGATTAACAAAATAATTGGTAAAAATACTAAAAACTGAAACCAATTTTATAACAATTACAATCAGTGCTCAATTAATCAAATCTCAAAAATAAAGTTAAGATTAAAAAATAAAGGATAATAATATCAATATCAACACAAAAAGCAGTTGATGAGTGAGTAGCTGCTCAGTCTTTATTTATTTGAGTAGCAAGTTTATCAGTCTGATTAATAGAGAAATAATAGGATAGCTGGAGTGCAGCTATAGTGAAGTCCATAGAAGCACAGCTGGTTCAGATAAACAGGAGGTAAGGAGGAAAAATTAGGAATGAATGTTGATCGGAAATTTGATAATTAGGGGAACAGGCTAGTGCTTGGAGCTTTATAGGCACAGATGTGAATGCACGATGGTATGTGTCTCCCTGTTGCCGGATCACAGACAAAACATGCTCAGAAGAAGGATGAACCACTATCAATCATGGCTTAAATCAGCAACAAAGACATGAGTAGAAAGAGGTATGAAATCCTGCAGAAATTAGAGAGAAGGGAAAAAAACTAGCAATCAGGATCTCAAAAGATAATAATGTCTGAATTGCTCTTAGTTGACATCCTAGTAGATATAGGATAGAGCATGTGAATGTGTGGTTCAGGAAACACTATAACAGGGAGAATTTTTGGTTCCGGAGAAGATGAGACCTATACAGGGAATATGGGTTGCACCCAAATAGAGCTGGAACCTATATCCTTAGAATAACTTGCTAGTTCCATTAGGGAGTGTAAGAACTTGAAAACATGAGCAAGGTAAAACAAGGTGCACAGATAACTGGGAGAAATGAATTGCACTGGAGTAGGAAACAAAGTGGAAATTACTGGACTTCACATTTACTGTGCATGTGTACGAATGCATCAAATATAGTTAGTAAGTTGGTGAGCTGCAGGTACAGATACATATGAGAATATGATGCATTAATAATGAAGACCTATCTGGAAAAAAAAAACACTAGATATAAAATATTCCTGCATACGAAGTATTCAGGAAAGATAGAGAAGAAAACAAAAGGTGGTGAGCAGTAGTACTGATTAAGGAGAACATGATTGTGCTGAAGGGAAAGCGTGTGAAGGGAAAGTAGAGAGATCAAGGACAGACTCTATTCGGTTAGAACCAAGAAACAATAGAGGAGCTATTCCATTACCGAATGTATTCTATTGGGAAAGATAGAGACGAACAAAAATGCAACAAAATTTCAGAAAGGTGCAAGATCTATGGGGTAGTTACGAACAGAGGACTTTACTTATCCTAATAGAGACTGGAATTGTAATAGCATAAAAGCAGAGGCAAGAAAAATATCTGTCTCTAAGGACTGAGGTGGCTCAAGTCAATCAAGTGTTAGTAGAGCAACATTTAGATGACAGAGATCCAAGCATAAGATTTAAGTTGGTTATGGAAAAGGACAAAGGAGTAGTTAAAAAATGCAAGTGGAAGAAGGGTGAATTCAATGCAGTGAAAATGGAACTAACCCAGGCAAACAACGGAGATGCATTCTCAGGAGGTAAAAAAGACAAATAAACCCCAGAAGACAAAAATGATGAGGGTAATATAAAGCAGAAAAATGCATATGATAGTTAGCACATAAATAACTGAATTGAAAACCAGGCTGAATATAGAAAGCTGTGTGTGTGGAAATGTAAAAATTAGAGAAACAGAAAAAAAAATAGACAATAGTCACAATAAAAAAAGAATTCCAAAAGTCAAGGCATACAAAAAGGAGAAGGATGCTGAAAAGAGTGATCAAGGATCAAAAAAGGAAATTTTCAGAGAAATCTAAGGCATTTCTGAGAATACTATATTGATACTTTGCATCTGTTTTCACTAAGGAAGATGGTGCCCGAGTCATAACGTAAGAGAAAGTGACTGAGAGACTGGATGGGCTAAAGATTGATCAAGTAATAGTATCGAATAGGTTATGTGTGCATGACGTTGATAAGTCACCAGGGCCGGATGAGACAATATATGGATGAAAATTGCATTAGCACTGGTAATTCTCTTCCAAGCCTCCCAGGAATTAATTGGCAATCAAATCGATAAGGTCGTTAAGAAGGCATATGGAGTCTTAGCTTTTATTGGTAGGGGGATTGAATTTCGGAGCCTCAACGTCATGTTGCAACTGTACAAAACTCTAGTGCGGCTGCACTTGGAGTATTGTGTGCAGTTCTGGTCCCCGCATTATAAGAAAGATGTGGGGGCATTGAAGAGGGTACAGAGGAGGTTTACCAGGATGTTGCCTGGTATGGAAGGCAGGTCTTATGAAGAGAGGCTGAGGGATTTGAGGTTGTTTTCGTTAGAAAGAAGGCGGCTAAGAGGAGACCTTATTGAAACATATAAGATGATTAGAGGTTTAGATAGGGTGGACAGTGATAGCCTTTTTCCTAGGATGGAGAAAGCTAGCACGAGGGGACATAGCTTTAAATTAAGGGGTGGTAGTTATAGGACGGATGTCAGAGGTAGGTTCTTTACCCAGAGGGTGGTAAGGGTATGGAATGCCCTGCCTGCGGCAGTTGTAGATGCGCCAAGTTTGGTGGCGTTTAAGAGGTTAGTAGATAAGTTTATGGATGAAAAGGGAATGGTTTAGGTTAGAGGGTCACTGCTTGTTCCTAATTGGTCGGCGCAATATCGAGGGCTGAAGGGCCTGTTCTGCGCTGTAACGTTCTATGTTCTATGAATTATGTCAGAGAACTAGAGAATTGCAAATGTTACCCCTTTATAAAATGGAGTATAAGGATAAACTCCAGGACAGAGTTTAACATTAGCTGTAGGAAAACTATTGGAAACAGTAATTTGAAATAAAATTAACAGTCTCTCAGGTAAGCATAGTTAAACATAATTAAGAAGTCAGTATAGATTAGTTAATCATAAATCACTTTCAACTTGCTTGTGTTTTGAAGTGAGAGAGAGGATTGATGAGGGCTGTGCAATTGATGTGGTGCAGATAGACTTTTATTTGATGAAGTGCCACATAACCAACTTATCAGCAAAATTGGAAGTCTGTAGAATAAAAAGGATGGCCATAGAATAAATAAGGAGCCTAATGAATGACAGTAAACAGTAGTGATGAACAGTTGTTTTTCAGACTGAAGAGAAATATATAGTAGTGTCGATGTCAGGATCTCTGCCTTCCTTGATCTTTGGTGTGTAATGCACAATTCAAAATTTGCTGATGACATGACATAAGATTGAAAAGTATTGTGAACTTTGACAGGAATAGAGATATGGATAGCACAGTGGCACTGCTGCTTCAGTGCCAGGGACCCAAGTTCAATGCCAGGCTTGAGTCACTGTCTGTGTGGAGTTTGCATGTTCTTCCTGTGTCTGCATGGGTTTTCTCTGGTTTCCTCCCACTGTTCAAAAACATGCTGGTTAGGTGCATTGGGCATGTTAAATTCTCCCGCAGTGAACCTGAACAGGCACCGGAGTGTGGTGACTAGGGAATTTTTACAATAACTTTATTGCAGTGTTAATGTAAGCCTACTTAAACTTTAAACATATTTCAAGAGGGCTCTGACAGCTGGTGGATGGAACGGATGGACAAGTGCCAGATGAAATTTAATAATTTTAGTAGGTAGATGAGCAGATGCAACATAAGAGTTACAATTCTAAAAGCATGCTGGATAACAGAGGCCTGGGGATATATGAAAACGTAGTTATTAAAACCCAGGATTCCATATGCTTTATGATTAGCAACACTGGGTTCAAAAGTGAGAAAGCCATAATGAACCAGATTAATATTAAGTTGAGATCAGAGTCCAATTTAGGCCACCATATTTTAGGAAGAATGTGAAAACATGAGAATGAGCACTGAAAAGATTCCCAATCATGACTCCAGGGATAAGGAACTTTAACTATGTGGATAAATCGAAGTACTGTTCTCCACGCAGAAGGGAAGATTTGATAGAGACATTCAAAATTGCGATGGGGTCTGAATAGAGTAGATAGAAAAAAAATGTTTCTATTGTCAGAAGAATTGAGAACAGAGGAAATAAATCAAAGATGATCAGCAAAAGAAACAATGACAAAGGGAAAAAAGACTTTAAATATAGGTGTTAGGATCTGGAATTATCTGCCTGAGTGTTGTGAAAGAAGATTCAATGAATCTTCAAAATAGAGCTGAATAATTACTTGCAGTGAAAAGATTTGCAAGACAACAGAGAAAAGGTCAGGAGAGCACGACTAGGTTTCAGAGCTGGCACAGATTTGATAGGCCTAATAATGACCTTCTGTGCTGTAACTATTCTATTATTCTTTGATATCTCGTTATCCTCTGAATAAATGAAGGTATCTGCTTTATTGGAGACTTAAAAATGTATCAATAATTAGGCTTTTCTGTTTTGAATGCCTCACAAACGACAGGAAGTATACTTGAATAGCTACAGTGTTTCTGTAATTTTTTTGTTAAAAAAGGTAACAAACCCTATTGAAAGAAGAGATTGACTTAAATCCAGAAGTTTTGCATTCCAGTTTCAGCATCGTCACGCTCAATACTCTGCATAATACCACTGTTTCTATTAAACTTCCTATTCGTTGTGAGCAATGTCATTGCTAATTTCAAAAACATAACTGCAGCAAGAATTTGAGGAAGGTACTTTTCTCAGATGAGGAAAGAAAAAAATAAACAGATGAAGAATTCAACTTTGCCTACCATAGTCTCAAGTGAACCATTTCAGAGATAAACTAAAATAACCCAAAAGGACAATGCAGATAAAGGTGAGTTTTTGGTAATAGGTACATTTTACTAAACTATTTTTAGTTTAAAAACAGCGCTGCAAAAGAAAACATTAGACTGCTATATTTTTGGGACAAATTAGGGAAACGGGAAATGATTTCCATTGTAGTCAAGCATAAATAATGATAATTGTTGGCTGTGATATGAAATTAGAGACAAAGATTAAACATAGACTTCATTAATTCATAAGTAATTTAAATAAAATATCACAGAAACAATGTTTGGTCAAAATTATTCAAATTGAAAAATGTACCATAATTAAGTCTGTGGACTTTGCCTGAGGCTGAGAAAACAGTCATTACAGAATTTAAATCCAGCTTCCCTTACATATTGTATACTAAGCAATGATATTATTCACAGCTAAAACAGTAAAGATTGAATTTTGCTATTAACATCAGAACATAATTCTCCAGGAATTACCCAATCTTTCCTCGTACGACACTCCTGCCATCCCAGGAATTGGTCTGGTGAAATTTCACTATTTCCTCCATGGCAAATATATCTTTTCTTGGATCAGGACACCAAATTTGTACATAATGCTCTGGGTGTGGTCTCACTAAGGTCCTGCATGGATTCACCACTCTGGCTGAAGAAATTCCTCTTCACCTCCGTTTTAAAGGATCATCCCTTCCCACTAGTGGAAGCATCCTCTCCACATCCACTTTATCCAGGCCTTGAAGTATCCTCTGAGTTTGATTAAGATCCCCTCCTCATTCTTCTAAACTCCAACAAGTACAGACCCAGAGTCCTCAACCATTCCTCATACGATAAGCTCTTCATTCCAGGGATCATTCTTGTGAAAGCTCCTCCAGACTCTTTCCAAGGCCAACACATTCTTCCTTAGATATAGGGCCCAAAACTGCTCACAATACTCCAAACTTGCAGTTATAAGTTCTTAATTGTACCGTAGAACTCTTCCATAAATGTAATAAATTACCGTTTTTCGAAAGGCATACTTCCTTTTAGCAAAGTCATTCAATTGTTTTCAAATGAGAAGCAACTGATTGTTTTGTTCTCAGCTCACAGTCTCTCTTGGAGACTGCCAATTATTATTTATGACTTCATACTGTATATGGGCAGCATGGTAGCACAATGGTTAGCACTACTGCTTCACAGCTCCAGGGGCCTAGGTTCGATTCCTGGCTTGGATCACTGTCTGTTTGGAGTTTGCACATTCTCTTCATATCTGCGTGGCTTTCCTGTGGGTGCTCTGGTTTCTTCCCACAGTCCAAAGATGTGGGGGTTAAGTTGATTCGCCATGCTAAATTGCTCCTTAGTGTCCTGAGATGCGTCGGTTAGAGTGATTAGTAGGTAAAATATGTCGGGATATGGGGGTAGGACCTGGGTGGGATTGTGATTGGTGCAAACTCAATTGGCCGAATGGCCTCTTTCAGTACTGTAGAGTTTCTATGATTAGTTCACTGCTACTGTTTAACCATTTTGAAGAATGGTCACTTGAAAAAGTGACCAAAGAGGTGGATGGGGGTAAGGCAGTTGATGTGGTATGTATGGACTTTAGTAAGGCGTTCAATAAGGTGCCCCATGGAAGGCTTCTGCAGAAAATGCAGATGTATGGGATTGAGGGTGATTTAGCTAATTGGATTAGGAATTGGCTAGCTGATAGAAGACAGAGGGTGGTGGTTGATGGGAATTATTCATCGTGGAGTTCGGTTACAAGTGGTGTACCTCAGGGATCTGTTTTGGGGCCCCTGCTGTTTGTAATTTTTATAAATGATCTGGATGAGGGTATTGAAGGATGGATTAGTAAATTTGCGGATGACACCAAAGTCGGAGGAGTGGTAGATAGTGAAGAGGGGTGTTATAGTTTGCAGAGAGACTTGGACAAGTTGCAGAGCTGGGCCGAGAGGTGGCAAATGGAGTTTAATGTGGAAAAGTGAGAGGTAATTCACTTTGGCAGGAATAACAAATGTGTAGAGTATAGGGCTAATGGTAGGACTCTTAATAGTGTTGAGGAACAGAGGGATCTTGGTGTATGTGTGCATAGATCCCTGAAAGTTGGCAATCAAGTCGATAAGGTTGTTAAGAAGGCATATGGAGTCTTAGCTTTTATTGGTAGGGGGATTGAATTTAGGAGCCGCAACGTCATGTTGCAACTGTACAAAACTCTAGTGCGGCCGCACTTGGAGTATTGTGTGCAGTTCTGGTCCCCGCATTATAAGAAAGATGTGGAGGCATTGGAGAGGGTACAGAGGAGGTTTACCAGGATGTTGCCTGGTATGGAGGGCAGGTCTTATGAAGAGAGGCTGAGGGATTTGAGGTTGTTTTCGTTAGAAAGAAGGCGGCTAAGAGGAGACCTTATTGAAACATATAAGATGATTAGAGGTTTAGATAGGGTGGACAGTGATAGCCTTTTTCCTAGGATGGAGAAAGCTAGCACGAGGGGACATAGCTTTAAATTAAGGGGTGGTAGTTATAGGACGGATGTCAGAGGTAGGTTCTTTACCCAGAGGGTGGTAAGGGTATGGAATGCCCTGCCTGCTGCAGTTGTAAATGCGCCAAGTTTGGTGGCGTTTAAGAGGTTAGTAGATAAGTTTATGGACGAAAAGGGAATGGTTTAGGTTAGAGGGTCATTGCTTTTTCCTAATTGGTCGGCGCAACATCGAAGGCCGAAGGGCCTGTTCTGCACTGTAATGTTCTATGTTCTATATCTCTGAAGGTTGCCACTCAAAATGGTTAGAGATGTGAAAAAGACTGATAGCATTTAGTGTTTATTAATAGGGGGTTAGGGTTTAAGAGCTGTGGGTCCATGCTACAACTTTCAGGACCATTTTGAATGTTGTGTGCAGTTCTGGTCACCTTACTATAAGAAGGATGTGGAAGCACTGCAGAGAGTGCAGAGATTTACCAGGATGTTGCCTGGTTTGAAGGATAAGTCTTATGAGGAAAGGTTATGGAGCTAGGGCTTTTCTCTTTAGAGCAGAGGAGCATGAGAGGCGATTTAATGGAGATTTATAAAATGATAGGGGGATAGATAGAGTGGATGTTCAGACATTATTTCCTCAGGTGGATGTACCTGTTAGGAGGGGGCATAACTATAAGATTCATGGTGGGAGACATAAGAGGAGTATCTGAGATAGGTTCTTTACTTAGAATGTGGGTAGGATGTGGAATGGACTGCCTACTGAGATAGTGGAGTTGGACACTAAGAATTGTCAAGCAGTTATTGGATAGGCACATGGAGCACACCAGAATGACAGGGAGTGGGATAGCTTGACCTTGGTTTTGGACAAAGCTCGGTACAACATGGAGGGCCGAACGGCCAGTACCATGCTATGTTCTATTTCTTACCATCAACTTATTACTTACATTCCAGGAGAAGATTTGGGGTTTTCTTATGTGTTGATTGCCATTTGGTTCTAATTTTCTTTTAGCAAATCTCATTTTCTTCTTCACTTTCTCACTCAACAGCATTTTATCTGGCTCTCACTTGATAAAATCATTTTAAGAAACCTAGGCTCTGATTCCATTTGTTGGAATATACCAAACCTGTACCTAATGCAACCTCATTCACCTGACGAAGGCACAAAGGCCGAAAGCTAGCAAATTTACTATCAAATAAATCGGTTGGATTTAAAATTGTCGTCAGACCTCTTACTGAGTTTACCCCAGTCCAACGCCAGCATCTCTCTGCAACATCATTCTGCTTCTCAACCAATTTTGTACCCATACTGGCATATTCGCTGTACAGTACTCAATCATCTAGATTAAAAACACAGGATGTTTCATTATATCTAAATTAAGCAACACAGAACTGAATATTAATATATTAAATGATATTAGTCAGCAGGATTCCATCCTGCTCTGCCCAAGACTGCAAAGATCTACAAAAGGTTGTGAATGTAGCCCAATCCATCACACAAACCAGCCCCCCATCAATTGACTCTGTCTACACTTCTTGCTGCCTCAGCAAAGCAGCTAGCGAAACTAAGGACCCCACACAGCCAGGACATTCTCTCTGAGAATGTTTCGCTGCTGGAAGTCAATCCAATTAAACTCAGGAAGGTTGCCTGAAGGGATCTTCAAAACATCAGACTGTTCCAGATGGTGCAGAGAGGAGAGAGCCTATTGGATTGCCAGAAGGAATTTGAGACTTCATCACAGGTATCTACCTGCTAAGAATATGGTGTATTCTTTATAGCACACAACATTGGGAATAATCTAGAAATTACAACATTCAAGGTCCTACTTTTCAACTTTCTTCCTTGCATTTGAAAATCTGACCACAGGACTTCAATACCTGCCCTCTCCATGTTGTCAGTACCAATTTGCTCTAAAAATTCTGACTTGTTCCCTTCCCCCTCTCCTCTTCAGGATGTTCTGCACTCTCCAAGATCTTCTTTACCCTGGGCATCAGAGAAGAAAGACACCTTGTGGAATTTACAATCACTGTTATAAAAATACCTATCTGATCCCTGACTATGGAATCTCAGAACAACTTAATTCTTACTATTTATCATTTCCTCCTATGCAGTATCATGGCCTGAAATGCATTGTTTCAAGACATTGTCACTTCCAGCAGATCCAATGCAGGTACCTACAGGAGAATAATAGGCACTCCAGACTACTGTACTCCATGCCTGGATCTATATTCTCAGATTCTCATCCATCTACTATCCAGAATTCTCACTGCATTTGAAGTAATCTATAAAGGAAAATCATCCTAAACAGCTTAGGAATCATTTTAAATTTGGACTCTTTTGAGTTCTGGTATCATGCTTGGAATCTGCACATTCTCAATGAAATTCCTAGCACTTTCTCTGCCTTTCACTTGAATTCGGCTAAACAGAATCTTGTTCAATTTATTATTCTTTGTTCCTTTAACTTAAGGGACTCCAGGGACAGGTATGCCCGAAGTTCCCAGGTTTCTGGATTTTCTTCTGTTCAGGGAAATATTTCCCCTGCAACTCCCTTATCCTCTCCAGCTTAAAATTAACTCAGAAGTTCTTTCTGTCCTAGGGCAGCCCCGATCACTAAGAAACAACCTAGTTTTCATTTAGGCCTTATTTGCATTCACATCATAAACTCTCATTACCATACAAGCATTTGAACCAAACTGAAATCAGTAACTCTTCAAATATAAAGCCACAACATTAAACTTACTTCAAGCTTTGCTTTATTTCTAACACTCAGAAATATAGACCATCTCATACTACCTCTTTTTGCTGACAAAAGACTTGGGCAGAGTGTGATGTTTTCTATTGAATTTAGTGCCAAACCTTAATTTGAACATTTCTAAAATTCTGCACTGCTGCATGATTCTCACTGTCAAGATCTAAAGCAATCTGAAAAACTTGGACTGGAATGCCAGTGAGGCTCTCTTCATGTCAAAGTCTTCAGCTGATCAGACCATGTGCCCAAAATATTGTTAAATTTCAACAAGATCTTGCAAGTCTTCTTATAACTACAGTAGAGAAATCATTAAACATGTTACATATCAAATGCTTCACTTTAGCTGTCAGCTGTGTAAAGAAAGGGTAAATCAATGGAACAGGAATGTGAATTGATATTGCAGTAATGCTAAGTTTTAACCTTTGTCATGCCATGTGAAATTACTCCTAAACTGAAACATGTTAAAATTTCTAATTAATTATAAAAAGAGAATGTATGAGAAAAATAACTGAACTTAAAGTTGATAAAAAAAAACCCTAAAATTAACCAAATCACACGATCTGTGATAATATTCTTAGAGGAAGGAATAGAATAACTGCAAAACTTATTTTTTTGTTCTACTGCTTGGCACTCAAATATGTTGCAGTTAAGTATTCCAACTTTAGATGAAGCACAAAGCTCTGGATAGGGGGAATGATGGATATACTAAACCTCTGCCCAGAGACAGGCCACGTGATTTGGTATTCATATAGAAAAAATCCATACCAATACCTCTTAAAAACAGACAATGAGAGCAAAAGAGTGAGAGTGAACGCAGGAGCGAGCTCAAGAAAGCAAGTGAAATTGCCGTGAAATGCATGTTAGCAAACAAGCAAGATGCTGGTGAAAGCTGGTTCTCTGTTCAAAAAGTCAAAACAAAACAGATGGGACTTTATAGGATAAAAAGTTACTGAAGTGAACCTTGCAGATGGAAGGTAGTTCTGAAATTCTGGATCATTGTACGGTTGGCAGAAGTGTGGGGCAAAGTGAAAGGAGTTGTAAGAAATATCTCGATTACATTAGTTAATGCAAAAGTATCTGTTCTTTAGTTTGATATCAGTTGTCTGTTAAGTCATGCTTGATTTATGTTTTTTTTAAAAACAGTAAAATCTTAATATGAAACATCGTCCTTCAATTATTTCCATTGGTTATTTGGGAAATTCATTTATTTTTAAAAGTTATCAGTCTCTAAGGGGATTCTAACATTATACAGAATTGTTTTTAACTATATCACTACATAATGTGAAGATCTGCTGTTTGTCAAGTAGATTAGAGAAAGGTACAAAAGTAGTGAACTGTACCACAAATTTAGATTAGACTATTTAATCGATTGGAATGCTGAACTCAAAGCTACATAACACATTGATTTCCCAAACGTCAAGCTTGTTGTGGTTGTAGGTACTTATAAGCATATGTTGAAGTATCACTGCAAATCCTTTCGACATAAAAAATTTATACGTGTTTGACCTCAATGTTTCACAAACGTTATGGAAAATGAAAAATAGATAGAATACATAGTGATAAATAAAGGCTTCCTCCAACAATTCAACATTATTAATTGCACTATTTCAACAGCTTTGACTAAGAATCCTGTATTTCTACTTGTAGAATTCTTACAGAAAACTGGAAGACAAATGTTTAAAGGCTATAGAGACCTGCTTTGAAATTTCAATTGCGTACACTTTCCAGTATCAGAGAAATCGAGCCTTTGCACCATTTATTGCCAACTTCAGCAGGGATGCAAGGACGAATAGAGGCAAACAGCCCATTATTGAGCATAATTACAGCACAGCCATGTCCCCTCTTCTTGTCGTGAACTGAAAACATGTCCCTTAAGTTCTGTTTCCTGTTCAATGACTTGCACTGTTTTAAATAGAGCTGCCAACTATAACACTGCACAATGTCTTCTCACTGACCATGCTAACCCGTTCTTACTCTCCAAAAAGTTTTCAACTTCCTCAGCTCTGTCAATGCTCAGCACTCCAAAAAGGTTCATCCCTTAACTCTTACAATGTTCAGACCCCTCACTCCATGAAAATGCTCAACACCCCTCTTCCCCTGTCATCCCATATTTCCCAACAATGCTGACTTTTTAAATCAGCAGTTGGACAGGAGCCAGGGATTTAAAAAGAGAAGTCTGGAGAGGACCGGGAGGCACTGCACATTGTCCAGTGCGGGCAGATGGGGTGAATATTGCCAGGGGTGGGGGAGAGGTGGGTACACATTGCAGGGAGGTGAGGGAGTGAATATTGCCAGGAGGAGCACTGTACGTTGCTGGTCGTGCTTTGACACTCTAACTGATTTACTTAAGAATTGCACTGACTTCATAGCTGCTTTGAAAGGCTCTAAATAAATCCATGCAAAACCAGGGGAAATGTAGGACATACAGTCCAAATCTCTGTGGATACGACCATTTGAACCCACTGTTGTCAGAATCACGGAGCAGTCAGGGCAGGGTAAAGCCGGTAACTGGAAGTTTAAACGCTGAAAGCATGCACGTTAGGAGTTCCTCAGGGTCCCTATACCCATCAGCGACTTCAGTTCCCTTGGAGCTTTTCCCCATTTCTGAAGACTTGGGCCAGAGTGTTCAGAGTATGACATTTCAAGTAGAAATTATTGCAGCTGCGAGACATGCACACTACAAGATACAACTGGGCTCAAAAGCACTAGGAATATCAACATTTCAAATGTCAAATGTCAACATTTCTGATCTTTCTCCTTTGGAGTTTGGGACTCTGAGGCAAATCAGTAGAAAATACAAGCCCAAGTTTCTATAAAAGCAGACATCATGAAATAGTAAATGTACTATAAACCCCCTTCAGAATATTTATTAACATTCAGATTTTCCCCACCTCACCAATAATCAATACATCATAAAGTATGTACATCATAATCTGGAGAACAAATATGAATGCTTAACTTTAAAAGCATTATATGCTAACAATTATTACAATTCAATTATAATAACTCTCAAAGCATGCTCTACAAGATTGTCTTTTGCAGGAAGCTTGTTTATATATTGTAATCCGACAAAGAAAAGTGCCAATTCCAAAATCACAACACAAACCAACAATAGCATCTGCGGTTTACTAAATCATTTTATACATATTTTCAAGTCAGCTTAGTAGTATTTCTACAAAGCATAAAGTACTTTAAATACAAAGTTACTCATCTAAGTAAGGAACGCAGCCTGATAACATCTGATAAATGAACTCCTATTCAAAATGCAGAAGACAGTAGATTTTTAACTTCTATTCTGTAAATTAAAGAAAACTTCATTTTGCAGTGATATTGCAATTGTTTGTACACAAATGTTCATCATTGTGCAAACCTTTTATTCGCTTGGATCTTCCATGAAGCAGTGCTTTATGTCAGATTGTCACTCCAATTGAACTTTTCTACGCCTCAGTGTTACTGTGCATTTCTTGCCAAGTCTTACAAGCCCAACTTCACCAGAAATGCAGAGCGCAGCATCCTTGAGAAACTCCATTGCAGCAGTGTGGCATCAGTGGAAGATGAGACACACACTTTTTACACCAGTAACTGCTCAAACATCCAAAGTGAATGTGAGTAAATGAATGGGTAGGCAAGGTAGTGGGTAAACTATGGATAACAAAGTCAAAAGAGATAGTCAAGTCAGAAGTTAGTCAGGTGATTGGGGGTAGTTAGGGGGTCAAATGTCATCATGAATCGATTACTATCGGAAGTCACTGAGAATTATTGGAGGTGCATTCTAGTTCAGCAGTAATCAGGCTGTGAGCAGGTACAATCAGTCCTGTAGTTACCCCGATGTAGACTTGGATTTTTCTCTCTAATGTTTTCTTGGTCACTTATTCAGGTAAGTCCCACTGAACTATTCCAAAATCTCTAATTCTGGCATAGAGTTGGAAACATTTGTGGACAGTCCCAGGGAGCAGGAGAATTTCTCATGCAAAGTTCTAATTTTCCAGACAAATCACTGAGAGGTCAGTGAACGGTATTTCCATCAGTTCCTGACTTGCATCTTGGGTCATGAATCCATTGTTATTTTATTTTATATTTTATTTTAACATTCAACTATGACAATGTTATAAATTTTGATTACTCATTTCTTTTGTATTGTCAAGACAATTCAGCATCTGCCACCATGATAATTTTTCAATAAAATATTAACTAGTAAAATGTTTTGGGGTGAATTTTTCCTTTATTCCTGGATTCAAAACTGAAAAGTAGTACTTTCTCTATTTCAATCACAGCCATAAAATGTTGTCAATTCATAGACTGAATTTACAGTAGAGTAAATTTCTTTCAAATCTATCCCAACTTCAAAACAACACCCAATGTCTCAGTAGTTTGAAACTTTTCATTCTTCACATCAAAGCTTAAAAGAAATCATCACTTGCAAGACAATTCTGCACTGCAGACCTGAAACAGCTTGAAATTACCCATTATTGGCAAAAAATATTAATTCAAATTCAGGTTCTACAAATAACATTGCATAATGCTAATGCAGTCACAAAATTACTCCCGCCCCTCCACCTATCCTGAGAACATGGCCCCATGTTTTAGATTCTCCAGTCAATAGCAACAATCTCTCAACCGTATCAAACCCCTTCAGAATTCTGTAGGTTTCAATTAGATCACCTCTCATTCTTTTATATTCCAGAGAAGATAAATCAATTTACTTAATCATAAACCTCCTCCCCCATCATATGCTTTGCTCATCTCCAAAGCATATATATCCTTTCTTAAACATGGAGATCAAAACTACACACACTATTCCCAATTTGGAGTGGTATGGTGACACAGTAGTTAGCACTACTGCCTCAAAACATCAGGGATCCAGATTCCATTCCAGCTTGGGTGACTGTCTGTGTGGAGTTTGCACATTTTCTCCATGTCTGTATGGGTTTCCTCTGGGCTTTGGTTTTCTCCCATAATCCAAAGTTAGGCAGGTTGGCCATGGTAAGTTACCCCTTAGGGTCCCAAGATGTGTAGGTTAGATGAATGAGCCATGAGAAATTTGTGAGGTTACAGGGATAGGGCAGGAGTTGGGGCCTGAGTAAGATGCTCCGTCAGAAGATTGGTAGACTCAATGGCCCAAATGGCCTCTTCTGCATTATGGAATTCTATAGACTCTATATAACACCAAAATTCTGCACAACTCCAGCAAGACTTCTTTATTCCTGTACACTAATAAAGGATGGTGTCCTTCACTTAAATGGAGCTACTCCAAATTTATACTGATTTTCCCAAAACATAGTTTATTATCTGTACGAATACTTTTTAAAAAGTGGTTTATATCTCCTCTGTTATTATTGAACAATTGTTAGGCTCAAGTTTCATTTAATTTGTATAAAGATATGGTATAAAATTATCTTATTCGCAAAGAAACACAAGATGGGTTATTAAAGGGTATTTATAGCCAGGAAGACATCAGATGTTATTAACAAAATAGGCAAAATAGTCATTAGGTATAATTGAGAACAATATTGCTGCGATATGCAAGTTAATGAATAAAATGCAAGACAATTCTAAGGATACAAAAGTATTACTTAGATTCCATAGCTCACCCTTTGCCTTCAACTGTTGCTTCCTTTAACTGAATATAAGAAGCTGGAAAAATACCCTGTAAGAAAACAAAGTTAGAAAAAAATGTCTTGTCATCAGTAATTGCGGTTTTATTAATTTTTTTAATTTTACAAAATATTTCAGAATTCTGTCAAGATAGTTATATAGAAATGTTAACTGCCAACTGAATTAGCACAGAAGAAAACATCATATTATTAACATATTTCTGGTCACAACTGTCATATTCCACACACAAATGTATTCATTAATGCACCAGCTTCAATTTAACCAAATGCCATAGTCAATGTTCCTCAACTGTAATGAAAACATTTCATAATGTTACAAAACTCAGCTGTACAATTGCACTACAAGCTATTTTCAGCAGACAACAGAACTTAGACATACCCTGTATCAATATTGCATTGGGGGTATCACGAAACGTTATAAAAGAGACGAGCCCAAATGAACCATAATCAAATAACTGCAAAACCTTAAAAACTACCTTTTCTAATTGCTTCCACAAGAAACCTGAATATTTATTTAGAAACACAAAGGTACTTCAGAATACAAGATCTCAGTTTACCTAGCAAAAAAAACAGTGGTTTAACATTAATTATCTAAAGTCAAATTAAATCCAGACTCTCAACCATTTTTTTTAATCACTATTTTGTGGATTATAACTTGAAACTGAAAAAAGTATTCCGAAACCAGGTTTGTTGAAATTCCATGTTGCTGAGCACCACTTTTTAAACAAGAATATTTGGATATTTCTATTTTGAATAATATACAGTCATCTTGTAATTGAGCTCCTTTGTTTATGTAAATCATTCTATTCACACAATTCTGTGCTGTGCTCTTTTAACAAAATGAGAATACATAGGACTTTAAAAAGACAATTTGTAGGTGAAGTTGTCAAAAGAAATGAAAATGTATGCCAGTCACACAATTTCCTTGTTTTCCACCTTTCGTGCAAAACCAAGTTATACGTTATAAATAACTAGATTTAGTTTAACTTAATTTTTTGTCATTACATATGAGAGAGCATCATTGCATCACATCATTTGATGAGCAGCTCTTACACACACATAGCTAACAGATTGTGAATCAATCTTTCGTACGGCATCTGAATAACGTCTTGTATTCTTGTTAAATTTGAGTTTGCTTTTTCAGCAGCAAAACTCATGATGCCCCAAGGAATGCTTATGCATAAAAAGGCTGATTGGCGCTGTTTTGTTTAGAAACAACTATAAATGGAGACAGACTAATTACTTTAATCTATTCCCTCAGCAAATACTAAAAATTAATAAATTTCATAATTTAACAAAAGATATACAAAACAGAACATCCAAGGCTAACTAAAATGCATAATCTCAGATTTAAGATTAGCATCTGGCAATTAAATGCTATTTCTTACAACTTGTATGTGGAACATTTTCCTAATTTCACTTCTAATAAATCTAGCGCTGAATTTTACATAACACCCTCCAGTCCTAGACTCTTCAACCAGCAGAAACATTCTCTCTCCGTCTACCACATGCAGCTATCACTTTGGTACAGTGTGCACTCCCTCCAAGGTCAACATGCCATTTCTCAGAGTATGATGCTGAGAACTACTCACTGTTCTCCTGGTGTAATAAAACTATGGCTTTACACATCTGCAGTAGTTTATAGCTGTTACAATTTCTAATGCATATTTAGCATTTAAAATTTCATCAAAACATTCAAACACATTTTTATATCCCATTCAACACGAGCCGATCATCCATTTACAGTCAGTAAATAAGGTAAATCAGTTTTTCTTACAAACAATTGTTTTGAAGGGCACAGGGATCATTTTAACTCCTTTGACTGGAAACAGATACAATTGGTCTTCTTTCTGTTCTTCCACAATTTTAATTCAACCTTCTGGTTCAAGCAAGCCAGTGGTCCATCTCAATCAGATGGGAGCCTAATTAATGTATGCAAATTCAAATCCCATGATGTACAATGTATAATGGGTTAATTAGCCAGGATGTTAATGATGATGTCACATGATCAACGGGACAAAACTTGCCTTACTGTGTCCAGAAAATAATGTATTTATGAGAACTTGAATGTAAATGAGGTAAATAAATAAGACTATGCCCGATCTGAATAAGAGAAACTTCATCAGTTAGCAGACAACACAAGTAAGAGGCAATAATTCAAACTTTGGTGGCAGTGCTGAAGGTTGCTGTTTAAGAAAACAAAAGCCACAGGTGACTAAAGTCCTAGGAGAAGCTCATCTTTGCAAAGAATAACAAAAATTAAGGCAAAAGACAGTGAGCAAACCACTCATGTCTACAGCACTGAAAATCCACTACCCTTACACAACCCTTCAAAAACATTAAGGATCCACATTAAGGAGGGTGGCTGAGGCTCTGGAGCCACATTGAAAGATACTGAATAGCTTTGGCCTTTTATATGCAACTGGGGCATAATGAATGATAACCTGGTGAGACAAGGAGTGGAAGAAGCCTCAGTATCCTATGAGATTTTGAGGGGCTTCAATAATTTTTTTTTTTATTAGTGTCACAAAAAGGCTCACATTAACACTGCAAAGTTACTGTGGAAATCCCCTCATTGGCACCTCTTCAGATAGAATTCAGTAAGAATCTAGCAACACCAATTTTAAATCCAACCGATTTATTTGATAGTAAATTTGCCAGCTTTCGACCTTTTCGTCTTCGTCAGGCAAATGCAATGTTCTGGTCTGCAATAGCACACATATCAACACAGACAGTCACAGATTGCTGATTAGAGTGCGAATCCTTACAGAGAATTGTTCTCTAACCAATGCTCAGGATTCCCTTCACACACATTGTGAGCCACTTTAACACTTGAATAGCAGGTTAGATGTAAGGATTCGCATTCTAATCAGCAATCTGTGACTGTCTGTGTTGATATGTGTGCTATTGCAGACCAGAACATTGCATTTGCCTGACGAAGACAAAAAGGTCGAAAGCTCACAAATTTACTATCAAATAAATCGGTTGGATTTAAAATTGATGTTGCTAGATTCTTACTGAATTCTTACTATCCCAGTCCAACACCGGCATCTCTACATCATGACCTGTTCAGATACACAGAGAATTTAGCATAGCCAATGCACCTTATTAGCACATCTTTTTTTGGACTGTGGGAGGAACCCATACAAACACAAGAGAACATGCAACTCCACATGACTTAAGCCAGGAATCAACCGGGGTCCCTGGCACTGTGAGGCAGCAGTGCTCATCATTCTGCTCCTAATTATTTCGTCCCCAAAAAGAATCCATTTATTGAATACGTGTGTCTCAGCCAAAGAAGCCAGCGGAGGTGAACCCATCGATTCATTTATTAACATCTTATATAAACTGGCGATTAGTTGCACCTACAAAGCTTTAAAATGTGAGTTCATTCTCAACCAACTCAATTTGTCAGCATTCTAAATGAGATGATAGCAGACTTCTTGCAAAGCAAAGGGGATTTGTCGCTCCGGAAGGTCAAACAGTTTGCAAACAGTGTGCAGAATTGAGGTGTACTTCAGAGTTACAGCAAAGGTCTTTCCAGTATGTAGATCCAAAGTCAGGAGTCCTGCCAACCAAAATACTAGTGAAAAAACCCACCAAAGTGACTGAGTCGTTGAAATGCTCCAAAGAGAAATCAAAGATCCCAATAAGCTGTTCAGGCCTTTTGGGCCGGAACTCTGGGGATACATAAGAAATATGAGCAGGAATAGGCCATCTAGCCCTTCGAGCCTGCCCCGCCATTCAATAAGATCATGGCTGATCTGAAGTGGATCAGTTCCACTTACCTGCCTGCTCTCCATAACCCTTAATTCTCTTATCAATCAGAAATCTATCTACCCGTGACTTAAACATATTCAACAAAATAGCCTCCATCACTTCAATGGACAGAGAATTCCAGTGATTCACCACCCTTTAAGTGAAGAAGTTCTTCCTCAACTCTGTTCTAAACTGCCCTCCCTCTCTATTTTGAGGCTGTGCCCTCTAGTTCTGGTTTCCTTTCTAAGTGGAAAGGATCTCTACCTCTACCCTATCTACCCCCTTCATTATCTTGTAAGTCTCTATAAGGTCCCCACTCAGCCTTCTAAACTAATGATTACAGGCCCTATCTACTCAATCTCTCCTCATAAGCTATCCCCCTCATCTCCAGTATCAGCCTGGTGAACCTTCTCCATACTCCCTCCAAGGTCAATATATCCTTTCGCAAATAAGGGGACCAAAATTGCACACAGTATCCAGTTGCGGCCTCTCCAGCGCCTTGTACAGTTGCAGCAAGACCTTCCTGCTTTTATATTCCATCTCCCTCACTATAAAAGCCAACACTCCATTTGCCTTCTTGATCACCTGCTGCACCTGCAGACTCAGTTTTTGTGATTGTGCACAAGGACCTCCAGGTCATTCTGCACAGTAGTATGCTGCAACTTTTCACCACTTAAATAATACTCCATTCTCCTATTATTTCTTCCAAATACAAGACAGAATTCAAACTGGGCAGTGTAGCTGGGGTGACAGTCTTAACAGGCAAATTTGACATGATTCAGGACTGACTTAAAGAAGTAAAAATCCAGTTATCCAAAATAAAGCTACACAGTCCAGGAGGGACAGCCTCAAAATGAAGAGTCAGATCGCTACAATATTTAAGCATAAAAATAAAGAAATTAATGTATCTTAGACAGCCAACAATTTGTCCTGCTCAGCATGATAGAACGGGCAAGACTTATTCTTCTCCAAATAGAAGTTAGTGCAGCAATATTCAGGAATTCATTTCTAAAGTTTTCCTGAGGATTAGAGGAAAAAATTGAAGTCAACTTATTATACAATGAGCCAATCTTCAAGAAGAAGCACCATCCATCAGACCATAGAAAGAAACTGTAGATCTTCACTTCTCCAAGGCTTGAAGGGTGGAAAGAGGATGCACCAACAATGACAGCAATCATCCACTGGATAAGCTTCTCGACCTTGGTTTGCTCTTCCTGTGACAGAGGTAAAGAGAAAGAAGCCGCCAGGAAGACAAATAATCTGCAAAGACTGACAGAGATACTAGACTTTACTGTACTCTAACTCCACTGTCAATGATGGTTACGTCTTCGTTGTCTCTTTTGAGGAAAATAATCCATTTGTTTAAGAAGGTAATAAAAAAGTGAATTTATCTAGTTATTCCACTGAGCCCATCAAAGACATATATCAACAGTTACAAGCAACCAGCAAAAGCAAGAAAGACAAGATGTAAACTCCAATTAGATCAAGGCAATAGTGAAAGTTCAGAGCTTATTAATTTTTACAAATGTGAGATATAGTTCTCACTTGGACCTCATCAACAAGCCACAGACTCACTCAAGCTTTTTTTAATAAAAATCAGAGGCCAAAACTACAGAGCTTCTACAGCTGACGAGCACCTCAGAAAAACTTTTAAAAAAATCAATTAAATAGACCTCAAAGACACTGAAATTAAGCAAGAGTTACCCAAAAGAGAACAATGAACTAAAAGCCCAACGATTAGCAGTCATACATCTCAGAGAATCATAGAGAAGTATTCACACAATAAAATGGTACAACAAAAGTAGATTAACATAATGTACTACAGGTGTGTCTCATGGGTTTCTTCTGGGTGCCTCCCACAGTCCTAAGGTACGTCGGTTAGGTGCATTAGCCATGGTAAATGCATGAGGTTATGAGGATGGGGGAGTGAATCTAAGTAAAATACTCTTTCAGAAGGTCAGTACAGACTCATTTCTGCACAGGAGAGATTCTAAAGTTAACGGTTATGTTATTTAGCTAATGATATTAATGATAATGTGAACATGACATCAGGGTCAAAATACCAAGAAACTCCAAGGGGGCAAGACACAAAACGCAATGTCCAAAGAACAATCACTTGCCATGAGGTCTTAGAAATTAAAAGTGTAAATAAATTGGTTTTAAGAGAAATATTACAGGCTATGTCACTCAAAGGAAAGCAAACTCTATGCAGCTACAAGACAACACAAGTAAAGAGCAAGGAGCCAAAAGAAATTGAATCCTAATACAACATGAAGTGTTTTTTTTAAATCCTTTGTGATAGACACTCTGCCTAGCAAAACCAGATGGTTGAAAAGAAGCCTCAAAAAGTTTATTCTTGTTACGAGTAGCAATAGCTACTGAGGGTCACTCAATTCCCTGCTCCCCCAAAAACCTGCCTTTGTATCAGCAGAAGCTATTATCAGAGCACCCAATTTTGCGCCAGTAAGTTGCAACAGAACACATGTTGGGACGTGCAGCTCATCAACACCTCTGACCCAGGTCCAGCCCAAGAAATGAACCACCCTGGCCTGCAACTAAAGGAATCAGGCAGTCTGCCCAATATTTAAAAATCATCTCTCACGTTCTGCAATTCAATCAATTTATAATTAGGCTCAATAGTTTATGGTGATTACATCATCTTCTATTAGGGTATAAAATTCTGGAATTTTAATGAATTGAGTTCTACAATATCATGCATCATTTTGTAAAATAGTTGCCTTGATCAGAAAAACAATCTTCAAAACTAGACTGGGAATAATGAGCTAGTAGTAAATCAATGGAAAAGGCTCCCTAGGGAATGATGGAAGCAAATAGAACTCATTCAAATGCAAATCTGGTAGATTTTGTTTATAAAAAAAACAGCATCTTGGAATACAATAGATGTAATTTGAGATGTGACATCTGGTAAGTGTAGCATGCTTGGCAGGACATTTGACCAGATGGATCCCGGTCTTTTAATGTCTCTCAATTTCTTGGTTACAGCTCAGTCATACAATAACGTCCAAAGAAACAGCTATGTAAATCCCATAACATACATGTTTATATAAACTTTAAATTACTCACCTTTTTGGCTTTGCGTCGATGTGTATATCCTCTATACCAACCTAAAAAGAAAAATAGCTTTAAACAGAGCTAATAATATGAAAATATATAACGATGTTAAGTATTTATGCAATATATCTGAATTTAAGCTTAAGATCACGTAAAAATGGTTAAGATTAATAGAATAAGCAAAACAAATCAAAATAAAAGTATACTGAACAATGGAAACTCATCATTGTTACTGCTTTGAATGGGAAGGAGCTATATAATTACATTGACCTATTTCAGTGTAATTTCTCAATCATTTAGGACTGAAGTGAGGAGAAATTTCATTCATCAAAGGATAATAAATTCTTCGAATTCTCTATGTACCCTTGGTCACTCAGAGGACAGAATTTTACAGTGCCACTCCAGTAGATTTGTAGGCAGGCTTAGAATCCCTTCCCATTGCCCTCTCTCTGCAATGTTATGGATGGAATGTAATCAGTCAGATTAGATTCCTCCTGCACTTTGCGGACAGAACACACACGACCAATCTTCCACTTTATCAGATAGATGGGTAGCTATACCGAAACAACTTTGCTAGATGTAGCTAATTTGGAGCATAAGTCTTTTGGACCATAGTCAGAATGCTGTTCTCCAGAGCACTCAGCCATTTCTTGACATCACAGGGTGTGAATCGAATTAGCGAATGACTGAGTTCTGTGCTGCTGAGGACCTCAGAAACAGAGAGATCAAGTTGGATTGTCACGACTGAGTAGAGACGATGGCAACTCAAGGAATGTAATGGAGGAGTCTATGGCATTGTTGAACAGTTCGCCCAATTTTGGCTCAAGTTCCAAAGGTTTCTAAGGAGGCCTCTGCTGGGTTGAATGGACTAGGTTTGCCTTTGTTGCATTTGGCATCATTGGTGTCTTTTCTCTATCACATTGATACAATTGAGTGGTTTGCAAGGCCATTCAGGGAGCAGTTAAAGTCAAATCACATTTCTGTGTATATTTGGACTTGCATGTATGTCAGACTGGGGAAGTAAGGCAGAAAACAGACTTTTTTTTAACTAGTTTTCATTACTTTTTTTTAAACTATAGTTTCATGTACACCATTGCCAATACTAGCTTTTTGTCCAGATTTTATTTAGTTCACAGAATTTGAACTCTCAACTGCAGATCATTACACAAACAAACATAATCAGTGTCACTGAAAGTTGCCCCCCATACCTTCACAACTTCTTTTGTTCAAAGACAATGCCCTGGCTAACCTACCTCACTTCCAAACATAATGGAATATTCTATCATATCATTCCTAAAGGTTATTTTACAAGATGATTAATTAGCCATTTTTTGTTTTGTAATACTAGATGCAAAATAGCATGATCGTTAGTCGGCTCCTCAATTTACTGCCCTAGAATACTATCCCTAGCACACTCCAGAAACTTGCCCTCCATGGCAGGAGTGCTCATTAGATTTACCCATACTACGTGCAGATTGAAGTCATCCATGGTTACTATAGTACTCACACTACTCTAATCTCCTGATTCATACCATGCCTCACAATGTTTCTGCCCCTTGCAGGTTTTTTGTAAGCTCCACCCAAACAAATTCCTCATTTTGTTCCAATCTAAGACCCTCCCTTAGTAATGTATTTATTAATTTCTTATTAATGGTACAACACCATCTCCTTTTCTTTTTTGCTCATACTTGCTAAATGTCCCTGAATATTGCGTCACATGGTCTCCATGTTTCCACAATGGCAATCAGATCATGCCCACTTAGTTCTACTGATGCCCTCAAATCTGTGTATTCTGGTAGCGAGACCTTAACTTTACACTTTTCTCCCCCCCCCGCACAAACAATTCCATCAATTGAAATAATGCCTAGGGCAAAGGAAGATGTTGTACTTATTGGAGGCCAATCATCTCAATCCCAGCACACTGTTGCAAGAATTCCTCATGACAGGAAAAACCTCACCACCTTTAACTGCTGCATCAAGGATCTTCCATCTATCATTATGTCATAAGTGGAAGTGTTCACTGATACAGTGTCCTATGTCATTCACAGATTCATTCATTATCTGAGGAGCTACATCCACTACTAGCAAGACCAGATCAACATTCAAGTGCAAGCCGATGCGCAACAAATAACATTCATTCCACACGTGGCTGGCAACAACCATCTCAGACCAGAAATGGTTGTTGGCAATTCCGAGGTATAGCTGTTTCAGTAAGAGTAGGGAAGGCAGTAATAGAGGTGGAGGAGTAGCATTGTTAATCAAGGATAGTTTAACAGCTGTTGAAAGGTATTTTGAGGGCGATCTGCCTACTGAGGTAGTACGGGCTGAAGTTAGAAATAGGAAAGGGTCCGACATGTTGTTAAAAGTATCCTGTATGCCCCTACATAGTAAGAGCGATGTGGAGGAGGAGGAAATGACAAAGATATGGAGGTCACAGGGTAGTTATCACGGATGACTTGAACTTTCCAAATATTGACTTTCCAAATATTTATAGGTCGAATAATTCAGATGGGACACTTTTTGTACAGTGTGTGCAGGAGAGTTTCCTGACACAACATGTGGATAAGCCAACAAGAGGTTGTGCCACATTGGACTTGGTACTGGGTAATGAATCGGGCCAAGTGTTAGATTTATTTGTGGGAGAGCACTTTGGAGATAGTGAGCACAATTCATTGTCCTTCATTATTGCAATGGAGATGGATAGGGTCACACGACTGGGAAAGGTTTACAATTGGGGCAGGGATAATTGGTGAAGAATTGGGGAGCTTAAGATGGGAGCAGAAACTGTCAGGTATGGGCACAAATAAAAAGTGGAGCTATTTCAAGGAACAAACACAGCGTGTCCTTGATAGGTATGTCCCTGGCAGGCAGGGAGGAAATGGCCGACTGAGGAAACCATAGTTCACAAAGGAGGCTGAATGTCTTGTCAAGAGGAAAAAGGAAGCATATGTAAGGATGGAAAAAACAAGGTTCAGTTGGGTCGCTTGAGTGTTACAAGGTAGCTAGAAATGAGTTAAAGAAAGGGCTTAGGAGAGCTAGGAGGGGGCATGAGAAATCTTTGGCAAGTTGGATAAAAGAAAACCCCAAGACCTTTTATGCTTACGTGAGAAATAAAAGAATGACCAGGGGTGAGGTTAGGGCCAGTCAATGATAGTAGTAGGAACTTGTACATAGAGTCAGAAGAGATAGGTGAGACATTAAATGAATATTTTTCTTCAGTGTTCACTAAGGAGAGGAGCCATGTTTTTGAGGAGGAGTGTGTGATACAGGCTGATAGAATGGAGGAGGTAGATGTTCTAAGGGAAGATGTATTAGCAATTTTCAAAAACCTGAGGGTGGATAAATCCCCTGGGCCAGATGGGATACATCCTAGGATACTGTGGGAGGCAAGGGTTGAGATAGCAGAGGCTTTAGCTTTAATCTTTGGGTCTTCACTGTCCACAGGGATAGTGTCAGAGGACTGGAAAGTGGCAAATGTTGTTCCTCTTTTCAAAAAAGGAAACAGGAATGACCTGGTAATTATAAGCCAGTTAGTCTTACTTCAGTGGTAGGTAAGTTAATGGAAAGGGTCCTGAGAGAGAGAATTTATGACTGTTTGGAAAGATTCAGTCAATCTGGGATAGTCAACAGAGTGAGGGGTCAGTCCTGCCTCTCAAATTTAACTGAATTCTTTGAGCAGATAACTAAGTGTGTGGACAAAGATAGAGCAGTTGATGGATTTTAGTAAAGCATTTGATAAGGTTCCCCATGGTAGGCTCATGAAGATAAGGAGGTGTGGGATTGAAAGAAATTTGGCCAATTGGATAAGTAACTGGCTGTATCATAGAAAGAAATCTGAAACCCACAAGCTTTTGTGATTTCTCCCTTTGTCAGGTGACCCAACGAAGGGAGAAACCCGAAAGCTTGAATTTACTATCAAATAAATTGGTTGGACTTAACCTGGTGTTGTCAGATTTCTTACTGTGTTTACCCCTGTCCAACGCCAGCATCTTCACATCATGTATCATAGAACACAGAGGATGGTGGCGGAGGGAAAATTTTCAGACTGGAGGCCAGTAACTAGTGATGCACCACAGGGGTCAGTGCTGAGTCCTCTGCTTTTTGTGATTTTTATCAATGGCTTGGAAGAAGGGGCTGAAGGGTGGGTTAGTAAATTTGCTGACGACACCAAGAAAGGTGGAGTGGTGGATGAGGTGGAGGGCTCTTGCAGGCTGCAAAGAGACATTGATAGAATGCAAAGGTGGGTAGAAAAGTGGCAGATGGAGTTTAACCCTGATAAGTGCAAGGTGATTCATTTTGGCAGAACAAACTTGAATGTGGATTACAGGGTCAACGGCAGGGTTCTAAGGAATGTGGAGGAGCAGAGAGATCTTGTGGTTCATATCCACAGATCTCCGAAGGTTGCCACACAGATGGATAGAGCCGTAAAGAAGCTTATAGTGTGGCAGTGTTTATTAATAGGGGATTCGAGTTTAAGAGCCGTGGGGTTATGCTGCAACTATACCGGACGTTAACAAGGCCACATTTGGAATATTGTGTTCAGTTCTGGTCACCTCATTATAAGAAGGGTGTGGAAGCATTGGATAGAGTGCAGAGGAGATTTACAAGGAGGCTGCCTGGTTTGGAGGGTAGGTTTTATGAGGAAAGGTTGAGGGAGCTGGGGCTTTCCTCTTTGGAGCAGAGAAGGACGAGAGGCGACTTAATAGAGGTTTATAAGATGATGAGAGGGACTGATAGAGTGGACACGCAAAAACTATTTCCTCGGATGAATGTAGCTATTGCTAGGGCGCATAACTATAAGGTTTATGGTGGGAGATATAGGAACGACGTTCGGGGTAGATTCTTCACTCAGAGTGGTTGGGGTGTGGAATAGACTGCCTGCTGTGATAGTGGAGTCGGATCCTGTAGGAACTTTCAAGCAGTTATTGGATAGGCACATGAAGAGGATAGCTTGATTTTGGGATTGGACATGGTTTCACACAACATTGAGTGCCAAAGGTCCCGTACTGTGCTGTACTGTTCTATGTTCTACAAGAGAAAGTCAAGTTATCTCTTATTGACGTTCAATAGTATTAACATCACCAAATATCTTATCAGAAACATTCTGGGAAATATCATTTATCAGAAACTTAACTGAACCAATCATATATATCAAATTAGGTGAGAGACTGATGTTCAAATGGTATCATTTCTTGACCACCATCCACTAGATATAAATCAGGAGTGCAATGGAAAATATCCAGTTGTCTGAATGAGTAAAACCCCAACAACACTTAAAAGTCTCAACATCGCCCAGGGCAAAGCAACCTTCTTAGTTAGTGCCCATACACAACCATTTGGCCCACTGCATCTGCACTAGCTCTCCAAACAAAATCATGACTTAGAACCATTTCCCTACCTTTTTCTTGTACTCCTGCACATTGTTTCTACTCAAATTATCAGGGTTTGCACGTCTATGGGTTCAGGTTTCATTTCAAACAGTGGGTGAGAATTTCCAGCCATGCTCACCCTAAGACCGGAAAATCCTGTCCAAGATCAACAGTGTAGTGTGAAGATAAATAGCTGTTAGAGAAAGATGATGCCATTGCTTAGCAATCAAAGTCCTCCTTTAGATTAGAAAAGAATTGAGTTTTAAACTGGACCCAATAGCAGTTGGAACCAGGCAGCTGGAGAAAGTGCAGCTCCCACAGACATTACCAGAAAAAAAGGCACAGGGCAATGGAGTAACAGCAAGAAAACAAGTCCTGGAATGAAAGTAGCATTTCAAAAAGACTGAATCAAAGGGACAAAGAAACTGGAAGTTAAACAAGGTACCGTTCAATGAAATTAAAGAACAGAACAGTGAGGCTCCCAGTTAAAGACAGCTGAAAGTGAAGACCTGGTGAAGCTGGCTAGCCAGGAGTCAGGTATCTAAAGTAGTCCTATGGTTGGTAATACTTTAACATAGCCTGTCAATCACTAATTTTCTGTTGATATGATTAGGTACCTGAAAGATTGTGTGGAATCTTGAATGCATGTAGCAATTCAAGGCAGAGCAATATTGAAAGCAGAGATTGAAGTCCTGAGGTAGATCAATGCTGAATGCACCTGAAAGAAAACTTTGTTTGGAAGGAGGTTCCAAGGTGTGCCATTCTGAGTGTGGCATTTGGAAACACGATGTGGAAGCCAGAGTTCCAGTGAGACCAGCTGGTATGTTGGTTTACAGAGATGTGTCCTTATCAAAACTAATATATTTGAAGGTATATTTTGTAACTCATGTTATCCTCAAAAATCTGTGTTACTTTTGTGAAGATGTAGGTGGGCAAAGAAGTATTCTATTATAGTCAATCTTTTCATTTTCAAGCAAAGTTTTAGTTTTTTGTTATAAGCGAATTGGCAGTGCTATCACTCTGTTCATTCCCTTTTCTTAAAAAGAAAAAAGTTACGTCCACTGAGCCAAGGTCCCATTGTGGAACCTTCCTGTCCCGCAGTACCAGCTGGGATCATAATGCCCTACTGAATACATCAATTGAACTTGCCTCTGCCACAGTGTATTACAGAGCTAAACTTTGTGTGAAAGCTTTTTTCTCACCTCACAATTCCATCAATAATGCATCCATTACATCCTCCAGATTCAACGGGAGAACCCTTACCTCTACCACCTAGTAAGCTAGATAAAAATAGTTAAAATCCATACCAAGCATCCTGAAAAACGTGAGGTGATACTTTTTGGAAGCAGTATTGTGACAAGGAAGCATTCAATGAACGGCATTACACTACGAAGTTCTGTGGAACAAAGGGATCTTAGCGTGTTTGTCCACAGACCTCTGAATACAAAAAAGCATGTTAGTAGGGCAGCAAAAAAGACATATGGAACATTTCATAGGACAGAATCCCTCTAATGTAGGAGCAGGCCACTTGACCCATCAAGCCTGTACTGACTACAATCCCATCCAGGCCCTAACCTTATAGCTCTCTGTATTTAACCTTGCTGGTCACACACATTAAGAAGCGATTTAGCACGGCCAATCAACCTAACCCACACATCTTTGGACTGTGGGAGGAAACTCTCACAGACATAGAGAAAACATGCAAATTCCACCCAGATAGTGACCCCCAGCTAGACCTGAACTCTAGCACTGTCAGGCAGCAGTGCTGGTCACTGTGCCACCTCAATTTGCATTTACCAATTGTGGCATAAATTTCAAAAGCAGGGAAGTCATGTTGGTATTATATAGAACTTATGTGAGGCCACAGCCAGAATATTGAGTGCAGTTCTGGTTGGCACATTATAGGAAGGATGTGATTGCACTGGAGGGGTTGAAGAAGAGATTCACCAGGATGCTGCCTGGGTTGGAACATTTAAATTAGAGGCTGGGTAGGCTTGAGTTGTTTTCATCGGAGCAGAGAACACTCAGAGGCAACCTGATCAAAATGTACAAGATTATGAGGGGCGTGGAAAAAGTGAATTGGGAACAGCTGTTTTCCTTAGTTAAGGGATCATAGAACATAGAACATTACAGCACAGAACAGGCCCTTCGGCCTTCGATGTTGTGCCGGATCAGTTACAAGATGACACAGATCCAAGGTAACGGCAGGAAGTTCAGGGGGATTTGAGGAAAAATCTTTGTATGCAGAGGGTGGTAACGGTTTGGGAAGTGGCAGAGGCAGGATGCCTGACATATTTTAAAAAGCACCTGGCATATCATAATACTCAAGGCCAAGTCCTGGTAAATGCGACTAGGTGGGAGTTCATGTGTTTTTCATGAGCCAGTGCAGACTCGATGGGCCAAAGGCCTCTTCTGCACTGTATGAATCTATAATACTATGATTCTACGACAGTACTTTCACCAAAAAGACGGTTCATGAAGGTAGCTCACCATTATCCTTCCACGAGCAAATTAGGGATGGGCAATAATAGCTGGTCTTGCCAGTATACAGACATTCCATTAACAAATATTTTTTAAAAACCTGTACTGAAATTAAAATCAATTACATTCAATACTGGCTATTTCCAATATAGTAACATTGGCAGAATAAACAAACAGCCAGCTTGCCTACTTTTTTCTAGCAAATTTTTCCTACCATAAAAGTTGGAAAGTTAAGTTATCGAACAAAGGATGTGAACAGGATAGCGATTAATTGAATTGCCTCAAGGTACCTGAAACATGCTGTAACAGTAATACAGGTCCACCATGTAGAAGCTGCAAGCTTGAATAATAAAACAAAGATCAATAGAAACTCCAGCCTTTATCCATATAGAGCACTAACTTCTTATACACATGCTATTTTAAATTTCCAGAGGGAGATTCAGAGAGTTAGTAAAATGATTATTGTCAACAAGGTTTACAGAAGTAAATCTCACCCACTATACTTCATGGTTCTATTTAGATCATCCACAACAATGTTGCCCATATCTTAACTCCCATTCACCCATCACCTGTGGTCAGCAATTTATCTTTGCTTTTAGACCACCAACACATTACTCATCCTCATTTACGGCCTCACTCCTTCCTGTTCCTCTAACTTCCTCCAGCCCTGCAATCCTACAAGAACCTGGTATTGCTCTTCATGCATGCTCTCCTTCCTTTGCTGCAACCTTCAGTCGTCAAGACCTTAAGCTCTGGAGGTCCTCCTCACGCTTCATCTCTCTTTTCCTTTAGCTCTTTAACTAAGAATTTGATTACTGTTTCTAATGCCTTCTTCGTTAACCCTGTGTCAATTTTTGTCTGATGACTTTTCTGTGAAATGCCGTGGGGTGTTTTATTATGTTGAAAGTACTATACAAATGCAAGTCATTGTTATATTGGTCTAGAGTTTGCAAAGCTAATTAATGATAGAAAAATTGTCAGCATTAACCATCATTGTCCGTTAAAAATGATAACAATTTCAGGAGTTCAAATACGCAGAGTTATATAAAAGGTCCACAAGTTGTTGTCAATGATTCTATGTATCTCCGGTGGTGTGCTTTTATTTTAATTCTTGCAGTAGATGACAGCATCGCTGGTAAGGCCAGCATTTGCTGTTCATCCCCAACTGCCCTTAAGAATGTGCCTCACATATTTCATCTTCTTGAACTACTGCAGTCTATCTACTCTAGATATATACGTATACATACCTGTTAATGGTAGAACTCTTAATAGTGTTGATGAACAGAGGGATCTTGGTGTATGTGTGCATAGATCCCTGAAAGTTGGCAATCAAGTCGATAAGGTTGTTAAGGAGGCATATGGAGTCTTAGCTTTTATTGGTAGGGGGATTGAATTTCGGAGCCGCAACGTCATGTTGCAACTGTACAAAACTCTAGTGTGGCCGCACTTGGAGTATTGTGTACAGTTCTGGTCCCCTCATTATAAGAAAGATGTGGAGGTATTGGAGAGGGTACAGAGGAGGTTTACCAGGATGTTGCCTGATATGGAGGGCAGGTTTTATGAAGAGAGGCTGAGGGATTTGAGGTTGTTTTCGTTAGAAAGAAGGCGGCTAAGAGGAGACCTTATTGAGACATATAAGATGATTAGAAGTTTAGATAGGGTGGACAGTGATAGCCTTTTTCCTAGGATGGAGAAAGCTAGCACGAGGGGACACAGCTTTAAATTAAGGGTTGGTAGTTATAGGACGGATGTCAGAGGTAGGTTCTTTACCCAGAGGGTGGTAGGGGTGTGGAATGCCCTGCCTGCTGCAGTTGTAGATGCGCCAAGTTTGGTGGCGTTTAAGAGGTTAGTAGATAAGTTTATGGACGAAAAGGGAGTGGTTTAGGTTAGAGGGTCATTGCTTTTTCCTAATTGGTCGGCGCAACATCGAAGGCCGAAGGGCCTGTTCTGCGCTGTAATGTTCTATACATTGCTGTTAGGTAGGGACCAAAGTTGGTTTGCAAATGCAAACCAACTTTGCATTTGGTTGATTCTGGAGTTGAGGGGGTTGGCTTTTGAGAACAGACTAAGTAGGCTGGGACTATACTCATTGGAATTCAGAAGAATGAGGCGAGATCTTATAGAAATACGTAAGAATATGAAGGGAACAGATAAGACAAAAACAGAGAAGTTGTTTCCATTGGTGGGTGAAACTAGGACGAGGAGGCATGGCCTCAAAATAAGGGGGAGCAGATTTAGGACTGAGTCGAGGGAGAACTTCTTCACACAAAGGGTTGTGAATCTGTGGAAGAGGCTACCTCATTGAATGTTTTAAGGCAAGGACAGATAATTCCTTTACTGTTCAAAAATTTAAGGATTATGGTGAAAGGGCAGGAAAGTGAGCTGAATCCGCAAAAAAAAAATCATCCATGATCTTATTGAATGGCAGAACAGATTCAAGGGGCCTGATGGTCTATTCCTGCTCTTTATGTTCTTACACGCAGTTCCTTCATCTAGATCACTGATGTTTAAAGTGGAAAGTTGTGGTCCCAACAGTGATCCACTCGTCACTGCTGCCATCTTGAAAAGGACCTTTTATCCCCACTTTCTGCTCTCTGCCAGTTAGTCAATCTCCTATCCATGGCAGTATCTTGCCTCTAACATCATATGGCACATTGTCAAAGGCCTTCTGGAAATCCAAGTAGATAACATCCACTGGCTCACCTTTGTCTAACCTGTTCATTACCTTTTCAAAGGATTCTAACAAATTGTCAAGCATGACCTCCCCTTGGTGAAACCATGCTGACTTTGCATTATTTTATTTATTCCAAAATCTCATTCTTAACAACGGACTCGAAAATCTTACCACCGACAGAGGACTGGCTAACCAGCATGTAATTTCTTGTCTTTTGCCTCCTTCCTTCTTAAACAGTAATGTTATATTAGCAATTGTCCTCCTCTGACTCCAGTGATTCCAGAATGATCACCAATAATACTTCCATCATCTCTTCAGCTATTTCCTTCAGGACTCTGGGACACAGCCCATCCGGTCTGAGTAATTTATCTATCTTCAAACCTCTTAGCTTCCTTAACACTTTCTTCTTAGTACTATCATCATACTGATTTCTGCCCCAACTCTTGAAGTTTTGTAGGTTATGGTATCTTCTACCATGAAGACTGACATCAAATGGTTAAGATGCAACATAGCCCTGATTCTAATGTCTGTATCCTGCATGAAAGATTTTCTTTGGAAAACATTAAATAAAAATATGCATCCTGGCATGTGCTAAAATTGCAAAATTCAATTTGTGGAAGGCCCTTAGCATCAAATGTGAAACTGTCATTTTCATACTTTGTTAGCAGACTGCTGATACGGCACTCTAGTCAAATGATTCAGTGTTGTAACTAAATTTTGCAATTTACTTACATATTCCACTACTGAACAGAACGTGCAAAAATCAATGACGTATTTTTACAAATGTATCACTCCTCCAAAGACTTTGTTAAAATATATATAAAAAAATAAATTAAGGCGATTCAGCCCTTTGAAGCTTGTCCTCCTAGTACTCAGACTTTCCTAATCCAGTAAAAGATTCATTATTCCTTAAGCCTGTTAATTTACCTAATAAATTCTAAACATTCCACGCCTTTTAGGGTATATTTTTGCAATAATGCCTCTCTGATGTGGAGCTTTTCTAAGTAATAGCACATGTAAGGCTGAGCAGGCTCAAAGGGCCAAATGGTCTCCTCCTGCTCCTATCTTCTATGTTTCTAAGACATTTATTCAAAGAACATAACAACATAAGAAATAGGAGTGGGCCATCTAGTCCCTCGAACCTGCTCCGCCATTCAGTAAGATCATGGCTGATTTGACAGTGGGTGCAGTTCCACTTACCCGCCCACTCCCCATAATCCTTAATTCCCTTACTGGTTAATAATCTGTGACTTAAACACACTTGAGGTAGCCTTTACTGCTTCGTTGGGCAAAGAATTCCAAAGATTCACTAGCCTCTGGGAGAATAAGTTCCTTCTCAACTCTGTTCTAAATTGGCTCCCCCATATTTTGAGGCTATGCCCCCTAGATCTTGTTTCCATTGTAGACACTACGGGATGTTCCTTCAATCAAAATAACAAGAAAAATGGATGCTTATATACCACTATTGACCTCAGAATGACCTAAATTATTTAATAATCAATAAAGTATTTTGGAAGTGTAATCATTATTGTAGGAAATGCAGCAATCAATTTTCCCAAATCAAGCTCCCTCATACTTAATTTTAATGATAACTAGATAGTTTGTTTTAATGATATAAAAGCAAGGTACTGCAGATGCAAATTTGAAGTAAAAGGCTTGAAATACACAGCAGGTCAAAAAGCATAGGAGAGAGACAGAATTAACATTTCAGATCAGTAACCTTGCATCAGAATTGGAAATAATATTAGAGGTGCAACAGGTTTAAATCAACTATAAAGGTAGGGAAAGGAAAAGGGATAAAGAACACAGAGGAAAGCTTGTGATAAGTTGGAATACAGGAGACATAGCAAAAAGGTATGATGGTGCAAGGCCAAAAAGGTGGTAATGGAAGAAAAGAAACAGGAAGAATGGGGCCAGAGATGTAGTAAATGACCAAAGCAGACTCATCAATAGCTGCTGTCCAAACAGAAAAAAAGAATGAGAGCAGAGGTTATAATCTGCACTTGCTGAACTCAACATCAAGCCAAGTAGGTTATAAATTGCCTAATTGAAAAAGTAAATTTTTGTTCCTCTCCTGCACTTTCAATAAAACTCAAGACAGAAGTCAGAATGGAAGTGGGATAAAGAATTAAAACACACTATTTTGCTTGCAGACTGAATGAAGGTGTTTTGAAATCATGTCTTGTGTTTGATCATCCTAACATAGAGCAAACCACCTTGTGAGCACAGGTAAATTGCCATTTCACCTTCAAGGACTGGTGGGAGGGTAGCAGGCAAAGAGATGGGTGTTAAATCTTCTGCATTTGGAGGAGAGGGTGGGTTTTGTTGGAGATGATTGAGGTATAGAGGTAATAGCCCCTTTAGAATATCATAGGAGAGAAAAGGAGAAAATGTATTTGTTGGGAGCATGATATTAGCAATAGTGTAAATAGAGGTTCATATGTTACTACCTATTCACATGCTCACACAACATACAAGTAAAATATGGATGTGTACATTTAAAGCTCATAAAGCCCCATTTAACTACCTGACTTTATGTCAAAGCCATTCTTGAATGGTTAGTTTTTATAGAGCTGTGTCCTACATTTTTTGAAGTTTCCCAGGTTGACATAAATGTGGGTGGTTCTTGTTGGGTGAAATCACAATTTCCCAAATGGCTACCTAAACGAAATCAGAAGCTGTTTGTCTAAACCTCTGGCAAATGTAGGGGCTATTTTCTCCCAAATACAAAGGAACTGAGCAATAAAGCCATATGAATTAAGTATTCAAACTCAGGTCATATCTCAAAGACTGAATGAGATAAAGTCTCAATTAGTGTCTGAAGGTTGCAGATCAACCACCTGTTACAGAAATATCCTGACCTCTTTTCTATGAATGCAAAGGGGATTTAGGAAACCTCTATCCTTAACTTGTAATCTGGTTGTAACTGTTACAATGTTTGAATCTGGTTTCTTTCCCAAAATATTATCTTGTCTAAAAGTCACAGAATTAAGAAACTTGTTATTGAAACAGGTACATGATTGAATTCAATCTCCTAAGTTTTAGGTCTTTCACTTAGTTAAGGCAAGGTCCTTCTAAGCAAATATTGAAAATTACAGAGAAAGAATTATCTGCATTGTTGTAGAACAGTATCCATATGAACTTTGAACAGTATAAATGTTTTTAAACCAATAAATGATCACTGACCAAGCAAACGAAATTTAATTCCTAAGTTGACCACATTAAAAGGGTTTCATTGCACGTAAGGATAGTTAATTACATTATTCCACATGGAATAGAAAAATAATGAGAACAATTTTTAAAATGGGGTCTTTAACACACAGTTCGGTTTTACAGCTCTAAATTGTGTTAAATTTCCTTTGTTTTGGAGAAAGCAGCTCATTTTATTCCTTTCCCTGTCAAACACACGAGTCATGAAAGTCGTTCTGCAGAAAGCCATGACAAAATAGTCACAGCCTGCAATGGGAACTTTGCTTTTGATGACAAGCCATCCCTCCACTCCTTCCATAGGACTACCAATGATACCTAAAATGACAACCTCTTACATGCATCAACATCTTACAACTCCTTGGCAATATCAACTTCATACTTTCATACATGGCACTGCACTGTGGCACAGTGGTTAGTGCTGCTGCCTCTAGTTCCAAAGACCCAGGTTCAATTCCCAATTTGGATCACTGTGTGGAGTTTGCACATTCTCCCCATTCTACATGGGTTTCCTCTGGATGCTCCAGTTTCCTCCCACTATCCAAAAGATGTGGTGGCTGACTGCATCGGCCATGCTAAATTCTCCTGTATCCGAACAGGCTCCAGAGTGTGGCAACCAGAAGATTTTCACAGTAACTTAATTACAATGTTAATGTAAGCCTACTTGTACACAAATAAATAAGTGTAAAACTTAAACATTGAAGTTAGGAAGTCATGTATGAATGCCAGTTCAAATTAATTTTTTTAAGGTACTATCAAAGCTACAAATTTCAATCACAAAGAGAAAGAGAAAGTAAACAATAATATCCTGATTTTAAACATCCACATTAGAATTCACAAAATATCAGTACTTGCCTTCATAAGTTTCCAATATGTGCACTGTGTCACCAATCTGCAGAGGAAGTTCCACTTCCTCTCTGGAGTCATAATTGTATATTGCTGAAGACAAAAAAAAAGGAAAATATTTAAATTTAGTTCAATATTACATAAATTTCTATCAAGACTAAATTTTTTAGTAATTTTTCTCTTCAAATACAGGCAGTCCACAATGTAAACCCACATTTAAACAACTGACAGCATCTGCACACGCAAGCAAGAGTATTTCTAATAATGGTACACTTTTGGAGTGCTGAGGAGCATGGTAATGAAGGAAGCAAGGATGCGTGGGTTAGGCTGATTGGCCACAGTAAATTCCCCCTAGTACCAGCGGACTTATAGGATAAATAAGTGGGGTTTCAGGGCATGGGTCGGATTGTGATCGGTACAGACTCGATGGGCCACTGTAGGAATTCTGTTACTTCATGAACAACCAGCATGTGTCCCAGTTGAACTCAATTTGTCATACTGCTTCTGGTGTCTCATTCCTTGAGCTTTTTTTTTCTCTTTATCATTTTATGTCTTTGACTGGAAGATATATCAGATTTAAAAGAAGACAGTTCATAATTACTCTCTTCAGAAGAGAGCCATAAGTCAAGAATCATAACTGACAACAGAAGTAATGACAGATCAAAGTAATTTGGCGTGAGTTACATTCCCTACTTATTTTTTAATGGGAAAATATTACAGTATCCATTTAGCTTGATTGACAGCATGTTCAGCATCAAATCAGAAGTTGCCATTACATAATCTATTCCAGGAACAACAACGCTTTAGACTGATACTCTCATGCAATACTATGGACTATATCTTGCTCAGAGTGGCAATCAGCATTGGACTGCCACTCCACGCCTAATTGCCTATATGCCCAGCTTGTCCAACCTTCTGAATCAGGCTGGATGAGATTAAGGCCTAAAGTCCAGCAGAATTGGTTTGAAGGAGGGCACATTCCCTTTTTACTGCATTAACTGCCATACATCAGATAAGTTAAAAGCTCTACTGAATTTGCCAGGCTACAGAGAAGTGAGTGAGCACGGCAAGTAGATAGGATTTAGGGAATATGGAGCTAAATCAGTGCTCAGCAAGTTAGAGGTTGGACCTCAGCAGTGAATGGATTGGAGTTCGGGAGAGGGGAAAAAAGCATAGAGACGAAAGGGAGATCACACTTCGGAGGAAGGGAGGATCAAAATGCTCACCTCAGGGGTGGGGTGCGTGTGCGCGTGCGCGTTCAAAACTCAGAGGACAGGGATGGGTCTCCAGTCTCAAGTGGTTCAGGGGGACAGTATGGTCAAGTCAAGCGGGATTCTCATGCCAGTGGGGAGAACCCTAAGTAGCTGTCAGGGAATACTTTGATGGAGGATGGTTTGTTGGTGGATTGGGGGTCGGGGATGTCAGGAGTGTTTACAATAGTTACTCAGAAGTTATAAAAAGTTTTAATTCTTATAACTTTTTCAAAGTAACTATTTGTGTTATAGATTCCGATCAATCCGAAGCTTGATATTTAAAACTGCATTTTCAGATGGTTCAAAGAACAAAGAACAACACAGCACCAGAAACAGGCCCTTCGGCCCAACGAGCCCACGCCGCCGTCCTAACGTCTTAATGACACATAGGGACCAACCAGCCTAAGAGCACATTTTTGGGATGTGGGAGGAAACCGGAGCACCCAGAGAAAACCCACGCAACCACGGGGAGAACACGCAAACTCCCACAGACACAGGCCCAAATCCATGTGTCTGCACAGCAACAGCGATAGTCCCTGAGCTGTCATGGTGCCCATCAGATGGTCCAGTATAAGCATACACTAACGACGTGAAGCACTAGGCCACTCCTGAAGCAACATCCAAGAGCAGCTCTCGCACGACCTGCCGCATGCAAGCCTTTGTTGGTCAACAAGGTGGACCGAACATCCTGCGGAAACAAATAGGATATTTAAACAGTCCTACTATATCCCTCTATCTGCAGACCGCTCATGTGGCTATCCAAGAGACCCTTAAACAACCCTAGCGTGCCTGCTCCCACCACCTTACTCGGTAGTGCATTCCACACCCCCACTATCCTTTGTGTGAAAAACTGCCCTCTAATATTCGTCTTATACATAGCCCCCCTCACCCTAAGGCCGTGACCCCTTGTTCTATCCATTTCTAATGGTGGAAAAAGCTTACCACCATTTACTCTATCTATACCCCTCATAATCTTATATACCTCTAATAGATACCCTCTCAGCCAACGTCTTTCAAGGGAAAACAACCCCAGTGCGTTCAATCTTTCCTCGTAAGACAGCCTTTCCATACCATTGCCATTCTTAGGGCAATTGCCCAGAGGAATCTTGCGTTTCTGGACAACTGCTGTACAAACTCATACTTGTGAAATTCCAAACAGTATTTCCCAACATATCTTAGGAGTAGCCCTCAAATCTGAGTTTGGAAGGTATGGCCCTAAAATGTGCCAGAAATGCTAACTTTCAGTAAAATAGTAAGTCAAGTAGTAATTAAAATGTTTCCACTATCTGCAGGTAGTTCCCTGGATCCTAGCTAACATTTCTCCCTTAATACCAAACAAACCAAATTTTCTGGTCATTCATTTCATTGTTATTTTTGACAAGTTGGGATATGCATATTCTAGATAAATGCACTACAAATCCTTCAACACCACAGTACTGAAAAATTTATAACTATTGCACTTTTGAGACTTCAATCTTAGAATACATAGTTTTAGTTCCTACCAACAACAGATTTTTCTCTCAATAAATGTTTAACGCCAACTAACAGAAATATGTATTCTTTTAATTCGTTGTGTAAAGCTAAAACACTCAACTGTAATAGGAAATCAAACCACAGAGGTTGACGACATCACAACCGAAATTATTTGCTCCCACTACCATTGTAAATCTACTGCATCCAACTGCATTCCAGCAACAATGTCATATTCTCATCTGTTCTGTTAGTTGAAGCCTGTTTTCCATTAAGTTGTTTTCAAATAGAATCATGAAAATACATGAAACTAGCAATATTTCAAGAAAAAGCAGCCAGAGAAACTGAATAAATCATTTTCCTCAAAAGGAGATTTTCATGAGACATGCTAAAGGAAAAAAAAAGTAGCATTTTGTACAGTTTTAAAAAAGGATCCTTGATTTGTGACCTAGGTTGAAACTCAAATGAAGTATTAAAATCAATTCTTACAAGTTATACCATAGAGGAATGTTTGGAAGTTAACAAGATACCTCAACAAATTTGCACAATCATCTCAGTTCATGTCACCAGTCTTCAAGAAACTGTCAGCATAAAAATAAAACTTGTATACAAAACTGAAGTACGTAATATAATTTCAGATTCTAATACAAATTTATCCACAGACTTCACATACAAGCAGAATACATCCTAATAGACTTATTATCTTAATAGACTTATCAAAAACTGCTGGATGAATTTCAACGAAACCTGGTACACATATAAGGTATGGACTAAGGAGGATATGGATCCTGAACCTTTTGTGTTAAACAGATCCACTCACATGGAAAGATGGTGCATATAGACATATCTTTCAAATGTTGCTGATAGTTTTAGAATGTTGCGGATTGTCATAGCTGTCAAAACGTGAGCTGTTTGCAGAGCTGGTTGTTGGATGTGGTTTGGCCTGAAGTCTCCTCCATGAGATGGAAAATATTCAATTTTTCAGTTTTAAGAATGTAAAAAAAAAATGAAGAGGCACAAAGTAAGCACATAGCTCCACCATACTGTGCAGCATTACAATTATGCAGCTCTTTCACGGGTTTTTTTCCTGCCTAACTGATGCTCTATAATTAAAAGGATGGAAAATAATTATTTTACAAGAGCTTTAGCCATTCCACAGCCAACAACTTGATCTGAAAATTCTGCTCACATTTTGAAAGCGGTGACAAATTCCTCTACAGCAGCTCAGGTAATCCACAACATTCCAACACAATCAACATTATAAAGATATTCGCTATATCATCTGTTAATTGATGCTTCAATAATATTTCCAGGATCCGGATCCACACCTTCACAAAAAATGAATCAGTTCTTCTTTGGGCCATATTCTGGGTATCAAAATTTGTTGAAATCTATCCATTAGCTTTTGTGATATATTGTCACAAACAGATAAAGTGACTACCAGATTAACAGAGACAGAAACAGAAACGTTACATTTCACATTCATGTGAAAGTATAAATGTGCAAGTATGTGAAAGTAAAAATAAGGAACAGAAACAGGAGAAGACCGTGCTCCACCATTCAGTATCATCACTGCTGATTTCAAGCTTTAACTCTACTTTGCTACCCACTTCCCCATATTCCTTTATTCTCTGAGGCACCAAAAATTTATATTAATCTTAAGTATAATCAGTCAAAGCACATCAATCTTCATGGGGTAGAAATTCCAAAGGTACATAATTCCTTGAGCGAAGAAATTTATCTTCATCGCAATCCTAAATGATCAGCCCCCTCATCTGCTTCCTTCTGTTTGATATTCCCCATCGACCTTAAACATTCATTTCTAGCAGCACCAACACATCATGGCATACGTGGACACCATCTACATGATGCACTGCAGCAATTCATCAAGGCTCTTTTGACAGCACCTTCCAAACCCACCACCTCTACCAACTACGTTGATTGGCCGTGCTAAATTGCCCCTTAGTATCAATGGTTAGTCGGATAAATAAGTAGGGTTATGGGGATAGGGTAGGGTGGGATTGTGGTCAGTGAAGGCTCGATGGGCCAAATGGCCTCCTTTTGCACTGTAGGGATTCTATGATCGGACAAACTCAAGAAAGTGACTCATTACTACAACAGGAAAATTAGGGATAGGCAATAAATGTTGATCTAGTCAGCAAAGCTCACATCTCAAAGTATTTGTTAAAAATCCCCAAGCAGAGAGGCAACAAGCCAGATTCTCCAACCTTGACTGGAATTGAGATTCTCCAGCCTCACTGTAGTGAGCTGAGATTTGACTGTGCACCAAAGTCTCTGTTTTCACTGGCAGCATGGTGGGGTATGAATGGCAGGAGAATTCTGGCCAACAATTTCATTATCTACTTTGTCAAGCTCCTTCATAATTTTGAAAGCCTCAATCAGATCATCTCTCATTCTTCCAAACTTCAGAAAACATAAATCTAATTTACACAACGTCTCATCTAAGGACAACGCCTCTATACCAGGAGTGGGTTTAATAAAAACAGCAAACACAGAAAAAGCTCACCAGCTCTGTCAGCAACTTTGTTTCTCTTTTCACAGCTACTGTTTTGCATTTTCCCAGCATTTTCTGTTTTGATTTCAGATTTCCAACATCTGCAGTATTTTGGTTTCATCCCAATCTAATGAACCTTTGCTGTACTGCCTCATATCAATACAAGTATGTTCTTCCCTAAATACAGACAGCAAAATTGCATTCAGTATTCCAGGTGTGGCCTCACCAAAGCACAGCACAACTGTAGAAGGGCTTCTTTATTCTTGTACCCAAATTCTTTGCAATAAAGGTTAACATGCTTGTACTTTCCTAATTGCTTCCTAAACATTAATGTTAACTTTTTGTGTTCCTTGTATGAGTATACCCAAGTCTTTCTGAAAATCAAATTTTATGACTTTCAGCACTTTTGAAAAGTATTTTGCTTTTCTATTTTTACAACTAAAGTGAATAAGTTCACACTCTCCCAAATGACCTTCAGGAGGGCGAGCAGAGGTGGGGACCTGCAGGAGATACTTCCTGTGTAGAAAGCATAACCTACATTACCAACCTTCAGGAGGAGAAGCACAGGGGCAGACCTGCAGGAGATATTTGCATATAAGGACACAGATAAACAGCTCAAGGAGCGCAGCCTACATCATTCATATTCGAAAAGATGAGCAGGGAGGTGGGCCTGCAGGAGATATTTGTGCCATGGCGAGGGAAAGTCCCAACAGTCTAGGAACACCTTAAGTTTGAAAATAGAGCGAACAGTGACATCACAGGAAAGCAACAGCTTGATTGGTTGAGAACGGTCTTGCCCTGCTGTAACAGTAGAGGCAACAAGGGAGAGAGCTGATTCCTAAGTAGTGGGTCAGTTGTTCAAAGCTACATTAAAAAGGTATGAGTTCTGTTTTTTTCAAAAAGTAATTAATTATAATTACTTATGCCAAATAGAAAATCATTTAAATAATACAAGAATAAGTACACCAAAGTAGAATTAGACAAGGAGACTAAGTTAATCTAATAGGAGTATTTTATAAGACTAAGTAATTAGAAATATTAGCAAGCAAGATGGAATATGTTTAAGTTTCAGACACAGCAGGTGAGGTCAGCCAATTGGAATGTGTGATCTGTCATTTGGGGAAGCCATTGGCTGCACTGGCATCCTAGATGACCATGTGTGCAGGAAGTGCTCCAACTGCAAAAACTCGAGGTTCATAACTTGAGCATTCATGAGGCTGAAAATTACACTAATAGCACATTTAGAGAGGTAGTCAGACTGCAACTCAAGGAATTAAAGGAGAGAAGCATGAGCATCACGCAGCACAAGGTAAGCAGGCAGGTCATACAGAAGTCCCCTGGGTCCCACTCTCAGGATGTGGAGATGCTGGTGTTGGACTGGGGTAAACACAGTTTAGGTTAGAGAGTCATTACATTGGTTCCACTGGTCGGTGCAACATCGAGGGCCGAAGAGCCTGTACTGCGCTGTAATGTTCTTTGTTCTAAGTTTCACAATACCAGGTTAAAGTCCAACAGGTTTATTTGGCAGCATTAGCTTTGGGAGTCTCAAGTTCCTTCATCAGATGAGTGAGGACTTGTGTTCACAAACAGGGCATATAAAGACACAAACTCAGTTTACAAGATAATGGTTGGAATGCGAGTTTTACACATAAAGAAGTCTTAAAGGTACAGACATCCTGCTCTCAATGCAGTTTTCCATTTTGAAAGCTGCTGGTTTCTCAAGTGAGTGCAGTCAGAGTCAAGCTTTTGGCACTACATGCAGCTTGATTGTACAGGAGGGGAGAAAGAAAGAAGAACAATAGCGATAGGGACTTCATTAGCCAGAGGAACAGACAGGCATTTCTGCAGCCACAGACCTGACTCCAGGATAGTGTGCAACCTCCCTGGGGGTAGGGTCAAGATGTCACTGAATGGTTGCAGGGAGGGCATCCTAAAGGGGGAGGATGATAAGTGTGAAGTTGTGATACACATTGATAATGCCAATATGGATACAGTGAAGGATGAGATCTTGCATCAAGAATGAAGGATAAGGTCCTGTATCAAGGATTCAGGGAGTTATGCAGCAGATTACAAAACAGGCCCTCCAAGATGGTAATCTCTGGACTATTCCCAGTGCTATGTGCTAGCGAGTACAGAGATACAATAGGGCAGTGAAGCGTGATTCAAGAGTTGTATTCCTGGATCACTGGGAACATTTCTGGGCAAGGTGAAACAATTACAAATGGGACAGTCTGCACCTGAATCAGAATGGGTTCGCTAGTGCTGTTAGGAGTTTAAAACTAGTTTGGCAGTGGGAAGGGATACAGGACATTAGCACATTAGGGACACAGCATGTTACAGTAAGGGAACCAAGACAGAAGGAGTCCAGCCATTTTAAGTTCCAAGGGAGTGCGATGAGGCTGGATGGCCTCTAATGCTCGAAGCATTATAGGGCAGACTGATGAGTTAAGGGTGTGGATTGACATGTGGAATTGTGAAATTGTTGCCATCACACATGTGGTTGAGTGAGGGCCAGGACTGGCAACGCAATATTCCAAGGTATAGGATCTTGCAAAAGGAGAAGATGTAAATTATTGATTAAGGTGTCAGTTATTGCAGTGAGGGATGGTATCTTGGAAGGGTCTTCAAACGAAGCTTTGTGAATACAGTTTACAAATGACATGGGGGGGTGGGGGGGGAGTGCTATAATACAATTCCAGCCAACAGTCAACGCGCAATTGAGGAGCAGATATGTAGACAATTCACTGAGGTGTGTATTCAGGAGAGCTTTTCACGTCAATAGGCAGAAGGTCCAACATGAGACGACATGGTGCTAGATTTAATTCTAGAGAAAAAAGCCAAATAGGTGTTCAAGCCAGCAGTGTGGGAGTATTTTAATGATAGCGACCACAACACAGTATGATTTAAGTTTGTTATAGAAACAGATGATCTGCAAAAATCAGTGGGCGAGGGCGAGGGCACTGGTACGGTAGTGCTACTTCTCACCTGTCTTCATTTGAGAGGAGTACGTAGGTACAGAATTCAAAGAGAGGGGTTGCTAAGTTCTTCAGCAGTTTGGGACAGGGAGTGAGGTGGTCTTGGAGGTTTTGCAGGCTTAAAAAGTGGACAAATCCCCAGATTTAGATGAGCTGTAGGAGGCAAAGGAGGAAATTACAGGGGTTCTGACCCAAATTTTTAATTCCACTCTGGCCACAGGAGAGGTCCCAAAGAATTGGAGGACAGTTAATATGGTTCCACTTTTCAAGAAGGGTGGTAGAGATCATCAGGGAATTACAGACCAGTGCGTCTCACATCACTGACAGGAAAAATAGTGGAGAAAAATCAATCTCCACCTGTAGAGGTGAGATTATAATGCAGCATTGTTTTGTCAGGTGGTCATGCCCAACAATTTGAATTTTTCAAGATGGTAATCAGATGTGTAGATGAAAGTAGTACAGTTGATGTAGTTTATACGTTTAAAACAAAGCCTTTGACAAGATACCACATGGGAAACTGACAAAGAAGGTAAAAGCGCATGGGATCCACGATAACTTGGCATCCAAAACAGTGTTGAGTAATCGGACAGAATGCTGTGGTAGAGGCTGTTTGTGTGACTGGAGGCTAGTATCCAGTGGTGTGCCACAGAGATCAGCACTAGGTCCCTTTTTGTTCCTGAAATATATAAATAAATGTTATAAATAAGAATATGGGGGAGGTGGGATAAGTATGTTTGCAAAAACTGCCAATGTGATTAATAATGAGGAAGGTAGTCTTAGGTTGTAGACAGAGATAGATGGTTTGGTTAAATGGGTAGATCAAAGGCACATAGAATTTAACCCTGAAAAGTGCAAGACGATAGATACACATTGAAAAGGGCAACAAGAAAAGATAGTACTCAATGAATGGCAGAACACTGAAAAGCTCAGAAAAAGATGAATCTTGGGGTGCTTGTCCACAGTTACTTTAAACTGTTATTAGTTTGCAAGTTGGCATACATTAACACAGTTTTATTAGTGCCCCTATCCAATGTTGGTTTACATTATCAACTCTAATCAAAAATGCCAATTCAAATTAAGTGCCCAATCATAGAACAATACAGCACAAACAGGCCCTTCGGCCCACGAGTTGCGCCGATCACATCTACCAATCCACAGACCTATCTATAACCCTCTATCCTATTCTTTTCCATATACTCATCCAGAAGTCTCTTAAAAGACCCCAGTGAGTTTGCCTCAACAACCTCCGACGGCAGTCGGTTCCATTCACTCACCACCCTCTGAGTGAAAAACCTACCCCTGACATCTCCTTTGTATTTGCTTCCCTGCACCTTAAATCTGTGTCCTCTCGTAGTGATCATTTCAGCTCGGGGAAATAGTCTCTGAGAGTCCACCCTATCTATTCCTCTCAACATTTTATAAACCTCTATCAGGTCGCCTCTCAACCTACGTCTCTCCAGTGAGAAGAGTCCCAGCTCCCTCAACCTATCTTCATAAGGCCTGCCTCCCAATCCAGGCAGCATTCTCGTAAATCTCCTCTGAACTCTCTCAATAGCCTCTACGTCCTTCCTATAACGAGGCGACCAGAACTGCGCACAATACTCCAACTGGGGTCTGACAAGAGTCTTATGGAGCTGCATCATTACCTCCTGGTCATGGTCCCCACCTGAGAGGCAAACCAGATCCAAGCTGACAAAACAACATTATATTTCACCTTGGGCTCAAATGAGATCCAAGCTGACAGAATGAGGTATTGCACCTCTTCCTTGGCTTGATCTTATGCTTCATCTTAACCAAAAGGCTAAGATGGGCTTTGAAAAATTGCACTACGTAAAGCCTCTGTTTAATCTTATTGGCTACGCTGATCCTTTATTCTACAGAAGCTTAGGCAAAGCACAATCCCAAGTATCAGTACAACTCAAGTGCAATGGGCTAGCCTCGTAACCTGCTTGATCATGGTTTCACTTCACACCTGCCAGGTAAATAACTGACTCAGGTGGGAGAATAAGATTCTGAGGGGTATGGACAGAGTGGATATGGCACAGTTATTCCATTAGTTGAAGGATCAATAATGAGGGGGCATAATTTTAAAATGCGGAACAGGAGTTTGAGGGGTTGGAACGAAAACATTTTCACCATCAGGCTGCGGGAATCTGGAGTGCTCTAAGGAGAAAAATAGAGCGGGAAATTTCACGACCTTTAAAAGTACGTGGATGAGCATAACATTCAAAACTATGAGCCAAGCACTGAAAAGTAGGATGCATGTAGATCCAGTGCAGTTTTGTCAGTGTAGACTCAATGGGCTGAAGGGCCTCTTTCATATTGTATGATTCAATGACACAATGACTATACTCCATTTCTTGTTTCCCATTCATGCTGTCAGTATTTCTTTGAAGCCCCTGTATTCTGCTTGTGGCTTGCATTCCTATCTAACTTTGCATGGTCAGCAAATTAAGTCACCAATACAAAAATGTATATAACTGAGGGCCCAGTACCGGTGCTTGGGTTCCAACAGTAACAGCTGACTTGAAAATGCCCTACTTTTCCTACTCTGCGCTTCCTGCCCATCTTGTCTGCATCCTTTCCAGTGCAATCATCTACCCATGCTAATAATCTCAATGAGCCTTTAGCTTGTGTATTAATTAGTTCTGAAAAAAAAAAACATACCCATTTTTTCTGCAGGTATTTTCTTTAGAACCCAGCAATTGCTATTAATTACCTTACTTTCTTCACTCTTTTTAGCCTCTAGATTCCCCTCTGTTTCTGATATTGAATAGCAGGTTAGCTCTAAAAGACTTGCATTCTAATTAGTATTCTGTAAACTGTGTGTGACTTCATATGCTCTTCTCTGATCAGAACCTTCCACACACCTTTCAAAGGAACACCGTTTCTGAAAGCTTGTGGGATTACTACAAAATAAACTGGTTGGACTCTAATCTGGTGTTGTGAGACTTCTGACTGTGTTTAACCCAGTGCAAAACCGGCATCTCTACACCTGATATTTAACTCATGTCTTCTACTGTGAAGACAAACACAAAATATTTGGTCAAACTTCCTGCCATTTCTCATTCCTCAGAACAATTTTGCTTTTGTGTGTTTTTCAGGGTCCAGTTTCAGCTACTCTCTTTTTATATGCTGTCAAAATTCTGTTTGGGACTGTTAAAGAAGAAATTCAAATGGCCACGAATTCGCTAACAGAGCAATGCCTCAAGATTTCACACTTTTCAGCAAAAAAAAATTAAACACCGTAATCATTATTAGTTTAACACTCTAGTTTGCAACCATATATATTGTGAACACAATTTTACATTTTACTTCTCCCCAGAAAGTTAACAGCTTTCTTTCACACGACTCTGCTATGGCCACTGCAGATTTATTTCTCTCTATGCTAGAGTAAATCTTCTTGCTGCCTGTCCCTCACAAAACCCAAACTGAACTACTGTGTTCTTTCTTTCAACAAACACATAGATAAATTAAACAAAAGAACTTTCAGGTTCCAAGAATTTCTTGTTTAATGTCCCAAATTAATTGCATTTACAACTGTTAGCAGACTTATAAACTACTTGCACTAGTAGTTTCTTACGCTTGTTATTCTGAATCATTATCCATACTAAATCTACTCTGATTTTCACAGCCAAGATCCTCTCTCACCAATATCCTTACGTATGTTACCCTTGATTAGAGTTACTCCTCCTCCCGTTTTTTCCAAAGTGTTGCGTATCCTGGAAAATTTATTTCACAATCCTGGTTACTTTGTAATGGTGATTAGATCGCAACCATTATCTTTATCTGAATGACAAGCTCATCTAAATTACTGAGGATGCATTCAGATAAATTGATTTCAACTTTATTCTTTTACTGCTATTTACTAAGTGGACCTCACATGCTAATGCAACATTTCCATTGAACTCAGCCGCTTCCTGCCCCACTCAGTTTGTCACGACTCACCTGCATCAATATACTTTTCTGTTGCCTTAAATATTTGGATTTCTAAACCCCCCCCCCTCCTCCCCCTTCACCTGAACTCCCCTCCCCATCCCACTTTCTGTTTAAAAGCACTTTTTCCCTCTGCAGTTGCTGGTGCACATCTAAGCAGGTATGTTTTCTCCCTTACTGTCACAATCTAGTTACCATTATCTGCACTGCCACTTTACATTACTGCTTTGCCATTTCTTTTTAATTTTCCAAGTCTCCCCTCATACGAACCCTGCCCCACTATTTAACTTTGCTAGTTGCAAAACTTGCCAGAACACAGATCCCTTTTCACTTGAGATGAAGATATCTTAATTGCTCCCGCTTTTCACCAGTATTGGTGCCAAGTGTGCCATAAACGGAAATCCACCATAAAATTCCGATAGTGCCGAAGGAGGCCACTCTATCAATTCAGCCTGCACTAACAATAATCCTACCAAAGTCCTGTTCCCTTAAACACATGCGTTTAGCCTGTTAGCACCCTAAGTGACAATTTAGCATAGCCAATCAATCTAAGCTGCACATTTTGGACTGTGGGGGGAAACCCACGCAGGCTTGGGAAGAATGCGTAAAATTCAATCACCCAAGGCTGGAATTGAACTTGGGTCCGTGGCAGCAGTGATAACCATTATCCCACCATCCACCCCACACCAATCTTTAAGCCATACTTTCATCGCTTTGATTTTATTTACCCTCTGCCAATTGCTCATGTAGCAATCCAGAGATTATCACTTTTCTGGTGTCACTTTTTAATTTAGCCTTAACTGCTCATACTCCCTTAACACGAGTATAGGACCTTTATTAGTCCTATACTCGTGCACCACAACAAATGGATATCCCTCCCTTCTCACTGCAAGTTCCTCATTTGTAGTTAGAGTAAGCACTATGTCAGGAAAAGCCTCAGGGTAAAACTGGATAATCCCACTAACATTGAGTTAATACAGTATAGCAGAGTTATGTGCTCTACTGAGTGCTCTCTTCATTTGTTTTACTTTGTTTGTTTGGAAGACCTTCATAACTAAGTGAATTTGTTGCTTAATCTTTTGGACTCCCTTATATTTGCCACATCCAGAAGATTCCCTATCATTAATTAAAAAGTGATTTACCAAAGGAAAATGTTTGTAAAAAGAATGCAGATATTGTTTGGACTAATAAATATGGCTAAATGTTTCACAAGTAATAACTTCAAACAAAAGGAACATAGTTGTTTTCTGTTTCTAACTTTTGCAAGGACCACCGTCACCATTTAAAATCTTGGGAATTACCACTGGTCAGAAGCTGAACTGAGCTAAACACTTCAATATTGTGTCTCAAGAGAAGAACAAAGACTGAAATAAGTGGTTCAACTTCTGACCTTTCGAACAAAATTATTTTTGATCCACATGTCTGCTTCAATTTTTTTTCTGCTGTCTGTAAAATTTATAAAAACAAATGAAGAATCGTCACTTTCTCTTGCTCATTTGCTGTTTGTGAGAATTCTTAATGCAATTAGCTGTTTTGTCTGCCTGATGACATCACTGTTGTTGGATGCCTAGAGAACCTCTTGACAAGACATGAGAATCAAACTAATATGGGAAAAGGTGAAATCCACACCAATGATCAGTAAATCTTTATGGACAACTTTGACATTGACAGTAAATAGTGCTACCTCATCACCAACCATGAAGAAAAGTCTTTAGTGCCAACTATGTAAAAAGTGTTTAAAAACCTACTTGTTAATCTATGATCACACAGTACAGTCCAACTCTTGGAGGTTCTGTATTTCATCCATGTTATCCATTTGCACTTACTTAAATTTCAAGTAGTGCTTATGTGCACAACTCTACCACTTTAATACTGATTGAAGGAACAATAAAAACAAATCACTGAACAGCTACCACTGCTAGTGAGCTGATTTATTGTTTGGTTCCATGAACTGGAGAGTAAGCACAACTGTTTCAACCGAAATAAAATAGAACACTTTAAGGTACTTTAACTGGAAACTTTGAAATTGTTATTAATGTAAATGGTTATCCACTTTTTGGCAGATATAAGTGAGTGCCCATATTAAACCTAGATATTTCAAGTATTGAGGAATCTACCTGTAAAACCTTTGCCTATACATCTGAATTTTATTTAACTAATACAAGAAAGGTATTATCACAGCTTTGTCCAAGATGACTGCAAATAAATTTAATGTTACGAAGTTGAATTTAATTTCCCATTTTTTACTTCCCAGAAGGAGCAGCTAAAACTGAAGCTTTAGGAAAATTTGTACAGACAGATGAAAGATTTAATATTAAAAAAAATTACAAGATTACATGTTCAAATTGTTGTACAGGTTTCTCATTTGTCCAGAAACGTAGCTAATTTTACCAGACACATTTTTCACATCACCATTGCCTCTGCCTGTGTTTAACCAGCGGGGTCTGAATCTCGATCAGGCAAGTAAAATCTCATCCACTTCGGAAAGGAATATTCAGACATAGGTTTTCATGATAGTTCATAAAATTTGTCCATTTCTTAAACCAACAGAAGGAAAATTTTTGAATATGTCAAGAAGCTGATAGAATTCAGATATTTTTCAGGGGTAGTTAATTTGTCAGGCACTTCTATTTTTACTCTAGTTTAACATATTTCAAGCTCTAAATCAAAGAACAACAAAGAGTACTTCAGCAAGTTAAATGAGTTCAATGGAGGAAGTCTTTAGGAGTGGGGAAATAAGAATTTTTCCGCAAGTATTGATAAGAATCAAGTCAAAGCAATACAGAAGAGGCACTTAATGCAACACGAAACAATATGAATACTAACTGAAGAAATCTGAATTTATTGAACAGAAGAACAACAATTATGATTTTTGATGAGGAGACATGAAAATTAAAACTGAACTTGAAATGGAGAATTTTCAAAAAGAATGAGAAGAATGTCCTTTCTAATAGCTACGTTCTTACATATTTCTACATTTAAGTCTTCAGCTTTGAGCAATGCTAATTATAAGATTAACATGCATTTATTCTCTTTTTTTTATTTCTAAATTTCAAAGAGAACTAATATTTACCCAGTAATAGTGAAAATAGGTACAGCTTCAAAAATTACAGTTCAAGTTTTTACTGCATAATATCTTTCAATGGTTGGATTGATTGAACATGGTTCAAATAATTGAATTTCAAGATGAAGCCTAGTAACATCACCACAATCTATTCCTTTTCATTTTATCACTTCTTCGATTTTAAATGAAAGCAAGACTAGAAATCTTTTCCAGTTGAGACGCTTTTGTTACGCATCATGAGCAGACCTCTTATGGTCGGTGTTCCAAGTACAAATAGACAATCTTCCAAGTAACAGTATAAACCAACTACTTTCATAGGTTTATTTTTTTGCTACCAGAATAATTCCATAGTTCTGCTGTTATACATACTTAGCAAGGTCACTGACACTTCATTTCCAATTTCTGGAACTAGCAAACAACAGAACCAATGTCTTTTGTTATTCCTGAAAGGCTGTCAAGATTACAATGGAAAAGTGCAAGTCCTGGCACACACAGAAAACCATGAGCAGAATTTTAACTACCTAAAGCAGCACAGGCTTGGATGCAGCCAGAAGGATGAAGTCCCACAAAACGACACTGTGCCAAGAATCACTCATAGTCCCGCCTACTTCTAGGTTTAACCTGGGTGGGATTGCAGGTGCAATGAGGTGGCACAGTGGCATAGTGTTTAGCAGTGCTGCTTCACAGCACCAGGGACCTAGGTTTGATTCCTAGCTGGAGTCACTGTCTGTCACATTACTCTTCACATCAACTGGTAGGAGATCCTCAAAAGCAGAACAATGAATTGCATTCAAGTTTCCCTTCCTTTTTAAGTAATCCTACTCCTCAGAACCAGTGAAATCAGAACTGCGGTCACATCAATAATTATTCTGCTCCAAAGCTGCTCCAGTTGCCTACCATCTACCATGCCCGCACTTCTGAAGAACATGCAGTTCATTATCTGTATGTGAATAACATTCCAACAAGTGTGAGACACTAAGCAAGAATATTCAAGCCTGTAGCTCAAATTTATAGTATACTTCAAAGCAAGCTTTTTGTCTGTTTTACCTAATATTTCCATTAAACTCTATTATATCCCCCATCAATCCCAATTAAAGCTGAGATACACTTATCCATATTCTTACTCTTAAATGAGGTTATAAGACTAGTATAAAATCCAGTTGCTACATTTGCAAAATGTTCTTTTTTAAAAACTTTTCTTTAAAATGAGAACTAACCCAGATTTTGCAGTGGTAATGACAGCAAAATTATCAGCGTTTGCTCCATTGAAACAAACAGCAACTTGAGGTCAACAAATGCATAGAATAATGCAAAAGGTGCTGTCGGTGATTCCACACTTGTCCGGAGCATGTGCTGTTTCAGTATCTATAGGTTACAATCAACAGAAATAAATTGATGAAGAATTCCCATTCTCAATACTGGTATATTTGCTGGAAAATTCTTGAAAGGATGATCTTGTTTAATGAAATTTATAATAGTATACTAATTTGATAATTATTACTAAACACCCTAACCATGGCTAAAAAGATCAAAGTCTCCATAAAACTCCACAATTTAAAAAAACTTTCAAAAAATGTTTATTTTAACTTCTACATTAATTCATTTATCTCACTCTCAGAATTTACAAAGTGTGACACAAGTGCTTTTAACTTGCTAGCTTGTGAGTAAATACTTCAATGTGATTTTGTTTCATACCTCTTGCTGACATCACTCTTTCAGCATACCAAGACGTTCTCTTGTCTTGGCGTCAGATTTTAACTGCACTCAGGAAAGGGCAACAGACTGTTGAATCTTTGTAGGGAATTTTCTCAACACTTACACTGTTATTTTGTTGCAAATTCTGGACAAACAAGTTTATTTATCAGCAACTTCTTCACAAAAGCATATTTAGTGGGATAACGTATACATCTCCTCTCCATGGACAATCTTTCCAACGTACCAAATCCCTTAATACATGTAATTGCCTTCTAAAAAGACAAAAACTATGACTTTAATTAGCAGCTTCTCTATATTCTAAAAGGCACTGGGAGAGCTTTATTCTGATGTCATTTAGAATGACTACATACAAACAGGAGACATCATTCAGACCTGTTCCACCATCCAAAGAGATCATGATAATCTGCATCTCAACTGTCTTTGCACCTTATCCAATTATGCCCTTACAGTAAAAAAAACTTACCAGCCTCAGATTTAGAATTGAGTTAGTGCCAATTGATTTGTGGGAAAGAATTCCTCACTTCTACCACAGTGTGAAGAAATGTTTCCTAACTTTGCACTGAAAATGCAGATTCTGATACATCCCCTTGTTCTGTGGCATCGTGATCAAGTAGTAACAAGCGAGGCAAAAGTGACTTCGGGCAGCACAATGGTACAGTGGTTAGCCCTGCTGACTCATAGCGCCAAGGACCCAGGCTTGGGTGACTGCATGTGGAGCTTGCATGTTTTTCCCTCGTCTGCACTGGTTTCCTCTGGTGCTCCGGTATCCTCCCACAGTCCAAAGTTATGCAGGGGTTAGTTAGGTAGATTGGCCATAATAAATTGCCCCTTCGTGTTAGTTGGGGTGGATGCATGGGGTTAAGGGGATAGGGCCTGGGTGGGATTGTGATTGGTGCAGACCCAGTAGGCTGAATGGCCTCCTTCTGCACTGTAGGAATTCTATGACTGCCCTAGCAAACCTGAAGTCAATGGGTATCAGCGAGATGGAGGAATCACCTCTGGCTGAAGTCCTACCTAGCATGAGGAAGATGACTGCAGTTATTGAGAGATCAAACATCTCAGCCTCACATTGCTAAAGGGTAGGATCCTCGGCCCAACCATCTTCAACTGCTTCATTAATGGCTTTCCATCATCATAAGGTAGGAAGTAGGGATATTCACTGATAAATTTCAGTGTTCAGTACCATTCGCTGTACTGAAGCAGTCTGCATTTAGATGCTGCAAGATCTGGAAAATATTCAGACTTGGACTGATAAATGGTAATAATGTTAAACCACATAAGTGCCAATCAACAATCACCTCCAACAAGAATACATCTAAAAACCTCCTTTTGACATTCAATGGCATTACCTCTGTTAAATCTATAGCCATCAACATCCTAGGGATTGTTAATCATTGACTAGAACCTTAACTGGGCTAGTAATACAAATACTCTGGCTAGAACAGATCAGAGATTGGGGACTGTATAGTATGCAACTCACCTGATACTCCAAAGCCTACAAGGAACAAATCAGGAATGGATTGGAATACTCTTTGCTTGCCCGGATGAGGGTAGCTCTAAAATATAAAAAACTCAATACATCTAGCACAAAAAAGTCTGCTTGATCAGCACCCATCCATCACCTTTCACGTGAATTCTCTCCACCACTGACACAACTGCAGCAGTCTACACTAAGTAAGCGGTCTGACAACACCAGGTTTAAATCCAACCAATTTATTTGATAGCAAACTCACAAGCTTTCGACCTATGGCCTTTGTCAGGTGAATGAGGTGTCCTGGTCTCCAACAACACACATACCAGCACAGACTGTTTACAGATTACTGATAAGAATTCGAATCTTTACACCTAACTGCTATTCAAGTCTTAAAGTGGCTAACAACATGAGTGGAAGAAGCACTGAGCACAGATTAAAGAGATGTGTATTGTCTCCAAACAGCACAGTGAGGTTTTTTGCTAACCTAGGCAAGTCATGGGGGTTACAGATAGTATGACATGAAGCCATGATCCCTGTTAAGACTGTCCTCACGTGTGCAGAACTTGGCTATCAGTCTCTGCTCAGCAGCTCTGCGCTGTCGTTGGTTACGGGTGTTGTTCCGGAGGACAGCGAATGTGGTCCCATTGTTCAAGAAGGGGAAGAGAGACCTTCCAGGGAATTATAGGCCAGTGAGTCTTACTTCTGTTGTGGGCAAAGTATTGGAGAGAATTATTAGGGATAGGATTTATAGTTATTTAGAGAGAAATGAATTGATTGGGGATAGTCAGCATGGTTTTGTGAAGGGTAGGTCGTGCCTTACTAACCTTATTGAGTTTTTTGAAAAAGTGACCAAAGAGGTGGATGGGGGTAAGGCGGTTGATGTGGTATATATGGACTTTAGTAAGGCGTTTGATAAGGTGGCCCATGGAAGACTTCTGCAGAAAATGCAGATGTATGGGATAGAGGGTGATTTAGCTAATTGGGTTAGGAATTGGCTAGCAGATAGAAGACAGAGGGTGGTGGTTGATGGGAGATATTCATCGTGGAGTTCGGTGACAAGTGGTGTACCTCAGGGGTCTGTTTTGGGGCCCCTGCTGTTTGTAATTTTTATAAATGATCTGGATGAGGGTATTGAAGGATGGATTAGTAAATTTGCAGATGACACTAAAGTCGGTGGAGTGGTAGATAGTGAAGAGGGGTGTTATAGTTTGCAGAGAGACTTGGACAAGTTGCAGAGCTGGGCCGAGAGGTGGCAAATGGAGTTTAATGTGGAAAAGTGTGAGGTAATGCACTATGGCAGAAATAATAAATGTGTAGAGTATAGGGCTAATGGTAGGATTCTTAGTAGTCTTGATGAACAGAGGGATCTTGGTGTGTATGTGCATAGATCCCTGAAAGTAGGCAGTCAAGTCGAGAAGGTTGTTAAGAAGGCATATGGAGTCTTAGCTTTTATTGGTAGGGGGATTGAATTTCGGAGCCGCAACGTCATGTTGCAACTGTACAAAACTCTAGTGCGGCCGCACTTGGAGTATTGTGTGCAGTTCTGGTCCCCACATTATAAGAAAGATGTGGAGGCATTGGAGAGGGTACAGAGGAGGTTTACCAGGATGTTGCCTGGTATGGAGGGCAGGTCTTATGAAGAGAGGCTGAGGGATTTGAGGTTGTTTTCGTTAGAAAGGAGGCGGCTAAGAGGGGACCTAATTGAAACATATAAGATGATTAGAGGTTTAGATAGGGTGGACAGTGATAGCCTTTTTCCTAGGATGGAGAAAGCTAGCACGAGGGGACACAGCTTTAAATTAAGGGGTGATAGTTATAGGACGGATATCAGAGGTAGGTTCTTTACCCAAAGGGTGGTTCGGGAGTGGAATGCCCTGCCTGCAGCAGTTGTAGATGCGCCAAGTTTGGTGGCGTTTAAGAGGTTAGTTGATAAGTATATGGAAGAGAAGGGAATGGTTTAGTTTGGAGGGGCATTGCTTTTTATATTGGTCGGCGCAACATCGAAGGCCGAAGGGCCTGTTCTGTGCTGTAATGTTCTATGTTCTATGCCGTGTGTCGTGAAGGCCCCCTTGAAGAACGTTTACCCAAAGGTTGGAGGCCGAATGCCCGTGACCACTGAAGTGTTCGCCAACAGGAAGGGGACAGTTTTGCCTGGTGATTGTCGAGCGATGTTCATTCATCCGCTGTCGTAGTGTCTGCATGGTCTCCCCAATGTAACATGCTTCGGGACATCCTTTCTTGCAATGTATTAGGTAGACAACATTGGCCGAGTTGCAAGAGTATGTACCGTGTACCTGGTGAATGGTATTCTCACGTGTGATGATGTCATCCATGTCAATAATCCGGCATGTCTTGCAGAGGTTGCTGTGGCAGAGTTGTGTGGTATTGTGGTCACTATTCTCCTGAAGGTTGGGTAGTTTGCTGCGAACAATGATCTGTTTGAGATTGCGCAGTTGTCTGAAGGCAAGAAGTGGGGGTGTGGAATGGCCCTGGCAAGATGTTCATCATCATCAATGATATGTTGAAGACTCCAGAGAAGATGTCGTAGCTTCTCCGCTCCAGCAAAGTACTGGACAACAAAGGGTACTCTGTCCACCATGTCCCGTGTTTTCTGAGGAGGTCAGTGCGGTTTATCGCTGTAGCACGTCAGAACTGTCGACCGATGAGTCGAGCGCCATATCCTATTCTCATGAGGGTATCTTTCAGCGTCTGGAGGTGTCTGTCACAATCCCCCTCATCTGAGCAACTTCTGTGTATACAAAGAGATTGTCCATAGGGGATGGCCTCTTTAACATATCTACGGTGGAAGCTGGAGAGGTGGAGCATTGTGAGGTTGTCTGTCAGCTTGCGGTACAGTGAGGTGCTGAGGTGACCGTCCTTGATGGAGATGCATGTGTCCAAGAATGCAACCGATTCTGGAGAATAGTCCATGGCGAGTCTGATGGTGGGATGGAACTTGTTAATATGCGGTCTACAATAACCCATGGGAACACGATCTGCAAATTCCTCTTCAAGCCACCCACCACCCTGATTGAAGGAATGGCAGTATAGTGCTCAATAATGTTAGGTCAAGATCTTATTCCTCTACCTTTTAAAGGGCAATTGGCTTTGTCAGAAATGCTCACAGCCCATGAAAAAAATATACTGGTGGAAACTGCATCAAGAAATAAGATCTTGGAACAAAGGCAATGCAATAATTATAAGGGACTTTAATTTTCATAAACTGGATAAATCAAATTAGTAAAAGTAGTTCAGAGAATGAGTTCATGCAAAGCATTTAAGAATACATCGTGGAACCAGCCCAGGAACAGGCTATTTTAGACGTTGATTTATGTAATGAGATTAAGATACTTAGAAATTTCACTGCAGGAGGTCCTCTGAGAACAAGGAAACTTGGTGTAATATACATAAATCCAAATTCACAAGTCCAAAACTAGAATACTGAATTCAAATAAAGCTAATTACATAGATATGGGGAACGAGTTAGTCAAGGTCGATTGGGAAATTAGATTAAAAGGAATATGACGGCAGATAAACAATGGTGAATGTTTGAATAAATATTTCACAATTCTCACCAAATCTACACTATGTTTGAATAATAGCTCCACAGAAAAAGTGCCCTACTTGTGGTTAACTTAGGCATTCTTCAGACTAGTAGATTAAGAGACAGATAATATTGCCAAGCAGATTAATAAACTGACAATGTTAGATACCAGCAAAGCACGATGAAAAGATTGATAAAAGGGAGGAGGAAATGGAGTGAGGATTAACAAGCCAGAAATATAAAAACAGATTGCGTGGATTAGATAAAAAGGTAGGGCATGGTGAAAGTAAACACACTCCCTTAGAGGCAGTGTCAGGAAAAATTATAACAGGGAAAAGAAAATGGCAGAGACCGTACAAATTATTTTGTTTTCTTAACTCTAGAGTTGTTTTTCCAACTCTATGGAGCTGAACACAAGAAAAATGCTGGAAAAAGTGGGGGACTCAGGAATTTAAAGTAATAGTCATAATATAATACAAAAAACAATGGGATGAAAAGTTGACAAATCCACTTGAGTTGATGGCCTGCATTCTACAGTCTAAAGAGATGGTTACAGAGATTGCAAGTGCACTGGTTGTCTTCCAAAATTTGTGATTCTGCAATAGCCCCATGGATTGTAATCTTGCTCCATGTGGGACGCTGGCATCTTTCCAGTTCCCAGGGCCAGCAATTGTGCAGGAAGTATGTCCAGCTGCAGCTCCTCGAACTCAAATTTCTGAGCTGGAATGGCAGCTGAGGACACTGTGGAGCATCCACGAGTCTGAAAGTATTATGGAAAGTATATTTCGAGAGGTGATCACACCACAGCTCAAGAGACTTGAGGAAAGAAGGGAATGGCTGACCACCAGCCACTCCAAGAGCAATAAGCAGGTAATTCAGGAGATCGCTGAGTCTCACAAATCAGTATTCTATTTTGGAGGCTGATGAGGACATTGGTTCCTCCACGGAATGCAAAGACATAAGGCTTCTGATATCAGAAGCAGCCTGTCAGTACGGGAGGAGAGAAGAGAGATAGGACAATAGTAATACAGGATTCAATAGTCAGGTGCTATTGTGGTTGTTAATATGACTTGAGGATGGTATGCTGCCTCCCTGGTGCTAGGGTTCATGGATGTCACTGAATGGCTGCAGAGCATCCTGAAGGGTTGAGGGTAATAAGGTAGAGATCATGATATATGTTGGTATCAATGACACTGACAGAAAGAGGGATGAGGTCCTGCATCAATAATTCAGCAAGTTAGGCAGTAGACTAGAAAGCAGGATCGCTCAGGTTGTAATCTCGGGATTACTCCCATTGTCATGTGCTAGTGAGCACAAAAATAAGAAAGAGCGAAGATGTGGCTTAAGAGCTAACGGATGGTTTTACATTCCAGGATCACTGGGACCATTTTTGGGGAAGGTGGGACCTGTATAAGTGGGACGGTCTACATCCCAACTAGAGTGGAAATAATATCCTCGTGGGATGTTTTGGTAGTGCTAATGGGAGGAGTTTCAACTAACTTGACAGGGATAGGGGGACACAGACTGTTAGCAGAATAGGGACACAGCATAACACAGTAAATCAATCAAACCAAGGGAATGCAGCCGTTTCAAGGGAGTAAAATCAGACTGAATGGCCTCTAACACTAGGAGTACTGCAAGTAAAATGGATGAGTTGAGGGCAATGATTGACACATGGAAGTGTGATATCGTAGACATAGCAAAGTCATGGTTGAAGAAAGAGCGTGATTGGCAATTCAATCTTCCGGGATGTAGAATCTTCATGCATGAGAGAGAAGGGAGTAAAAACAGAGATAACATTGCATTATTAGTTAACGAGTCAGTTACTGCAGTAAGGAGAAATGATATCTTAAAGCTTCATTTGATACCTGCTGTGGGTAGAGCTTAGGAATAAAAACAGGCAACCACATTTATTATAGACCCCTCAGATAGTCAGCAGGATGTTGAGAAGCAAATATGTGCATAATTCATGAAGGCATGTTAAAAACAATAATAAGGTTATTATATTAGATGATTTCAATTTTCCTAAGATTAACTGGGATAGTCATAGTGTTAAGAGCTTAGAGTAGATTTCTTGAAATGTATACAGGAGAACTTTTTAGATCAATATGTAGCAAGTCAAATAATGGAAGAGCTCTGCTGGACTTAATTCTAGGGAATGAAGCCTGACAGGTGGCTGAAGTGATGATGAGATTTTAGTATGGCGGATGGATTTTAGTAAAATAAGGCAGGATCTGGCCAAGGTAGACAGTGAATAGCTACTAATAGGGAAACCTACAGAACAGCAGTGGGGGGGCATTCAAAAGGAAAAGGAAATGGGGAGAATGCAAACATAACATGTTCCCACACGGGTGATAGAAAGGAGTTACAAGTCTCGAGAACCATGGATGACCAGACGTTTTCAAGATATAACGAGAAAGAAAAGGCAGGCTTGTATCAATTACTGAGGAGCAAATTGGTGGAGGCATTAGTGAAGTATTTAAAGTGCAGAAGTACTTAGGGCAAGGGCAAGGGCAAGGGCAAGGGCAAGGGCAAGGGCAAGGGCAAGGGAAAGGGAAGGGGAAGGGGGAAGGGGGGGAGAAGGGAAGGGGAAGGGAAGGGGAAGGGGAAGGGGTGCTGTGGTAATATGAGAAACCTCTGGCTAGTAAAAGTAGGGAACATCCCAAAATATAAAAAGGATAACCAGGGAAAAGGTGGGGCTCCATTATGAACCAATGGTGCAATTTGTGCGTGGACATTGACAGAGTGTTGAATAAATACTTCACATCTTTCTTCAAGAGAAAAAGGATGAAGGTATGGAATTCAGGGAGAGATATGTGAGGTTCTTGAGCAAATTGGCATAGGGAAGGATAAGGTATTGATGGTGTTGGCAGCCTTAAAAGTAGCTAAATCTCCAGGTATGGATGAATTGTGCCCTCGGCTGCTGTGGGAGACAAGGGAGTAGATTGCAGGGACTTTGACCCAATTTTTCAATTCCTCTCTGGCCATGGCAGAGGCGCCGGATGACTGAAGAACAGCTGGTTCTGTAATTTAAGAAGGGTTGTAGAGATAAGCCATGAACTACAGACCAATGAGTCTCACTTCAGGGAAACTGGTGGAGAAACTTCTGAAGGTCACATTTGTCTCCACTTGGAGAGGCAAGGCATGATCAGGGATAGTCAGCATGGCTTTGTCAGAAAGAGGTCATGTCTAACAAATTTGACTGAATATTTTTAAGGCGGTGACCAGATGATGCCATAGTGCAGTTGTTGTAATTTATATGGATTTCAGCAAAGTCTTTGACAAGGTCCCATATGGGAGACTTTTAAAAAAGATAAATGCACATAGGATATAAGGTAATTTGATAACGTGGATTCAAAATTGGTTCAGTTGTAGGAGATAGCGGGCAATGACAGAAAGCTGCTTTAGTGACTGGAAGGTTGGTGACCAGTTGGGTACCACAGGATCCCCCCCATTATTTGTAAATGACATTAATGACTCGGTGCGGAGTAGGATTAGTAAATTTGCGGATGACACAATGATTGACCCGGATTAACAGTGAAGCAGAGTGTCTTGCAATACAAGAAGATAAAGATGGAAGGGTCAAATGGGCACATCAGTTGCAGATGGAATTTAACCCTGTTATGTGTGAGGTGGTACAGTTTAGAAGGAGAATTTGATCAGGAAGTAATCAATAAATGGCAAAAAGCTAAGAGTCTGTGAAGCAAAGGGACCTTGGTGTGTTTGTCCACAATTCACTGAAGGCAGAAGGGCATGTTAATAGGATGGTGAAAAAGGCATCATATTGGACACCTGCCTTATCATTTGAGGCAGAGATTACAAAAGCAGGGAAATCATGTTGGAGTTGGATAGAACTTTGATAAGGCCTCAACTGGAATACCGTAGGCAGTTCTGGATGCCACATTATGGGAAGGATGGGAGTGCACTGGAGGGAGTGCAGGAGAGATTCACCAGCATACTGCATGGGATGAAACATTTAAAAGAGACTGAGTACACTTGGGTTGTTTTGATTGGAAACTGAGGGTAGATCAGAATGAAGTCTACAAGATTATGAAAGGCATGGCCAGAATTGATAGGGAAAGCTACCTCCCCTTGAAGGGGAAATCACAAGGGGTAAAAGGATGAGGGGGGGATGTGAGGAGAAACCTTTATACCAGAGGGTGCGGAATGCATTGCCTGAGAGGGTGTTAGGGGCTGGTCACCTTACATCCTTAAAAAAATATCTGGATGAGAACCTGGGACATCTTAACATTCAAGGGTATGGGCCAAGTACCGATAGTTGGGATTAGGTGGGAGTTCAGATGTTTGTCACATGCAGGTGCAGACTCACTGTACTGAAGGCTTTGCTGCACTGCATGATTCTATGATTGGTAGTAGCAAGTCTAACATCACTATAAGAGAGGAGATTAAAAATAGGGAACTCGAGGGCAATTAACCTGATAGCCATTGGGAAAATACAGAAATCCATTATTAAGGAAATGGTAATCTGGCACAAAATTAATCTCATTAATGAAAATGAAATTATATTTGACATGCCTATTACCAGCACAGCAAATAAAGAACTAGTAAATGCAGTATATTTGGATACGGAAGAGGCCTGTGACTAGATGCTATACAAAAGGTTGTTGCACAAGGGCTTATGAACTTCAGATAATATCAGAGGATTGCTCAAAGGACAGAAAAAGTAGGAATAAAAAGAATTTTCAATATAGCAAGTTGTTACTAGCAGGGGACTGCAAGAATCAGTGCAAGCACTGCAGCAATTCATAATTAATATTAATGATCACAAAGCCAGTTTTAACTTAACATATGTGCTGACAATGCAAAATTAGGCAAGAAAATAACATGTGAAGAGGATACAAAGAATTTGCACACCAAGACAGAAGGGTTGTGAATGGGCAAGAGGCGAGATGTAGTATAATCTGGGGAAACAGAACAAAAACAAAAAAAAAATTACAGCACAGGAACAGCCCTTTAGCCTTCCAAGTCTGCACCGACCATGCTGTCTGATTTAACCAAAACCCGCTACCCTTCCACAAAACGTGAGATTATTTTGCTGTGAAGAATTCAATAGAATATTTTCAAATTGTGAGAAACTATTAGGTGCCAATGTTTTCATGGTTCCAATCCTTATCTAATTAATTGTAGCTGGAGAATTACTAATGATCTTTTATCCCATTCCCACATGGCAAACACTACATCCCTGTGAATCTATGCTTGGCGTTCTATTTCTCAGAGAAAAATGGCAATTTCCACATGTACACTAATAAGACACTTCTCTCCTGATCTTTCTATTGCTGCTGAATCATCAGACTGCTTGTCTGACATCCAGTACTTGACAAGCAGAAACTTTCTCAAATTAAATATTGGGCTCCTAACACCATTTGTTCTGAAAATTAGCAACTTTTGTCCAATTACTGCTTCAACTGCTGCATCCCGATGCAACTCTGCATTTCTGTCCAAATCTACCATGTCTGTGGACGAGGACGAGGACGAGGACGAGGACGAGGACGAGGACGAGGACGAGGACGAGGACGAGGACGAGGACGAGGACGAGGACGAGGACGAGGACGAGGACGAGGACGAGGACGAGGACGAGGACGAGGACGAGGGCGAGGACGAGGACGAGGACGAGGACGAGGACGAGGACGAGGACGAGGACGAGGACGAGGACGAGGACGAGGACGAGGACGAGGACGAGGACGAGGACGAGGACGAGGACGAGGACGAGGACGAGGACATGTATGTGTGCGAGTGGACAGGGTGTAAGTGGATTAATGTCACGAATGGGTGAACACACTAGAGTGGAGGGGAAATGGATGATTACTCCTGAATAGGGGTGTTGCAGGGATGGATGAATATTCATAAGTGGAGGGAGTAACTGGATGTGAACACTCGTGAATAGTGTTAACTAGATATGAACATGTGTTTATTTTTGGAGGCAGGTGGATGAATGCTCATGAATAGTGGAGAGGATAACTGGATGTGAATGCTAATGAATGGGGGTTAATTAATTGAATGCTTGTTTATTTGCTGGGGGGTGTGGATGAATGCATGTTTATCTTGTGGGGAAGGGGGAAGTGGATGAATCAGGGTAGTTGAGTCATGTGGATAGTCAGTTTTGGTGAAAGGGATGTGTGTGTTATAGAATTCCTACAGTGCAGAAGGAGGCCATTTGACCCATCAGGCCTGCAACAACAATCCCATCTGGGCCCTATCCCTATAAACCTACGTAATTCCCCTTACAATTTAGCATGGCCAATCAACTAACCCGCATATCTTTGGACTGTGGGAGAAAACCCACACGGATACGGAGAGAATGTGAGAACTCTACATAGTTAGTCACCCAAGATCAAACAGAACTATCCAATATTTCCAACTTTAATTTGATCAGTGGTCTGTTATTTCCAGTTCAAGTACATATTCTATTATTCTCTATCTTCTACCAGCTATCCAATCTTCTAACTAGTACAAATTTTGGTAATTCTGTTCCACAACAAAACGTGCATCATAAGTTCTTCCCCATAAATTTTAAAAACCCACTTTTCCTTAGTGAAACTCCATAAGTACATCACTAAAAGTTTGGGATATTGGAAAGGAACCATAAGAATTTAGGGTGATCTGAGAGAATGTTTATTCTACAAACTGTGCAAAAATGAATGCTGAACTTGTCACCATCCATGAACTACTGTTGCTGGCAATATGAAAAGTTTCTGTTAATCACTCAAATACAATTCCAAATGTACAATAATAAAGTACCCCATCCACCATCAGAGGCTGCAGGGAAATTAAAATTGGGCAAATTTTCTCTCTTCTGGCTGCTATCTTTGAAGATATTCTTAGTACAGGTGGCGAACCCAGGCCTGTTCCCAGCAGTTACTGGACTTCTGACCACCTTCTCCCTTCTTTTTCTGCTTCTTCTCCTCCACTCTTCTGGTACCAAAGGATGTTGAGCTGGCTGAACTCATCATCCAGATTCCTTGACTTCTAATCACAGGCTCCTGTCCTGCCCTCCTTGTTGCTCCTTTAAATCATAGATTCTATCTCTGGAGGAATAGGAGTGGGACGAGGGAACTTGAGAGAGGAGAAGCAAGCATGGGAGAGACAAAATCTGTGACTCTCAGATCTGTCTCTGCCACACTCCTGCTCCTCGGATCTAACTCTGCATCATTTTCCCACCCACACAGAGACACCTGCATTTACAATTGTTCAACCATAATTAAACTAATATGTACAGGGATAATCTTTGTTGAATTTTTTGCCTCAGCTTTTAATTTTTTTGAGGTTGTGGGCGAATCCATCTGTTAGCCCTATGTGTTTTGATCCCTGATTCTGCGCTAATATTTTCTCATGCTTCAATGTGAACTGTTATTTGTTAACACCTTTACAAAGTCACTTTACGAATACAAACAGCTTTTGTAATTGCTGCTGAACCTAACTTTTCCAAAACAGCATAGGCTCATATCAGAAAAGGCTGTTTTTTGCAGAATAAAAACTAAAGGTAAGTCGGCTATATTCAACTTTATATGATTCCCAACAAAAGTTAGATAAAGTAGTTTCTTTCTTGTTCCCTCCCTAAATGAAGTTTCTGTCATTTCTGCTGAAATGTTCTATTTCGACCTTAATTTTTTAACTTTCTCATAACTGTTATGTTCATGATTGAACTGGTCAACATATTGTTCACTATTCTGCAGCCATTGACAAACTCCCATGGATTCTCACAATATTAGTGCTCTTCAGTTTAAACCTTGGAGTTGACAAATTCAAACAAATCAACATCAACAGGATTTTGTCAGTTCATCTGCCAACTTTGTCTGCAGGAAGTGTGTCCAGTTGCAGCTCCTCACAGACTGCATTATTTGGTTGGAGTGGTAGGTGGATGCACTGTGGCCTATGACACCACAGCTAATTCTGCTGTGGGAAAGGATCAGGCAAACAGTAAGCAAGCAGTAGTAAAAGGCAACTCGCTAGTTAAAGGCACAGATAGGTGTTTCTGTGGCTGCAACTGAGACTCCAAGATGGTATGTTGCCTCCTTGGTGCGAGGCTCAAGGATGTCTCTGAGCGACTGCAGGACATTCTTAAGGGGGAGGGTGAGCAGCCAGAAATCGTTATACATATTGGTATCAATGACATAGGTGGGAAAAGTTCTGAAATGTGAATGTAGAGAATTAGGCAAAACGCTAATGTGCAGGAACTCAAAGATAGTAATTTCAGGACTACTACCAGTACCACATGCTAATCAGATTAGGAATAGGAGGATTAGACAGATGAATGCCTGGGTTGTGAGCTGGTGCAGGGGACAGGGATTTAAAGTTTTGGATCATTAGGATCTTTTCCAGGGAAGAGCTGATTTGTTCAAGAGGGATTGGTTACATTTGAACTGGAGGGGGACTAACATCCTGGAAGGAAATTTGCTAGATCCACTCAGGAGGGTTTAAACTAGCTTGGCAGGGGCTGAGATCCAAAGCAGTAGGGAGACACAAGAGAAGTTTGAGGACAGCACAGAAGTTAAAGAGAGCACATTAATTAGTAAAGGCAGTGTCAGTAATCCTAGTACCAGACAGAAGCAAGACAGAGAGCAGGGGAAGTCCAGATAAAACTGCATTTACTTCAATGCAAGAGGCCTGACAGGCAAGACAGATGAACTCAATATGTGGGACTGGGATATTATAGTAATTACTGAAACATGGCTAAGAGAGGGACAGGACTAGCAGCTTAATGTTCCAGAGTACAGATGCTATAGGAAAGATTGAACGGGAGGTAAAAGAGGAGGGGGATTTGCACTTTTGATTAGGGAAAGCATCACAGCTGTACTGAGACAGGATATATCCGAGGGTTCAGCACTGAGTCTATATGGGTAGAACTGAGAAATAAGAGAGAAGTCACTTTGACAGGGTTGTACTATAGACCCCCAAATAGTCAGCGGGAAATTGAGGAGCAAATATGCAAGGACTTTACAGATAGCGCCAAGAAAAATAGGGTGGGAATAGTCGGAGATTTTAATTTTCCGAACATTGACTGGGATAACCATAGTATTAGAAAGTCGGATGGAAAAAAATTTGTTGAGTATATTCAGGAAGAATTTCTTATTCAATACGCGGATGGCCCAACTAGACAGGGGACAAAACTTGACCTCCTCTTGGGAAATAAGGAAGGGCAAGTGGCAGAAGTGTTAATGAGGGATCACTTTGTGACCGGTGATCATAATTCTATTAGTTTTAAGATAGCTATGAAGAATGATAGGTTTGTACCAAAAGTTAAAATTCTAAATTGGGGCAAGGCCAAATTTGATGATATCAAGCAGGAATTTTTAAAAGTTAATTGGGGGAGTCTGTGGGAAGGAAAAGGAACGTCTGGTAAGTGGCATGCTTTCAAAAGTGTGTTAACCAGGGTTCAAAATAAACACATTCCTTTTGAGTGAAGGGCAAGGCTGTTAGAAGTCAGGAGCTCTGGATGACTCGGGATATTCTAATCAGGAAGAAGAAAGAGCCACATGACGGATGTAGGCAGTTGGGATCAAGTGAATCTCTTGAAGAGTGTAGGGGATGTGGGAGTAGAGTTGAGAGAGAAATCAGGAAAGCAAAAAGGAAACACAAAATTGTTTTGGCAGATAAGGCAAAGGAGAATCCAAAGAGCTTCTACAAATACATAAAAGGCAATAGAGTAACAAGGGAGAGAGTAGGGCTTCTGAAGGATCAACAAGGTCATCTATGAGCGTGGATCCACAAGAGATGGGCGAGATCCTAAATGAATATTTCTCATAGGTATTTACTATTGAGAAAAGCATGGATGTTAAGGAACTTGGGGAATTAAATATTGATGTCTTGAGGAGTGTACACATTACAGAGCTGGTGGTACTGGAAGTCTTAAAGCAGGTGATCAAGGCGGCAAATGGAATGTTGGCCATCATAGCGAGGGGGATAGAATATAAAAGGAAGGAGATCTTGCTGCAACGGTACAGGGCACTGGTGAGGCCGCAACTGGAGTAGTATGTGCAGTTTTGATCCCCTTATTTATGAAAGGACCTATTGGCCTTGGAGGGAATACAGAGACGGTTCACCAGGCTGATACCAGAGATAAGGGAGTTAGCTTATGAAGACAGATTGAATAGATTGGGCCTATACTCGTTAGAGTTTACAAGACTGAGAGGGGGGACCTTATCGAAACTTACAAGATAATGAAGGGGCTATATAGGGTAGAGGTAGAGAAAGAGAGAGATTCTTCCTGCTTAGAAAGGAAAACAGAACTAGAGGGCACAGCCTCAAAATAAGATGGGAGCAGTTTAGAACGGAGTTGAGGAGGAACTCCTTCACCCAAAGAGTGATGAATCTCTGGGATTTTCTGCCGCTGAAGTGATGGAGGCTACCTCGTTGAATATATTTAAGTCATGGGTAGATAGATTTCTGATAGACAAGGGAATTAAGGGCTATGGGGAGAAAGCGGGAAAGTGGAACTGTCCCACTTCAGATCAGCCATGATCTTATTGGATAGCAGGGCAGGCTCGAAGGGCTAGATGGCCTATTCCTGTTCCTATTTCTTATTTCTTATAAATCTACAGGACCTGATGAGGTATACCCCAGGACATTGTGGTATTAGGAAGGAAACTGAGTCTCCTGGTCAGGATATTTGAATCATCAATAGTCACAGGTGAGGTGCCTGAAGATTGAAGAGTGACAAATGTTGTGCCTTTGTTTAAAGAGAGCTGCAAGGAACAGCCTGGGAACTAAAAGCCAGTTAGCCTCACAGCTGTGGTGGGTAAATTGTTGGAAGGTATTTTGAAATTCAGAATCTACAGATATTTAGAGATGCAAGGGCTGATTAGGCACAGTCAGCCTGACTTTGGGAGTGGAAAATCACATCTCACAAATTCAATTGAGTTTTTTGAAGGGGTAACCAAGAAGGTCGATGACAGCATTGATATTGCCTACATGAACTTCAGCAAGGTCTTTGACAAGGTATGTCATGGTCGGCTATTGCATCAAGTTAAATTTCACAGGATCAGAACGAGGTATCTAAATAGATACAAAATTGGCTCCTTGACGGAAGCCAGAGAATGGTTATAGAGGGTTGTTTTTTAAACTGGAGCCCTGTGACCAGCAGCGTGCCTCAGGGATCAGTTCTGGGTCCACGGTTATTTGTTATTTATATTAACAATTTGGATGAGAATATCGGGGACATGGTTAGTAAGTTTGCAGATGACACCAAGATTGGTGCTGATGGACAGTGAGGAAGATTATCTCCAATTGCAGCAGAATCTTGATCAATTGGACCAGTGGGCTGGCAAATGGCACATGGAGTTTAATTTAGACAAATGCGAGGTTATGCATTTTGGTAGGCTGAACCAGGACAGGACTTACTCAGTTAATGGTAGGGCATTGGAGAGAGTTACAGCACAAAGAGAGCTACATCGCTCCTTGAAAATTAAGTTAGAGGTGAACACAGAGTGGTGAAGAAGGCATTCAACATGCTTGGTTTCATCAGTCAGAACATTGAATTGAGTTGGGATGTATTGTTGAAGTTGTACAAGAAATTGGTAAGACCACACTTGAAATACTGTGTGTAATTCTGGTCACCTCATTATAGAAAGGATATTATTAAACTAGAAAGAGTGCAGAAAAGATTTACTAGAATGCTACCCAGACTTAATGGATTGAGTTATAAGGAGAGGCTGAATGGACATTTTTCTCTGGAGCATAAGAGGCTAAGGGGTGACCTTATAGAGGTCTATAAAATAATGAGGGGCGTAGACAAGGTAGATAGTCATATCCTTTCCCAAAGGTAGGGGAATCTAAAACTAGAAGGCATAGGTTTAAAGTGAGAGGAGAGAGATACAAAAGTGTCCAGAGGATGGTGAGTATCTGGACAAGCTGCCAGAGGTAATAGTAGCAGTGGATACAATTTTATCTTTTAAAAAGCATGTAGACAGTTAATGGGTACGACGAGTATAAGAGGGATAGGGGCCAAATGCGGGCAACTGGGATTAGCTTAGGGGTTTAAAAAAGTAGGTGCAGCATGGATAAGTTGGACCGAAGGTCTTGTTTCCATGCTGTAAACCTCTATGACTCTGTGAAAACTAGCCAACAGGCATCCTGCATTATATTTATGACTTGATAAGAATAGGGTAAAATAACCAAACAGCCCAGAGGATTAGACGAGAGAAAGGGTGTGGGTTTGCAGAAGAATTTGTTCATGTGCATTTCCTGCCAGTCATCTCAATACAGTACTGGTAGAGCCTGAAAGGCAGCTTTCCGCTCTCCAGTACATAGATAAGGTATGACACAGAGTAAAACACCCTTAAGAAACAACAACATTTAAATACTTCTCTATGACTGCAGTGAAATGAGATTTATTTTGCTGATGAAAGGAAAAGAGTATTTGGACAAAATGAAATAAGTTTTTATTCACATTTGAAAGAGGGTTGAGAAATGACACACAAACAAAATTTCTGAAAGCATTAGGAATATTCCAGAAATAAATTAGTTAATTTTTTTCAAACAGAAGTAAATGTAAATAAATGCCAGCCAACGCAAGACATATTTGTGAAAGGATAACATGTGGTAGTTTTTAAATAATCAAAAGTATTCATTCATACATGTCAATAGTTTCTTGACCAATATTCCAAACCCAAATATTTAAAACAAGTTTGCCATATGTTGTCATTTTCTACCTTTGGATCAGAATTTCACAATGCCTCAGTTGTGCAAAAATGCTCTACAAAGTGAAAGTAAAACATTAATCACCCAATTTGCACATTTAATTTCCAAGTTCTAACAATGTTCCTCAACTGTGAGAAAAGTTTAGAAACTTTTGTTAGAAATAATAAAATGTGTTATCATCACACCTTTTCATGCCTTCATCTATCCACAAGAACATTGTGTTCTTTAATATTGTCAAGAACTATTTTTTATCGAATTTTAAGCCAAGTACCTGTTCAAAGTATTCCTTCTCTTTTTGCATTTTTGATCTTTCCATTTATTCTTAAATTGCCCTTCATCACTTACTGTCTCTATTTACATGAAACATACAGCTACTGCAGTGACTATGAAGCACTAGTCATTACTTTGGAAAGAATGGGAGAAGAAGAGAGACAATCAGTAGGGTGGCGGGAAGGGAAGAAGCAGAAGGAAGAAAAATGATTATAAACCCATTCCATTTAAATGAAAAGCCAACAGATGTTTGAAACATTACGCTGTTTAATGTCTCTAGAAATTCATTCAAAATTCATCATTCATTTCAGTGTTCCATCCAACAACCTGGTTAGAAACAAAAGGTGTCAATCAAGACAATTTTAAAGAATTCCAACCATCAAAAAATTTGAAAAGTCAAATTGTTTCAGATAGAGTTTTCTAAAAAATTATAAAATAAAAATAATTTGAACTGACTTGCAGATAACTGAACAAGCAATTTACACCTTAATGTTTTCAAACGTGGTGAATTTCCAGCCGATTTGGGAGGGAAGCTTGAGAGTGTATTTGATTTATTCTTCCTCACAGGAAGCAAACCCCATCAGGTTCATCTCATTATCACCCATTAGCCAACTATACAGTGTAAACTCTCATGAACCAGAGAATACTGTATGGTGTAAATGAGCCTATTAAAGTTTAGAAAGGGGATCTTCTTAATTGCTTGGTATTTAACCAGGTTATATGGTAAATAATTCAAATAAAACTCAAACTACTATAATTCTAAAACTCCCAAACATTTGTGTTGTAAATTTAGAGCTATGTGCTAGCTGTTCATGCAGTAGTAGCACTTTCATTTAACTCAAGTGGCCCGACTTTCAGAGAGGGGGTTCATCCCATTCCCCCCCGCAAGGAAGTTCAGTGCCATTTCAACCAATGCTGAACAAGGCAGCCCCAAAGTGGCAAATGCTGGGCAATCTGACTGGTCAACAACTCTAGTCAAAAATGAGTCACGGAAGCTGCTCGTACTGCAAATAAATTCTGAGGTGAAGAGATATGGATCCTTGAATGAGGCTAATCAGAGTAAGAGTCAGAGAGCTCGACATGGGGTAATGAGGGCTGGAGGCAGGTTTTGGCAGCCAAATGCAAAAGAACAAAGGGAGCAACATCTTGAAGTTAATCAATGGGCAAAAGACTCTCCCCCCTTTCCCCCCCCACCCCCAAAGAATGTGCCCCCTCCTTCCTTCCCACTTTTAAACAGTTTGCTTTAATAAACCACCTACTCACTCTTGCCAACACCAGTGTTTTATGGGCAGTATAACATTTGGATTCAATAGCTTGTTAACAAGCTTAATTGGTCAATAATTATATATTTAAAAATCACATCCTACTGTATTATGGGGACTGGCTCATGAACGAGTGGCACTAGTTACTGCTGAAAGCATACAGAGTGTCATAGAACAATACACAACAGACAACTGTCATCTGACCCACTGTATGTGAGCTAACTCTTTGAAAAGAGCTATCCAACTGTTCCATTAGTCTCACTTCTGTTTTTTTGGTCCAAGAACAGTACCACAAATGGGTTACAGTGCAGAAGGGATCATCGGCCCATCATGTTCACCAGAAGGAGCAAATCAGCTAGTCTCACTCCCTCACTTTTTCTCCTTGGCCCTACAAATCTTTTTGCTATCTTTTATCTTTTTCTCATTTGAAGGCCTTGATTCAATCTTCTTGAATCACCAGTGTGGCAAGTGATTGCAGATCCTAACTACACTCTGCATAAGTAGCTTTTCTGGATGTTACCAATGCTTCTTTTACCAATCTTGTCAAATTGATGTCCTCAAGTTCTTGACTCTTCCACCAATGGTAGAACAATATAGTTTTTGTGCACAATTTTGAAGCTTTCAAACTTCTTTAAGAGGAACAGCTCCAATTATACCAATCTACACACAATACTTAAGAGCTTCACACTCATTTCCAGAGCCATTCTTGTAAATCTTTTTTACATTCCAGTATCTTCACATCCTTCCTGAAGTGCAGAATTGAACATTCAGGCCAAATCAGGGTTTGATCCTGGTTTGTCATAAAATCCTTGCTTTTGTATAATGTGCCAATGTTTATGAAACCCAAGAACCTGTATGCCTTATTACCAATTTCTCAACACACCCTGCAACTTTCAATGACATGTACATGGATCCACATCCCTTTAGAATTGTGCCTTTTAGTTTACAGTGTCTTAGTGATAATGCTTCAATCATTATCCACCTTACACTGCATAACACTTCCAAATTTTGTCTCATCAATAAATTTGGAAATTGTTCTCCAGAAATCCAAATCTAGGACATTAAAATAGAACCATGGCTTTTCTTCATCTAACACTGATCCCTGGGAACATATATTTCACTTCTGTCCAAAAACAACCTATGTATATTGTCATTGTTCCTTTTATTCCATGGGATTCAACTTTGTTGATAAGCCTGTTGTACGACACTTTACCAAATCATATGCACCACATCAGTTATGGCATTCATCAACCTCCTCGTTATCTTAAGCAAAAACCCATTCAAATTAGTGGAACATGATTTACACCTTAAAAATCTGTGCTGGCTTTCCTTGACTTAATCCACAATTGTCGAAGTGATTGTTCATTTTATCCTTAATTGTCAGCTCTAAAAGCTTTTCCGCAACAAAGGTTAAATTGACTGGTGTGTAGTTGTTTGACTTATCCTAATGCCCTTTTTGAATAAGGATGTGCAACACTGGCAATTTTCCAGTCCTCTGGCACCTGGAGAATTATGGCCAGTGCCTCCTCTTCAAGCAGTATCCTTCAATAGATCTCATCCAGTTCTACACTCGTGTCAGCTTTAAGCACAAATAACCTAACATAACATCTTTATCAATTTTAAGCCAGTCTTGTCTCTCAACTTTCACTATGACTTAGCATCTTTTTCCTTCAGAAAGGCAAATGTAAAGTAGCCATTTAGTCGCTTAGATATGCTTCCATCCGTAAATTAGCCAGGTCATTAGAGATGTTATCATGGGTAGCTGATTGAACAAGATAGAAAGATCCGCTACCCACAAAAGTTGAGGGAATGAAGATTAAAATTAATAATAAAGTTGTGTGTAATCTGGTGGTTTGAAATAAATCAAGTGAACCTCACTTGGAAGGAGTTTATTTTGTGGCATATCATGTTAATCCTACAGTTTAATCAAAGAAAATATTTTATAGAGAAGTTTTTGACTGCAATTTGACAATATTGTATATAAGCAGTTCTTGACTTCACAATGTTAGAGTTACGATGAATGGGACTTACGTTTGTTTAGAAATTGACATCCTGTTTCAACCTTATAATATCGATTTCGACCTTACGATGCACACTAGCACGTTCACAAATGTGCACTGACATTCTGCATCACCCATCTGTATGAGTGGACAATGTCAGTCCAGCCATCATCTTTGTTAGATGGGAAATGAGTGTTTTATTCTGCTAATCCACCAATCAGCCAACATGAGGTATTTTTTTTGGCACAATTGTCATGACAGTGCTCAATGCATCAGACTCTCAAGGTTACAGGCAACTACATTGATCGATGGTTTTGTTATATCACCCACACTGAGAACCTTATCCTAACGTGTGCAGGCATCAGCAGTCACCTCAACAACTTGACAGGGCAAGAATTGAGAGGATTAGCACCTCCAAATGCCCATGAGTGATTAGCATCTTCAGATGCCCAGAAGCCTTGGTTCAGGACCCAATTCCCCATTTATAACATTGTTCCTATGGGGAAATCAGTTCTAATTTGCAATGTTTTAACTTGCCACACAGTTTTCATGAAATAATTTGTGTCATCACTGCAAGGACTGTCAATACTTTAAGACCCTAATAACGCAGCAAATTTAATCCTTGAAAAGGGAGGGGGCTGTGAATAATTCTGGTACATGAAAATTATTAGTTTACTTAGTTACCAACATGTAATACAGCTAAGCCAGTTCTGTATTGACCATAAATTGTCATTTAACCAAAGGGAAATCAACATTCATGTTTTCAGAAGTAACATGCCTTTTGAACAACATGAAACCTCATCAATGCAGCAGAGCCAACACAAATGTAATGACTGCTTTCATAGTGCCATCCACCACTTTATTCCAGCAATATTCAGTTTAAGGATTCAGATCACTCTTAGAGTTATTTAGAGTTTTAGAGTTAGTACAGATTTATTGCTCACCATTAAGGCAGATTCATCACCAGAATACAGGTTACACTTCCAAAAAGGAATTGCAAGTACATATTTCCATTCATTGACACCAGTCTGTGGAATTCTCATTATAAACAAGGAAAATTCTTCAAAACTGCAAGTATCAACAGGTTATATAACTGCTTCAAAGGCAAAAAGTTCTCTAACATAATCTAGACGTAAGCAAATATAAGCAGCTCCCATTGTCTCCACCCTAAAAATTGGTATGTAGAATCTGATATGAAAAATCCAGTAAATTATGACTGGACAAGTTTAAGCCAGTGTGACATGATCATACAGCATTTACACAGAGAATCTGGAATGTGTTGTCACAATACAAGGCTTATTTGGAGTTTTCTTGAATATATCTGTCGTAGCAGCAACAGGAGATACAACAAGAGATAGCTATATGCATAGTTACTTTAATTGTGGTTATTGTTGAAAGCACAAAATTCATAAATTACACAAAAGGCACAGATGAGATTTTCCATAGCCAAATGGATGGTTCAGCAATGGATTAACTAATAGAAATAACTTAACACAATGGAAATACAAGTGATATCAAAATAATCCCACATGTAGGAAAAGTGGGAAGATCATTTACAGTAGACTGATAACTACAGAACTCGTAGTTCAGGATACACAGTCACCCATACTACAATCTAACACCACAAGAACTTTTTCAATTTACTGTTCTGATTCACTGAGTTAGGAAATTTCACATTTAAGACACTAAACTCAAAACAGCAAATGAGATGCCACAATTTTCATTGTTTGCTGATCACATTATCGGTTTTGATTTACAGCACCTCCAAGAACAAAGCTATCCTGTGCCTGCATGTCAGACCCAACAACATTTGGGCTACGGCTAAAAGTGGTGTAGCCTAATGAGTATTCAGTTAAGTGAAGACACTAGCAAAGCCTCACAGTTAAAAGGGCTAACTCTATCAGGCTAAGAACTACAGAAGCACCAGGAACAGGATGTGCAGAATGGAACAAGCAAGAGAGTTGGCTGGACGGTGGCTGTTGCTATGCCTTAAACAGACAACGAATGAACACAGATCCCTGTATGTCATGTTCCTGAGAGAATTATGACCTCCCGACAGAAGCTACCTCGCAGTATTCATGACCAAAAAGACTGACTGATTAATGCTTGTCAGGTGAGTGGAAACATGATGAGTTCCAGCAAAATCTCTATGAGACACAAAAAGACATTAGCAGCAGTAACCCGGGATTAACCACTGTAAAACGAGCAGCAAGACTCAGCAACATCAGAACAAAACCCATCAGCAGGGAATCTTTCAAGTTCAACTCATCACAGATAGTATCTCTTAAGTCATGAGTTTGTGTATTTTGTCAAGTTCTGATACCTTTTAAATACTGGTGTATTAACATTGTAGGTCAAAGGTTGGTTGCTTCACACATAACAAAATGTGATGCCTGTGTAATTTTGTACTAACTTGGTACAGTACAATAAAGAAGATTTGTTGTATAATAATTCAAAAGTTTGAGTGTCTTTGTTCATGACATCAGATGATCCGAGTTCAAAGGCAAATAACATTCATGCCATGCAAGCACTAGACAATTAAAATATTCAACGACTTTAACCACCTTCCCTTGAAATACAATGGTATGAGATAGTACATGCAGCGGTTGTCACCTTTTAAAATTCTATAGATTATGGAATAGTTCCTAGAGATTTAAGTTAACAAATGTAACCCCACTGTTTATGAGCAGGGTGGGGGGCACAAGGAGAGAGAGATAACAGACAACAACCATCAGTATCAGGGAAATGCTGAAGTCTATAATAAAGGATGTGAGAACAGAAAATAATGGTAGTATTGGGCAGTGCAACATAGTACTGAATTTGGTGGAGGGGGTGGCAAAGATGCTGGAGTGGCATTTCAGAAGTCTTAAGTGTAGAGGCAAGACAGCAATGAGATTCCGGAATGATAGCCCAGGTAAGGGTGCCTACTAGCTTTGCCTATCTCTGAAGCAGAAAGCAATCATGCCCTCTAACATTCCTGAGACTCATACTCATCAAACTAACCAGCTTTCAAGAGTTAGCCCTGAACAACGTTAGCTGCCCAAAATCTCAAAGTCAAGGAATGTGATGAATACTCAGGGTTCAGGGCTAATGCTTGGGCATACGATCACGAGGCACTAAGTTACTCATGTGCCAGACGACACAACAACTCCAACCTTTGCTGATATATATAAATGATTTGGAGGAAAACGTAACTGGATTGATTAGTAAGTTTGTGGACAACACAAAGATTGGTGTATTTGTGGATAGCATCATCAGAGGATACAGATCAGTTGGAGATGGCAGATCAAATTTAATCTGGACAAATGTGAGGTAATGTGTTTTGTAAAGTTTAGTACACATAGGAAATATACAGTAAATGGCAGAATCATTAGAAGTATTGATAGGCAAAGGGGCACAGTCTCAGAATGAGGAGCAGGCCATTTAGGAGGAAGAATTTCTTCATTCAGTTGATGTATGCTGGAAAACTGGAGTCAACAGATTTCTACATATTGAAAATAGTCTACTTTTGGTATTGCTTCCTTTCTCATTCCCATCACTGAATTCAGCAACAATAACCTGGGTGGTAATCACCAATGACAAGAAACCTAACAAGAGGAGCCACATAAATACTATGGATACAAGAGCAGGTCAGAAGCTGGATATTCTCACCACTAACTCAAAGTCTTTCCAGCCTACACAAAGTGCAACTCAGAAGCATGGTGCAATACTTTATTGGATAACTGCAGCTCCAGTAAGACTCCAGAAGCTGGACAAGATCCAGAACAAAACAGCCCATTTGATCAGCATCCCATCCACCAAGCTACATATTCACTCCCTCCACTATTGAGATACCATGGCTTTAGGCACACACCGTTCACGTGATGCATTACAGCAACTCATCAAGGCTTCTTCAACAGCCTCTTCCAAGCCCTTAACTTCTACAACCTAGAAGGACAAACATGGGAACACCACCACTACCAGGTTCCCCTTCAAGTCACAAATCATTCTGACTTGGAAATATATCACCATTCCTGCACCAAAATCCTGCAAGTTCCTACTGAGGGGAAAAAATTATGCCACACGCACCGCAGTAATTGAAGGTAACCAGTCTATCACAACCTTCTCAAGTGCAGTTAGGGATGGGAAAACTCTGCAGCTCATTTGCTTTCTTTAAAAAAAAAAATCACCCAAGATGTTATTTATCCTATAGACATCAGAATAGGAAAAGGAGCCTTAAACATTTCCTAATGATTTAATGGCTTGTGTGAATGTAACTATACCCAATAGACATGCACAGTTTTGTAAAGCCAGTGTGTTACAGTTTTAAAGCAAAATATAACATGCAATGCATAACCAGTAAATCCAAGTTATACCAATAGTTCTAAATTCAATGTCTAGAAATTACAATTAAACCAACATGACAAAAGCTTTCTAATTCTCCAGTAACATTTAAAGCAACTTAATTGACTGTTCAACTACTTTAGAACATGGATGGCAAGTTATATTGTGCCCAGTGTAAAGGCAAAATTACTGGAAGACTGCCCACCAGAAATGAAGTCAGTTCTCTCGGCAACAATGCAGTGAGACAAATCAAAACATAGCTCCTGATGAATACAAGAACTTTTACGTTAACGAATATCTGAAGCCACCTCTGGACACCCAAAAGCAGTACTACAAAAACAATAATGTGCTGTGCCATAAGAAGTGAAGAATGCACTCAGAGACTTGCATATAATTCTTTTAATTATAATTTATTCACATCCTCTTTCCCCAACTTAATGACTAAATTCATGCTCTCTTTTCAAATGATCAAAAATACAAGTCATTAATGCCTTTTGTTAGTCAATTTTAAGTGTTCAAAGTTCCCAGCAACAAATAGTTTTTCAACCAGTATTTCCTTTCCTCCCAGGAAATCTTAATGTTAAATTTATCGATGAGCCTAATATTCATGCATATTTTGATTAGTCTTGTAAATTATTAGTCAGTGAGAAATTTTAAGAATTCCAGTTTAAGAAAAATAAATTTTGCAGTGAACGAGTTTTGATCGAACAGTGTCCTTTTTGTATCATTCATTAGTATAATGTTCCCAGAAATTCTGAACATTCTAGATTATTTTGTAATCATAAATGTCAAGTCTAAGGATATGTCAATTTACATCAAAAGTTATGGAACGCATTATTTGAAAATGTAGTTAAATCAGATTCCATAGTAACATTCAAAAGGCAACTGAATATAAACTTTAATAGAACCAATTGCAAGGTTATGGAGGAAAGAAACTGGATGTGTGACTAAACTGGACAATTTTGTTTCAAACAGCCAGAACACACACAATAGGCCAAATTATCCCTCTCTGTGCTACAAGATTTTATGATGTCAGCTACAAGATGACACCACAGGCTTTCAGCTCTCCCTCAGAATTACACTGGCATATCAGTCTAAAGGGCCTGGATTGGAACCCACAAGCCTACTGACTCAAGGCAAAAATACAAATTATACTAAATAAGTTTTCAGAGTAAGTTTACTGATTTATTTATCAGACACATAGTTTGGCAACATACAAATAATGGAGATTCGTATCTGAGGTGTCTTTCCTCTTTCCCAAAAACATTGATAACAAATGTGATTTTCCCTGTCCTGCTTTGTAAGCTTGTTCAATAATAGCACTCTTACTCAGTTGTGACAATGTTACAGGCTTAAATTCAAATCCTGAACACAAAACTGAGGCTGATGTCAGTGTGGTATACTGGATTTGTAGCAAGTACTGTGCTTCAAATGAGATATTGCAATCCCCTCTCCCTGTTCATACCTCCTTGAAATGTCATAATTTGAAGAAAACAGGGATTCTAGCTAATATTTATAACTAGCCATTTACCTCAGCAATGTACAAATTAGCTTCCACAATTGACTACAATATTGAGGTTAAACTTCAAAAAGCACATACAGTCACACCCAGAGAACATGAAATGAGCTACACAAGTTCTGCAGAAAGTTATTTAAATTCAAAACATTAATTATTTCTTTCCACAGCTACTAGCCTCGAGTTTATCCAGCTTTGTTTTTATTTCTGATTTCAAGCATGTGCAGTATTTTACTTTAATTAATATAACTTGAAAGTTTTCTTCTCCCGTCTGTCCTTTATTTGATTTTGTGCAGTTTTCCCTCTTGCCCTCCTATATCACGGTTATCAAGATTATTTGAAGATTAATGCATAAAAAGTACCCAAGGGAATGTGGTGTCATTAGTTATTCACACAAAATAACAATTCACTGGAAAGATCCCCCCCCCCCCCACATAATACTTCATTGTCTAAAAAAAAATCAAACTCAATCTGGAATAAATTCAAAACATCCAACCCTCTCTACATTCTGGAGAACAGAGTTCCATAGACCAACGATTCTCATAGGAAAAAAACTCGTCATCTCTGACTTAAAACATTGACCTCTTATTCTTCAACTGCATTCCCTAGTTTTATTCTCCCCAACAAGTGGAAACATTCTCCCAGTGTCTATCCTATCAGATTCTTTCGAGGTCATGTATGTTTCAAGAAGATCTTCTCTCCTTCAAAATTCCAATTGGTATAGGCTCAACCTGAAAAGCCTTCTTCATAAAATAAGCCCTTCATCCCAAAAATTAGTCAAGTAAAACTTCCCTAAAGTCCTTTCAAAGCAGTTATATCTTTTTTTCAAATGAGGCCAAAATTGTACTCAATACTCCAGATGTGATCCCACCAAAATCCTGCACAGCTGCAGCAAAATTTTCCTACTTTTATATTCCATTTCTCTTGCAGTAAATGTCAACATTCCATTTACCTTCCTACTCACTTACTGCACCTGCATACCAAATTGGTGATTCATTCATTTGGACACTCAAATCCTTTTACGACACCAAGTTCTGCATTCTATTTTTCCTATCAAAGTAAAAAAGTTCACATTTACCCACATATACTCAGTTGACAAAATGTTGCCCACTCACCTGTCGATATTCCTTTGCAGACAGTACACCTCTTCTTGATAATTTACTTTCCTATCTATCTTGCTGTCATTAGCAAAGTTAGATACCATTTAATTGGTCCCTTTATCCAAGTCATCGATATGGATTATAAATAGTTCAGGACCCAGCACTGATACCTGTGGTCGTCCACTAATTGCAACTTGTGAATCTGAAAATGACCCATTTATCCCTAGACACTGCTTCCTGTTACCTAAGTAATCCTACATCCATGCTGTAACCCTCTACGTCATGCAATCTTATCTCTTGCAGGATCCTTTGATGTATGTAAAACGTACTTTGAAATCTAAATACACCTCATCCATTGGATTCCCTTTATCCATTTTGAATGTTACTTCAATAAAACTTCTAATAGATTAGTTAGACGCGATTTCTCTTTCACAAAGTCATATTGAGTCTACCTGATCACATTATCTCAGAATTCTGCCATAACTTCTTTAATTATGGATTCTGGCACCTTTTCTGTGACTGAGTTTAGGCGAATTCATCTACAGTTTCCAACTTTCTACCTCCCTTCTTTTTGAGTTAAACTATCTAGCAGATTTTCCAATCTGCTAGAACCTTTCCAGAATCTAAGAAAGTTTGGATGAGTATTATGAATGCTATATCCATGGCATGAAATTAGAAATTAGAACCAATACATTGACTATTTCTGTAGCTACTTCTTTCAGCATCTTAGGATGCAAGCCACAGTATGAACTCATGAACCAGGGGAGAGTTGTTATAACATAAAACTCATCAAGAGGTACTCAGCCATATTTTTAAAAGAAGAATCCAGACCTGTCTTGGATATTGAACAGAGGAGCTCAACCTTAACAATGGAAAGTTATGACCCAAAACCCATCAAGAAGTATTCAGCCCGAAAAATAGAAAAACGCATTATGGTTGGGTGTTCCCCAGTTTCAGCCAGACTTCTTGATATTAATCATACCTTAAAAGGGGATATGTGCACCTAAAATGTCTGATCTAAGCTCATTGGACATTATGACCCTCACCCTGTGACCCCTTTAACTGATAGCAAGAAAACATCCAGAAGGGCTCAGAGAGGGGAATAGAAATGGACACCTTGAGGCAATCCCTGGCAAAGACGCAATCAGCCTATCGTGACCCGTGCCAACAAAGAAGGACCTGCGAGATTCATCTTTACATTAAGAAAACCCTGTGTTCATCTGTTGACGTGAGCTTGGTGAATCGAATCCAACAGCCTAGTCAATCTCACCAAAACATGTAGTATATGTGTTTTTCAGGCAGCCAGCCAAATTTGGAGAAAGTTAATTTAACATATTCTGTCATTAAGTTAGAACCACAGTCCTTTGTCTGTCTCAAAATAACAGCACCGGGGTTAGCATGTTTTTGAGTAATAAACTGGTCAAAGTGTCTGTATAGACTATTTCACAGACAACAGTTGGTATCTAGGTGAACAAATGACACAGAATCCACCTAACCTTAGGAGCATTTTGAGAAGACGTTTCAATCAACTAGTCAATACAAACTCTCTGATAGCAGCAGGGGAGAAGCTGTTCTTGAGTTGGTTGGCACATGACCTCATTTTCTTATCTTTTTCCCAAAGGAAGAAAGTGGAAAAGAGAATGTCTAGGGTGAGTGGGGTCCTTAATTATGCTGGCTACTTCGCTGAGGCAGCGGAAAGTGTAGACAGAGTCAGTGGAGGGAAGGTAGATTTGCATGATGGATTGGGCTTCGTTCAGGACCCTTTGTAGTTTATTACGATCTTGAACAGAGCGGAAGCCATACCAAGCTGTGATACAACCAGAAAGTATGCTTTCTTTCGTGCACCTGTAGAAGTTGGTGAATGTCATAGCTGACATACCAAATTCCCTTAGTCTCCTGAGAAAGTAGAGGAGTTGGTGGGCTTTCTTAACTATAGCATTGGCGTGGAGGGACCAGGACAGGTTGTTGTTGATCTGAACACCTAAAAACTTGAAGCTCTTGACCATTTCCACTTCATTCCTGTTATGTAGACAGCGACACATCATCCACTACACTTCCTGAAGTCGATGATTATCCTTCAGCTTATTGACATTGAGGGAGAGATTATTGTCGTCGCACAATTATGGACGAAATAGTAAAAATATTCTGTACAGCGCAAAAGTTACTCATTATGTTCCAGTCTGTTTTTAGCCCTTTGCCATGTTTCAGTCTTGATCAATGTTTTTTAATACGTTGGCATGAATGAATGGAGTACAATTCAATAACATTCCAGAATTGCAATTGTCAATGAGCAGAGTAGGTGGTGATTTTTTTGAAAAGCAGCTGTCAGTGTAACACAGTGCAAAGCTCTTTCTCTTTCAGCTGGATTTAAAAAGATGATTTTAAAAGGCGCTGCTGCTCAGACTTGTGTCGATGCAAAGTAAACTGAAATAAACTGAATATTCTTATGATATAAGAATATTCATACAATCAAGGTATAATTTGGATGCTGTGGGACGTTTTTTCACACAGAGGGTGGAGGGGGTATGGAATGCGCTGCCAAGTAAAATGGTGGAGGCAGGCACTCTGGAGTTATTTAAGAAATACTTAGATGGGCACATGAACAGAATGGGAATGGAGGGGTATAGAAAACTGATTTAAAATAGGGATCATGAGCCTTGGGAGTCCCTGGGAAGTGTGTAAATAGATGATGATATTAATGTACTTGTTTTTATCCTACAGGTGCTTTGGTCCACCTTGTTGTCTAACAAGGGGCATACACATGATGGGTCATGAGAGGGCTGCTCTTCGATTTTTTGAGAATATCCTAGTGCTCCACATCATTAGTGTACGCTTGACCTGGACCATTTGATGGGCAACACGACAGCTCAGTGACTATCACTGTGCTGTGCAGATACATGGATTTGGGGCCTGTGTCTGTGGGAGTTTGCGCATTCTCCCCATGCTTGCATAGGTTTTCTCCAGGCGCTCCGGTTTCCTCCCACATCCCAAAGATGTGCTCTTAGGCTAATTGGCAAAACAAATTCTCCCTAAATTGTCTCAAATTTGGTTTTTAATCCATAGATCTATAAACATAGACAGGGATCGCAGGTATAGGTGGGAACATCGGGGTGGCGGCGCGGGCTCGTTGGGCCGAAGGGCCTGTTTCCCGTGCTGTTTTGTTCTTTGTTCTTTTTCCAACAGCCGATAAATACAAGGTGCAACCAACTTTAATATAAGATGGTTGTTTACAAAGTTGATTATGTCAATTTCACTCCAACTGAAAATATTTCCAGACTCTTTGGAAGAGCTCAATTCTTCAATGACCGACTACTGAATCATTTCAAACAATATTCAGTATTTATAAACACTAAAGTAAAAGATAATTAGACAGAATTACGATGCACAAAATAATCCATTAATCTTCAATCTGCAAGTGACTAACTGCCATATCATGCAGCTCTTCTATGGCTGAAGCTTGTCTCTAAAAATTCCTTAATCAGCAACTGCCCAGGACTTAAATGTTTGTTCTGAACGAAGCAGCCAAATAGCTTAAACCAAAAATAATGCAAATTAATTCATTTTAATCAAAATGTCTCAAACTATCCAACAGAGTAATGCTGCATACATCGACAAGTCATGCAGCACCTTGTAGAAAGGCAAAACAGGAAGCAACAATGCTTTGACTAAAAGCAAAAATTTATGATAATTTAAAGGATTCTAAAGCATAAAAGATGTCAGATGGCATTAACTGAATGAAGGTGCTGTTCATGTTTACAACACAAACAGCTAGTAACTGGGAGAGAAAGGAAATAGTAATAGAATAGCAGTGGAAAATAACAAATGAAAAAAATGAAAGGTAAGACTTGAAAATGAAAAACAAAAATCAATGAGGTGCATAGCATGACTACAATTCAGACTGCAAGCAAATACATGACAAAAAAATTTCAAAAATGTTTATTCGGTGCACAACTGTCGCAGTCTGAAGTAGTGAGCAATTTTAAAATTTGTGCCTCTGGCAAACGGCAATTTTTTAAAAACTGGACCTTACCTTTCAGGTGAATAATTTTAAAACATGTGCCTCTGGCAGAATGCAATTTCTTTGGCTTGACCTTACATTTTCTTTCCAGTTTTTACATCTTAGATCACTCTGACAAACAAGTCCCAATTCTGTATCCAATTTTATCTCTCCCTTGAGATCCAAGTAGGTTTGCAGTAATATGTCCAGGAAAATTAACAAATATTGTTAATTTCCTTCAGTTACTTGAGTTATGCCATCAGAAGAATCATTCCAATCTCCAAACTGATTCAGCATCACAAGTCCAGACCTCTTAAATTAAAGATGTTAAGTGAATTTATTAAATAAACAAACAAAAGCTTATGAAGTCATACATTTACAGTGGTCATTCTCCAACCAACTAACTCAACAATGTAAAGGTTACAACTCTGAAAACAATTCATCTGGTGATTTGTAAATAATAAGTTTATTAATTGTTTCTTAAATTTTTTTTGAGAGTCTAAGTAATGTACAGCTTAGAAAACAAAACTTATTACACTGCCTTTTCAGGAGTTCTTAAGCACCAAATTACACCTTGACTTGTCCCCTACACTTCTGACACTTTCGTCTTTCAGGATCTCATCTTGATCTGACCTCATTAAAAAATCCTTATAGCCCTTTACAATTTTCTCAACGTAATACCTTTACTTTCCTTTCTTCGACTGCATTGAACAACTTTTTGTCCTCAGCAATTTCATCATAACCCTATCCCTGAAATCAGTACCTTTTTAACCTCCTTTAGTCTCTGTTACCATTGAAACTCCAATCATATTCAGAGCCACCCCTTTGACCTTAAAATGCCTTGTGGTTTTGCTATTCCCATTGTTTGAATGACAGAGATGAAGCCATCTCTAATCACATCCTCCCCATAGCACCATTCTCAAAACTATTTCCTTCAATGTCCATCCCTGAAAAAAAATTCTCCCCCAGTGTACTTATAACTCTCAAAATCCCATCAGTCTAGCCTTTGGCCCTTAATTCACCGCAACATGACAGGTACTGATTATGTTCAGCAACCATCTTAGATACAGTACTGTTGCAAAGTTGGTGAGAATAATTGTAGATCGGTGTTTGTAAAATGCTAGGGAGAAAGCACTGCATGGTCCATTTAAAATATGGAGCTTTTTCTATGCTTAGAGAGTTTAAAAAGAAAGTACATATGAAGCCCAAAATGAAACATTTGTATCAAAATGTCAAGCAGCAGTATTACCAAGGCAACTGGCCTGTGAATTTTTTGAATTCAACCAATCAATTTGAATTAGGCACATAAATGCCAAGAATCTATTAAATTTAAGTCTGATGGTGTTGTCAACTTGGATCAATCCTATTGTGGGAAATATAAAAAAGGCAGTGGGACAAAAGGCAGAGAGCATTTGAGAGAACTTGAGAGATCCTATATATGCTTAGCCCTGTTTGTTTCAGTTTACGCAAAGATTTCATTTTAAAATGTTGCTGCCTATGCAATTACATTTAAATGCTAGGCTGTAAGGGTTAATTAACAGTTAACTATATTTTAAAATTCAGAAGGCGTGCTGGGTTAATTAAAATTGTCTGTATTCCTGAAGAATGCACAATGCAGACAAACCAAGTTTTTTTCCATAACAACAACTGCAAGGCTTGTTTGCCAGACAGAGACTGCATGTGAAGAACACTTACAATAACGAGGTAAGGGTTGAAATATAGTTTGGATTTTAGTGTGTGTTTGTACAACTTGTTTCAAAGATCCAGTTCAGATCAGTACAGGGGCTGACAGTAAAAGCCAGTCTCTCCAAGTTCACTTCGCTTTTGCATTGTTTCTATTATGACTTAATTTTCATTAAGTTCTGTTCAAGAAAAGAAATTCATTTCAAAACCCTGTATCAGTGGTGGTCCCTTGCCTATTCGAATGAATAAATGGACCTAACAAACTGTCACCTGCCACAGTTCACAACTCTTAACTCAAAGCACAATCTAGATAATTTCACCATCAGAGAAGACCCAGAATATTATGGAGGATACAAAATTGGGTTGCAATTTAGGGAGTCTCTATATTCTATATTTTTATTAATGAGAATTGTATTTTTTGGAACAGCATACCATTAGAATCTTATTTTATTCAGAAATAGTTGATGGAAAAGATTTATTTGGTTTATTAATTGTTTAATGAATTTGTTCACCATTAGTTAAATAAATGTTACATATTGATTTTAGACAGCCGTGAATTTATTTTCTATTTAACCACTAGGAGTTGCTGAAGAGTAGATCATATCACTTCACACATACTGTTTACAGATTATGAGACGAGGTACTCCTCTTTGGGTACTTTAGTGAACATCACTTCATAAAAATACTCACTAAAACTATTACACTCACACCTTGGTCAGTTGTCAAAGTATCAACTCCACTCCCTTAAGTCCAAGGGATGCAAACTTAAACAAGAGAATTATAGGATAAAACGTAAAACTATAAGGAGCATAGAGACGCAGAGAGACTTGGGGGTGCAGGTTCACAAGTCTCTGAAGGTGTCCTCACAGGTGGAGAAGGTGACAAAGAAGGCGTATAGTATGTTAGCTTTCATAGAAAAGGGTATAGAATATAAGAGTAGGAGTTTGATGTTGCAGTTGTATACAACTTTGGTTAGGCCTCACTTGGAATACTGCGCCCAGTTCTGGTCTCCGTACTATCGGAAGGATGTGGAGTCCTTGGAGAGAGTGCAGAGGAGGTTTACCAGGATGCTGCCTGGTATGGAAGGACTGTCTTATGAGGAACGATTAGATAGACTGGGGTTGTTTTCCCTTGAAAGACGTCGGCTTAGAGGGGATCTCATAGAGGTGTATAAGATTATAAGGGGTATAGATAGAGTAAATGGAGTTAAACTTTTTCCACCTTTAGAAATGGATAGGACGAGAGGTCATGGCCATAGGGTGAGGGGGGCTATGTATAGGACGAATATTAGAGGGCAGTTTTTCACACAAAGGGTAGTGGGGGTGTGGAATGCACTGCCGAGTAAGGTGGTGGGAGCAGGCACGCTGGGGCTGTTTAAGGGTCTCTTGGACAGCCACATGAGCGGTATGCAGATAGAGGGATATATTAGGACTGTTTAACTACGGCTTTTTTCCACAGGTAATTCGGTCCATAATTTGAGCACGCATTCGGCAGGTGGTGCGGGTACAGCTCTTGGATGTTGATTCATGGGTTGCCTGGTACCTCATGTCGTATATGAGTGCTTTATGTGGACCATCTGAAGGGCACCATGACAGCTCAGAGACTATCGATGTGGCTGTGCAGACACTTGGAATTGGGCCGGTGTCTGCGGGAGTTTGCGCGTTCTCCCCGTGGTTGCGTGGGTTTTCTCCGGGCACTCCGGTTTCCTCCCACAACCCAAAAATTCGCTCTTAGGCTGATTGGGTAACAAATTGTCCCTATGGTGAAAATTTTCCAAATTAGGATTAATATATATACTATTATATAGGACTATTAAAATAGGATAATGATTTGGTATTACGGTGGCGCGGGCTCGTTGGGCCGAAGGGCCTGTTTCCCGTGCTGTGTTGCTTAAAAAAAAAATATGACAGTGAACCAATTTAACCATTTACTGCCAGATTTGGCTGGACTATTTAAGACACTCTCAGATCCTGATCTTTGCTGTTAAAACTGCTCACTATATCAGGATCAGTCTGGAATGCAAACATAAGTCCTCACTTCTGTAAACTCCCCTCCATTACCTGCAATTGTGAGGATCTCATGCAATTCTTTGTCACTAGAGATGAAGACCAAACAAACCACCTGACTCTAAGTTTCCTCCCTTCCACTGAGTCAAACTTCCACTGAACTACAAGCTACCACCCCAGTCCTGTGGGCGGCACAGTGGAAAGCCTTGCTGCCTCACAGCGCTAGATATCAGGGTGTAATCCTAGCCTCGGGTGACTGTGGAGTTTGCACGTTCTCCCCATGTCTGCATGGGTTTCCTCCAGCTGTTCCAGTTTCCTCCTGAGGTCTTCAGATGTGCAGGTTAGGTTGACTGGCCATGCTAAATTGCCCCTTAGGGTTGGGGGATTAGCAGAATAAATTCATTGGGTTATGGGGAAATGCGGTTATGGACATCCTTCAGTTGTATGGCCCTCACGTTCTGGGATTTTCTCCTGACTTCTTGTCACCTCTCTGCTATGCTTTATTCCTTGAAAAATCTCCTTAAAACCCATTTCTTCACATCATTGAATGGTTAGAGCACAAAGATTACCATTTAACCTGGAAGGAACAATTCAACAAGTGCCACTCCCCCACCTTCTTCCTCATTGACCTGCATTTTTCTATTTCAAATTATCTATTTCTTTTCTGAATGCCTGAATTGAATCTGCTTCCAGCACACTCTCTAGCAGTGCATTCCAGATCCTAACTATTCTCTGGATGAAAGTGTGTTTCCTCACAGCACTATTGCTTCTTTTGCTTTTAGTCTTGAAACAGGTGTCCTATGGTTCTCGACTTCCACCAAAACGAATTAACTATTCTCAACTTGTCCTGTCATTCTCCAAAGATTTATGCATGCGTACATCAGCGTCTCTCAGCTCTTTAGAATTGTATCTTTTAGCTTATATTGTCTCTTTGCTTCCTATCAAAATTAATTACTTCACACTTCTATCGTCCACCCTTTTAACCAATCTGTTGTCACTCTTCTGAAGTTCTTCACTATCTTCATCTGTTTCATATTATCCATAAATTTTGAAATTTGGGTCATTAATGTATATCGGGAATTGCGCCCTCACACCAAACTCTGGGGATCTCCACTATAAACTTTCCTCCAGTCGACAGTTCACCTCTATTATTTCTTGTCATCCATCAATTTTATTCCATGAGTGCCAACTTTGCTCAAGTCAATTGTGCAGTGCTTTATGAAATATCTTTTGGAAATCCGCATACACCACATCAACAGCATCACCTTCATTAAGTCTCTCTTTACCTTATGAAAAATTTCCAGCAGTTTAGTTAAACATGATTTGCTCGCAAATTCCTGCTAGTTTTTCTGAATTAACCAACATTTGCCCAAGAGACTATTAATTTTACCCAAAATTATCGTTTCTAACAGCTTCCATCCGAGGCTAAACTGATAGTCTGTAGCTGCTGGGCTATAACATTTGCAATTTTTCAGGCCTCTGACACCAACCCTTTAGCCATATGCTTCAATGCCAGCTTTTTAATTCAGTGTCAAAATTTGCTTCATAGCAAAGAACTTTGGGACACTTTACTCACTAAGACTTGCTATATAAATTCAAGGGATTTAATGCCATTTTGAATGACTTTATTTGAAATTTAATTTGCTTTTTCACATTTCAAAAGAACGGAACCAAAAATTTATTTATTTTGCCTCTTACTTATCTGATCATATTTTAAAAAACTTGCCAAATTATATTGATGGAAGGTTAATGTAGGATTCTGGCCAGTATTTTAAAATATCTTATAAACTGAGGCTGGATTTAAGAGGAAAGTCAATAAATCAAAACTACATGAAGATTTAACATTAACTTACATACTGAACTCAAGATTCACCTGAAGCACAAGTTTAGATTTAAATCTATACCTGGACATTTACATTAGTCAAAGGTTTTTAGAATGAACGTGAATTTTTCTTTTAACATAGAATTCTTTAATTTATACTCCCTAATAATCTGTAAAAGCACACAACGATACTGTTGATTACATTTAACTACTGTTAAAACCAATACATTTCTATACCATGCACAAAGAAATTACTTTCAAGCTTGCTTCCTTGGTTCCTTCAGTGCTATGTGCAGCAATTGACAATTACTCTCAAGCAAATGACAAGAATATAAAATAACTCAAGTATGCATCTTTGTAAAAATATCAGAATCCCATAATCAAATTATTGTCTTAAAATTGTCCTTCATTTAATTGTCAATATGGTGCACTAAATTAAACTATTAACCATGAGACAAGTTGCACATATTAATACACAGAGACGGAGGTCAAATTAAGGGTTGTGAAGTCCATTAACAAATCAAAAGAAGCAATCTAAACTACAATTTTCAATTTCCAACAAACTAAAATAAAATTTCAATGACAAATATACAAATGTTACATTCTCAAAGCTATGTACCAGCATGTGTTGAATGAA